>CM056194.1:141172201-142529701 GCA_029692085.1 Gymnothorax javanicus
AGGTAACCTGCACGGGAGGTTTTGCGGGGAAAAGTCGTCGACTGATTTTAGAGAGTTTCGACAACTGACCGTTTTAAACATTGGCTATAATTTTTTATCCTGTCTATAATTTTGATTTTGATATCCCTATTGTATCGTAAAAAAATCTTCATATGTTATTCTAAAAAAGAAAGCTTCCATGAATGTTGGCCAATGACTATGAGTACAAAATGGACTTTTGGCGATGTTTTGCCCTTTGATTGACGTTTTTATATTTGTATCTTACCGTTTTCTCGACGACATTTCTCATTGAAATGGGAGATATGCATAAATACAGTAATATGCAAAAATAATTAAATAGATGTATTTAATTCGCCTCGATTGAACAGCTTTTGAATTTCAGCCGGGAATATTCTCCTATTGGACATACGAGGCTCTGATCTTTCTTAAAAACATAATAAATGAAAATAAAATAAACATACATTCTGTGACACAGAAACATATATTACAAGTGACATTCCATTTATATATATATATATATATATATATATATATATATATATATATATATATAGTGTTTGTGTGTGTGTGTGTGTATGTAGAAAAACACTGCACTTTTTGAAGAAATGTATAAAAAAAAAAATTTGTCAATGTTATTTGTGTCACCCATAACGTAAAAAAAAAGTGATACTTTTTTTAACTTTTTCATGTTGGGTGTTAAAAAGGATATATATTTCAATACATACGACTTTTAAAAAATTTAATTGTTGCATTAATAAATTTCATTTTGTCAAATCTGTGCAAAAATGTATTTATTCATTGAATGGCTAAAAATAGGAGGCCTTTTCAGGTGCCAATTCTTTGCCAGCTGCTCACAGCATAGTATTGCTTTATAAAGTAGAAACGAAGCAAAAATCAGTGACTCCTCATATCTAAAGTCAAAATGACTGCTAGGGATGCCAGTGTCCCGACCACTAGTAGGTCGAGGTTAAAGGGTTAAAATAATTTAATTTCTACAGATAACATTGGTGTTATTATTATTATTAGTATTATTATTTCTGTTCTTTTTAATACATATTTGCTGAATGTATTTGCAGCTTGGTTGGAATCAAGTCAAGATCTTTGAGAAGGCTATGTACCCAACGCTTGCAGAATGTTTATGGAGAGAATATTCAATGTATTATTATTATTATTATTATTATCATCATCATCATCATCATCATCATCATCATCATCAGTAGTAGTAATAACAAATACTTACTGATAATAATCGTTACAAGTAAAAAGAAGAAGAAGAAGGAGGAGGAGGAGAAGAGGAAGAAGAAGACACAGATGATAATGATGATGATGAAAAGGAAAGCATTTAATGTGAAATGATTTTCCATACACTCAATACATTTCCTTGAGAAGAATACACTACAGGCCAAAAGTTTGGGGCCACCCTCAGATTTTTAATGGTGCACCAAGTGCAGTGTGACCCCTTGGTTTTGGGGAGGGCATTTATACAGCATGCCTTCTTGTTACATAAAATTGTTCATGTCCTAGTGACATAAAATCATGTAACACAAAGGCATTGGAACTCAATTATAAAACATTGTAGTCAGTGATAAATCAGTCAAGACAGCTTTAAAATGTGGTCTGAGGTCTGGAATTCACCCAAAACCTATTGGCTTCCTATATTTTATGCACTGAAGTCATTTCATGTGCAAAAAATAAGGAAAGAACAGTTGAAGTGATTTTTTTTTAAATCTGAGGGTGGCCCCAAACTTTTGGCCTGTAGTGTATGTTTCTAAGACAATTAGAATTTTTTTAATTTCATCTGTGACTCAAGAGCATTTACAGACACAAGAGCAGAATGGCCAGTTTAAAAAAGTAAAAAAAAAATGGCCTCAAGTTTGCAGGAAATAGCCTTGTCAAGTGAGACAAAGATTGACTTCAGAGTGATGGTAAGAGCAACGTGTTGTCCAAAAGGAAATTTCCCACGTCCAAATCACCTCTATCACACCATTTCTCTGTGGTTGGTCTGGGGATGTTGCTGCGTCTGTTACTGTCTTCAAGAAAATGCTCCAATCAAATGATATCACTTTTCTTCTTTGTAAAACGATGATCCAAAACATGCTCTGTCTTCTCACCAATGTCCTTATCAGTTGGTTTTGGGAAGCCTATTGGTAGTTTTACAGAATGTGAAGGTAATCAAGCTTCTGACCTTTGCTATTATTCATTTGCCTCTTAATGGCTTCCTTCAGTGCTACTGGGACAACTCTAGTCCCTTGGGTCAAAATGCCAATACAGACTTCTAAGTCAATCAAACGTGAGAAATCAAAATCAAATACTGCAAAACTGGTTTATACCTGCACAAAGGAAGCAATACAACTGACTATTGACAAAAGCCCGTAATGACAACTGTCCGAAGAGAAGGTATCATGGAGTGGAGGGGCTTTAACTGCTGTAGCAAAGCGTATTAGGCCTACATTAATACCACGCCATCAAGATCGTAATTGTTTCTGCGACCTCTAGTGGTCACAGTTTGTAGTTACTTGACCGGGAAAATATCTGACTTGACATGATTTGAGATTTGTCAATCGTAAAAATGTTGCGTCGAGTAGCCTTCAATATTTGGGCAATAACACAAGCCCTGACCATGAAAATGAGCACTTTTTTGTGGTCAGATGATTGACTTTAATTAAGGAGCCAGTTTGAATAATGAACATGAGTCAAAGGGAAAACAACTTGACCTTAAAAGCTAGCGCTAATTTGCCTGAGACCCTGCCTGAGAAAAGAAATCACATTAAAATCTAAAATGAAGGTAATCTAAACAATCAAAAGCCTATAATGCAAGCAAGCATATATAGTACACAGTAGCCTAAGCCTAAGTGGAAATGCGCATTGCAGAACTAAATCGAAAGGAGTCATGTGGGTCTAAATTCAATGTAGGCCTACATCTCGCCCAGAAGCACTAATTTCCATCTTAGGTTATTTATCCATAAAAAGCGTCAATTATCATTTTTATTGACTGTGAATTAGGCCCCACTCAGGGCCTGTGCGGATCCCCGAATAGCGCCATTCTGGTGAGTCCAAATTCCATTTTTGAATAAGCCTAAAACTTCAAAATTATGAAATGTACTGAAACCTTGTGTTGTTTGAAATTAATTTTCTCTCGGATATTTGCACAGGCCACATAGGTGGTGTAGTGGAGGGTATACGCAGGTTACCATAGTAACAGACTACCGACCTATCAGCGAAAAAGCCATCGGAATACATAGGGATAGAATACGAGAGATTATAAAACGGGTGCTTCCCATTCTTAAATGTGATTGGCTGAGCCGCATTCCATGCCGTTATAAAATCAGTGTAACCCACTGCATTCTGAGGCACTAAGGAAGACAGAACATCATGATTTTTCTCTAATCGGTCTATTGGGGAAAACAGCAGGCAAAATATACTCGGACATCATTATATTTCTTAAAGAAACTGGTTTGTTTAAGAGAATCTAGGTTTTTTTTTGTTTTTTTTCTGCATAATCTCTTGATCCACCCTCCAGTACAGATGGTGGCGGTAATGCACCTTAAGCTGGTTTTCCAACTGCAAAAAAAAGAAAGAAAAGAAAGAAAAGCATTCTGAGGCAGACCGCAGCACAAAATATCCCTGCGCGGCTGGCCTAGCAACCAACTACTCTGCGCTCAACTGACTCGTTAGGTTACGTTTGTTTCAAAACTTTTACCTCGTTATTTCAGTGGTAGCAAAGTTTAGCCTTTTAACCCGCTAACCAGTTGGCTATCTACGTAGCTAGCTATAGCATTATAGAGTTCGATATCACTTTAGCTGGCTAGCTACGTTGCTAACTAGCTCGCTATTTCAGTATTAGCGATAAATTGTTGATATTTTTTCTTGTATGTTTATTTTATGGGCTATGTGTAGGGTAACCACATCCATTGTAGTGAACGCTAGCTAGTTGACAAGCTGGCTAGCAAACTAATGCACAATTCAACATATTTTCCTGGACACCGGCAAGTGTGGAGGACAAAAGTCAATCTTGTTCCCTACTCTCGCAGCTGGTTGTAATGATAGGGCTGATCGGCGCGAGTTCAGAACAAGGAAACTCGGAAACCGAAACCGAAACGAACATAAAATTTTTTAACGGGGCCTTCGGGAGACCGAAGGAGACATTCCAAATAGCCTGCTTTCATTGTGTATCTATATTAACGAGCCCAAATAGCCTGATGTGACATGATAATGGCGCTTGATGAAAAAGCAATCTTAGCGTCTGTGTTGCTTGCCAACCATTCTGTCCACTCTATCTTGCTTGGTGGAAGAACGAATAGTTCTCAATTTTATTGTTGCATTATTACCAATAAATTGTTGATTTTTTTTTCTTGTGTGTTTATTTAATGGGCTATATGTAGGGTAACCATTTTATAAAAGCAATAAGCCCCTTGAAGCAGTGGGTTACAGTGATTTTATAATGGCGGAGGGGCACTAAGGCACTCCGCTGCGCGTCGTGCCTTAGAACGCCCCTCCGCCGTTATAAAGTCACAGTAACCCACTGCTTCTCGGGGCTTATTCCTTTAATATCCATTATGCCCTTTGTGATCTAGCCATCTACCTATCTAATACAATATAGTTTACCCACACCTCCAGAGACCACTACACTATTGCTTATGTCAAATATGCGGGCAAGTATAGGATTCGTTTTGTCAATTGCTGCCAGTTAATGGAGGTTGCGCGGCTGACGTAAGCGCCATCATTCGTTATGTAATTTGGCCCGCAGATTAAAAGTATGTTGAAATAGTGAGAACCACGTTTCGAGAGCTTAATATCCCATTCCAGGACCCGCAATACTGACACCCCTTATTGTTTTGCCGCGGTAACAATATTATTTTCTTACATTTCCCGATAAAATACGAAGCAACAAGGATAAACGGCCTGTTGCTGGGACGACATCCACATAAATTGACGAGAGGGAATGTTTTGGCTTCATCAAAATAAAACGCCCAAGTTCTACAAAAATCTGCAGCTTATTGTCAGGTGCTGCGCAGATATTCTGTTTTAGGCCTATGCCTACGTGCAATCACGAATAGCAGATTTAAGTTGGCACAAAAATAACTGCAAAATTTAAGTTGCTTCAGAATCTGCGAATTTGCTACGATGCGCTCCAAATGTAACATTCATACGCTTAAAATATTTTTTAGAATTTCAGTTATACTTGGTGATCACTTTGGGGCATGCATTGCCAATAGTGGGTTAGATCCCCCTTTGCCCCCTGAGATGCCTGAGTTCTTCACTGCATGGATTCAACAAGGTGGTGAAAACATTCCATAGAGATTCTGGTTATGATGACATAAAAACTATTTGCAGTTGCTGCAGATTTGCTCGCTGTTCATCAAAGAATGTGCCATCCAACCACATCCCAAAGGTGTTTTGTTGAATTGATATCTGGTGACTGTGGAGGGTAATGATTTACACAGAACTCAATATCATTGTCATTTTCACACAACCTGCTCAAAATGACATGCGGTTTGTCAAATGATGTAAGTGGATACCAACAATACTCTGGTAGGCTGAGGCGTTTAAACAATGCTGGAGATCAACAGATTCTGAGACACTCAAACCAACTCCTCTGCAACCAACAATCATTCCAATGTCATCACAGTTCTTCCCCAACATGATATTTTGTCTGAACAACAACTGAACCTCTTGACCATGTCTGTATGCTTGCACATTGAGTGGCTTCCATATGATCGGTTGATTAGGTATTTACTTAATCAAGCAGGTTAACATGTGGCTGTTGAATGTATGTCTGTGGAATGAAGAATATCTAAGTACAACTGAAAATTACCTTAGTTGGCCAGTAAAGGATGTTATATGTGGAGACGACCTGTGCCTCATATTTGCTAATTACTTGTGAAAATGGGAAAAAAGTATGAGCACCTTCGTCTGCTGTTCGCCATGTAAATTAATATGACTCAGGAGAATATGACAGAAATAAAAATAAATATAGGGAAGCTATGTTTACACTAGACACATATGAATGAAACCATAGGATGGATATCCTGATGTAGCTGTCGTTTGTTTGCCTATTTAGTCTCAGATGAAGAAGCACTGCTTTGAATGAACTATTATATATTAGATCCCACAATGCAGTATACTAATAATTGTCAGATGGCTCACCAATCAATTAATGCTGTAAATTAAAGTACAGTGCGGTCCACAAGTGGGCCTACTCAATTACAGTTAAAGGGACTCAATCCATTGCTCAGTTTTCGATAATGTTGTTATTAATTTTGCACGAGGCTATTTATGAAACGACAGTGCAACCTTGAGTGCTTTTTCAGAAATATTTTATTTTCCTCGATTTGCATAATCCCATGCACTCTCTCACATCTATTTATTAAAATCCTATCCAAACCACAGTGAATGTTCTATTTCTCTGCCTTTTGTAAATGAAGTGCACGTGAGGTTTGGAGCTATGGTCAAGTTTATTATAAATATTGAGTGACAATTATTACACTGAACCCAAGTTATGATTATGAGAGTTTTGTCTGACAGTTGCTCTTGTGATACTGGTGTTCTTATAGCATTACTGATTCTAGAAATGATTAGTGTAGGAAAACTAATATGAGAGGGAGCTGTGTGTCTGCTCATGCATGCGCATACATAATGTTACTTTACCTCTCAGGTCAGCTGAACCCATGACAGCACTTTACCTGTTATACCCCGGAGGCCAAGCCCTAACTTCCTGCATTTTATGCTTATTTTAAGAGTGAATAATGGAAATGTCATCACCAACACTTTTGCAAGCTCACACACACACACACACACACACACTCTCTCTAAGTAACGCATTCTTCCCATCTGCCTCCCTGACTCTCTCACTCTCACTTGCCATCTCTCTCACACTTGCTTTCACGCTCTCTATCTCACTTACTTTTTCTCCCTGTCTCCCTCTTTCTCCCACTGCCTTTCTCTCTCTCTCATTCTGTCTCGCTCTTTCCTTCATGCACTTGCAGATCCTGTGCAATCTAGATGTGCCGTTATTCATATTGTTCCGTCACTGTGGTCTCCTGCCACACAGGTGAGCGCAGCTGAGGAGGTGACCATTACATAGGTGTTTTTCTTTCTCAGTACCAATTAATCACAAATTCAGGGTAAATCAGCAACTGGTGAGAAATTTGTCACTCAGTGCATAGTTTTTCATACTTTGGGCCACAGACTGGGACTGTTCTACAATGTCAGGCCATTTCACAGTTCCAAAAAAATTGAGGGGACGTCGCAGAGAAGCATAGACATTTTGGCATTTTGCATGTATTTGGGCAACTTCACTGAGTTTCTCTCTGAATAATCAAATCTTGTCACCACGGCAGCATTATTACAGAATGATTCCACAATTCTGGATCCTTTGATTAACAAAAGAATTCACCTCGGACTCAAGCACTAACCAAGTTTTGGACCAGTTGTGTGTGTCTCTCAGTCCTGTGCTTATGGCTTTCTGTTAGATAAAACATCTGGCTGCAGTTTCCTTCATCTCAAAGAAGCAGATTAGTCGGACAAGGAGTGAGAATAAATCTTATGTTATAAATACGACACCACTTACATAAAATTTGGTTTTATTTCTAGTTATGCGTAGTGGCCCACTAAGGCTAGCGTGGGTTGTTTGCCAGGCAACACTCAGCAATAAGGCTATGACACCTTCGAAATTGTGCACACATGGAGACAGACCATGGGCATCCAAGAGTAAATCTTTTAGCCTTATATCACTTGGTCCTTGAATAAAAAAGTTTGAGAAACCAACCCAGTGGAAAGCTTTCCTTGAGCTTAGGTGCTGTTATGGCCAAAATTGGACACCCAGCCCCATATTAATGCTTGTGATGTTGGAATAAGACATTGGTTGTGTCCACATACTTTTGGTCAAGAAGTGGTCTTTATATGTGTATTGTACTGCCAAGAATCATTTTATGCTTTATTCTTGGCCATAAGCATAATGTCATGCTCAACCACCTACCTGCTTTCAGTACTTCAGTACAGGCTCTTGAGGACTTAGCTGTTCATTCCCAGCTTGTGAAACACACCCTTGTTGACATGAAGAACTCGCTGGCTCTGCCAGGCTTCATGCAGGCATGAAACCTCAGTGTTTTTTGTTGTTGTTTTTGTTTTATTTTTCCATCATGGAGGATAGCAGCACCCTCCTTGCTTTTCTCCTCCTCATATTATCCCACAAACCCGCCAGGGTGACCTTATGATAGTGGCCTCATTATACGCATGTTTGCAGCTGAGAAGATGGAGATGTCCTGGTAACAGCTGGATAAGACAAGAAATCTGCATGTTTTACACTCATAATAAGGCTGGTTCACACAACACAGGAAAAAATAGATGAGCTTCATCAATGTTCGAGTCCTTCCTGTGTCTATTTCAAATAAGCTTTGAAAACACTGCAGAGGTTTGCATAATCTGTCCATGCGAGTTGTCATGAGTGATGGATTTCAAAGTAATGTTTGGGCCAATTCCCTCAGCATGTTTCACTGAACTCCTGTACCAATTGATATATAATAAAGCAAATGATTTGCTGTTTCATGCTGTGAGACTGTAGTTTCCATTCACTTGCCACCATGTACGTGCTGGGGGCTTATAGGGTTACCCTTCCTATTCGCCCGTCCAGGTTGATGGAGGATGTTTTGTATCGACTTCTCAAAAACCAGTGAACAAAATTGTGTTTGCATGAGTCTCATAGGGACCCAAAAGACGTGTTTTTAATTCAAACAAGCACATCTTGAGTAAGAATTTTACCTAATAGCAGCGGGGGCATACATGTCCCATGAACACAATTTTTTCTCGTTACAACAGATTCTTCACCTATATGTCTTACATCTATTTCACAGTTCCCCCGCAGGACTATACATGTTGGTATTGAATAGGATAATTTATACCAGATAAACCACACACAGACTTCAGTACCTATGAAAGCCAGTAAATTTACTGCAAAATGTCTGAAAAATACAAATAATTTTTTCCAACTTGATTTTATTTCCATATTCTTGTTCACTACAGACAGCAGAAAGTCCCTTGAGATACAGATGTAGTTTAATATAATAACATCTCGTCTTCAAGTGGCGACAAAGGCCAGCTTATGCCGCTGCAAGCCTCTTTTTTAAAAGTTTTAAACATGTACTTCAGACATTACTTCCCCATTTCAGGTTAAATACAAGCTACATTTGTTTTTGCTGCTTTTTTGTGCATCTCTGAATTGTTTATTCTTAGAAACAACATTTTTTCCTGAATGAAACTGAAAAAATACATAGTTACAGCAATCCCAGAACTGTGTGGATATGAATTAGACTGAACACAATGCTGTTACGCAATGCCTTAGAAACACCATCATCACTGCTCTTACACAGAAATTAGTCAATTATGATTATTTGAGGTACTGCATGGGTCAATATGAGGTACAAACTGATTTCAGGTCAAAGAACAAGCGCAGATCTGATTGCAAAAATGGGAAATACAAAAATAGGGATGATAAATGAAAATGTTTACAGAAGCACTTCTCAATAGATCAGAAGGATTGCTCCATGTCTTTGGCTAAAAAACACATGAGGAAAATCCATTATCTGAACCATTTGAAGCTCTTTGCAGGAAAACAAACAGCACAAGATGATAACTAATCTCCAAGTGCCAAGGAAGCCACAAAACAGCTGTGACAAGATTGACTTCTTTTATTACATTGAAAATGGAGTGGGGACATGGTGCTGTTATAAATACATGAAAAAGTACTAATAACTAAATTGTGCACCATTTAAAAATACTGATGCCCCCCCAAATGTTATATTTATAGTGGGCGCTATATTTGTTATTGAAGATACCACTGTTGCCAGATTGAGAACTCTCTTCAATAGGCTGCAACAAACCTGGATTATATTTGAACAGCCTCATGAGATTATTCAAATAGTAACCATAATATTGATACATCAGTAGTTATTCATTATTTATTTGGCCTTTATAATAGAGCCACCTTCTAAACAGAGAAAATCGCAAACTCTCTTGGTAGTTCAGTCAAATCTGTTTTCATAATGTTTGTCCAGTGACTGGAGAATCCAAAATATTGACCACTCAATTTTCTGCAACTGGTAGCATATTAGATGTTACCAACATAGTTCAAGTGAACATCTCCACTGATCAAACTCTCAAAATTCAGCAAATAGTTCATGAGGGAATTTTAACTGATATCCAGATTTTCAGAACCGCAGTATACATGACTCAGATTAGTTTTTCTCTGTTCCCCCGCCCCCCCACCCCCTAGCAGTAATCACAAGTAAACAATTTTTATATCTGAAAAAGTATGCATGGGAGGAATATAAATTTGTACACATTTTTGTACACGCCAATATCACGTTATCATTAGTGTTCTATTCACGACACAAAACTGAAGCTCAAAGTTACAACATGGAAAAAGCCACTGGTTTTGGTGGTTTCACATTGCTGATTGCCTTCACTGTTTGTACTCATAATTGTGTCATTTCACTGACAATAATATAAAAAAATGAGCAGACAGAACGTAACCTTCAGGGCTCTGCCCCGTAAATCTGCATGCGGTATTAACACTGTAACCTCATATTAACTGCACATAGCATTGGTAGCAATAACCTTAACAATGAGTAACAGCAGGTCCAGGTAATGAGGCAAAGGCAAAGAGTGATGCCTACATTTGTATAAAAAAGTGATGTGTCAAATTCCCAAATTATGCTTCTCCACCAGCTCCTACCAGCTCACAGGCTCTCTACGAGATATGCTATGCTGAAATTTCAAGTCACATTTGCCTAGGGAGAGAGGAACCTGTCTCACTGTCTCACCCCTCAGGCTGTGCACCAACACAACACTTGCCTCCCTTTCATACTTGACATGGACCAAATTCTCAGCAACATCCACAACAACATTACAAATAGCTAAAAAGGTAAACACAACCATCAAGGTTACAAACACTATAAAATATGCAGTTTTAACAGTTCAAAAAATGGATTCTCTTGAGTTCAAATCGCACATCGCTTATCATTTTACATCAAGTCGAGCTCCAGCTCATTTAGGAGGGTGCTTGACCGAACACCGTCCCAACTTGAGTTACAGGGTGGAGGCAGAGGGTTTGGGCACTAAATATACAATATCTTGCCAAAATATTTAAAATAGGACAAACCCCCGCCACCATGCCTCACCCATGGTTTTTTTGGTAGAAATTCGAACACTTTGGTTTCAACGCAGTGTGACTTAAAACTTTTTTTCACCAAACAAGCACACTAAAGTGTGTTCAAGCTTCAGTGTTCACTTGGGAGTGTTGCATTTCTGTGCATGAGAACAGCCAGCCAGTTCCCATGATATGTTGTTGTCTGTAAACTGCTTTAGAAACGGATAACCTGCGAATAGGTCTACAGACGCATCATTGTAGCTGGTAAGGTTAAACTAAATATTCCCCTGAATAGTTCTGTTAGCCATCCAACAGAACAGCATGTGCTACTGCACACACATGACCCCACTAATAAGATAAAACATTGTTTGCTATGACCATTAGATATTTATATATTAGAAAGCTATACACAAGCATGTTAATTTCACAGAATTTTTTAATATTAATATTCTTAATATTATATATAATAAGAAATACACTTAAACAAAAACCTCTACAAAGAGAAAACAGGTATTTGTTCAGCAAAGCATGGGCTTTAGTATCTGTTTTCATGGCTTAGGGTAGTGCTTTCTATACAAAAACATTTGTAATGTATTGTCTCCTAGGCTTTTCATTTAATTTCAAGGCTATCAAAAACATATTCTGACTTATATAAACTACAAAAAGCCACAAATGCTTTGCAGTTTTATTCAGTTTTTTTATGAAAATATACGCAAAATGTATCGTACATGTTTCTTATTCTAATTATATAATGCAAGACCTGGATTTTGGGTAATTATCAAACATGGCTCTTAAATAAAAAGTATGGTCCACTTTAATGGAGTTCTGATTGATCATGGCGTTAATTAGTTCCATACTTTGAGGGAAAGTATTTGCCATAAATCGGTCCAGGCTGTGGGAGTGCAAGTATACCTGTGTGATTCTTCAAAAGTTGCATATTAGCTTTTTAATCTCCTATTTTAGTAAATAAGCCTATAAAGTCTGGTGACTTTGAAACCCCTCCCTGGCCCTCTATGTACATAAATACGTTGAACCTGCAACATGACATTGTCTAGTGTAACATACATTTTGCATGAGAGCACTGCAAAGAAAAGACGGCAGCAATAAAACGAATGAGTAAAAAAAAATCTAAGCTGTACACTAGTTCTACTTGTACATCTCAGTTGCTAGACTTTTTGACTCAGTAACATATTCTTCCACTCACTCATTTCATTATGCCGTATCACTGAAGTTGAGAACAGTTTTACAAAAACAATAGTACCTGACCTCTTTTTTTGTTTAATTATGGATATAAACATACCTTCATGTCTCTGAATATTTATATTTTCTTTTTGTCCATACATATAATGCACTTCTCTCCCCTCCCAAAGCATATGACCCTCCCTTTTCCCGCCAAACCCACCCGCTCTCGCAAATACATTTTCATATCACTGTAACACAAACAGCACACACACTCAGCGCATAAGAAGTGAATAAACCAAACTTAAATTTTAAAAAACTTTGAGCCCCCTCCTGGAGTGAACACAAGCGGAGGGGCAGGAGGGGTAGGGTGGGCGTGGCAGACCGAGCGAGCGAGCGAGGGAGCAGTGTCGCAGGATCGAGCCAGGTTATCATGTGGCCCAGCCCTCGGTCAGGCGCACTCGTTTGACGGACGGGCTCCCCCGCTCCTCCGCCGTCGGTCGCATCAGTCCCAGGGGCGAGTGGAACTCGTTCCTGTGGTCCTCTCGATCGCTGCCCTCGTACGAGCTGCTGCAGCTGCTGAGGCTGTCGGCCGGCGAGCGGCCCGAATCCTGGCGCGACGGGGCCTGCTGGGGCGGGTAACCCGCGGGCGTGACCCCGGGGTGATCTCTAGGAGGAGAAACAGGTTCGGACTTGATGTGCAGGCTTTGAGCAGTAGGCAGGGAGAGATTTGAACTCTGACATAAGTGAGTGCTATTGCAATTTCTGTAGGAGGAAAGGAAACGCGGTTACAGAATGAGAGAGAAAAATGCGCAAATATTACAGATACACAAAAAGGACTCAGGACAGGCACACGTACGGACACGTCCACACTCATGCATGCATGTACACTACCAGACAAAAGTTTTTGCACACCCTATGATCTTGTCAAGTCTTTATCTTACATGTATGTTTACAACAAAGAAATCACTGGAACCCAATACTTGTTTATTACAAATAATACATTTACAAGAAAAATCCACAAGGAATCCAGCACAGGCGATTGAAACGATCAGCTAGTTATCAACCCCCTGAAGCTGCTTGATAATGAGTAGATCATTTGAATCACCTGTGCTGGAGCAGGGAGAGATCTAAAACATGCAGGACAGGTGGTCCTCCAGGAGAGGTTTGAGAAGCACTGGATTAGACCATCTTTACTGATCTGCTTAAATATTGACAAAATGACTGATCCACGTTTTTATTCATTTGTTTTGTTATATACATGGTTTATACATTGGGCTTCAGTTTTCCTACCTTTCTGTTATACAACCAATATGGGACTGACTGTTACACAAGAACAAAATATAAAAAAAATTGTAACAAATACAGAAAATATTGGGGTGTGCAAAAACTTTTTGACTGGTAGTGTACATGCACACAAACACACAGAGTTAAATAGAACAGTGCCTTCCTGTATTTCTGACATGTTAAAGGGACCAGGAACAAGTTTTCATAAATATGTATTTCACATGAATATTACATTTCTAAGATTTTTTTTCTCCAAAGTTCAGAGAACTGTAAGAAGTCCATATGTTACAGCATGCTACTGAGTCCCCATACTGCTGTGCAGACTTCTGTAGGTTTGTTTGAATGTGAAATTACGGGCATGACTTTGATATTAAACACATTGCAGTTTAAAAGAGAGCACTTTGCCACGACAGCTTGTACTGCACGGTATATAAATGTGAGCCACTATATTAAAGAAAAACATTCACCCTGGCGGCCGTTTGATCATTATGAGTGTTTACCTACGTATGCAAGCCGAAAATGTTTTTCAAGTCACTGCGGGGACCGTGGTTTGGTCTGACACGCACCATATGCACTGGCTTTCAGGAATGCAAAATTTCCGAGAAATCATGCAATGAGCCGTATGGCTAAGCTTTATTGATACTTTGTTCCTGTCAGAAGGCTAACCCCACAGAGACGCCAGCAGGGACTCTGCTGTTCAATTATAGCCCTCTTTCCCTGATCTGGGAACAGGAAAAGGCGGGGCCTTGATGTGTTGGCCAAGACTATATATTGAAGATGCACCTCCCCAGTGTACGTTCTATAACTCTTTTCATCCTAGATAATAAACGCATGCTGAACACTACACCCCACTGACGCCCAAATACACCACATAATGGTCTTCAAGATAATCGCTTGCATGCAGCATACAGTCATATAAGAGCCAGGCTTTCCGGTACAATCACTATACCCTCGCTGCAATGCTCTCTTCTTACTACTGGTAACAAGGCATAAACCATGTGGTCCCAGCAGGTCACTCTTTTTACTCGCCATCTTATTTTCGTACTTGCTCGCTTGATGCACTTTCTTTACTGTTATCTGAAAACGGTAATTTGCAGTCATTTTTACATTCTGTGCAGTTGACGGCCAAACTCAAGGGCTCAATGGTACCACCAGCCTCCCAGGCTCATGAGGCTACAGCAGGCCCAGAGGTGGCAGTGCTGAGATGCATAAGCCCAGCATTAAAGGCTGTATGATGCGAGTGGAAAGCAGGCCATGTAGTGCAGGCCAGTGCTGAAGGAAGGGTTGGGCTGAAGCACACTCACCCTAAGTGGCCCAGGGCAGAGTGCTGCATGTTCTGCAGGTGCTGCTGCTGCCAGCCTGTCATGGAGCCCAGGTGCAGGCCGCTGGAGCTGTTAAAGCCTGTCAGTGACAGGTCAGCGCTGTTCAGAGAGTATTCTGCACACAAACCCAGAGGGAGAGAGTCGCTCATACTTCTGTACACACTGTACAGCCACTGAAACCATTACAGTTTCACCACTGCTCTGCTGTACCTACCAGTACCATATGAAGTAGAGATGGCAGATGGGTACCCTCCCATTCCTTGTCCTGGTAGAGTTGGCGTTGCTACGGACACCACAGGGGTAGCCAGGGATTGGGCAGATTGTGAGTTATTTATCCGCTGGTTCTGCCATAACCAGGAGAAAGAAAAAAATGTCAATGAACATACCTTTTAATGTTAAGGTTGTGAAAATTAGCACTGTGCAAGTTTCTTCATTTTGTCAGGTCACTAACATCTCTAATCAACTCAGTGCTACAATTTATGAACCTTCTGAGGACTTATCGTTGCTATAGTAACGCAAACATCCTCGTCTCCAAGGCAACAGCATGAGCAACACATACAAGGGTCACTGTATTGAGTTGGGAGATCAGTACTGTGATAAGAAAAAAATTAGATTTTACTTTTGCACCTTCATTTTGATTCAAAATCAGTCCAGAAACAGTCTGTTGCTGCCCAGAATCAATAAGACATGATGACCCATCAGTAAGAGGAAGATCAGACCCTATGTACTCATTCAGATTCACCACTAGATGTCACCCTTGCCTCTAGAGAAGTCTATCAGCTTGAGCACAAGGCCTATGTGCAGAACATCACTGGGCGACGCTTGTGCCTCGCTTTAAAACACATTCCATCAATCCCTATATTATTCTATTTTAATGGAACATTTAAAGAATTTTAATAATGTCAACTAATAATCATCCTCCTCTAATTCCACTTACCAAAAGGAGATCAATATCCTCCGACTGGCGGCATTATAGGGGGAGGGGCAATAAATTGAAATTAGTTTCGCCAAATAAAGTGCGGCTTTAAGCAGGACTCTAAGGATGAACAGAATGCAATTTGGTGCATCTACACTACTGCTTAGGATTGTATGTGATAAAAAGGAAAAATGGAAAGCTAAATAAAAAAGTAGAAGACAAAGAGATGTCAGAAAGGGAGAAGTAGGGAGAAGAGGACAAGAGGAGATCATAGGGTTCTTGCTCCCTGCTAAAATTCCTCCCAGTAAGTTGGGATTGTAAACTGCTTTACAATTATTTATGCCTTGTTTCTGTCACTTACAGCTAGTCATAGCTGGTCTGAGGCAGTTCAAAGGTGATCTCTAGCTATCCAGACATGGCTAAGCCAGTACACTAGCTGACTATTAAGGCCGGTCAGCTGGTGAACAGCTGGGTAACCGGCTGAAAGTGCTGAAAATACAGTTTAGAGCAGCTTAGACCAGCTTAGGCTGGTTTATGAGATGAAGTTCTCCGCAGGTTGGATGTGGTGTGGAATGGCCAGGGGTAGAGGGGTGGCGGTGTGACTTACGATGGAGGGCGTGGGGTTCTTGGCACCGGGCGGTATGAGCACGCGCAGGTCCGGTTTGCGATTGCTCATGCCCAGGTTCATAGGCGGGGGGGACTTGGCCTGCAGGTTCTTATTCATATTGCCTGGGGAAACCAGCATCCCAGGGGAGTTACGATGGTTCCCATACCCATTTCCTGGGGAAAGAGATTGGGGAGACACAACTGTCACTCCTATTGTCCCACTTGGGGGCTGGGACTCGCCAGAGCAACCCAAAGCACCAATTCAATTTTATCTGCAGTCACTTCTTCATATGAGCAATTATTTTGGAAAGTTTTAACTCTTGTCCGAAATAGGCATGGCAATGCAGGGCGGAAAAGCCCATAATGTGTGTGTGCGCATTAATGCAGAACCAAAAGTAGATCAGTCAACTGTTTTTTAATGACTCTTGACAATAATGTTGAAAAGTCAACAAACAGAGCAAAATAGTGATGCAAGTTTGTGCAAATATTACAGCATAGATGCATAGACACAGGACAAACAATCTGCCTAAAGTACATTGGATGAGTAGGGTAGCAACTCCGTGGCAATCTGGAAAAAGATAGATTATTACAAGAAACAATGTACAGCATTCTATATCGTTTTTTTTTCCAGGAAGAATTTTGATGTCATTCTTGTGGCATCCACGCATTCAGTAATGTCACCGTTAAATTACGGGCTCCTGACCATAGTGGGACAGCCCACTAGTGGTAAATACATGAATGTGGTTTGCAGCAACAAAGGACTGGAGTCAGGAGCCAAAGGCACATCTCTACAAATCCCCACCCATGTTTGTCCGTGAAAAACAGAGATGAACCAGCCTTCAAAAAAACTTTCACTCAGCCAAAAGCGCTGGTTTTCTGGGGTAGAGCCCCAAGTGCTATAATGCCCTTACCACTTGAAAGAGGGGCAAGAATTATATGTTAGACATGAATGAATTGCCTAATCATACACTAGTGGAAAATGAGTCACAGATGTCTCCGGCGGCAGATTCACTGTGGACCTTTGTTTCACTTGAAGGGCCGATTTGGGTTCAGAATGACAGTCTTGAAGGCACAATTTGCGCAGTCCTAAGAATCTCGCTAAATTATTGCGAGCAGCCAATTAAGAAAAGGTCTCATAATAGTAGAGGGGCATACTGCATGTGCAGAGTTGTGGAGCACTGAAAATCTTAGCGCTGCCAGTTTTATCAGCCGCCGCAGTGTTTGCTTCTACAAAAGCAACAGCAGATGTCGGAGAGAGGGAGCACGGGAGGAAGAGAGATAGATGGAGAGAACACATGAGCTGAGAGTAGAGCTGTTCTAAAATCACACAGATGGGACATGGTG
This sequence comes from Gymnothorax javanicus, assembly GCA_029692085.1. NCBI lineage: Eukaryota > Metazoa > Chordata > Actinopteri > Anguilliformes > Muraenidae > Gymnothorax > Gymnothorax javanicus. The sequence goes on from CM056194.1 coordinate 141,190,002, forward strand.
AGTTAAAACAATCCCCATAATCTCTCCAGAATTTTCAGCAAAATGTGTGACCTAATATGGAACGTGGAATACATTTCATGGTAATACTCATGACGGAATGCCGGTGTTGTTTTTAAATGGGCAGACAATGGACACCAACGCTTGTGTTTTCAAGCACCTAGATGAGCACCAATATGGACAAAAATATGTTTTGGGTCATACTGCGTACAAGGCAATAATATACACCGTAGACTGTATGTAAAGATGGACGAGGCGTCTCCACTTCCTGAGGTTGTACAAAAATGGAGCCAAAATATTCCTACATATGAGCGCTGCCATCTTGCACATTTGGAGTCAGAGTCAGCGCAGCAGTGATTGGGAGGTTGAGCCACGGTATTGAGATCTCGCCCATACAACCGCCCCACTCAGTCGCAAGCACATCCCTGAACTTATTATGTAGCATGGCTGGCTGCATCAGTGCTAACTACAGACCGCCTGTAAAATACTCTGTATTGCCTTGTTAGGAAACGTAACCAAATGTTAGGCCTATTGAAAGCACCATTCTACAATGACCGAAAGCTTGTTAAATGGTTATCTAGTTTTCAAAGTACAGTTATATGAGGCGAAATACCAGATATGCACCGAATTTTCGGCCACCGAAAATTTTCGGCCGAAAATGGCAAAAAAATGCATTTTCGGTTTTCGGCCGAAAGACTTTTAACACCAAAACAATACGGCCGAAACAGGATGTTGTGATGATGCAAGCAAAAACCGCAGCCAGCACGCACCTGTCCGAGCTTTTATTCTGTCGATTTTGTTAAATATTTATGTGTTTAAATCAGGGGATGTGCACTACCGTCACCACGTCATGGCACTTAAGTCCGCGAGTGCTTAATTGTAATTTCTGTTTGACATTCTCCTGATGCATAGGATAGCAGCTGATGTTGTGTCCGATTCGGTTGCGCATTAAATAACGTCCCACCTAAAAAACGCAAAGCAATGATATCCGTAAAAGGCATAGAGTATTCATAGAAAAAGGCAATATATTCTGAGGGCATTTGTACCATCAGTATTCCATAATGTAACTACAACCCCTGGAAAAAAATATGGAATCACCACACACCGACGATGTTAATTTAGCCTACCTTTTTTCCTTCATAACAAAGAAGCAAATAACACACGACAAAACAATTATTGTTTATTAGCTTGACATTCAGGCTTCATGAACTCTTCACTTTGCAAATGATGGCGAAACACGTAACAAATGCGCAAATAGCAGGAGATGGCAGAGTATTAGAATTTATCGCTTTACGATGCGTCATCTCATCTGTGATACCTTTCCTAAGAACAAAATGCTTAATCAGCACCCGTAAAGTTATTTTCCGCGCAATTTGCGTAAAATAGGGGCAGCATAATAACTTTCTCAAGGGGAATTAGGGGAACACCGTTGCTTCTAATTTCGCTACGAACAGGGTCACAGGAAAAGAAACGCATTTCATAAATGCAGCAGCTTCGGTGAACAAACGCAACCTTGTTTGAAAGGTAAGGCAATACAAAATATATTTATCAAGCTGCCTAAAACAACGCACGTCTCAAAAACACAATTTGAAGACCTGTTTCAATGATGGAAAGTGAAGCCAGTTTCCTAGCGATAATGCGGAAGCGAGTTGTCTTTCGCAGAGAGGATTCTCTCTGACCAAAGGTGGGCTGCTGTGTTGTCACGTAACATTTAATTTTACAAATTTTCAGCAGCCAGTAACAGGCCAGTCAGTTATAGACCTGTAGGTTATTCATGAGTGGGGCCAAGTAAAACATTTTATTTACAATTTTATTTTATTTTATATTGTGCTTTGTTGGAATGTCAGTGCCAAATAAAAATATTCATAATTTTGTAATTGATTTATTCTTAGAAGCATGAATATTAATTTATACAATTGCAATGCCTTGACTTTAGTTAGATTGGTACACAGTCATAGCCATAAATGCAATGGTACTAAAAATTGGCGTAATAATTTCTTACGGTGTTGCGGTTTTCGGCCAAGCGTTTCTCATTTTCAGTTTCGACCAAAAATTTTCATTTCGGTGCATCCCTACTAAATACATTTGCTGCTTTCCTCGTCCATAGCAGTACATTGCTCAGCCCCCATGCTGATGGTCGGTGCTCCTGCCAGCCTCTACTAACTCGTGCCGACTATCTACTAACTAAGTGGCTAATACATCAACTATCTTCAAGAACCCCGTACAAGCCTACTTCAAAAATCTGTGCTAATCCTTCAAAATAAGGCAAATAGTTTTAATGTAAGTTCAAACTACCACACTAGCTAGCTAGCTAACTGGCTAGGTGACCCATAACGGAATCTTGATTTACTAGTTGGCTAGCCAGTTAACTGTTTTTCGCTGACTAGTAAGATTTTGTAATTAGCAGCAAAAATTGACTGTAAAAAAGCTCTTCACACTGAACACAGCATCCTAGCTAACAGAACATACACTATGTTCTGAAATTTTCACCATCAATTACCGTTGCAACCTAACTTATGGTGACCTGTTATAGAATCTTGCCAAACTAGCTTGCTAGCTGGCTAGCAAGCTGGCTTTACTTACCAGCGATAGTATCGCTGCAAACAGTACATGACGCTATGTTCAGAGCAAAGATAGTTCTACCATAAATTTTTGCAGGACTTTCAAAATCACCAGGAGTAATATAGTTGCACAGGGACCTAGCAACTTATGCACGTGTAATGTTAACGTTATATCTCTTCTTGACGGTTGCATTCTAGCACCAAAAAAATCCTGGAAATCAAGGAAGTCAGCTGGCCTTCTCTTAAGAGTCACTGTCATTCACATTTGTCAATCGTGACTTCATACCCACTTTCAACTAAATAAAACCAAACTAACAGAAAAAAAAAAATGAACACTTGAACATATATCAGCATAAGAACTACTAAGAAATGACAAAACCCATCTTTAAAAAAAATTATTTGACACGTGCTTTCATTTTTTTGAGAGGCCCATGTCCCATCCACCAACATGGAGGGGGAAGGTTTATAACCTGCCCAGCAGCCAGCCATTAGATGGCAAACAATATGTTTTGGCCTCCCATTTGGGGAGCTGTTTGGGTGTCCATCTTTATATTCAGTCAATAGTATACACTAAAAAAGAATGATACGGGAGTGAAGGGCATGTCTGTACGTGGGGGTTCAGATGGAAAGAGAGTGATTAAGTCCATTTTACTTTGTATTGAATTCAAATTGTAAAGTCTGGCAATTCAAATCAAAGCCTTACATTAAAATAGACAGTGTAGCACAAAGACGGCACAACTCTGCTAATGTGCTTCTGTGTGTTTCAAACTTTGCCACCAGCTAAATATAACTAATGCCTGTTGATGAGAGGTATGCACTGAATATGTCTGCATGACAACAATGTCAGTTTGACATTTTGAAAGACACCGAATGGACATGGATCACAAGCCCGACAGCTGCAGAAGTTGTCTTCTTTAGTCTTCTTCTTTATTTCTTCTGTATCTTTTTCTTCTCCATTTTCTTACCCTTTTTTCTTTTCCTCTCCTTCCCCATCTTATTCTCCTTGTTCTCTTCTTCCTCCTCCCAGCTTTAGTCTGAGTGAAGAGTTGTCTAGCCGCCTGCTCGCCCGCTCTTTTGGGGGAATGGTCTGTAACCATGGAAACCACCTCAAGGCCCACGCTGTCTTAATTAAGGAGGGAAGATGCACTCATTTTCTCACGCCCGTTTTCCGATGCAGACGCAACAGACAGCAGGTGCACTTTACCGGTGGGTGGAGGGCCAGACAGACAGGTCAGGCTCTGAGTCAATGTTCCCCAGCCATATTTCTCCAATACTGCTTTCCAATCTTCATGAAGCCTCAATGAAATTTAGAACAAAATGGTGCATCCAGTGCCTCTATATGCTTTCAATATTCTTGAAAGGTGAGCTAATGGCTGGAGTAAGTATGAGAGTGAGTAGGTGAGAGTGAGTGAGTGAGAGAGTCAGTGAGCGAGTGAAGGAGTGAGATTCATTGAGTGAATGAGTGAGTCTGGGAGTCAGTGACTCAATGAGTAAGTCAGTCAGTGAGTGAGTGAATGAGTGAGACAGTCAGTGAGGGAGCGAATGAGTGAAAGATTGAGTGAGCGAGACCTCTTTCTGTGACTAAATTATTAATATGCATAATATATCCTAAAGTCACATTAAGGTGCACATCAAGGTTAAACAAAGCATTAAATCATACAATATTTGAAAGAAGTTTTTATTTTTTGAACAAAGCCCTCTTCTTTCACAGAAAGCAACAGGTAGGCAGAGGAGTTCTGACATATTGTGGGAGGCAGCATTCCATGGTAGTCATAACTGTGTCAGTGTTTAGCCCACCAGGTATTAACAGGAATAGAAGAGGTTAGTGAGTCGCAGAGAGAGGTGCTAAGCAAGAACAACAGTAATGTTGAAAAATCAAAAAAGATCAGAGACATTGGAAAGAAAGGTCAGGAACACATAAGGAGCCTGCCAAGCAATATGGATTTTTTTAAATAAAGATGACATTATTGTCAGATTGCATTTCAGACGAGCCAGTCAAATAAAAACAATAACTTTACACTATCTAACTAGTGATTTGCTAACCTATTGTCACTTCAGTATGCTTTCGTTTTTGAGTAACAGTATTGTGACAAGTTAATTCCGATTTCTCATGATTTCAAATGCCACAGACATTGATAAGACTTATTATCTCAGAATTCTGAGTTATTATCTCAGTCAAGACTGATTATCTCATAAATTTTTTCTCACAACTGCCACTTATCTCAGAATTTGAAATTTTTTACTGCAATGGCAATGTCTATTTTCAGAATTTTGCATTATTTACAGCAATTCTGTCATTACTGCAGAAACAAGAGTTGTGCCGTAAAATGCACCTTCCGCAGTGAAAAGCACCCCCTTGCGAGAGTGTGCACAGGTTCAAAAAGTGAAGTAATTTCCTTTATTATCACAACCAAAAAAATCAGAAAAACAGTCTCAACAGTACTTGTGAAGAGAATAGCCAGAATTTTTTAGAGTGTAACTGATGTACAAGCTTTGCTATATATTATCCTCATGCCACGTAATGCACATGATAAAGAATGCCAACTAATTTCACAGCGTAACTGTGTCCATGACATTGCTTTCTATAGCAATACTGGCCAACTATATAGCCAAGCTAATTACAAAATAAAATTTAAATGCGGTTCATTATTACAATTGTAAGACAATAACTCAGAATTCTGAGGTAAGTCACAATTGTGATAAACAACTCTGTATTCTACAATAATAAGTCACAACTGTGACAAAATGACCAAGAATCCTGATATAAAAAGCCAGACATGTGAGATAATAACTCAGAATTCCAAAACAATAAGCCACTATCTAGCAGTCTTCAGCCTATGTAGTGGAAATGGGCTTCCATAAATATCTGAGTGATTGATTTAAAAAAAGGTGCACTGCTTCAGACATTGTCAAGATCATAGAGGAAATGAATATACAAAGTTTAAGAAAAAGAGTGGTGGAAAATGTATCTTTAATATGAAAAGTCGGTATAGAGGTGAGATGTCGGGATGGGCACCCACACAGCTGTGATCTCAGGGAGCCTAGAAACAGCCCTGGTGGCACTGCAAAACCAGTTTCACTCAAAGTGCGTGTTCCACTCAAACCAGCGTTACCATGGACACCAGCAGACTAAGCACACCTTCCGCACAACAGTGGGCACTCTTGCACTACATGTTCCCTGAGAAGCAGTAGCGAGGTTAAATGTACCAGCGCAGAAATGGTGAGAGGGGGGAAATAGAAAGTAAGCAACCAAGGTCCAGCTGAGCAAAGAACCTCACATAGTCTCCTGCCCATCTGCTGAATGGAAGTATTTTCTCTGACTGGTACCAGTCTCTCATTATCCTCCATAACTGCCCAGTTAAGAATCAAATCAACTTTGGGACATTAATAAAATTGAACTTGAACTTCAACTTGGCATCGAACTCCCAAGGACATTTCACTCTGAGCTTGGAACCTGGGTAATTTGTATTCGGGAGTTAAATGAAAGGTCCCCAAGATTCTGAGATTTGCTTTGGCCTGTGATATGGTAAAACAACATTTGTTAGTACAAACACACTCACACATACACACACACAGACACACACACATTCACAGAGTTATGTGTTGTGTGAATACACAATGTAGAAATACAGACGATTGAGTCTCTTGAATTGTGTTGCGGTACAATGGCAACCATGGGCAGCAGTGAGAGTGGTGTTTCTGTGGACATGAATACTCATATGTGGTGGAAGTATTCACCAGATCTAAATAGAGCTCTATTCCCCTTACATATTTACTCTCTTAACAGTTTGACTCTCTAACAGTGCTGGTTAGTACTATTCCCAGAGCCTGTACCCACACACTAGGGTTTCCACTTGAAAGTTACCAAATGTCACAACAAATGGCACACAGCACTGACAAGGGTACTATGGACAATTAATATGATGAGAAGTCTTGCAGAAGGCATAAAATGGCCACCAAACTTCCACTACTTTTTGGAGAGGCAAAGGGGCAGTCAGAATTAAGCTGGCTGACTTGGAAGTTAATTTGGGTGGTGTACAGCTTTTGAATTAGCCCGGCTTGTTTGCAGGGGAACCCAGGTGTTTTGTAGGCGTTGACTTTGAGCCAAAATGGCCATACTGTATGAGGGACAGAGGAAGTGCTTCCTGAGGCTCAAGGGAGCTTCCTCTTCAGCTCTCCCCATGACTAGTGGCAGCCATAAATCACGGCCACCACTCGCGAACTCCCCATCAGCCAGATATTCTCTTGCCAGGGCTCAGGAGAGAGGGAATGATTTAGGGCACATGAGGCCTGCCATGTAAAAGATGGAAGACTGCGCACCCCCTCGCCAGCTCAGCCCATTCCTGTAATTAATTGTGACAGTGAACACATGCACCACCTTATGCAGGCTGCATGTGGGCAACTGCAGGTCAGTATCGCTTTACCACTCAGACCATACATGTGGCCGTCAAGAGCCATGTCTTCACTTTCAGTCATCGTCAGCCAGGGCACATTTGAAAGGAGCAGATTAAACCCTTATGTTTTGGTCACTAAAGGGACATAAATGAGCTGGGGAATCATAGCATGTGTACTCAAAGAAAATGTGCACTATTCTTTTACATGTTACTCACAAGAGAAAAAAAGTCAAGGCCACAAGGTTTCACACTTGAAAAAGTACTGAATTATTTTAAATCTTAAAAATGAAAATTACTCATTTTGAATCAAGCATCACACCATCTTCAAAACATACAGCAAATAAAAGTAGAACAAAATGTTTAAAATCATCTAAAAACCATAACTGCTTATTAGATGCCGCGGGTTTACAGATAACAAAGGTTAAGGGTATTCTGTGCGAGCATAGAATGAGATTCAAATAAAATGTAAGCAACAAATTGAACAATCAAAACCAAAACCAGATGATTGAGCCCATGCCTCTCATGACTTATTGAACTACACCTGCAACTGAAATGTCTGAAGTTCTCAGCGAATTATGTTGAACACCATCCACCAGTATTTGGTAAACTATGCCCATATATTGTCCTGTAGAGTCTCAGGTGGACACTGACTGTAGGGTTCACAAACTGTGACGAAATTGAAGACACTGATTAGATTCAAGATCCAAATGCAAAATTTGGTTCCTTCAAGGATCCCAACAAATACAGATATTAGTATACCTCAAAGGACCATAGACTCAATCATACCCCCTCACCTATGCACTTCCATGTAATGCTGGGATTTAAAGGTCAAATTCATGTTCGGGTCAGTTCGTGAGAGTTGGACAACTTCCATTCTCGAACATTGGTTTAGTTTGAGTTTGTTTATTTATTTATTTATTTATTTTCTAGTTTGTAACTGTTTACATAGGCAAAGGAGGCAGGGGGCTGAGGGGGCAGAAGCCCCGCCAAAAATTCTGCTAATGTGGGATCGTAACTTTAGAAAATAGGTCCATTTTAGACTGTGCGACACCCGCGTGAGATTCCTGAGTCCTTTCATGTTCACTTTTTGGTCATTATTAGGCACAAGATTGGTGTTTAAGTCCATAGCATCGACCGGGTTTCCGTGAGTTATCGTGATCGGCTGTCGTGACGCCGAAACAGCCTGAAAACGAAACAAGTTACATTGTTTTTGTCACTGTTTGTCTTCATCCACTCGATTAATTGTATAATTCAACTTGAAGCAATTTGAAATTATGTCCGGTAAGCTACATTCTTTCTCGGAAATAGAAGAGTTATGATAAGTATGTTTTCTGTCACATTCAAAAACTCAAAGTTCTGTGGTATCCCTACTCAACAGCTGATGAATAGTTGATGCTGAGGCCATGTGTAATAGATTCCCTTCAAAATCATATGCCAAGAGTGATAGCCAAACAATCAAGGCCATTTCCCTTGCTCACCATTTTCCAGCCAAATGACTTCTCGGCCAACACAAGAACACTGTTCTACTTTGTAAATGACACCTTTTAACTGAAATGTAATACGGGATATCAATATTAAATACACACTCCTGAATACCCACTATATCAATACCGATCATATTGCCAAATGCCAATCAGTAATTTTAAGAGGTCGAATATGGATAGGCTATGAGGTAAAATGTATCTCATATTGTGAAACTAGTACGGCTTTTCCGGGCACCTGGAATTGGCAATGGATTTAAGCCCAAAAAATACAAGTCAACTTATATGGAATGCCCATTAGTTATACGGATTTTCCTCCATTTGCACAGCTTTGCACATGCAAATAAAGTTGGCACAATGTCCACTCTAATAGAACTGAGTGGGTGTCGGGAGTGTGCAGAGGTAATTCATATCACTGGCTATGACTACGCAGTTTGTATCATGTATGTATGTAAAATTTGGCAAATGGATTGGCGACACAACTTTCTGCTCTTTTGATTCAGAGATCAACAAAAATGGGACCGAGGGTCCTGTAGCTTACTGGCAAGCAGTCTTATAGTGATGATACAAGTTATGAAAATTTCATGTGAAGTTTGACATTTGAATCAATGAAAATCAATGTTAAGGTCACTAAATAAAAGTTCACATACATTTATAAGACCTCCTGTAATGCAAACACAATCCTAAGCTCAAAAGCAGTTTTGGTTATATAAGTCATTGAAAATTCAATGTCAATTGTGAACTTTAAAGGTCACACAAGGTCAAGTTGAGGTCAGCAAATGGACTTCATATATGATTTTCTAAATGTCTCTATACAAACCCTGGCTCGATCTGTGACCATTTTGGTGATACAAGTCATTTTACTTTCACTGTCGAGTTTGACCCTCAAAGGTCACTGACAGTCAAGTTGAATGTCACCAAATGAAAGTTCATATGTGACTTCCTAGATGTCAGCAACACAAACTTAGGCTCCATCTGTGACCATTTTAGTGATACACAAGCCATTGAATTTTCACTAGGTCACATTTGACCTTTGAAGGTCAATACAAAGGTCACCAAATGAAAGCTCATATATGACTTCCCATATGTCTCTAATGCAAACCTAAGCTCCAGCTGTGACCGTTCTGGCAACACAAGTCATTGTAATTTTATTATGTCAAGTTTGACCTTCAAAGGTCACCAACAGTCAAGTTGAATGTCGCCAAATGAAAGTTCATATCGATGACCAAAGCGCAAAACCTATCTGCAGAATTTTTCTGATTGTCGGATTTCACTTTGGATGATGAGAACAAGGAAGGCTGCTCATCCAAAGTGAAATCCGCCAATCAGAAAAATTCTGCAGATAGGTTTTGCGCTTTGGTCATCGATATGTGACACAAACCTAGGCTCCATCTGTGACCTTTTTAAAGATAAAAGTCATTGAATTTTCACTAGGTCAAGTTTGACCTTTGAAGGTCAATATGAAGGTCACCAAATGAAAGTTCATATATGACTTCCTATACGTCTCCAATACAAACCTACATTCGATCTGTAATGATTTTGCTGATATAAGTCATTGAAATTTCACAGTGAAGTTTGGCCATTGAAGGTCACTGAAGGTCAAGTTCAATGTCACCAAACAAAAATTCATACATGGTTTCCTATATGCCCACAATATAAACCTACGCTCTATCTGTAATAGTTTTGGTGATAGAGGTCATTGAAATTTCACCATGTGAAGTTTGACCTTCGAAGGTCACCGAAAGTCAAGTTCAAGGCCACCAAATGCAAGTTCATATATGACTTCCAATGAGTGTTCAATACGCGTATATTCCCAATCTTCAATATTCTCAAGCCGAGAAGCCTTTGAAAATTGAAACATTTTGCTTGACCTCAAGTTTGACCTTTCAAGGTCATCTGAGGTCAACTTTAACACAGCCAAAATATAGGTCATATATTACTTCCTATATGTCAGTAATACAAACTTAATCTCTGTCTGCAACCATTCAGCTTCCACAGGCAATTTTGCCCATTCTCCGTAAGACCCAATGTTAAAGTACAGTGCCCCCACTAGACCCACTTCTGTCGATTCAATCAAAATGACACTTGCACTGCACATAAAGTGTATCAAGGTGAGTTGATTGCCAGATTTAGAAAAAAATTTATCCCACAGTTTTTGAGAAATTATTTTTTAAAATTTCAAGTCCTATCTTTTAACATGGTTAATATTTTCCCTGACCTTGCATTTGACCTTTCAAAGTCATCTATGGTCAAATTTAATATTGCCAAAATATAGGTCATGTATGATGTCCCATATGTCGATAATACAAACTTAATCTCTATCTGCAACCATTTGGCCTCCACAGGCCATCTTGCATATTCATAAAGTACAGCGCCCCCACTAGACCCACTTCCGTCGATTCAATCAAAATGGCGCTTGCACTGTACATTGACGGTACCAAGGTAAGTTGATTGCCTGATTTAGAAAAAAATTTATCACGCAGTTTTTCAGAAATGATTTTTGAAAATTTCTCAGTCCTATGTTTAACATTGGAGCCAAAATTTCAAGGGCCCATAAAACGAACAAAAATGATTCAATCGTAAATCCAAAAAAACGTCTGGAAATATGGTCTAGTAGTATGTTATGGCAAATTTACAGGAAAATTCATCAGGCCAAAAAAAAGATAAAAAATGTTCCAGACGACGGACGCCACACCACGACAATAGCTTATCAGCCCATAGGGCCAGTAAGCTAAAAAGGCAGATGACCGCGCATTAATTGCGCTTTAGAAAAAGTTGTGAAACCAATCAAACCATCAATCAACAGTTGCTCAAAGTTTTTTCTCGAACATCAGCCAAAGCACCAACAAATCTTATGGTCTGGTTCTGTTCGACAGACAAGTGCTATGCGCCGGGATTTTATGTTCGGTTTGGCGGTTCAGGAATAGCCCTACTCCTGTGACCCGTAATGGGTCTGGAACCACAGATTAATAAATGCTGTTATCAAGAGCAATAGTACTGGGGCATAAGGGCCAAGTGTGCAGTATGAAGAGACACTGCTGCAATCTCTGTAATGCTACCTAGTACCCAAGGTAGTCTTAACTGCTGGCTCAGGTGGAAGACTTGGAAAGGCCAACATCAAATAGACCAGTGTAATTGCTGGTCCTCCGTTAAACAGTATTTATTTTATGAGGACTTCACACCCATATTAAAGTGTAAGTGGCTTTCACAACTGGTAATGAAGCAAGTGTTGGCAAAACAATGACTGGCGCCACTTCATGAAACATAAAGCCTCTTCTTCAGTACTGTCGGACTCCATAAGGCTGGCCTTTGGCAGGCATCGCACAGCACACTGATGTGTAATGGTGGGTTCAGATAATCATGAGAATTACCACAAGAACAAGCTTTGCTGGCATATGAAGAGTAGGCATAGGCTTAAAAGAGCAGAACTTCAAAAAATAGAGTTTGATGTGAGCTTTGTTAACATGATAAAATGTTTTTGCTCAGATAATGTTGCTATGAAATCCAACTTCCCCAGTTCCAGATTGTCCAGAGTTTAGAGATCCTAATGCAGCTGCTTTATTTATTTTACAGAGCTTTTTTTGCACACGCTACTTTTCGGAGAAAGTGTAAGCTGTAAATGGGTCCAAAATTTACAGGCTACAGCAGGAATCTAATCTAAAAATAAGGCCCTATGTTGAAAAAAGAGAATGTTCATACTGCCTTTTTTAAAATGGCTGTGTAACAATGAGTTGAATTGGGGGCTAAAGTGTCTATATAGCCATTTCCACGTCTTTTTTTTTTTTGAGTGTAGAGTAACACAGCGTGGCTCTGTTCCCAGTCAAAGTAACAAAGGATGCATTTAAAGCCAGATCCACAGCGTGTTGCCGGCAGCATGCATGGCAGAAAAACTACACTTTTGTTCCCGAACAGCGACTGTGAACACCACGTGAAGAACCATACGCCATGCCAAACCTAAATTTAACCCATTCAAACATCTGGCATGCCTAATTTACAAATGGTCTATAAAAATCTCCCGGGCAACAGCGTGACATGTCAAGCAATCAAATATGAGCTAATTCTTATTTCCAAAACTAATGGCAATTTACTTCTGGAAAAAAACTATTAATTTTTTGCATTAAATTTTAAAAACGAATGTTTAATTATCATTTCAAGGATGGCAATGTGGTTCAAGAACAAACTTCCATAGAGTTCAGGTAATGTGATTTATACTATAGATACAGATATAATCATCAGATATAATCATTGCATTATACACAATGGTAACACAGACCGGTGCCTGAGTCGAAATAAGAAATATAAACCTGTTTGAGACTGTTAATGTTTTGACTTCCTAATCTGAAGCCATTCATTGGGATATGGTAAAGCCACACTGTGAGCAAATATTTAGAGGGAAAGTGGGGTCAGCGAGTAAAGACGCGCCCGTTAATGCATTTTAATGAAGTGGGGAGAACATGTATGCTGAAACAACAAATGTACAGAAAGTACACATCATTTCTTACCAGCACTCGGGCCAGCAGTGGTGGAGAGGTCTGAATTCATAAGGCCACCTAGGATTGAGGGGGGAAAAAGAAGCAGGAAATGATTAGGGAAAGACTTACTGGCTCTCGTCCCCGCTTCCTCTCCCACAATCCTCTCCGTTAACAACAAGTCAAACAGAGTAATTCCAGTCATTAACAAGCACCCTCATCGTCCCTCACCACTCCTCCATCTCCAATGACATACTTTGCCTGTGTGGGAGACGGACTGAGGACAAGAAACATCCTAACAGGTTACTCATATCCACCAACCGTACACGCTAGAAATGGCTTTGGTGAGCTTACGCCGCCGTCCAAGAAAAATGGCATATTTTTAACGTTGGGTAGTCTGTGCGGTTTAGGCATCACTAGCTGAGCCAAAAATCATATTTAGTTATGCTCCTGTAATATGAAGCAAATTGTATGAGGAAGCCAAAGATAATCACAGGGCTCACACTGCGGGCAGCCGGCAGCTGACCAGGGGACAAAATAGATCTTTCAGACAATAATAACAAACCGACTGGAGGATTACACTGCCCACAGATATGTCCCATAAACGCTCAAACTCTATATATACATAATGAGAGCAAAATGTCTGAACATAATGTGCTATGCTAAATCTTCATCTGCCCTGACTTTATTTGAATAAAATATGTTGCAAAACTGCAACGCTTGAAAGATGGAAAGCTATGACAAATGTGTGTTGAAAACTTCTCCTCAGTTTGAAGACTGGAGGCCAAATCTCCCCAAGAGGAGGGCAGGTAAGTCTTCCGTGTCTCTGAGTCATTCTTTGGACTGAAGCTGGCGGAAATTTTTTCCGCATTGGAACAACGAGCCATCAAATTGTGAAATCTCAAACATTTAGAAAAAGCAAACATACATTCTGCTTTTTCTTTTGTCAATAAATATACTGCGTGCAGATGATATTTGTGAGATTTCTTTAGGCAAACATGAGGATTTCAAGAAGTAATGTACTCATCTGCTGTATAATTACAGAACAAAAATCGTTTCTCGAAATTGGTGCCTTTAACGCAGAGCTCTCGGTGAGTGAAATAGACCGTGAATATGTGAAGCAAAAGCAAAAAGCCAAAACATGTTCAACACCGGCCGTAAAATATATATGATACGCTATATTCTCGGCTACAGCAGGAAGTTAGACCAAATAGTCTATTCTCGCTCTTCAAAAATCATGTGATTGGCTACCTGGGAGCTTAATGCATATATAAGTGTGTCCCTGTTGGAAGGCTCTAACAGGTACAGCGCGTACTGCTGAAGCACCGCGAGAGGGGGGGTCCGTGGCGGACGTGCAGTACCTGTGTTCCCTGCACTGGGGGGTCGATGCGTGAGTCCGGGGGACATGCTGTTCCTCTGCAGGGAGGGGTGGGCCAGGGGCAACAGGTTGTGGTTCCCCAGGGGTCCCCCTGGGTGGCTGTAGATCAGGCTGTTGGGGTTGCTGGCGGGGATGGACACTGGCATGTCGTAGTTAGAGGGGGGAATAGCCTGCTAAATGAGAGGATATACAAGTGCGTCAGGGGTAAGGATGTTTCTGAGTTACCTCAAATTTACAATCCAAATTCCAAAAAAAAATTGGCATGTTATTAACAATGCACATAAAATAGCGTACCAAAAAGCGCAACACCTCACCTGATGTTCTTACATCAAATGTTTCAAATCTGATGACAGTAACAGACTCCGAAAACGTTGACACAGGCAATTTAGGGCTAATAATTATGTGGCAAATTTCAATAATTACGTGATGTGAAACAAGTGATGATGAACAGGTGAGCTTATAACTTTATAGTGTAAAGATAGCCTCCAAAAAGACCTAGTCCCTTCACAGCAAAGATGTACGGTGGCTCATCAATATACTAACAAATGCTTAAGCTTATATTCAATCACTTTGAGGACAATGTTCCCAAATACAAAAAAATAAACAAAAAGGCATAGGGAAACAATTCTGTCTGGATCTGCTTTGCGCATCAGGTGAATGAGGAAATCTAATTTAAGGGAATTTCTTCACAAAAACTTCATTCAAAAACTAATCCAAGTCTACAGCTACATACCAAAAAACCAAAAAATGCTTGAAGCATTTTAGCCTCAAATTGATACTCAGATGTCATTCACTTCTTACAAGACAATATCTGCTTTTTCTTTTTTTTACTTCACTTTTTTTCTTTTTTTAATTCTTCACCTCATTGACAAATCTTCAATCAAGTCACTTTGTTGGCAATCTTTAACGTGTGCTCGAGCGTGTGAGATAGAGTGTGTGTTTGTGTGCGCACATATATCCTGGTGCATATGTACATTTTTCATACACTCAGATCACGTGTGATTGGTTCCCAGAGGTGTGTGGGGAGGCAGGTGAACAGCAGGAGCTATCTAGCTGCTGCCCTAGATATTTCCGGCACACGGGGTTTGAGAATGGAGTGGAGACGTCCTTGCTGTCAGCACATTTTGCCGCAGCTTCGTGCCCCTCACTTGCCGCCTGGGCGAACGCAGGACCCCGATAATCATTAAACAAGCCCGGACAAGCCCTTCCTTTGGGGGGATGGGGGGCGTCTGAGGAGGGTTTCATCCGTCCTGTCGAGGCCACATTGTTGCGACGAGTCTCAGAAATCAGATTAGTTCACGCCTCTTCCTGTCGCCCCTCTTCCCCTCTCCTCCCGCCTTCATTAGCCAATCTGCCGCATCACACCCGCGCCTGACCCAGTTTGAGGTGAGGCACGCTCCCAAACGCGTGCCGCTTGTGCTGCGATCTCCGCTTTATAATTCTGACGCAGATGTGCCCTGGAAAAGTGGCTGTGGCATGCTACTTCATAATCAAGCCTGCCTCTTTCAAGACCCTTTCACAAGCAGGCCTGCTGCTCTTCTCGAGGACACTGCATGCTTCCAGTTTTTCTCACTCCGCCCCCCCACCCTTTTCACACAAAGAGAAGGAACGTGCGTCTTTTCTCTGAGCTGCTGCGGTGGCGGATAGCATGTCAATCACTCAATTAGGCCACCAGGAACCCAGAGGACAGCAGGCCAGGACTAACCACCCTGCTCCCAATCCAGGTCGCTTCTATGTCAGCTGGTAGCTCATGCATGGTCTTACCCAGAAAGCGCACAGGGAACTGTCCCCTCAGAATGTTGTCTTTGGGAAATGCACATTATCTTCTAATTGCTGCCATGTGTCCCACTGCTGCCATGAGTCATTTAAACACCCATCCACAGGATCATCCAACAGAAATTAGATCTGACCTCCTTTTTTTCTTACAGGGCCAGCGCCTGTTCTTTCCTTTGGCTGCATAAATATTATTCTTCAGAGGAAACGCAGCGAAGACCTCTGGCTGGCGGATTAGCGTCCGCTCCTCTCTTTTTTTTTGTCTCTCCATGCTTTCTCCCCTCCCTTTTCACCTCCTTTCTCAATGGCTGCCCACTGGTGTTGGTTTGGGCTGTGCTCTTGCGCTCTTTAATTACCTCCTGGCCGGCTCTTCCTTCTCGTAACCTCCGCCGCTCCAGCCTTCCCCGCCTCACTGCCTCCATCCTGCGGCCCGTGGGGAGGAGAGGGAGGACGGATGGGGTGCAGGTTTGTCCCGCCCCGGGGAATGTAAGGCCCAAAAGGACATTACATCCAAAAGGACATTCACAATATCAAGTTTTTGTTGTTTTCTTTAAAAGAAAAATCACCAACTGCACATTCACAAACTGTGTAGCATCCAAGTGGTGTTCGTGATTTTGCAAAAAAAAAAAAATAAAATAAAATAGACTCTGGAAGTCTTTCCACCATTCGAGAAGAAAATGCACCGTGGCAAGTTAATGAAATGATTAACTGTGTTACACTTAGTATCGCTAAGTCTCACCAACGTGGTTGAATGTAGCACGAACAATTTTTTTCTAATCTCGCTTGCTCAATTAGCTGTTAGTATTGGGGAGAAAAATGAACGCAGATGGCGAGACAGGCTCTACAGTAAGTAGGAGAGGTGGAAAGAACTGTGACAGAGGTCCAGGGTACTCACACACAGCCTCTGTCTGCTGATCATCAGGTCGATGTCTTCGTTGATCTTACGGTACTTGTCCTCTGAGTCTGGGCTGTGGCAAACGGAGTCTTCGGCGTCAATATCGGGGCTATCGCAGCCATTTAACCCCTTCTTCCTCAGAGTCTGAAGAGAGAGGAGGCAAACGGCTGTCAATGGGTGAAATGCAGGACCTTTGGAACTCAAAGGTTGCAGATTTGATTCCCAATACATTGTACTATCACTTACTCAACAAAAGTTGGGAAGTTAACGACTTCTGAGTTTAATCTCTTTCATTTTCTCTTGTTCTGATCTCCCCAAGACACTGTCAAGCAGTAGTGAGAGCATATTGGTGTTCACACAAGATATTGCAATGAGTGTGGACATAGTTTGATGTTTTAAAGATTATTTTTTTGGGGGAATTTTTCCTTTATTTGATAGTTATACAGTGTAGAGAGACAGGAAGGTTAGGGAGAAGAATGGGGGAAGACATGCAGCAAATGACCCGGATTCGAACCCAGGTCGCCGCGGGAAGGACACAGCCTTTATGGTACGCGTTCTTAGACCAATGAGCCGCCGGGGCGCCCCATAGTTTGATGTTTTCATTTATTGGACTGGACTTGATGTGATTCTGGTCTTTCTGGTGTATACCCTGTTTTGGAGTAATTAAGTCATCTGATTAAATGTTTTGATGCATTTTGTGTCTTGGATTAACGCCTATGTCGTACACAACACTTGGCATTTACGTTCAGTTTTTACATGTCACATACTCGGTCAAAATCAAGTGTTCCTTATGTTTTTTGTTGAGTGTACCAGTACATTTGAACAAGGTCTGAAATAACTGCATGTACATTGAGTCACACTAAATGAATTAATGCTATATAAAAATCTAAGCTGTGTAATTTACTCTGCTTGTTTCAAGAAACTGGGAAAACAGACACTCACAGTGATCAAAGATGAGGACCCAACAGCAAGATACCTGTGAATTTTGAGTAAAATATTGCTTCGAACTCGGATATACATAGATTGTGGTTGACAACTGCTCTGAAATGATTTTGGAAGCTCTGTATCAGTAACGTTCACACTGCTGCCTGCACTGTGCCTTTTATGTGGGATAATACCCACAGGAATAATTCAAATAATAGTTAATGAGCTTAAGCTGTGACAGTGAAGCTGCATTAAACAGAAACCTAAAGCAGAATGACTCATGTTTCTGGGCACATTTCTGAAACCCAGACTGACATTTTCACCCCCCAGCCTCTGGTCTGTGCACAAAGGGCAATTTCCTATTTAGCTGCCTGATGGCCACATTCAAGCAAAAATCAATCACTGCGGGAACACCTTTTTCAGCCGGCTCAGGCGCGAGGCCTTGCCCTTATTCTGTTGTCTCCCTGATGCGTCCCTGTTTGGCACTCACGACCGGAGTCACCATTGGTTATGCAGTGGCAGAAAGCAGCGATTAGTCTTCCGTGCTGAGACGGATGAAAGGAGAGGGAGGGCGTGCGGCTAGCCGCTTCATCAAAGCCCTCTTCAGCAGACAGGCCGACTGCAATAAAGGAGTTTAATGTAAGGGAATATTATCAGCCCCGCGAGCGAACAAACGGCCACCGCTTCACAGAGCCCACGCGGCTTTCATGTACAATGCTGCATCAGATGGCGGTAATTTAATCTGCTCTGTTGCAAACCCCCTTTGCCATCCAAAAGGGGTAAGAAAGGCCTGGTTAACGACACTTTCCTTTAAGAATTCACACTTTTGAGGGGCACTCTTAACACTGTTAACAATATGTGTGAATGAATGAGCCAAGCATGAAACTGATTAAATACAGACTTTTTTTTTGGCCTGAACAATTTGTAGTCATAGCAATGTAGAATGCTTTGCTTGTCAATGTTCCATATCCACATATTTTAAAACCCGTGTTCTGTTTGACTTTGCTAAGAATTCAAAAAGCTGTGCATTTAGTTGAATTCTTTATAAAATGGCTAATCAAATGCGGTAAAGGCTACAGACCTAATGGCAAAAGACCAGTCATGACCCACTGTTGAGAGATGGCTCAGTGCCTCTGGAGCTGTGCTAGCCTAGACTTGCATGACTGTGAGCTCAGAATGTTCACTGACAGGACTTATGGACCTGCGCTTTGAGGAAGGTGGGCGGGGCGGGGGATTTGGGATATGTGCACGGAGCGTCGCATTGGGAGCTTCGAGTGACAGAGAATCACGCGGCTTGGCTTAGCATTCTGCCAACACTCAGCACTTTGTGGCCCCAGTGAGTGGCCCATAGTGAGTCCACTCATTCGAGACAGCCGCACCTGTCACACCGGCCCGCACCTGTCAATCGAGCCCCCCACCCACCCCGCTCCGGACGGGAAGGCACAGACGTCTAAGCCAATCACAGGCCAGAGTGATGGGAAATGGCCATAGAAGGCTCTCGCTCTCTCCATCCTGGGCCCAAGAAACTCCACGACCCAGGCCCCAGCCTATAGCCATCTGTGACACACCAATGCTCAAAAAGCCATTCCAACTGTCTCCCCCTCAGGGCACAGTTGAGTGGTTTCAACATTGGAGCATCGGCACGGAATTCCAAATGCCCTATCACAGCAGCATATCCGAACTCCAACCAGTTTCTTTTCTATTTCACCGTCCCCTCAGGGTGGAAAATCATGTCATTCTCTGATTTGTATCTGATTCTAACAACTTCACAGTAATACCTTTGGGAAGGGAGGCTGTCCTCAAAAGTTCTCGATCTGAAATCAGCCGACATTCCACGAGAGGATTCAAGGAAAATACTATGCTCGGAAACGTGCTCATGGGTGATGTATTTTTTTACATAAATTATCAAACAAAGTCAAATGCAAAAATGACCCCCTAGGAGAATGTCTGACACAAATACAAACACGAAAAAGTGACACCGTTACAAGTGAAAAGAACTTCATAAATTAGCTGGGTATGTGGACACAAAGCGCTAACGCATGTCTCCAACATCTTTTTGGGGCACGTTTTCAAGGTGAACGCCCTGCGATTGTTACAGACGAAGAGTGCTGTATCAGACGTGCTGAAGTTCGGGCTGTGCTCGAGGTGGTTGTGAAGAAAGGGGGGAACTCCAAGCCCAGTAGCTATGCCCAACACGCCCCCAGAGCCCCTTCAGTGGTGTGCTCCTAATTAAACTCCTTCTTCATCGCTCTCCCTCCTGGCCCGGCCCGTCAGCACACTTCTGGGTGCCAGGCGCTACGCAGACGCAGTGTCCTACATACGCTCAGCATCTGTAACCTTCAGCAGCAAGAATTTCAGCGGGGTGTGTACACCAGCGGCTGGCATGGGTTGTGTTAAAGGGGGCGAAAACGGCCTATTGGTGTGCAACCCGCTCTTACTTTGCACCCCAAGTGCTACGGGTATGGAAGAGGGATGTCTAGTTTTCCTCACCCTTCCACAGTCCCTCCCATTTTCTGCAACAGCATCGCTCTAAACGTCACCTTTATGTGACCTTGACCAGATTCTGCTGGTATTACACCTTGTGAGGGGAAGTGATGTACTGTCACCCCACCTCAGACCTGCTCTCCTGACCATTCTGCAAAATACCTCAGGACCTCCCACCCCACAATACAAGGTACTCCAGGCACATGTCTGTTTAACTGGCTAGTATGGGAGTCATATTAGCCAATTCAGGGGGAGGCGTCTATCAATTGCACAGTCCAAAATGGTATACTACGTCTAGTCTCCTTACAAAGGGACTTGACTCTCTTCAGTAAATACACAGCAGTATGGTCAATTTTTGAGCGACACAGTGAATATAGGGCTTATGGGTGCCACAAGAAAAACAGGCTTTCATTGTCCTGTGTCCACTAGCTCTTCTACAATTAAAACAGGTAACCCCACAAGCTTGAATGCAGATTTGACCATCCCATGTTCTCAGCGGCGTGTGGTCACATGTTCAGTGGGGCTTCAGTAACCTTACCCTTTACCGCTCGACTGTCCTCTCGCTGTTCTCATTCAAGTTCGCCTAATTAACAATCAAATTATTTATTGACTGAGCAACCAAGACCAATCCATTTTCCATAATAAGACATGATAATGAAAAAATGAATGCCTATTGCTAACATTGATACAACATTGTTAGGATGGAAACATAAATGCAAAAAATCTCAAACTTTCGCTGACTTCGCAGCAATTATTTTCGCCATCACTCAACTGTGCATTGTACCTAACAACGCCCTTTAGCTGCCCCTACATTCGGACTATAGAACGGATTCTCGTGGCTTATTGCTCAATGAGCCTCGCAAACTATTTTACGCGAATCTGTGCTGCTTCACGAGCTACGCGAGCGCAGAAATTAGAAAGATATATCAATATTTTATGTAGTCATTGATATGTGGAAGAAAACACCGTATAATTTTGTGGTGCAATGTATAACAAGCCTGTCAAAAATAAATTAGACTCCATATGCGAAAGCCTTGTACATAGTTCCCCAATTGGACATTCCAGATTCGGGTGGGATTGGAGATGCCAAATTAAAAATAAATAAATAAATTAGACTCTTGTCAGTTCTCCCAATTAGTCTGAGCAACTTTTGCTAATCAGGAGAGGTAAACTGCGAGAGGTTTGGGTCATTAAGCAGTGAAAGGTCAGGTTATTGCTGGCCCTGTCTTTCTGCTGACGGCCCGCCACTGCATGTTCTTGAGACCCACAAGGTCTTCTGGTTCTGTCCATTACGTGGGACACAACAGATCTACTAAAACAATTTGATTTACTAAGTGAGCTTGGCTCTCCTGGTTTTATGTGTCTAAAGTGGATGTTGTATTTAAAGAATAAATAAATAAATAAACAGTTGACCCTGTAGCTCTCAAGGATGTGGGTCTTTATCTTAGAGCTAATCTCTGCTTGTCCAGTCCTACATTGTGTACCATCCAATGTAAAAGAGCACTTTAACTGCACGAGGCAGCCCTGGGAAATAACAGCCTCATTAGCACTGATTGCACTGCTTTTTCTGCAGCACCGAGAGGGAGAAAAACCCCGGCACTTCGGTCCAAAAAAACCATCAGATTATCTTTTTAGCAACAGCGGAGCTTATCGCTAATCGTGTTTACAATCTGGAAGAAACAACTAATGAGTTTGAAAATAAACAGCAGGACAGGGGGATTTAAATTTGCTCGGATTCCAAGAAATTCCACCACAGTTTCCTCCTACCAGGAGCCCGGATTTCTTTCACGCATTAAGCGCTGCACTGATATGATCCGGAGAGGCCGACATGACATAATGCTGCTCAAGTACAGGCCCCAGGCTCCTACAGGCCCTCACCAAACAACCACACTCAATCCATCTCTGCACACATACTTAATACCTGCCAAAATCTCCAGCACAAGCAAACAACAAAAATATTTTAACTAATGTATCAGTAATACAAACCCCAATTCCAATGAAGTTGGGACGTTGTGTAAAACGTGAATAACAACAGAATGCAATGATTTGCAAAGCTCATAAACCCACATTTTATTGACAATAGAACATAGACAACATATCAGATGTTGAAAGTGAGACATTTTACCATCTCATGAAAAATATTAGCTCATTTTGAAATTGATGGCAGCAACACATCTCAAAAAAGTTGGGACAGGGCAACAAAAGGCCGGAAAACTAAGTGGTACAAATAAAAAAATAACTGCAGAAGCATTTTGCAACTAATTAGGTTAATTGGCAACAAGTCAGTAAAATGACTGGGTGAAAAAAGAGCATTTTGGAAAGGCAGAGTCTCTCAGAAGTAAACATAGGCAGAGGTTCACCAATCTGCAAAAAACTACATATAAAAATTGGGGAACAATTTCAGAAAAATGATCCTCAAGGTAAAATTGCAAAGACTTTGAATATCCCACCATCTACAGTACATAATATCATCAAAAGATTCAGAGAATCTGGAGAAATCTTTGTGCGCAAGGGACAAGTCCAAAGGTCAATATTGGATGCTTGTGATCTTTGGGCCCTCAGGGGGCACAGCATTAAAAAGAGGCATGATCCTCCACTGGAATTCACTGCATGGGCTCAGGAACACTTTCAGAAACCACTGTCTGTGAACACAGTCCGCCGTGCAATCCACTAATGCAAGTTAAAGCTGCATCATGCAAAGAAGAAGCCAAATATGAACACGATTCAGAAATGTCGCCGTCTTCTCTGGGCCAATTCTCCAGACCTGTTACCAATTGGGCACATTTGGCGCATCATAAAACGAAAAATCCTGGAAAGAAGACCCAGGACTGTTGAGCAGCTAGAATCCTTCATCAGACAAGAGTGGGACAACATTGCTCTCCCAAAACTCTAGCAATTGGTCTCCTTACTTCCCAGACATCTACAGACTGTTGTTAAAAGAAGAGGGGATGCTACACAATGGTAAACATGGCCCTATCCCAAATTTTTTGAGGTGTGTTGCTGCCATAAAATTCAAAATGAGCTAATATTTTTTGTGAAATGGTAAAATGTCTCACTTTCAACATCTGATATGTTGTCTATGTTCTATTGTGAATAAAATATGGGTTTATGAGATTTGCAAATCATTGTATTCTGTTTTTATGCACGTTTTACACAACATACCAACTTCATTGGAATTGTGGTTTGTAGTTAATTTATAAATTTGTAAGGCATAGGATAGACGTATTTGTTGATTAGCTTTTATCTTCTATATTACACAGTATAAATAAATAATAATGACGTTCAAACTTTTCAGTAGTCAATAGTAAAGATCTATAGATGATACTACCAGTTCATGTGACCTTCTAGTAAAGTGTGTCCAAATTTCCCCCAGACCTCCAATTTAGAATAACAGCGTGTATTTATAATTTAGCACTCCTAAATGGCGCAAAAACAGTCTGTTGCCTTTATCAGAAGCAGACGGGAGTCAGAGAAAAAGAAGGAAAGCTGCCATTTTATTGGGCAGGGCTCTGGCTCCCTCCCACAGGACGGGCCGGGACCCTGGTGGAGGCACGCTTGAGGGGGCGGGGGGGAAGGGCACTGGCCCCTGGCCTCGGCCCAACGGCCTCGAAAACGCAGCTGGGCGCGTTCGGAAAAGTGGCACCGGTGACCGTAATTTGCCTTCCGTGCACTATAATAAAAGATCAAAGAGGCAAACGTGTCATTAACAAGGCCCAAGTCGAGCGCCTGTGTTTTTCGGCACTAAATACACGATTACAGTTGTCTGTGGATCACGCGCCCAAAGCCAAACAGAAAACAGAGAGCTTCAGATAGTTAATACTCGCGAGGCTGAGTGAATCTGTTTAATTCGTTTCACAAAGACCAGTGGACAGCACAGCCCTGGGGTCCAGGACTGTAATTCAGTCGGGATAAAGAAATAATTCAACAAAAACAGATGAGGTTTTTATGAAATAGAAAAGAAATAACAAGTGCGAAATTGAAACAAATCGACGGAGCCAAGGGCTAGTATTTCACCCACTTATGTAAATATATACAATTCATAAGTATATGGTGAGCAAGATCATTTCTGTTATATTAGGATGAAATTACATACTGAGCATTAGTTTAAAACATGGACTGCCAGCTTTAACGTGAGGGCATTTGGAAGTTGTAAATTACAACTATATAATACTGTACGATACGCAATGTATGTTTGTATGTAACTGTTCACAACTTAACTGGGGTAACTAGCGTGTAATTTAGATACTTTCTGGCTTCATTCCTTTATGTGGCAAAGAACACAAAGGAGAAAAGATTGATGTTCAACTCAAGGGAATGAGCAATCTTTTTTCTGTCTTTGTGATGGCACTCGTGCTGTTATCCTGCCGTTGAGAGTCCTTTCAGTTTTACCAGCATCATAAGGTCTACAAGGACACTAAATCATGTGGACAAGGATATGAACCTTCTCATTCTGAAGGGGTATACCGACTCATCTATGAGGCATAGCAGTAAGGGCGCCAACGCTTGGTCATATATGGCTGACCTCTCAACTGGCACCCTTATCTTTATTAATCATGAGACTGCTGGGGGCTGCAGCACAATGAATTTTAAAGTATACAGAAGTAGGTTGCCAATTCAAATCCAACCAACTGCCACCAAAATTATCGGATAGCACTTCAGATTGTAGCCTGACAATAAGTAACCAAAGTTCTGAAGGTTTTGGGACCAAGGCTTGGAATTTTCTTGACTGGTCTCCACAGTCACATGATCCAAATTCAATTAAACATATGCTACTCTTGCTGTAAACAAAACCCGTGTCCAACAAATTCTGATGGACTGCACTGTGCCTGCATTTTGATGCCAATATGCTGATTCCGGTGGGAATATATTAAATGCGATTCATCCCCCGGTTCATGTGACTTTTCAGTGCACTTCCAGTATCTTCTTCGTCACCTTCTAATAATTTGCCTCCATATTCCGTGTTCCCCTTCACATGTTTTCCTTCATCTCCAGGGGCAAATAACAGACCCGTTATTCATGTGGTATTGTTGATGATCCAGGAGCAGGACACAAAAGGCACTCAGTGCGGCTGGATAATCAAGGCGCTTGTGACCCCGATCTTTCCAGCAGTGCCGTGACGCGCAGGAAAAACAGGGCTAACTGCAGCCAGGCCGCCACTTTCGGGTCCCCTCTCCGTCAGTTATCAGCCTTTGTCTCGCGGACCGTTATCACAGCTAGCACATCAGGAAACTGCCCGGGGCCTTGAGCAACAATGGTGGGGCGTTTGTCCTCTTGGGACGGAGCGTCTGTGCCCACACCCTGTCAATGTTCAGTATGGGGGCTGAAGGGGGGGCCTGGGATT
Source organism: Gymnothorax javanicus (assembly GCA_029692085.1). Lineage (NCBI taxonomy): Eukaryota > Metazoa > Chordata > Actinopteri > Anguilliformes > Muraenidae > Gymnothorax > Gymnothorax javanicus. The sequence continues at coordinate 141,215,699 of CM056194.1, forward strand.
CCCCCTCGCACCAGGGCAAAAATAGATTCAATGATCCATTATTCCAAATTTTCCACAGGGTATCAAGAACATTATGTACAACTCCTAATAAATGGTCTGCTATTGAATGTGCGCAGGCGCGTATGTGTGTGCGTGTGCGTATGTGCGTGTGGGTTTATTTTGTAAGAAGGTAAGCAGAGAAACACTTTCATTTGACCATTTAATAACTCTCTAAAGTTCTATAGTATAGTGCTAATGATATAGTTGGCAAACACTGAATAATGTACAGACATTAACAGTAAGTAGCATCATACTAGTGCAAGTGGTGTGCACAGGATTACATGGAGTCTATGACCAGTCTGAGCAGCAGTGTTTAACGGCCAGTGGGAGCTCACGTCGCGCTGCATTCTCAGAGCAAGCCGCGTTAACAGAGCAGTCCGCTGTGCCTCTCCACGCCCCATTCTTCTCCTTTTTCTTTGGCATGACCGCGAGCCAACTCTATTTTTAGCCGCGCTCCACTCTATTTTTAGACCACTACCGGTTTTTGATGCGTTTATTAGGGAAAGAGCACGAAAACACAGAGAGAGGAGGGAGCGGGAGCTGGGCGACGGCTCCTGGGCTGAAGTTTGAAAAGCACTCGCCTTGTTGCGTCTCTCTGAACAGGTCATCCGGCTTCAGCCTGAACCACGGAGGAAAATGGGGAAAAAGAGGAAGCAGGGAGGAAAATATATTTGCTTTTATAGATAACCGAGCCCCAGACAAACTGACCGGCATTAATCTGGATCAGAGAGAACTCAAAAGACAAAAAAGCGAAAACAAAGCAGCCTCTCTTGCTATAGAGGAAAAGCGCTTTGACAAGCAGATAGATTTTTCACCAGTACTCACAGTTTTTCCTCTGCATACTTCAGAGTCAAATACTGTGTAATGAGTTTTTAAAGAGGCTGCACACATGGAAGCAAATAAGTGACATAAGTATTTGAACAGCCATTGACTTCTTAATATTGAAATATAAACACCACTGAATTCACAGCATTGAAATATTCTACTCTGAAAACACTATATAAATTTAATTGTTCAGCATTGATCTTTTTTTGATATTAAACTATGAATATTTTATATGCAATTTCAAAAGCTGAGGTTTATGTTTCTTCTTCAATGATGTCAAATTCCGATCCAAAAATTCAAGCTTTAGTATTTCAGAAGAAAAAAAAAAATTGGTGGCTCAAATTCAATTGGTCAAATTCTGACCGGAAAATTCAAGAAGAAAAAATTCAGATACAATATTACTCAAATTTGATTGGTCAGATTGGGATAGTAAAATTCAAGTTAAATATTTTCAGATAGCAACATCCAGGATACTCAGGACAGGATAGGAATGATCTAAAAAAACGGCTTGGAATTCAAATCTGAACAATCCAGCAGGACTGCACGTTGCTTCCAAGTTTAATGCGTTAGCTATCTTGCTAACCAAGCAAGAAAGCGTGTTAAACTAATTGCTGATTCAATCAAAGCCTTATGAAGACTCAATTTCACCAATAGTTATGCTAGTGATGTTTTTTCTGTGTTTCTAGCTCAGTTGAAGTGTACTGCACTGACGTTACTTGCGCCTACCTTCATTTCATGTCTGCAATAAACAGCCATCTAGCTAGCTACAGAGCTACATGAAAAATAGGCTGTTCAATGCCACAGTCTTCATGTAGCTCCATAGCTAGCTCGCTGCTGCTGTGAATTCAGTGGTGTATATGTTTGTGAGATTGTGAGACCAGTCATTTCATGAAATGAGTAAATGAGTAAAAATTTTGGTAATTTCATGAGGCAGCGAGTGCTGAACTTCAGTCATTTCATGAAATGACTAAAAATGTTAGACATTTCATGAAATGACTGGTTTCACAATCTGACTGTAACATATATACAGTGATGATTCTAGAAAATTTCAAAAGTGGGCCAACTCCCCCCCGACTTAAAAAAAGTGGGCCAATGGGGAAAAAAGTGGGCCAACTGGGTATACCTGGTAAAATTCCATTTATATCAAGTTTTTAAACAGTACCTTGACTGGCTCACATATTTATATGCACACACATTTAGTTTTTACACCTTACTGACAAAACTAAGACATGAATGACAGTTTGAGTTTAAAGTTTTAATAGAAAACCTTCACAGTCTCTGCCAATCATAACATTTATGAAGTCAATTACAAAATAGTTCCTAACGGCTGATTTGGTGCAAAGCTTAGAGCCCGCCTCCAAACCGAAGTCCTCCTGCTAAAGTTGTAAGTACGGATACTTCACCAGGCAGTGAAGCCATTCTCCTCATAGGTGTGCGTTGGGCAGCGCGCAGAGACTCAATTTTACCTACATTTCGTTTTATTCATTCAAACGAGTTCTGAGCCATGTATCGTTTTTTAAAAACTATTAGCAAGCCTTGTGCTGTTTCAACCTCAAGCGATGCAGACATGCCAAGTCTCACGCGTTCGGCGTGAGTCTCTTGCCTCTTAGTGGCATTCACGTACCTGTGCTGTAGTCAGCAATTATTCAATCAGCGCGCACTGAAGAAATTCACTTGCAGAATTTAAGTCATTGTGCATTAAGTTAATCAGTTTCACGCGCATTACGGTGGATTTCCCCACTAGTGACACGGAAATCGATCATGACTCGGGAATTCTCACGCTTGTCTTTACTGAGGGATTGAAAGCAATGGAATTGCATAAAGACGTTTCAAATGGTCTTATTTCATTTAAACAAATTAAACAATCATGAAACACATGCATTGTTTCCAATCCCTGAGTAAAGAGAAGCACGAGAAGTCCGGAGTCGCTTTCCATGTTACTTGTGATGAGGTCCACCTTTACGCAAGTGAAACTGAAACTTCAATGCACAAGGATTTTAATTCCGCGTGAGAATCTCATTAATAAGCATTTATCGAATAATTGTGGACTACGTTGAATAAGCCTAAAAAATGCGTGAGACCTACACCGAATGCGTGAGACTTGGCATCTCTGGCGATGCCGTAGCTTGCACACCAGAAGCTATGACTATGGCTATGGCTCCAGTGCCCTCCACAAGCACTGCCCCAAACCAGTTCCCTCTCTCTGCTGCCTCAGCCGTACCTCACGCGGTTAGCGACTTGAATGGCGATGCTCCATCCCAGCCAATATTAGCTAGCTACCCAGAGCGTGCATTCGGTGATTTATGGCGATCATTCAATCCAGCCTGGTATCGTACACGGCCGTGGCTGGAGTACTCAGTTCAGCGGGATGCATGCTTTTGCTTTTCCTGCAGGAAATATGCTACTGCCGGTGAGAGGGATGCTGTTTTTACCTCGCGTGGCTTTACCAACTGGAAAGCAGCACTCGAGCGCGACAGGGGGTTACAGAAACATGCATCCAGCCACAGTCACATACAGGCATATATAGAAGTCTCTTGCTGCCGACATTTTGACAACAATCTTTGCAGTAGGTTTATAAATTTGTTGAATAAATGCACGGAAGTTTGTTATAGACGATTTTCATATCAACCTACGCACTAGAACATAGGATTCGCGCCAAATCATAATGTAATGCGTAGTTGCTGGCGCACTGAAATCTTCATTTAGCGCCAAGTCTGTCAAACTTGCGGGATCCCGCAAATTACGCATCCTAGAATCATCACTGTATATATATTTCAATATTGAGAATTCAATGGCTGTTAAAATGCAAATAGTTCTGTCACTTATTTGCTCCCATAGCAAAGACCTCATACTAGGATCATCCATGTCCATCTCACACTACTTACACAGCCTAACACAACCAAAACAACCAACTGTGATGGCAAAAATTTTGAGCGCAACAATATTTTCGTGAATATTTGTAAAAAGAAAAAAAGGGTCCATATTTATCAAAAATTTGCGTTTAATCTGAATGGAAATCAACATGCAAGTAACTTTCGAAGCATAAAATTCATTCTGTCAATTATATTTTTTAGTGTTGGACTTGCAGATAGTATGCGCTTGGCAAACCTTTCGCCGTTACTTTACCCATGTCATGAAGTTAATGGATTTAGCTGAACAAAGCTCCGTGAGTCTTTAATCCTAATTTTGAAAAGGAAAAGCACCTAACATGACAAACGTCACCTTGCAGTAAACATACCATGTTACTACCCAGTATGCCATGTTATAAAGACAATAAAGTTTTGCTAGGCATTCGCAAATTCCTAAATACGGCAACAATTAAGTGGACAAAGCCAAAATATTATTAAGATGTGCACTGCCTAAGTCTCAGCAAGAAAAATATTCCCTTATAAATTCTTAACCTGGAATATAGAACCCTTTCAAGACTAATAAGGCTCTCTTTATCGAAAATCCATACACCAGCAACGACATGTAGTCAAATAAATGAATACTGAATACTTAATTCCTCCCTGAAAAAATTACATGTGCGCTGATGGTTTAAAACACTACTGCACAGCAGGAATGTCACTGATGCACATGTACAAGCGGGAATCTTATATTTAGTCAGAAGAAAACCATTTGAAGGAAATTAGGCTTAAATCAAGGCAATTAATTAAGCCAGGCTGGTATTTTATTAATTTGGAAGTGAAGCATGCCTCATTAAATGGTACACCAGGAGTTTTTGTAGATTCTCTCAAGTTTCTCCTCTCTTCACACCAACCCCCCCCCCCCAACTCCCCATCGACATGACAGGCAGCAAAGAAGGTGAAATCTGCCAGTGCTCTACACACCCCGGAGCGCATGACAAAACATACGAGGTCAACCATCGCAAAAGAGGGAGCTTCTCAGAATCTCATTAGCTGGGCAGGTAGTCATTAACAGCGTGACCTTTGGAAATAATTAAGAGCCGGCTCCCCGTCCTCCTCCTCTCATTTAAAGCTCTCTGTAGGTGAGGAGAGAGAGAGAGGGGCAAGGCCTACTATGCTTCTCCAAGATTAAAGGGAGAATATTCAGATTATGCTAATTGGGTGAAATGGGATTGCCAGGTCCCTGGTAGGGCGGCCATGTGTTTTGTCATGTGTACGCTGGCTTTGCCATTAGCATGGCGTGAGCTAATCTCCACAGCCTCTACTTTCATACAAACCACCTTTTCCAAAGCTCTGCACACTTGTGCTGCCGCCACCATTTAATCGTGCCCAAACTAAAGGAAACTGTGTACAATGTTAAACAAAGGCTACTTTGTCTTTATTGTTTTTCCCGTCATGAAAATTTCCAAGAAAAACATAGTGCCAACGGAGAAACCCATAAGAAAATGATGAAAATGTTGACTTACTCAGCCAAGAAAGCCCAGAGACTCACCACAGAGAGAGACTAACAGTTTCTATGGCCTGTATAAAGCAGAGCGGGCTATTCGACTACCATGTTTGGTATGGGTACTTTGCAGATTACCCCCACCCCATTTTTTCGCCCTGTCATTTCGCTGCATTTCTTTTAAGGCACAGCATCCTCTGATTGGCTCTGGGTAACAGGCCTGCTTTTCTTACTAAAAAAAAAAAAGTTGAAGAATACTCGATTTTGACCCAAGGACCTGATGTGTAAAAACTGTGTGTAAATCCTAAGTGTTGTTTACATCACTGGTGTTAATTCACAGCATAAAATGCATCAAAATATTTGATCAGTCAACTTTATTACCCCCAAAACAGGGTGCCCACAGGGAAGACCAGAATCAAACCATGTCCAGCCCACTAAATCAAAACATCAAACAATGTCCAAAGTCATTTCAATATTTCATGTGACCGCCAAATGCTCTCATCACAGCTTGCAGCATCTTGGGAAGTGCAGAATAAGAGAAAATAAAAGAGGAAAAAACTCAGTAGTCCTTACCTTTATTGTTGTGTTTATGCTGATGAGGGGGGAAAAAAGCCATGTTAATGTATTCAGGTTTTCCATGTCAATTTACCGGAAAAAGCATGGTTTTGACACCCACCATCTCAGATGTTGCTGAAATTCCATCAGATGGCATACACTGATGAAAGTACTGTTCTCAAAACATCTTTTTTAAATGTTTATTGGTTTCATACATAATAGTTAATTTATTTGGGCCAAATCGGCCATTTTGACAGCAGACATTTTTTTTTAAAATACTCAATAGCATAAAAATTATGACTCAGATTTGAACAGGCTTTGGCAGCAAGGGATAAGGAACCCAAAAGCAAGAAACAAAGACCCCTCATTATGCCTGTGCATGACACAATTTGAATGTTTAACTGGACTATATACAATACAATTGCACTATATAGGACAAGACAAATGGAGCTGAACATCTCAAATGAATTTCTGTACACGATATATTGCTCATTGACATTTGTGATGATTATTTTTTCTAACAGGGATTCTTTTTTCCTTAATCAGTAATACTGCCAAAGCTGGTCCAAATCTAAGCAATAATTTTTAAGTTATTGAAAGTATAAAAAAACTGCAGTTAATGTGGCCAATTTGGCCCAAAATTAATAAAATATAATTTATGAGACACATAATAATTTTCACAAAAAATGTTTAAAGAATACTTCTTTAATCAGTGTGGAGAAGCTGATTGAATGATAGAGTTTTAGCAACATGTGAGATGATGGGTGTCAGGCCTAGGTTATTTGAAACAAAATCACCCATTTGCCAACACATTCTCACAAGAAAACGACCACATAAGTTGATTTTTCCCAACCATTTGATACAACCCATATTAACCACCACCTATGGGACCATTTCTGTGTTTCCTCAATTTCCATGAGTAACAGTAGTACTACGCCATAAAATACAAACAGTCAGGAAAACATTGAGCCTTCAGTTAAAGTTACTACTTCTTACGGCTTAAGCTTAAGGTTAGGCTAAGGTAAAATTTAATCCAAAGATTAGATTAAACTAATGGAAGCAAGAATCAAACCGTGCTCTACCGCAGGAAAGTCCACAATTTTACAAACTCTCCTATCCTCCTTGACCATCAACGCAGCAAACTTTATCATTATTTGAAGACATCAGCACTCTTTGAAAGCTCATGTAGATGGTTTTTGGCTGCTTGTATTTTCAACCAATCAGGTGGTATTTAGCCCCTTGAATTTTCAAATTATCTGGTCATTTTCCTCAGGAGGACGGGTCCCATGTGCATACTGCATCTAAGACATGCTCATGTGTTACAATAGTAAATAGCAAAAATTTCAATAATTGCTTTCCTGAAAAAAAAAAAAAAATCTCCTTGTGATCCATATATCTATGTGATGCATGAGAATTTCTGCAAAAAAAAAAAAAAAAAACAACAATAGCAAGAAGAAACTCATTTTATTGATACAACAACCTCAGCAATGTGTCTAGGAGCAAGCACAATTTTCAGTGAAACAATCCATTTTCACCCTATCACATGGTGATATACAATGCTCATGAAGACCCTGTGACAACACTGCTCTGGCTCCACAATGCAGGATTACCGAGTTAGCAGGAAAAGTACAATAAGTTAAACCTAGAAGATTTTTAAAACTGGAACTAGAACTGAAGTGTTGTACTCAGCTCTATTTAGTATTGAACTCTGTATTGTGAAATATCCCCAGAGTAGTTATGGGAAACAGACTGTGACTCCGACTTACAATGAGCAGCAGAGGCTAAGACTGCCACAGGCACCTCGCAGAGCAGCTGATCCTTCAGACTGCACAAACTCTTAAAGCCTCCCCTGCTTCACCTCATTGACACAGCTAATTGTTAGGCAAAGACATGCAAATGACATTATCGCTGTGCTGCTAATGCTGCGGGCCATGCTAACAGCCGCTCACAGCAAGCGCTTGCCCTCCCCAATCTCCCTCCTGCTGGCTCCAGGCGTGTCTGAATGCTCCCTAGTGCCCTGTGGCAGGATCTGAACTCTGGCGCCTGAACCACTACACTGCTTAGACACGCGTCCCCTATTCTTTTTAAGCCCCTGCGAACAACAGGTTTCCAGCTACGTAACCTGTATTTGTACCCTTCATGTTTGTATTATTCACTGAGGTCTGAAATGTAATGTAATCACAAAGCCTATTGTCCTGTGTTGCAGTTTAGTTTGAAAATTATCTGTTGTTTGCTCATAAATAAACTGACTTGTTAAAGTGACATGCTACGATACCTCTCAACAGAGCAGTGAGTATCTGCTCCAGTTGGCCATGTAATAATGCTTCCTGTTGTACAACATGATTAAGTTACTAAGATGGAGGTCGGCTTGCTAAATCATGTTGTTTTAGGATCAACTTCACCACTGAGTCAAAAGGGCAAAAGACGTGCACAGAGAGCCTGTTTTATTTTATTTTAAAGTACAGCAATTACCCAACATTATGGCCATCATTTCTTTCAGAGCATATAGCACCGATAGTATTTTGGCACTATAGTTTATCCAAAGAGTTCTGCACATCCAGAAACTAATGTCTATTTTAATAGAGATTACGGACAAAGGCATTCACCTTTCCACTTCCAATGGTATGGACACACTCTGCACTCGTAAGCAGCAGGAATCATAAATTTCACTCCCCACCCCACTTCCAGGCCTGTGTCCAGCACGCAGAGCCGGCACCTGCTCTGTGACCTTTCTGCCCGTCACATAGTGTGCAGGGTGGCGATAAGCCAGCGAGAAGCTAAGCCCCTCTTCAGCTCTTTAGTATCCTCTACCACACCTGCCTGGCCACTCAACTCCGGTTGCATAACAAAAGTTACACAGGCCACGCCGATGCTATCATTTAGCAGTCTGACCCCTCCTCATTCCTGCGACCCCGGTTGCAGGCCAAGATTTTTATTGCAGGAGACAGGTGGCGACATGTCACTGCTGCTGTCCAAGCCAACAGTGTACACCAATGCCAACGCAGCAGAGACAAACATGGGCAAAGCGCAGATTCTCAGATGGAAGCGCAAATAGGACTACAGGCGAACGAGTCTACGGGAGAACAGGTGAGGGTGAAACTGAGTCATGATGACTGATCTATTTACGGAAAGTAGACAAGCAAAAATTAACACTGACTGTGTTCCTCAGGTTATGATGCACTCTGGGCACCCTTATACCTCTGCGTCCTCTGTGTTAAAATGGGTTAGCATGGGGGATGTGTGGTGTGTGTGTGTGTGTGTGTGTGTGATAAGGTTATTTCTATGTCAGAATAGATATTGCGTATCTCCTTAAAAATGTAGCAGTGAGTACTTAGCAACCTGCATATGCATACTGCACACTCAGAATGATAGGTTTATAGGGTATGAGATGCCAGTTTACTGCCACTCCTGTAGCAAATTTTATATAATATGGAGCAATTTCATTAGAGGCTTGCTGAAGCTGTTTTATGACACTGGCACACTTTGTCAAAAAATAATGATAAAAATATGTTATTTACTATGTTTTACTCGCCAAAGTGGCTCACGATGCACATCAAGCAAAATACACTGAACAGCTCTTACATACGTCATGTGCTGCAAACTTACCTCCACAATGTCGGAGTTGGTTCTGCTCTCATGCGGCTCGTTGTACTCGGTGTATTTGAGCAGAACTTTGTCCATGTCCGTGCTGGCGTACTGGAACAGCTTGTTGGTGCTGTTGAAGATGATGAGGGCAATCTCACAGTCACACAGTACGCTCAGCTCATAGGCCTTCTTCATCAAACCAAACTTCCTTTTCGTAAACGTCACCTGGAGGGCAAACAGGACACAAGCATTGAGTGTCTTATGCAAAATAAATCTAAATGACTAATTAAAAGAACATTTGTTCCTTGTCAGATGCGAACCTGATGAGGTAACACAACTGTGCCACGTAGTGCTGTGACGCAGGTCAGTCCCAGTGCACAGCCATCTTTGGATATCTGAAATGATGTCACTTTTTTGCTACTGGTACAGGTACTTATTTTACAAACCTAGCTCAGAAAAAGATGGGATGGTGTGGAAAATGCAAAAAATAAAATAAAATAAAATAAATAAATAAATAAACAGAAAGCACTGATTTCTAAATTCACTTTTACTTGTATTTCATTGCAGACAGTATAAAGACAAGATAAAGGTTTTCTCTGGTCAACTTCATTTTGTTTGCATTTGTACATCCATTCAGGTCAACAATGCATTCTAATAAAAGTAGAGATGGAAAAAATTTATGACTAGTAATGAGATAAACAATGTGAATAATGATATGATTTGAAACAGCTGATGTCAGCAGAAGATTATAATCATGAGTTGGTATGAAAGCATCATCTGCCAAAGGCTTTTAGAAGCAACGACTGACGTCAGCATCTGATGTCATAATGTATAATGTTTAGCCTTTAGCCTGGCAACATTGTTGGTCATGTCACATTTGACATAATATGCTGTTCTATGTCACATTTGATGAAGTATGGCATTTATTTATGGATAGTTTATGAAGTTATTATGTCACACTAATGAAAGCATGATTGATGATTTATGAAGCCTACATAGAAAAAGCCCGGATTCATACATAGGCGAGTTTTATGTCACCCTTTGTAGCATTTAGCCACTAGCCAATTGACATTGTCGGTTATATCATATCTGGCATAACATGCTGAATAAGAACATGTTATTTCACCCTTTACAAAGCATGACATCTGCTTATGTATGATTTATAAAGACATTAAGTCTCATTTATGAAGGCATTATATACAGTGTAAAAAGCCTCTATGAGCAACAATTAATTTTAAGTGCAACCCGAAAAGCATAATATATACCCTTGTGATGCATAAATTACAGACTCAGGGCAAGTGATTTTTGACATGTGCCCAGTTGTTTTCACTAACTTAATGACGTGACTCCATTTTTAGGGATCATAATGGCAAATAGATGCTGCCAATTGCATAGGCAAGTAGACAATAACTGTAATGCATTATGCATTTTATGGCCCTTGACAAGATCAGATCCCCTCCTGAGGTCTACATCAAGACCAAATGGAAAACGTTCCTAAAGTTTGTGGCTAACTGATTTAAGCAAGTATTTACTCCACTTTACTATTCATATCTCATCAGATGTCACATAAATAAGTTTATACATTAAAAGAAATTTCACGAATAAAGAAACATAATAATACACCAAAGTCTCCCAAAGCACTGTGTTAGCTCAAGTATAAAAGAAAGATTTTGTTCAATTGCAAGTCATATTTAGCTCACTTGGTCCAACGGACCAAAGGGAGCTTATGCAATCATGTGGTGGCGTCGGCATCTGCGTTAACTTTGATCTTCCTTTCCCAAACCATGGTCGGGATCAACGTGAAATTTGGTGTGGAGGTACATATGGGTGTTCAGATTATAAATTCTTCGGCTGGTGTAAATCCGTCTGTAGGTGACGCTATGGCAAACAATTGGTCATAAGTCCTAAAGCATTTGTCCAATCAACTTGAAAATCTATAGAACAAAGTGATAAATAAAACAACATGGCCAACATCAGCCAATCAAATTTCAGTAGCCCTTATACTTACTTTAGCTGTCACCTGTCATCATGAAACTTTATATTCTTGTTAAGGATGTGGAAAAGATCTACGTATTTTTATTAAAATAACTTTGATTGGCCATACTGCAACGCTAAAGAGAGGTATAATATGTCTTGGGCAATAAATTCTAAACCATGGGTTGTAGAAAAAAAAATCTTTTTTGCCAGATTTTGCAGGTCAAGACGAATCAATCCATGTAATCCACATGCCACGCCCATTTTTGTATTTGCAAACTTTCCACCATTTTGAGTTGTTTGTGAAACCTTTAATTTTTATCTCCTCCTTGACAGTGAGATCAATTCACACAAAATTTAAGGGCATGACCTATATTGATATAAAGAGCTGTATCTCCTGAACCCCTTTGTGCAGATGTGCCCGCCTGCGGACATGGAGCTACAAATTTATGCACGCAGTTACAATATTCCATCACTAGATGGCACACCCAGATCAGTTATTGAGCAAGCCGAGCTCGAACACGGTTTAGAATATGGACAAGTTCACTCCAATCCCTTTTTTTCAGGAGTTGCCTGAATTTAACTCCTCAGCTAAGCCTGATGTGCAAACTGCTCAATATACTTGCCCATAGTATCTAACAAGCAGTTCAAAAAATGATCTCTTGCTACAGAAAAAATCGTTGCCGTCTGTAGCAACCACTTCAGGTGCAGTAAGCCAATGGTATCCCAATTAGTAGTGAAGAAAAATCAGTTTTCTGAAGCAAAAATTCGACATGGTATTGATACTATGTCATTCTACTATCAATTGTAGTCATCACATACGAAAAACGCGTAGTTCCCTAACATGGATTTACGCGTAGACTCCTCCATCGACAAATTCAGCACTCCCTTATATCCTAGTTAGTACTCATGTTGATAGCCAATAACTCAATTATTTACTAAGGCTCATCTGCGTAACACACACTTATAGCTCACGCCCACGTGAAACTTCTGCAGTAATAATGTATTGATTGACTAGTTTCTTATCCAATTCCAGAGAGTTTAAACTCTCCACAGTAACTCAAAGACATTGATTGGACAATAAGAATAGAATACCAACCTGTGCGTAAAAGTAAGGTAGGTTGTACTCTCCTAATGTTTGGCATGGTTGCGCAGCTGAAAATGATGCGATTGCAAAGAAGAAAAGACATCCAAAACCAGCCTGAAGTGTTCAGTTACATTTACAGGATTTAAATGAGGTATGGACATGGTCAGTGGGAATTATTCCGAACGAAACAGGACTGGAGGGTTCCTTCTACCCGATAAATCTGTCTCCAGAGGAGGGATTCAATGTAGACAGGTTATACTGCTACTCTGTTTGCATTTTGCTCAATGTGGCTTTTTGTTTAAGAATGTATACAGTGTTCAACAAAATCGAATGCCGAGGTTTTAGTTTCTTCAAAATGCAAGCAGCTCACGCACTTCAGTACACCCCCTGGTACGTTCGTTGCACCACTCTGTTCAATTTGGGATAGAAAATTGCCTGATTATCCCTGGTGATGGAATGTCTATTCTGTTAAAAGGTATATTTCAGATATTACTGAATTAGTGAGTTATACTTGTTACTTATAAGGAATGGTAAGTGTTTATACAAGGTTGCGAGCTTGGAAGTGGGAACTGCTAGCTTTTCATTGCAGGGTGAAAATTCTAAACTTCATCATGCAGAAAAGGCATGTTTTGTGTTTGGAGAGGTTACTGGTGACCATTGATGTCCAACTGCACCTATATTGATAAACTCATGCCAAATTCAATGAGAAAATCATTACTTCATATTGAATTTCATGCGACAAAAGTTGATTGTGTTAGATATGATTATTTTATGATTTGACAGTGCACCATTTTGGGGGATGTTAAAGTTTGGGAAGCCACCTGGAGAGCTGTCTCATTTGGCTCCTAAAGAGTTGGTAATTTCGAATTAAATTCTGAGATTAATTAAACTTGTTGTCAAGGAGTTTATGATCTCAGAAATGTATAGTTTTAAGACCTAGCCATTTTTCAGTTCACAGTATTTTTTTTTTTTCCAATTTCAACGCTGAATTTTCATGAAGATTTTTTATGTTTGCAGCCATTTTTCTCTGCCAAAATCATTAAAATAAACTGAAATACGATGGAATTGTAAATGCCTCAAGTGACCTGACTCAGTTAAGCCATTCCTGTCTGTGAAGCTGCAATCTTGAATTATAGAGCCATAAATAAGGTAACACGTAAATAGCCAGATTTGGCTTCTGCGCAAAAGGGTTAATGATATGTCTAATCATTACCAAACATGAGATCACACATCTACAGGCCATGCAACTTCATCACACCGTATTTGATTTAAATCCATTCAGAGGTGGCGCTATAGCGAATAAATGGTCATAACTCTTAAACCAGTTGTGCGAGCAACTTTAAATTTTGCATGCTTCATAACGGTGAAGGTTGCCATGAAAACCTATAAGAACAAAGTGATAGTTCAAACAAGATGGCCAGCATCAGCCAATAAAAATTTCATTAACCCCAATACTCACTTTAACTGTCTTCAATCATGAAAATTTATGCTATTGTGAAAGATGTGTAAAAGGGCAGTCTTAATGCAAGTTACTTTGATTGGCCAGATGGTGACACTACAGCCAGGTACAACAAATTTGATTCCAATTGGCCAATATGTGGTGCTGTAGTAAGAAAAACAATGTAAAATTGCATATTTGTTTTCAACCATTTGACTCAATGGTTCAAATAATCAAACAAATAGTCTTTCCAATGAGCAAAATCTTTATATATCTGACTGCTGTTTGTCAATCAGGTAAAAGCTGCTATTTCAAAGACATGGCAATGACTAATCAATCTGAAATTTGCAGGGCAAAGTGTACCACTCACAGTTATGTGCCATGAATTGGCAATTGTTTGAAAAACAATTTGTGCCCTCACTGCTTCAAAACAGATGATTACCTCATGTTGCTTGGACCACGTAATTACCGCTTGCAGTAATATTCTTTTTTTTTTTTTCCCCAACGCAAATTACAAAAGGTGCCTTCACTGTCCCAATGATGGACCCAAGCAGAGAAAATACTACCACTAGTGAGCTCATGTAATACTAAAGCCTGTGAGCCACAGTGCCCATGACACTATTTTATAAATCCAACTTATGAATCTAGCTGCTTTGCCCCACATACAGATCGAATTTGACTGAAAAAAAAAAAAAAAATCTTCCGGGAAAAAAAATTCAAATCCATTACTCTTTAAAACTCTTCGGCTTCAATTTATATTTCTTTTAATGCTATATAAGAGCACTCAAGGCAAAACGTGCAGTTTGGCGTTTTAGCTAATGTAAAAAGAATATAATCCCATTCAGAGCAAGACTTGGCAGACAAGTCATTCCTTCTTCCTCTTTTGAAACCCAAGGCACAGCACCTGAGCAACACCAAAAATGATAATGAATCATTGGGCAATGCAAAAAAATCAGTTTGCTGTCTGGACAGTGATCTAAGGCAGCCTCTAGAGGTTTCCATTTAAGCCTCAGGGGAAGTAAAAACTGCTCCGCAGGACTCTAAGCCAATCATGATGTGCACAGACAAAGCCTGCGGAGGCTTGGAGAAAACTCCAGACCCAAGTGTCTATACGTCAACACATCCCTCTGTTTATGAAGTCATACACACAGCTACAAAATGTGTAAAATTACAAGAAAAGGTGCTGTTCGCATGGATTAAAACCTTAAACCAAATGCAATTGCCCAGCGCGAACCTGGGTTCTGTCCCTGTCCTACTCGTCAGCTATGATCACTGATCTGTTGCACTCTCTGCTTTCTAACTGTTGTAATAAATCCAAAAAAATCTAAAGAAGCTTTCCCTCTAAACTCCAAGATGTTCACAATGTGCAGTCGAGAGCTCTTTTTAATGGCGGAGGGGAGTATTTTTACACCTTTAGGAAAAAAATGTGCATTCTTACCCTATTGGAGTCTTGTCTTTAAGAGAAGTAACCATGCAGTTACTTAAATGGCAAACTTAACATTTGATTTTACTGTCACATTTCCATGCTGCATGTGAGGTGGTTTCCCTTTGCAGCTCAGTCGCACATGCTGGCACACATGTGACATTCTCAAGCCTCAAATCCAGTGCAGAGAAAAACCAGGACTGGGAAAGGTCTTTTCCGGAGGACATCTTGTCTTGTGCAACCAAACCTGTCACAGCGATGTACGTCACTGTTCTCCCACCCTCTGAGGGTGGAAATCACACCCTCTAAAAACTGTGCTCCAAAACAGCCCTTAGTTTCAAATTCCCTCCGACAGAATGTGCACACATACACACACATTAGCGCAAGCATAAACTTTGAAGTTCACACTTTGGGTTGGTGGCAAACACACGCACTATGGGTGACACCGCGCGCACACACAAACACAAACACACACACACACACACACAAACTTCCCCTATTGCTTAGTCCTGTGAATCACACTTTGATAATGAAGAGAATGCAGAGGAGCCTGGCCTTTATTGCCTAGATAAGATAACTAATCTTCCTGCTAGTATCTCTTTGCAAGTGTCACGAATGCAATTACAGTCTGACGCTTTCCTTAAGTTTATGTTTAGATATGAACAAAACTGCAAATAAATATACTTAGAATTCTATTTTGCCTAATCCAATTTAATGAGGTATCTTAAAACTAAGCAGGTGCACTAACAATGCGAAACTTGGAAGGTGCCAAGGAGGGGTTAGATCTGAACATTTATGAGCAGGAAACTTTCTGAGAGAACTCCAATGCAGCATCTCTCTCTCTCTCTCTCTCTCTCTCTCTCTCTCTCTCTCTCTCTCTCTCTCTCTTTTAGTGTTCATCAACTGCTGGGCATGGGTTAATGTTACATAGTAATTTGGGTAAAAATAGACCTCTCTGACCTCACAGACAGAATAAAACCTACACAGCTGACAGGACCATCATGATTGGCTGAGACAGCACCCTGAGGTGTGATGCAGATACTCGCCATATTCTCCTGGTCCATGGTGCAGACAAGAGCATGACGGGCCATGATCAGCTCCTATGGAATCCTTCTACCAGTCTGAACTTACACTTGCTTCAATGCTGATATTGATGGGTAACTACGATAGCAGTCAAGAATTCATTTGAATTTTATCATTCTTCCTTCCAAAGAGTAGAGCACACGATGAAACACATTTAGCACTCTTACAGCGCATGCCATTTATCATTTAACATTTTCTGAGATAAAAAAAATAATTGTGGTAGGATCAAATGGTCTACGGCACCAATACAGCAAACTTCACTGAATCTTAATCACTGAATGAATTGCAATTGAACATGATCCTCACTGACGTGTCAGTTTTCAAATTAGCTTTTGTAAATCCTTAATGATAATACTATATACCAGTGTCACAACCCTTGTGGGAACGCCTTTCGCGTCTCTTCCTATTCAGCAACTTGCGTGTCTATTAGAAGCATGTCTCCTTTGATTGGTTTATGTCTTGCGTGTCTGCCAACCTCCAGCTGCATCTTGCTACAAAGTTATTCTCTAATGGCCATGTGACAAGCAGTTAAGCCCTCTGCTTTGTGTGGGAAGTTGCTGGATTATAATTTGCTTTTGTGCTTGAAATCAATCAATATTGTTAATAGAAACTTTTCATCTTTGTCAAGTGGAATTTGTACTTTAATGACAGTGGTTCCTCTTGACTCACTTAACTCAATCAAACTTCCAAGCCCAATCAGAGTCCAGGGCTGAAACCGCGTTCAAGCTAACCCAGCTCATGCCAGTTTGTCGGTCCAGTTTGATAGGAACAATCTCCCAAGCTCAATCAGGGTGAAGGATTGGGACTGCATTCTTGTAAACTCTTCCAAGTCTGTTCCTCTGTCTAGTTTGTTTGGGAAAAGCTCCAAGTCCTTCTACGGTGATCAGGATCGGATCTGAGTTCCCCTCAAGCTACTCTATCCTCCCATGGGGCAGTTTGGTACTGGTGCAGTGTGCACTCCACCTGGCTGCTATGCCGGAAGCCACTAGCCAGCAATTGACAGTCCAGCTTCATCCACATCGTCTGTACAGAACTGAGCTATCCTATTCCGGGTTCCATCCCCACCTCTTCTTCAGGGGTTCCATCCCCTTATTACCGTATAAGCGGTCAATAAGCTACCTGTTGGACTGTACTCTGCCTCCGCACTTGCTTCCTGATCTGGACCGTGACAACCAGCACTGATGCAAGAAGGAACTGGCAAATGTATAACCTTTGCCTTATGTACTTTGACAAGCATATGTCTTTACTATTCAAAGAAATGGTTTCAGTCATTCTAGAAGGAGGTTGATTTTTCTGTTTTCCACCATTCTGGATTCAGACCAGCGTGGCTGTACTTCAAACAGATCTTTTCTGATTTGCTTTTTTTTCCCCCAAAGGAACCATGTTCACCTTGAACCTTGGAAACTCACACATGTACAAAATAAAAAGAAGAAAAAGAAGAGAACTTAAAAAAAGGTTAACAACAATCTTTTTCCCTGCCATGGGAGGGGTCAGGATGCACATTTGCGTGCATTTCCTGTCATAACAGGAAGAGCCAGAGCGCTTCCCGCCTCCTGCCTGCCTTCTCCCCGGGGGCTTCCGGGAGAGAAAAGGATGATAGGTGGACAACACCATATTTGTGTGTGTGTTTTAGTCAAAGGGAAAGCTTGAGTGCCAAGAAACACAAAGATGACTCAGAGACACTTGGTTTAACTTCCAATCTTTACCGTTTTTTACCCCCATCCCCAATGTTATACAACCAATTTTTCAAACGTCACAATAATTTAAGTGATGCCACCCCAAACAACAACCAAAACAAAAAGACAAATCCAGCAGATGAATAAAAAAAATTGAAACTATATTTCATCATTTCATACAGCGCTAGTTAAACAAGACTAAATAAAAAAGTATGAAGATGCATCTCCAAAGCAAAATACACCCAGAGGCAGGCGTAGCTCAAGTACACGGGGGGAACTGAGCCAGACATCTTGTTTGAGGATGACAGATACCACTCATGGGCAACAACTCACATACCAGTCATGAGTCACATGACAAGGGTGCAAATATTGCCTATTCTAAACAAGGTGCTCAAGCAGCTTCACTTTGTTAAAACCTTTCTTCAAATCATTTTACTTTTTTGCTGTGATATCTTATGAGAGTATTTTTTTTTCTTTTTAAATCAGAAGGAAATATTTAGTGAAAGTCAAATGAAAATATAAAAACCTATCGAAAGTTTAGATGCATCACATACTCGTAGTGAGCGTGATTGCTTGAACAGAGGATACATTACTTTTCTCTGAATGAGGAATTATCAAGGAACTAGGTAATGAGATACAAGAGGTGATTATGTTACATGCCAGCTCCGCGGACAGAGGACATAGACACACACAGCAGCATTGATCACAAAGGTAACAATCTCCAAAGGTGGGAAAAAGTACAGAAAAGGAGATGAGATATCTCGAGGGCCTCGTTATTTCCCTGCTGTTAATTTAACATGAATTGTTTCGCACTTTGGCACTGTTGATTAAAGGTGCTGCTATCACGTTAGCTTGAGCACCCAGTCTCGTGCTTCTGCCTGGTCCTGGTATTGTAAATGAGGCTTTTTAATAAATGTGCATGGAATTTATCAGTTAAGCTGGATACTACTTGGGCTGAAAGATGCCCCTGTTCACTCAGTCATGTCACTGGTGACCTCGCCTCCGTGACCCTTGCCCCCTCTTGCCCTGTGCGGCCTGCCCCGTCCATTGCCCAATCAAACTAGCCTAAGTGTTACTCTGGTGGAAAAACCTTGGCCCTTTAACCCCAATAAGTCATCGGCTCCAAGCCGGCTGCAGCGAAACGGCCCACAGCTCAGACAGCCATCCGGTGGCAGCTGTTTTTGATTGGACAAAGTTCCTGTGTATTCTAATTTGTTTGTTTGAGGCATCTGAGGTATTTCATGTGTTTGGACTGGAACAGCTGATGGGCAGATTGTTTCAGTGTGCATGCATTTGTGTGAGTGTGAGTGTATTCGCGTGTGTAAGCAGGAATGTGCTTGCTCTGGACAGAGAGGCTGACAGCTTTGGGGCAGCCTGACATTGATGCTCATCATAATTTTCACAGTTCTTTATTTCTTTAAAGAGGAAGGAAGTGGTTGTGTGACACTCCCGAACAGCTCTGGGAATCAGAGTGATGTGAAGGAGGACTGACAGTAGAAGAAAACGGCCTCTTTCAAAGTTATTTTCCCCCACATGTCTCCATGTCGCTCACTGATCTTTTTTATTCTCGGAAAGACAAGCAGGCACTCTCCTCCACTGCATCAAAAATTATACCCATGGCAGTGTGCTCGAGAAGACCTTGCTTTAACACTGTAGTGGTTGTGTGTTGTGTGTGTGGATGACAGTGTGTGCGTGCCTGTATGCTCCAATACTCACTTTTTTGTATGCAAATCTTTGTACCGGTGCATGCACCTATGTGCCTCTGCGTTTTTGGGACTGGATGAAGTGATCGTATTTAGACACTAGCGGGATGTGCAAAGCCCCACGCTGCCTTGATGCCTCACTTCCTGTTCAGGTTTTAAGAGAAGCCCGCTGATAAACTCCCAGATCCCCGCTGCCCAGATCTGACACTGTGTCGTGCTCAAAAGACTGAACCTGTTTTTAAAACACCGCTTACAAAAGACAGCAGAGCAGCCAACACAGTGGGGTGTATCCCAAGAACACACAAAGAGAGGGCGTAATGTGCGCTAGGGGAGGGCAGAGAGAACATAATACAAAAACAGAGGTAACTTAAAAGCAAAGTATTGATTTGCCGGAAGCAAATGCAAATTTAAAAAAAAAATGGTATTTACCGCTTAATTCCAATTCAGAACTGCTGGGATTGTAATGCTTCATGCAGGTGAAAACAAATAGGATTTGCTTTGATATTTTTCCACATTGAAGTGAATTTGAACTCAAATTTTTCTTAACTGACCAAAATAAGCTATTTCGTATCATCTTGGGATCTCCGTCAGAAACAGTGTAAAATCTGCTCATGGATTATGTTACTGGGAATCATCCATAGGTAATAATCAGAGATATATATTGCTATAAATCAGCATTATTTTATTTTCCATGAGATAGATAAAAGGTTACCACCTAAGGGATTGGTGGTTTTAGCCTCATAGCAACCTTTAAGGCTTGATATATAAAGGGGCCTCTCTTCTGCAAATGCAGGGTTGAAAGGGAGAAATGAGAATAGTGGAAACCAGACCACCATTTCGGGAGGGGGAAAAAAAATAATGGAAAAAGATGTTGAGTTCCTGTCTCGTCGTGCCAATCGGCCCGTCTTTATTGTTTCTGGCTGCTATTGTATGCAACCCATGTGTGAGTCCAGTCCTCCCTTTCATTTCCTCCAATGGGCTTAGATGCCCTGTATAATTCTGCCCGTGGGCTGGTGACACAGTGAGCATCAGAGGGCCTAAGGGATCCTGCTCACGCAACAAAGACCAGGGCATCATGGTGGGATGCCAGCTCAAACCTCAGGCAGGGGGCCTTAGTGAAGGCATGCAGCACAAGCCATCTTCCCACTAACATATTTTCATTGGATCGTCTGAAAGGTTTCCTCCAGGAAATTTGATCGTAGCCGGCCCTGGATCTGAAAGAGTGCTTCACGACATGCTGCGAGGGAGCTACCAAAGAAGTTTACATATATAAAGCTTTAAAATGTTTTAAAGGAGACTTTTAATGACAGTTGAGACAATTAAGTGGTCTATGATGTACTGCTGTAATTAGTCATCTAATCTTAATCAATCATTAATTCGTAATTAGTAAACTTAAAGTTAATCAATATATTTTGGCTGTACTATAGATTTACCACTTTTCGGTCTGTCGCTCCAACAATATGAAATCTGTTGGGGTTTTGAGACTGAGAACTTGTTGAAATGCTGTATTTAGTCTGTTGAAAAGAGTAGCAGGTACTGTGTCTATTAATACAAATATAAGACTAGTCTTAAACGTTCGCTTGCCTGCATAACGGTTTTTCATAAGCATGATGCTCCTCATCAAATAGGCCTTTGTCAAAATCTGTAAGAATTCAGTTCCATTTCCAAATGGAGCAAAACATATCAGAATACAAATATTTTAAGTCATTCTGCTATTCTGCAATTCAACGCATGCTGCCTTGCTCAATAAAATATACATCCAGGGTTCTGCCCAGGATGCTTGGAGTGGTGGTCGGGGAATTGTTTGTTAGTGAGCGCGCACAGCGCGCGAGCAGGAAAATTTTTTGAGTCAATTCGAAAGCAAATATTTCCTCTGAGTCACCAGATTACTGTGTTTCTTTGATGTGCTCCTCAGTGCGTAGCGAGATGCCTCTAATTTTCATAGATAGATGCCATATTCATAAACTTGTTTTTCTATTTTGTATCCAAATACTTTTGATTAAATTTGTGAATACGACTTAACAACTGTCATTTATGTTTCAAACCTTTCTTCAGTGGCACCCATTGGACAGAGAACAAGGAGGGCGATAAACGTCTTTAAACTGCTTATTAGTCTTGATCTGTTTCAGTCATTTCCTTGATAAAAGATACCTAACTCTCCCTTCTCAGGTGTAGCTAATTGTAGGCCTAATTCGTTAAGACGAGAGAGAACATGTCAACTGAAGGCAAAAAAGTGCGCATTTCAGTCTTTGTTTTCAATTAGACAATCATGAAGCGAGGGTTTGATGGCTTGCTTTGCAAGATGTGGCAAAAGTTAATGCGGAAAATCCTTTTTTTTCGTGAATGGTTACCTATTAAGGCACGTGAATTAAACATGTTTATTGAATTTATTATTCACTCGCCTTGCCATTTCATTAAAAGGGAAACTGTGTACTTAACTGCAAATGGATTATTCATATTGTTGGAAAACGTGTTAACCAAGAACAATGATTAAAATTGGGTCGATAATCTCATCCGTTTCAAGGTAGCCTATGTTTTCCGCCCCCTCGGTTTTCGTCCACCGACCGCCACTGAAACACTGATAGATTATCATGTGAGGAATGTTACTGTCCTTTTGTTTTGCTTTCGTTTATATAACAAGAAAACTTTTCTCTCGATATGCAAAGTGCAGCGCTACAGAAATCAATCACCCTGCCCTGATTATAATTGCCTGTCTTTCATTAGATTGAGACAACTGCAGCGATCATTTCCCCACACATACCCAGCACACGCGGGCTCGGATGGCACTTGGTGTTTCCATCACTGTTGGGCAGGGTTTTCAATATCAATGATGACCAGCGCAGACGGGGCGTGGATCGAAAACGAAAGTTCGCTATTCTGACAAAAACAAGAAGGGCGGGAGCATATTTAGAGTCATTTATGTTTTGTTTCTAGCGATTTTATTGGACACTGGATGCATTTATTTTAACTCATCTTTGAAAAATGTGCCAGTCGGGAAAAGCACTATCTGAACTGAGTGGTGGTCCGTGGATTCACAGTGCTGGTCGGTGCATTCCGAGTGCTGGTCGGCGCCGACCACCGCCGACCAGCATCGGCAGAACCCTGTACATCTTCCAAAACAGATGTTGAACATGGATATTTAAGATACACTGGAAGGACAGAATTACAAACAAAGAAAAACCACTGATGGCCAAGATGGAAAACCTCAGTGAGGACCTCCGAAGGAAGAGATGGAAATTCATCAGCAACATCATGAAGAAAGAACCAAACAAATGACTTCAGGACTGCGTTAACCTGGACTCCAGAAGGCAAAGAATGCGGGGCAGACCCAAGACAATATGGAGAAGGACCGCAGAGAGAGAAAAAAGTTAGATGGAAGAACTAGAGAGAGGGACTCATTGCAGCAGCTGACAGAGCTGGTTGGAGGGAGTGTTGAGGCCTTATGTGCTGCAGGATATGAAGATGACAGGCAAGGTAAGTAAGCCCCAGCTCATCACTTGCAATACAGATCTTGTAGTCCTCCGAGCAATATTTGTAAGCATTGCCTAAATGAATGCTATGTATCATTGGTCTGTTAAACTACTGTGTTGATGTGTTCTCTTGAAGGCCATAAAATGAAGCTTATATTTCCCCTAAGAAAAAAAAAATAGTTGTGCAGAGTTGGTTTGTGTTGAGTCTCAGACCTTGATCTACATACTGTGGCGGTGACTAAACCTCTTAAACAAAAGTCTGGGAAATATTGACACAGTTGGCTGATTCAGACTTCACAAACACTCCTTCCTGCAGACCTCAGCCCCTTCGGTGACTCAAACACCGCATTCGGACATCCTCCCGTCATGGATCTCCGCACCAAATAGCGGCGAGAATTCACGTAATTATTTTGAATTCAAACCACCCTGATACCCTTCCGTTCCCTGCAATAGGAGTCAGTGTTTAGGTGGAGGCGCCCCGTGAAAGTCTTTCAAGACAACATTTAACCTAACCGTCAGACAAGAAGCAACCGGCAAAGCAAGATCTCCTACACAAGTCTGAAAGGCACCGCTTTCTGCCCCCGTTTGTGTTTGACCCCACTACACCATGGAGTTACATTAGCATTGTTCAAAGGCCCAGCCTTGTGTGAGTGCCAATCTCTAGCTTCCAACGGGCTGAAACAACACCGCAAAATGAACCAAAGATGAGCTGTTAACCCAACATAGCCTCAAAATTAAAAAGACACATTGGATGTCCTGTACATTATTGCAAAGCTGAACTCAAGTGCAGGGAGCTGAGGAAGTGCAGTGACTAAGTCCAAGAAACCAAATGATGTCTCTTGTCAGACACTAGAACCTGTGTGTAGAATTCAATATGACGTAATATTTGAATTGCATGCACTCTACAAGTAGCCAGCAGGAGGAAAAATCAAACATGCTCTAAAATCATCAACAAAAGTGATAAAATAATGACATAAAAGCCACTGATACAATTGCAACTTGTAGAGGGTACAGTTTGTTCTGTAAGTGGGTCACCTGATCTACTTTTGTTTTCTCTTGCAGCAGGGAGTGTCTCAGACCGAGCAGTGCTGGACTGCTTTGTCTGACTGTGTTTTATTACTGAATTCACAGCGAGTTATACAGCGGTTATTCAGAAAAGAAATGAAACGGAATATGCCTAGATGATACAAAAAATGTGTTCAGTGTTAAGTGAATGAAAATGGACACAATATGAAGAGACCTTTTGTTTGCAGTCACGGAAGAGGTGGTCCTGTGCAGACAGCCACAGGATGTGTAGTATGTGTAGTAGTATAGTGTAGTATTGGGAAAAGGCATTTCACCTGAAAGCCGTGTGCGTGCGCATCGAAAAAATTGTTGGGAGAAACACAATCGGAGCTGAAATTCATGTGCAAAGTGCAGAACTAGATATAGCCTGGAAACTTGTGAGGTTCTTGTGACTGTGACATCAGCTACACAGACACCGCCCCCCTCCCCAACCCAAGAGCTTACTGAGTAGGAGAATCCTTAAACCAGCACCCAGCCTTCGCTCATGTTCTTATATGACCGTGCCACAGCTGACTCTGTGTGTGTGTGTGTGTGTGTGTGTGTGTGTGTGTGTGTTTGTGTGTGTGTGTGTGTGTGTGTGTGTGTGTGTTTTTCTGCATTTTTTTCCCCTCCAGATGTTTGTTGTTCGTTTGGCCTTTTCTACTAACTCAGTAGTGCTGAATTGCATTTCCCTGACATAGCCCTGGTGGTGTGTTGCCTGCATTGTGGGAGAGTGTGAGGGAGTTACTTTTAGAACATTCTGTGAATACACCCACTGGAGCGCTTCTGTACACGGTTTCTGCCCCCAACGTAAACCTAATCGCCGAACCTGCACCTCTACACCCCCGTCACTCACCCCGCCGCCCCCGTCATGTTGCCCAGCAATCATGATTTTTACAGGGTGAGTTAAGCCAGTTTCATCCACTCATCCACTCACTGGCTCACCTGTCTGTTGCGTTCGTCCATAATCCTGGCAATCTGAATCTTTTTCCTCCCCATCGTCCCCGTCCTGTCTTTTCCAATCTCCCCAAGGTAATCAACGTTCTTCTTTCACTCTTCTTGAGAATCCTCAAGGCGACCTTCCTTTTCGATACTTGCCACTCTCAATTCACAGCCTCCGTCATTCGCTCCTGAAAGAGAGACAAGACCAAAAAAAACGACAGCAGTGTCAGGTCACCTGAAAAATCATAAAAGTCAAAAAGAAGCTTGAAGCAAAGAAAAAAACCTTTCATCTACATTTCCTTTGCTCGCTCAGATTTTTAATTTTGCTCATTAACAAGAGCATAATAATTTTTTTATTCATGATCTCATTTAAAGGGGCTATCTCAATATTTCTTCGCTGATGGCAAAACTGACAGAAATAGAGGGTGATGTTTGTTTAAGAATTGCATTTCTATTACAACTCTTCAACTTGGGTTGAATCAGGTTCTTCAAAGCCATAGGGCAACATGCTAATAGTAATCCTCAGACGCCATGTTGACATTTACTAAACAAAAGCAAACAAACAGCAAAGTGTATCCTTGTGTGCAAAACATATCCTTGGCAAGATTAATGAATGTAAAAGCATGTGGAAAAAAAAACTGTTGTAAAAATGCATTTCCTTAATCCCATAACATCTATCAAATCGTATGTCCTTCGCCGTATCAGTGTTATGCTTGCCATAAAAAGAATGGATTTAATTGTTTCACAATATGTTGTGTTTTTTTGAGTAAAATTTGCACCTTTTTGATCCAGTACCCATTTGCCTCAATGTCAGAGTTCCTGAATGACCTTCAAATTAAGCAGAAAAAATGCAAGGAATATGAGGCTTGGAGTTTTTTAACACCGTGTGTGTGTGTGTGGTTTTGTGTGTGTATGTGTGTGTGTGCGTGTGTGTGTGTGCGCGCGCATTAAGTAGGTCAGATAATTCATTTCTGAGTGAAGATCAGCACTGCTTTTTTGACAGCAGAGGTGATGATGTTCCTCGTTATGCAAATGACCAGCTCGTTATTTAAGCTCTGTGTGATGCACTTGCGCAATGAAGACACTGAGAAACAAAACCCTGGTTATATCTCCACATGTGAACAAAATCTCACTAACACAATCGGCATGTTGGTGAGCACAGTCTTACAAGACAGACAGACAGAGAGACAGACAGGTCGGCATGAAAATACTCCCGTCTGGCACAGAGTGCATTGAGAAGCCTAAAGCTCACAATACTGCATAGAAATGCATGGAAGCAGATATTGAGCTGAAATGCGCAAGGGCATTTCGTGAGATTACAATAGATGAACAGGCCATGTGTTTCCCCCATTGTTTACCATATTTCAGCCAGTCTGTGGCTTTAAATATTGAACTAAAGGAAGCCCACAACTCTTTAAGGGACTACCATGTAACAACTGATCTGGAGTCAGTTCAGGGGACAGATAACTCCCCGTCTAATGACAACTTGGGCACTTGACTAAGGGTAGTTTCGGTGCATTCAAATTGCCTGCCAGGCAAATCAGTAATCTCAGGCCTTGGCAATAAATATGATTTCACTATCACAAATCACTTGTGCAAGTCAAGCTCTCTAGTCCTGCCAGTACCTGTCACAGGCAAGACTGCTCATACTCTTGCACAGGTGTCCATTATCAACTGATTGATCATGAAACATACTATGAACCACTCAACAAAGTTGACAATAGAAAGTTACCTCTGAAAAATTGGCATTCTTACATTTACATGAACTGAACAGCAAAATTATTATCCTGCCATTTTTGTGCATTTTAAAAATTATTCATTGCTTGCTCAGTGGTGCTTATTAACACTTATTTAATGATAATTACGACAAATAATATTACAATATCTGAGTAAATAACTAAAACAGAAATAGTGAAGCAACTAAAAGAAAATAATGGATACTACAAAAAGAAGGATGCAATCATCTCCTCCTTGACATTAATATCATCATTTTTAATTTAATGTTAATTCAGAGATTTCATCCTTTTTTCTGTCTTACTTCCATACAATTCTGCATATTCGTACTTCTGTTGATAGTTTTGACCAGTGATATACGAGCCATTGACACTTTGTTTCTAAATCATAATGAGGTGCGTCTGAATTTAGACAGTGACACAATTTTCAAGGACTTCCATTCCTACAATTTTCACTCTAAATAGATGCAAATACATAGCCTCAAATTAAAGTGCCAACTGTCTGCACTAATTGGAGTGTACACGCATTCATATGGAGATGTCCATGTCAGCGGTAAATTCTATTTAAAATTTTGTGACAGTATATGCCTTTCTACATTTCTGTTAGCTTCAGATGGATCAGCACAGTCCCTCAGAGTTTACCCAGAGCAACTAGAAGAGTCATTTTCGGGATTCGGTGCTCCAGTCAGTAACACACAGCAGTACCTCAGCAGTGGAATGCCGACTCGGCGACTCGCTCCATGCTCCCTCCCGCTCAGTCAAAACACCCCATCTGCGTGACTCCCGTAGATATCCTCTCCCGCTCGCAATGTCAGAGGAGAATTCCTCCACGGCAGCCCCTTTACGTAACACTAAGCCGATGTCCTGGGTGCTTTAATCCCAACTTCGGCCCTTGCCCTCCCGCTGGTCAAACACAGCGCAGCTAAAGAACGTGCTGTCATGTATGCCTGGCCAAACTCCCCTACGACAATAGCGCCCCTGCTTACCTCCCCCTCCCTCACTGTGAGCCTGGCCTTTAACCTGGGAGTCACATTCAGTCTGTTAAATGAACTGCTCTTGCCCATCAGGACTAACCAAGGACAGGCACTGAAGTTAAAGCAGGTGAAAAAGTTGTGTACGGCGCCGCTAGTTCTAATTCCTTCACTTACCCTGATGCGAGAGCAAACGGCACGACTACAGTCCCCACACATGCAGGAGCCAGAGGCTTCTTAGCGGCTCTCCCTGGAGCAGTTAGCTAATTCTCTAATCCACTGCCAGTGCATATGGAGAGAGAGAGGAAGAGAGAGACACAGGAGGGAGGGAGGGAGGGGAGGGAGGGAGGAATAGAGAGGAGGGGAGAAAAAAGATGTTGTTTTCTCGTGCTCAAAGTGAGCCTGGTGGCACTGACGGCTTACAGCAGCACGCGCAGTGGAGGCACAGTTCACTGGGAAGTGTGGGGGGTCAGGCAGGAAGGGGCTGACACTGGGTGGAACCTACATGCAGCACCCGCTACAATACTAGTGTGCCGGGGGGGGGGGAGGAGTGCGCGTGTGTATTTTCTCATGTGTGTGTTTGTTTGTGAGCATGTGTTTGTGGGTGTGTATGTGTCTGTGAGCATGAGTGAGCATGTGAGTATGTGTGTCGATGCTTGTGCATATATGTCTGTGTGAAGTCCATTTGTATTTGCAGTGAGTGAGTGCGTGTGTGTGTGTGTGTGTGTGTGTGTGTGTGTAGGTGTAGGTGTGTGTGTGTGTGTGTGTGTGGGGGGGGGGGTGTATGTTTTTAGTGAGGGATGGGTGGGGAGAATTCACTGAAGCAGCAGGGACCGGACGGGTGGCGGGGGAGAGAGATACAGAGATAGAGAATGAGAGAAAAGAGAGAGAGAGCAGGAGAGAGACCAAAAAGGAGAGAGAGATGTAGGGAGAATTATTATAGGAATTATTCTGTGTGTACTGTGTTATTGTTTTGTTATTACTTTGGCAACACAAGTGTACAAATTCTTTGTGCCAATAAAGCATGTTTTGAATTTGAACTTGAGAGAGAGAGAGAGAGAGAGAGAGAGAGAGATCCCTCCCACCTGCTAATGAAGCCTTTCACTCCTGCCTCAGTCTGAGGGGATTGAGGGAAGGACAGAAGGAGCTCAGATCCACAGTGCAGTTATAAGCAGCAGCCAAGCAGCATTCTGCATTGGGCTGGATTCACAGTCAGAGCAATTAAGCAGCCCACATCATTGACACCTCCCCCTGAGGCAAATTTCAATCTTTGCCCAAGTCTACATCTTATAACAAGTAAAACCATCAGTGTTTCCCAGTTCTCTTCAAAAATAATTACAACATCCTTGAACCTTTCTTGAGTGTTAGACTTTACCCATTTGTGTTTAACCACAGTTTCTTTTGTTAGTATGCATGAATGGCATAAGGTGATATTCTAGACCTCACTCTCGCTGAATGTGGCCGCTAATGTCTGTAAGGCTGTGTTTGGATTCAAAGAAAAAAAAAACTTCAGACTTTCACAGGCCTTCAGGAGTTTCATTTCTTCTTTCGGTCAATAGCTGCGATAGAGACTCATTTGCGTAAAGTTCCTGCCCACCCTACCATAAGGAAGGAGATACTTGCCACTTGGTTTCAATATGACTAAGGGTTCTGGCGCTCGTGGGGATGCAGTTTGGCTCAAGAGTGAGCTGTTCTGTGCAAAATAGGCCATGGCCATCAAATGTTATGAAAAGTATGCTACCAATTAACTTTCAAAAAACTATTTACCATTTATTGCATTTAGCACAATGCTAATAGTTGATATATTGCTGCGTATTTTGTTTCCTTATGGCAAGACAGACACATGCTTCTAAGCCATCCAGCATCTGAAGAAGGTCGACTGCCTCAAGATTAGAAAAACTACCGGGCCTTCATCTCACTGCACATCTGCAACACATTTGCGCTTAACGCTCATCTGAAAAAAAGGCAGTATCCTCTACCCTCATAGGAAATGCGGTTGTACGGATTTGAAATAACATATTACAGAGTAGTAAGTAAACCTTTTAGGAGGTGTACGAAACGTTAAATAAACCCTCACTCTTTTTAAATAAACTGCCGTTTCCTTGAAGAGAAACAGCTTTAATGCTCTTTTCCAGGCACTGTCAACAGAGCTGCAGATTCAAGGCACAATTTCACGTCTGCATTTTGCGACATAATCCCAAAAAAGTTTTTCTTTTTTGCAAAAACTATTCCTTTCATATATTTACTAGTTTCCCTTCACAAATTTTCTTCATCCGTTTTTCCACAGAGCGGCCGATTATCTTGCCGGGGATTTGCGGAGAGGGTGGGGAGGGGTGTGTGGCCGTGAGGGCAGAGGGATCAGAAGGCAGTTTTGTGTATGTCCAATGTCATTACTGCCAGTGCCTCTTAAGTGTGACATGCATTACTCCGCCCGTCTGAGTAAGATAGCGACAGTGACAAATTGCTATCACTCGCTTGTTCCATGTCTACCCATGCGACTGAGGAGAAGTGATCTAAGACCACTTAACACGGCTGAATAGCTTTAGTCACTTAAGCAGGCCTTTCAGCAGGATCCCTGAAAATATAAAAGAGGTGTGGTGGTTGGAATGGGCTGAAGGGTAGGCACATAATGCCTGCTAAGCGACTAAGAACAATGCATCACTGTTCCCAGTATGACCCAAACACGCAGAAAAAACATTGCGCCCTCAAACCATTAAGACAAAAGTTACCATCTAAATAGAAATCATGAAAAATAGGCAATTGGAGTACATTCGTGTATTTTTTGAAAAGCAGAAGAGGAACTGGCCTGCAGATCTGTCTGGAAAGATGCAATGGTGCATCAGGCTGACTGGACATTAAATTAGGAAGTAACTCCTTGCAGCCTCTTTCCCTCCCCTCCAACCCTCCAGTTCCCCCTCCCCCATTCCAACTGAATGACCGGAAACTTGCATGAGGCACTCGCGGAAGGACATGACGTCAGTGCCAAATGGACAATTAAAGGTGCAAAGGTGCTTCCTTCCTTAGATTGACAGGAGCAGGAACACAAAATGGAAACCCAAATTCTTGCCTCTGAGAGCATCATCACAAACTGTCAATCAAGAAAGATGGGTGGAGCTGTTGGATGGTGTTTAGGTTTTTGTTATCTAGTTTTTCTGCGGTCATATGACAGTTAAGTTTACAGTTCATAAATGTTGATATCCTCATCCTGGCATTATTACCACCGCCAAGGAGGTTATGTTTTCACGCCTGTTTGTTTGTCTCTCAGCCTGTTAAAAGGATAACTCAAAAACTTAGGAACAGTTTGGCATGAAATTTGTTAGGATGATAGATGGTAGTCCAAGGATGAGTTAATTCAATTTATAATTAATTTCAAATTTTAATTTAATTGGTTTTGGAAGAATTAAAACATATATGTCTAATGTAGGTCTGTGTCATATTTCTGACTGGATAACTCAAAAAGTTATGAACAGTTTGGCACAAAATTTGGCAGGATGATTGGTGGTAGTCCAAAGAAGAGCTGATTATACTTTTGAAGTGATCCAGAACATATTCTGTCACCAAAGGAACAGATATATGGCATGGTAGCGGTATATGCTCCACCAAATGCCCTCTGGCTTCACCTCTGCTTTAATTTTAATTTGTCCCAGGTTTCATCCCTGATGCACACCAAATGGACATCACTACACTTTTCATTGTGACTGCAGTAGAAGCAAAGGTAGAGGAAAGAAAGCCACAGCATATCCAAGAGCTGCCTTGAGCAAATACATTAGATATTTTAAAGAACCTTATCCTAAAACGTCTGTGAAATTAATTAAATTCCGTAGCTATGGCGCCAAAATAAAATCCCATGGGATTTATCATTTTGATCACATTATAACTGATGACTGAAGTTTGCCACAGAATGTGATCTGACCTTATGCATTATATTCAATCATATTTTAAACTCTCAAAATCAGAATTTATCAATTTGTCAAACACCAACTACTATTTCTTCTTAGTGAAATAGCCTTTTCTGCAGTCAGAACCAGCAGAAAATGACAGTCCTCAGGAGATCAGGAAACTGAAACAGTCAGAGCCAAAATGCCGACAGGTTGAGACCTTCATCCATTATACTAATCTCCTCACAGTCTCCCAAGGACAGTTCTTGACAAAACTCCCCTCATTCTGTAGATCTGATGTTAAGTCTGATGGAAGTGTAGAACAATGAATTGTCTTTCTACTACTTCATACTGCCAATATATTGGGTGGTGTGGAATGAAGCATTGAAGTATCATGATGCTATTGATTCACTTCTTTCAAAAGAAAAAGTTTTCTCTGCAGTGTCACTCAGCATGGCTGACTGCACAGGTGCACGTGAGATGTGATCTTCTTACAAGGGCTTAAGAAGGGATGTGCACATTGCTCTGGTCAGATGCAAAGCAATCTGCGGACACAAGCTGCCAGAGAGCAAGGGTGAAGCTGAGAGCCAGAGAGTGGGTATGGCAATTAGAAAGAAGAGATAAGTCTCACTGTGAGTCTGGTGCGTCTAGTTGTACGCTGCCCTGGTGATAAGCATGTGCTGCTGGCAGTAAACCGCATGATAGCCTCATGGTGTTAGATTTACGCTTCCGCTAGCTAGCCAGCTACTAGTACCGCGGTAAGTTTGATCCATAGGCTGAGTTTAGCCGCTAGCTAAAACCCAAAACCAGCTACTAGTACCGCGAGAATAAATGTTTGATCCATAGGCTGAGTTTAGCCAATTACTGGATGAACAAAGTAGAACAGCAAATTATTGGCTGTCCACATCGGAAATACCCCCCATTCCATGAAAGTGATGGTGCTGGATATTTAAACAGTTTCCCTGGAAACAATAACTGCGATGAAATGGAATAAAATGTGTGCAACAAATTGTGCAACACCCATGGGATTGAAAAGCTGAAGGAATTTCGACAATTTTGCTTAATTAAGTTAGTAGCCGAACCTGGCTTCCCCGATGATCACTCATCCAATGCCAAAATCACAAGAAACAAGTTTCACTTTACCATGATTTTGGGTTTATTTACATTGCAGCACCAATATTTTCAATGGCATTGTAACCAAGACACTTGTTTCCATGGTGATATTGCTTTGGTGATTTCCATCATGTGACTTGTGGTTAGATTGTTTGCACATCAATCAACATAAAGAGTAGGAAAGGTTTTCCCTGCTGACCCTATTGTTACACAAGACTTTCAATTTTGTGGCTGTGTGCACTGCGAGATAGTCTTGCAGAGCCTGCCTAAGTGCATCATGATCCAATATGTGCATGCGCACACAAACAATGACCTCTCCCCACGACGCGCACCTGTGAGTCCATCAGAGGTCACTGCACAAGCCACACGCCTACGCCAGTCGCTTCAGAGCTTCAAGCTCTTCCCTCTTGGTTCAAGCGGCTTGGCGAGGTCTAACTATGAGCTTTCGTCTAAACCTGGTTCTGGAGTGGAAAGCCAACCTCATTCACTCTAGCTCTCTCAAGTCAATTTTAAAACTATAGAAGTGTTGCCAGGCAAAACAAACCTCATCCACCAGCAATTATTTTAGTGCTTTTGATACTAACTCAATTTTACAAGTGTGACCTCAACCATTTTCAATTTATAGACCTCTGAAAATCTGTGACCTTCTTCTTGACCTTTCAAGGTCACTCAAGGTGAAAGGTCATGGTGTGAAATAAAAGCCCATATAGGAGTTCCTCTATGCTTACAGTAGTAAACATCTTTCTATCTGCAACTGTTTTGAGTTATAATGGATAAAATATACTGTATTATTTTCACCGATGACCTTGACCACCCTGACATTTAACGCCGAACCATTACAGAGACTATCAAAGCTACCCCGTCATACAGCATATGCTTGGAAGCAGAATTGAAAGATGTGCATTTTGTACTTGGCTTGAAGTCAATGTGATGAATTTGAAGAAAGTTAGCCAAAAAAAAAAAAAAATTTAACCTCGATCTTGACCTGATCAGCCCCAATGTTTAATCAGGTAATCTACAAACCATTGTACACCTACTCGAAAAGTCTGAAGTCAATCAGTGCAACCGTGTGGATGCCAGATTGTTATCACACAGACATGCAAACAAACAAATAAACCAACAAACCGCACTGATTACAATATCCAATGACTCCGTCGCGGGAGAGGTAATAAATGCTGCCACTGGGCAAAGGCACAATATGTCTCTGAATCTATAGCATTCACCTCATAGACAAAATGCATAGTCTAGCCTTGTGGTGTCATTACAGGGAGGTAGACTCCAGGAATATTCACCGTTAAGTTTACCTAACTTCCATAAGAACTGTTTGATTTTTTGCATTTTTGGAAAAGTTAAGTTTGGCCAAAAGATGGTGCTAAAGGAACAGTCACAGAGTTACCAGAATACTAGGACTGCCCTTCTATGCACCAAAATGTTTACAGCACAGTTCGTCTGATTCCCATTAGAACACTATGACTTATTGCACTTGGAAATGTGTTTTTACCAAATGGTGATGTTCCACCTCAATCCAATAAGAATGTTGACAGGATTCCAATAAAAACTGTTCAAGTTGTTATATTTATTAAAATAAAAAAGCTCGGCCTAGTGGTAGTGCTACAGCAAAGGTCATAGGGCGACAAACATCAATGACAGTCTTTCTCTATGCACCAGAAACAGTCAAACAAAGTGTGATATGATTCCCACCATAACTGCTCGAGTTACTGCATTAAAAAATGTCAAATCCTGTCATGTGGTGGCACTACAAGAAACACTGCACAGCCACGAACATCAAATATTAGACATGATGCTCTTTCAAGCTGTTCAAGTTATTGCAATTTTTTAAACGTAAAAGTCTGGCCTGGTGCAATTTGCAGGCATCAATTTCAAAATGAGATAATATTTCAAAAAAAAAAAAAAAACAATAAAATTTATCAGTTTGAACATTAAATATCTTTTCTTTGTAGTGTACTCAATTGAATATAGGTAGAAAATGATTAGCAAATCATTGTATTCGGTTTTTATTCACGTTTTACACAACGTCCCAACTTCATTGGAATTGGGGTTTGTAATAACAGACAATCCATACTACCTTTAGCAGTGATGATAATGTGAATACTATGACTAATAATAATTATAATATGCTTATGTTGAATATACTGTGTATATACACAGTTAAGCTTTATAACTGATTGATGGGTGTTAGAGGTAGCTGCTGTCCTTCAGACTGCAGCAGGTAATTGCATTAAGTGCAGCAAAATTTTCCCCCCCTTCCAAGGATGATTTGTACTGTCAAACGGTCTATGTGTTTATTTTTTAATTTAGAGCAAAATTTTCTCAATTGTTTTTCGTATTTTTCACTTTGGGAGAAGAAATGCAAATTTAAATCCATTTTTTGTTGACTGCAGAGTGAGCACAATCCCTCTTCACACAGAAGTCAGGCATGCTGTTGGCAAGGCTGCAAGGCCGTGCCGTCTGAGTCTGTTCATTTCCAGTGTTTTTCTGACTTGCTCTGTTTTTACTGCGGTCAGATAGACTGCCACAGTGTATTGTTGCTTTAGGGTCAGATCTGATTTATTTAGATTTTTTGTCTGTGTATACCAGTGAGTGATAATTTTATTGTTGTTGCTTTATAATTTTTTTTTTTTTTTTTTTTTTGAGGCTCTCATAAGGCTGCATGATGTTAGGGTTGGTTAACTGAGCCTGAAGGCCAGTTGAATGACTTGAATGACTGGGTTCTCAGGTCAGCACTTGAGACTGCAGGGCTTTTAAATATGTTGTATGAGCATGGACACTGATTATAAAATATTCCAGAATGTTACTGCCCCTTTTTGGATTTTCATTGGTTGTCAATAATTCCCACCACATTGGGCAGTTGGTTCAATTGCACATTAATTTTACCCAAAGTCTAATTGGGATTCCAACCCTGATTTTTCAGTTGACAGCTTTGAATGCCTAGCATGCCATTTCTTTCAAATAATTTTTCCATGCGGAAATGCACAGAAGTAGCTAATATTTAGTCTTACATAGTCATGACAAGTGCAGTGTTCCATGTGATTTGTCACAATTGTGAATAATATTCTCTCTCTCTCACACAAGCACTCTCAATTGTTATCGCTCCCTATTGCTTTGCACCCTCCTTGTAGCTATTCCAATGGCTCATTACATAAAGATGTCTGGCCTTCGAACCGCATGGCACAAGCCTCATCCAGGAGGACACACAGAGTTCCTGCCACCGTTTCTCGAAGGGTTTAGCCCTGATCTGCTAAGGAGACAAAGAAAGAACACACTTAATGGCAGTACATTAACTGAGGTCTGCTGAGGTCACGCTGAAGCTGGTGTCGCCCCGTGAGCCCCGGCGATACACTCATGCACTCGTCTGCTCACTTAGTGGGAAGGCGGGTGAGAGGAGGCCGTGTCCCGATCCTTAAACACTTAACAGAGCAGTTACGCGATCGCCTGATTACTTCGTCTCGCTCCGCCAGCATCCTAATCAGCCTAATTATGGCTTTCTTCATTTCTAAATCTCACACGACAATTTGTTTCACCCTACCCTGGGGCGGTCCCCCAAAAAAGAGAATTAAATTTGATCTTCTGACAGCAATTATTAAATGTTCCCTACTGGCCACAATTAAGCCCCGAGGCTGCAGGGCCTCACCGACTCATCTCTGGGCCAAATCACTTCCTCTTTCCCTCTCTCTTACTCCCTCTCCTTCTCCTCTCGGTGGTGCCCCCCAATCTGTTTTGCGTTGTTAGATGAGAGGAGATTTGATTATTTTCTGTTTTTAAGCTTGGAGGCTCATGATTGCCCTTTGTGAGAGTGACGGAGTCAAGAGATGAGTCGAGAGAGACGAGTAACAGGAGGCAAGACATGTGCCTGAATGAAAGGTGACAGAGAGAGAGAGAAAGAGGAACTGAAACAGAGAGAGAGCAAGAGAGAGACAGCGAAAGATGGGGCAGTCCAAGAAAATGGTCTTAAGTCAGTGAATAACTTTGCATGATGCGTAATCATCAGTGTCAGAAAGCAAATAACATCTACTGCTCTCCTGCAGCTTTTCTACAGAATGTGCCATGTTTCACAGCTGCTCAGAGAACTGGTAATCAACTCTGTCAGAAATTTGATTGGTTGTTGAGAAGCCAATTCATTTGAGAAATTCCACAAGTATATCACAAGAGGATCTCTCATCACATCTACTATATGCACAAAAAAACATAAACAGCACAATTGACAATTCATTTATTTACTTACTTACTTATTCCTTCATTTACTTATTACCGTGCCAGTTTGAAGCGCACCAAATCCAACTCCCCAATCCACTGAATGTGCAACTTTCCAGGCAAGTTTCAAACACTGGGTGCAGTAGAAACACAAGACATATAGCAATCCTTTGTAACCTTTCTGGCCTACTTTTTCCCACACATGCTAACTGGTAGGCTATGAGAAAAGGCTAGGCTTGCAGCTGAACCCATAAATCAGGCAGAGAGCCCACGTTACATGGCAGAAAGGAGAGCTGTCCCAGGGTGCTACCTCAGCACTTGCTCCCATGTTCAGACTCTCGAAAGTCATCTGCCCTCTACGAAGAGGCCAGCAGCAGGAGCTATTCAAGAACTAGGCTATATGACCAAAAATAATTATCACAGTAGTTACACCCAAAAACTTTTTGCTGTCAATGCTATGTTTTTGGCAGCAAAAGGAGGAATTTACTGGTTATTTACTGCTAAGCCTTTAACAGAAGGAATGACCAAGCATGACTTTTTTAACCACAACTTAATTTGACAACGTTCAATGTTGGTATGAGTTGTGGCAAATTGAGCTGCCTCTTAGAGGACTTTAGTCTCCACACAACAATTCTGTAACTCGAAAACTCAAACTGCCACATTTTCAGCACAATAATTGAAATTATGTGTTGGTTTTAAATTTAGTTATCGCCTTGCTCAACATTGCCCTCATTTTAGCTCCTTGATGTAAAATTAATCCTTTTCTAAGCAAATCATGTTTGGTCTTTAGGTACAATAGATAATGACTATTATTATTATTATTATTATTATTACTTATGACAACTAGTAGTAGTAGTATCCATTGTCTTTACTTCCCCACGAAACTTCCCATTTCTGGTGGTATCTGTACACTAACTTAGAACAGTCTACTCAGCACTCAGTCCACTGTGATAAATATCACTTTACACATCATTCACATTTAATGCTGACACTTCATCC
This sequence comes from Gymnothorax javanicus, assembly GCA_029692085.1. NCBI lineage: Eukaryota > Metazoa > Chordata > Actinopteri > Anguilliformes > Muraenidae > Gymnothorax > Gymnothorax javanicus. Next base: position 141,253,799 of record CM056194.1, read on the forward strand.
AATACAGCAGCGTCAGCCAGAATCTCAGAATGTAACTTTGGATTTGTCAATCAGAGCACTGGAAATCACCGGTGCTAATGGTCACTGCCACTCAGTCTTGCTTCAGACAACCCCGAAGTAACAAGAATGAGAAACATTTGAATTGAACATGGATCCTAAATGTACCACATCTTACAGCATAAGTATTCTGACAGTGAAATTGTATAAAAGAGGGGCAATTCCTACATGGTTCATGCAATACGAATGCAAATATCCACAAATTAATGCTGACAGTCTCTATTTTATCCTCATTCTTTGTTGTACAAATTCAATGATCTGAGCCAAAGTATACAGCCAAAAGCAAGATTGAGCCTTCCATAATACCTATGGACTGTGCTGTAATTTTTTTTTGCAAATGAGAAACAACTCAGAGAAAGCACAAAGAGATAGAAAGGGAGGCAGTGACCCTTGGTTGTGCTGGTACATAACCAGTACCCCAGGAGTACAGAGCCAAGAATGCTCAAATTCTGCCCCCTCCAGTGGATCAAGTAGCTTGAGGAGAGTGCTGTAGAGAGCGGTGGTAGTCCTCAGAGTTAGGCAGATGTCTTTGGCGGTTTGGGACCCCAGCCCAGAAGAGACACGTGTCTGTCTACGGCAAGATCATCCTGGAACCCCATCAAAGCGTGCGTTCGTAATTTGTCAGAGAGAGCAGCCAATTAACACATGTTACAGGAGCGATGGGGAGGGGGCCGTAAAGGGAAGCTATGAAAAACCATAGGCTGTGATTAAAGGCCTCGCACAGCTGCAACAAATCAAAACCACAGGCTCTTTCAAAGGAAACTCGAGTGAGGCAGCGAGACGGATAATCTGATAATGTTTGCTGCCGCTTAACCCTTCGGAGAAGGGGAGCAGGATGGGAAGGAAAACGAAGGGAACATTTGTAAGTCTGGAACGGAATGGCTCTTCACATCACAAACCGTGCTGCTTCCCAGAGTAAAAAATTCAGGGATGTTGGTCAGCTGGGCAGGCGGTGTGTTGCTGCTGTGCTTAACAGGGGTCCTTGTCCCTCTGATAACATAGCCATATAAAAGCATTGCATTCAATACACAACAAAAGACTACAGAGGGACTCTTCCAAATAAGCCAACTGCTGTTAACAGTTTGTAACTTATGCATTCAGGAAGGTCGTTATATTGGCCAGGTGGCGCCCCTTGCCAAAACAGCAACATCGCATTGTTATTAAACAACTATTTTTAGATAATGGTGGACACTTTTGTCCCAGGTTTTGCTGCGAGACATAAGAAGGCCTGTCAGGCTATTTATTGCTTGGTGCAGTTCATGTTGTCTCAGTACTTTACTTGCAGGCATCTTGCTCAGAGAACAGCCTATCAGAAAATTCTTGTCTCTGGCACTTAAGCTACAATAACAGCTTGGCATGAAAAGTTCCTTCGCCATCTTGCTCGTGCTTCCTTTCCCCTCCTTTTGAAATGTGCAGCTCTTGAGCTGTTCTGAAGGAGTGTGTGATGCATTGCAGTTTGTCATTCCTCGCTTGCGTGATATGGTGCCGCGCACCAGCTCATTTGCATAGCCTTTTTTCCATTAGCGCGTCTCCGTCTCGCAGCTGTAATTCTGTCTCCTGCAAGTGATCTCCGAGGATGGCAAGAGATAGTGTGTGTGCGCACATGCATGTCTGCATGTGTGTCACTGCGTTCAGAACCGGTGACCTGAGAGTCAGTTTCCTGCCATGATCAACAAATATAAAATCCGCTCAAATTCTGCCAGCCTCCTTATAGACTAAATGAAGGTTATTCTTAGCAAGGCTGTTCTTATTCACTGAGACCCGCAACAGAGAGAAAAAAACATCCCTTAATATCTCTTAATGATAATGATCATCATAATCATCATTGTTTCTCATTAGCATCATCATCACCCTTCTCATCATTTTCATAGTTACGATCAAAACTATTATGATACAGAATAATTGTAGAAGTCTATTTCTATCCTAATTGCATTGCAACAATAGCTCATAAACACCATCTCCGCCTTCCAATATTTATCTTACCATGGATACCCATGAATGGAATAGTTTTCATCCTAAATGATGGAAGAGCGTGTCCTCAGTGGCTAATTTCTGAGGGCTGCTTGTGAACATCTCGAACTGCAGGGCAAAAATCCGTCCGGAGTTTCCCCAAATCCCTTGGCGCTCTTTACAGCTCAGCAGTTCTCACAACCCCTGCCATCCCTGGCTAATGATAGCAAATACATCAGCACTTTCAGCGCCTTGTGCGCTCCTCTGCTCTGAGACCAGCGGGCTAGTTTCCGAGGCCTGAGCAATTTTACCTTTCGTCCGTCTTTGCTCCATCCCTGCCTGGTTGAGTTCTTCCCACCAACGATTACCTCTTGTTTTGAGTTAACAGTCACAAGTCACGCTGAGAGTTGTACATTTGTACAGCCTGATATTTCTCCTGATAATAGCCTAGTGATTCAGTATTCTCTGGGGAATAATTCACCAGGGATGCAAGACCATAATATTCAGGCTTTCAGTTTTAATATTCCGTTTGTCCCGCCAACACTGTTGTTTTTACAGCTGGGAATTTTTTGCATAGCAAGTCAGTATATGCACTTTTCTATGCCGTGCCACCGGTGGTATGAAAGGAGCGCAGTGACCTCACCTTTTAATGCTTAATTCAGCTATACTTGTCGCAGTTTACTTTGACTAATTGGTAGACTAACTGGCCAATTTATTCTTGTTAGCACTATTGTACTGTACATTGCATCAGAAAGTTATGAAGCATTTTCCTTTACACATAAATAATGACGTAAAATGCTGATATGTCTTTCTACGATATGGAACTTACGTAGCTTGTGAACGAGCACAAATTTGTGTAAATTTCGTTGCAAGGCTTATCATAGTTTAAGACCTTTGCCCGAAAGTTTAGTATGGTTCCGTTCATCTAAATTTTCTTCCTTTTTCGTTGTAATCTTTTGAATGCTTATAACATTCTGAAGAAATCAAGCGCCATTTTAAGATTAATTACGCTACTGAAAAAATGCTATGACGAAAGATGGAAGCCAGAGTTTCTGAATTCTTTGCATTAAGTTGAATTATTAATGTTGCCATCCTTACAACATCATCCATGATATAAATATAGCAAAAGGGCAATCCCTCTGTCATTATGGTTTCTTAATCATTACAGGCTTTCTATTGGTTTTGACTGTTCAGCCATTATTGTTTGATTGTCAATCAGGTGAATAAAAATGGGAGTAATCAATGTTAAAAGGTGAAGTTACTGCTGGTCTTTCATGGCTCTGACAGCACACCATGGCACTTTTCAAAGGAGAATAACCTTCAACAGTTGTTTTAAACCCAAATTTAAGAGCTCTTCTCAAAATTGCTAAAATGGCTCTGTGACACTCCTGTTCCACATCCCCCTCTGCCAGTCAACAGAGCCCCTGTTGCCAAATAAGGGTTTCATTACAAGTCTAATCAACTATAGGGGTCAATGAAAATCTCTGACCTATCCCTGTTACTCTTCCCAGGATTTTTTTCATAGCTAGTTCTGAGGGCAAAAAATGTGGATAATGGTGGGGAAAGGCTATCAGAGATCCACTTCCTGTGGGCAAAAAAACTACCTTTTTACTTGGGATTGCCATGCTGATTATTCTTACTCTTCACCATCTCAGAACTAGGTCATTGACAGAGCCACAATTTAGTGGGAAAGACATTCAGTCCCACATCGAAAGCCAGCATACTTGCCAAATAGAGATGCCGCTATGTACATTAATTATGTGAGGCTTCACAAAGAGCAAGAGAAATAAGTTACTAAGATAATGTTTCCCTCCATGAAGTGAATCATAGCACATAGTGCACCTCCTTTAGCAAGGAAACAGCCACCTCAGTTATAATGTGAACAAACTTAAATGCTTTATTTAACAGTCCCCTTTCAGTATGTACAGTTCAGTAAAAAAGTATTTTCCCCTTTCCCATTTCCTCTATTTTTGCATAGTTGTCTCCCTTTAATGCTTCAGATCATCAAACAAATTTTAGTGTTAGACAATGATAACCCAAAAATACACAAAATGCAGTTCTTAAATTAGAAAACTAGTAAAACCGTGGTGAATCTTCTCGAGTGGACGGCCAGCCAAAAATCCTCAAAGAGCGCATCAACGACTCCTCCAGGAAGTTACAAAAGAACCTAAAGAACTACAGGCCACATTTGCCTCAGCTTAGGTCAGTGTTCACAATTCCACTGTAAGAAAATGACTGGGAAAAAAAATGGTATCTATTGCAGAGTTGCGAGGCAAAAACCACTGCTGACTGAGAACAACACAAAGGCTTGTCTCACATTTGTTAAAAAAAAAAAACATCTTGAAGACCCCCAAGACTTTCAGGATCATATTGAGTGGACTGATGTGTCAAAAGTGGAATTTTTTGGAAGATATGGGCTCTGCTGCATCTTGGCACAAAGCTAAGCTAACATTCTGCAAAAAGATCATCATCATACCAGCAGTCAAATGCGGTGGTGGTAGGATGACGGTCCGGGGCTGCTTTGCTGCTTCAGGACCTTTGTGATTTGCTGTTACTGATGGAACCATGTATTCTGCTTTATACCACAAAATGCTGAAGAAGAGTCTCCGCCATCAATTTGTGACCTAAAGCTAAAGTGCAGTTGGGTTATACAGCAGGAAAATGATCTGAAGCACACAAGCAAGTCAACCTCTGAACGGCTCAAAAAGAAAGAAAATGAATGCTTCAAAGTGGTCTAGTCAAAGTCCTGACTTGAAATCTATAGGGATGCTGTGGCATGACCTTTAACAGACAGTTGATGCTCCAAAACCCACAAATTTGGCTGAATTAAAACAATTCTGCGAGAGGGATTGGCCAAAATTCCTCCACAGCGATGTAAAAGACTCCGTGAAAATGTTTGATTGCAATTATTGGCACCAAGGGTGATACAACTAATTATTAGGTTTGGGGGACAATTATTTCTTACAGGTCTAGAATTACCCTTTATCTTAAATAAATGAAATGATCATTTCAAAGCTGCATTTAGTCTTTACTCAAGTTGTCTTCATCTCATACAAAATTTTGTCAGATAATCTGAAAAATCTAAATGAAAAACAAGCAAAAATAGGAGATATTGGGAAAGGGCAAAATACTTTTTTTACTGCACTCTAAAGTTTATTTTCGATCATTGTTCTATTCCATAAGCTCTGCACCACGCGGAATGAAAAGAGAAGACGGGCACAACAATCTTGAAGGATGCACATGAGAGCCAGGTGTCTGCATTTAGCTACATGAGCTCAGTTACGCTGTGAAAGCTTTCAAGCACTAAAACTTTGCCTCGCAGCCACGTGACCATCTCTGACATGCTTCAGATCTCTTTGCAGGCCGGACTGCATCCTGAAGCCTAAACTCAGGTTCTGCAAAGCAGGTCAAGCTGGGCCCTTGGGTCCGCAGGTAACTCAACGCGCCGGAAAATACAAGAGGGGCCTGTGTTTGCTGAGTCAGTCCGATCAAGCCAGGCTATTAATCCAAATTAAAAGCAGTGCAGTGGGAAAAGGAAGTCAGCAGCAGACCAGACGCTTTGCAGGGAATTCTAGGGGACAGTGCTCCTCTACCTCCAGCACAATCCTGAAGCCCAGCCATAGCTGGCAACTGGCTAGCAGGCTAATGAGCAACCACTAATGTAAGTGTCATATCAATGGCCTCATGCAAGAAGGACTTAAGTGACATTTTACTAATTTTACAGGAGAGCCAAAAAATACAACAGCACCACCTGTTAGCTATATGCTGAACTATCCATGATAGAAGTATAGTACTCGGTAACCTATTGGGATGCCTACTAGAGATTTTCATAATTCTTTGTAATTTGGGAGATAATTAGCAAAATGCACTTAAGCCCATTTAGCATGGATGAAGATGACAATTTCGATCACAGCTGCACCAATGTTAAAAAGGCATTTTAACCCCATTAGGATAGAAATTGAGACTCCAGACTTGGTCAGGAGATGGGCTAGTCTCAGTTATTCCAAAACAACCAAAAAAGTCATTTTTGACCAAAGTGTCACTTACGCCCTTCTTGCACGAGGCCATCAATATCCAAATATTAAAAACAAACTCACACACTTTGAGCAAAAGTAATCAATTACTTCTTTTCAAAGTTTCAGGTCCTTCTGACAACTATGAAACATTCCACAGTTAAAGGTGTGAGATCACAAATATGTGATTATAGTGCTCTTAACTGAGTAATCTAATTCTGACGTATCAACCAATGCTGGTAACTGGAAGCAAGAGAGTGGTAGCGCACTGACGTACAATGCTAAAAATGCATTTTAAAAACTTACTCTCGAGCTAATTGTGGTATAGGGCAGATACAGCGGGCATTTGCCCTACCCAGTATGCTGCATCTCAGCACAGGGCAAATATGATGGTGCAAAGTGCTACATGATGCAACTTGTATTTTTTGCCTCCAATAATGGGTTTTGCTAGTGATTGCAATGATCACAGAAACCTGAAAATTGAGATTAAAAAAACAGCAGAAAAGGTCAAAAACTGTTGGGGAGCTAAGTCAAAAAATATAGTAAACTTATGTCTGAAACCCAGGAGATTAATACTCTTCAACACTTTGCTCTTTACCCTTACAAACTGTTTCACAACTTGAAATCACGCCTTATCGAGTAAACTTGAACTGTTCAGCGCAGTTTCTTCCTCTGGGTGTTTATGAAGGACACAATTCACATTCTTGTGTTTTTTCTTTGAGTAAAAAGTGTTTACTGTAGTTGAGTGAGAAGTCTGTTTTAATCAACAGCACTTTTAACACCAGCTGGTTCACAGTCAGTGTGGCTGGTGGTATCGCTTTATGGTATTAAGCCGCCCCTGTCTGCAGCAATGGATATTATTCAGGCTTTCCCAGTGTGAGAATTCTGATTGAGAAAGGATGTTACATCAGAGCTGTGGGCCAGTATAACCAAGCTAGTATGACGGCAGGTATCCACAGCAACCCCCACGCTTCCTCTTCTATTAATAAACTGCATGTAAATGGAGCACGACTCCAAATATAAAACAATGAACTTTTTACCCCAAAGAATAACAGAATGATTCCCAGGAACAAACACACACACACACACACACACACACACACACACACAGCCAAACTCAAGGCCAAGCTACTGTGATTCTGTGGAAGAACTCTCAAGGAAGCATGGGACCAGAGCCAACTAACTGCTTAACAAGGGCCGAGTGTCACTTAAATGTACACGTTACACAGGGCCTCACATCCTCGGCACTTGTGGCTTTGCCTTGAGCTGTCTTTTGTCAGGCTCAGGCTTGGACAAGGTTATTTGTCTTTCCATCTAGCTCTGTCTCCCATGCCAAGAGCAGTAAAAGAGTCCATTTCGGCTCTCTCTCAGCCACGGTTGCACTCTGCCCAGCAAACCTTGAAGCGTAATGTGGATATTAGGTTTCAAATATAGTGCAGCCCTCATTAATTATAAATGCAACGCAGAGCGGCAAATTTCCTTCATCGCTCCTGCCTCTCTGTCATACGGATTGGTAAAGCGTGGGTGAAAAGAATGACATCACAGACTGCACTTTGGAGCAGAGTAGCTCAGGAGGCCTGAACATCAAAGTAAACAACACAGAGGACCAGAATACATTTCAGAGGAAATCTTCAATAACCCATTTGGTGCTTGGTGCTGTCCATTTCTACCTTCTTTATATTTTAATACGCTGTGTGAGAGGCCTCAGCCAGCACACGAAAAGCAACAGTGTCCCATATACCTTTTTTTTCACCTGCAAGAGGAAGGCCGTTCCTCCCATTTTCATTTGTTTTTCCCAGTATTTCAAAGATAATGATTCCATTTCATTTCATCCACTTGGTCCGGTTATGTTTTTTTTTTTTTTTGTTTTATCTGACTAAAATGCCAATTACCGCACAAACAGCCTGAACAAACAGATTATGGCAATTTGCTTTCAATGCGTAGAATGTGATATCTTACATGAATATTCACACGTGGCCTGGATGGCAACTCCCAGGTGTGGGTTTACTTAAGGTCAACTCAGGCAGAACATAATCTCCTATAAAAAGGTCAGAGACAAAGAAGAAGAAAATGTGCTTTTGAACCATAGATCAGTCATTTACCTCTTGACATGGAGTCCAGGCATGCTAATTAGAAACAAGAATGTCTCACCGTTACATTAATCTTTCTTATCCATTTTTTTCTTTCACAATTGTTTTTAATTTTTATTTTAAGGACATTACTACAGGGATTAGACCATATAGAAAAACCACACAGATAAAAAGAACTTTACTCATATACAAGTCAGCTTAGGTACCGAGCCAAAGTCATCTAAATGAGAAAAATTCTTTTATAGCAGAGACCTGTTTTTAAAGTCTAGACAATTACGCACGCACTTAAGCACTGCATATATACAAATGCATAACCACAGAACCCACCAGGTATTACTGTGACCGACGTAGGCTATGTTCTGTAGTTTGTACAGTGTCACTAATGGGTTAAGGGCTCTGAGACCTGCACGGTGTAGATAAAGCTTGGCCAGCAAACACGCTCTCAGTGACTCTTAAATAAGATCAGTAAGAATGACCACTGCAGCATGTTGTGACACATTCTTTTCACAGGCCAAGCCCTGCCGGTGACAGCAGAGCAGATTGCCTGCATCTGCTGGTAACGGGGCAAGTGACAGTGGAAAGAAATTCACTTGTATACCTTGGCAGAACACGGTCTGTATGCACTGTAGACAAGAGCAGAAACCAGCCCTGGCCTTATCTCTAGCCTAAACTTTCAACAGCATAGCCAGGATATCATAAGGAACATTGTCTGGACTGATAGTGACCAATATAGCAGGACTTTGTACACTTAGCCCTTGTGTTGGCTCAAAACAACCTATTTTTAACTTTTAATCACATTTTTTTGAAGAATAAATTAATATTTAAAGTAGTTGTCGTTTTTCTGAGCCTGTGCAGCCTTGACTTATTTCCTGTAGATAGATCACTGGGGCTACTGTAGTGAAATGTGAAATTAAAATCCCACCTCCACTGAGTCATGGGTTGTCTCAGATTATTTCACTGTGCCAAGGAAAAAAGCAAAAGACAACATAAAGAAAAGTAATTTCAAGGTTTTTTCTTATGAAAAGTGTACAATTGCAAATCTTTGGACAAGATTAAAAGTTAAGCATGGAAAAGGCTCACCCTCCCCTTTGCAAAAACTGTTTTTTTTTTACTGTTTTAGTGCCCGCTTTCTGAAAGAATTTCAGAGTAACACTACGTGCAGCAGGAGGCATAAAGAATCCAGTGTAAGGGCTGCTCACAGGAGGATGTTACAGACTGGGGCTGGCTATTTTACCTCAGTGACAAAGATAAATTACATTTGCAGGAAAATATTCCCAGTTTTTGGGCAATGTCCACTAGAGGAGAGGAGGTGGGGGTGGGGGCTCGTGAACAGAACCACTGAGTGCAGAGTTACAGGTCAGCCACTGTGCTTCATCCCTGAAGGGTCCTTCCACTCAGAGTTCATGCAGGAACTAAAGGTGAAAAATGCAAACATGGAGGTGAGAGGAAAGAGAGGAACAACCAATCCGTTCACACAAATTTTTTTTATATAAAGTTTTAAATAAACTGTTGCTTTGAGCTTTATGTATGGATTTCCAGTGGTGATGGAGGGCTCTATGAGCAAAATAGCTAAAAAATCTGTCAGAATTAAAACCAGAAACGGACAAGCTTCTCGCACACCATCTAAAAATAATGCTTATAAAGTGCACAGCATCGTGGCTACTGCAATATGTGGACGCTGCATTTCACTGGTGTGCTTTGCAAATCAGAACATGAGATTTGCTGTGTGTATCCATTCAGATCGATAACGCCAACAAGATTGAGTGCTTAGCATTCTATGGTGCAAAAGTAGCCCTGGTATTACAAATAATCAGTCATCTCTACATGTTCTATCACTCCCATTACTACTAGTCTTGTTTCTCCATGCTGCAAGACTCCTCAGCATCTCCATTCTGTGTGCATCTGGCACAGCCAAGATTCTCACCTATCCACAGCACGATGGCTTCATGTATAAGGAAAAGGGGGTTGTATCCCTGAGGTTGTAGGGTTGATTCCCAGGTAGGCAGCAGCAGTTGTGTCCTCGAGGATGCTGCTTACTCTGAACTGCTTCTCTAATGAACTGTTTTAAAAATGAATGGTACACAGAGAACTAAACTCCATTAGCCTACATACTTACAAAGCTGAGACTACATTTTTGAAGTTTACACCGGAAAAGTCTAACAACTACAAAAGAAAAAAAATGGTAGTAATGATCTGTTACAAGTTAAGTGAATTCTTCTTATGTTAGCATACAACATATTGCTAAATGCTATCCAAATTAATTAGGATGATTTTCAGCAGTTGGGGTGAGAAGAAATACTTTGGGTTGACAATAAGTATGTCAAACTTTTTAAAATTACAAACCCATCACAGACGGCTGCACAGGTCTACCCTCTGTCCAGTCCCAACCAGGAGACCCATTCAACTTTTCCAATCATTTTACAATTATTCACTGCATTCTTCGGTAAAAAGCACCAGCACATTCAAACCCAGAGAGAAACCTGGTCCTAGATTCTATGCACCATGTCGCATCTTTTCATTTTTCACGACAGCATAACATTCCCCTTCAAAGAAAGAAGGATTGAAAGAAAGAAAAAAACACACACTCATCCATTCATTCTGTCACAAGTACGCACAGCAAATACTGAATTACATTCAGAGATATTCCAAAACACAGTTCCATCATTACAATCAAACATCAAAGCCAGCTATATTCCACTGTGATGTTAAATGCCCAGATGAATTTACCCAGAGCATCCCTCGCCGCTTAATGAAGAAATAATAATTACGGAGTGTCAGTGCTAATTACCAGATAGAGACAGCAGAGATTCTGTTGTTATGCTAAGCCAAATGTACACTAATATACACATACTCACATAAATATATCCTGAAACAACAGTAAGGTTGCTACTTAATTTACTCCCCTTTCAAAATGAAAAGATGTAGACATTAAAAATATGTTAGTTTTTTTTTTCTGATACGGAATTATAAAGTTCAGTGACAGTTCTCTAGAGATGTTGGCAGAGAGAGCACTTTGTTATATTTCTAAGTGATAAATTATGGCCTATTGAATGTATGAGGTTGCTTCATGGCTATGGATTGTCATTGTTGTTGTTATAATGATAAAGTAGAGAACCCAACCACAATTTCTTTCCATTGGTTCACAGCATGGGCAACACCTGCCCGCAAAGCCGTTTAAACATAATGAAAGGTCTACAGAGTCCTCAATATATGAAATGTAATCACTGACATCTGTCAGTGAGGACCACAGACCTCTTTCATGTAGTGTAAAAAAATACTTGCAGCAATTAAAGTATTACAAAATGGGCCTCAGCTTCAAAAAAGACATGAAACACGAAGCAAGCAACAACAAATTTTTTCCTCATAAGCGTACAACTTCAGAGTATAACATAATAAATCAATTCCCCATTGTTACTAGAGGAGTTGGCCTTCTTTTTTTCATTGCAATTGCCGTAACATCATCTGAGTCTGGCTTTTTGTGAAGGTGGTAAGTAAAAGCATATCACCATTCATGCAGCTAGGCAAAGCCAAACTAATTTGTACAGAAGGTACTACATAAAACAGAACAACATGGATAATACACCAAACTTAGGTGGACCTCAGCAGAACCTAAAATAAAATCTTTGGTGCTCATTTTGAAATTGTCATTGCTTCAACCATTTCGGAACATCACATTTAGTTTACCTTCAAACAAACTGAGAGCAAAAGCTGCAAGGGTTGCTTCTGAGTTAAATTAAATCAGCCACATTCATAAAATGGGTCATTGAGACTGTCTGGAAAGATTTGGGTATGTCCTCGCTAAATGCAGCTTTTTATATGATGAAACTAACCCGTTCAATGTGTTGAAATGCAAAGATGTCATACAGTGTGTGAATAGCAAAATGCCTTTAAAAAGGCCAATGCATACATATATGGCTTCAAAAATATATTTTATGAAATCATCACACTGCGTAGTAGCTTCTCATCTTCAGCAGTACTCTCTGCAGAGAAGCGGCAGCGTTAGAGCAGCACTTGACACTGTCCTCCTCTATATCAATCAGCAGAACGCCCATGTGCACCAAGCCATGCCCTGAAAATCAGCTCAGGGCCGCAGCCAATCACCGCGCCATGCAAGCCTCTTAATCCATCTTTGCGAGGATGCCCAGGACGTCGTTGTTGATGTTGCTTCTGTGAATCGGTCAGAAAATCCTGAGTGATTTCCCTGGTACGACAGGTCCTCGAAGAGCAGGCAAGTGGCGCACCACAGTGGGAGTGACAGGGGACAGACGCATGTCCTGTGCAAGTGTCAGTCCACATGCAGTGGTTTTAACTGACAGATAAGGAGATTAAAGCCCATTGAATCCTAATGGAGCCACTAACAAGGAACCTTCAGCAATTGATCTGACTGTGCTTTTCTATTCTGTGAGAACTCGCGGCACCATAACTGCAGCCGTGATCTAGTACAAAAAAAGCTGCCGTGAAACAATTTTGGATCGGTGGATATTGCCAAACATATTTTCTTCATGTCATTTTTTGTCAGATTCAAGCAAAAATCAAGTTCCATATTTTCCAAATCCATCCATTTTTAATTAAAGAAATGATACAGGCATACAAAATAAAATCCAAATGATGGACGCAAAATATCTGAGTCTTTATTTATTATAATTTTAACTATTGAACAATTTGATTATATATTTGCTGTTTGTCAGAATCTGACAGCACAGTTGGAAAATGTGTGTCATGAAAGTGTGGAGAAAAAAGCTAGGGTTTTGTGTGGTGTGGCAGATGGTGAAGTGGTTTTTTCCAATTGGAAAAAAATGCATTCTGCACTCTGAACAAAATTTCCTCAACCTTTTGATGAAATTGGCACAGTGAGGTCCAGATTTCACTCCAGTGCTAGAACCAGTAAGTCTCTGTTTGTTAGTCTTCATGTATAAAAACCTGAGATACTTATTATCCCAAGTAACTGGAGTTTTATGTTTTTCCATCATGCTGCCTGTGCCATCACTGCTTGAAGCTCTGAGGGGAATTTTTTTGTAAATAGTGTTAATACACAGGAATCCCAGCATTTTCAAGTGTGTACAATTGGAGTCAAAAACTAAATGAGGCATCAATAGTTCACCAGTAGAGACATTCCTACTGTTTTGCCAGAACTCCTGGCCGTCATTATTATTATTCGCCATATATCCATCTTTAATCTGTGACCACAGCCCCTCTATACAATGCCAAAAGCAGTACTACTAGTCAGATTTTCTCCTTGGCATAGCCAGACATACTGCCCACCAACATCCAAGTTCAACGGCAGTGAGAAAAAAAGACTGAGTTCAGTTCTTGAAAATGCCATCATCCAGCATCCCATAGGGAACACACTGCTGAAAAGCTCACCTTTGCCAAGGCAGCTAATTCTACATGGACCAACAATAAAGTATTGGCCCTTTGACAGTATGTAATCAGCTCTGCTGAACACCGGTCAATCAGGGTGCCTTAAATGAGTAGTTTCAATGCTCATAAAAGACTTAACTTACTCCTTACATTTTTTCAGTGTATTCTTTAACACTCAAAGAAAGGAGGTAATCTCTTGACACCAAGAAAAAATAATGTAAGTAAAATGTTTGTTGCGAGTGTGTGTGTGTGTGTGTGTGTGTGTGTGTGTGCGCGCGTATGAGTGAGTGAATGTGCGCTTGTCTGTGTGCATGAGTTTGAGAGAGAGACAGACCTTGGCCAAAGAACAATTGTTTATATGCATTAATTGTACTAATTACTTAGCTCATTAAAATAATGATATATTAACCATTTCAGTATTTGAGACCAAGACGCCATAAAAAGGCCTAGGCATGCAAAATTTAGGAACACCTCAACAACAACAAGCATGCATTCATGTTTTGACTTATTTACTTGCCTATAACCCAAATTTTACAAGCACCTTTCAACTGAAGGGTAAACGTCAACTTTTTAAAAATCACAGTGTTTCGGCACAGCAAGGCCATGTCCGCTTGAACTAACAAGGACGAACCTCTTCTTAAATCAGTTGCAGTGCAGAGAATCTCGAGAAACAATGGTGTATTAAAAGTGCCTACTTAAGAGACTGTCTGACAACGTTTCTTAAATTTAACACGTTTAGATGAAATCAAACTAAAAAAAGAGACTCAACTGGCTTCGCCAATAACTCATATAAGCGTTCGGATGCACAAGAAGAGAGGGCAACGTTTGCATGAAGCAAAAAAGTACCCGCTACTTACTTGATCGCGCACGTAGCGGAGAATTCCGGTGAGTGTCAGCGACCGGATACGTTTTGCGCTCGAGTGGCTTGTCCAGCTGACTTGTAACGTACAGTGTGTCTTCTTGATATTATCGCAAAACTCACTTAATCCAGCACGGAACTAAACAGACCTCGAGTAAACGATGCAAGAAAAGTCGTGCTGAAATATAATTGGGCTGACTAAAATTATGGACACCACTAAATTAATTTCTCGGTTTTTCGCTGTAAGACGCCTGATTCAGCCTCTTTCAATGGCTCAGAACGCGATTGCAAGGATTAGCCGAGGAATGTCCGCTGAATTATGTTGAGATCTTGTTCTGATCGCTCCTGCAATCCCAGTCCAGCCTTTCTTCCTCGACCTACTCCAACGCCGCTTTCTCTATTGAAAAGGGGCGGGCGCAGAACCTCCCAAATAGTTTATTGTAAAACGGCCGGCGCTAATGTGTTAATATGACAATAAGACTGTCAAACAGGCAGGGAGTAACCTACAATGATCACTGATTGGAGAGTTCGTTTTATTCAGACAGCAGACCTCATAGTATGGAATTTCAAATGGGATAAAGAGAACGGGAAATCAAGCCAGTGATACAAAAATATTGTGTACTTGAGCCTAACCGGTAATTTGATTTAGACTAGAAGCAAGCTTGGCTACGCGCTCTTGTTGTCAATCGTGCTATTCTTTATTTTAAACTTGTGATGACTGCTTTTGAGTTTTGGAACGGCCAGCGAGCAAAGCCTTGAAAATAATTTTACGGAGTGTGTTCTGAGAAAATAAAGATTTGAAGAGATTACATTGCAGGCGTCAAAACAAGAAACCAGTTCAAAATTGTTACGTTGCCAACAATAAAGAAAGTGAATCTGAATGATTTAATTTAAAACTCGTAGGCCATTAAATTTTTCATATGTTAATTACAAGGTAGCCGAGTATTTTCATAATAATAAATCAGATACGTGCGCATAATATGTAAAGCATATGCAACCTCAATAGTGATATTAGGGAGCGTTAGGAATGATTGAGAAAGGTAAGTAATAGATTATATGAACAATGATTATGCTTATAGCTCGCCTATTAATACAGACAAATCTCGTTTGTGCGTTTCAGATATAAATTAGTTTGGACCAGAAGTTAACTAAGACTGAAACTGAGATCAATTGAAAACCAATGTGATGATACAACTTCATTTGTTTTAACTATAATTTGCCATTGTAGCCTACTTTATGAACTTCTTTTTATTATAATCGATAATCTTTCATCTCGGAATTCAAGAGCGATTTTTTTTTTTCAAATACCTCCCAGAAACCTGCGCGCCTGAGCGTGTGAATTGTGGACTCTCCGTGGAATGTCACATTATCGTCACTGAGCAAGGTTTCTGACTGTAGGATGGCATAGCATACGCAGCTGCCACCTACCACATGCGCGTCTCCTTCTGTCAAAACTTCAACTTCTGATCCTTCCGTCTGCCTTCTTCTGAGCGGTTTAGCACCTCATGAGTGGCGTCTTCCCGGGTTCCGAGGTCCTTTTTTATTTGGCACCTATTCGTGAAAAGGGAGAGAGTGATAAACAGACTGACATGTTGTTTTCCTATTGGAATCAGGTGCATCCAGTATCAGCAATAGGACGTAAAACTGATATTTTTTTTTCCGGTGAGGGTTGACTGAAAGACAAATTCATTTTAAACCACTCTCAGCTGTCATCTTAGTTGTTTTGGCCCGGATGTTTTGGGCTGGACGGCATAAGATAATCATGGAAAAATGAGAAGCACAGGTACTTCTGTGCTTTTTCTCTTCATACGCAGAAAAAGGACAAACATGCACGTGTAAGAACAGGATAGCAAAAGTCGGCATGGGACATCGAACTCTTAAAAACGGCGCGGCAACGTTAGTATAGCAGATGACGGTTATGCTTCAATCCTATTTACACGCACTGAGTAAAGTAAGGTCAAAGTTTTGAAAACATAGCACATAAGGCGTCCAAGTCGGAGTCATGATGAAAAAATTCAGTCATAATGTCAGGAAATTGTGTATAAACCTGAAGAGTTTCTAATTCTTATCTTAACCCTATGACCACTAGCTGTAATGACTAAAGTAAGAGTGTGTGTGTGTGTGTGTGTGTGTGTGTGTGTGTGTGTGTGTGTGCGTGCGTGTGTGTGTGCATGCGGGCGTTCATGTGTGTGTGCACACATTTGTCATTTTTGCAAGTAAATAATGTATTATAGTTTAGTTAACACAGTTCTACATGCTCATGCGGAAGAGAAACAACAAATTAAAAATTAGATAAGAGATAGAAATATAACTGGAATGGAAATTAATGCACAATACGGTTAAAACATAGAATCAATACAATAAAACAAGCATAAAATAATGAAAATTGGTGATTAAAAACATAGTAAGGATACACATTGTAGTCTCATAATTTTTGGAACAGGATTTTTTAAAATACCTTTTGTTTCTGTCCTCCTCATTTATGGATTTTTGATTGAAAAGTGGAAGTTATTATTTTCAGTTTTTAGAAAATTATACTGTAATACCTTTTGGTTTCACAATGTTGAAATTATTAAACAACTTATTCAACCCACAAATGCTGCGTTCACATTACAAGCCTCATTGTTTAATTCCGGATGTTTTCTAAGATCATGTTTACCTATCTTGACAGTTCAAGTTTATAATTATAAGTGACCTGTATCTTTCTGTAGTGCAAACGCATCTATGATCTGCCTGTCAAAACGGCAGGAGTGAGCACATTGATATGTTTTTGCACTAGCTTTCTGCGTCACCAACAACAAAAAACGTCACACTTCCAAGAGCACTCATGGTATTAAAACCCGGTTCAAACTGAGTAAATGGACATACTTGTAGCAAACGTATGTATTGAACTTTTCCCTGGGGGATGGCAAACAGTTCGTAAGCTGTTGGCGACGTAAATCAGTCGAGAAGACAAAAAAAAGCCAGACAGCTACATTTTTAGGTAGGCTATTTAAAAAGGCTCAGCGCATGCGTACAGGCAAAAAGCCGTGTGGATTCCGATTTGACTGTTCTCATGTCTATCCCAACTCATCGTACAGTGACGTTGCCTGACCAAGCATCGATGTACAACGAAAAAGGAGGCTTTTGATGTCCTTATTTGATGCCAGTTTAAAACGAAACGTTCCCCCAAACCCTTAACCCGTAATCCGAACCCTAACCCTAACCCTAAACATCAAATAAGGACGCCAAAAGCCTCCTTTTTCGTCATATATCGACACTTGTTCTGTTAGCTTCACCATATAAGGAATTGGGATGAGAATATGCTTTGTTCTCATTCATATCACTGGGCTACGTATCAGATCTGTACCTGATGCTCCTTTTATACCTAATCATGACACTCACCTGTTTCCAGTCAACCTGTTCACCTGTGGAATGTTCCAAACAGGTGTTTTTGAGCATTCCTCAACTTTCCCAGTCTTTTGTTGCCCCTGTCCCAGCTTTTTTGGAACACGTTGCAGGCATCAAAATCAAAATGAGTGAACGATTCCAAAGAAACAATAAAGTTTATCAGTTTGAATATTAAATATCATGTCTTTGTAGTATACTCAATTGAATATAGGTCAAAAAGGATTTGAGAATCATTGTATTCTGTTTTTATTCGTGTTTTACACAACGTCCCAACATCATTGGAATAGGGGTTTGTAAATGGAATATAAGCTAAAGGTTGCTGCTGTACAGACGTTAGTTATAGATCATTCTTAGCATTAGAGACTGAATTACAAGTGTAGTAAAACTATTGTGGTGACTACATGTCACACCTCTTTGAATGTAACATCCATACTTGCTGAGCCTGATGTTACTTTTCCATAATTATTGTGTAGTTTCATGGGTAACTAGCTGCTTATTCAGTCACCTGTATTAAGAGACTTGTTAGTTGCTGGTAGATTATATCATCATTCCTCTCCGCCACTGTGTCAACGGAGAGAAATGATAATAAATTCCCCCAGCAACAAAGCACATTCCATAGAGGGGATGCCCACTCAGAACAGCCAGTTTTTCAGACGGTCAGGAATGACAGGAATCAAATAGCCAGGAAATCATGGAATTTAATGCTCATTTTCATCCGCTTATGTAAAAAGAATGTCTAAAACTCAAAAAGTGAAAATCATATTCAAATTTTGGATATTTTTTGTTGATGAGCAACAGCAGCTATGGAGGGCATGACACCAATCTGGAGTACCTGCATGTCCTCAAAATATTTTAGAAAAAAAAGTATGTTGAAATCTTGAACCATTAAAATTTTAAAGCCCATCAAAAACACAGAAGAGAGCCCTTTTTTGCCTGCTTTTTATCTAGTATTATAGAAAGCCCAGTGTCTCTAACACCATAAAGGCCAGGAATATTGTTCAATGGTTTTATTTAAACAAGAGACAATACACCTTGCATCTGATAATTAGTCCCACCTAAGCAAATATAACATGCAAAAAAAGAAATAAATAAATAAGAATGGCAGATTGCAATCAGGATGTAAAAAATTTTCCCTATTGTGATACAGCAATTTTGGATAAATGACACTTCTTTGGGGTTCCTGTATATGCTAACTACCAGCTTATGGAGTGCAACAGTACGGGCTCTTTGTCATCACATTTTGTATTTCAAATTGCATTTCACATTCAATAGTGGGAACAAATTTGGATTGCAGGCAGGCCAGTCCAGCACCTGCACCCACTTCTAATGCAGCCGTGCTTTGTAATGTGTGCAGCATGCAGTTTTGTGTTGTCCTGTTGAAAAATGAATTGGTGCCTCTGAGAATGATGTAATCTTGAAGGCAGCATATATTACTCTAAAATCTGGGTACTTTTCTTTTTCAGCATTAATGGTTCCTTCAGAGAGGTGCAAGTGACCCTGGCAAAGGGCACTAACATAACCCCATACCATGACAGAGTGTTGATTTTGGACTTGCTACTGTTCAGAGTCTAAATGATCCTTTTCTTATTTGGTCCAGAGCATGCAGCATCCATCTCTTCCAAAACGACTTTTATATATTGATTAATCTGACCACAATACGTTTCCGCTGTGTAATTCCACTGTGTAATGGTCCATCGCAGATTCCTCCAAGCCAAGAGAGGTCAATAGCCCTACTAGACACTTGACATAGGGCTTTCTTTTTGCAAAGTAAAGTTTAAACTGGCATTTGGGGAAGTAAATATGTATTGAAGTGCTTGACAAAGGATTGTCTCTAATCCTGGGACAATGTGGTTGCATCATATATAGGTAAATGATGGTTCTTGATGCAGTGCCGTCAGAATGATTGGACATGGGCTTGTGCTTGTGCCCTTGCCTTTTACATATTGAAATTCCTCCTAATTCACCATAGAGGGAGATATATTGTATACATATCCCTTCCTATTTCTTCAAGTAACATTGTTTTTAAAATCCAAATCCTTCCTATTTAAGATCATTTTATTTAAACCTTTCAATGATTTTCTTATGAATTTCTGGGCTTATTGGCGATCCTATGCACATCTTTACTCCGGGAGGACTATGCCTTTCCAGCATCCTCCTTTAGTACCAAATCATGTTTAAAATCCCCAGCTGACATCAGCTGTTTCAAATCACGTCATGATTTAACTTGTTTTTTTTTTTTTTACTCATTACAAGTCCTTAATTGCCCCTGTCCAAACTTTCATTGGAATATGATTCAGGCCTTAATGGCAAGAATGGATATACATTTACAAATAAAATAAAGTTCACCAGACAAAACTGTTTGCAATGATACTTGGGTCAAAGTAAATTTAGAAATTGCTGCTTTCTGTTGTTATGCACATTTTCCATACTGTCCCAACCTCTCCCCAGTTGGGGTTGTACTTTGCTGCTTATCATTCACATGCAATGACTGGTTGAAGTCTGTGATCCGCTCACCCATAGACCGAACACACTGGGTATGTTCTCTTCTGATGCTCTGCCAGGGCTCCACAGCAGCTGTTAACTTTCTGCTTGTTATGTGGATTTTCCTGAAGTTTTCTCTTCAATATATGTAGTGCAAATTAAAATTTAGACTTAGAGTGGATGTGCAACTTCTTCCGTCAAACAATGTCCCCTTTATAGCTTTGAAAAAAAAATCTTTTATGCTTTTATTGTAGATGTTAGGAGCGCTGCAAGCTCTTTCAAAGTGTATTTGCTTGAACTTGCATAGAAAACATGCATTCTACTGCAACAATTAGCATGTTCTCCATTCATTTGAAAACAGTTTAAGCTGTACCTGTGGCAGCCATGCATGCATAAACACCTGCACCACCACCACCATGCGCCACATAAAGATGGTGCTTTGGATATTTGGCAGCTATCTTTTCCATCCACACATTGTTGTTTCCGTCACCCTGATAGATAAGAGTGCTGGATTATTTGTCCACAAGACCTTTTTCAGATGTTTGCATGCTCTTTCAGGCCTTTTTTCTCAGCTTACTGTTCCCTGGCCATCCCATTTTTGGGCATGAGTAGGGGTGTTAATCTTTCATTATAGACTCTATAGTTATGTTTGTGAAGTTTTCTATTGACTAGAGTCTTCCAGATATCATTACCTGCCTCCTAAAGTGTGTATGTGATCAATCAGACAGGTGTTTTTAATCATAGTGAGAATTCTTTGGTCCTCAATTGCTGAGATCCTCCATTCCCTGCCAGGCCTTTTGTGATTATTGAGCAAACTACTGTTCTTTTTTTTCCTTAATGATGGTTCAAACATACAGTTCCCTCCACTAATATTGGCACCCTTCAGGAATATTAGCCAAACAAGCTATGAAAAAAATATATATGGTGCTGTTAATCCTCCCAATCTTTATTCTAAATATGAACAAAAATATAACCTTGAATTTGAAGAAAATAATTGCAGGACAGCATGTGCCACAATTATTGGCACCCCTACAAAAACTTAAAAGAAAAATCAAAGTGGAGTATATTCCCATCCATAGTCTACTTTCACAATGATTCATTTAAGTTATGATTCAGAAAACTTAAATGGTCACCCACAACTTCCTGTTTTCCTGGGGTATAAATCTGAAGAAATGCATGCATTGTTTACTAAGCACAAAAATTAAGGTTTCCTCATTGCCTTCCCTGTTCTCTGACTTAAATCCAATACAAAACCTGTGGAATGAGCTGAAGAGAGGTGTCCATAAACATTGACCTGGGATTTTGAAGCATCTGGGAAGATCCTGAATGCAGGAATGGTCTCAGATCTCTTGCCATGTCTTCTCCAACCTCATTATACTCTGTTGAAGAAGTCTCAGTGGTCCTATCTTGGCAAAAAAAGAGTTTGAACAAAGTATTAATTAATGGGGTTCCAATACTTTTTTGGAAAAAAAAATTGTATTAGAATTTTTTTTCTGTCAGTAATTGTACCTCAATCAAGGGCTATATTTTTGCTAATATTTTGAAATAAATATCAAGTGGATAAACAATAAAGACATTTATTCATAACCACTTTTGTCCATATTTAAAAAGGGTGCCACCATTATTGGAGGGCACTGCTGCTACCTTAAGGTTTTTCTTCAAAATATGAAATTCATGTTGAACTGGGTTTGAATCAGATCAATGACTTAGCCAGTCAAGAGTTCTAATTTGTGTCTTCGAAAAATTTGTTTTAGCAGCACAATAGTCATCATCCCATTGCAAGGTAAAGATGCGCCCTTGTTTAAGGCATTTGGTTGCATGTGAGCAGATAAGATCCGATCAGATCTTCCAGACCTCTGCTTTTTGGAGTTTGCTTCAGAAACAAGTCAGTTTATTTCCAAGTCCTTGGTTTATTTTGTCAAGTGTGGAAGTACATATTAGCCTCTTGACCTAAGAAACAAATGCCAAGTCCACTCGGAGAGGGTGGCCCTGGCAAGTTTGCTGCCATAACCTCAGATCTGACAAGTATGAGAACAAACACTCTGAGAATAGGACACAATTAATACAAAAGTAAGTTCATCTTTTATTCTTATGGTTCGATTTCTATGAGTAACAATTGCTACCATAAAGGTGGTGTATTGCCATGTCTTAAAAACAGGAAAACGAAAACATCCCATGATGGCACATAATTGTCAATGGCCAAAAAAACCCAGATTTTTTTCTGTCCTTTCCGATGTGCTTTTATGAATCTCTGCCAACCTTTATGTTGGTTTGTGGTATTTCAGTATGGTAGCTATGCAAAACTGGAATGTTAAACTTTTTTTGCATCAGAGGACTCAACATTTTCACATCAAGCTTTCAGCTCAGTAAAACTAAATTGTCAAACTTGTCTGTGGTGACGAGTATTTTTAAAATACCAAGAAGTGGTTTCATTGTTGTTTTCATGAATTTCAAACCGAAGAGGAGCCATTTTTAGACTCTAGCCTGATTGTTTTAAAAGGCATCAGCATTGCAGATCTATATGAACTACTTTTTATTTGAAACCTTGATTGCGTTTTGTTTTATCATCAAAACATTGTTATTGTTGTGTGCCTTTCATTACTGCTTGATAAGTCCCAAACAAGATCTTAGAAAACAAGAGACTTGGTGAATTCAGATGAATCCAGAACATTCCTAACTTTCAGCAACAATGCCAATTTAAGTCCTTCATGTGTCAATCCGATTGAAGTACTTGAAGGCCTGGTCAAATGTAAAACTTTTCAGAAAATCTGCCATTTTTAGGAAACAGGCCCTTAAAACCAGAACACTCCAAACCAGTATGCTGTTCTTATGATTCATGAATTAAAAAGAGGAGCCATGAATACGATGAAAAAATATCAGCTAATTACATTTGTGAGGATCAGAAAAAACATGTAAACCTACATAAATGTTATATTCACAGATATGCTTTGTGTTCCTCACCACAGATGTAAAAAAAAAAAAAAGTCGGCAAAGTGCTATGCACTACCCAGAAAATGACAATTTGGATGTCAGGATTTAGAACGATAATGCCTCAGGAAGGCTTTTCCTATGCTTTTTTCTGTGAATTGCCGCACAAGTAAATATGTTGGATATGTTTAAGACTAGAGAGTCTTCGCACAGCCTTTTTGCTCCCCAGGGAGTATGCATGAGGCTGATATTAGCATAATTTCAACAGAATTTGGCTCCTGAGAACTGTAAAGATGGTTTATGAAACATGCTGACCTGACATAGATATGTAAGGACACTTCTGGGGCTGCGTATATCTGTGTCTGCCGGCGCGCGCATGTGTGTGTGTGTGTGCGTGTGTGTGTGTGTGTGTGTGTGTGGGGAGGGGAGGAGAGTGTGTGGGGCATGTGCATGTGTTCCTGTGTTTGTGCAAAATAGTGTCTCTCTCGCTCTCGCTTTATATATATATATATATATATATATATATATATATACAATCCCAGTTCCTAAATAGTTGGGACAAAGTGTAAATGGTGAATAACATCAAAACGCAATGACTTTCAAATCACACCAGCCAGTATTTTATTCACAATAGAACAGAAATGAGCCCCTAAGAGCCATACTGGGCCAACCCATGTTGGGGAACTTTTGAGAAAATGGGACTCAAAGTTGCCAGCCTCCTGTGTCATCTAGAGTATCTGGGAACTAGAAACACTGCTTATGTTAAAAAATTCTCATGTAGGCTTTGGATGCCCTTCTGTTTCATTTAAAGTGAAAGGTACCTCCTTCTGAAGCGAACCATCATCTTCTGATTCATTTGGGTCAAACTCTGGGTCTCCGTTATCTTCCACTTCACCATCATCATCAATCATAAAGTTCCTCATCAGTGAGATACCCAGCCGCCATGTTTACATTGAATTATGGAAAAAGTTGTGGGATGGTCCACTATGGCTAAGGCAGTGCAGTGCATATGTACAGTGGCAAGAGGACGTTTGATGAACAATCCATGTGGGTAGATTGGGTTGGCTCATTTAGGAAATGTAGATCTCAGTTTTCTGCACATGCTGACTACCTCAACTCAATTTAAGCCAAAAAGTGCATGGTTCTTAGGGGCTCAAATAACATAGCAAATGTTGAAACTGAGAAATTTTACAATTTTATCTACAAAATGAGCTCATTTCAAATTTGATGGCTGCTACAGGTCTCAAAAAAGTTGGGACAGGGGCCTGTTTACCATGGTGTAGCATCCCTTCTTCTTTTTAACACAGAGTGGAGGCATCTGGGCATTGAGGAGACAAGTTTCTTGAGTTTAGCCATTGGAATTTGATCCCACTCTTTTTTAATACAGCCTTCCAGCTGCTGGAGAGTTTTGGGTCTCCTTTGACGGACTTTTTGTCTAATTATGCACCAAATGTCCTCAATTGGTGAAAGATCAGGACTGCAGGCAGGCCAATTCAGCACACGGACTCTTCTACTACGAAGCCATGCTGTTGTAATAGCTGCAGTATGTGGTTTTGCATTGTCCTGCTGAAATACACAAGGCCTTCCCTGGAATAGATGTCATCTGGAGGGGAGCAAATGTTGCTCTAAAACCTTCCTATACCTTTCAGCATTCATGGTGCTTTTCAAAACATGCATGTGTCCCACACCATATGCACTAATGCATCCCCATACCATCAGAGATGCTGGCTTTTGAACTGAACGCTGATAACAGGAGGGGTGGTCTTTCTCCTCTTTAGCCCATGAGGACACAACGCCCATGATTTCCAACAAGAATGTCAAATTTGGACTCATCTGACCACAGGACACTTTGCCACTTTGCTACAGTCCATTTTAAATGAGCCTTGGCCCACAGAACACGACGGCGCTTCTGGATCATGCTCAACAATGGCTTCCTTTTTGCATGATAGTTTTAGATGGCATCTGTGGATGGCATGGCGGACTGTGTTTACAGACAGTGGTTTCTTTTGATGATGTTATGCACTGTCGACGATGAGACCTTCAAAGCCTTTGCAATTTGACGTTGAGGAACATTGTTTTAAAGTATTCCACAATTTTTTTTATGCAAGCCTCCACAGGTTGGAGAGCCTCTGGCCATCTTTACTTCTGAGAGACTCAGCCTCTCTAAGACATCCCTTTTATAGCCAATCATGTTACACACCTGATGCCAGTTAACTTAATTACTTGCTAAATGTTCTTTCAGCTGATTCTCTTATATATCAATTGCTTTTTCAGCCCTTTTTTACCTGTGTCCTAACTTTTTTGAGACATGTTGCAGCCAGAAAATTTGAAATAAGCTCATTTTGTGGATAAAAATGTAAAATGTCTCAGTTGGAACATTCGAAATGTTATCTACGCTCTATTGTAAATAACTTATTGGCTCATGTGATCTGAAAGTCATTGCATTTTGATTTTATTCACAATTTACACTTCGTCCCAACTATTTCGGAATGGGGGTTTTATATAGATATACTTGATTTGTATTTCAATGCAGGAAGTATGTAGCATGCAGACAACACATGTAAATGAAATTTATTTTAATTAATTGTAATTTTAATTAATTTTGTTTGTAAATATATATCCATTCCTACCATTCAGGCCTGCAGTGCATTCCAAAAAATGTTGGGATGGGGGCAATTAAGGACTAGCAATGAAAAAAAAGAGAAATTCCAACAGTGATATAATTTGAGACAGCTAATGTCAGCAGGTGATTGTAATCATGATGTGGTACAAAAGCAGCATCCAAAAAAGGCCTAGTGTTTCAGGAGTAAAGATGGACTGAGGATTGTCAATTTTCCCACAAATGCATGAGAAAATCATTGAAAGGTTTAAGAACAAATGTTCCTCAAAATGAGACAGGAAGGGTTTCTGATATGTCACCCTCTATGGTCCATCCATCCTCTATACTGCTTCTTCCTCAGTAGGGTCGCAGGGGATCTGGAGCCTATCCCAGCTGACTCTGGGCGAAAGGCAGGGACCCTCCCTGGACAGCTCGCCAATCCATCAATTTAGTATCTCCAATTAGCCTGACGTGCATGTCTTTGGAATGTGGGAAGAAACTGGAGTACCTGGAGGAAACCCATGCGAACACAGGGAGAACATGCAAACTCCTCACAGAAAGGCTCAACGGCGGACTCGAACCCTCGGCCTTCTTGCTGTGAGGCAGCAGTGAAACCACTTTGCCACTGTGTCGCCCACTTTCTATCTCTGTGCATAAAGGGCAAGGGCATAGGCCTACGTTAAATCGCCATGATATCCTATCAATCAGATGGAACTGTACCAAGAACTGTCATGTGCACAGGATTATTATTTATGGTAAATATGGTGACCAATCAAAGTAAGAGAGAAAGAGAGAGAAATGTGATAAAATATTCAATTGCCCATAATCTGCTTTTTTCTATTTTGAACGCACTACCACCGCACATGGGAGAGGTAAGCCCTGAAAGCTTTCTGCTAGAAAACCTTTTAAAGACATGGTTAACATTGTGAAACCTATTTTAACCAAAACCATGATCTTTTCCTAAACATAACCAAATAGTATAGTTCTTAAACCTAAAGAAGGAATTTCATCACCTAATTGCAACCAAAAAGTTTTGTTGCCCAAAGTTAATCAAACTGTGACTGAGAAGAAAAAATGATAAACAAAACTTAAAACGATGTCAGGTAAGTCTCAGTTAATAAATCAGTTTATGGTTTCAAGTGAGATATGAACTGTGTTCGTCTGCAGGGGCGAGTCTATACTTAGCCCATTCATCCACCACAGCTTACTCGCTCTGGCTCATTGTACTACTCCACCAGACTTCCTAAGAAAACCTTTCTGACAGAAAGCCTGAAGGCTTAACTTCTCCGAGCAGCATAATGTCATTTACTTCCCTCATACAAAATCGGAAAAATTGTGACATAGCATCAAAACGTCAAAGATAACGTAAAAGTTTGTTTCGAAGCTAGTGAACATAAATGAATAAAAAAAATAGCTTGCTACAGGTAGTGGTTACTTGACCAAGCTGACAATTAAAATGACAAACAGAAGCATTGCAGTAAAGGGAAAAATGTTCAATATCAGAGACAGGCTTCAATTTTGAATAGTCTCGAAGAGGAAACACTTCATGATTTGGCTACATCCCAAGCACTCCATCGCAACAATGTTAGCACTTTAACTGGGCCTTTAACGAAACAGCAGCAAAGAATTCTATATACAGCTGTCTCACAGTATCGTTCTTTTCCTGGCCACCGACTCACATTTTGGAGCAGGGCAACTGTGCTGTATACTTGGGCAGGCCACACAAATCAAAACTAGATGTGCATCTCATAGGCGCTTAGCTACCCTGGTAAAGTCCTCAAAACAGGTTTTCCATTGCAGACATTTCAACAAATCAGATTGTACGTGATGTCATACGAATAGTTCAAGAGCTGTTTTCTGTCATAGTTGTTTGGTTCTTCCCGTTTTTCCGTGGGTGTGGGAGTTTCTAGTTATAAAGCATTTTATACGTATGTATTCATGTGTCATGTGAATGATGCCTTTTTGTGAAAAAATTCAGACATTTATAGACCATGAATACTAAAATACCTTTTACATCGGCACAGTTATTTTATTGGAGTCACTTTTCAAGGGCAAAGTATTCAAGTAAGTACGCACATTTGGTATGTCAAGACATGGGGGCACTTGAGTTACGTTTATGGCAGCCAATATTAGGGAGTATCAGCTCATAAGGAGCTTTCAGCGGAAATTTGAGGATTCAAAGAACTTTTTTACACGTTAGCCAAGGGATACAAAGAATTCAAGGTGTTTGCTGTCACCAAGAATCATAGAAGAGGACAAATACCTTCTTGATTTTGACAAACAGGTGAGCGATTTACTTTGTTCAAAGTTGTGAGCTTAGGCTGTAATCGTGACCCAGCACCTTTAAGCCCTATAGTCTGTTGTGCCTGGGTGTAATTTCTACGCCTCGTACGGAGCAAATGGGAATGGAGTGATGACAGTGCATCTTGCTTATAAATGACCCTCTCGGGCATTTGGATGAGATTGAGCAATCCGCGATTGGACAAACCCACTGAACTTTAATTCAAACAGTGAGCTGATTGAGGGACTTCAGTTTGGCGAGCTAGCCCAGTTTATATTAATTGATTCTCCCCTCAGCAACAGCATGTATCGGAGAGTAACGATTGCAGATGTCTATAGTGTTTCTTTGTGTTGCTGTTGTTTAATTTGACTGTCAGAACGTTTCTATTATCTGCACACATCAGTGCATTTATTATGTGGCTACATAGCCCCAAATGGCTGTCTACCAGGCACGAAGAAGATTCATCAAAAGGGTTCTCCACGGGTGGTAACCCCACACTCCTATACATAACCTAGGTTACGGCGAGGATTTGGACTGTCTGACTCTGTGTGAGTGAGAGTTAATTAACATTGATTGAATCCAATCAATCACATTGACATAATTATCATGACCAGATAATACTGCTGTATCTCCATCTACAAGAAGTGCTTCAGATATTTGTGAAACTCAATAAAAGCTCAGGATAGCCTTGAATCATACTTTCTTGAAGCTTTTTTCCTTTGTCTGGGTCGAATTGACATATCATGATATCCTGAATTCCAAAGACATGACGTGCTGGCAGGCTGGTGACATCACTAGCAATCTGATTGGTTGAAATGTCTGCAATGGCGAACCAGTTTAGGGAAAATAAAAATTGCAGCCTGCCTATTGCAAGACGTTATAACAAGTAGAAGTGATAACAATTGTAGATATCAACAATTGGTTTTTGACGAGTGAAAATTCCGAATCAATATATCCATAACATCATTTTGACTCGTGGAAATTCTAATTAAAGATTTCTACGACTCAGTTCTCACTAGTCAAAATGTTAATTATGATATCAACAATTACTTTCTTACTAGTGGAAATGTTTATTGTCAATATTTGTAACTCAGTTACAACTAGTCAACTTTCACCAATGATTTCCATTGTAGATAGCTGAAATTACATTCCTACTAGTAAGCATTATATTTCAGATATTTACAATTCCCTTTGTAACTAGTCAGAATTGAATTTCTACATTAATGGTAGGTCTAACATAAATGTCAATGTCAATGTCAAAAAATGTTTTTTTTTTTTTCTGCGCTCGCTCCCGATCTAAGCTTGTGTGGCCAGTTTTCATTTATAACGCATACCGATTACGACTCCGGACTTCTCGCGCTTTTCTTCACTCATCGTTCGGAAGCACTGCATGTGTTTCGTGATCATTTAAATGAAATTATATCATTTGAAACGTCTTTATGCAATTATATTACTTCCAACCCCTCCATGCACAAGGACTTCAATTCCGCACGAGAATCTCTTACATAGCCTACGCATTGATTGAATAATTGCTGACTACAGCAGAGAAATGTAAATATGCCACTTATACTCACTCCGAATGTGTGAGAGTTGACAGGTATGCGTTATAAATGAAAACTGGCCACACTTGATAATGTTGAGAGTTTTCGGAGTTTCTGTGACGGTAATTTAAATGAATGATTGAAAACAGGTCATGACCAATGCATTAATTTTAAGGGATTGTTTTGAGCCTCCCCAGTTGCCAGTTCACGAGCCGCTACTGGTCTCAACCCATTTTTGCACTTCAGGGACAAGGCCTCTTTGGGGGGTTCCTTTTATGCAATGACACAATTACTTTAGCTCACCTGTTTAATATCACCGTATTACTGCAATGTGTTTCATCAGTATTAGTACTAAATTACCCCCATGCTAACTTTTTGGACTCCGTTGCAGTCATTACATCTGAGATAACTGCATATGTTCAACAAACTATTTAATTCACAAGTCAAAGCATCAAACAATGTGTTGTTGTGTTTTCAATATTTTAGAGGGTGAATGGACTTTCCAACTCATTCCTTTCTGATTTTTGCCTGCATATTCCATAATGAGCCAACTTTTTTTTTTTTTTTTTTTTTGGAATTGGGGTTGTATACATTTGAGATCCTGGATAGTCAAGGTTTCAACATTTAGGTCACTGCTCTTACCTGTCTTTAACTATGGTAACATGTTAACCATGCCTTCATAACCAGAAAAACAAAAAATTCTCCAAAATATTACAGTGTTTCACAAATCCATTACAAAATTTTTTGTCTATCAAACTAAACTTATGAGACCGTCATATAATTCTGAAATGAATGGCTTAGTTGGTTATAATTGCTAACTGATACAGCCAAAAATGTAACAAATCCTGAAGTGTTGCACAATTAAAGAAAACTCACAAGCTTACAACTTAGCAAGTTTTTTCACTGTATGGCAACCTGTAGGGCTCCATTGTTCACTAAGACCACTCTGAGTTTTGGGTATTTTTTTGGACTCACTGAAGTAAGTCTCTTGAGGGAAATGATCGAAAATACTCGTGAAAGATACTTGCACAGAGAGATCACAGCACTTCTGCGATATTCAAGCACCTTTCTTTTTAAATAATGAAAATCAGAGGGGACACATCAGCTTAATGAGTAAATTCTCTCTCATCTGTGAAGCACTGTAGTTTCATTAGGTTTTTGTGTTATCTAAAGTGCCCTCTGTCCAGCTATAATTTGAGGGCTCCTTTTTCTCACGCAAGCAAGTGTGGTTTTCAGCAGCCTTCAACTCCTCACCCCTTTTAAAGGTCATGGCAGAATTTTTTGGCAATTTCAAAACATGTGACCTTATTACTTAAGCTCCAGTTGAATCATCTGAGGAACAAGATGCCAGCAGCATGATTCTACAACTGAAAAAAAAAAAATGACACCACTAATGGCGGTTTCCTCAACTCACACAGTACATTTCCAGGCATTGATGAGGAGATTGCCTTTGCATTATGTCATGACATGTTAGGATAAAACTACACTTAGTTATAAGTCAGCAAAAAGGCCACAATTGATATGTCAATTTTTTTGCTCCTGTCTCAGCAATCATTGTAGGACAGCTTGGTTTGGACCCCTGGAGGCATGTCCGTTTCTTTTTTAAGTGCATTTAACATCTCTAATCCACCCCAAACCTTGAGTGGCTAGTTAACATCCTATGTACACGCATGCTTGTATACAAGTCATACTGCCAGCTTGGGAGAACATGGACAATTAGTGGTTCTCTTTCAAAGCATGAACCTTTCAGCCACTGCTTCTGTGCGTACCGTGGTCACAGTCCTTGCATACTCAGAACAAGGGTGTACAATGCCTAAATATGTGCTTGCTGAGCCAGCAACCCACAGGCACCCACTTCACCAGTTGTTAGAGCAACAAACAGTGCTGATGCAACCATAGCATATCCCAAAGCAGCACAAAGCCAATTATGCTCTGCTAGCTTAGGGTTCTGGCTACCAATCGCATGGGCACAGCCAAATTCAATCTAAATCATTGTGGTCACTCTTGCACCATAAGTGGTGCTACTACCATGTAAGCCAACCGTGCAGCCCATAAAATCTGTCTTACCAGCAAACCCAGGTTGCTACCTTGATGTGGTCTGCATATAGTAATGTGGAGGAGGCCATGCTTCATTGTGGGTAGAAAAAGGGTAGTGTCAGTGATGGCGATATGACTGAAGCGTAGGAGCATGGCAGAGCTCTGTGTCTGCCTGCTCTTGGCACATAGCATACAGAAAAGGGAGCAGCTTGTCCCCTGTCCATAATTAAAGGAGCTGAAGGCGTGGGCCAAAGCACAGCATAACTCTGACGCCCCATCTATCCCGGTCCTCCACCCATCTCCTCATGCCCTACCAACAACACCACCCTTAGAGTGAGCCCCGCGCTCCACCCAGAGGACTTCTTTGTCTCAGTAAACAACAGTTTTGCAGAGCACTGGGAGGGCATTGTTAGAGTCTCCCTATTAGCACGACACAGCTGCTGGGCAGAGATGCCCACTTGAAACTCTCATCAACACACAAAAGTGCCCTTGCGGCTCTCTGATGCTGCATGATCCATTCGCAATGACTACATTTCATTTTCTACAAAATGTCAAAATGCTGTGCCCAGACTAAGAGGAAACAGAATCAATCATAATCATGTGGGATAAAAGAAGTACAGTAATAAAGCTTGCATACTTTGCACATTGACCAATCTCTTTCCTTACGTAATTTATAATTTATAGATTAAATCTAATGTTGTTAGTAAATATGTTCTTTAATTTCATGGCTTTCAATGGGAAAAAAAAAATCTTATATATAAATATATAAGATTTTTTTTTGTATATATATATATATATATATATATATATATATATAGAAGATTTTTTTTTGTTTTGATTTCTCACATATTTTGGTAAACCATAAATACACTTCATTAAGAATAAAATGCAATATAAAAATTGTGATTCTGTCACAATTTCGCTCAGCTTTCACCTGAGTTTGTTAGTACATTCACTTTTCAGATCAAAACTTGAAAACTGCGTAGATTTTTATGTAAATAACAACAGCCTTAAATTATAATGCTATTCTGACACTATTATCAAGCTCTAGTTTCCTTCAGTAAATTTGATGTAATTACAGAATGACAAAAGAGGGATGGTAGATTCTTTCTTCAGCTTTTAGGGACCAATCATAAATAAAGGCCAAGAGGTGTGTCTGGAGTGCTAAATTTGATGCCGCTGTGGCCAGCAAACCTTGTTTTGCCAAATGCGCCCTGGGCATGCCTTCACACAGGCTGTGTTTAACAGTGCTGCAGCCGCTTTATGAATTTCTGCTGCCGCACTGTCTCAGTGGGGCGAGAGGTGGTGTTGCGCCCAAAGGAAGAGGCTGGGCAGAGAGAGGTAAGATGGAGGTGAACAAAGTGTTTTGATGGGCATGGACTTCGGCACTATCCTCTGCCTTGAAAGGCGTTGAAAGTCAATATTCTCTTGTTCCTCTAAAGTGGTTTTTGTTGTTTTTTTTCAGTTTTGTATTTCTTGTAAAATACTGGTTACTTTTTTCCTAGTAGAAGGCAGAACTTTAGTTCTTTTTAAACTGAAGGGGTAGTTATTTTGGTATTTTGACACACCGCTGAGGAGGTAGACTGAAGTTCTGTCAAAATCTAGGATGGAAAGGGCTAGGGTGGAATAAACTAAGCCTGTGTTAAAAGGCTAAAAGGTTCATCTCTTAATACTTGTACTGTCTGAATTTGTTGCATTAAACACAACATATTTAGAAATAAAAACAAATACATAATAAAACACTGAAAGTATCATTTAAAAATCACAATGTTAACACCACTTGTCTATTTATATGAAAACAAACAATTGTAAGTACTTATCTAAATCTGGCTAACAATATTGACCTTCAAGATTATCATGAGAATAAAATGCTGCCTCAATGAATTTATCAATCAATCCAAAGATTAAAAGACATTTACAGTATTTATGGTTTACAATTTGTTATAAATATTTAGCAATATAACTCTTGACAAACAAATGCATGCAAACCAAAAATCAACAATGGTTTTCACTGTTTAGCATATACTCCATCGGAAAATTCTCTAATAGTCATTGATCACCTGTACTTTGACATCCAACCCATTTCCTCCAATTGCAGCACTGTTCTGTTGGTTTATTATTACCAACAGTGCCTTCTTTCTTACCAGCTGAGTCTGAATGAGAACCCACCCAAGTTTTGCAATCCGAACACTTTGCCTCTTCAGTGGGTTCTTCAGACGCTAAACCACAAGACTTCGTATAAAGACAGGTTTTTCTAATAATTTATCATCGCAGAGCCGATAAATTGCACAAATTGCATACATAAATATAAACTGCACCACAGAAATTACCCTTTCTCTGCACCAAGCCGCATGGTGGTGTTGAAGATTAGATTAAGTCACATGGAGATTTAAATATCCATCTCGGAACTTTAGTCGGAGATTTGAGATTTGAAAGGAACTTCAGCATCTGGTTTTGGTTGCCTTTAGCCAACTTTTAACACATCTTGTACAGTTTTTGTAGTTTGATCTTGAGTCGGGTGATTCATCCTGAGGGGTAAGGGGGAATACGCACCCTCGCCCTCACCGTATGTCAAGGTTCATTTGTTTGACTTCCAGTTTTTTTGCTACACTCACAAAACTCAAGCACGCTTCCAGGGAAGCGCATACAGGGGAGACATAGTGAATAGCCAGGTCCATTATGAGACTTACCAGTGCCGTTCACCGTCTTCTCCAGGAAGATAAACCCTCCAGCACCAGCTGTGGGCCAGGTCAGTCAAACATTTGCCGGCTTTGGGCAAAAAAAGAAGACAGGCAACAGGGAAAAGAAAAAAAAATACAATGAAATAAAGCCAGACCAGCTGGCTTTTAGCAGAAACCCCCTATTTGGGTTGTGTTTTGCACAGATCGTTCTCCACACTGAACAGAAAGAAGCCCGATAAACCCCCTTCCCACCCCCCACCCTGACCCCCTCCCCCTCTCCTTCCCCTAACTTTGCATTGACCTGTACAGTGCATGATCTCTCAACATTGCATCCCTCCAACACCCCCCCACCCCACCTCTGCACCTGCCCATGTCACTTTAGGGTATATTTAGCGCTGAAAGATATCAGTAACATGCTGCATTGGCACATGTAACCAGGGTTATTGCCCATAGTATGCAATCATCCACTCTGGAAAAAAGCAGCAAGTGTCTTTTGATGTTTAGAAAAAGGAGATACTTTTGTTCCTAGCGCACAGATATTCCTAGATTAATTATCCCATGACCCTCAAGTCAGTGGTGTCCAGCAGTAGCTGCACTCTCTCAGACACCATGCAAACCCAATATGGATTATACCGTATGTTGTCTTTGATAGTTAATCTAACACTCAACATTTGTTTTGTCTATCGACTCGTCTTGTGAATGTAAATTCATTAAACACTCTTGATAGAGTTTTTAATGAATTTCAGCATGATGCTCAATAAGTGGGTTCAATCCATTGAAGTCCTGCCAAGGAATTTTCCAGTGGATTAGAGCATATCATACAATTATGTAAAGCAACACACAAAAAGTCGGCTGACATGATCCTTTTTCAAAATTAAAATTTGTGTTAACTCAACCAATTTAAACTGCAGATATAAAAATAAAAGAAGCCATAGCGCTCAAGCACAAAAATCTCAGCAACCAACTGCAGTACATTCACACCACTGTTCTTTACAATACTACAAAACTAATATATTTAAAGAAGAATTAATTTGAAGTGAAGTTCATTTGTTTATTTATTTACTTTATTTTATTTTATTATTTTTATCGTAGGAAGGCTACAGTATGAGATTGTATGAACAGCAATTATTCAATTAAATAAGTAGAAATGAAATCTAAACCTTATCTAAATAGCATGTTCAGCAGAATTTACTTCATAACATTGCACTTCAAGATGGAATTTTGAGAAATTTCAGTCAATTGCCGTTCATACAATCTCACATTGGAGCCTTCCTCTTTGACGCAAAGCTATATGTCTTAATCAGAATGGCAACACAGCTTATTGGTTGCCTATTTGCTCAGTGAATTAATTAAAGGAGCTGTGTCATTAATGCGCATGTTCAGAACTTACATCCCAAGACAGAGAATCAGTTGGATTGCAAGTCGTTTTATAATTCCATCCTTGCCAATCCAATCTTCGTTTTGCATTGTATTTACATAATGAGAGTGTAAATGTAAGTTCAATCATGAGATGGAGGATGCTCAGCTATTACACTAACCCAATCGTAACCGTTGGTCTTCTATATAAATGTCCATAACATGTTACCGGTTACTGTTTTCAGAGATTTCGCATTACTGTGCTGAACATTATGGCTGAATCAGAAGCAGCTCTGTCCCATCAAGGAATCTCCCAGTGTGAGCACAAAGACATTTTAGATGGTGGTCCCTCCGGGCCTAATCCTCAAAGCAGCAAGCGTTTAGCCGCAGTGCCAGTAATTTCCGGTGGACACATTTATTTCGATTAAAGACTCCGCGCCTCCCTGGAAGACCTAGGAATAACTGTCACGCTCAAAATTCCTTGGTCGGAGTTACTGGAGCTGCTCACTTTTTTATCGAGTTCCAGCGCCGCTCCTGTCGCCATTTTGGAGGAGTCCGACAATGGAAATTCTCCATCGGCTCCCACACCGAAAGTGGCGGAAGAGGAAGGAAGAGATCTGCAAAATTATCCTCCCCTAGTTGTGGCCAGCTAGCAAAAACAAGGCTTGATGATCCCAGATCCTCTTGCTCTGATGTCTCCACACCCCTACTGTCAGCTGTCAAATCCCTCATCAAAACCATGGGAAACCTCGAAAAGGGAATGTATGCCATGGAAGCCACTGCTCGACAGTCGGCTTGGCCCGTGCCAACAGAATTAGAACCCAGTGCCGGTGTCTCTAACGTCTCGTCAAATTTCTCCCTGGCCTCGGCAATTCCTGCTCCATCGAGCAGCAGGCCATATGTTTCTCCCGCAACATGTATTATGCTGCAAATTCATTCGCAAGTTCTGCAAGGTAAATACTTTAATTAGGTTTTGTTTCTGTTGCCTTCTCCTGAATGCGACAGGCGAATACTTGACCGTGGCAAAGTTTCCGTATTGTTAAAACCATCCCACCCACGTCTTCAGAGGTCTGTCAAATGGCGAGTTTGTAGTAGCCTTTGGAGTGTATTGAGATATTATTTGTTCTGTTTATCTAAAGCGTTGGCAAGAATTTGACTCCTACCTCAACCTTATTTGTGACTTGCAGCTACGTTATGGAGGGGCACTGTTCTATGAATATCACAAATTATTTTCAGCCAAAGCCGCCATGCATATCTCTCAGTTTAACATTCAAATTGATTGGTCCTGCCATGATATCGAACTGCTGATTTGTAATTTCGGAGACCACCGAGCACTAGCATGCGCAGTGTGCAGCAGCATCGGAGACACCGCTGAACTTTGCCCTAAGACTGTAATACAAGTTTCTGTGCCATCTCTCACTTTGTCTAGTGAAGCTAATGATCAAGAATTTAATCCTAGAACTTAATTTGACAAGAGGGGGCAAAAGGTCTCTTATTTCAATAGAATTCCTATCCATAATAATTTCAATGAGGGCGTTTATACTTGGTCTAATTGTAAATTTTCCCACATTTGCAGTCTTTCCAAGGACTCCCATCTAAAAGCAGTATGCCCTCACCGTGTATATCGAGGCCCTCCTCTGAAGAGAGATAGCCTACCAGCACTCAACCCTTGCAGTAAAAAAAACATCCTTCAACCCCTATGAATGTGCCAGCTTTATAACTAGCGCTGTTCTCCCATCCCGATCCCGTATTTGTCAATTATTTACTCTCCGGTCTTACTCAAAGGTTTTGGGTGGGACTCTAAGACTTCTCCCTTAGAGAAGTCACTTGTGTGTAAAAATTTGAATTCAGTGCTGATTGAACCAGACGTTGTCAGGGAGCTCCTTCGGAAAGAGCTAAATAAAGGATATTTGATTAGCCCTGTTAAATCTCCTTTCTCCATCTTTTGCACTAACCCTATAGGAGTCACCACTCGCAAGTTCTCCGGAAAGAAAAGACTCATTTTTGACATGTCCCATCCTTGCTCCAGCGCGAACCCTAGTATAAATAGCTTGATTCCCCTTGAACCATTCTCTATGCATTATGCCACAGCCAATCATACCATTCAGCTCATCAAACTCGCTGGTCCAGGAGCTTGGTTGGCTAAAGCAGACATAACTAATGCGTTCAAAATCATTCCCATTCATTCTTTAGAATGGCCAATGTTCGGCGTTTGCTGGGACGAGGAGTTCTATTTCGCGGTTAGGCTAACTTTCAGCTGTGGGGGCAGTCCGCAAATATTCAATCATTTATCAGTAGCCCTCCGTTGGATCTTGTTAAACAATGGCCTCTTTTCTTTCGTGTTGCACATACTAGATGATTTTCTTC
This sequence comes from Gymnothorax javanicus, assembly GCA_029692085.1. Classification (NCBI taxonomy): domain Eukaryota; kingdom Metazoa; phylum Chordata; class Actinopteri; order Anguilliformes; family Muraenidae; genus Gymnothorax; species Gymnothorax javanicus. The sequence goes on from CM056194.1 coordinate 141,291,790, forward strand.
TAATTGATTTCCCTTCTGAATATCCAAGCTGCATGCTCGACACGCTAAAGCACACTCTTCAGTTTCAGTATTGGGCGTCCCCTTATCTAATGAGAAAACTACCGGTCCAACTACTACTCTGGAATTCTTGGGTGTACGTTTAAATGTTGATTCTCGAGAAGCTTTGCTTCCCTTAGAAAAAGTGAGTCGTATAAAAGATTTAGCGCAATCTTATATAAATTCTTACATTACAAATAGCTAGCTGCTTTCGTTGTTGGGTCACTTGAATTTTGCATTTTGTATAATTCCTCAAGGGAGGTCATTCATATCCTGGCTTTTGGATTTGTCTAAATAGTTAGATTCCTTGTCTGATCATGTAAATTTACTTGAAGGCTGCCGCTCTGAAATTCGTTTCTGGTTTTCCTTTCAGAATCGATGAAACGGAATTTCATTCTGTTATGATGATGAAGAGGAATCCTCAGAGTCCCTACAACTTTTCATAGATGCTGCTCCATCCATTGGTTTTGGGTTTTTTTTTTTTTTCAGGTCAGTGGTTTGCATATAAATGGCCAACAGATTTTTTAAGTTTTGGCAGTAAAGAGTCTATTACACTTTTTGAACTGTACCCCATTGTTGTCACATGCTATGTGTGGGGTCGAAAAAAAAGATATTATTTTGTTGTGACAATGAGGCAGTGGTGGAAATAATAAATAAAGGACGTTCCAAATCTAGCAACATAATTCCCCTGATTACACACTTGACTTGGCTGTCTGCTACAAACAATTTTATTTTCAGAGCTGTGCAAATTCCAGGTCACATCAACAGTACTGTTGACTCTCTATCCTGATTCTGGTTCCAGGAATTTTGTCGTCTCTGTCCTTCTGCCCAGCCAAAGCCAGTAAATGTTCCACCTCTATCGGAACTGCTCCTGAACTGGACGGCAATATGACTGAATTGATTCAATCTGCGAGTCTTTACATGAGGAAAGGTTTAGCCACTTCCACCTTAAAAGCGTATGATGCAGCCAGGAGATTGTTTTCTCTTTTTTGTTTTTCTCAAGGTATTCCATGATATCCTGTCCTCATTTTGACTGTCTCTGCATTTATTGTTTATTCCTTTGATGTGCATCATGTTCAACCCTCTTATCCTCACAGCTTGGTGGCGGGGATCCAATTTCACGGTCGGTGCTATGACCCTAACTTTTGGAGTCTATTTTCCAATCCAGCATTGAAATTATTATTAAGGTGTATAAAGAGAACCTGTCCTTCTTCACCTGATAGTAGACTTCGCATCTCAATCTGTATGTTACATCGTCTATTAACTGTTCTTCGATCTGGGTGTTTTTCTAAGTATACTGGCACTCCACTTGATTCTGTCATTTTCAAGGGCGTAGGTTTGTATATGGAAGGTTGGGACATGTCCCTACCAATATTTTGGGAAGCCAGATTGTCCCTACCAGTATTTCAGCAAACTCGTTCTTATCATCTTTCCAGACAAGCCATATAAGACCCAATTGTGGAGGCTACGTCTCCAAGGCAACCTATTTATGCATTCTAGCATTTGATTGGTTGAAAGGGCGGGGCTATCTGAAGGCTAAAAGTCAAGAGTAAACTGATATGCTATTCAGGTCATGAATATTCATTTTTGTCCAAAGCAGCGCTTGAGGCGCGCAACTGGATTGCCAGCTTTGATTACATGTGTTTGCAATGGCTTACCCGTAGATGAGAACTGTAATTTGGCATTTGTTCCAGATTTTTCTTCATCGCGTAACTATAGCACTTTGCCCAAGGTCCAACTCATGACATAACATTGATATTATCTTAGGTACGTATCACTTTTGTTGAAATTTCATTGTCTGAGAGCGTGAGGAAAAAAAAAGGTGTAATGATGGTTGAATAAGTAATCTAACTAGTCAGATAGTTACTTGCAGTGAAAACTTGCTAGCTGCCTTAAGTTAGTTTTTACCAGAAAATAATGTCAACAAATGTTAATTAAACATGTTCGCTAGTTTCAACCAGCGAACTAAACCTGGTTTCTGTCACATGTTGGTTCGGGTTGCTAGCAGAAATAAATATACGCCAGTTGGATATGTCAAATTATGAGGTGAATTTCAGTGGAGAAATCCCGTAAAGGTGCCATTATTAATGAGTTATTTTATATGCAGGAAACACAGCAGCAAGCTAGAGAAACAGAGCAAGCTGTTGAGGATACAGGTGTATCAGGGCTTCAGGTGAGGTCATAATTATGACTTGTTCTGTGGAATTATAAGGAAAGCATTAAAGTTAGTCTCATGATGATCAGCAAATATAACCTTTGAAAGTCAAAATGTCCCAACCAACTTTGGCTCAGTGGGGGAAATGAAAGAAACACGTAATCGTAAATCTAGCATGATCCAGTCCGATTAACGCTCGGTTTGCGGCCTGTCCAATTCATAGTCGGTGGTCCATTTTGAGGTGTTTATGGTGGCTGCAATTGTGTTACCGCATATTAAGATGCTTAATAGAGAGGATTGCGAGCTGGCTTGCTAACGTAGTTATATATCCACTCCCTTGGTATCAATGTCCAGGTTCCAAGATCTGAGTGGGTTTCATGAGTGCGCTGAGATGGTTTGCAGCTGTCAGGTAAGGTTCTGGCGAGTTTATGTATGTGGGATCTTTGTATGAAAATTTTGGAGGCACCTTGTGTAGCATAACTAAAAAAACGGAGAAACACTCATTCGGATAGTCTTTGTATACAGTAAAGGCAGTATCTGCACTCAGATTTACAAAAATTTTCCATCTCACATTAAACCTACGCCCTTGCTCATTTTTGCCAGCATTTTACAGATTTCTGCATTGTGGGGAACTCACTACCAATTCCAACTCTTTCTTACCTTCATGTGACCTCTGTTTTTGACATATCTTTTTATTCTAATCATTTTCGGCTTTTCCCGAAACACTCTAAAGCTGATACTGAAGGTGAGGGGGTTTATGTCATTATAGCTCGTATTGATTCTACATTTTGTCCGTATGCTTCTATGATTGCTTATCTTTGTGTGAGTCCTCCCACTGAAAAGGATAAACCTGTGTTTTTAACTTCAACTGGATTACCTATCAGCTGGAATTGGTTCAGCTGTCACCTCAATGCCATTCTTAAGAAGTCTGGATTTTACCGAGACGCTTTTCAGGACATTCTTTTAGGATCGGAGCTGCTACAACGGCAGCCCAATGCGGACTGAATGTTCCTATTTTGCAAGCCCTGGGCTGTTGGTCATCCATGGTCACGTGCTGCCTAGCTGGCCAGCCTTCACAGATACTACGCGTATCCACCTCACGTCCACTTGCAGTGGCATAATTCACGAGTGCTTTGCTAGCACCTTGGTGTTGGGTGTGCTCTGCCTAGCTGGCAGGCAGTCACAGATACAAAGCATATCAACCTCACGTCCACTTTCAGTGGCATTCGTCATGCGTCTAAGTTATGCTGTGAAGGTTAGGATCATTCAGGTAAGTATGCACAGATACCATGCTATGTATCAATCTCACGACCACTATCTGTGGCAGTGCACGAGTGCTTGGCTAGCGCCATGGTTATGGGTTCACATTGTCACAGATGCTTTGTGAGCATCTACCTCACATCCACTCACAGTGGCAGTGCTCGTGCTTTAAGCTAGCGCAGGGCTATGTTGGTAAGTATTCACGGATACCACGCGATGTATCCAATGCACGACCACTAGCTGTGGTCAACTCACGATGCTAAGCTAGCAACAATGTAAGGAAAGCACGTCGCCTAGCTGGCGCTATCACAGATACTACACTAGTATTTATCTCACGTCCACTAGCTGTGGCACAATTCATCTGCACTTAGCTAGCACAAATGCTGTCAAGTCTCCTACTGCATATTTATCTGTCTTCTGACTATGTTCATCTCGATGGCTCGTCAGTCATGCAAGATCCTCCTCTGTGGGGACGGCTTCACCTCTGCCTGCTCCCAGGCAGATCTGCACCCGCTGGAGGGTCCTCGAGGACGGAGTTATCGCCAAAAGACTTATTGAATTCATTTCATTGTTAATCTTTTCAACTTCATTCCGAAGTCTTCGTGAATGAATTTTAGCTACTCCCGTATTAGGCCTTTTCTATTAACCCCTTTGTGCAGAATTCAAATATTTTTTTTTTTTTATTAAGCCTTTATTTAACCAGGTAAGACTCATTGAGATTTAAAATCTCTTTTTCAAGAGTGACCTGGCCAAGAGGGCAGCATAAATAAAAAGGACACATATAAGTTTCATACAAGGACAATGACACACAGATATCAAAACATTAAAATAAATAAATAAATACATACATACATACATAAATAAGTAAATTAGGCACAGAGACAGTTTCTCATGCTTTCACATTCTAAATCCTTTAAAATTGAACCAAAAGCATTAACAGAAATCAGTTCTGACAATCTCAAGTCCTTCTGAAGGATGTTCCAGGCAGAGGGGGCAGCATATTTAAAAGCTTTTTTTCCAAGCTCCGTGCGAGCACGCGGAACAGTCAAATGCAAAATATCTTGAGAACGGAGGTTGTAATGGCCTTCACTTCGAAAAAAGATATATGGACAAGTAAGAAGGGACCAGCCCAAGGAGAGTTTTATAAATAAAATTCAACCAATGGGTACGCCTACGTACTTACAGAGATGGCCACTCAGCCTTTGAATACAAAGTACAATGATGGGTAAGATTTTTAAAACCAGTAACAAACCTCAAGGCACAGTGATAGACAGTATCCAGGGACCGTAAACATTGTGCAGAAGCATTCATATATAATAAGTCACCGTAATCTAGCAAAGGCAGGAAAGTAGCTGACACAAGATATTTCCTAGCTGGAAAGGAGAAGCAGGATTTCTTTCTAAAGTAAAAGCCTAGCTTTACCTTGAGCTTTATGACTAGATTTGCAATATGGGACTTAAAAGTTAGCTGACGATCAATAAGAATACCTAAATACTTGTAACTTGAAACTAGTTCAATTACTCTTCCTTGAGCAGTGATTATGTTTGGAAGATTTGTTGGTATTTCACTACTGTTAGAAAACAGCATGAGTTTAGTTTTGTCTGTATTTAATACCAATTTTAGTTTCTGCAGGCGGGACTGAACAATATCAAATGCAGACTGTAGAAAGTTAATGACCGGTATAACAGATGATGAACAGCAATAACTAACGGTGTCATCAGCATAAAAATGATAATTAGCATTTGAAAGGTTTTCACATAGGTTATTAACATAAAGGGTAAACAGAATAGGCCCTAAAACAGAACCTTGCGGCACCCCTTTGGATACTGTTAAGAAAGGGGAGGTGGACCCTGCTATTTGAACACACTGCATTCTAGCAGACAGATAGTTGGAGAACCAAGCTACTGCTCGCTTTGACAATCCAATTTGGTGAAGCATGCTGACTAAAATGCCATGGTCAACTGTGTCGAAAGCTTTCGATAAATCAATAAAAAGTGCTGCACAATATTTTTTGCAGTCTAATGCCTCAATAATGTCATTTGTGACTTTAAGAGCGGCAGTCATAGTGCTGTGTTTTTTCCTAAAACCAGACTGATAATTTGATAAAATGCCCTTAGAATCTAAAAATTCTTTTAATTGATTGCTCACAAGCTTTTCAAATACTTTAGCTAGGACACAAAGTTTGGAGATCGGTCTATAGTTATTTAAGTCAAATGGTTGCCCCCCTTTCAAAAGAGGAAGAACAAAGGCAGATTTCCAGACTTTTGGGATCTCACTGCTAATAAAACTAAGATTAAAAATCAAAAACAAAAATTCAGCAATGATTTCAGCAGCTAGCTTAAGAAAATAAGGGTCCAGCTTATCAGGGCCTGCTGATTTCTTAGGGTCCAGGTGCCTTAACTCTCTATGGACCTCAGCAACAGATACAGGCATAAGCTTAAATGTGCAATCAGTAGGCCTATATGAGCTTGTGGAAGTACTGTCTATTTGTACAACAGAGTTTATTTTTTCAGGAAACAAAGATTCAAATAAAAAACCAGAAGAAATAAAATGCTCATTAAAACAATTAAGTATGGCTGACTTGTCAGTCAGAGTACAGGAATTGTGAACAATGTAAGTAGGAAGTTCACTAGATGGTACATGGCCAGAATTTTGTTTAATTATTTTCCAAAACTTTTTCGGGTCATTTAATGTTTTTGTAGTTTCAGAGAGGTAATAATCAGATTTAGCTTTCTTTATAAAAAATGTACACTTATTACGAAGCTGTCTAAAATGGAGCCAGTTTGTTTCTGTTTTAGATTTTCTTGCCCTGGCCCAGGCAACATCCCTTTCTTTAAGGAGACGACTCAGCTCAGGAGAAAACCATAAATTATTTCGACCTTTCACTCTGAACTGGCGGAGCGGGGCATGTTTATTTACAATACTTGAAAAACCATCATAAAAGAACTTCCAGGCCAGTTCCACATCATCAATAAGTGAAATTTTATCCCAATCATAATGAGACAGATCACGAAAAAAGGCTTGTTCACAAAAATGTTTAAAATCTCTTTTTTAAGAATGAGTTGTGGCTTAGACTTTGGGGAGTTTAGCCTTTCTAACTGCTGCTATGACACAGTGGTCACTCATATCATTTGCAAAAGATTCCTATGTCTGAGAATTTATGTGGGGGCGTTAAGAAGAATTAAATCAAGCAAGGATGATCTCTCAGGACATTTAATATTAGGACGAGTTGGACCATCAATTAATTGAGTCAGATTAAAAGAATCACAGATAGATTGAAAGCTGTCTGAAGCCATGGACAGCCAATCAATATTAAGATCTCCAACAAGAGGAAGCTCATTCGAACTAAATCTAGATAAATATTGAGTTAAAGATCCCAGGGCTTCTTTACAGGCTGATGGTGATCTATAACACCCGATTACAGTCATAAACTGACCCGGCATGAACTCAAGCTTCAGGGCAAGGAGCTCAAACTGCCTGCTAATAGATACAGCGGTTACAATTTTGCAATGGAATTTGTTTTTTATATAAAAAGCGATGCCACAGCCCTTCCTGGGGCGATCACAGCGAAAAACATTGTAACCCTTTATGAAAATATCCGTGTCCAAGATAAATTTATTAAGCCATGTTTCAGATATAACAAAAATATCTGTGTCAGTTGAATTGACCCAAATTCTGACTCGATCAATTTTTGAAAGCAAGCTTCGAACATTGACGTGAATAATACCGAGACCAGATCTAGTTTTGAATTCATCTGGCTAAGTACCACAATTAAAAGTAGGTCCTGGGTTAGGCTGCACGTCGCCTGAGAGTATAAGTAAAAGGAGAACGAAATATTTTCCCTTGATGTAATGTAATTCAATACCGGATTGATCATTCTTTCTTGGCTTAACGAAATCAAGAACAGAATTTTCAGAAAGCGTAAAACAATTTTTCAAAACAGACAGGTATATAAAGCGAAACAATTGCGCATAATTAAAAGACACTACGAAAGAAAGTTCCAACATCTGCACAACCATTTCACGGTGGAGCACAGTGCTGGTAATGGAATTGGGAACAACCGGAGGAGAGAGCGCCTTCTCAAACGCACAGCGCCGTTGGGGGACCGAATTCCAAGGAATCCATAATGAAAATGCAATGAACAACGCAAATAAAATTTTCATTGTCACTGAATCAGCTCGGTTCAGTTCAGTTTATTTCAGCAGTTCAATTTATGACTGTGAGTTAGCGCCAGATAGGGGAAAAGCACCGCTCTTCAGCAGTGAGGCCAGCAGGTATTAGCGGAGAGCCAAGCAGCAGTAGAGAAGAGGTGCACCCTCCCGAAAGCAGCAGCGAGGCAATAGCTGTTAGCAGTGAAGCAGACAGCAGTAGTAAGGAGGTACACCCTCCCGACAGCAGCAGCGAGGCGACAGATAGTAGCACAGCGAGGACAGACCATACAGAACCAGCAACTGATCGGAGAGGGCCGCGATTGCAGAAATAGTGGGTCACCTTCCGATCCCGGCAGCGAAGCAACAGACAGTAGCTCAGTAGAGACGGAACAACCAAGCCCAGCAACAGTCAGTAGCCCAGCAAGGACAGAGCAGCAAACAGACCCAGCAGCTGATCGGAGAGGGCCGCGATTGCAGAAATAGCGGGTCACCTTCTGATACCGACAGCGAAGCAACAGGCAGTAGCTGAGTAGAGAGAAACGACCAAACCCAGCAGCTGATCGTAGAAGGCAGCAGGCAGGTAGCAGTGGAGCAAGTCGCAGAGTCGGGCGGCCGCCAGTGGAGAAGACTTGCCGGAGAAGATCCCGCTGATTTTTTTGTCAATCCATATATATTGATTAAAAGTATTTCAAATGATAGCAGAGAGAATTTTCAAAATAACTTTATAAAAACCTAAGTACAAAGCACAATATAAACACAATAAAAAAGACTCTATTTACAGGACAAACAAACGTGTAAACGTGCGTGCTGCCATCTTGGATTCGAACACCCACATTGAAATAATTGAAATAATGTCAATTTTTCCTGTTGTGCGTGAGCCTATTTAAGGCATTATAACCCATTATTTGTGTCACAAAGACTGCGGAAAATTATTCCAGTGATGCAAAACATTTGGATATTTAATTCAGAATTATTTAGCAATTTAATTTCGGAATTTACATATGCCAGCAGCTATATCAGCTATATCTATATATATCTATATCTAAAGGGGTTAAGGAGCTTTTTATGGAAATTTGAGGATTCAAAGCATTATTTTAAGTTTTAATGATTTTTTAAATTCTCATTGCCAACAATACTATTTTTCAAAACATTTTAAACAAAAAATTATTGAGAAGTAATGTATTACGGCCCTTTTAGATGAAAGCAGTGGTGTATAATCATAACTGCACATTACTGTATCCTGTCTTCAAACTATCTGCAATGAAATATAAGTCAAAGTAAATTTTAAATTCAATGTAGAAAAATAGAACTATATTCAAACAAAATGTTAACTGACCTAACACAATGACACACAAAGGGAACATATATACTGGCTTGGCCAAACCATTAAAAGACACAGAAATGGGCACTGATTACAACTAATACAAATGAAAAAATAACTAAACCCTAATCCCCCCCCTTCAACACAGCAGCACATGGTATGGCTTGATGAGCTGGCAACAGGATTCCACAGTCCTTTGCCCTTGGCCACACCTGTTGCCTTTCCAGGCAGTGATCACCCCACATGCTCGGTAACTCAAAAGAACAAAAGAAACAACGATTAATTGCAAATAAATTAATTGTCTAACCTTACAATGTGAAAATGTGTGCACTCCATTTAAACAGTACAAGGCTAAAATTAACAAATTACATACAAAAATAATCTAGAATATAAACTTGAAAATGAATTGTTTTGAGGTGTGGGTGACAGCAAATGAAATTAACCTGTGTACTATAAATGATGCGGTGAAGCGTGTACAATTTTACCACCAGTTGTTACTGTGTGGCTGCAGCTATCACAATAGCCCATTGGGTTTTTGGAAAACAAAAGGTAAACTTAACTCTCATGTTTACATTCAATCCCATACACACTGTTGAATTTTGAATCTGTCCATCCACCCATGATCTAAACCACTTCTTCCTCATCAATGTCACTGGAGTGCTGGAGGCTATCCCAGCCCTCACAGTAAACTCGTGCACTCTAATGTTTTGTATAAACCAATTAACTCAAAAAATTTTGCAAGACAACTTAATTGCCTTGTGTGGACGGTACTTATAAAACCATGGCATCTCATGGTGTGTCTTTTTTTAAGTGAAAAATGGTAAAATAACTTGTCAAAATATATACCATAATTTCAAAGTACCATCCACACAAGGCAATTAAGTGAGCTTACACAATTTTTCAAGGTAATAAGTTTCCACAAAATGCGATTGCACCACAGTATCTGGTTGTACACAGTATCTGGACACCTCACCAATCCATTGTAGGGCTCGCACACCATTCACTCTCACAGTCATACCTATGGGCAATGTAGAGTCTCCAGTTAACCTAGAATGCTTGTTTTTGGGCTGTGAGAGAAAACCAGCGTACCCTGAGGAAATACAGAAACATAGATAGAACATGCAAACTCCACATGGAAAGGCCCCAACTCAGAGATGAACTCAAGACTCACTTGCTGAGAGGCAACAGCACTATCATGCTGCCCATGTTAACTGTGACTGTACTGTTTAACATTACTTATAATTTCACAATGATTAATTGGATTAATTTTTTAATGTACTGACTGCTGTATTAGAGGGTAGCACAGTAAGGGCCTGGAATAATTTTTTGTACTCTGCCTTTTATCCCTAACACTTTTATCTTCGGATTTACGAGTGCTTTTTTGGTATTAAAGGTCCCCAATCATGTCACCAGCTGTATAACCAATTAACCATAACAAACCATTCCAAAATTTGTTTCTTTGTGACACCTCATGCAGAAGTGATCGCCAAGAGGCAAGATGGACTGCTTAACTTTAGCCAACCAGATAATCAGTTGCTTCATTATTTTAGGTGGCTTCTCCCCCTTGTGATGTCACAAAGGACAGATTTTGAAATAGCTTGAAATGGCTAATTGGCTTTGCACCAGGTGACATGTTAAGGGGCCTTTAAGTACAGGTAATAGAAGATGAAATGAACATAAGCATAAAATAAAATGGAATTTAGGTCTCCTGCTCAAAAGTCATGTTAACATGAATTCAGTCAGATATAGAAATGCACTGTTGTGCTGGCAAATCAGGGTGAGAATCTTGTCTGGCATGCAACAGTTCTTTCTGCAGTTCCTTATGACCCTTTAGTTGATATGGGTAACTACAATAATAACAATTTCAATGCATTTTCTTTTTACTCTAATGAGGGTACCCATGTAGATCCCACATGGTAATAACACTCTGTTACTACTGCGAGAACCTTTTTCAGCTTGGCCCTAGGCATGACATCCCTGCCAAACAGCACAGTCCCAAATCCCTGTTTAAGGAACTGAACATTGATATTAGGAATTCGGCTTGGGGCTGAAATGGATAACAGTTTGATAACATTAATTTAAAGTGGATTTGGGTAAGGTTACAGTGGTGTAAGATTAAAATAAAGTCTATTAAAATTTTGGATCAAAATTGTAATTACTGCCATCTGAAACAGACATGGCACAAATTAAAGTGGGATTTTTTTTAACAGATCATCTTTACTCATCATGTGAATAAAACCATGACTAAATATTTGTGGCACATCCCTCATTTGGGTGGCCAACATGGTCTTTTTAAAATTGTGTTTTTTTATTGCAATCAACTAAGACTAGCTTGTCATAAGATTCGACAACTATGAAAGTATCGTTATAAATGCTTAAGATAATGAAAAGTAATTTTTTTTTCTACCAATGTGTTTATGCCCGTCTGTACAGTCAAAATGCATTAAGAAAACTCTGAGTCTTATTATTATTATTATTATTATTATTATTATACCTTTGGCGTGTGTTGTCACTGATTGTAATATATTTTGACTGAATGCTTTTAGATCCATCAACATTTTCAGAAATTTTATGATGAAATTGAACTCCATGATATGTACGTTTTTTTTCTTAATTTGGCTCTGTACTCCACAATTTTTTATTTGTTCATTCAAAAATAGCTCAAGTACATGTTTTAAGTTCTCATGTTTAGTTATTTTTTTACATTTGGCTTTACTGTTTAGAAAATATTTTCTTTGTGTTTGTATCATATGAAATAACTTATAAAATTGTCTTTGTCCCAAACATTATGGAGAAGTATTTATGCAAAGAATACAGGCATTTTAATCAATTGAAATACAGCTTAAAAAGTAAATAAAACACTGATACAGACAGTGTATGCAAAAGGATATCTTTGATATTTACCCCTTTTCAAAAGGGTAATAATTATGAGGCCGACATCTACCAGTGATTTCTACAGGTCATATTTCATATAGCAGTTTTGTGAAACCAAAATTTTGTGGTCCAAACATCAACAAGATACCCATGAGGTGAAGTTTCACAATGCAAAATTGAGACATTTGCTTCTAATTACATGTTTACCTCTTCAAAATGCCAATCCCAGTGAAGAAAATGGGGTGGTTTGTGGTTTTTCTGAACAGCCTGCTTTGAAAGACTATCACTTCAGTACAAATGTGGAACCAGCCTCCATCGTTGTCATTGTTGTATCACGGCCCATTTATCATACTTGCATCTGAATGCAAACAGAAAATCCATTAAGGGCAGGTTAATTTATACAGTAATAACACCGCTGATTGCCAACTTGGACTTACTTGTATGATTTTAGGATGAAACCGATGAATTTTACACGTCATCATTTCAGCACCAGTGTGACATCAATTATTCTTCATCTCATTTTTTAATTTAAAGAGTCCATGCATGTACCTTAAGGCCTTAAATGGCAGCTAATCATAGCGATAACTAGGTCTGCATATCATTTTCAAGTACAATATTTTCAATGGCTGGAACTCAAAATTTAGACTCCGTTCAAATTTCGAAGCCCCTGAGAATCTAAAATTTTCCATATTTTGGGTGACAGACATGCTGAAATTTCAGGGACAGAAGAAGTTGCAGTGCTATGTTGGCCTAATGCTTTCAAATGTTCATGTTCAAGTTCAAGGGTTCACTTCCAAAAGGTTGAAAAGGAAAGGCTCTGAGGTATATCCAAAGTGCCCACTCAATACAATGTGTTACATTACTTTAATTAGGACTCATGTTCCCCCATTAGTCCCTGTCATGGCTGCTGTGTTGTAATCCTCCTGATTAAACGCCTGCATGTTTGTTTGGGCCCAGCTCACTGAGATTAGTATTATCCTGAAGGTCTGTCACATTCTATAATCATTTTAAACAGTCCCTCGGAGGTACCCTCGAGCACTACACGACTTAATAGCCGTGAACAGTCATGTTAAATCGCTGTTTTGCCCCCCTCGTCAGTCGCACCTTTCTACCCAACCAATTTCTGTAATTTACAAATAAATTCACAAACAATTTGTGCACAGGCCCCAGCATCACAAATGCACCTCTCAAATCATATCTGAGGGAAATAGCAGCGTGTATCTGTAGTGTCAGGTCTGCCATGAGGGCAATATGCCATGTCCCTTGTGGAGAAACCGTTATTCATATTTGATATTCTGATCCATTACAAGTGTGAAGAACATGCATACTTCATGTTATTGTAAAAGCTGAGCCTCTTCTAATCACTTTGCTCCCTTGAAGTGAGCATTTTGGTGGTAAAAACAGTCCAGGAAAGGGAGATAACATGGAGCAAAAATCTGTTCAATTACAACAGCATGTTGCATGTTCCAGGAGAAACAATGCACACACATTCTTGTTGTGGTAGTTTAATATGTACCCATTAGACTCTCAGCACCTCATTTTTCCTTTAAATCAAAGTGGTTTTGGCTGAGGATATGTTTGCATCAAGACATGTAACATTTTAATAAAATTAAGCCACAGTGGTTCCATTTGGAAACACCCTCTCACTTTTCAACCATCTGGTACATAAAATACAACCAAAACACGATGTTGTTTTGTATGTGGTGCCGTTTTTGTATATGCTTTGATGCCATGAGTGCCAGTAAACACAGATGTGTCTTCTTTGTTAAGCCTATAATTTAGCAGTGAAATACAACAAATGGTTCAATTCAGTCATTGAGAACCACAGATCACAGAACTATGCCTTCTGTTATAATAAGCTTCAGTAGGCTAAGCACCTAATGTAGTTTTGAAAGGCCATACCATTGTAAAATTTTTATTTCCTGTTTCAAATTAAACTTTAATAACATTATGCATGTATAACATCAATGATTTATTGCCATGGACAATGTACAGATAATAATTTTGCAGCTTTGAGAAGGTTTTTGCTGGCGACAAAAGTTGAGCAGCTCTGGCTCAGCGGAGTAATATTTGCCGATCATCCCTCCTCGATTAACATGGTTGTGTACTTAAATGGCCTCGCTCTGCACGCTCATTTGTTCTGACCACATTCAAGCTGCTGGACTCTGCTTAACTTGTTCCTTCAGGATCCATGTTTAGTGCAGCTAATCCAAAACTCCTACAACACCCCGACTCCTCCCTCAGCTGCCCATTAATGATCCCTAATGAGCAGCAAGACGATGCAGTGGATGGCACTGTTACCTCACTGGCAGAAGGTCCTGCATGGACTCTGACAGAGCCTCTTTCTGTGAAGCTTGTATGATCTCCCTGTCTACATGGGTTTTTTTTTTTTTTTTTTTTTTTTGTAGTCTGGTTTCCTCCCACATTCAAGACATGCTATTAGTCTATCCTGTTTAATTTTAAAATTAGTAATGTGTATTGTCGCTGGATCTGTTTTGTGTGTGCTCCCTGCGTGGATTTGGCAGCTGCCATCCCTGCCTTATCCAAGCATGCTGGCAAGGATGGTGGGAGGCCAGGCAGAACAGAACCATAACACCAAAGGCAGCTGTGCTGCCTTTTAGCTGATAAATTCTAACTGTGACGACAGCGGTCCTGACCGAGGAAATAAAATAACCTTTACACAAATTCTTCACATTTTTAAATTATCAAATGGAAATATTGTATGCAAGCACAGCGAGAAGTTCAGCACATTTATTTAATAAAAATACATTCTACTTAAAGTGCTGCAACTCCCATGCGCTAATCCTACCACTGTGGGTTTAAAAAAAAAAAAAAAATTCAACACTTCATCAAGACATTCCTCACAATGCTTGCAAGAGTCAGGTAGAGAGAGATGGAGAGGGTGAGTAGAAGACAGAAAATGAGGAGGGAGCAGTTTTCCTCAGAAAAGAAAAGGAAGTTATTCTTTCTCATTTTGAGTAAAAATACACTTACACTTTTGATGCCAGGTCCACTTTTGCATTTCCGTCAAATGATTTATGATGCAACACTGACTGTTCACCCCCAATACAGTTGATGCTATTCAGATGCTACAATTCAGACAAAGTTCAAAGTTTGGGGAATATTAAATACTTATTGTTATATTTAAGGACACGCTTCTCCAATGAAGAGGAATAAACATGAGATTCATACAGCAAATGGAAATGATATTACATCTGAGGAGTCCAAAATCCAACAGAGTTTGGATGACTATTTTCAGCATGAAATTGTGCTTTATTTGGCCAATGCTGTTGCAACAGCAATCAAAATTGATAGGTTTCGTGACCTAACTATAACCTATCCCCGCACCACATTTCGAAGGAATCGGTCAAATTTCTGGCCTGCAGTGCGTCCACAAGAAAATCTGCAGGGATGCGACAATTTTCAGCATAAAAATGTGCTTTATTTGGCCAATTCTGTTGCTTCAGCAACCAAATTCAACAGGTGTTGTGACCTCGCCATAACCTATGCCTACATCAAGTATAACAACATGAGTCATTAGAAGATGACATATCCCCCCAGCCCCTGCAATCTCTTAATTTAATGAATCAGTTGAAATCACTGTTTAAAAATTCCAAAAGATATTGAGTGCAGAAACAATCCCGTCAAAAAAAGCCTCAGAAATCCCAAAATATCAAAAGGCACTACTGTAGAACCTGATTAATATGCACATCAAGTTTCGTTCAAAAATACTGATCGGTATTCGAGATCTGCCCTGGAAACAGTCCCGACTCTTGTTTTGCCTAAGTTAAAGTCATTTCCATGGAAACACAGAAAAAGTAAAAATCTCAGAAATCCCAAAAATATCATTAGGCTCCAATGTAGGACCCAATTAATATGCAGTTTTGCAAAAAATATATGTTATTTGAGTTCTGCTCTGGAAACGAAATGATTACGGACGGAAGGATGGATATACTGATGACTCTATCCCCCGCATTATAAGCCGGGGGGTTAAAAAAAATTAAATATCAGGAATTCCAAAATACCAAAAGGCACCAGTTTAAGACCTGACTAATATGCATAGATATTTTCAATGAAAATATTAAATGGATGTAGTCCTCTGCTCCGGAAACAGTCCCAACCTTCATTTTCCATAAGTTAGGCTTGTTTCCATGGAAACAAAGCAAAAATTAAAAACTCCGAAATTTCAAACTACCAAAAGGCACCACCCACATGGAAAGAATCTATATGAACATATCTGCGCATATATGCAACCTATATGCCACATATATGCAGCTTATATGTACATATATGCCGCATATAGGCCAAATTCAGGTACATATATGTGCTTATAGAGGGCATATAGGTCTCCTATATAGCTCATATACCCAGTGGCAGGTTCTGTTTGTCATACCTATTGTATAGCTCATATCTCACTTTTGCAACTGTCATACATGATGCCTAGCTCATATTTTTATTCTCAAGGAAATATCTACATATTAGTCCAAAGTCCCTTACAGAAATAACAAGAATTTCACACAATAACTTATTAATTGCATGTGAATATATGAAAATGGCATCACATTTGATCCTAAATACATGTTGACATGTGACAACGGCATGTGATGTGTAAACCAGTCATTATTAACTATGGCAAGTGAGAGGAGACAAAAAGCTCTGATATCAACACAAATATCTAATACTATTTGTTACATTTTTTTCCTGAAACATTAACAATAACATGGTCATCAATTCTTTCTTGACCATACTTATTTCCATTCTATGAAGATTGAGTTGTGTATTGTGGAAGAGAAGGAAATATATAAAAACAAATTGGTTTGATTCTGTTTATTTCATCAATTAAGCATTTTTTCAAGTTTAAGTCACTGCCAGATTCACCACATTAGATAAAATTGGATTCACATCATTACAGCTCATACACATCCACTGAAAGGTTATACACTACACTGTTACATCCACCAAATGGCAATGTTTTCTATCTTGTCTGTAATGCAGTTTCTAGATGATTATGGCTCCAAGGTCCCTAGTCTAAATGTAGCAAAATAAAACAAAAATAACAAAATAATAGTACACAGATGAACATACATTCAAGTAAACATGCCTTTCAAAAGTCATTTTCATCCCCACATCTATTTTAGCATTTCATTGTGGTTAATGAATTTGAAGACAAAGTCTACATTTCTGTTCACAGTTTTAATGAACAGACACTTGTCTTTTATCTGAGGTGCTTGTGTAGCAACTAAAGGTCCCAGACTTTTTACTACAGGGATAAAATAACAAGGATTCTTAAATTCCCACACGGAAAGAACCTATATAAACATATAGGTTTTAATCCCCGCCCAGTGGTCGGCAGCTGTTTTCAGAAGTAGCGCGCAATTGGCCAATGCACTACAGGGATGCAAATTGTGAAGGGCCTGCTGGGAAGGGTTATGTAGATTAGAGTTCCCCTAGGCACGTCCTGTTGGGCAGACGGGTGCTCATAAATAAGATTTTGGCTACAAAATTATCGATTCCTTCACCCTCGTTTTTAGTCTGCGAAGTTGTGAATGTAAGTACTTAATAACTATCTACGAACAAGCGCAGGCTTCGGAGGAGAACTGCCAACTGATACCATATGCAGGAATTGTGAACAGGGGGCCACAAAATGTGGAGAAAGCCTAACCACTTGTACATAGTTCCTTAATTGGGTATCCCAGCTTTGAGTGCGATTGGAAATGCCAACTGAAAAAAAAATTTTAGTTTTAATATAGGGCCAGATATAGGTTTCGCATATATGTGGTATATAGGTACATATATGTACCTATAATATATGAAAACGGCCAATTTTATGTATGTCACATATATGCGAAACCTATATCTGGCCCTATATTAAAACTTATATGTTTATATACGTTCTTTCCATGTGGGCAGACAAGGACCTGTTTGATATAATCAGCAGATTTGGTTCACAAATATTTAACAGTATTTGAGTACTTCTCTGGAAACAATCCCCACCCTCACTTTCAGTAAGATAAACTTGTTTCCATTGAAACACTGAAAAAATTTTTATCTCAGAAATGTCAAAATACCAAAAGGCACCAGTTTAGGGACTGATGAGTACGCATAAACAGTTTTGATTAAAAAATATTAAGCAGTTTTAGACTTCTGCTCCGGAAACGGTCCCAACCCTAATTTTCCATAAGTTGAGCTTGTTTCCATGGAAAAAAAGAAAAAATTAAAATCTCAGAAATTCCAAAATATGATAAGGCACCAGTTTAGTAACTGACTACCATGCACAGCAATTTTCGTTCAGAAACATATAACGATTTTCGAGTTCTGGTTCAGAAATGAATCGATTACGGACGGCTGCAAGCACACACGCACGGACATGCTGATGCCTAAATCCCCCCGCATTATATGCCGGGGGATAAAAAGAATAGGTTAAAATTTGTGACCAGTAGAGTGTCCACAAGAAAATCTCTAGGGAGGCAACAATTTTCTGCATGAAATTGTGCTTTTATTTTTTTAAATATTTATTTATTTTTTTATTTGGCATCTCCAATCCCATCCGAATCTGGAATGCCCAATTCGAGGACTATGTAAGTCTAAGTCTTGCTCGTATGCGACCCCATGTTGCTAACTCGGGAGAGAGGGACAGTTTGTGACTCTCCTCCGAAGCACGCGTCTGTCAACTACTGCTTCTTATACCCTCATAGGCTGAAACTTCGCAAATTCAGAACGAGGCCGAAGGATACCTGAACATGAGCAAGCTTTGAACCTTACTAATGAGCGCCCGTCTGGCCAACATGAGGTGCTTGAGCAACGAACAAAGCAACTATTTTATTATCCCATCCAGGCAGTCCTTCCCAATTTGTTTTCCCTGCAGCGCAATGCCAATTGCGCGCTGCTCTGAAAAAACTGCCGACCACTGCCGGCTGGTACGACCGGGATCGAACCCCCGTGGTAGTCACTACTGCTCCGCAGTGAGGTGCCTTAATCAAGTGAGCTAACCTGGCAGCTGCAAAATTGTGCTTTATTTGGCCAGTTCTGTTGCCACGGCAACCAAAATTAATAGGTGTTGTGACCTAACCATGACCTATGCCCACACCGAATATCAAAGGAATCGGTTGAAATGTATGGCCTGTAGAGCATCCACAAGAAAATCTTTGTGGATGTGGCGACGACGGACATGACGAACATATGACGACTTAATTCAGGGGCTTCAATAATCTTTGAGCCATAGATGTTTTCAGAAAACAATAAAACTTCTCTGTTTCAACATTTGGTATGTTGTCTTTGCACTATTAAATATAGGGTTTAAATGATTTGCAAATCATTGTATTATGTTTTTATTTACATTTTACACTCCTTTCCAACTTTTCTGGATTGGGGTTGTAGTAGAAAAATTAATTAATTTTATGTATGCAATGATGTCTTTCCTAATATATGTAATTTTGTCTGTCTGTTGCACTGACATTTGGAACTTTATATTGAAACTAAAATTATATCGAAAGGCTTCTTTATGTATCTTATGCTGTATGGGTTTTTAAACAACACATGCATTCCAAATATAGGCGTGATTAATTCAACAATAAAGTGGGCAGAGTCACACATGGCTTTAATTTTGCTGTCAACTCATTATCCCTGTAATAAACCCGTGCTCAGATTTTCATTGCTACCGATAAGCCCAGCTCTTACGTTATTTAGACAAGTGCAAGCCCGACAGAGAGTTTATTGATTCAGCTAATTAATCCCTTCACCAAAGTGGGATTTTGCAGTCCGAAAATGACTTAAACACTCCAAGCACATTAAATTGCAAATGTGCTGCTTTTAATGAAATTCCCAAGTAATTAAATTCTACGGCTGTATCAAAACAGGATGTAATAGCATGCAAAACTTTCTGCTTCAGAAGTGGTTACC
The DNA here is from genome assembly GCA_029692085.1 of Gymnothorax javanicus. Taxonomy (NCBI): domain Eukaryota; kingdom Metazoa; phylum Chordata; class Actinopteri; order Anguilliformes; family Muraenidae; genus Gymnothorax; species Gymnothorax javanicus. The sequence goes on from CM056194.1 coordinate 141,311,486, forward strand.
CTAACATACAATTTGCTATTAATTAATTTTCATTAGGGTGCAAGCGAGTGCAAAATGCTTCTCATTATGAGATGAGAGTCAGAAAAAAATAAAACTATTTTCAATGAAATGCACTATGTAGACATAACACTGAAGATAAAGATATAGCTGAAAATGAATTACATTTAAGCCATGTAGAATTTAACAGGAAACCTTTGTATGGCTGGCCAAACTGGTATAATTACAACCAAACTGGAAATATATACTGGATCATGTCATTATTTTGAGATTTAAAAAGGACTGACAATGAAACACATACAATTGAAATTAATTTCAAATGATATTCTACTTGCCAATAGCAGCACCCTATATTTCCCTCTAAGAGGAAATAAATTCTTATCTGGAAAAATTCCAAATTCATTTCAGTAAGCAGTGTAAAAAAACTGTATTAACATGATTAAAAGGCCTACATTAATGTTAGATTGCTCAAAATATTGTGATGATCCTGTGCTGTTGCTGTGAAAATGAATATTGACATTTTACTTTGTAGAAAAATAAACAGTGGAAAACTTGTCCACCCATAGAAACAATGCAAAGTGAAAAGCAGGGCAAACAAAGTTATTGAGAAAACTTCTGAACTTTAAAAGTAGTTTGCCTGTTCCTTGCCAAAAAATTAAAACACAAGAGCAATCCCGGCACTAAAGCACCATATGTGGTGACTGGGCTGCTCTCCTGCTAGTCATGTCCCTGATGATTGAACCGTCATCTACCACTGTGGAGCAAACATCTCTGCGGGCTACACTCTATACCTGCTTCCCCATATTCGGCTATATATAGATACTGATGCATCCATCTTGTTATATATAGAACTCCTCATTCACAACACCATACGTTTACAATGAATAATTGATGTTGGGTAGTCTAGCAAAACCATCTGTTTGTTGGACAATATATTACATTTACTTATTTCTTTGGGAACAGGCAGAAAAGGCTAGGGAGATGACAGAGGGTACGCAGAAATGCTGAATAAGATGGAGTCAGGAGCAGACGAAAGCATGGAAAGACTGTAATTCTGTTCACTGTGTGCTGTGTGAGTGTGGGATTCATGGATCCATTTTTCATCATAAGAGAAAGGAATTGCTCTGAGTTCCTCTGGCTCTGAAGAGAGGATGAGGTGGGGGCTGGGGTGCTGTTGATAAAGGACGACAACAGGCAACCAACCAAAGAAAGAAGACTTCAAAAACTGCTGACTCGGCTCTACGCGATCAAGAAAAATAGACATGGAAATGGCTCAATTCCCAAGTGATCGCCGACCGCCGAAGCTTATCCGAACACGCTTGAAAAATGCCATGCACGCTGCCTGCTTTTAAGGGCTGTTGACGAATGAGGGAGGAGTTTTAATAAAAAAGAAATAAATAAGTGGTGGTTTGGATGAGCTGAATTTGCGATGTGTAAGCTGTGTTTTTGCGTGCGCGGCCATTCGCCCTGCGTCATGCATAACAAATGGAAAAATCTGCCATAGAAAAACTGTTGAGCTCAATGGGGGATGCAATGGTTTTCCCAAAACATTGTCGAGATGACCGCTTTTTCTATGTCTCCACTCTGGACTTATAAATGAAAAAAGTACAAATGGCCTCCAATCTGCCTTTTACCTGCTAATGAAGGCACCAGTATGACACACCTGGAACCACTGAGTGGTATGTAACCTAAAGCCTTGAGTCCTTGGTTATGTAGCCTTCATTCCATCCTCCAGTGATGACAGTAGATTTTTGCTCAGAAGGAGCCTAGAGTGGTTCCCTTTATATTCTTACATTTTATTTGAGAGCACAGTGCAATACGCTATGTAAGTGTATTAGTACGCTTGAGCTTGAACTGATGGTTGGACATTCTCCTTCAGGATTTTCTGGTAGAGAGCAGAATTCATGGTTTCATCAAATATGGCAAGTCGTCCAGGTCCTGAAGCAGCAAAGCAGCCCCAAACTATCACACTACCACCACCATGTTTGATTGTTCGTATGATGTTCTATTTATGAAATGCTGTGTTAGTTTTACGCCAGATGTGACGGGACGCACACCTTCAAAAAATTCAACTTTTGTCTCGTCAGTCCACAGAATATTTTCCCAAAAGTCTTGGGGATCATCTAGATGTTTCTGGCAAATGTGAGACGAGCCTTTGTGTTTTTTTTGGTCAGCAGTGGTTTTCGCCTTGGAACTCTCCCATGGATGCCATTTTTGCCCAGTCTCTTTCTTATTGTTGAATCATGAACACTGACTTTAACTGAGGCAAGCCTTAGAAATGGCTTTGTAACCCTTCCAGACTGATAGATGTCAATGACCTTGTTTCTCATCTTTTCTTGAATTTCTTTAGATCGTGGCATAACGTGTTGCTTTTTGAAATCTTTTAGCCTACTTCACTCTGTCAAACAGGTTCTATTTAAGTGATTTCTTGATTCAACAGGTCTGGCAGTAATCAGGCCTGGGTGTGGCTTGTGAAATTGAGCTAAAAAAAATGTGGTTAATTGCAGTTAATTCTTAACGGGGGGGGCTAATTGCTTTTTCACATAGGGCCAGGTAAGTTTGGATAGCTTTTTTTCCCTTAATAAATGAAATCATCATTTAAAAACTGCATTTTATATTAACTTGGGTTATCTTTATCAATATTAAAATTTGTTTGATGATCTGAAACATTTAAGTGTGACAAATATGCAAAAAAATAAGAAATCAGGAAGGGGGCAAATATTTTTTCACAGCACTGTACCTATAAATAATCTGGACAGAAACACAGACAGGGTGCCCTTTGATAGAACATTGGCTCTCTCCGCCCAGTAGCACTGACAGGCAAGGCACTCTGGGATATCTGTCAGCTGGAAGGAGGGACCCACTGTCCCCAGGCTCATGTTCTAGTCAGGAAAACCACATAATGCCTGTGTAATGCTGCATGAGTAACACAAAGCCACAGTTTGGGTGGAGGACCTACATTTTCCACTCTGTGTTTGTAAATGTCCGTATTTTGTGGCTTTGTTGGTAGCATATCAACCTGACTTCTAAGCAACCGAGAAATGTACCACGGCTGCTGCTGACAAGAGAGCTTGAAACAAACTGTGAGCACTGTGTTGAGGCCATGTCACCGCTCTGTATGCCAGCAAGCAGCCAAAAACGCGCAAAAACAGCAAAATACAGATTTTACAGTGAAGCAACGTTTTTGCCCTGAGTTTTCCTCTTTCGAGATGGGTCTTTACCCCAGTGAAACCTACAGGCTAAATATGGATCCGTCAAATGAAACTTCTGTATTCAAACCTGTGGAACTTCAAGCCTATTTTAAATTCCAGTGGAGATCCCAAGGTTTCCAACAATCCCAAATGTGTCCTGCTAAATTAAAGGGAAATGAGAATAAAATCATGTACAACATCCAGATATTTTCAATTTGATGTAATGTTGAGACCATAAAAACATGGTCCACTGGGTTTGAATATTTATCTCAATATAAGTGTGATGTAGCGTCAATGAAATGTTGCAACCAGCAGATACAGAATACGCATGTGACATTGTCCTACAATACAAAAAAAAAAATGCTTTACTGAATTTGAACCAACTTTGGGGAAAACTTAAAGAGGAACTAAAAAGGGATTTGAAGTTTCAATATTTTTGTGTTTTAGTGGTAGACTACGGATTAAATAATTTAAAAAAAACCAACTTCAGAGATTAGGGTGAGAATTATGTTTTAAGAGGCACTTTGTTTCTGCGCCTACATTGTCAGAAATCCGAAAAGCACAATCGCATATGGGAACACCTGACGTCATTCTTAGACACAGCTATACTGTGTGCACTAGTATTACAGTGTACAAGTAAGCCCTCGTGCTACATGCAGTCAGAGAACTGTTGGCTTAAATTGAGTTGTTATCAGATTGTTCAAGTTCTGTCTGTGTCTTGTCTTCACAAAAAATCAATAGTGACAAAAGCTTGAAAATACATTGATTTTTTTATGCAAAATAAGGTTTGTGTTGCCGCTGTAGCTACACAAGTCAGAGTCAGAAGGAGAGGCTTCGTTCGAATTGTGGGATGGTGGTATCTATTCACACAAGCAAAATGACACACAGAGGTAGAGAGAACACAATTATAACAAATAGCCCATGAAAAACTAAATATCGAGGCATTCTATATTTTGTCAAATAAAATTTATTAAAAACAAACCCAAAGGTAAAGTTTTAGCTCGGATATTTCTCACGGAACATCCGCACACATATATCTACATCAAATCGAGAGCTGCAACAAGTTTCAGAACGACGTCACATGCATAAATTAATATGTAATTAGCTTTTCAGAAATCAGGGAAATGGCATTGCAGCTGGGCTGGTTTTTGATCTCCTTTTTTCAACACAAATTGGAGGATTGAGCTTGGTTGCCAAAGTGTTCAGGTAATATAAAATACCTAAAACTGCCAAAACCACAAAAAAGTCAGGTATGTTTGAGTTCCTCTTTAAGTAAAAAGTTAGGCTTTAATGGGTTAAAATATGGAAGAGACATCTAACAGGTTGAAGGCAAAAACTGCTTTTGGAGCGAGGAGTTGAGAGGCGTAAGATTCCTTACCCTCTTGTCAGCGAACTCCAGCTCTTATCTCAGGGCAAAGTGCAGCACCTCCAAACGATATTATAGCCTGTGCCCCGCTGTTTTCATGTTGGACAGAGAGCAGATGTGAGGTGCTGAACGCTGGGTGAAACAGACAGGGTTCAGCCCTGGGTAAAGGAGTATCCAGAAACTTTCGGACAGGGCTGTTTCACACAGCGGTGTTTGAGTTTCTTGGCAACCAGAGCAGACATGGCACAACTGAGCTCATGCCATTGACACCCAAGAGCCAGAAAATGAGCCCTTGACTTCAAAAGAATGTCACATGGTAAACATCTGACCACTGTAGTTGTTGACTGACTGCTATCTGGCCTGTAGTGCTTTCGACAGTGACACAGTTTTTGTTGTTTTGGAACAGCACAATGGATTTGAAATTAAGTAACAAATCTGCGCTTAAAGTGAAGCCTTTCAACATTAACTTGCGACCATGTAATTTTTTAGGTAATGAAGAAATTACAACCCTCTGTGCTGTATAATCCCTACATTTCAGAGGACAATTGGACAAAGAGCTTACACACTCAATCACCCACACACCCACCCATTCACATGCACTTATTCATTACAAAATCACAAAAAAAAAAAAAAAAACAGACGATAACAACAACAAAAAAAAACTGCTGCATTCGGGGGTACCCACTTTTATTCCACCTCCTTGGCACTTTTGGGGAGACCTGGCTGCATTTTGCCTCACTATCAAGTAGTTTCACTGATTTCAGTATACTCAGTATCGTATGAAATGGAGCTTACTTCCTGATCAGGCTCCTTTCGCCAACAGAAATTTTGAACTTCCATTTTCTATGGAGAAGATTTTATATGAAGGTGAAAAATCAATTTTCAGTGTTTTAATGAGAATCTAGTCATGTAGTTATATGGAAATAGATTCAACTTAACCCTCTGTGAAAATGACCTCTTACAGCGCAACGTTGCCCTTTATACCCCTGTCACACCAGACAGAGTTCCCACGGAGTAGTCACCGCGATCTGAAACTTATCAGAACTCCGTGGGATCTCAGAGAAATTTGGAAATTGTTTTGCTAATTATTTGAAATTTTCGCAAGCTGGAGATCTCAGGACATTCTCACGACGAGTGAGGCATTCGTACGGAGTTCCCGTGGCGTGCTGATGCATTTCCACAGCGTTCTCATTTGGGATCGATGGGGTTGTCATGGGGTTCTCGTTACGTGTCCACTGCGAGCAAAGCGTTTTCACTGCACACCCACTGCGCGCATGCTGAGTTCACTGCGTCCCCGAAGCGTCCGCACTGCGTTTTCCCAGATGGTATGAAAGCCGTGACATACGTACAAACTCCTTTCCTTTTCTTTTCAACTATTAAGCCGCTTTCACACTGGACGCGAAACTAATTTTTCACACGACAGATTACATTCAAAGTCAATGCAAAGACGCGAAAACACGTGTTTCGCGTGTATTCGCGTCTTTGCATTGACTTTGAATGTATTCTGTCGTGCGAAAAATTTGCATCGCGTCTGGTGTGAAAACAGTTTTAGCTGCATTCGTGTGGTGTTCATATGTGACCTTGGGGCATGCCCATGGCACTCCTGTGGCGCTGTAGGAGACCTCACTGAGCTGCTGCAACGATCCTTCGGAGTTCAAATCAAAACGCAGAGCCATGGCGTTTGCTTTGAGCATGCACAAAGCAAACGCCGAGGGTCGGCGTTCTAGGAGCCCCCACGGCGTTTAGTGGAGATGCCACAGAGATGCCGCTGCACTCTAGATGATCCCACTGCGCTCACCCCGGCGGTCTACAATTTTTGTGAACACTGCACAAACTCTGTGAGAATGCAACTCTGGTGTGACAGGGGTATTACAAGGCAATGAAAAGAAAAATTCAGTTTCTGAATGTTCAACAAACTTTGACTTAAACTTTTCAAAAATTCTTCTTCAGACTTCGCATATCAAGGGTTTGGAGCACAATGGTTATATGTCCAAATGTTGTGGATTTGAGATTTTTACCCCCTGTCACAGCTTTCTATCAGCTAATCCTTGGAGCACAATAACTATATGTCCATCTGCATTCATTTTTAATCAGAATTCACATTTTCATTTTGTGGTATGTCCAACAAAATCTGCTTAAATGAATTAAACATTGACATTTTGATAAATAAACATGAATTTTAATACAGAATAGCCTGTCTTCCATTGCAAATGAACTTACCTTCAACCAATCACCATTGGCTTATGTCACATCATGTGCTAGAATTGTTGGAGCACTGAGGTGACATGTCCATTTTTGGCAATTTTGACCATGATGTTGTGGTTACACTCCTATGAAAACTTAGGTGTTCAATATACTTCTGAACCATGCAGCAAAAGAGCGACTGGTTAAAAAAAAAAAAAAAAAGATATAAAATACCTGATTTAATAGAACACTTGGAAACCTAAAAATAAATTTTTCTCAAAACCTCTAAAATGGACATATAACCATTGCGCTCCAAACCCTCGATATACACAATTTTGTTTTCTTTACTACTTTTATCAATTAAATAGGTTAAACAATAAAATGTATCTTACCTTTGGCTCAGGCCACATGGTCCCGCAGTTCAGCTTCCGGAAAAGATGTCCTGCCTGCAAATGATGCATGATAGTGATTCTCAAACCTCGTTGAATGTTTCTTTGATGTAGTTTTTAACATTTCGATTTATAAAGAGATCCCTTTTAGTCATAGTGGCTCAAAAAAGCTAGTGTATAGCTGCATGTGCTACTGTTCCCATTATAACGTTTATATTGCTCACCAGAGCTGAACTATGCAATCCAATTGCTGAAAAATTATAAAACAAAATGCAAAAAATAAGGAATAGTAGTGCCAATGTGCACTGGCACCAAAAAAAAAAATTGCAGTATATAACTTGTTTGTTCTAAACTGAAAAGTCTAGTTGATGTAAATATTTTTCTTCACAAAATGTATTCTCTAGCCTTAATTGAAAATTTTTTCTGGGAAAATTTTGATGTAAAATTCTATCAAGTCTATGTTTTCATGTAACAATGCAACCCTGAAACCAAGTCTGTAATGGGACCTATCTTAATACTCTTAACTCAGAATCAATGATGCATTGCGCTAATACTTTTCAGACATGGTCAGACCACCATGGTAGTTGCACAGTGGAAAGTGAGAGGGAAGTATGGAGAAACTTGGGAGAGGAAATGTTGAGGCTTGGGCACATATGCCTGCCACTGGTACTGGGTCTCTGGTGTTCACTGACCACTTGATTGCTGATGACAGTAGTGAGATAAATTCTGAGGTTTTTGAAGTCATCTTCTCAGATCCAATCACATGCCTCACAAATTGGACGGCACTTCACTTTGCAGCAGGACAATGAGACTAAAAATATTGTTATAATGAGATCGAAGGCAAAAAGGCTACAGACAGAAACATAACCTGAACTAAAGATGACTGCAATTCAAGCCAATGACTAATGACTCTGGCCCTAGAAATCTATAAACTATGCATATAAGCAAAATTAAATTCCCACACAGGTCACCCAACATGCACATGCCCTGACGATCTGCAATACAACCTAATATTTCAAATCCATATTGCTGGAGTACTGAGCCAAAACAATAAAAACTGTGTCTATGCCTGTATGCAACAACAGCACACATGCACACATATGCACACATGCATGCAGGCACAGATGCACGCGCGGACGCACACACACATACACACACACAGGCACGCACACACACACACGCACATTTGTGTAGCTCTACTTGTGAGGACATTGCATGGAATAGAATTCATTCTGTACAGCCTGTCCAATACCCTAATCATTACCAACATACTAACCCTAACCTTAACCTAAACCCTATCTGTAACTGTAATGCTAACATTAGCCAGTGAGCCACAATTCTTTGTGAGGACCAGCCAAAAATATCCACACAACCCCAAATGTCCTGGTTTCTCAAAAGTTGGTTCTCACAAGTAAAGATATACAAGCTCACACACACACACACACACATCCACATGCATGCACGCACACACACACACACCTATACACACATGTACATGCACACTCATACACACACACACACACACACACACACACACATACACAGCAGACTCTACAAATTCAACAATATGTCTTTGGTAGTGACATAAATTTGTCTGTAAATATAAAACTTTTTGCTTATCAAAAATATTGCCATCCCATCTAGCAAAGAATAGTGCATGGTCCTCCTTGTTTTTCAATGGGGAACATTTGCTCAATGCGGCTTTTCTTTTCTGCTACGAAAAGTACCAATTATGCAGACAGTGGCTCCTTCCTTGCATGTTGGTAATGGAATGAATCTGCTCTCAGGGACTGTTATTAAGGCATTCTTTTGGGTGAATCTGCATATTAAGGCTTTGTGTTTGGTGTATCTGTAAACCGCGATACTTCTAGTCGCACTTACAACCCAATGGGATGAAAAAAAAGCCTGCATTTCCTCCAACAATCACCCTTTCAACACAATGTAGTCAGATCCTGTATTATGATTCATGTCCTAATTTTAGCATTTCGTAAAATTAAGCCAAATTTTTAGGGTCGCTATTGAGAGATAACGAGCAAAATATTCCAGAGCCTGTTTAGATGAACAATTTAGAATAAGTATTAACATTGTTCAGAAGTTATGGAATGTATCCTCCAAATGGAGCCCATGGAATTGGAGAGATGCAGCTGCATTGCAATTGGCTTCTTTTTTAGCTCAGGAGTGGAACCATCAGCACTGTCTCATATAACTCAGATCACATTGATGATTATCACTGTTTTCTTGCTTGTTTTAATGCAAAAATAAACCCACAATGCAGAATTAAGAAGTGTTACTTTGCATTGGCAGGTGAACGTCTCCATGCTGTGAGCTCTGAGATTGTTTCCATGACACCGCCCTTCCCCACCCTCAAGAGACAGATGACATCGATTTTCACCTCTGTCACGCTCCTGCCTTCAGCGGACAAATTTCCCAGCAGCTCTAAGTGGGGCTGAAGTGTGTAGAAGGCAAGGTGCAAGGCAGAAGGAGATAGAGTGTTTGTTTAGAATTTGCTAGTCTCTGGTCAGCTGGAGGTAGACTGAGACACAGAGACAAAGGGGTGGTGTGTTTGAACAGTGACGTCAGAAAACTGGCAAATGCACATTGAGAATTATTTGTAAAACATACTTTTTGCTGTTCTGAGCATCAGTATTTTTGTAGTAAATTCTTGTTGATTTAAATATATTTGAAAGTTTGCATGTTGGTGACAGGTCTTTGATAGTAGGGATTACTGGTAAGTCATGGCTTGGATTTGTCAGTGAATGTACATGTTAGTAAATCAAGCACATGCATTAGTTCTGTCTGCTTACATTTCTAATAAAATGCTCCTCAAAACCCACATAACCTCATACTTCCAAGGAGCAAATGAGTGAATTTCTGTCTGTTTTGACAACTGTTACAAAATGCCGTGAATCTCAGTTCACGTTAATGTTATTTAATTTATTTTCTATCGAAGTTCAGTTTCTAAAACTCATTTTCTTGAACTAAAGCATAAAAAATGTCTAAAAATCAATCAAAATCAAATACAAATTTTTGTGATTTTTTTGCAGACGCACAGCAGCAGGCATGGAGGAAATTACACCTATCTGAAGAATATGCGTGTCCTCAATATATTTTAGGAAAAAAGTTGAAATCTTTTGCCTTCAAAATTTTTGAGGAGTATTTTTATCTAGTATCATAGAAAGTCCAGTATCTAAAACACTGTGAAGCCCAGAAATGTGGTTCAATGCTATTCTTAAATTCAGGAAGTACACCCTTACCACTGAACAGTTTTGCCGAAAGTCCAGAATCTGAGATTTAGTTTAAACAATATGTGGATATAAAATGTAAAACAAAATAAGAACAGCCACTTACAATAAGTTTGCAAAAATTTTTCCCTGATGCGGGACAGCAATTATGGATAAAATTACACTTCTTTGGGGTTCCTGTACAGCTGAATACGTGAAAAAATAGTATCTATCTAGAATTCAGTGTACAATGTATTGTGCACTGGTGTAAGGATTGGAGGTGAGGATCCAAGTGTGAAGGAAAATATTTATTTTTACTAAAGCAAAGCTCCAGTACAAACAGGATCTGTAATTCGCAAGAAATAATAATAATTCAAGGATGCAAAAGGGGACAAAGACTGAACTTAAAAATAAAGAAATGATCAGTAATGTTGTAAGGCTGAGTGCTGAATAGAATGGGGGCAAGACATGACAGTATCAATATCTCTGACCTAAGAGATTGGATATTATTCCTCTCTTCAGATGAGCCCCTTTTGGTTTGGTTACTATAGGGTCAGTACAGTGAGAATTTATTCTTATTTTGAAAACATGCTTTATTCCTATGTTCCAGTAAAGTGAACATGAAACTGAAACCATCAGTTATGTTCATGGACTTTTTAAGCGACAAAGTGCTAACAAATGAAGCTCTAGGATGAGGTAAAGAGGGCTTACATGATGCAGAAGCCTGATGCATAAACCATAGTCCGATTTGGCTTGTGTCCACTGCTTACCTGCACATAATCTTTTAAAAATAGATGGCAAATAAATAAAAAATTCAACTGGTTTTTCTTGAGGCCCAGTTGTTGATTTTTCAAAACCACATTTTGTGGATTATTATGATCCTGGAGCACTTAACAGGGCATGTATTAAGGACCGGCAGCAACCTGCAATAAATACTGCATAGGTGAGTGAATACTGCGATTGAAATGTTTTGATTTAGGCAGTGACTTGTTATTTTGATGGGAGCAATGACTTGATTATTAAGAATGGATGCATTCCAATATATTTCATATATAGACCAAATATATTTATTTACATTTATGTGCTTTATGGTCATGTCACTGGTTGTAGACAGAGTTTTATTTTTACATGAGCAGCCTTAACATGCAGACCTTAGTCGGCAAAACAGCAAATTTAGAAATGTTTTTCTGAGGCCTATCAAGCCGATAAGACGCAGATGCAGAAAAAATATATATTCCATTTTGTGAGCTGCAGGAATTTAGAAGCTTCGTAAGACATAGACGTTTTATGTTACCATTATAGGGACTATGTCAGCTGGGGCACATGCGTAGTAGAGTCCAGTCAATAAACATTTTCATACATGCAGTGCAATATCAAGGGAGCAAAAATACAAACCCCAAGCTTATTAGCACGTGTGTAAAGCGTACCTTCGTCGCTGTTTTAAATACAGAAGATAGCCTGCAAACGCGAAATTGCTAGAGTAACCGCATTTATCTTTGCCAAAATCCACGAAGAATAAATTATACTATCCGGCCATATTTCCTTGGGCGAAAACACATTGAAAGTGTGAGGTAAGGTAAACCGGTGAATTCGTGGTGGAGTTTCAATCTGTTTGCATCGCGTGCATCCTTGAGAAGTTTGGGGAAATTTTTATCAAGCAACTCTCTTTAATGTTCTCAGAGCCTGTTTGTTGCAACGTTTTGTCTGACATGCAGCTGTCAAAGATCCTTTTGCGGCTGCTTTTAGTTCGACGGCCGCCATGGGACGACATAACAATCAACGTAACTTAAAAGCAATAATAACGCTACAAAAACCTGCACTATGGCAAACTGATGCTACAAACAGGCTCTACGATCAATAAAGATAGTTTTTGGTAAAAATTTCATCAAACTTCTCAAGGATGAACGCGATATAAACAGATTGAAACGTTTACACGAAATCTCTGAAGCTCTTGAAATAGTTTACCTAACGCTTTCAAGAAGTTTCGCATCATCCCCCTAGGCTGACATAGTCCCTTTAATGTGAAAAGGAAAATGCTTGATAATTATTGCAATGAACAATAAATCAAGCTGAGGAGAAATTAATACAGATTGATCCTCGAAACTGAGAAAATTTACACTTAGTTAGTGATTAGAAAACCTAAATGGGAATAGGTTTGGATATGTAATACACTTTGAGGCAAGGTGAGAGCAATGCCATAATCCCTCCAATTGCAACTCCGGAGTGGAAGAGATTAAAACTGGGGTAAATTTAAAAAAATTGAAATAACATTGCATGTTCAAATTTTTAAAATTTCTTGCTGCGCAAGGAGGTAAATTGAGAACCGGATTACCTCGGCCGAAAAGCTTAAACTGGGCCATGGTTGGATCTTTGAACATGATAATGATCCAAAACGTGCATCAAAATCAACAATAAATTGTTTCATTTACCACAGAATTAAAGTTTTGCTATGGCCATCCTAGTTCTCTGACCTAACCCCACACTCTTTGGAGATGTCCATAAATATGGACCTCAGATTTTGAAGGACCTTGGGAGATTCCGCGTGGATGAATGGTCTCAGATAACTTGTGATGTCTTCCCCAACTTCCTTGCACAGTGTAGGTGAAGACTTTGACCTACTATCTTGGAGAAGAGAGATTGCAGAAAGTATCAAATGTTTTGGGGAAAATGTGTTTGTTTCTGACAGAAAAAAAATATTTCGATCATTGTATTTTGATTAAAGGCAGCACTCTTGCCAACATTTTGAATTTTTAACAGAGGGATAGACAAAAAAAAAAAAAAAAACATAACTTTGCAGATACTTTTGTTCATATTTTCCTAAAGAGCCTGGCAAGTGGGAAAATGTCAGGTGAATTCTCACTGAGAAGATGAGTCTGGATAATTTCTCAGTACCTCCAAGCCTGGCTTGAATTTCTTGCTTTTTATATAGGTCTAGTTATGTAGTCTAGTCCTGCACAAAAAGGTTGAAAAAACAAGGCTACACCTATCAGGACTTGAAATTACAGCAGATTTTTGTTTGTAAAAATCTATGGTTTTCATATGCATCACTGACAAAAAAAAAGTAAAATTTAAAGCTACTGAAAGTTTAATGTTCAAATTAAAACTGAAGCTCAGTTAAAATTTCATACAGTTTAGATGAATATTTAAGGGTTTTTTCTTTTTTTCTGGTGCACTGTTGGGTGCTAGTTGTTAGATTGGTCAAGTGGTATTTTCTAGAAAGACTATGATGCCTCTGACTCATTTGTTGAGTCTGTGACTCAACGTGGACCCACCTGGGGGGAGGAACAGCTACTCTTAGGGCTCTGTGCTCCTGCCTTTGCAAATAGAAATGAATGTGGCGGTAACGGTATTCACAATTTTCTTTGTCACAAACGGCATTAATATTGACTTAGCCCAGTTTGATAGCTCAGCCATAAATGTGCTCGTGTCACAATGGGTTTATCTGGGCACTGGTTGCACTGTCGAATGTAGTTCCGCAGTATAAGAAAGTATGGGAAAGTTCCCATACAAGTCAGATACAATGCAATGTAAATAACCATAAACTGATAAATTAATCTATTAGCAACCCTAGTTATTTATGAACCCATATTTTCAAGCAGTGTGAAAGAAATATTTGGGCTGCAAGCCCAATTAGCTGACATTTTAAATAATTGGTGGCCCCAACTGACCTTTATATAGGGAGTCTTTGTTCTATATTGACTCAACAAAAATTATCAGTTACTTGAAGCATAAATATCATCTCAGAATTGAATCCTTGAGTTTCCTGAGGGCCTAATTCCAAGGAACACTCTTTTTCAAGAAAGGGAAAAATGGATTTTTTTTTTTTGCCCATATGTTATGACCCATGTATATATATATATATATATTTTATATTTATATATATATATATATATATATATATTTTTTTTTTTTTTTTTTTTACAAGAGAGTCATTGGGATACTTTTGGTTGAAATTACAAGAAAGAAGAAAGCTCCCCTTTTTGTTATAAGATATGCGGACCTCTAATTCACTGGAGTTGGGCCATTTGGAAACTATTCAGGTCAAAGCAGTGCCCAATTTGAATCATTTATAGACCCTTAGTTTGAATTCAGTATTTTACAAGTACTAGTATTTTACACATTTCAATTTCAGTCACTTTTTGCATCTCTGGAAATATTTGAAGGCGTAAAATAATTTTATTGTGACTTCAGAGGAATTGTCAAAGAATTATTTCTGCGTGTTAACAGACATTTCTATGTATTATTTACCCATTTATTCAGAAATGTTCAAAGTATGCAGGTATAATCAAAATAATATCAATGTTTTTATCCACGCTTGTTCTATTTGTGTTATTTTTGTCCCACAAATGAAGTGTTGGTCTCAGATCATCATCTTCTGACTGATATTGTAAATTCTACTGCATGAAAACATGCTATTTGTGGGACATTTATAAAGAATGGTAAATGGACTGCATTTATATAGTGCCTTACCAATCAGATGACACAAAGCGCTTTACAATTATGCCTCTCATTCACCCTGATGGCGGAGGCTGCCGTGCAAGGCGCCAACCTGCACATCAGGAGCAGTGTGGGGTTCAGTGTCTTGCTCAAGGACACTTCGATACGTTCTCTGGAGGAGCCAGGGACCGAACCAGGAACCTTCCGATTCCTAGCCTAGCCGCTCTACCTCCTGAGCCATGCAGCCATTTTATTGAATAAAATCAATAATATTGAAAATAGTCCCACTGAAAATTGTTTTATTATGGAAGATGCATCATTTTTTTTTCTGATAAAAATTGTATACATAAAATAAATACAGAGCTGACTTTTCTATAGGGAATGAAAGTCCAGAGAGTTTAAAGGCAATATTGACAAATCATTGATCCCAAATTATAGTGTGTCTGTAGGCCTAAGCCATGAAGGATTGATTATTTTTTATTTACTGCTTATATGCATACTGAAATTGGCATATATTTAATGGTAAAGGGTGATAATAGTTTGGCTAATGGGTAATTAAATGCCAAAAGATGAACAAAGTAGGATGATAGCTCTTCATTGCTCTGGCCACAATCTTCTGGTGTGAGATTCAGAGCCTCTGGGGAACAGTTGCTCAGATAAGATGTGTCTCAGCATGCAGTGTGTCTGTTAAAGCACACAGGGCGGCAGCCCCTGTGATATCACTGCATTGGGGCCTTGGCACAGCGGGGCCAGCCGAAAGATGAGATGGCACACACACCCTAATGTGTGCTCTCAGCAATCTCTGTTGACCTTTCTGCAGAGATCAGACGGAGCTTGGTGATAAAACAAGCCCCAACATGCCACACAGTGCACACACCATCTACTAATTGAAAGGAAAGAAATTTCAGCAGGAAGAGAGGAAAAAAAGGAGATTGTCATTGTGTCACTGTTCTTAAGACAGTGTTATTGGAGCACCACTGTCATTGCTATTTTTTTTATAAACTATAGAACACAGGGATGTGCTGACTACCAGAACCTCTTGAAAATGTAAAGAGAATAATTGTATATTTCATATGGGCAAGCTGTACGTACGCGGCTCTCATTGCATCAGTATTTTGCCTAGTTCCATGACGTCACCCTAGCTTGTTCATAGCACGTTTTTTTTGTTGGCTGCCTTCAGCAGTGCCCGCTTTTCAACATATTTCCCCACACACTGCGCAGCTATGGCTTTGTTCTGGAATAATAGCGTCTTGCCAACTGCTGGCACTGCTTTGTTGCTGTGAATGTGCAGATGCACATGGGCCAGTGAATAGGGCCACAGCTGGCATTACCCTCATCTGCAGAGAGAGGCGGAATGAGCCCTGAAACTCTGGTTTCAACACATCTAGTTATTATGACCAGAGATCAAAGTTTTCTGTCTTTCTCTGCAAGTCTGGTCAGAAATCACCACCAGACAATACAATGTCCAGTCTGCATGACTCCTGGAAGAAATTTGTAAATGAGTTTTTATTCTGAATTGAATGACCATCCTGACTGACATAGGTTCTTTACAGGGCAACTTTCACTAGTACAACAACACACATTTTCAGATAAGGTTTGTTCATTCTTTTCGAAGAAATGGTAAATGGGTTGCATTTATATCTGCCTTTCTATTTATATAGCGCTTTTTAGTCACATGACATGACCCCAAAGCGCTTTACATTGAAGCCTCTCATTCACCTTGATGGCAGAGATTGGAAGTCGCCAATCTGCACATCAGGAGCAGTGTGGGGTTCAGTGTCTTGCTCAAGGACAGTTTGACACGTTCTCTGGAAGCGCTGGGGATCGAACAAGGAACCTTCTGATTCCTAGATCACCCGCTCTACCTCCTGAGCCATGCCGCCCCATACATACGCCCAAGTAATACATACAGCATGCATCTGCATGTCAGAAAAGAAAACTCTCATTGCTGCTGACTGTGATCAAGGTAAAATTTGTTATTATCAGTGATTTTTGCCAGTAAAAATGGGAAAAGAGCTATGTCAAATAAATACAGCAATAAATATCATAGCAGATGGGTTTAGACACTGAGGGTATCGTGAAATACTAAAAATTAATGCATCGTGACCGCTGTAGCACCTATGTATCAAGGATTTCAGAATAAGAGCCAGATGCAAATCATGCATAAAGCAGAATCAGCATCTAAATTTACTGCAGAGGACTTTTTGCAGAAACTTAGTTAAGAGGCAGTTTGAAGTCAGGCGGGAGTGCACAGGATTACTGTGAGATCAGGCAAGGCGTAGTTAAAGGGACTGATCCGAGGTCAGTAACGGAGATGGCAAGCCAAAATGAACCAGGGCACAGAGGACGAGTGTAAACGTTTGAACTGAGGTGTAGGAGAGACTGAAAGAAGCCACTCGTGTGGACTGCAAAAGCTGGGAAGAGAGTCCTTATTAAATACTAACTCGTGATTCTCAGACATTAACACTGAGGATGGAAGAGAACAATCCAACAATGGGAATATGTAGAGCTGAAATGTAAATACACAAAACAAAATTTAACAAAATTGAACAGGTGAGTGCAGGATCATAAAGGGCAGAGTGAACCGCGAGGAAATACTTTAATGATGATAACTAATAAGGGAAACTTACGGTGGCCCTGAAGGGCAATAGTAATAAATATTTCAAAAGCGCAAAATATATTTCACAAAACACAAATACATTTCAAAAAACACAAATACATTTCACAGAACACAAATACATTTCAGATAACAAAAATAAATTTCACAAAACAATTTAACAGAACAAAAATAAATTTCACAGAACACAAATACATTTCACAGAACAAAAATAAATTTCAGAGAACACAAATACATTTCACAAAACACAAAAACATTTCACAGATCACAAAATACATTTCATGAAACTGGAAAGGGTAGGACCATGGTACTTGTTTGTGATTGGCTAAACCCAAGTCTGTCCGGTATCAGTCATTTATCATTTCCTGTCTACACTGGATGCCGCGAGCCAGCATGAAATTTCAAGTGTTTACCAGAATGGAAGAGGAGCTTGAGTTGATAGCGCAATACTTCAACAAGGGACATACATATAGGGCCCTATCTTACGCCAGAGTCCCTAAACCCGTTATTTGGGGATTTAGCATTGCGTAAGAGGCGTTCCCCCGGGAAAGTTGCTATCTTGCACACCTGCCTATATCCCTAAAACACCAGCGCTACCCGTTATATTATGCATAGGCGTGGTTTGGGCGTTACGCCAGTTAAACCAATCAGTGTGCCAGGTACAGTTGCCTTGAGGAACAGGCTGCGCTATCCCAAATCCTCAAACCGAAACCCGTGATGGAGAGAGAAAGGCCGCCGCTCTCCGTTGACGAAGTTAAATTGCTCGTGCATGAGGTCAAATCCAGACAGGGGAGGATCTGTTTTTGCTAAGTTAATCTTGAATTGTATTATTATTATTATTATTATTATTATTATTTGACATTGACGCATTGTTTAATGTTTGTTATGTAATTTAAAAAAAAACATCAAGCCTACCCCTTTTGTGATGGAAACTTCAAAAAAAAAAAAAAAAAAAAAAAAAAAAATGCGTTTTGCCATGATTGGGTCATGCCTCCAATTGAGCTGAGTGGGTGTTGGAATGACCCACTAGCATAGAAAAATTGTGCCACAGTAACCCTAACAGCAACGGGCAAGGCATACGGACAGCTGGCAGCGGTGTATACATCATCCACAACCAGGTGACATAATTTCGTCACTGCCTGACGGGAGAGGCGCGGTTTTGTCACGCGTTCTCGTTCTGTGGGAAGTAATACTCAGGGCCGGCGCTAGACCTGAAAGTTTGGGAGAAAATATCCATCCCTTTATTGACTACAATTAGTCCTGGCTAATTCTATTTGGTTTTCCCTTATTAACACGTTTTCCAATTCAAGAATAATCAAGTGGCAATTGAAGACACGGCTTCTCTGCCCCATGCGATCTACCAGCGACAAAATAATGGGCTACATTCAGTACAGAAAATAATCTAATTAGAAATAGGTCTATGCGCTGGCACTCAGCAACGGTAATTTTTTATTTTTTTTTTCCAGCGAGAGCGGAATTTCAGAACTCTTTTGCGAATGAAGGTAATTTCGGCGACAAGTACGCACACCTGTTTTTGCAGCACGGTCACGCAACTTGCTGTAAAAAAAAAAAAAAAAAAAATAGACAGCTGTCCGATTGGAAAATGTGAACTGACGAAACCACGTACTTGTTACCAGAATTACCTTCATTCGCTGAAGAGTTCTGAAATGCCGGTCTCGCTGGGGGAAAAAAAAGTTACGTCGCTGAGTGCCAGTGCATAGACCTGATTATAATTCATTATTTTTCTGAGCTGAATGTAGCCCATTTGTCGCTGTTCGATCGCATAGGGGAGAGAGGCCATGTCTTCAATTGCCAAAGGGGTAGCGGGTGGTTTGAGGACCCGCTATACGCTTTCCCTAACCTGTGTGGTCAAGATAGCAATTGTAGGGAAAGCGCATAAACACGCCCACGGGCACACCTCCAGGCGCAAATAAAGGATTCGGCATAATGTATAGCGGGTAGTGCGGCAGCAAGATACTGTTTAGGGATAGTGGAAGCTGCTAAATGCGTAATTCACGGGTAGCGGGTAGTGGCAACGGGTAGGGCACTGTGAAAGATAGAGTCCATAGTGTCATTCTTGAAATGCTCTCCTCATATCATGAAATACACATATCAATTGGAACCCTTAAATGCTTAAAAGACCTCGCACGACAGAGAAGGGTCGGATATTCTTCACTGAATGTCGTTAGGAGGGCTGTTCAGGTTATGACCGATAGAATGAATCACTCTTGATGACGTTCTTTAACTTGAGAGGTCTTTGTGTTTTATTAAACTCTCGCTCAGTAGCAAACAGGTAATAATACTCCTTCCAGCGCGTGTGCCTCTCAATACCATCCGGTATAAACACACACACATATAATGGTACCCGCAGTACGTTCAGTCACATGACATCTCCCCTCCTTTGAGTCGGAGACAGTATATACTGGTGAGTACAAAATTAATGCAGTGTCCTTTTCAAATATGCAAACAATCATGGACTTAGCAGTGCAACAATAAACTCTCCTCTGTAAATTAAACAATCAATAAAATTAGAAAAGTAGAAAGGTGCCATTAGTCAAAGTGCTGAAATAACAAAATAATATTCTCCATCCCCCCCCCCCCTTTTTTTTAGCAACAGGGGAAGGCACAATACAGCAGAAAGGCACAGTAGAACATTAACCAACATTATTAATACCGATGTTATGGGGTAGACTACCCAGTCACCTCTATAGCTGCCGGAGATTATTCTGCTCCGTAGAGGCAAGCTATATGTTACTGACACAGAAAGTCTCTAAACCTTTCAGGTGCACGAATGACTCTGCCCCTGAAAGTCACCCGAGCTGGTTCTGGAAGACGACTCACAGGCACCGCCGGGACAGTCTCCCGAACAGGGGAAACAGTCTCTCTAGCTGGTGACAAGAGGTGTAAGCTGGGGTGACGATGGTTGCTCGCCCACCTGCGCATTCTCCGCCTCACCAGGAAGGAATGTTGGTCGTAGGTGGCGCCTGTTTCTCCGCTGAGTCCCGTGCTCCGTCTGGACCAGAGAGGACCTCGGAGCTGGGTGTGGCTGTTGAACTGTCGCCGCTGTCGTCCAGCCAGACTCACCGTCGAGCTTCACTGCCACGCTCTGCCCTGGGTTGAGAGGTGGAAGTGCTCTGGCACCGTAGCGTCGGTTGTAAGCATGCCTGTAGCTCCTCTTTGCCCTGGCATCAGCTTCCCGCACCTATGTGAAGTTGGGCCATTTAGGCAACAGGACTTTTTCGATTGTAGGCACCGTCATCTTGATCTGACGGCCCATCATCAGCTGTGCAGGACTGACACCCGTGGCTTGTATCGGTGTAGCTCTGTAACTCATGAGAGCCAGGAACGGGCCATCCTGCCATAGAATTTTCTTTGCTGTCTGTACTGCTCTCTCAGCTTCACCATTGGCTTGAGGATAGTGAGGACTAGAGGTGACAAGCTTAAAGTCATAGTTAACAGCGAAACTTTCAAACGCTTTGTTCGAGAACTGCGTGGCATTATCACTGCGAACCTCATCTGGGCACCCCCACCTGGAGAAGGTATTCTTCAGGTGGGCAATTGTGGTCTCACTCTTAACGTCTGGTAGATAAGCTATTTCTATGTAGCGAGAATAATAGTCAACAACCACTCACTCTTTCTTATACTCACAGATGTCTGCACCGATCATCTGCCAGGGCCTCTGTGGCAGTGGTGTCGTGATCAGAGGCTCCTTCCTCTGTGTAGGCCTGACTTGCATGCACACGAGACATTTTGTCACCAGTTCTTGGATCTCTTTCTCCAGCCCGGGCCACCACACACTCATGTGTGCCCGCTCTCTGCACTTGTTGATGCCCTGGTGTCTGTCATGCAACCGGTGGAGTATCTCCCTTCTCATACTGTGAGGAATCACGATGCGGTCTCCGTACAGCATGAGGCCCTTCAATGTTGACAGGCTGTTACTGCAGAGGTGATATGCTTTGCCTTGTGCTGGTACACTGCCCACGTACTTCGGCCATCCCTCTCTGATCAGTCTGCTCACCACCAGTAGGTCATAGTCTGCCTAGTTTGGACGGTGACACTGGCCACGCTGCGTGAGCTGCGTCTTCAAATGCTGAAACATCACAGGTTAGTTCTGACACTTCACTCAGGATTACAGATAATGGCTGTCTGAAAAGTGTGTCAGCTACTGTCAATGTTTTCCCAGGCACGTACTCGGCAATGGGATTGTAATGCATCAGACGCATGAGCAATCGTTGGCACCTCAGGGGGACTGCGTCAAGGTCTTTGTTGTTAATCAGAGGGACCAGCGGTTTGTGGTCTGTATGGACTGTGAAGCTGTCTAGGCCATATAGGTAAGTGGAAAATCTTTCACAGGCCTAAACAGCAACTAGACACTCTTTCTCTATTTGCGCGTAGCGCTTCTCAGCATCAGTTAGTGTTCTTGAACAGAATGCCACTGGTTTCAGTCCATCTGAGTGTCTCTGTAGCAGCACACCGCCTAGCCAGTAGCTGCTTGCGTCTGCACTCACTACTGTAGGTTTGTTTACATCATAGAATGCCAGTGTAGGTGCGGTGGAGATGATTTACTTTACCTTGTTGAATGCGTTGTCTTGGGCTGCATCCCAAGTCCACACGGCGTCACACTTCAGCAGGTCGTTGAGTGGTTTTATCTCCTCTGATAAGTTAGGCAGGAAGCGCCCAAGATAATGGACCATGCCCAGGAACCTTCTCAGGCCAGGCACGTCACTTGGTGGCTGGAGCTCAGTGATGGCGCTTACTTTTGAGAGGTCAGGCTGGATGCCCTTGCTGTTGATTCGATGCCCCAAGTAGCTCAGCTGCTGTTGGCGCAGGAAGCACTTCTTGTCATTGAGCTTCAGACCTGCGCTCTCCAGGATACGTAGAACATTTTGGAGTCTCTCCTCGTGCTCCATATCATTTCTGCCATGAACTAGAATGTCGTCCATGTACACCTCTACTCCCTCTTGGCCTCGTAACAGCACAGACATTTCTCTCTGAAAGATCTCTGGTGCACTGGAGATTCCAAAAGGAAGCCGCTTGAGAAAGAATCTACCCACTGGGGTGATGAACATGGTCAGTTTAGCTTTTTCTCTCTCTAGTGGAATTTGCCAGAAGCCGCTGGCCGCATCGAGCAGAGAGAACACTCGAGAGTCTGCCAGCTTTGGCAATATGTCATCTATGGTGGGCAGAACAAATCTCTCCCTCTTCACAGCCATATTTAATCTTTTAAGATCAACACAGATCCTCACCTCACCACTTTTCTTGGGAACTATGGGAGCGCACCACTCTGTTGGCTCTTTGATCTCCTCAATGACATCGCACTTGAGCATCCTTGCCAGCTCCTTCTTGACTTTAGGAAGTAGGGGAGCAGACACTCTCCTCGCCGTGTTACGCTGTATGGGACAGCATCTTCTCGTAAGCAGATTTTCACAGGTTTTATTTTTAGGAGGCCCAGATCCGCCTCGAATGTGCTCTGTACCTCCTCCACTCTCTTCACCAGTCCCATCGCCACTGCAGCATTACACATGGATGTTGAACTTATACTGCTGGCCTTTGTACTTGGTTATGGTGGTAAACAGTCCTAGACAGTCAAGCTTATCTTAAAAAATAAAAAAATAAAAAATAATAATAATGGCGGCACTGTGGCACAGTGGTTAGCACTACTGCCTCACAGCAAGCAGGTCGTGGGTTCGAATCCGGCCTGGGGCCTTTCTGTGTGGAGTTTGCATGTTCTCCCTGTGTTCGCGTGGGTTTCCTCCAGGTACTCCGGTTTCCCCCACCCACAAAAACATGCATCATAGGAACACTCCAACCAGTAACCCTGACCAAGGAACTGGCTTTAGAACTGGAGTTGGTCCCCGGGCGCTGCTCTGTAGCTGCCCACTGCTCCTAACCATAGGGTGGGTCAAATGCAGAGGACAAATTACCCCACGGGGTTCAATAAAGTGTATCTATCTATCTTAACTCCAGGGCTGTCGAAAGCTGTGTAGTCACTGGATAACTGGGGCAGGTGTTTGAGCCGATGATAAGTGTCATCTGAAATCGCACTGGCATCTGCACCAGTGTCAATTTTGAAAGTGACAGGAGTGCCACAGACGTTCAGTTAAACAGTCCATGGCTTATTGGAATCTGACACATAGAGGTATTTTGTTTTTATCTCACCAAGGTTGTGTTCACCACTGTAACTGTCATCCTGCTGCTCCAGCGTTGTCAGCTCATTCACTCTTGCAGAGCAGCGCACGACGGCAAATTGTCCGATCTTCTGGCAGTTTCTGCATTTTGCCTGCCTGGCTGCACACTGCATTGTTCGGGTGGTCCCTTCCACACCTGAAGCACTTTGTTTCAGTAGCACCACCGTCGCGATGCCCTGCTGCCTGGAAGCCGCCGCTGCCCCGTGTCCTTCCCCGTCCTCTTTGCTGATGGAAAGGTGCAGCGCGCGCATTGTGTCTGACCTCACTCAGGGATGTTGCATCTCCGCAGCTACAACAACAAATGTGAGCGACCTCACTCAGGAATGTTGCATCTCCCGAGCCAGCGTTAGCCTGCTGGCTAACTTGCCCCTTAATCTGCTCAGACTGTCTCACCATCTCCGCTGCTTTCTCCAGTGTTAGATCTGCAGTCAATTGTAGTTTCTCTGACATCTCCTTATCCAGGATCCCGATCACCAGCTTATCACGAATATTTTCAGTCTTTACCGGACCAAACTGACAGGTCTCGGTGAGCACGTAAAGCGCCCGTATATATTCCTCTGCAGACTCGCCCCTCTTTTGCAAGCGGAGGTAAAACCAAGCACGTTCATGGATAACGTTCACCTTTGGAACTAAATAATTATTCAGCTTTTCCAACACAGTCTCATAATACTCAGCGTCCTCCCCAACCTCGAAAAACAGCGTGTTGAAAACTTGCTCAGCCTCCTTGCCGAGCGCATATAGCAACATACTAACCTGCACAGCTTCATCCTCCTGGTTTAGCTTCATGGCTAGCCGGTAGCGTTGGAACCACTGCCTCCACTCCGGCCACTGCTCCATGCGGGTGAAATCAAAGTTATCGGGAGGGTTAAACTTGGCCATTTTCACTGTTTCACTTTTGACACCAAGTTCAGGTTATGACCGATAGAATGAATCACTCTTGACGACGTTCTTTAACTAGAGAGGTTGTTGTGTTTTATTAAACTCTCGCTCAGTAGCACACAGGTAATAATACTCCTTCCAGCGCGTGCGCCTCTCAATACCGTCCGGTATAAACACACACGCATATAATGGTACCTGCAGTGCATTCATTCACATGACAGGCAATATCATCAGAGCTGCTGGGACCTGGGGGATATACTACGAAGCTGGCTATGTGATTAAGCCTGACTTCAGCACTTAGTAAAACCAGGAAACTCTTAAAATCTGGAACATGGACTAATGTAAAAAGTGCTTTTCCAGGTTTTACTTATGCTTAAAGTCTGGCTTAATCACAAAGCCAGCTTCGTAGTATACCCCCCCCGACAACTGTGTGGATCCCGAACAATGTGGATAATTCTTAAGCCCAACACCCACTGGCCGCGAAGCGTCGCGTCAAACTCCAAACGTTTTTAAACGCCCACTGGAAGCGTCAGTTGCATCAATATTAACGGATGACAACAGGACCGAGAAGCAAGCCATGGGTATCATTCTCAAAATATTCAACAAGACAACATTTAATTTTGAAAATACCTACTGATAAAGCTTATTTTAAGTGATGGCAATGTGCGACGTTCAGGTTAGTACGCACTATAGGCCTTCGTAATATACAGGCATAATTGTCCTCCTAAATCTCTAGTAAATTAAGATTATGATTCACTTTACCCAGCAGCGAATTAGCTAGCTAACTTAGCAGTGTTAAGTTTTAAACAGTGTACCTTGATTTAGGTACTGTCTAACTGTAGATCGCTTTGATAACTTAAATACTTGGTTAAAAAGCAGGTTGACAACTGCATGTGAGGTTGCCGCTAAATGTGTGCCACTAACCATGACAAGGGGAAATAATTAAATAATCTAAAAGACAAATGCGTTTTTATTGTGTTGACGCTTCAGAAATTGAGCAGTGGCGAAAAACACGCTGCCAGTGGGTGTTGCTCCATTGAAATGAATGGAACCTATTTTTTGATGCGCGTCTCACGCTTCTGGTGGGCGTTGGGCTTTAAGCAGAAACATGGTCTGCGTGTCAAAAGGGAGACCGTCATGAGAATGCTTCGGCAGCTTCGGACCTATTGAATGGTAAGTGCGGCGGATAAACCTGCGACGTGCCCGCAACAGGGTCCCGCGTGGATTCAGCTGCCGGAGCATTCAGGAGAGCATTTCAAGAATGACATTATATGTATGTCCCTTGTTGAAGTATTGCGCTATCAACTCAAGCTCCTCTTCCATCCTGGTAAACACTTGAAATTTCATGCTGGCTCTGCAGTATCCAGTATAAACAGGAAATGATAAATGACTGATGCCGGACAGACTTGGGTTTAGCCAATCACAAACAAGTACAATGGTCCTACCCTTTCCAGTTTCATGAAATGTATTTTGTGATCTGTGAAATGTTTTTGTGTTTTGTGAAATGTATTTGTGTTCTCTGAAATTTATTTTTGTTCTGTGAAATGTATTTGTGTTCTGTGAAATTTATTTTTGTTCTGTTAAATTTATTTGTGTTTTGAGAAATTTATTTTCGTTCTGTGAAATGTATTTGTGTTTTGTGAAATGTATTTGTGTTCTGTGAAATTTATTTTTGTTCTGTGAAGTGTATTTGTGTTTTGTGAAATATATTTTGCGCTTTTGAAATATTTATTACTATTGCCCTTCAGGGCCACCGTAGAAACTGGAAGAGTTACTGAAAAGTAAGGCTGGATTGAGGAGGAAAACAATTCAGACACAGGAAGAGACATTATGTGCTATATTATCCATGCTATGTGATGAAAATCAGGCTAGGAGAATGTTCTTTTTTCTGGCCTATAGTATTTAGAATTCCATCATATTTCAGTTTCTTTTCATAATTTTAGTTCAGAGCAGGGGCCGTAAACACAAAAAAATCTTCATGAAAATTCAGCAATGAAATTATTTTTTTAAAAACTGAGAATTGAGAAATGGCTGGGAGTTAATACAATACATTTCTGGGATCATAAACTCCTTGACCATCATTTCTAAAATTTGCTACTCCTTTGAGATCACAGTTATATTGTCTGTAAAAAACATTTTGAAAATTGCATGGAAGTGCGCTTATGTAAGCCCTAAGCATAATGTGTCTAATGTTATAATTTCCAATATCATGGAATGTTTACAAATGAGTAAATAATAATAATAATAATAAATAAATGCACCCATTGTATACTCTTCATTCTCAACTGTCTGGATATTTCTGCTATTAATTCCATCAATGAGTGGTTGCATGATTTGTTGAAAATCCATACTGGTTATTTCCCAAGATTTTACATTTATCTAAATGATTTTAAAAATTAACCACTGCGAAAGTGTCAGATGGAAAGGGCTCAGGTATACATACAAGGCTGATTTAGCTGTTCAAACCAGACTTACACTTGAGGAAAATTTTCAACATTTTATTTGTAAGTTACTTTAAACTAATATTACCTGAGCACATTTCAGCTTTTTGTCTTTGTTGCATATTTTTTTTATGAGCTCCTGGGCACATTTGAGTGCATCACAGGAATGTCTGGCACTTTTTTATTTATTTATTTTTTTGAAGCAATTATTTTTTGTGCACTTGGAGGTGATGAATATGTATCAGAATTTAATGATGTTAAATTAAATAGAAATTGCGTTAAGATGATGCCTAGTTCACTATATGACAACACTATATTGTGAATAGTTAAAGAGTGAGCCATTAAAAACACAGTCTTGGTTAGATAAGTGACTACAGTTTATCAAAAGTATGCTGATAAAGTCACTGGGGTATTAGCTAGTTAGTTAATGCACAAGCATACGACATGTTGAAGCCAACTTTGTTAATTAGTAAAATTAACATATCAGCTAATTTATCTTATCTACAGCAGATTTCATTTGAAAGCCATGCCTGCCGCATGCACTGCTCTAGAACAGCCAGACAGCAAAGAGAACCATGCATTATTTTTGTGTATCCTGTGCACATCAGTCATTGGTAGAGCAGTCTGTCAATCCCATCTAACTCCATAAATCCAAACTGTACTTCAGATAGAGCAAACAATTGGTTAAAAGCTAATGTCCTTGCCTCTAGGATCCTGGCTTCTTTTTTTTCAGACCATCTGTTTTGGAGTTGAAGATTTTCAGTTTCAAGCCTGAGAGACAATGCTGCTAGAAATCATGTGACTTGCAAGCTCACAACTATCTGTGCAGATCTCTGGAGAGTGGGTGTTGTGAACTCATCCCTGAAAGAACAGCAATGCAAGTGCACATATACATCCACAAAAGTTTAAAAATAAAGGGCGCATGTAAATCCATTGTTGTTGGTTTTATGGCAGGTAATCTGAGCACATGGTTCAAAGGGGTTGTACTTAATCTCTTAATTAATCATAGGCATGTTTTCAGCGTAACATGAAATAAGGCAATCAGAGGGGGTGTTTGTATCGCGCCCAGGTTCCATGGATCAAATGGGCGAAT
This sequence comes from Gymnothorax javanicus, assembly GCA_029692085.1. Lineage (NCBI taxonomy): Eukaryota > Metazoa > Chordata > Actinopteri > Anguilliformes > Muraenidae > Gymnothorax > Gymnothorax javanicus. The sequence goes on from CM056194.1 coordinate 141,339,489, forward strand.
AAACAGTTTCTCCCATCATGATGGGCGCTATAATGTAGTTTTTAAAAATGAAAAGAGGTGGTGCAATGAAACATCTGGATTTTGCTAACTGAACAATCTCAAGGAACTAAGCGTGGACTGCAGTGCAGGCATACAAAATGGCAACTAGTGCGCTGAAAGGCACTCACATAAGTCAATTACACTTTACGGTGTGCAACTGTTTCATAGTTAATTTTTTTTAAAAAACAAGTATATCAAAGATGTGCATGCCAGCATGGACAATTTGAGCTGTCTTATCCTTTCAAACTTTCCTTTGCATTATCATCCGCCATTTTGGATCCTGGCTTAACCCACCTCGCATGCAGGGTCAGCAAGTTCCTAATCCCAATCAGTGAACTGACGAAAACTAATGGCCTGGTCAGCAATCTCAGTCAAGTTCGTGGAATCTAGAAGTGAAACAAACATGCCCAGAGTGTCATTTCGTATTCCCATTAAAAGCCAGGTGCACTCGCACATCAGCAAATTGCTCTTATTAGGGCATATTTGCCAAGTAGCAGGGAAAAAAATGTTACTCTGTAGAGGAAGCGGCCAGCTCATGTGCTATCGCAAACCACTGCTGAAAGTATGGAAACCTGATCACAGCGATCTCCAAAAATGTTAATTTGAACATTTTCAAAGTATTGTTCAACAGAGAGGAAAAAAAAAGGTTTTAATTCAGGGCCTGGGTAAAAAAAATTATTTAGTTTGGTCGGGGCACAACCAAAAGAAATTAAAATGACCGATAGAAAAACAGGCAGTGAGAACGAAATGAAAATAATGTTATTTTGTTTACACCACCAAAACCACTTGAATAATATCTGACAGGAGCGACATGAACTTGGTTTTGCTTACATCTCATCATAGAACTTGGTTTTAATTGTAGACCATGACGACGGATCCAATTGTTGACATTTTAGTTTGTTTGTTATCAGTGTAAATAGTAACTCTAGATAAATGTGTTTGTTAGTACGATAATAGGACTGATGGGTTGCAGGTGATGTGGCAGAATGATAATTGTGCCAGTTATAAGTTTAAGAGAGTGTCATGTACAACGCACCTGAGACAGGTGCAGAGTGAGAAGCAGGAGAGCAGGAGATGTCTCCATATGCCTGAAGAAAATGCTGCTTTTCAGGATTATGAACAACAGCAAAGCCAAACAAATCTCCGTTGTGGGAAGTAACATTTTTAAGATTTCAATCCGTCAGCGTTTAACAATCATGTAAATATGTAGGGGCGTCCATTGGACTCGACCATTCAATATTGGTTTTCAGCTTTGTCTCTTGCGTACAGAGATTTCTCCGGATTCTCTGAATCTTTTAAGGATATCGTGCCGTAGATGATGCAAACTCCAAATTTTTTGCAATTTTACACTGAGATATGTTATTCATAAATTGTTTTCCACGGTCTTTCACAGATTGGTGAAGTCCTTGTAATCTTTACTTCTGAAAGAGTCAGTCTCTCTGGGATGCTCTTTTTATACCTAATCATGTTACTGACCTGTCGCCAATTAACCTAATTAGCAGTGAGATATTCCACCAGGAGTATTTTTTTTTTTTTAGCATCAAACAACTTTTTCAGTTTTTTGTTGCCCCATCCCAACTTTTTTGAAGCATGTTGCTGGCATTAAATAAAAAAGGAGCAGGTAGTTTTCAAAAGACAATTAGATCTCTTAGTTTAAGCATCTGATGTGTCGTCTTTGTACTCGCTTCAGTAAAATATTGGGTCACACTTCAGTTGAATTGTCGCTCAAAAAGGCTTTATACAGCATGTACAATGCCTTCATAAATGAGACAAAATGTCTTCATAAATAATACATAAGCAAATTTCATGCTTTGTAAAGGGTGAAATAACATCCTTATTCAGCATGTGATGCCAGATATGAAAATGATAATGTCACTTAGCTGACAATGTCACCCTTTATAGCATTTAGCCACTAAGTGATATTGTCAGTTATATCACATCTGGCATCACTTGTTGAATAAGGATGTGTTATTTCACGCTTTACAAAACGTGACATTTGCTTATGTATGATTTATGAAGACATTATGTCTCATTTATGAAAGCATTTTACATGCTTTATAAAGCCTTTATGAGCAACACTTCATCTAAAGTGTGATCAAATACTGAATTTAAATGATTTAAATTAAATTTAAATTTAAATGCAGATCATTGCATTCTGTATTTATTTACATTTTACACAGCGTCTCAACTTTTTTGGAAACGTGTTTGTTCTAGTAATAATTGCATTTAACTACAGGGACTTCTACTGTCTTACAGTGGCACCTTGCCAAGATTCCTTGCCACCCCCCCATTTGCCACCTGATGTAAAATTTTCTACATATTATGCCACTGACTACAATTAACAATGAGGGTAAAGTGTGGGGGAAGGGAACTGGAATGCACAAGGGGAGGGTTGAAGCCATGAGACAATAACTGAATAATGAGGAGCAACTAAACTAAAACTGATGCAGACAGCCAGATTGCTGGGTAAAAAAAACTATTGACAATGATTAGGACTTTACAGGAGTAACTTACTGTATAGCATCATTTGATGGAGCGAAAGCACTCAGTGACAAACGTATTTCAAGGATTGTCCATTTACATGGTTCAGTTTAACAGGGAACAAATTTACAGAATTGAAGGAAACTTCTACGCATCCAGCTTGCAAATCCTTGGAGGCCATGCAGGGATGATCCCAATTTGCTTGTTTTCATCTCACAGGAATATATTATCAAATCTGTGATTTTCCAGAGTGCTTTGTTAATGTAGAAGTACTTGGTCTGTCTGCATGTTTTGCTTAATTTAATATTCCATTTAATTTGAAAAACAGAGAGGCATTGCACGACTCCCTAAATTGGATGGGTTGTCACAGTAACACATTGAAGAAATAGTTTCTGAAGCAGCAATCACAGCATAACCAGATGCTGATAAAAATCAACCAGGTTGTCATGTAGGAACTAATTTCTTCATGCTGCAGGCGGCCTTTCCTCCTATTTATAACATAATATGCTTCTCAATCGCATACTTGCGCAGCTTAGGCAGTTATGCTTTGATATTTGAAGACAAATTTGTATGTTGCCAGTAATTCTGCTCCTCTGATTTCATAGCGCCAAAATTGCTCCAACTGGCTGTCCATATTTCAGCAGTCGGGTCTATTTCCCCTCTTCGGGCCTGTGTATCACCGCTGTTTCCTATTTTTGGGTGCAAAGTTGCAAGTGAGATATTTCAGCAACTCTCATTTGACGGCGAAAGGCTGAAGCTCAGGGAGAATGCATAGAAATGCTGGCAAATTTCAGAGCTATTCCAGATACCGTTGGGAGACCTTAGGTGCCCCTGATCCCACATTAAATGCATCTGACTTTTTCCGCTTGACTGCACTGTAGGTCACGGAGATGGCCCGGCCAGAGCATATCCGCCACTAATCAGCACTCAACTTTGTCAGAGTCTCCACTAAGCACAGTGCTGGAATCTTCTTTGGAAATGTGATTTTATCCTGTCACTTAAAAACTCCACCAACCAACATAGCCTCCACACCCCCCCACCACCACCACCTACCTCCCCAAACCCTTAAACAAACATCTCCATACATGCTGATTTACAGATGTGACAGCTTATGTTAGGAAACTATCTTGCCATTTTCTCCTTGAATATATGTCAGCTGTAGCTTTGAACCAGCCCCTCTTTCTGCTGCATACTTAACTCAGATGCTAAGCTAGATGCTCTTCAGACCCCCAGTGTGTTGACTTGACAGTTGTGATGCATTAATAGAAAATTATCTTGCAGCAAGGTAGGAACAGATTTGGCCCTGGTCTGATACTTGTCCAAATTCCAGACGTTAAAATCACAAAAATTTCATTTTAAACAAGTTTATTTGTGGAGATGTTTGGTACATTTTTTGATCCTGACTCCAACTTGCAATATTTGCAATATTATGCATTCAGTGTTCTCTTGACTAAATACACCTTTGCACTAATGGCAGCTGGTGAGCTGAAAATAGAGGAAACATCCCCTTCAGCTAATGATTGTTCAAGACCTGTTTTTGATCGTTTATTTAAAATAACATTATGTGAACTCTGAAAACGGTCATCATTATCTGGTGTGGCTAGTTTGCCAAGTCAAAACCTCTTAAAGCCCAACGTCTGCCTAGCGGTATCACGCTATACGGGATTTTCAGTGGTGTGCTATCAGCCTCTGACCCTTTAACGCATAATGCTTTCCAGTTGTTCCTGTTTAAGATTTCCTGATTAATAATGAAAGAATTTATTCACTGAATAATCAAGACCAATATATGAGCGTAAAATGATAAGAAATAACAGGGATTACGGATGAGCAACATTGACAACGTACTTTAAAGTCATATTGTAAGGATGAAAAAAACAATTAACTAATGCAACATTTTCTCTGAATTTAATCTCCCGTTATAACATTTTTCCAGCAGTGCACCCTAATTCATTTTTGAGACTGCACTTTGTCAAAATGTTTTCACTGTTATATATATATATATAGTGCAGTGGCGGCTGGTGAACTGGTGATAGGGGAGGCTCAAAACAATCCCTTAAAATTAATGACTGGGCACAACCTGTTTTAAATCATTCATTTAAATTACCATTACAGAAACTCCAATAACTCTCAACATTATCAGATGTGGCCAGTTCCTATACTGATTACGATTCCGGACTTCTCACGCTTTTCTTTATTCAGGGATTGGAAGCAATGCATGTGTTTCATGATCGTTTAAATGAAATAAGATCATTTGAAACGTCTTTATGCAATTCCATTGCTTCCAACCCCTCCAGTACACAAGGACTTCAATTCCGCACGAGAATCTCTTACATAACTGTTGATTGAATAATTGCTGACTACAGCAGAGGAATGTAAATATGCCACTTAAACTCACACCGAATGCGTGAGAGTTGACTGGTATGCGTTATAAATTAAAACTGGCCACAACTGATAAAGTTGAGAGTTTTCGGAGTTTCTGCAATGGTGATCTAAATGAATGATTGAAAACAGGTCGTGACCAATCATTAATTTTAAGGGATTGTTTTGAGCCTCCCCTATCGCCAGTTCACCAGCCGCCACTGATATAGTGCTATATTTGCGGGTAAGCACAGTGATACACTCGTTGCCGCGATACAATAATAATTTATTAAATTACTGATGGCTCTTATGTCAAAGCGGTGGTGATTGAATTATTTAATACAGCTACATTGCATTGTGGCTATGTGAGTGCGACCGCCTTTTTTCACATTTGTAATTTTACCGTGGTCAGCAACTTTCCAACTCTGGTGTGCATTCCTTTTCTCTTGTGAAAAAAAGAATACATTTCAAATGGGAAACATTCTCTTTGGCTTATTAAACCCTAGGCTTACAGAAAATTGGCACAAAAAGAATTCAGAATCTTTGAGAGGCATATTTTCTTTTAATGTCATCATTGATGTGGATAGGAAAATGTCTAATATCTAGCCTATGTGATGCAACGTACAATAACGCCCATAAAAACAATCTGGTTGTTATTTCCACCATTTAGTCTTTGCAAGTGAGCAAATTAATGTTTAGTTGATAATTAGGAAAAGTAATTGAAAACCGGCTTGGAGTAATGAAGCGTTATTGGGGGAAAATACAACAGAGTTTTTGCAAGGCCACGCCTCAAACTCACCAGTCTATGAAGACCTGGACCGCATTCTCAGCCTTGCAATCATTGTATGCAGCTGCTGTTCATTTCCACTGCGTGGTAGTGTTGGGCTATTAAAGACCGAGCTTCGCACTTCTTTGCGAAGTCTCGTGAGCCACATGCCTTTGTTGTATTTCTAGTCTTGTATTATACTTATTCTCTGCGTATCGCGTGGAAATGTTCTAACTCTCTAACTTAGTGCTGTTTATTGTTCATATCAGCACTTTAACTTCATTATTAAGGAACCTTGTTTCCTATATTTCTTTTCCTATTTTAGTAATACATTGTTACTGTGGCTAAAGCCCAGTGTTTGTATTACTAATAGGATTATTTAGGAACCTAATTTCCTATTTGTTTTGTATTGTTTCGTGTGTGCCTCCCTACTGCGTATAAAGCATAATAAATAAAACAAAGTCCATCTTTGTTTGGATTGGGCCAAACTAAAGCAACCAATTGGAACCTTGTACGAGACTTTTATGATTATGCCTAAAGGTAACCCTGATTTTGGAAAAACTCAATGTGATTCTAAAATGCTGTTTAATTTAATTGCCAATGAGGGTCCCAACTCACTGCCTACTCACAATAATGCAAACAAAAGGAGATGGGACAGTTTCATGAAAGTACATGTGGAGTTTTATTCTTCTATACTTTTTCAGTTAATCGTCAAGCTCACTCTCATCTCCTCTAAAGTTAGCTCAAAGTTATAAAAGTACTGGCAGTAATGAATCAGATATGTACTTATGTGGCATTAACACAGATATTGAATTTTACCTCCTGACCTTTATTAAAATCTCAAAACATATTGTGACTGCAATAGAGATTGCCATGTGTTAATTCCACATAAGGTTTAAAAATTCAGGATCAACTTTTTACAATAAAGAAGGGTACTGAAATTCAACATGCCTTAATGTTACTTGAATTAATTAGTGCAAAGGAAGGCTTATGAAATAACAAAAATAAACACCATTGTACGTAGCAGTAATGAGCAAAGTGGTTTCAGCTGTGACGACCTGGTGCCCAAGGGTGTTGAAGGGGCACCAGGAGAATCGTAGAATCATAAAGGAACCAAGTGCAGGAACTTTGATTGATTAAAATGAACAAAGAGAATAAATAACACAAATACAAAAATTCAGGAGGATAATAAAAAGGAAGTGCTCTCAACAAAAGAGTGTCAGAAACTAAAGCTACCTGCCAGTGAGGAGAAAACTAAGGTTTAAATAAACAAGGGAATGATACTCAGCTAAGGAAAACCAGGTGTGATAATTAGGAGAGAGAATATGGGGCATAATTGACTAATTAGGTGAGGGCAGGTAGCCATGAATCCGGAATGCCTAGGGGCAGGGGCATTACATCAGCAGAAATGTAGACATCTGAATTTTATAAAGAATTAGAAGGACAGGATTCCAGCTCCGTGAACATTCAATGTTTCATTGAGAAAAGTATTTTTTATTATTTCTAAAAGTTGAAATTAAACTATGAAGTCACTATCACGATGGGCTCTAAATTCGTTGACCAGGCGCAGGCACGGCGAATGAGGGGAGCGCCGCACCAACGGGGTATATCCAGGCGTATTTTGCAATTTCGTGCCCAGCGCAGCAAGAACTCCTCTGTCCCACCTCTGTCCCTCCTGCCGGCGCAAGTGGCAAAGAGGGAGGAGAGAAGGCGTGAGTGGGTTTAACACAGCCGAGTCAAATCTTCACCAATCAAATGAGCTCCTCTCCTCACCTTTAAAATGTTGGAATAAAGAAGCCTCTGTCCTATATCTGCATGATGCGTTAATGTTGCATTTTACTTTTCTGCTTCAGGCATGTTTTCTGCGCTGCTTACGCCTATATTAAGCATTACGAATATGAGTTAGCTGGCTAGCTAGGGCATTCATGAATTATTACCATTAGCGAACTTGAATGGAATTTCAAAACGAAACTATGTCAGATCATTCGAAATTATGAAGTTGGAATGAAATACGACGGTTGCTCATTTATTTCTTCTGCCTGCATCATTGGGGAGAGAAACGATGGATAGTGTGTTCCTATTATTACACCCTGTTGCTGCTCAAAATTTTGCATGGACATGCTTGGACAACAATGCAAGATACGTTACACGTTTATTTTCAGTATGGGATCTTAAAGGGGACCTATTATGCTGATCCTTCTTTTAATACATATTAGTAATGTTATAATGATGGTTGTCCATGCTCAACCTCTGAAAAGTTTCTAAACATAAGATACAGGGGTTTTGCCGTAATCCAAGAACGTGATTTCGTGAGCGTGATTTCCTCTCTGAACAGCTCCTCCCGAGATCTTCACGAGATCTGGGTAAAACCTGACGTCAGGTTGTGCCATCCAATTAGTACAGACCTAGCCAGAGCCAATCATGGCGCTGGACCTGCCCACACCGGAAACTATTCTAGCAGGCACTAACAACGGCAGATCATACTATGCCTCAGTAGCGTTGACACTTTTGGAAATACAAAAGAAGAACCGCAGATCATTTGAGCTGCAATTTTGTTAGTATCTCTCCCATAAGCTACTTGTCCGTTTACTTTTGGATGCGAAGAAAAACAAATATTTCTCTTCGAAAAGACGATGCCACCAGAAATCAGTGGGTAGCTTTTTTTGTTTGCTGGCAGCAAACAGCCACGGCCAAATGGAACGTTAGCTGTTTGTGCTCAGCATTTCACCAAAGACAGCTTTGTCAATAAAGGATAATTCGACACAGGATAAGCGTTTCAGCTGCTTCTCAAACCTGAAGCAGCTGCATCGATCAAGCGCTCGGAGCCACAAGCTGTAAGTAACCATATAACAGCAAATAATGTAAGTGAAGCTTACATGTTACGGGTGGCTAGCAGGACCGCTAGCGATAGTTAGCACTAACAACTGGCCTCAAAGGCAGGCTTGGTAAAATATCTGAAGATAAAGCCTGTATCGGTCGCAACTGTCCGTGACTCACAGACACAGAAGCTGTAAGTTGCTTTTACTGCATAAGCCAACCTGACGTGATAGCCAGTCGATTGTGGCTGTAGCACAGCGGCTAACGTAGCCAAGTTACTGTTGCTAATGCTTGTGTCCTAAATATGCAATAGTGATATCAGGGGAAATTCTACAGAAGGTGTGTGAACATAAACCTCATTTGAAGCTAACTTTTAAAACTTGTTTGTAATTTGGATGCTTGGTACAACTGTTCACAGTAACAGAACTTGCTGTCTGTAAAACCTGTATTGCAAGGGTTTGTCTCTGTGGTTATGACCGCTCCGTCACCAGCTACTGCATGTTAGTTTGCGTGTCGTGCTAATTAAAAATGCTCCTGGTTAACTTATATGCAGTAATTCTGATCGGTATGCTTGTGTTACTTCGGTAAGCATCAATGTGGCAGTTTCATCATAACCTTGCCCGATTGTAGGCTCTACAGTTAGTGATCGCTTCACTTATCCATGACCGGGATCAGCAGGATACTTCACAAATGTCTGAGCAAGCTCTCTGGTGCTACCATGAAAGCAATGCGAAACGCAGAAGCTCTACCGGTTTACAAATGATTTCTCTGCACTACCTTGACATAATTTCATCCCCCCTTAGAAATTGTTGTGGCTAATAAAAAGCCGAAAAAGGCGGAGATTAAATAGGTAATTCTTTCCTGTAGAAGTGATCGATTCGCTAGCTCCACATAAGCAACTTGTCCGCGCTAACGGAACGTACGGTTTGCAAAACCTGTATTATGTTCATAACATAACCGAGCTCTCTCAAGCTGTCGCGTACTATCCATAAAGCTGCTTTCACATCGGACACGAAACTAATTTTTTCGCGACAGATTACATTCAAAGTCAATACAAAGACGCAAAAACGGGCATGTCAAGCCGCTTTCACACCGGACGCTAAACGAATTTTTTCGCGCGACAGATTACATTCAAAGTCATGGCCACTTATCAGCTACTGCATGTTAGTTTGCCTGCTCTGCTAATTAAAAACGCTCCTGGTTAACTTATATGCAGCGATTCTGATTGGTATGCTTGTGTTACTTCGGTAAACATCAATGTGGCAGTTTCATCATAAAGTTGCCTGATTGTAGCCACTACAGTTGAAGCTAACCGGAGAGGTGCTGTATGTGTCTGCCGAGTTGGGCTGCAGTTAGACCAGACGTAGGTTTTGCAAAGCTTGGGGTGAGTTTTTGGGTGCTTGTGAAACGATCGCTTTACTTATCCATGACCGGGGTCAGCCTGATACATCCCCAATGTCTGAGCAAGCTCTCTGATGCTACCGGTGAAAGCAATAGGAAAAGCACAGGCTATAACGTGTATGGTATCACAAACGATTTCTCTGCATTGCTGTTGATTGAGTATTAAATCGGCGACTGAATATTAAATTATTTCCGGATTCGCTTGCTCCACATAAGCAACGGTTCACGCAGACGGAACTTACGGTCTGTAAAACCTGTATTATGCTCATAACAATACCAGAGCTCTAGCTCGCGCACAATCCATAATGCGCCCATTCTCTGTGAGGAAACGCTTGTCATTCCGAAGCAATAAGTAAACCATTACCACGGGCAATTTCCGAAAAGGCTGTTTAGCCTGGAGCTTTCGCCCCTCCGTCATATACCAGCGCGGAAGCTGTTCGTTGCTCCACGCTAACAACACACCACAGCTATGCACACGACCCAGCAGGTCCTAATACACACCGAAGCAGTCCATAAGCTGTTGGTCCACTTTTAGCTGCTCCTCACTGTCCATGTTTCCCTCTAAACTCAGACCCACCGGATTTCTACGGTCTCCGGTCTACACTTGGGCATGTCGACCCGTTCTACAAATGTGTCTACATGGGGTGGATTCTAGCTTCCCCTGCATCCAAGCTAGGACTAGAAAAACCGCGGTACTCACCAACTGTTGCCGTAGCAAACTGTAGCCGATAGCAAATTTGAGCTTGCGCTGAGAGATATTCGCGCACTCGTCCTCCACTTTCGCCATGTTTGTTAGAACAAGATCATGTCATTAGATCTACAAAAGTATATTCAAGTATAACGTTTGTTTGCCCGCCGCTTCCTTATCAGATTGCAGACGTGTCTCAGGTTTCACTCTGGGGAGCCGGACACGGAAAACTGCGTTCTGCAGCCTCGTCCCGCCCACCTCCGCCCTCTACAGAGCTGGCCAGTCAGAAGAAAGTGGGTACACGGGGAGTGGGGGCCATAGCGGAAGAGCCACCCCAGTGAGGCGTTTCAGGCAGAGACTACAATGTACTACAAATGCAGTTTTTTGAGGATGGCAGTATGAGCGAAATAAATACCCTTTTTTTACTTTGCGCGATCAGGAGTACTCTAGGGGAGTCAAAGACCAAAATATAAACTTGGAAAAATAGCAAAATAGGTCCCCTTTAACTCAGTGCGAGAGCATAGCAATCAGGCTGTATTCCTTTCCCCCACTAAAAACGATAAAACCTAAGTGACAATAATAGTATTAAGCCGCTTGCACACTGGACGCGAAAGGAATTTTTCACACGACAGATTACATTCAAAGTCAATGCAAAGACATTATTTTGTTATACATTTTTATTCGTGGTTTCCCGCAGAACATACTGAATTTCTGTATTGCCAGCTGTTACGTGAGCGCTGCTGGGAGAGACGCAGGTCTCGAACGAAGTTTATTTTCTCCTGATCTGTTGGTCTTAAATTACAGTGACGTGATCGCGTGGCTCTGATTTAGCTCCTCGGCGATGGAAAAGCAAACAGGTTCTTAGGAGGTTCGTGGGTTGAACCAACTAAGCACTGGCACTAGCACCAGCACGGCACTACCACCAGGTTCTTCTTGGTGGAAAAGGGGTAAATGGCCACCAGAGGCGGCCCCTCCACCAGCGTGGCCATGAGCTTGCCGGAGGAAAGTGCGTCCTCCACCCTCTTAGCTGTCAGTGTCAAGGGCTTTGGTGGGATTGAGGTTGGCATTACAGGTAAGGCAAACATATTTTCCCACTAATAAAGACACTCATATTTAGTAACCTATATTTAAACCCTGTGTAATAGAGATAAGTAGTGTGCACAGATCACAACATATACAAATACCATGCGTGACGCGGATGAAATCAGAAGCACCTGTCTGTAAAGGATGCACTGCCAAGCGTCTATCTTTTTCTCTTTTCTTTTGCATTATTTGAGATGAGAGAAGCCGGATGTATATGCACTACCTGATGCCGAGGCAGTTTGTGGTTGGCTGAGAAAGATGAGAAGTCATTGGTTTGCATCGCAGATTCAGCTGCGTTGATTAAGCCAGGTCGAATTTCCATTACGCTTGCCAACCGCCTTTGATCTGACATCAGGACAATCGATATAGATACTATAATTTATGTCCTGATTCAGATAGTTACATTAAATAGTGGTTGCTGTAATTATGTATTGCATTGAAATGTGCCTGACATTCTGGAAACCTGCCTGTGAGGTTTCGGTGACGTGTGCGCACTGTGCGCCGGTCAGCCAAATTACCACTGCACAGAAAGTAAACCAGGTTGGAGCTGGCGAGCTCTCTGCGCACTTTCGGCGGAGCGTTTTGCCACGAAATTGTCACTGCGTCATGATGAATATGTGACACCTCCCCCTACTGCGCCGCAACACCCATCTCGGCGCACGTCGGTCTACCAAATTGCCAAAGTGGCTGCGCATGGGACGAAATTACCACTGCGCGGGCTGCGCCGGACGAAATTACCACTGCGCGAGCTGCACCACGCTGCGCCACCCTGTGCTCCGCCAAGAAATTAGAGCCCATTATTTTAATTTTGTTTATGAAATACAGGTCCTCAATCAGCATCTTGCTTTGCTCTCAAGTCAAAAGAATGTATTGATTATAAGTGTTAAGTACTGTTTGTGAAGTTCAGCAGTCAGAAAAATTTACTTCCTAATTTCTTCTGAAAAAAAAAAAGGATTTGAAAATGATCCAGCCTGCATTTCAAGGTGTAAATTCTGCCTTCAATTTGTCGAACACGTCATAAGAAAGAAGAAAAAACAGAACAGCGGAAAAGATACTTAAAGGCATTTAGGCTGACCTGAGGTCACAATCGGCAGAGAGGGCCAGGAGGTCATCATGTTGTGTGGGAACCCTGCAGTGAAGCAGTCTATTCCAGGCTCCTGGGATTACAGCCACGGGTCCTGGCCCAGGGCTGCTACTGACCCCCTTCACTTGGGGACAGGAGGTATGAGGAAATGGGAGTTTGTGGGGGGCAGGGTGCTCATGTTTCTCAAATCCTAATTATGTGCCCTTTGAACTCACCCATCATTTCCTATAGCACGTATTCCCATGGTACCAAAAGAAAATTGAGATGTTTTCTCACATCAAAGGCCACTGCAGGTGTCAAATATGTATTCATCCTTCGTCTTAATACTGCCACAATCTTTTTTCTCTTACGCTATGTCAGGACTTGATAACTCAGTAGGTTAGGGACACTTATCCCTAAGTGGGTGATGCTGTAGTTACTTGGCAACAGACAGTAGTGATGCTATGTAAGCAATCCCTAGATTCTGTACTCAAAGTAACAAAAGTTATCAATTCAGAACTTTCACCCATTAAAGATAATGAACTTTTGATGGAAAATGTCAGTGGCCGTGATCAGACAACATTTTGCAGCAATCATATTGTTCTCTCTTCATTTGTAGGTCTGTAATAATGAAAGGATGGCTGGTTTCCACTGAAGCAAGTTGTTCATGGCATAATTTGCTTTAACGGCCCAAAAATGTCAACAGAGGTGAAATATCAGCTATACATTTTTCACTCTGTTTGCCAAAACGAGATAAGAAAACAGCAGGCGGGCAGAGAATATGGAGCTCTTAGCCTCTAAAGCTGCTGGAAAATGTCTCAGTAACCAGGGGTTGCAAATGGCTGCCGGGGATTGAGAGGAAGAGTGCGGGCTGGGAGGGCAACTTCCTTTCCAGTCCGCCTCTTTTCAACGCCAACGGCGACCTGGCTCCTCTCCACATGGGAATGCTGGTCCCCCTTCTCAAAAAAAAAAAAAAGATCCAGAACATGACAAACCACCAGGATATTCTTTTTATAAGTTAAAACACCATATAATTCCTCCACTCCTTCTTTCCCTTGCCTGCGGGGAGAGGAAAATAAGCTTATTATCGAATTTTTGCGCTCAAACCGCGTAATTTCTTGGATGCATGAAATGGCTGTCTCTTCAGGAAGCGAGGGGGGACTGTTCTGCAGAGTGGCAGCCGTTCCCACTTGGTGACTTAGGCCAACAGTTCACCAAAAGTAACCAGTAGTTACCTGCTGTGCAATTGATAGGTTTTCCCCACAGCTACGTAACTTTAATTTTCAACAATCAAGAGCAAAGAGGCTATGAAACCAAGGCAAAGGAAAGTGCTCAGGGTAGAAGAGGCCCTTTCAAAAACACTTGTGGAATGGACAGAGCCAAGAGTGGGCTGTAACAGGCAAAAAGGTTGCCACCAGTATGGGCACAGGTTTAGGAACCCCTGTCTGTTAAGTTCCTGTGCAGTGCCCCAACAGGCCATGTTTAGGTAGTTTGTTCCAATAAAACAACATTGCCTGGGAAAATGGAGTCAATTTCTGTCTCCCATTTCCTGTCCTTAAAACTTAAATCCTCAATGCTGCCTGTCTTCCCTGTTCCTTAATGTGCTGAGAGCAGCTTGTCATTTCCTCTTTGAATTGTGCGGATCTAAATTGAATTCTCAGTGTCCTCAATCCCCAAGACCATGAGGGAGGGTGGGATGAGAAGATAAAGATGTCTTGCATGTTCTTAAAACTGCAAGCCAAGTTATGTTAGACTAATATGGCGGAAGTTGCCTTGGAAATTAGCATAAACTTGGCCAAATGCAAGGCATTACTTCAACAGAGATACAATAAAAATCAATAAAAATAAGGGGAAATTCAGTTAGCTGCTTTTGCTTGAGCAAGTTACATGAAAAGAATACCAAATTTAAAAAATAAGCAATTCTGGCTTTTTTTCTAAGTATTTTACTTAGTGCTTGCCGTTACATAGTGTGACCATTAACTATTCAATAATGTTGCGCACAGGTACACCATATTGTTTATAAATTAAGCACTGAATAAAAGTCTATAATTGCATGTTGACTGGTCTTTAAGGAGCTAAAAATAGCTCGTGGGGTTCCCGTATAAGCTCTCATTCAGACCGGAATTTGCTGACTGGCTTTAAAATACTGGAAGAACTTATTTTTGTACAAAATTGTAATGTTCCTTATTTGCCCTGATATGAGTTGGAGGTTTCTGTTCCCCAGAAACAGAAATTGAGGTGAACCTGTAATTTGCATTGAATTGTCTGAGTTCCATTAAATATAAACCATGAAAGCTATCAGAGTAGTTTCTATCAATCTGCCTTTAATTCACAGATGCACAGTACTGTGTTTTAGACACCTTAGATTTTTTCAGCTGAAATTTGGCCATAGATGTTTATTTTAGTTTTCCTCATTATTATCATCATTATTTCTACAAATGAACAGAACATTTGAGACACCAAATGTTGATTCAAAACAAAAAAGAACTTTCAAAAATATTTGTATTTCACTAAAGAGAGTTTATTAAGATTCAATAGCTTTGACAGAGCCCTGATCCCAGCATCATCAAGGCTATTTGGGATTACTTGGAGAGACTGACCAAAGCGAGATCGTGAGCCGGCAAAGAAACTGTAGAAAGTTCTCTACCATGCTTGGAACAGTTGCACAGCCAATTACTTTATAAAACTGTAAAACTGCAGGGCAGTGCTCCTAATTTTATGGAAAGGGTATTCTCACCAAATATTGATTTGATTCAGTTTTTAACTGTTCTCAGATCTTTATGGTACATTTTTTGAAATTTGAAAACTTTTCATTTCATGAAGACGTATGAAAGAAGATATTAGGCGTTTATGGGATGAGAAAATTATAAAGAGAATATAAAGCTGGAGCTCTTAAAAGCGTGGAATAAGATAATAACCAGAAATGTAGGAATTCCAAGCAAGAAGAAGCCTTCATTATAACATGACTAAACAGTTTAAAAAGCCAACATGTTTTGACCCATATGGGCTCCATCAGGGTGCCCTTAATGTCAATCCCGATTCCCCTGATAGCATGCTACTGTTATGCTTATTGTCCTCAGGCAATATTACCCAAATCATGGGGTCCCTCTCCTTCACCTCTCAAGATGGATTGCAAGTCCCTAAATTGGTTATGCAATGCACATCGAGGGGTTGAGGGAGTGGCGATAACCAAAGCAGTCTGCATGAGCCCTTTGGTTACACTCAGGTAGTGTGGATGACTGACTTTCCTCCCCTATATTCATTATTTATCATTAGCCATGATACCAGCTCGGCCAATTGGGATGGTGGCAGAGTAATTGAGCAGTCACTCAGTTACTTTTCCCCACTGGCTCTGTCACTTAACCAGACCAGGGAGCTGTGATGCCTTGTCAAGTCAAAAAGCTAAGCTTTGTCTCTCTGGTGTTATGCTGCACAGATATAATTCATGACTAGCATATAAAGTCAATTTAATAAGGGAGGAGGAATATTTATTTTTGCTTCGGTCATAATATTCCATCTTGAAAAATAATGTTTGAAGACAGCAGCATCTCATTTGACTACAGTCATGTGACCTATAGCAACCAAAAAATTGGATAGTTAAAGCATCAAAACACAGATCAACAAGTGAACATGCTGGGTTTTGCACAGGGTTGTGCATTCTTTCCTTTCTTGAATAAACAATAAGTCAAAGTCAGTTTTGTTACTTATGCTTAGCATTAAATTGAGCCTTTAAAAACTACACTGCACTCTCAACAAATGTACGTTTCATTATAGCATGAGACATCCGAATAAGTAAAGTAACTTCACTGGGAAGTTATGGCATAAATGATTATCTTCAGCTGCTCAGTACATATAGTAATACAGTTCAAGTTTGGTTCATTTAGAACCGCCTGACAATTTGTACGTTTCAAGTAAACACATGACCTCCACCTTGAGAATCACTCAAAGCAAAAAAGCATTAAAACATTAAAAGAAGATGGTTGCTCTGACAACCAAACAGAGAAAAAAAAAACAAAGTGGTGAATGGCACAGAACCAAGAGATCTGGGACAAGTTGAACCACAGAATACGATGGAGGAGGTGTGTGATGGTGTCCTGTAGCCTTGTCTGGACAATCATAAGGCACTGCAACTTTTCACAGGTTATTGGGTGGAGCCTATGAGGCAGGAAGGCCACTTCCAGAACACCTTAGTAAGGCCTTATGCAAAAAAAAAAAAAAAAAAAAAAAAATGGCAGGTACATTCGCAGGCTCACGGCATGTACAAATGATTACCAAAACAGTGCCAGAAATAGTCAAGGATGAAAAATAAGCAAAATACCAAACAGGAAAATTTAATCCCATGAGGTGACGAATTCTACAGTATGAATCAAAATTTTGCAGTTTTTGCGTATGAGTTATACAATTAATTTTTTTAGAAATTAAATTTCACAGAATTACAAGTTTTAATACTAAAGCTGATATACTCAAGTCTTATTTAACCTGTACTGATTGCCCTGGATTTGCCACATCGTAAACACTGAGTTTGTGGCATGACAAAATCCTTCACTTTTTTCATCACAATTGGAGGCAATGAAATTTACTGGAAGTTGATCAGCAAAACAAAAATCCCCTCTATTTGGCTTAATTTAGCTTCTCTTTTCCATGTCAAAATTATGAGCTCCATATTTTCACTTCTGTTAATTCTGGTTGCACTGCTGCACTTGAATAATTCCAACATATACTGTAGCAATGACTGGTATAAGTACTATTTTTACACGTAACCAGTGGGAAACAGAGAAATATGTTTCCCCAGCAGATTTCCATCCTTGAACATCATCACAATTTAAAACGGTTCAAAGAATTCATATGTACACTTGTCACTAGGTCTGTTTGCCTATTTTAAGAAAAACGGTAAATGAGAATATTGTTGTATGCTGTACGTAAATAGGTTCTATAGTTGCATAGGTGAAGGGATGACCATCAGTGGGATATAATGGTTTTAGGTAGGAAATTCCCATCCAACAGTTTTTCTATAATTCAATGGCACAAGATACATGACAGGATATCTGCCTCTTTGAATATTCTTAATGTCAGGCATTCATTTATTCTGTCTTTCATTCCAATGGTTTAGAATTCCTAACTTACTTAAACCAAAGCACTTGAAATGTACTATTTGCCTAAATTCCCCCTACTAGTTGCACTTGCAAAGTAGTGGAGCAAAGGAGTGGTATGTCCAATGATGATAAAATGATTGCATTGTGAGTACACACAATGATCACCATCCAATCGGTGTCTGTGTTAGTCTAGTCTGTGTGTGTGTTTTTTTTTTTTTTTTTTTTTATTTTCAAATGCAAATAAAGCATCAGTTTTGGCACTGGCAATACTCCTGCTTTTCAGTACAAATCATAATTGAGATGGAAAATTGATTATTTAAACATCCGTGGAAGTGAAATTCCCTCAGTACCAGCCAATTGAAAGCAATTAAATCCAAGAATTCAATACCCCAAAAAGTCCGCCCACTAATCATCAATTACAAATCTGGTCCCCTAAGCAGCTTTAAGGCAAACATAAAAAGGGATTTCCATCAAATTTGTAGTGTACAGATTGTTTCAAAATAATACGCCTGCGAGACAGATGCATTAAACCAATCAGAACCACAGACACCAAAATGTCCTGAGGGTTTTTTTCCCCCGCCAAAAAAGCTCTCACCCAGCTTTGCGATAAAATTGTTATTTCTATTATCAATGATTAATTTTTAACTTATTTTAACTTAAATTTTCAATACTATCATTGTTTTTGGATTCAGTTTTGACTTGAATGGGATGCAGTATGAGTGCTTCCCCGAGAAGATAAAAATAGTAATGTTGTCAAAACTGAGTGAATATCCAAATGCTTTGGAAAAAAAACTCTAGTGAAACATAAGGTAAATTTCAAAGATTGCTGAACACTAAGTCAAACAAAACAGTAGGCCCAATTGAATCTGATGGAAATGCATTCATAAAACTAGAGGGCACTCAGTTGACCACATACCTCCACCAAGCCATAAATCTCTTATTTTGGTTACAGAACATGTTCTGGATCACTTCCAAAATTAAATCAACTCTTCCTTGGACTACCACCTATCATCCTGCCAAATTTAGTGCCAAATCATAACTTTTCGAGTTATCCAGTCTGAAATATCACACACACTTGTGTTAGACAGATATATTTTAATTCTTCCAGATCCAGAATCCAGAGTATGTTCCGGATCACTTCCAAAATTGAAATAACTCATCCTTGGACTACCACCTATCATCCTACCAAATTTCATGCAAAACCATTCATAGCTTTCTGAGTTGTCCTGTTAACAGACAGACAAACAAACACATGATAGCTCGTTCTTAGAATGACGACTTGCCGAAATCGAAATTTAAAAAGGTGAAAAGGTATATCATATTGCATAAAAAACAGAATTTTAAGAAATTCATTTTTCATTGTGACCCCTAACTGCGAGAACTGCATTGCGTTCAAATCTCTTGCTTTATTGGAAAGGAAGTTTTGGAAAATGTGTTTTTGACCTTTTCTGCGACCTTGACCTTGACCTTTGACGTAGATACTCAAAAAAGTATAGGTCTGTGGTGAGTAATCTATGCTAACATGTCTCCAAGTTTTGTTAAGATTGGTGCAGGATAAATGGCAAAGGGTGCATAACTAACTAATGCAAAATGTGCATTATATACATATACACAAAAATCAGTATGTCCATTATGATTAGAAGACTAAAGAAATAAAACAGTTGGCGATGGCTTGTGGATCATAAGGAACAGCACAGCTAACATTATGTGTCTAGCCAGAAATGGCTGGTGGCCATCACTGATCTGCAAGCAAGGTATGGACCGTGGCCAGCAATGGCTATGGTTCACAAATTACTTTAAAGAAATGATTGGCTTAAACTGTTATATGATGACCAGGAAACAGTGATGTAGAATTCAGCAATGATTAGACCCAAGATGACTAGGACTAACCTCATAGAGGGCTACTGGTTCTGTAAGACGGGAAATCCAGCTGGGATACAGCAAAAGGCTGACAAACTGGTGGGGCCCAGGAGCTGAGGCTCACCCTAAACTTCAAAGGACTGATGTTGCCTGCAGTATGAAAATAAACTGTTAGGCCTTCCTTAGGGTGAGCGGGCCATTGACTCCCCAGGATGTTGGCTAGGTGGTGTCAAAGGAAGTGGAGTGTTCCTGGTTCTGTCTGTGGAAGACTGGGGGGGGTTTATGATGGCCCGGGACAATAAGCAGGACTCTGGCAAAGTGAGGGGGGTAACTATTACAGTTCTCCCCCTGTGAACATCATCCCCGGCCCTGGTCATTCCTTTTATGAAACTGGACATTAATTCATCTGTGTAAATTTTCTGACACTTTAGTAATGTCAAACCTTTCTCATATATTCCATATATTACTATGCAATAACTTCTGTGCTCATTGCCTATGCAATAATTCAGTTTAAGAGTTTTTAATGAAAACTGCATCATATTAATACATATTCGTACCATGTTTGGTATTGTTATTCTCAGGAAAATTCCAGGAGTTGAATGGAGTGTGTTTCATTCTAGTTAAAATTATGGTTGATTCCCTTTTAGAAACTCCCTAAATTTTGGTTAAAGCAGGATATCCTCTCGGATAACCATCTGGTCTTTTCCTCGCTCTGCTAAATTGTTTTATTACCTCCCGCAAACGGTGGAAACCCAAAATCCAGATTCAACCCCCCTTCCAGGTAATTTACGGCCATGCCGCCTGGATCAAAGACGTGATTTGGCTTAAAGCAAAGAGACAGAATTCATTCTGGGAAGATCGTATCCGATCTCTCCCCGCGTACGTTAGCTGTAGACTACACACGCACTATGGAAGATCGCAAACAACTTCCCGCACGAGTCTCTGCGTGTCTTGTGTAGCCAAAACAGGTTGGGTAAGATACTTTTACATTCAATTATTCTTTAAAATTCTAAATTATGGAACGGACTAATTAAAATTACTATGTGGACCTACCTACCTGTTTAATAAAAATTTCTTTCGTATTAATCAATTGTCTTCTTGTGATTTGTGTGGTTTTTATGATTTTAAATCCATCCTGGTTTCTTTAGTCAAAATTACGGTTAAATACTTAGGGGAAACGGGTGCTGACTGAGACCTACTGTCAGAGGCTAGTTGCAGACAAAGTCTTAAGGGAGTTCTGGTAAGTTAGAATGGGGGCCACGTTGGACTGTTAACGGGATTGGTGAGGTATTGGCTCTGGAGGTTTGGCTTAAGAGGACCCATGGGCGTAATACGCCGGTTCTTGTCAAATTCTCCTTAAGGAGCCCGATAGATACAAGCCGACTCGGGTCCATAACTGTCGTAAGGGAAGGGTACTCGCGTATTGTGGTGGCTGCTGGCTATCCAATGCAGGGCTCCCCGAACTAAGATTTTGCGATTGTGCGGGTCCGGAAGCACACTCAACACATTTACAACTAAATTTTATATTCTTTATTAATAATATGGAGTCAGATCAAATTGTAACTGTTGTGCTTTTGTGCCCTGTTCTAACGAACAGAGATGTTGATCAGTGCTTTCTTTTGGGTCACACCAGCAAAAAAGAACGCTCCGAGCCTTCACCTCCTGCTGTGTCCATCGTTGTTATTGCTGTGAGGTTTTACAGTTCTAATGGGGGGAAACACTATGGCCACTATAGGGCGACTATAGCGTGAAGACTCGGAGAATACCTGGGGTGTAAGAAACAGGGCACATGATGGATTGTAATTATACGATGTACCATTACTGATAACCATGTCATAGATCTCTTGAGTCTCACTGCTGATACCTAGGACTGTATTCTTCCAAAACTGTATGTATAATCATAACTGGCACTTGATGAGCGGGTTCTTCATTTTACAAAATTACACTTTGGACTTATAACATAAAAAAGGGTGCAAAAATTTGGTAGCGGATGCTTTATCCTGTGATTAATTCCATAAATAATTATATTTATTTACAGTAGTATTATTGGTTTTTTGTGGTGACCTACGAACCCCTTAGGTTTGCGTTAGGGTAGGGGCGTTACAGGAATCCTGTTTTGGCTTGTGTGCTTTGCTTTCTGTGTGCTGTGTCTGTTTTCTTTTCTGCTGCAGGTGAGCTTTCCCTGTATTTACTTGTCAGGATTCATCAATCTGGCTGTCAGTTGGCCGGTCTTCTCTCCTCTGGAAGTTTCGCCTTCCTTCACCCCAAGATTCCACCTTGTTTTGCTGCGTCCAATCCTTTGTTCCTCGTCTGATCCAGTTCTCCCTCATCGGAAGCACTCTTTCATTATGCTACATAACTATGTTTCGTATATTTGGTTGTTTCATTTTTGGGTCATAATTTCCATAAATTCCTTTTAGTTGCAGGACACATTTTAGTCAAGTTTAGATGGGGCCCTCATAAATCTACGAATGCACCGAGTATCTTTGTTAGAGCACTAGTTTAGAGGCAGCTACCACCTGCTGTTTTCTCATGTTTAGTCTCTTAGTGTAGGTTGTCTTTTCAGTGATCAAGTGTTCTTTTCATTGACCAACTGGTTAATATTCTTTATTAGTGCTGTTTTTGATTTTGTTATTTTCTTTTCTTTGGCAGTGCCATATTGACCATTTTGTTTTCCCCTCCCTGTGCCATGTATTACCATTGTAGGTATTGTAAGTAGTCCTTCTGTTCCTGTATGTATGTGTGTATCCAATCTTTGTGTGCATTAGAAAATATACACATATTCCCTTGTTAGCTGGTTTCCCTAGCTATTTCCTCTCTGCGCCATCATAACATCAAACCTATCGTCCTCAGGATGTAACAGCCAGTAGTGGCTTATGGACTGCAGATACCTAAATGCAATGCATGAGCCAGCGATGGCTAATGGTCCGCAAAGACCTGAATGCAATATATGAGCCGGCAATGGGTTGTGGTATACAGAAAACAGTATTTGATAAATAAGCCAGCAGGGACTTTTGGACAGCAAATACCTGCATAGCAGTTATGAGCAAAAAATGGCTTGTGGTCTGCAAACTTGTATGAGAGGCATGAGCCACCAATATCTCATGGTCTGCAAAGACCAGTGTGCATTGTAAGAGCCAGCAGTTGCTTGTGGACTTGTGATGGCACCTGACTAATTGTTTGAGTGTAATTATTGCACAATTATTGTGCCACCCACCCCACAAATATTATGAAAATTCTCATACAGTATGGTTTTATTCTGTCCTGTTGAAAAAATGCAAACATAAAAAGACTGAAATAGGCCTACAGGTTTTTGCTTGAGAAAATGAATTGGGATAAAAGATTTTAAAAATTGCAGCTTGTTTCAATTAATCTGCACAAGGGTGTAGCTAGCACGCCAAGGCTAGCAACCCCCAGAAATGGCTGCTAGCTGCAAAGGCTAGCAAACCACTGGATTGGCTTCTGGCTCAGCTCGTAACTAGCACACAGAGGCTAGGAAACCCACTGAATCAACCACTAGCTTGGCTGGTTAGCTTCCACGGATAGCAACGTGTCGTTATCCAATCCATACACCCTACTCAATCAGTATGGTCTCCCTGTCTTTCCAGTATGTGCAACTCTCAGATATGAGAAGGAAAAACTCTGTTAGCTTGCTATTTCCATCGTCAACTCTGGAAAAAAACGCAGTGAAGTTTTACTGTCTTCTGGATGCAGTCTGATGAGGTGCAGCCTAAAACACAACATCCAGAAAACATTCATGTTCTTAAGATTATTTTTTTTGGAATTTTTCCTTTATTTGATAGTTATACAGTGTAGAGAGACAGGAAGGTTGGGGAGAAGAATGGGGGATGACATGCAGCAAATGACCCGAGCCAGATTCGAACCCAGGTCGCTGCGGGAAGGACACAGTCTTTATGGTACGCGCACTTAGACCGATGAGCCACTGGGGCGCCCTGAAAACATTAATGTTCTTAATAAATAACATTCTGAATTGAACAATAAGCATTCTTTACACCGGCCATCCTTTTTGATTTTGTTGCTTTGGTCTGAATCTGCGAGCTAACCATGCCCCAAACTTGGAATTATTCAATAAAATACCCCTGAAATTAATACAAGTTGCCACAACCCTCATGCTAATGCTTTCTGGGTCTCCTCCCTTTTAGCAACATGTGTGTCTATTAGAACCAATAATTCTTTGATTGGTTTGCATCATGCACGCTGCCTTCTCCCCAGTTGCATCTCCATTCATGGTTGCCACCCCTTGTATCTGTGACATGTATTTATACCCCTTCCTTTGAGTTGCAAGTTCCTGGATTGCAATTCGCTATGTGTGCTTAAACCCAGTCAGTATTTGATCGTTAAACTCTTCATCTTTTGAAGGTAAAACATAACCTTTCATGATAGTAATTTACAGAAGCTACCTTCCTTATGTAGTTAAAAAGAACAAGCTCCCAAGCCTCTTTCAAGGGTCCTGGGCTCGGGACTGCGTTCTTGATAATTCCTGTCCAAGTCTGTACCTTTGTCCAGTTTAATAGGAACAAGCTCCCAATCCTTGTACGGTTATCAAGTTTGGAACTGCGTTTCTCTTGAGCTACTCCATCGAGCCCTGGGATAGTTTGACTCAAGCAAAATGTTCACTCTATCTGGCTATCATCCCAGAAAGCTACTGGCTAGCAAAAGCCAATGCCTTCTCACTTTGCTGTCAACATCTGAACTGAACTGTTCTTTCCTCTTCTGGATTCCATCCATTTGGTAGCGTATTACTGTCAATAAACCCTACTATAGGATTGTTCTCTATCTCTGCACTTAATTCCCAGTCTAAATCATACAACTAATAGTCCTTTGAAAAATGTCCTTTCTTAAGTGAAAACCTATTTATGTATTGAACTATACTGACTCATTTATATGTACATTCAAATTTATCTATCTATTTATTGCCTCATTTATTTATTTCATAGCATTATTTATTTATTCTATAGGTACATTTATCTATGAATTTATTTATTTATCTAATATTGACTTAAGTGGTATTCCATACTTTTAGCACTAGACTCTTCAATTGTTTTAGTCTGCGCCATAGCAAAGTGGAGGTGAGCTCTGTAAATGCAAAATTGAAGACCTGGGTGCAAGAAGTACTTAAGTCACATTTTCCGAAAAATGAGCTGACACTAGTACCATAAAGTAGAGTGTCATGTGCATCATTTAAAGCCAAAAAATTCCAAATATAAGTACTCAAGCCCTCAATACTGATATACGGCCTTCCCTGAATCTACTGAATTTTTGTGCAAGAAATACTCAAGTCTTTGCAGAAGTACTCAAATCCTTGACGTCATCAGGAACAATTGCCTAAGTCCATGACTGTCCAATCAGCTGCTAGTATGTGTCATGTGACAAGCGTAGCAAAAATGACTGTTTGGCAATCAGAAAATGATTGAAACTGCATTTGTGTGGTAAAAGTACCGAAGTCCATGCATTTTATGGCAATAAGTACAGAAGTCCAGGCATTTTATGGTAGCAAGTACCAAAGTCCGAAACTGATTTTCTTGTTTTTTTCGTAATAAAGCATTATTTTTCCACAAAAACGTGTCTGTCTACTTTGTATAACCCCTGGGACTAGCAGCAGGCGCCACTGAATGTTATCTTTTAAAAAAGTATCTGCAGCATGTTTTCAAAACTTTGACTCTTAATATCTCAAAAGTGTTATTTTGTGACTAAAGTACTTCTAGCACCCAGGTCTTCAATTGTGTGACTGATTAGTTTAAAGTCGGAGTTTCCCCTTTAGCCATTGCTCTTTCAAAATGAATATAAACGAACATGGACCGGCCATATACTTGACCTAGTATTGTTTAATTAACCATACATTAGGCTGCTTTCTTTTCTCCCTCTCTCTTGCTCTACCCCTTGCATCCCGTTTTCAAAAACTAAAATCACCTATGCTTCGGGTCGTTGCCAGGGAGTTAGAGGTCTCACAGTCTTTAAAGGGTGGTGGAGCTGATACTCAGCTATTATGGAATGTTCCGGGACCAGTTGTGATGAGGGTTGGTCTTTGGGCCACTCCTGCAAAGCCAAAGGCCTTGACGGACTCCATATCCTCTCCCTGGAGATTGTGTTACTGTGAAAGCCATGATCCAGCGTAAAGTAATCCCTAGACTATGAGCTTTCGTCCCCTGTCTCCCCCAGCCTTCGCTTCACTCAGGAGTCGGGTAAATACGCTTACTCGGCCCCAACAGGTGCTGGGGTTGGAAGCTGCCTCTTGACGCCCCCAAATGAACGCTGGGTGGGCGTGGAAACAGTACGGTTGATCTGCTCTGTCTCCCTTTCCCTACTTCTTCCACAGAAGCCCTGCAACAGGATTTATTTTAAGAATCTTTAATAACGGCGTGCCAGAGGTTGTGGGAGGCAGTATTTACATGCCCTTCAAATGAAAGTAATGGAATAATGCCAACCCGCATTCTTTTTTGCTGAGTGAAACAAAAGAAGTCAGAAACTAAACTTTGGCTTGTTTGAATAATCCTTGTAAAGAGACTTTTCTAAGAAACGCTGAAGAAGTTCCTTATTCGGTGAACCAATTCAAAAGTTTCATACAACTGACTTCCTCCCCTCTTCACAGAAAACTCAAAATTCAACTCAAACTGTTCATGTGCCCACAGTTGTATGCTTTTCAGTGAAGCTGTGGCGTAAACTGAGAAATAACCAAAGAAAGTTTTGTTTCAAGAGACGAACAGCAGTGTTAAATGTTGCAGATGATCATGTGTACTGTACATCCTCTTAGAAATAGAAGCAGAATCAGACCCATTTCTGGAAGTGAGAATCAATGAATTGAATCTGTATTGGCTGCTCCTTAGTCAGCATTAGTCAGTCCCTAGCCTACTCTGTGGGCAGGGTAACATGATCTTGACAAGAAAGGAGGGCATAGTTTGGTCAGGGGGGCGACACCACACCTTAGTTTGTTGTTCTGCAGGAGGTACAAACAGAAATCTTTTATATACTCATTACATTTTCACTATTATTTTCTCTTGCTCTGAGCTTACCAAGACAGTGTCAAGCTGTGGTGAGAACACGTGGTTTTCACACAAGATTTTGAAATGACTTTTGACTATTTGACATTTTGATTTAATGGCCAGAACTTGGTGTGATTCTTATTTTCCCCATGTATACCTTGTTTTGGGGAAATGAAGTCATCTGATCGAATGTTTTGATGCAATGTGTGTCTTGGATTAACACCAATGTCATAAACAACACCTGGGATTTATGTTCAGTTACTACATTTCACACTCTCGGGTTAAAATACAGTGCTCCTTAACTTTTTTTGTTCAGTATATTTACTTGGCCATTGATGCTAGTAGTTCATGAACTGCTTTCATCCTTGTTGAATGGTTTTCTGCTGTTAGGCCCCTTGCTTCCAAAGAAAGTTCCCTCTAAAGGGTCTAATTAATGACCAGAGTTCCTTGGTCTTCTCCAGTACACTGAACTTATTGCCAATCAAGCCTAAAAATGACAGATGGGTATTTTTCATTTTGATCAAAGCCAAAATGGTGAATGCATAATCTTGATTCCAGGAAGCATCTAACCGAAAACACTCAACAATGTCTGAGTAAAAACATCTCTAAAACTGGATTCATTAAAAATCTGTAGTTAAATTACAGTGCTTGTCTAGTCTTTTACATCACAGCAAGATTTCCGTTCATCATTGTTACTGACTGCTCAACTCAAAGATTATGTATGTTGATAAAATTTAAGCCTTAGTTGTTCGGCTCGGCAGATTTTGTGTAGTCCTTGTATTTTATTTTGTCCATACGTTCAGTGCTTTTGCAATCTTAGACCAATTGTCAAATATTTTATCAAAATGTTAAGCTTAAAATATGGCTTTATGGTCTTGTGTGTCGGTACTCAGCTGCATGGTGTATGTAATCATATGGAATATTCTAATTTACATTGTAATGTTGGTCCCCTTTGGCATTCCCGATCCTGGAAACCTGCCCATAATAAATTATTCAATCTTCCCCTCTGCACCCTCAATTAAATAGTTCACCTTTTCTTAGTTAATTATGATTCCCTTTTCTATTTAAACCATAGTTTTCCCCTTCAAGGGCAGGTAGCCTTATTCAGAACCTCTCTTTAGTTTATTTCCATTTTGTTTATCCCTGAAGTTTTGTATTTTAGTTTTCTTTATACACATCTTTTATTTAAAGCAGCACTATGTAGTTTTTTCACTCTCAAATATATATTTCCAAGATCATTCTGGTGATACATCAACTCACAATAGGTTGAATGACACCTTTGTCATGGCTCGATCACGCCTGCATCGCCTTCACTGTCACTATGTAACTTCGGGTTTCGGGTAGGAACCCAGGCCCAAAAAAGAACTACAAACTACTGTTATGTATGAGTGTTTTATGTAAAGCACTGTATATCATTTGTAAATGGAGACTGGTTACATACTGTTTGTGCTGCCTTACTGGTCAGCTATTTGTTTATTTTGTTCATCATTTGGCATCCTCTGGTGGTATGTCTGTAGAAAAACATGATCTGATGCAATACCACTTGTTTGTGATGAAATAGACTAGTGCTTTCTAGAAGTTTCTGGCTTCTTTTTGTCTGGAGGGGGCCGGATCACCCAGGACTCCTGTAGATCTTTCTAGAATGTTCCTAGTCTATATAAATGCTGTGATTTTGTTCAGTTGAGAAGAGTTTTTGTTTTGGCATCAGAGTTACATAGTGGCATTAGAGTGTTATTTTAAGATTACACTGTGGATTATTTGTAGAAAGTTTTGGACCTAATCAGTGAAGAATAAATTTGTTTAAGTTGTCATTGCTGGTTTTCTTTGTAGTGATTTTTAAGTCATAACTCTACCAACTGCTTTACGGCATACGTACCATAATCCCCCTCCCCCATGTCTCTCAAGACCAGTGAGTGAATGTAGAATGAAGCAGAGTTGGAAGTGGTTGTAATGGCTGTCTGAAGCGGCGAGGAAACCGAAGTAGGCAAAGGTGTTGTCCCAGGAGGCATTTAAGAGAAAAAGAGAAAGCAATAAAATAAGATCCAGGACTAGGGTCAACATTGGACCGGCTTTCACTCGCTGGCGAGGGCTGAAAGACTAGAGGATGAGGGATGTCCGACCGATGGCGACCTGGCGTTGTTACTTTTGGACAAGTACGTACAAATTGTTTGCTTAATCCTTCATTCTAGCTCTGGTTCTAGTGCGTTTGAACTTGCTTTGTGTCAGGCTGTGTCACTGAAATCATCTAGTACCCCATTTATGCTCAGTCAAATAATCATCTCCAGCGGTTTATCTAGCTAGCTGGTATCTGACATGCTAGCCAGCTGTCATGCTATCGTTAGCTGGCAAACATTTCTCAACTAGTCCCCAGTCGAAATGTGTGATCATAAACGTTGTAACGAGCATGATAAACCGGTATGCGCGTGTGACTGAATGATACAAGTTCCCAGGAATCAATGTGATGACGTGTATTTGCATGCGACTTGATGATATATAAAGATCTGGTGTTGTGCAGATTATTTGTGAGAGTGAGAGTAAGAATGAGAGTAGGAAAATGGTGGACCACTCATTGGGCGTTACACATGGCTATCGAGTGCCTTAATAAAGTTACTGTCTGGCCGCCCCCAAGTTCGAGTCCGTCTCCTTTATGTATATGGATCGGGTTGCCTACCCCGCATTCTTCTCCTCTCACCAGTGCAGGAGTGAGCCCTTCCTGGTAATTGGGACGCACCCCCCTCAGCCACAGACAAATTCGTCACAATGTGTACTTCAGTCCCGTATAAAGTACTAAAGGTAGAAAATTGGTCGTGTTTTATTTCGGAAGAATAAGGGAATGATCTGAGTTAGCATGTACTCATGTCGTTTCAGGGATTTTCTGTCAATTCCCTGCCGCCCTCTTGCTTTATTGCACATGCTAATTGGTTCTGTGCATGACGACTTTGTGGTTGGATTCTGCAAAGGGACTGCCTATTCGAACAGCGACTGTGCATGTAAGCGACGTCCACTCATTTGTAAGCTGAGCAAAAATGAATGAGGTCATTGCAAGTTACATAGGTGGTCACATGATCCCCGAGGCAAAATGTACACAGAGGTTGATCGCAGCATAGTGAAAATGGGGAAATCTTTTGCTGCTGTTGCTTCCACCAATAATAATGCCATTCAGTCATCTGGAAAATACGGCAAAAGAAGTTTCCATCAATTTCCACAAAATACTGAAGCCCTTTTGAAAGTTGGCTTGTTAAATTAAGAAGAATTGACCGTGGAAAGCCTTACAAACCAACAAAACATTCAGTTCTTTGCTCAGAGCACTTGGAGAAAAGCTGCCTCACGTACCAGAAGTTCACAAGTAAGTCAACGGTTTTGTTGCAATGAAAACTGGTTTTAAAGTGAAGATTTAAAGAAATTAGTGGAAAATATATATTCAATACAAATATTAACCTTAAGCCTGAACGCCCCTGTAACGGGGGCAATGAATTTACATAATAAATACAGCATGTTTCCTAATAGTAACCTCGTCATGCGGCATATCCTCTTAAAGCGAAGAAACTGCGAAAAGTTCGTGATGACCGTTTTTACCTTAACCGAACACAATTTAAGTACCAAGCAATTAAGCATCTAGCAAAACATTAAATAAAATAAGATTAAATAATCGCAAGCATTTCTACTGAATTTGTGATATGCATACAAACGATGTCTCAAATGAAAAAGGACAGTCCACAGATTCCAACGATATAAGCCTTGTCATTTTAAATGGACACCACACTCAAAGAACAGCAGGCATACACTTTAAATGTTACAGAGATTATCAAAAATGTTTATTACCTTTGATATTTTGTCATAAAAGCTGTTTGTGGGTAAATCTGCGCTTGCTATTGTTTTAGCCAGTCTATCTGAGAGTCCTCTCGCCATTACATTTTGCTAAGCACTGGAAGACCTCAACAGTATAATTACTTAAATGGTTTGTTTTTTGTATTTTCGCTATAATTAACCGCTCAATATTCAACTGTTGTTTCCAAAGCAGGTTTATGACTGAGAATCCTTGCGCCAATATGCTCAAGTTCAAACACAGCACAGCTATACAAGTGCTAAATCGACCAGTGAATAAATAGTCTGTTGTGCTAGTGTCGTGGATAAGGCGGAGCATTTGGACCTGAGGTTCAATATCCGGTTATACATGTGACATTGCAGAGCGAGGAAATACCTTTTTTTTTGTATAAATAAATAATAATTAATCGATGCATTCCCATCCCGTCAAAGCCATCCCCCTGAGTTACCTCGGGGATCACGTGACTTATACTACGGTTTCTGCATCCAGTGCAACGCCTCCATTGATTCCGGTTAGGGCTAGGATTAGTTGCAGCAGTGCATGTAAGTGACGCCAACTTCCATGTTAGGTTCTGTTCCTGACATTCAAAGTGCATACATAAAATGCTATAAAGAGCCGTCCACACTGAGAACTATAATGATAACCATAACCATAACGATTTGAGCTTTGACACTTATGAACGATATCGTTGTGTAAACATTGATGTTGTGCGTTTCAGCTGTGTTAGAGCCCTTTTTTCTCTGCGATGTCATCTGCCATGTTGAATGAACGCAAAGCCCTGTAAATTCTGACTGATTTCGATTGGTGGTCAGTTTTTCTGACGTGCATAAAATCGCTCTGAAAGTGACCGCAACGATGTTGTTTGCCATTATCATTGTCGTTTGGACTTTGCCATCTACGTGAGTTAGACCGATTTTTAATTCTCCCATACCTGGTATGAAGACATGGTTGATCGGATCGCACATTACATGTCCTGCTTCAATTTCAGTTTTTTTTTTTTTTCAGAAAGTTCGCTGGTGTAGTTGGCTTGTCAACAAATGCGCATGTAGGCAGATTTTACGGCAGTTTATTACAGACAATACTGTTTATCAACTGCAGGGGGACACCGCGAGCGAATCCGGCGAAAACTACATAGTGCGGCTTTAATAAATTGTCACATTCCTGCACCTAGGCCCTCATTCCATCACTATCCTGGCACCCTTCTAACATCTTTGGGTGCCAGGGTATGACATACCTTCATCTATTCATCAGTAAGCCCATAACCGGGGTCATAGTCAAGACTAAACCCTAAAAATTTGCCAAATATATCTTTTGTATATATCTTATATCTCCATCCTTGTTGTTACTAATGCAAGTTTCAAAAGCCAGCACCTGTCATGGGGGCATGTAAGTGCCCATGACGTGGGTAACTTAAACACTGTAAGTGCCATTGATGCTAAAATATATACATAAATGCTAATTGGAGGGTATGGCAGCTAGAGTGGTCTATGAACAGTCCAGACCTGTCTCCTGGCGCATTCAGAAGTGCAAAATATGACAATCATGATCCCAGATGTTTGAGCAGCTAAGGACATATAAGGACCACACATGGTCTGTCCCCTGATCCAGCCCAATTTCGTCCGTGCCCGATTTTTATGGGAGCTTTGAGATAATATAGCAGAGAAACAACTGCCTGAAGGGAAGTCATTTCCTATCCCTCCATTGCCAGCTATAGGATATGCAACGAAAACAAGCATACAAGAAGACCGAAGACACGCAGACATTTAGCGGCTTTTCCAAGGTGCAGACAGTTAGCTAGCAGGCTACATTAAGGGACCTGAAGTGTTTTAAAAGAGATAAGGAGTTGTCTACATTCCTGCTGGACTGGTAGTTACCCCTGCTGGATCTCTGTTTGATTTGATAACGGACAACAGTAGGCATATTGCATATATGCCAACTCTACCGCTTTTGGGGCGTTTTTTTCAGAATGAAACGCCCCGAAAGCGGTAGTCTACCGCCAAAAGCGGTTGAGTTGGCATGTATGATATTGCCAAGATGGCTTTGATGACTGTAACACGCTGTAGCCCGAAACTTATGTTACTGTGATGTTGCTATTGGGCTAAAGTTAGCTTGTGTCCAATGCTAAGGCTACTGATTAGCATTATTTTATTAGCTAGCTAGCTATAGAGTGACTGAAAATGTTACTGTGACGTGCCCAGGCAGTGTTATCGGTTTGGAGGTTGCCCTCTTACTGTAATCATGTGCTTGTGTCTCATAGGTAAATGTTCCTATCATCAATGATTTACTGCTTACTTGACGCTATTATTTAGTTACCACACTTTCTGTTACCAAACACTGAGAGTCCTTAGATATGGAGAGTTGCGACAACTCCAGAACAGAAGCCATTTGTTTCCATTGCGCAAAACTGAGGTGTTACGCACAGTAGAAATCAATGGATTTTTTAGTTCTTTTCTCAGAAGGGAAACATTCATTATGGGGAAAACTATAATAGCAATGGCTTTGACTAGCATAAGAAAGAAAAATGTTTGGACATGTGAAAGGAAAAAATGAAAGAAAAAAACAATACCCGTTAACTTTGAAACAGTGCCAATTACGGAAAGGAAACAAAATGCTTCCGTAACCAGATTTTCTGGGACCCTCACGTCACAAAACTCTCTCCGAAGGAACTCCACAAACATATAAGCACTGCAATAAGTGCATGCTTGCTAGTTGTTTTGCAAAATGGAATTTGCAGTTGGTTGTTTTCATTATGGAAATATATAGTCCTGCCGGTCAGATAATGTATTTGTGAAAGCAGAGGCTGCAGTTGTTGGACAACATTGTTTGTATTTCGCAACAGTAGCTAATTTCTGGCCTTCATGTTGCATACCTGGCGTCTTCAATTGCTGGGGTTACTAGCCTGCGCGTTCATGACAGCCTATCCGGTGGAAAGAGGCTTTGGAGGCAAAGCTGAAGCACAGTGTAGAGGGAGGGTGAGGGACCTGGGGGTTGTACTTTTTCAAATTCAAATTTCAAATTCAAAAGTGCACTTTCTTCTCAATCTTATGGACTGCAGCTTTAATGTAGGGTACCCCTTCATTTAAATCTTATTTATCAGGCAGCTGTGACAGCTTTTTTTTGTTGGCTACTCTTAAATTCCCTATATTGTAGATACAAAGTTATATCTGGTTAATAATTACAGCCAATATTGCACTACATGGCCAAAGGTGTGTTGATATACTTTAGTAAGGGACTGCTTTTAGTGGTACAAGCTAGGCCTAAAGTGTTGATGATACAATAATAATCCTAATAATTTTGTGTAATAATGTTTGGGGAAGGCCCTTTTCCATTTCAACATGACAATGCCCCCCAGGTCTAATTCCACAACATCACTGCCAAACCTCATAAACACTTTTATAGAGAACGGGAGGCTGTTATTGCAGCTAAGGGGGACTGACTCTGTTTTGGCCGTGTAGCGTATTTCTCGTGGTGATTGTTTAGTTCTTCCTTTGGATAATAAGCATCAATAATAAGCATAAGCATCTCACTCTCACTTTTCCAGTGTGATTCATAACAGGATGCAATTCCTTCTGTCACATTTATAAATGATTATAAATTAATTGTTGATGACTATCTGAGAATAAGGGAGTATACACACGATGTATTTAGTTCTCCAAAGCCTCTCATAAAAAAAGATATACTGACCATGTGACGTGCATCAGTGTAGCAATGCAGGAAACAAACAACACGCGGAATCCCATTACTGCTTCACTGTGCTGTGTTGCTTCAACGATACTCAAAACTGTGAGATAATAAAATTTGAATGTCTTTTAATACTGCACATGAGAATAATGTATGCATATGCAGCATACCAGATGGCATTGTGGAGAATATTATCATCAACATTACATTTGTTTGTGCATTTGATTGTCTTCCCTGTCTCCCAACCAGAAACAAAAGGTGCCCCTCTAAGTCACATTCTTACTCTCAATTTGAAGACATATTTGCATCAGCTCAGAGGGCAAAGGTAATCATTTTGTTTTGTTCATGGTGCACTCAAGTTCAGGTACCATAAAGGAACAGTCACTTTGTAAACGATCATTTTCTGGTTGGGAGATTTTTGTCTTTGTCAGATTTTTAGTGTGATTTCTTTCAGTGATTTAATTTAATCTTATAAAATCTTCAAGCATGGGTATTTGCTGATATACCTGGATCTAAGGTGTGGTGTTTTGGGAGGTGTTAGTTTCCATATAGTTATGTGTTTACCATAACGTTGCATGAAGAATCAGGAAAGTTTACCAGCTATACAAAGCGATAATTCACTATATTCAATGTAGTAAGTAAGTAAACTTAAATTTGGCCCCAACCAAGAATATGAATTGATGCACACTGCAATAATAAATAAACACGTTTATGCATTTGTTCTGCTTGGAGTATTTTGGCACTCGAGTACTCCATTCCGACCCAAGACAGAATACCACAGAGCACCTTATGCAAACTGGAACTCACCGGCTACCAAACATCACTTCATGAACATGGCTAATTCATAAATCCCAGTGTAAATGGTGCTGGAGTTCCAGCAGTTAGTTTTCTGCCTGGCTAATTTGTGAATTCAATTATATGGTAAAACTAAACATGCATCAATATGCTTCTCTTGGATGGGCCATGACAATATTGCCAGTGAGAACTTAAAGGACAGTTGCAGTATTATTCATGCAGGCAGACAGACACCCTCTGTCATTTGGTTTTTAACTTGAGGAGGCCCAGCTGGAGTAACGCACTCCCAATCCACATCAGAGAGAGGAAGCTGGAATCCCCTCCCCTCAAACCTCTGTGAGCGGGAAGCATGCAGTTGCATGTGGGGGTGGCCTGGGGTGGAAAATCATCGCTCCTGAAAACGTGGAGCTCCAGATCGCATGAGCTGCCAAAGAAAACTGTGGTCGGAAGAGTCTGCTAATAGAGCATGATGTATGTCACCTGAAACTAGAATCATCTGGAACTGAGAAACCACAGCGGCAGACGTCTCGCTGAACGTATTGGAGAAGCCGCCAGTGGCATCCATCCAGAGTGTTTCCATCAGTGTACTCCCGGGCCTGGCTCGTGTCCGTCGCGTGCCTGGATGTCCATATTAAACTGTGAACTGACTGCAGAATTAGAACTGTCAGGCTGACTGTTTATCTGCCTGCGGTCACTTAACTGTGGTTCAGTCTGTAGAAAAAATAGTATTTAAAATTCGGAATGTGGACATCTCTTTAAATGGAGAATGTGACCAGGATGAATTGATATTTGGGTGATGCGTGGAATTGATCGAATGTACCAACCTCTCCACAATGCGAGCAATGGTTCATCCATCCCTTCTCTTTTTCGAACAGATCATGCAAAAACTACACTGGAGAAATGTATACAGCACACCATCCGGTCTCGTTCATTTCAGTGCCAATGTTAACAATCCTGATAATCGTATACTATGAATTATCTCAACCCACAGAATGCACTGTGCTCATCGAGCTGAGTGTTCATTTGGCTCAAGTGTTAGGTTTTCCCCTGCTGCCCTTGGGCTTTTCTAGTGAAACAACACTCTATTTCAATATGAGAAACTTAATTTAAGAGAAGAATGACAAATGATATGTGCTGTACCATTTAGCAGAGTAAAAACCTCTTAGTTACGTAAATGTGCCGTTATGGACCGACATCAATTGGAAATTCTCTACTGAGCACCGGCCCTGCCCTCTCAAACAGCTGAGTTGTGCAGGAGTGGAAGGTAGACCTCCTCGGTCATTTCAAGAGCCTGCAGTTAGCGTTCCTAATTTATTTTTTTTCTTTCTGAAAAAAGGTGACTTCAGACTGCAGCTTGCCAGTGCTAGCACATTCTTGACAGGCAGTGGGTGAGGTAGAAGATAAATAGTGTCAACAAAAGCCATTAAAAGGACCACACAGTCTCCAGTCATTGACTTAGAGCGACGGATGATTATCTTGAGGCGTGACAGGTGGCTTGACAGAGGTCTCTCTTCCTCACCATGCTCACTGGCATAGTAGCATTGTTCCCAGATAGCGCCGCACAGCTAATGAGTATCCACCTTCTCTCCTGTCTGCTATTTGTCTCGTTGCAGTCCAATCTCTCTGTCACAGCATGGAGACTACCTATCTTCTCTCCAGAGCCATTAAGATGGCTGAAGTGCTGCAACTGGGAAGCAGTATGTGTCATGAGAAAAGGTCTTTCTACCTGTATAAGTAAAGTCTGATAAAAAAAAGAAAACAAAGAAACAATGGTGAACCTATTAACACAGCATTCAGTGCTTCAATTCCTTTGATCTTCTTTTTGACTGGGGAACTGCAGATAGATATTTCTAGTTGGGTCAACAAGCGGAAGAATTATATTTGATATATTTTGTAGTTGCAAAAAAAATATTTATGGAAAATATATGTGTGTGCATAGGTTTTGTCATGCATTCACGCATATGTGCGCCCACATATACCATACATGCGTGCGCGCGCACACACACACACACATATATATGTATATATATATATATATATAAAAATTAATTATATATTAGTTCACAGAACTTGTGAGAATGAACCATGAAACAACAGATAATTAGTTGCTCTACATCTCAAGTGGAATAGTAACCTTTTGAATTATAACGGTATTCTCTTGCACTCTTCAAGAGTCAGGCTTTCTGCTGTGAGTCTTTGGGATTGTACGAACTAATTAAACAACATTTTCATTTTTATCAAGGTAAAGTGCTAATGAGTGTGAAGAGGACTTGGCTTTGTCTGGAGTTAAACCATCTCTCAAGAAACCATGCAGATTTCCTTTTCACATATGCCCGGCATGTTCCCCACAGTCAGCAGTATTTCCACTGACAATAGGAAAATAGGGATAAATTTTGTATTGAGTCTGTGGTGAAAAGGGAGAAAGAGAGACAGAAGGAGAGAGGGAGAGAGAGGTTAGACATGTTTATGGGTATTTAAAAAAACCATTAAGATGGATGTCAAATTTATCACATTATTGCAAGAGATTAATAATAATTCAGTATGCATTTGAAAAATCTTCATTAAAGCATGAATTCTTTGGTACAAAGTCCCAGCTAAGCAAACAATTCTAGAGATATTGCCGAATAAGTTGATAGAAAGAAACAGTCTTGGTTTGAAATATAGTAGATGCGCTCATTTTTCTACATTTTGTAAATGTACGAAGAGATTTCAGCTGCTGGCGGAATTGTAACCTCTTAACAGCAAAAGAAGAACTTAGAAATTTACAAATACAAACCAGCAGAAGTCTTGTTTTGATTACAGCTTGCATATCTAAGCAGTCATAAACAGTAAGCTGTATCAGTGTGCATATGTGCAAAAATAAAAATTTAGTCCCAGCTCACTTCAAGCAATGGTGAAGTTTATGCTTTAAGGACTGACATGCCAGGGAAGGAATTTTGTTTTGAAAAATTGTGCTTTAAGTCACAAAATATCATGAACAAAATAACTGCTAAGACCATTTAAACAAAATTAAAAACACATCATATTTCCCCTCATTTCAATCAAAACCCAATGTTTGAAGTAGGTCCAGGAGGCTGTTATCCCTCATTTATATAAGTGATCCAATGTGGTGGACCCCTTGCTCACGTGACACCCATTAACAAAAGCAAACAACAGAAGAAGTGCAACTACACGCTTCATTTTCAAGCTAGGAAGCTTGGAAGCAAGGGAAGTTCTTTATTACCTTGTCAGGTATTTTGTGGGAAATAATGAAAAGTTATTTGTAAGCCATGTGACAACAACCTCCTGAACCTACTAAGTAGGCCCATACTAGCCTATATGAATGGGAGAAATGTATGCTGATAACACCTATTCAATTGCCTGATAACAGTCAAACCGGGTGGTTTTCACAAGAGGCCTGACTATTTTGTGCCATTGTCGCATCATAGGTTAACAGTTCAAACCTGCATATCGAGATATGTAATGAAGGACTCGGAGTTATTGCTTGTTGATGTATTGGTAGATATAAAAGTAATAGTAAAAGGAGAACATTCATTTGTTTATGCTTATCTTTTTTTGTTGTTGTTTTGTTTAAAAAAATATTTTGCTATATACTTGAGCCTTCCCTCCAAGAAATAACTATTGAATCATATGGGTAAATTATTGGAGATAAACCATAATGTTGGTGAGACATGATATTTTTGTGATTAATTCTGATTAAAAACAGGAATACCTGTGATGAATTAGATTTTGAAAAATGAATTAATTCACCGCTCTAATATGCACACACTTTTGTGCACACATGCCAGCAATGGAGCCTTTACTATGTAGCAGTATTATTACCAAAGGTGCACATAATTGGTGCGCTGGTGTAAATGCATGGCAAAAATAAAAAATGCGCGGCAGAAAACTTGAGGGGAAGCTCAATGAGGTTGTTGCAAGTTACGTAGGTGGTCACATGATCCCCGAAGCAAAATGTACACAAAGGTTGATCGCAGCATGGTGAAAATGGGGAAATCTTCTGCTGCTGTTGCTTGCACCAATAATAATGCCATTCAGTCGTCTGGAAAATACGGCTAAATAAGTTTCCATCGATTTCACAAAATAATGAAGCCCTTTTGAAAGATTGGCTTGTTCAATTAAGAAGAATTGACAGTGGAAAGCCTTACAAACCAACAAAACATTCAGTTCTTTGCTCAAAGCACTTCGAGAAAAGCTGCTTCACGTACCAGAGGTTCACAAGTAAGTTAACAGTTTTGTTGCAATGAGAACTGGTTTTAAAGTGAAGATTTAAAGAAATTAGTGGAAAATATATATTCAATACAAATACTAACCTTAAGCCTGAACGCCCCTGTAACGGGGGCAATGAATTTGCATATTAAATACAGCATGTTTCCTAATAGCAACCTCGTCATGCGGCATATCCTCTTAAAGCAAAGAAACTCGGCGAAAAGTTCATGATGACTGTTTTTACCTAAGCCGAACACAATTCAAGTACCAAGCAAGTAAATAAGCATCTAGCAAAACATTAAATAAAATAAGATCAGTGCTCTATCGCAAGCATTTCTACTGAATTTGTGCTATGTGTACAACGATATCTCAAATGAAAAAGGACAGTCCACAGATTCCAATGATATAAGCCTTGTCATTTTAAATTGACACCACACTCAAAGAACAGCAGGCATACACTTTAAATGCTACAGAGATGAGAAAAATTTTTCGTACCTTTGATATTTTGTCATAAAAGCTGTTTGTGGGTAAATCTGCGCTTGCTATTGTTTTAGCCACTCTATCTTAGAGTCCTCTCGCCATTATGCTATGCACTGGAAGACCTCAGCAGTATAATCACTTAAATGGTTTGTTTTTTGTATTTTCGCTATAATTTACCGCTAAATATTCAACTGTTGTTTTCAAAGCCGGTTTATGACTGAGAATCCTTGCGCCAATATGCTCAAGTTCAAACACAGTACAGCTATACAAGTGTTACATCACCAGTGAATATATAGTCTGTTGAGCTAGTGTCGTGGATAAGGCAGAGCATTTGGACCTGATGTTCAATATCCGGTTATACATGCGACATTTCAGAGCAAGGAAATACTTATATATATATATATAAAATAATAATTTATCGATGCATTCCCATCCCATCAAAGCCATCTTCCTGAGTTACTTCGGGGATCACGTGACTCACACTACAGTTTCTGCATCCAGTGCAACGCCTCCATTGCGCACCAACATATTTGGCATTTTTGACTGGTTTACTTTGGCTACTGGAACATGGTTTTTCTCTATACATCTCTGGCAAGACAGAAAACATTGTGACAAGTGTGCTCATTAATTATTAGCTTTAAAAGTTTACTCAGCTTTCACTCAAATTAGAAGACATCAAATCCATTAAAGCAGGGGAAAATTGGCATGGTCCGCACCGGTTATTTTCTGCCCGAATGCTGTTTCCACTCAGAGCTGCCTGAACTTCTACTTGTCCCAGAAAACTCGCATCTCGTCGCCTTTTGTCGGGGTATTTTCCCGAACTACTTAAATATAGAGGAGCCGGAAACTGCCTTTATAGCCTCATCTTTGAGTTTTGGAGATCTGCGCACATTATCCGTTTCAATGAACGGTTAGAAGCATATGTTTGTTTTCAAGGTGAATAATTACTGTCTGATATACTGATCAGACACGGTTTAAAACTAAATAGATGTGATCTTTAATATTTCAATTTAAATTCAGTGAAATTTCATCATATTTTATCGATCAGAAATCTCTTTTGACCGACCCGGTTCCGGAGGCTACCAGACCGTGACATGACCCAAATCCAGAAACCTCCATTGTGTTCAAGGGTAATTTAATGCAACAAAAATTGCAGGAGCTAGCTAGATAATGCATAGAAAATGCCTTCTTGGATCGATGCACCCCATATATTAAATATTAAAAATCTCTGGGATGCTACCAGCGAATTACTTACTTTTTTGCTTAGAAGCTAAGCGTTGCCCCATTTCAACGAGGGCACCGATTCATGCATATCCCTTTCAGAAGCTTCATAATCCTACCTTAAACTCCGGTGTCTTATTGGTAAAGTTCTATAATGAATCTGTAATGTTATATCTAACATTGTACGTATTACAGTATATTATCTAATTTCCCTTGCTAAAAAAACTATTCTCGTCCATTGACAATCCACTGTTCCAGAACAAAGGCTGTTTGTTCTTGACTTGAGAGCAATCAGAGGCTGTTTTTGACTGGCAACCATGCTTGTTTCAAGCACTGCAGTGGGTTTCCCGATAATGTTGGATCTCAAGATTAACGAGTGTGAAAGCATGTTCGTGACATTCTTGTTACGTGGGTTTCCCAAATACAATCGCGAGACGGGGCCTTGAGAGGAACTTTGCTGAGTCTCTAAGCCAAGCGCGTCCTCGCTAAGGCAGGAGTAGTTGATAAATTGATGTTGTGAGATTAAATGTCCCTCGTCAATCAAAACTGAAATATAATATTTTAAAAAACATTGTCATCATCATTTCTATAGCTTAATCGAGTTGGTGTCTTTTTTAAATTGAATTAGCCCACAGAAATATTACACGAATGATTACAAGAATAGAAATAATTAAGAAAAGGCTAAATAATGACGTAAAACTCATTTCACCTTTGTCTGCTCATTTCATTGTTATTCAGTCCAGAGCCTGATTGCGCCAATAAATTGGCATGAGGCAATGTTGTGTCTGAAAATCGGTCACGGAGGGGGAAAGGACATGAAAGTTAGCATTCACAATGGAAGAAATCCTCCTTTTGCTTGATGAAATTGAACATAGGAAAGATATACTGTTTTCCAAGTCAAAGTGTATATATTAAGAAATATTGTATTATTTTTTACTCAACTTCCTCTTTTATGGGCTGATTTGCATCGAAAGCGCATGCGTATTGAGTGCTCTGCAAGAAAGGAGGGCTGCGATGATGACACCATGTAGGATGGGCGCTGCGTAAAGCGTGAGTATCAGGCAGCATCTCCAGGTGCTCCCTTGAGAACCTCACCAAAAAAGTTATGTGCACTTCTGATTATTACCTATTAATTTTA
This sequence comes from Gymnothorax javanicus, assembly GCA_029692085.1. Taxonomy (NCBI): domain Eukaryota; kingdom Metazoa; phylum Chordata; class Actinopteri; order Anguilliformes; family Muraenidae; genus Gymnothorax; species Gymnothorax javanicus. The sequence goes on from CM056194.1 coordinate 141,381,489, forward strand.
AACATGCAGAAGGGAGTCCAGGACTTATCTGTGCTTCCATTTTCTTTGAACACATAGAAACTTTTTTCACTAGGACAGCTTTAATGCCATTTTCTGATAAGTATTGACACTAATCTGCTCCACCCCCTCATTTTTCAATAAAAGAAATTATACTCAGGGTAGCATGGTGGTGCAGCGGATTGTAGTGTCACAGCAAACAGATCTGGGCTGGAAGCCGTTTCAATCTGGCTCCATGTTGTCCTCCTAATACTCCAGTTTCCTTCCACTGTCCAAAGACATGATTATCAGGCTAATTGGAGACTTGTCAATTGCATATGGCTATGAGTAAGTGAATGAATGGAGTGTGATTCCTCTGATGGATGGTGGGATGGGTGTGCTCCTCCCTCTTGTCAACTTAATGCTAGGATAGGCACTATCCTCCCTGTGGCCCAGACCTGAAATGATAATGGATGGATGGAAAGGAAATTATCAACACAGTTTAAAAGCAATGGCATTCTTCTGTATAGCTGACAGAAAATAGCTTTTCAAGAAGGCCCACATATGAGGCCTCTCCTTTGTCAGTGAGTATGCTGCTTCTAAAAAAAATGAAGCCTACCAGAAATTGTGCTGCTGAAAAAAATGGAGGTAATTACTATGTCCTATTTTGAAAACAATACTGTACATAGTATGAAAGCAACCATTTAGGGTGCAGAAATAACCAAAAATAACATAAGGAAATGGAATACTTTCATTAGTCAAAATTAAATGCTGGGCCTGAAGACAATGCAGGACCTGCACAATACCGCAGTAGTTCAGATGAATTTCAATAAGATTAAAAAAAAAAAGAAATACAGATTTTGTACATGCTTGACTACACCAGTGAAGAGTTATGTCATGAAAATATAGGCATTCATGTGGAAACACAACTGCTTTAGCGTGAAAGGTGCTAGTGCACCAGCCAAGTAGGATATAGCGCAGTCCAGGCTAACTAGAGCTATATTGCTATTTACCAATACTGAGATTTTTTAATATATTGAGTCAGTTTACATGAAATGCTAGATTTTACCCCCTCCAGAATCTCCTCTTCCCTCCTCTTATATTCTCTGTATCTAATTGGTCATTTAAAGAAATAGATCATTAAATACATTATTAAGTAAAATGAAAGATGTCGTCACCATTGCACTGCAAATTGTCTGTTTTCTTGACCAATAATCTCCTTTAACTCAGTTTCACAAATATCCACAGCTACATGTACAACGTACAAGTTTATGAACAATTTTGTCATGATTTTGCAACATCAATGCAATTTAAGCCTATACACTTAATATTGCTAGACAGAGAGAGAGTGTGTTAGCACACAATTCCTTGAATTATATAGTGAAGTCCTGTTAATCTTTATCTGTGTATGTTTATTAACACAATATAGGAGACAGAGACTTTCCGAGACTATTTTTCCCAGTAAATGGAGAGAGTGAAAAACTATTGGATATTCCGAAGACACAAGATGTCTCCTGCAGTAAAATACCTATTGAAAGAGTAACATTATTTCATTGAACAAAAAAGTAACAACAACAGGGGTTGGCTTCAAGGTGGAGGGGGGAGTAACGTGAGAAGAAAACAGGAGAAAAGGCATGAGTTGGTTAATTTAGTCTATAATTGAAACATGATCACATATAAAAAATCTTTAGTATGTGTTAAGAAAAGCAAATTAGTTTGGCAGTATGTTTATGTTCTTAAAAAATGAGAGAAACTGCAATGGAAACTGTGCATGTGTTAAAATTTAGCAGATATAAGTAGAGTTGCAGATATAAGTAAAGTGTAATCATGTATTTGCCAATACAATATTCCATAATTTTCATATAGCAATGAGACAATAGAAAGTTCCACTGGGGATAGCAACCAACAGCTAATTAGGAAACCAAGAGTGCTACGCTCTTCCTCTTTCTGGTTGTACAATGGTTGACACTCTTCTTTTGTGCCTTCTTTTTCCTGGGAGATCGTACCCGGTGGTGGAAAGATTTACATCATGCAAGTGAGGCTTTTCGGGAACCAGTCTGAACACAAAAGATATCTTTATTCTATAACCATTAAACTGTTCAATCGACATTAATTTAACAATAATAAGTAAAAACAAAAAAGTTAAGTTGTTCTGCCTCATTTCTTTCCCTTAAAGAAACCAAGCCACTCAGATAAGGAATAATCCCCCCGGGCGTTATCCGCATAGCCTCAAATCAAAAAGTCTTTTCTCTGACCTTTACAAAGAGATTTTTTTTTTTTTTTATTAATCATAAGCATTATCTCCTTTTGTTCATTGTGCATTGCCAATGTTGTGTTGTGTGAGTCAACAGAGAGACCTCAGATCCCATATTTCCTCTCCAGGAGATACAGAGGGACATGCTTCATTAATCCCTCCCCAAAAACAAGGTGTCATTTAAAAAACCATCAATGCATGTGTGGCAGGCCGAAGGAGAGTCCGGGCAGGGAATTGAACCCCAGACTCCCGTGTAACAGTCAAACGCGCTGACCACACCGTCAAACAGCCAGGCTCCGGCAAGGTACCCAGGGCGCTTACTTATTAGGAGGCATTTCTAGTGACAGGACCCTTCAACTGTCACACAGGGCAGGTGAGTCTGAAACTCACTCACACTCCCCTGCTTTTATCAATGGGAGAAAAGGAAACTTGTCATAGCGAGATGCCTGTAATAGAATTTCAATGACAATTAATATGGCCGTTATAGCTTCTGAGGAGTGGCATAGGGGGAGTGGCTTGCTGTGCTCAATAATGAAATATGTCAGCGGTGGGACGTCAACCTTAGTGCAAATAGGGCTCATTATTTCATTTTTATTTACAGTATATATTGTGTAAAATATTCAAGTCTGCAACTGCAAATGTATCCTCCCTTACGAAATGAAAATTAAATAAGATAAAGTCACTCTCCTTGCAGTTAAGTATAGAGAAGCCCTTGTATCCACATGCTTTACACACAGTGAAATGCTCACAAATGGGTGTTGCAAAATCCACCCAAAGGATCTAATGACTGATAAAAGCAAGATGCTCAAGTCCTCCCTGGTCAGGCCTTTTAATTAGCCCAATATGCAATGGATAAGAGCTTCTTAATGGACTACCCATATCAGAGGGCTAACATGTCCCAGCAAGAGCTGACAGATTGATCCACGTACCAAATCTATCTGATAGCCCTGGTTCCTGTTACATGACGTTGTACAGAACTCCCTTTCAATATCCTTCAACTTCCTGGTTTGCAGTGCATGCTTCCTGATAACCACCCCTAAGTGCTAACACACCTTGCGTTCAGCTCCACAAGGCAAGTACACTCTCATGAGTCAATCCTGTAATTTCTCAATTAAAGTGAGTCAATGAGTCAATCCTGTTATCTCCTTTTTTGTCTTAATTTTTTTTACTTGAACTCACTCCAAAAAAAAGCAAAAGCAAAAGTATTTACGTCATGGTTCTGGATGTTTGTGCATGTGTTTTGGACTTTCTTTGTGGCTCTCGTCCCGGGACGATATCGTATTCCTGTTCAATTGAATTCTTTACCCAGCTGGCTGATTGAACTGGGGCGGCACTTCCCCGGACTCTATAAGCCGGATGTTCGCCACGCCTCTTTGCTAGAGTGTCAGTTTGTAGCTAAGCACTATAGCCGAAGATATCTGTAGTCAGGTGTTGTTTGACTTTCTATCTTCTAATTTTTGGAGTTTCTTCTCCCTTTTTCTATCTCTCTTTGCTTCCATGGTTCGGACTATTATATGTCCTTTGGAAGCGCTAGTACTTTTGTTTGGTCTGTATTATTCTCTGTGTTCGTACTGTGTCCATGCTACTCTCTTTCTCTCTGGTCATTGCACCTGGCCTCCGTATTCCACCGGCCATTACAGAACGCTCTAGCCAGGCATGGAGTTGCCAGCAGTGGATACGCTAGAGAGCATTGTCGCTGACCAGCAGTCTGTCCTTACTGCGTATGGCCAGGGTCTTTCTTGCTTAGACAGTCGGCAGGCGGAGCTGACAGTGAGAATTCGCCTTCAGGAGCAGGCTATGCAGACACAGGAAAGTCTTCTAATAAATCTCTCCGGGTGTATTAGAGCATTGTCTGCTCAGATTACACAAAATGTTTCACTAGCACAATCAGTACACCTTCCACGAGAGCCTAAACTCCAGTTACCCCCAAGATATGGGGGCGAGGCAGGAAAATGTAAAGATTTCATTGCTCAATGTGAAATATTTTTTAAAGCGCAATCCTCACAATTCTCGAATGAAGAATCACGGGTTTCGTTTATTTTATCACTGTTGACCGGCACAGCTCTCACTTGGGTAGGGCCACTCATTCGAGCTAGATCGCCGATAGTAAATTCAGTGGAAACTCTCGTGAGAGAAATGATTAATGTTTTTGATCAGGATGTATATAGTCAGGACGCAGCTACGCGTCTAATGCATTTGAAGCAGGGTTCTGATAGCGTCGCTGATTTCTCTATCTTGTTTTGCTCCTTAGCCACAGAGACAGGGTGGCCAGAAGCACCTCTTATGACTGTGTTTGTTCCCGCTTTGGCTGAGGAGGTTAAGGACGCTCTGGCTACATTAGAGCCTTGCGTTTCTTTAGATTTGTTGGTTCGTACTGCGGTGCGAGTTGATAATCGCATCCGCGAATGAAACAAGGAGAAACATACTGCATTGGCTCTTGATAGCAATGAGGTTAATGTTCCGTGCAACAGGCATACAGCCCCAACTCCGGCCATTGAAATGCCCAGTTCTAGTGAGCCCATGCAGGTTGATGGCTCATATGAGAACTAGGCTCGTAAGCCTGTTCACAGACAAATAATTTGTCATCATTGTAGCGAACCGGGACAAATCCGTCCAAGTTGCCCCGAGCTTAAAGGGAGACGGGAAGCCCCTCTGGCGGTAGGGGGGGCGCTAGAGGGACAGACCTAATCTCCCGTTCGAACTCTTATTTCAGTAAAGTTGACTATGGGGAAAAAGAGAATATGGGTTAAAGCCTTTTTAGATTCGGGGGCTGTTGATTGTTTTATGGATGCGGAGTGGGCTAGAAAAAATTCCATTCCCATCCGCTCTCTCTCACATTCGCACTCAATCAAAGCTTTGGATGGTCGTCCGTTGGGAGATGGGCTTATAACCGAGGTCTCTGATTTTTTGACTAGGTTTATGCCTTTTGGTGGTCATTCAGAGAAAATTTGTTTTTTCTTAATAAATTCCCTGGTTTGTCCTGTGGTTTTAGGTCATTCGTGGTTGCTTAAGCATAGGCCACAGATTTTTTGGGGCAGTCAAAATAACCCAATCGTCCAGTGGGGCTCTGACTGTAGGTCTAACTGTAGTGAGATTCTGGCAAGTCACCCCGAATTTCAACCCATGGGGGAGGCGTCGGGTTCTGAACAAGATTGGTGCGTAGGAGCCGCGCTGAACCTTGGTTTACCTCCCAACATGTCAGATGATGATGTTGATCTCGCAGAGGATTTTGGCAAACAACGAGCTTTGTTGTTGCCTCCGCATCGGGTTTACGATAGTGGGATCAAACTATTCCCTGACAAGGTGGCAGCGATTAGGAATTGGCCTGCCCCTCACAATGTTAAGGAGGTTAAACAATTTTTGGGCTTTGCTAATTTTTATAGGAGGTTTATTTGCAATTTTAGCGCTGTGGCTGCCCCCATCATTGCGCTCTCTAAGAGGAATTCCTCCTTGTTGTTTACTTGGTCTCCAGCAGCGGAGGCTGCTTTTCAGGAGTTGTAGAAACGACTTAGCTCTGAACCTGTTGTCGTTTTGCCCGACCCTTCCCTCCCATTTGTGGTGGAGGTTGACGCTTCGGAGGTCGGGGTGGGTGCCATTTTGTCCCAGCGCCCCCTTCGGGAAAATAAGTTGCACCCATGCACCTACTTCTCCCGGTTGTTGTCACCGGTTGAACGGAATTACAATATTGGTGACCGGGAGTTGTTAGCTGTTAAATTGGCATTAGAAGAGTGGCGCCGTTGGTTGGAGGGGGCTGAACATCCGTTTGTGGTTTGGATGAATCACAGGAATCTCCAGTGTGTCCAACAGACTAGGCGACGTGATTCCCGGCAGGCGCGATGGGCATTGTTTTTCAATCACTTTGACTTTGCGTTGGCTTATCGCCCCGGCTCCACGAGCATCAAGCCTGGCGCCTTGTCACGGATTTATGACTGCTTGGGCCGTGATCCCGTTTCTGGGCCGGTTGTTCCGGCGGCTCGGATTGTGGCTCCCATACAGTGGGATACTGAGTCTGTTGTGCGGGAGGCCTTGTGGCCCGACCCTGGTTCTGGTGAGGAGCCGTCTGGCTTTTTGTTTGTCCCCATGATGGTGCATAAACAGAAGGCTGCCGCTGATAGGAGGCACCGTTTTGCACCGGCTTATCAGGGTGGCCAGAGGGTTTGGTGTCCTGAGGAGCGGTGCTGGGTCCCTGCTCGGGGTATCTTGGGTCCCACCCTTATTTCGGAGTTCCGTGCTCGGGGTTTTTTGGGAACGTCTGGGGCCTTCCTTTGTGGGGGGTCCTGTCATGGTGTTGGATGTTCGTGCATGTGTTTTTGACTTTCTTTGTGGCTCCTGTCCTAGGAAGATATCATATTCCTGTTCAATCAAATTCTTTACCCAGGTGGCTGATTGAACTGGGGCGGTGCTTCCCCGGATTTTATATAAGCCGGATGTTCGCCACGCCTCTTTGCTAGAGTGTCTGTTTGTAGCTAAGCACTATAGCCGAAGATATCTGTAGTCAGGTTTTGTTTGACTTTCTATCTTCTAATTATTGGAGTTTCTTCTCCCTTTTTCTATCTCTCTTTGCTTCCGTGGTTTGGACTATTATACGTCCTTTGGAAGCGCTAGTACTTTCGTTTGGTCTGTATTATTCTCTGTGTTCGTACTGTGTCCGTGCTACTCTCTTTCTCTCTGGTCGTTGCACCTGGCTTCCGTATTCCACCGGCCATTACAATTGAAGACCTGGGTGCAAGAAGTACTTTAGTCACAAAATAACACTTTTGAGATATTAAGGGTCAAAGTTTTGAAAACATGCTGCAGATACTTTTTTTAAAAGATAACATTCAGTGGCGCCTGCTGCTAGTCCCAGGGGTTATACAAAGTAGACAGACACGTTTTTGTGGAAAAATAATGCTTTATTACCAAAAAAACAAGAAAATTAGTTTCGGACTTTGGTACTTGTTACCATAAAATGCCTGGACTCCGGTACTTATTGCCATAAAATGCATGGACTTCGGTACTTTTACCACACAAATGCCGTTTCAATCATTTTCTGATTGCCAAACAGTCATTTTTGCTACGCTTGTCACATGACACATACTAGCAGCTGATTGGACAGTCATGGACTTAGGCACTTGTTCCTGATGACGTCAAGGACTTGAGTACTTCTGCAAAGACTTGAGTATGTCTTGCACAAAAATTCAGTTGATTCAGGGTAGGCTGTATATCAGTATTGAGGACTTGAGTACTTATATTTGGAATTTTTTGGCTTTAAATGATGCATATGACACTCTACTTTATGGTAGTAGTGTCAGCTCATTTTTTGGAAAATGTGACTTAAGTACTTCTTGCACCCAGGTCTTCAATTTAATTCTGAGAGATTATTTTGAATGGTCATGGAAGGAACTGGCTTCGTAAAGAGGCACTAATGATTCTGGGCGTTCAGAAACAAAACTCAGCCGATACTCAAATGTTATGAAGACTTACATTTCATGCGCTGGACAGCTGAGCGTCCAGAGCAGAAGTGGGATACAGGACCTTGAAAAACCCAGGTGGTTTTGCTATCATCGTGCTGCTTAAACCATTCTGTACCTTAAACCATTGCAGTAATTAAAAGTCTCCATGATGTATTGAGAAGATAACAGCATCTGAAACACATTTTCTGGAGACATAAGCCCTCCTCCGAATGTGGCACAAGCAGACAAAGCCCTTGTTACCTTTAACAGTGAGTCAGTAAACTGCAACCACTTTCCTAGCGCGGTCAGCAGGTGGCAGCCATTCAGAGGTCAAAGGGCAAGTACTGTCACATTGCAGCAAATAGTTTGTGTAATGGCTGACTGGTGTTCTCAGTGTCAAGGCAGTGATCTTGCTCCTTGAGGTATTTCATACGCCATAGAAACAGATCAGGACACCCCACACAGGAGGAGAAGACCGACCCTGCTAAATCCAACTGTCTTAAATAAATACTTTCTATTTATATTTTTCATTACTTACATTCAGGGTGGTGTCAGTCACATGCCACATAATAGCAACATAAAACACTATGAGATACAGTCATACATACAAATTAGGTCAAAGGCCAAGTTTGTCGAGCCTTGCGATGTGGCAAAAATAGCCCCCAGTAAATTCATGTTTGATGTGTCCACAAATATAAAACCATAAAAAATGCATAACTCAAATTCAAATTGGATTTGATTCATACCTTGAGTAAACGACCACATTCGTAAAACAGGGGTCAGCACATGAGTGAAACTTCTCAAAGTAAATGGAAAACACTTGAAGGGTTGATTTCCAGAAGTGCTCAAGTCCGTTTTTGTCTTTTTAGAGAAACGAGATTTTAAGAATTTGACAGCTTGTGGGGATCATGCTACATGTGTTAAGCTATTGTAAACATAATGAAATATTCAGAAAGAATGTTGTAAAACATATTAGGAGACCTCCTAGCCTCTATCTTGATTCTTGGCCCAGATATTTTAAAAACCAGTCCGCAGACTTGGGCACTTTTAGAAGCAAATGCCTCAAAATAACAAAAATTGAACTTGGTTTAAAAAATGAACAGCATTACATTTTATTATCTCAGAGTACTAAAACAGAGCATCTTTTTGAAAACAAAACACCGCTCTCTAATGAAAATGAACAGCAAATATAGTCCTACCAGTATACTATAGTCATGATGCCTCTTGAACAAAATGAATGGAAGATATATACAGTGAAATGGAAGGTAAATGCGGCTGAACAAAGGTCACAATAAAAACCAATCTCCATAAATTATGAATGGGCGGTACCACCATCCAAACAGGTTTAAAGATTTCATTTGTCATCGATAGGGATGTGGAGTGCTAATTAGAAAGTTCAGCCAAAAGATAAGCGGCTAAAAAAGATTACCTTTTGCCAGGCTTCTTTTTTGCTTGTTTTTAGCCCATGTTTCTGACTGCCTGGGTCTTTTTTTTTTTTTAGCTCTTTTTTCTCGCTTGGGAAGGGAACGGCTACGTCATTTGGAGGGGTCACTCGAGTGGCGGGAAGAAGGGAAGGGAGTATCTTATTTCGGATCTGAACGCAGCCCAGAAGACCCTTCCTTCCGAATGGGGGATGGCTTCGCCTCTGCCTGCTACGCTGGCAGATCTGCATCCCACCTCACTGTGGGGTCCTTGAGGACGGAGTCATCGCCAAAGATAATATTGTTCATTTCATTGTTAATAAATCTTTTCCACTTTAATTCCGGAGTCTTCCTGATTGAAATCATCATCAACAGAGCTCCATTCTATGTAAAACCACAACTCGGAAATAGTCGGGATATTAAGTAAAACACACATAAAAACAGAAAGCAGCCTTTTCTACATTTACTTTGACTTGTATTTTATTGCAGAAATAATGAACACAAGACATTTTCTGTTTGTCTGGTCAATATATATCCATGCCATTCAGGCCTGCGACACATTCAGAAAAGTTGGGACGAGCGCAATTCAGGACAAGTAAGGAGGTATAAAAATTTGAATAATGATGTGACATGAAACAGCTGATATCAGCAGTTGATTGTACTCATGATTTGGTACAAAAGAAAGATTCAGGAAATGCCAATTCCTTCTGGAGCCAAGATGGGCAGAAGATTGCCATTTTGCCCACAAATGCATGAGAAAATCATAGAGAGGTATAAAAACACTGGGCCTCATGCAGCAACATTCTCTTAAATTTCTTTTATATTTTCTCTTATTTTTTTTGCTAAGAGAAAAAATAAGAGAAATAAACTCTGGATGCACCAAACACTCTTACCGTCCAAATCTGCTCTTACCCGTGTGTGCTGAATGTTGAATCCCACTTGATCGTAAATTGGAAGCGCGCGGCCAATTGTTTTAAATTAGCATGTATGACACCCACTAAACACCATATAAGGGCAGGTGACATGCTGTATGCAAAGAGCCAACTGCTCGTGGCAATCTAGGGCGCTTTCACAGTAGGCACGATTGTTCCGTATCGTGCCACAGTACGATTGTCCCCCCTCCCCTCTCCCCCACTGGTCAGCTTTCACACTAGTAATATCATAATGTACCCGAGTACACTACATGCAGTGGCAGAGCTAGAACTGGGAATTGGGGGGGGCACTGACACATCCCTTTATGAAAATAATTAGTCCTAGCTAGTTCTCAATCATTTTCCTTTATTGACGCGTTTTCCAATTATCATAATTGGCAACTGAAGACATGGTTTCTCTCCATATGCGATCTAACAGCGGTGAAATCATGGGCTAAATTCAGTACAGAAAAATAATGTACTTATTAATACGCCAATGCTTCGCGTTGATTGAACTGGTCCGCGTTCCAATGAAATATCGCCTTTCACTCTCGGTATTGCGTGGGTTGATTAAAAAAAAGTGGCACTCGGCAGTTAAATAGGCTATAAAAAGCGTGTGGCTCAAGCTATTTGAGCGAGAGTCGACAGGTATGCAATTTTGAATAACGTTGATTTAAATACAGCAAATACGCGTCCAGATGAATGATTGTCATCTTACCTAATCGGGGAGAACAAGCTGCACCTGTTAAGTGTGGAGTGCTCTCGGAGTGAATCTTGTGTTAATTATGAAAATGACCGGTGGCGGACGGTGGACAGAGAACAAGGAGGGCGGATAAACATGTCTTTAAACTGCTCATTAGTCTTGATCTGTTTTCAGTCAGTTTTCCTGGTAAAAGACACTTTAACTCTCCCCTCTCAGGTGTAGCTAATTGTCTTCGTTAAGACGAGAAATCAAATGCATCAACTGAATGCAAAAAAGAGCGCATTTCAATCATTTTCAATTAAATAATCATTACGCACAGGTTTGACGACTTGCTTAGGATGTGACAAAATTTAACGTGGAAAATCCACAGTGGTTTTTTCGTGAAGAGTTGCCTATTAAGGCATGTGAATTAAACATTTTAGAGAATGTATTATTCACTCACCTAAACATTTCATTATAAGGGAAACTAACATGTTGACCAAGAACAATGATTGAAATCGGGTCACTAATCTCACCCGTTTCAAGGGATGTTTTCCGCCCCCTCGGTTTTCCGTCCACCGCCCGCCACTGAAAATGACTGAGAACAGGTCAGGACTAATAATTGTTTTAAACGGATGTTTTGTGCACCCCTATTCTCAGTTCTGGCTCTGCCACTGTACTGAATTTAGCCCATGATTTCATCGCTGTTAGATTGCATATGGAGAGAAACCGTGGCTTCAGTTGCCAATTACATCAATTGGAAAATGCGTCAATAAAGGAAAATAATTGAGAACTAGCCAAGACTAATTTCTGTCATAAAGGGACGTGTCTGTGCCCCCCCCGTTTCCCAGTTCTAGCTCCATCACTGTATACATGCCAAAATTCCAATACGTTGCAGTATGCCCCTAGGTGGTTGTAAATGGGGAACGATTTTAAAAGGAGGGGCCAATATATTTCGGGTGGTTTTATTATTGAGAATAGAATATTAATATCGTGAATGCATATGCCTTGCAGGCCCTAGCAACCCGGTGTGTCATCTGTAACATGGATTACCACATATAGCAGCACGAAAAATTAAACTCGAAATTTTCTTGACTGAATGCTTGATGTTTTTACACATCTTAATCTTTCTTTGGGTACCCAAACATCAAGGTAAGCCGAAAATGTACTAATTACATTTGCTGTAGGTGGATGTTGCATACGGAATTCTTTCGCCCTTGCGTTTTTGGCCAATTATGCTGTCCACTGCGTCATATCACAAAAATTTATCTAGCTCATAACTTGAGCTGCCAGACTTTTGTACCGCGTCCCGCACTTTAAAATATCGCAGCCGCATCTTCTTTAGTTTGTCACGGCACTGATCTATTATTCTGTGATAACCACGCGAATGTAACTACTCACAAATTATTCCATAAATCTCCGAATTATGCGTGTAGTATCCAGTTGTGATTGTATGTTTTCGTCCGCCAACACTTTGAGCAAACATTGAATTTCTTCGTTTGAATAGAGATATCTTTTTCGCTGCTGCATTTGTTAGAACAAGAGAGCCGTAACACATAACAGTAATCTTCCGTGCTCAAGTACGGTTGCTTTCACATTTGGTTTGAGTAGTCACTCATCTGTCTCAGCAAACTGATCCACGCGATCTCTAAGAACGCGCGCTCTGCGCAAGGCCTGGAAGGCCAAAGTGTCCAACAGCAATAGGTAAGCCATTCAGAAGCAGAACGCATGCAAGTGTTTTAGGGTTTTTATAGCTTAGTCCTAATAAGGATCAACTGGCCAAACTCTTTAGCCCAAGAATTAAATAATAAAATCATTATAATTTCTCAAAAACATAAAATAATCAAAATTTGATTCTATGATGCATTTTTAATGTTTAGGTTTTAAAAATTGTGTTTCCATGCATTGGACAAGCAATTTGAGGACAGAGATTTCTGTTTTCTCTTATCTCGGTAAGAGTGCTCTCGACCATTGGTAAAATTTTCTCTTACCTATGAGAAGCGCAAAAATAAGAAAACATTGGTGCATCCCAGAAATCAATGGGTAGAACAAAAAAAAAAATTGGGGATACGAACAAAAATAAGAGAAAATGTGTTCTTATATTGCTTCTTGCATGAGGCCCAATGCTTCTTAAATAAGGTAGAAATGGAATTGGACATTTCACTCTCATCAGTGCATGGCATAATTAAAGTTCTAAACTTCCACGGTGAGCAGGATTGGAACCAAGTTCCTTTCAGGCCCCTCCATCCTGGCTTTGGACAGTTTAGCTCTGGCAAAGTGTGCAAAGAGGCGGAGCTTTTCAGCAGGCAAGGCAGGCAGCTGCTTGGGGCCCCAGGCCACTAGGGGGCCCCCCCAAGGGCTGAAAAATTTTACTCACAATAATGTCCTAAATGTCCTGTTTTTCATAAGAGCACAATTTTCAAGTTATGTAGTAATAATAATAATTTTTTTTTTTAAAGTTTCAGTTTCTGACCTCTTTTGTTGGTTTCAGATTATTTATAAATATGTTTAACGCTTGTCAGCAGGGCTGTAGTGGGGTCTAAAAGCACGTAAACGCCGTTTACGCATCTCTGGAATTTTGGAAATAGCTTTTATGCACCTCCAAATAGCGTTTACGAACCTCTGAGTGTCGTCTATGCACCTGTAAATTAGTTTGTCCATATTTGCGTTTACATGCCTTTTTCGTATTCCTAAATAAATTTGGTGTCATTTTAAAATTGGAAACATTTCATGTGTTGTACCTACACAAGCAATTTATCTTGTCTGTGTGACCAATCACTGCCTGTGGCGGCTATCAGAAAGCGGCAGGCTGTCCCTATTGATCAGTGGGGCTTGATACAAGTTGATGCGGTTTGTAGAAGTCTGTAGAAGTTAGGTTGTACTAAAATGGATATTTAGGCGATTTCTGAAGCATCCTTGCAGTGTCTCACCTCCTACAAATGCAAACACAAGGCCTCGATTACAAAGTAATTCCAAAGGGCAATACTTCATGATTTTTTAAAGGTTGTTTTGGTTCGCATAAGATGACGCATTCAGTCAGTGACGATAACGTTACCACTATTGTAGACAGCTCTTTGCTAGTGAGTAGCAAGTTATGTTTAATGCGTTGCTGTACAGCGCGGAACAAAGCTTATTTTTCTCGCGGGTGAAGGGGAGCTCCTTTAATAGCAGAAACGTGTGTGACCGTGGACCTGGGCTGTAGCACTTGATTAGACATTCAGACATGCTTTTGTAGGTCTTTTAGGAAGGGGTAGATTGCCCTCTGGGCATTGCTTTGAGTTACAGTGTAGTGGACATTGTGGGACTCAGTATTCATCATTAGGCCAACAGTTAAGCATTTTTCTGTAATGCAATTACATTTGTGGTTCTTAGAGAGGTGCCATTTATTTTGTTTGTTTTGTTTTTCTAAACAGACCCTGCTCTGACCTTTTTGTTTTCTGTATGAGGACACAGTTGGTTGATTTTTTTTTTTTTTTTTTGTAGGCTTGCTGATATGTTTTGTGCTGTTTTATTTTTATTAAATAAACACTTAAACTACAATAGATTTATTAATTCTCGAATCTTCTTCAACATTACTTTTAATAATGGAATTGGATATAGTGACTGTGTGAAGGCATGAGAGAGCACTCAGTGATGTCCTTGGTACAGTCTAATGGTCACACATGTGCATAGGATAAAAACATTGGGTAACAGACTGCAGGTAGTATCCCATTTCTTTTCACAAAATGAACATTCAACAATAACCACAATATCATCGTAACCATAACCAACAATTTTGACACTGATGACACCGGTCCAGTATGGTACAAAATATAGGCCTACGCCACACGGCCGCCGCGCGGTCTGCCTTACTGCATCGTGGTCCATCTGATCACAGAATTCATAGTTTACCCACCTCTGATTTTACCACTACAGCCCTGCTTGTCAGAGGGGGTTCAGATTATTTATAAATATGTTTAACGCTTGTCAGAGGGGCCCCTTGGGAATTTTTGTTAGGGGCCCCAGCACACTCTAGAATCGCCTGGCAGTCATCCCAGAGAGCCACTGACAGGAGATTGGCAACTCCCTACTTCACCCTAAACATCTGAGCTGAACTGTGTCTTCTTACTCTGAGCTTTGTCCCACTGTTAACATATTACTATCATTAAACCTTACTACTGGATGTTACTCAGCATCTGCACTTGATTCCTGGTCTGGATCATAACAGCCTGAACTGAATGCCGGTGAACTCTGATCTCTTAGATGGCATTGCATCAAGCACTGTCATTTATGTACAGTAACCATATTGGCTCAGGGTCAACTTGACAAACCTTTGTCAAATACTACTCTATGTAGTTACATCCAAAAATGCTGGTTAAAACTTTACTGTGCAAAAAGAAAACCATATTTTAATAATGTCCAGAAGCGCCCCTGACTTCTCTGGGCTCAGAAGTTTCTGCAATGGACCATCACACAGTGGAAACGTGTTGTGGTCAGAAGAATCAATATTTCAAATCTTTTTTTAGAAGGAATGGATGCTGTGTGCTTTAAATCAAAGAAAAAAGGACCATCCAGACAGTTATCAGAAAAAATACCCCAAAGGCATTCTCTGTCATAGCATGGGGTTGTTTCAGTGCCCTTTGGAATGGGTAACTTGCCTTTCTGTGAAGGAACCATAAATGCAGAAAAGTTCACTGAGATTTTGGAGCAACATATGATGCCTTCAAGATTACATCATTTCCAGGGACGCCAGTGTATATTTCAACAAAATAACTCAAAAAACCACGTTCTGCATGCATAAATAAGGCATTGCTGCATAGGAAGAGGGCTTGGGTGCTGGACTAGCCTGCCTGTATTTCCCACTTGTCCCCAGTAGCGAACCAATGGTGCATTTTGAAATACAAAATGCGACAATAAAGACCCCATACAGTTGTGCACCTTAAAACTTGTTTTCAGGAAGAATGGCACAAAATCACATTAAATCATGTAATAACTTGGTGTTTTCGGTTCCTAAATGTCTATTAAGTGTTGTGAAAAGGAATCACAATGTTACAAATCGGTAAATACTTTATTGTACGTACTTTTTTAAATATAGTGCAAGAATCAAAATTCAAATGTGTCTATTTTGAAAAATCAATAAAATGCATGTGGTGAGGCATCACATTATGTGTAGTTGTATTTTTTGTATTGTATTGCTCTTGTTTTGGCACAAATAACAATAATAATGATTGACATATCACTGCTTTCGATTTTAATTTTAACATACCGTCCACACTTTTTCTGATTTGGGGTTGTACTCCAGTCAAGCAACAAACAAAACTAAACAAAATCCCAATGGGTCTGGTGGTTTGAAGCCATTCTAATCTTCACGGGACTCCCTGACTGAGTTTTGAAACGGTCGGTTGCGAGCACCCTATGCCTGCGGGACTGGTGATGGGCTCTGGTCCCAGGGAAACAGACTGGGCAGAGAGTTCACAGTTGGCTGATTGATGCTTACTTTTCCAGCTAACTAGGCATGGGCTGGGATGGGCCACCTCAGCGAATTACATCGAGGTCCCAGTTGCTTCTTCTATGGTCAGTTGTCTCTGTCCAGAGAGCCACTCTCTGTCCCCTGTCCCCGCAGGATGCACTGCCATTCAAGCAGAGTATATTCATAGTCTGGATAAACAGCCTGACCTTTACATTTCATAGACCTCATGACAGACATGCATGACATAAAGAAACAATAACATTTACTGTAAATTATTGTACATTCTCTCACCATTGGTCTCACTTATATCCACAGGGTTAGGGGTTAAACACTTAGGGAAAGTGTTAAAATTTATTCTGAAGGAGCCTTTTGGAGAAAAGTAGCACTCTTTACTAGGATAGCTTTTTTAGTTCTCAATCTTTTAAACTTCAAAAATCACTGTTTAGCCTGAGCTTTGGAGCTAATTGTGGGCAAAAAGCATCACTATATCTGTTAACACTCACGTTATGTTAAAATTAAGACAAATTTCTCGAGTAAAGTTTCCAAAAATAATACTTTTTGTTATGTTTGAACTATTTTCAAATGTTTAATTAAAAAGCCTGAAAACATTTTTCACTGGTCGCGCATTTTGTCTGAATGAGCCATCAAATAGACTGTGCCTGAATTTATCTATGGAAGCCCTTTTTTAAGAATTAGTTAAATAAAATCAATCCGCTATTCATTACTACTTTTCCCAAAACCTCAGAAGACATCCTGGAATTTGGATAAATGATTTAATAGATATTTACTTCCTCATTTTCAACCATGACAACGGTTCTGATAAATTTTATGCAAATCATTCCAACAATCACCATAATGGCAACAATAAGATTTGAGTGGCTGATCACTGATGACCATCTAAAAACACATTCTTCTTATACCTGCGTTGTTCTAGTAAATATAAATGTTTGCTCATCTGTCAGTTAGGACTGAAACCCAAATGCATGTGGAGATTCTGATGCAAATTACCTATTAGCATGGTAACACCCAGCACTATAGTTTGTACAAATTTCACCCAGTTCAGAATTCAGTACCTATCATCATTCAATCAAGGGAAGACTGAAAGCAAGACATAAAAATTAAGACCGTGAATTTTTGTGCATTCTGTATTACTGTAGTATAAAATAAGTTTTATAATTACCATAAACCAAACAAAACATGATTAGGAAAAAAAACAATTATTGCTGGAAATAGAACTTTTCTTTCAATACATTTCTGTCTCCTTGTACATTTACAAACCCATTAAGACAAAGAGATCGATTGGTTGTCTACAGTAAACATATTATACTGTATTGCCTCAGAATAATAATCTAATTCTGTAGAATTGAAATCTTTGCTGTTCATAAATTAAAATCATAAAATCTAAGTTGGTTTGACAAAGCTTTTGATCTATTCGGGAAAATCTAACCATCTAGTTGTTAGCTATATAATGGACAAAGAATCAGACGATTTGAAGAACCATATCAAAGGTGAGGATCATTGAGCTTTGGGACCGTTTTCAACACTGAAAGTTTCAGCACCAAAAAAGGAAAAAATAAAAGAATAAATATTTTTTCTTTGGAGCTACGGTGCAGAAGTATGGCATTTTTGCTAGTAGTTCAGAAGCCAAAAGTTCCTAGTTCAACCTAATGTATTATAATGTATTTTGTTTAAAATTAGTCTTATAGCACATGACTTTTTGCACTATGCACCAAGTAGAAATGCCAAGCCTAGATGGGTTTTAAGTCCTGTTCTTGTCATCATTAAAGCTTTTTTAAGTTCTTGTGTCCCAGAAATCGGAAGCAGAGGTTTTGTCCAGGGCATATGTGCAACTTTGATGTTTCTTCGGTGAGTGAGGTACCACTCAGTGGACACTCTGTTTTATGCACCCTGTGCAATTTTACAAGCCTCGTTTGTGGGTCCGACCCTGAACCGCACTTTTGTACAGTACTTTTGTTTTTCACCAAAAGGAATGTACAACCGCTTGCACATTCATTCAAGAACAATGTTTTTCTGCATAGCCAGGCTGGCCAAAGTTCCTCAGATGTCCACATCACCCAGCATTCAGGTTTTCATCTGTTGCCGCAGAGTTACTGCTTAAAGGAGACAAGTCAAGTAAATGGCTTCAAGCAGCCCCAAAAACATTTTTTTGGGCTGGAGCTGTTGTTCAAAAAGGGTCCTGTCCAGAAACCTACCAAGTGGCAGGTGCCCAAGGTGAGGAAAGGGCACAACAACCAAAAACAATGAAACCCATGAATGGTACAGAATGCATTTTACCTCAATGAAAATGAATGACAACAGTCATAATACTTTTTTTAAGAGGTACATTGAATACGAGTGGATACAGAGCTCTGAAAAATTATTTGCCCCACTTTCAAGATTTCTTCTATTTTTGCATATTTGTCACACTGAAATGTTTCAGATCATCCAACTAATTTTAATATTCTACTAAGATAACCTGAGTATGCACAAAATGCTGTTTTTAAATAGAAAACGCTATCCAACCCTATCTGATCCTAAGTGAAAAAGAAATTGCCCTTTTAATTGCTAAATCAACTAATTAAACAAATTTCATTGATAATTTGGTTCAATTTGACTGGGCACACCCGGGCATGATTACTGCAGGCTTTGTTGAATATAAACACCTCCTAACCCCTTTCTGCAAAAGCCAAATCTGGCTATTTATGTGTTACCTTATTTAAGGTTTTATAATTCAAGATTGCAGCTTCACAGAGAGGACAGGTATGGCTCAACTGAGTCGAGACACTTGTAGCATCTAGAATTCCATCACATTTTAGCTTATTTTCATTTTATTTATCTCCTAGAGAGTAGGTAATTTAGAATTTGATGCTGAGATTAATAAATTTCAATGCAGAATTTTCATGAAGCTTTTTATGTTTGTAGCCTTTTTTCTTTGCCAAAATCATGAAAATCATTGACAAAATTCTAAACTTCATCATGGAGAAAAGGCATGTTTTGTGTTAGAATTTGGGCTGCAAATATATCAAATCTTCATGAAAATTCAGTGTTGAAATTGTAAAAAAAAAAATTATACTGAGAATTTAAAAATGGCTGGGGGTTAAAACTATACACTTCTGGGATCATAAACTCCTTGACCACGTGTATGATTAATCTCAGCATCAAATTCTAAATTGACTCTCTAGGAGCCAAATAAAACAGCTCTCCAGGTGGCTCCCCAAATTCTAACATCCCCCAAAATGGTGTACTGTCAAATCACAAAATAATCATATATTTAACACAAATCAACTGTTGATGCATGAAATAAGGTATCAAATAATTAAATAGGAAATAATGATTTTCTCATTGAGTTTAGCATGAGTTTATCAATATAGGTGCAGTTGGACATCAATGGTCACCAGTAACCTCTCCAAACACAAAACATGCCTTTTCTCCATGATGAAGTTTAGAATTTTGTCAATTTTTCTTCAAAGTCCCACAAGCCAGCATGCATACTCATTAAAGGAACTGCTTATTTAACGGTAAGAACATTTACCCTGCAATGAAAAGCTAGCAGTTCCCACTTCCAAGCTTGCAACCTTCTATAAACACTTTCCACACCTATAAGGAATAAGTATAACTCACTAACTTAGTAATATCTGAAATATTCCTTATTTTAACAGAATAGACATTCCATTATCAGGAAAATCTGGCAATATTCTACCCCAGATTGAACAGAATGGTGCAATGAACGTACCAGGGGGTCTACTGAAATGCGTGAGCTGCTCGCATTTTAAACAAATCAAAACCTCAGCATTCGATTTAGTTGAATACAGTATAAATTTATATTTGGTGCATTTTAATGCCAGCTAGCAAGCTACATGCTCGAGGTTCAACTCTAGCCAAGTTAGTTAGCAAAATAACGAATAAGTTTTATTCATTTATTTTCTATTGACTTACATGAATCAAATATAACTGTTAGCAAGCTAGGCTAGCAAACTAGCTAGCTAAGCAAGCGAACTAATGTTGGCAAGCTAGCAAGAAAGGCTTTTTACTGACTTAGCTAGTTATATTTGGTGTATGTAAATGCTAGCTAGCTAACTAAATGGCTAAGTTATAACTATTCACTGCCGTGCACTGAATTTCTAGGCATCACATGTAAGGCTCTAATTGCGAGTGAACCCTTTGCACATGCTCACAAGAGCGCAATCTTGAGCGAACCCTTCGCTGGGGTGTAAAAACAAAATACCCCAGCTGGGCTCACGCTGGTCAAAAATAAAACCTGTTCTAATTGGCGCTCCCCATAGCGGCTTGAAGCACCTCCGTTGTGTTAATGTGGATATGCAGTGTTCTTCTCTTGCATTTGTTTTTGAGGTTTGTGTGTTTTTGACTTTGCATTGTTTCTGTTTTTGCAGAGTTTCTCCCATTGGTGATGTTTTAGGCTGTTGCAGCGTGCTTGTGTTGACATGGATAGGCAGCATTTTTCTCTTGCATTTGTTTTTGAGGTTCCTGAGTTTCTGACTTTGCATTGTTTGTTTTACAGTGCGTTTCTCCAATTGGAGTTGTTTTGGGCCGTTGCAGCGCATTTGCCCTTGTTGGCCACCATATCATATAGCATGTCATGAGGAGAGAAAAGAGATTTACAATTCTAACAAACCATAAATCCTGCAGTACTGAAATACAAATTTCAGTTTGTTTATTGTTTATCATCCATTGCTCTGTAGGCTACAACTGCAAAATCTTGTTATGACTTCCTCAGATTGTGAATGATATTGACATTGTTTAGGCTATCAATAAATTGGATGCACATACACTCTAATAAGTGTATTATTATTATGTATATTAGTTACAGTTGTAGTTCAAGACTCTTCTAAAATACATCAAAGTGTTCCAGTTAAAGAGCCCACAAGGAACAATAACAAGGCATTTCATTGCAATACAGCAATGATCTTCTGGAATCCTAATTAAGCAGTCCTAATAAATTCTCTCGACATGTAAATCTACAGATTCATTCAAAGCATAATAATAACAAAAATAATAATAAACAAGATCAGCAAGATCTTGGTATAGAATACCGTCCAGGGAAACTCAATCTCCTTCTTTTTGTTCTCCTTCTAGAAATTGCCACTGTTGTTTTCTTATATTGCTTTTTGCTGTTATCATTATTGTGGAAAGTTTTGCTGAATTAACTACTAATGTTTAATTTGTTCAAGTTTGTTATGCACTTTGGGACAGCAATTCGCAAAGGCCTAAAAAACAAGGGTGTGAGAGGGAGGGGTGGCAGTGCCGTCTAGCCACAAGAATTCTGCTGGCCAATTTTTCATGACCACCAGAGCCGCAGTTGCATTCCTGTTTCTGCAAACATGTTGACCAAACAAAACTCATCAATCTAAAATATTCCACAACCCTGCTCTTTCCAGCCTTATTGGTTTCACTTGCTTTCGCCTAACCACCTGCTAGCCAGCTGCATGTGTTTCTCATTTAGTTTCTCAATCTTCGGCATCCTGTGGTAGTCATACTCTCAGTGGCCACTTTATCAAGTACACCTCTCTTATACTTACTTTACCCTTAGAACTGCTCAAGGTCTTTGTGACACAGACCCATTAGGGCTTTGTGACATAGACCCATAAAGGAGGTGGAGACATTCATTGGAGATATTGGTCTGTGCTGACATAATAGCACCACAAAATGATTTTTTTTTTTCCTGCGGCACAGTCATTGCTACGAATCACATCCCAAAAGTGCTCTGTTAGACTTGGATCTGGTGATTGTGAAGCGACTGGAGTACACTAAGCTCATCGCCATGTTCATGGAACCCACATGAGATGATATTGGCATATTATCCTATGAGGTTGACATTAAAAGATGAGGGACTGTGGCCATCGAGGGTTGCACATGGCAGCAACAATACCAAGTAGGCAGAGGAATTCAAACAACATTTATAAAGGAGGCCAAATGTGGCTCTGACTGTGGTCTGTGGAGTCTCAGAACTTTGTAACCTTTTCCAGACTGAGAAAATGTCAACAACTATGTTTCTCATCTGATTTTGAATCTCTTCAAATCACAGCATCATGTGCTGCTTTTTGCCTGCGATGTTAAGATTCAATGGGGCTGGCAGTAATCATTTCTGGGTGTATCTCATGAATTGGACCCACTTTTCAGTTAAATTTGTTCAAACTTTTGATTTTGTAATCAAGAGGGCAATTTCTTTTTCCCATAGGGCCAGGTAGGGTTGGATAGCTTTTCCTCTTCAGTAAATGAAATCCTCATTTAAAAACTGGATTTTGTGTTTACTTGGGTCATCTTGGTTAAACATTAAAATTAGTTTGATGATCTGAAACATTTAAAGCTTCCCTTTAGCCGAGAATAAATGAAATTCTAATTTGAAGCTACTGTCTGAATTTGATATTTAGAAATAAATTTATTGCATTTATTTTCTTGTAAAATGTTGGGTTAATGAAATAAAATGATTTTTGTAAGTTGATTGGGAATGCCCCAAAAAAAGTGCTGCTGGTGCAAACACGATTACATAATCGCTGTGACGTCATCGCTGCCCTACAAAGGCTAAGTGCAGTAACTACGCAATAATTTAAACAGTAAAAATGGCTTCAGAGTTTGTTTGCTGTCCCAACAAATAAATAGTCAGCTCTTCTACAACCACAATTCCGAAATAGTTGGGACAAAATGTAAATTGTGAATAAAATCAAAATGCAATGACTTTCAAATCACACCAGCCAGTATTTTATTCACAATAGAACAGAGATAACATAGCAAATGTTGAAACTGAGAAATTTTACAATTTTATCCACAAAATGAGCTCATTTCAAATTTGATGGCTGCTACAGGTCTCAAAAAAGGTGGGACAGGGGCCTGTTTACCATGGTGTAGCATCCCCTCTTCTTTTTAACACAGAGTGGAGGCATCTGGGCATTGAGGAGACAAGTATCTTGAGTTTAGCCATTGGAATTTGATCCCACTCTTGTTTAATACAGGCTTCCAGCTGCTGGAGAGTTTTGGGTCCCCTTTGACGGACTTTTCGTTCAATTATGCACCAAATGTTCTTAATCGGTGAAAGATCAGGACTGCAGGCAGGCCAGTTCAGCACACGGACTCTTCTACTATGAAGCCATGCTGTTGTAATAGCTGCAGTATGTGGTTTTGCATTGTCCTGCTGAAATACACAAGGCCTTCCCTGGATTAGATGTCGTCTGGAGGGGAGCATATTTTGCTCGAAAACCTTTATATACCTCTCAGCATTCATGGTGCTTTTTAAAACATGCAAGTGTCCCACACCATATGCACTAATGCATCCCCATACCATCAGATACCATCAGAAATGCTGGCTTTTGAGCTGAACGCTGATAACAGGAGGGGTGGTCTTTCTCCTCTTTAGCCCGGAGGACACAACGCCCATGATTTCCAACAAGAATGTCAAATTTGGACTCGTCTGACCACAGGACACTTTGCCACTTTGCTACAGTCCATTTTAAATGAGCCTTGGCCCACAGAACACGGCGGCGCTTCTGGATCATGCTCAACAATGGCTTCCTTTTTGCATGATAGAGTTTTAGGTGGCATCTGTGGGTGGCACGGTGAACTGTGTTTACAGACAGTGGTTTCTTGAAGTATTCCTGGGCCCATTTAGTAATGTCAATGACAGAATCATGCCGGTGAGTGATGCAGTGGCGTCTAAAGGCCTGAAGATCACAGGCATCCAGTAAAGGTCTTCGGCCTTGTCCCTTACGCACAGAGATTTTTCCAGTTTCTCTGAATCTTTTGATGATGTTATGCACTGTCGATGATGAGACCTTCAAAGCCTTGGCAATTTGACGTTGAGGAACATTGTTTTTAAAGTATTCTACATTTTTTTTACGCAAGCATTCACAGGTTGGAGAGCATCTAGCCATCTTTACTTCTGAGAGACTCAGCCTCTCTAAGACATCCCTTTTATAGCCAATCATTTTACACACCTGATGCCAGTTAATGTAATTACAACTTGCTAAATGTTCTTTCAGCTGATTCTTTTATATATTAATTGCTTTTTCAGCCCTCTTTTGCCTGTGTCCCAACTTTTTTGAGACCTGTTGCAGCCAGAAAATTTGAAATGAGCTCATTTTGTGGATAAAAATGTAAAATGTCTAAGTTTCAACATTTGAAATGTTATCTATGTTCTATTGTAAATAACATATTGGATCATGTGATCTGAAAGTCATTGCATTTTGATTTTATTCACAATTTACACTTTGTCCCAACTATTTCGGAATTGGGGTTGTATAATTCCGGCTTTAGGGTCGTCCCACTCAACCCACATTTTTTGGGGGTTCCTCTGGCGTTTCCTGGAAGGAGCGCTATTACTTCGCTGTTCGCCTCATTGTATCCCATCATCGTTTCCTCCCTCATTCAGGGTCACGAACGGGCCGCCACGTATATTATGACAACTTGACCAGAGAAGACATCGCAAACAAAGGCCGTTCCCGCTCCCTCTCGTTCATGCCAACCCTCAGGAAACTAACCCTAATTTCCACAAAACACCAGTTCATGCTCAAGGCCACACATATTCCCGGCTATAAAAATGCCATCGCTGACGCCCCATCTCGCTTCTCTTGGCAGAGATTCAGACGCTTGGCTCCGCACTTGGACATTCACCCCACTCCGGTTCCTCCATTTTCTGCGACCGTCTACCCCTGTCTCCACAACTTGAGCCTTTTGCCGCTTTATCTCGAGATGCCATCCTAAACGGGTTTGCTCCACGCTCATTTTCCCCATTCCAAGCAGGACGGAACCAATTCAGGAAATTCCATTCAGCCCTCGACGTCATTTTTCATTACGAGCTTCATTTCGTACATTCACTCCATACACCACGTTTGACCAGCCTCAATACAAGACGACCTAAGCGGCATCAACTCCTTCGTCAAATTGGCCACTGGTTATCTGTGCTCGTCTATTTCCCACTCTCACATGCAAACACTACTGAAAGGTTTATGTAAACAAGAACCTCCCGCTCCGACCAAACGTTTTCCCCTGAAAGCAGATGGTGCGCTCAGGGTAGCATTCTCCTTCCACGGATTCCACTCTAGAAGCCATATTTGTATTGGCCTTCCTTGGTTTTTTGAGATGTGCTGAGTTCGCTCCGCTCTCCACTATTTATAATCCTTCTCGTCACGCCTGCCTAAACGACATCTCATTCTCATCTCATGTTCAAGATAGAGTAGTAAAACGGATCAGTTCGGCATTTCTCAGCCCATATTCCTATTTCGCCTAGACTCTGCCCTCAGTCCGTTCGAGCTAATATCAAACTACGTCACCTCAAGATACAATAACCACGCTTCTCCCCGACACCCATTATTCACGATCGACAGCGGGGCCATAGCAACTCGCCACTGGTTCCTCTACCATTTCCGTCATGTTTTAATTAGATCCCACATTCCACCCAAATACTTCTCCTGGCACCCTTTCCGCATCGGCGCCGCCACCACAGCATCCAAGCGAGGAGTGCCGATCACCTGATTAAAATCCTTGGCCGCTGGACATCAAACTCGTATGCAAGCTATATTCGCAATAATATTGATGACGTACGTAGAGCCCATCTCTCGTTGATCCATTAATACTTTTTGGGGGCTTGGGAGCCACATGGACTCCGACAAGATACGCGAGCCCCACCCTGAGTCTTGCCACCTGGGGACGCCCAACGTTCGCACATTCACAGACCAAGTCCAACATCACATTCTCCCCAATCTCCTATCCGCAGTTCCACCCAATACTCTCCTCCACTTTGGGAGTGGTCCAGAATTCATAAAAAGGGAGTTCCCGATAACGTAAGTTAATGAACAAGGCCACTCCCAATGCACCTTCCTATTCGTATTTACGCCTGTGTATGCCTCCTACATTCCCACAATCCCCGCTCGTCTCGTTTCTACATCCCTCCCACCCTTCCCCTCTCGAAGAAGGAAGCAAGAAACAGCCATCACCTGGAACCCCGGGGGGCTTAGGAGCCACATGGACTCTGACAAGGGACGCGAGCCCCACCCTGAGTCTTGCCACCTGGGGATGCCCAACGTTCGTACAATCACATACCAAGTCCAACATCATATTCGCCCCTACTCCCTATCCGTAGTTCCACCCAACACTCTCCTCCACTTTAAGAGTGGTCCAGAATTCATTCAGGCGTAGATTTAGAAGATCATATGCCACCACGCAGCTGTAGCGGGCACCGTGGACGCGGAGCGGTGCATCATCAGCCACCTACCCCACCCGCGCCCGGCCAGCCAGCCGGCAACAGCCGGTGTGAGCTAAAAACAGCACAAAGCAATCGACTCACCCTAATCTTTTTCATTTTCTCAGCTGCCTCTCATACTTGATGCTTCTCGGAACTTGGTCCAGCAAAATCCCTTTCGTGAATTTTGTCTGGCACTGCTCCTGGTTTCAGCTTGGGGGTTAATTTCATTCGATATTGGTTGAGATTGAATACGTAATTCTTCCCTCAATAAATTGTAAATATGTTTATGCTCGCATTGTGGACAAAGGTCAACTTCTGGAGAGATAATAATAATACTAATAATGGTGTAATTTGAAATCACTTTGTTATCGTATACTTATGTTTCTGATGTTTGTTTCTGTCATCACACAACCACCTAGCTAGGTGTGCACTAACACAGATATTAAATAAAAAAATAACTACGACAATGACAATTTCCAGAAGTGGTAATTGCACAAAAAAAAAACTGCAAATTATCGTGGTCGAGGTCTGGACTGTCCCGCGTTGGATTTCGAAGATCGATCGAAGTTGGACTAGACAATCAGAACATTGCTTACATTTTCAGAATCTAAAAAATTAGTTATTCGGTGTATGTTAGATCATGGTCTCAACTCTTAAGCGATGCATGGACTTCCACCCGTTATTATGAAGGGATTTTTTGCACTTTGTTTTATAGTTGTATCGCTGTAGTATACTGTTTTGTAAATATTGGGCAGTAAGCACTGACAACATGAGCACTGATAGCATTGATTCTAACCCAACAAACTGCCAAACCAGCATTTTAGATCATGTTAATACTTGGCTGGGGATTTCTCTTTATCAAAGGCACTGAAAGGCTTTTAAATTTGAAGCTTTTATCATTTGCTATTAATTATAAAGAAAAAGTTACGTTTTGTTTTACTGAAGGGCTTGTGTCATCTGTCTCTCACGTTTATTGGCATGACTGATTATAAATTAGTATGAGAACATAATTGGAGCTAAATTAGCATAGGTGTGAGTTTCAGTTGTAAGGAGAGTCAGAGCTGAGTTGGATTCTCGGTGCATAAAGTGATCGTGACTGGGCAAATGAGACAGTTTTACAACCCAGACGGTCCTCACTATTGTTCCTTCGCACCACTATTCAGCTCCCCTCGGCCTCGTCCCCTGTATTTTAAGCGGTACTTTAGCTGCAGGTAGAAAGCAAAATTAATTTAGGTACAAGAATGATTGACAAGATAATTCATGAATAATGTGTATTACACTTCGCAGCTTGTGGAAGGCAGATTGTCAGGTTAGGAGATGGCAGAAATTTTCCGTCCAGCACTCCTAGCATCCTGGGCAGAACCCTCGACTGTCAACAATTTCACCTGATGACGTATAAGATCACGTGACCCAATGTGCCTGTTTTCTAGGGGCAGGGCATAGTGGCTCAAAAAATGATCAATTAAAAATGGAAAATAATTACACTACAATCCAAAAGTTTGGGGCCACCCTCAGATTTAACAAAAAAATCACATATCAACTGTTCTTTTCTTAATTTATTTTTTGCACATGAAATGACTTCAGTGCAAAAAATAGAGGAAGCCAATAGGTTTTGGGTGAATTCCAGACCACATTTTAAAGCTGTCTTGACTGATTGATCACTGACCACAATGTCTTATAATTGAGTTTGAATGCCTTTGTGTTACATGATTTTTTGTCACTAGGACGTGAACAATTTTATGTAACAAGAAGGCATGCTGTATAAATGCCCCCCCCCCAAAACCAAGGGGTCACATTGCACTTGGTGCACCATTTAAAATCTGAGGGTGGCCCCAAACTTTAGGCCTGTAGTGTAATAATTACTAAAGTTAATTAGAGATAAATGATTGACCATATCACAATGAGAAAACATATGTCTTCATAATTAAACAGGTAAGAAGTTGGATAAAAGTCATCCTTTAAGTGTGAAAAATATGCAAAAATAGTATTTAAAAAAAAAGGAAGGGAGCAGATACTTTTCCATGGCACTGCAGTTTATTTCAGTTTTTCCTTCAATTTGTCACCTGACTGTACATTTTCTACATAAATTACATGCATTCAGGCCTGGGATCTTAAGTCAATTATTAGTCAATTATTTATTATCTAATAATCTGTTTTCAGATATACTGCACATGATTTTTGGCAGGCCATTATTCACAGTTCAGGTAAATAAAAGAACATTGACTTATTAATTCAATGTGTCATTGCAGATTTAAGTCAGTACTCAGTAAGTCAGTAAGTCAGTACTTAAGTACTCTACTCAATACTGAAAAACATGGCACTTCATGAAGCCAAGAAAAAGATATCAGGCAGAACATTTAAGTATACACACATTTAGCATGCTAAATGTTCCCGGGCCATTCCGCCGAATGGGTGCCATTTGCTTGTTGTAACTCTTCCAAATTAATCTTCATTTACTATCTTTTTTCAGTATAAAATCCAATAACAAATATTTTACTGTTCAAAATGTGTATTGGTCAATCTCAGACAATTTTATTTAATTTTTTACAAGGCATTTAAGCAGAAAATGGCAGCATTTTTCTCAGTCCTGTTACTAAAACTTGTGTTATTTTAAAAGTGTGTTTAAAAGCTTGCCAATTAATTCCTTTATTTTCCCCGCAAGAAAATGCTAATTTTAAAGAAATAGTTGGTTTCATGTTAAAATAATTGATATTTCTGGGAAAAAAAAAATCAATATGTAAGCACGTTGTATTTTTCCAAAAAATGCAAAGTTATTTTTTCCTTTTAAACGAGAGCTAAACCTCAGGAGTATCAACATTTTGGTCATGTATTTTATTCAACAATTGGATAAATGATGGAGCAAACATGAGTGAAAAAAACAGTAGTAATATTTATTTTTTTAGAAAACAAAACATTCAGTAACAGGAAAAACATTAGGGTAACAGAAATGAAGAGTGGGTAACAGGAATGAACTCTGAGTAAAAGAAACGTGTCCATGAGCGCGTGCCTGAGTGTGTATGTGTGCGGGCATGTGAGTGTTAGCATTTTTATGTGTGTGCATATGTATTGTGTGCGTGTCTGTGCGTGTGTGTATGTGTGTGGGTCAATGCGTTTGTGTGTTTTTGTGTGTGTATGCGTGTGTGTTTGTGTGCGTGTGTCCTTTTGTGTCTGCCTGGCCAGGCATGCATGTTGTGAGTGCTTTTCTGCGGCAATTAGCGGTGGATTGGCTCCCTGAAAGTTTGGTATTCACATTAAACTGATGTTAAATGTCAAGAGCAATTTCAACTGTAAAACTCAAACAGGTGAATAACACAACCCTAATTCCAAAAATGTTGGAATGGCGTGTAAAAATGTAAATAAAGTCAGAATGCAATAATTTGCTTATCTCATAAACCTGCATTTTATTCACAATAGAGCATAGACAACATATCAGATGTTAAAAGTGAGACATATTACCATTTCATGAAAAATATTTGCTCATTTTGAATCTGAGGGCAGCAACACGTCTCAAAAAAGTTGGAATGGGGAAACAAAAGGCTGGAAAAGTAAGTGGTACTAATAAAAAACAGATGAAGGAGTAATTTGCAACTAATTCGGTTAATTGGCAACTGGTAACATGACTGGTTATAAAAAGAGCGTTTTAGAGAGGCAGGGTCTCTCAGAAGTAAAGATGGGCAGACATTCACCAATTGGTGAAAAACTGTGTCTAAAAATTGTGGATTATCAGTATTTTCTTTTATCGCTGACATGCATATAGGTTGATGTTATTTTTCCTACCTTGACATCTTTCGACGGCAAGCTTCCGTCTTCATCAGAAGGTGACCTTCTGATGAAGACGGAAGCTTGCCGTCGAAACATGTCAAGGTAGGAAAAATAACATCAACCTATATACATGTCTGTGATACAAGAAAATACCAATAATCTTATCATAAGTGAAGACATAATGAATCCCATACAACCAAAAATTGTGGAACAATGTCAGAAATATGTTTCTCAAAGTAAAATTGCAAAGACTGTAAATATTCCACCATCTGCAGTACATAATATCATTAAAAGATTCAGAGAATCTGCAGAAATCTCTATGCACAAGGGACAAAGGCCAAAGGTCAATATTGGTTGCTTGTGATCTTCCGGCCCTCAAGCGGCACTGCATTAAAAACAGACATGATTCTGCATTGGAATTCACTGCATGGGCTCAGGAAAACTTCCAGAAATCATTGTCTGTGAACACAGTTCGCCGTGCAACCCACAAATGCAAGTTATAGTTGTATCATGCAAAGAAGATGCCATATGTGAACACGATCCAGAAACAACGCTGTCTTCTCTGGGCCAAAGCTCATTTAAAATGGACTGTGACAAAATACTAAACTGTTCTGTGGTGAGATGAATCAAAATTTGAAATTCTTTTTGGAAACCAGGGACGCCGTGTCATGCGGACTAAAGAGGAAAATGAACATCCAGCTTGTTATCAGCGCACTGTTCAAAAGCCTGCATCTCTGATGGTAGCGGGTTGCGTTAGTCCCTATGGTGAGGGCAGCTTACACATCTGGAAAGGCACGACCAATGCTGAAAAGTATATAGAGGTTGTGCAACAACATGTTGTCCCATCCAGACACCGTCTCTTTCAGGTGGTCTTGCATATTTTAGCAAGACGATGCTAAACCACATACTGCATCCATCACAACAGCATTGCTTCACAGTAGAAGAGTCTGGGTGCTCAAAATGGCCTGCCTGCAGTCCAGAATTTTCACCAATAGAAAACATCTGGCGCATCATAAAACGGAAAATCCGGCAAAGAGGACCCAGGACTGTTGAGCAGCTAGAATCCTTCATCAGACAAGAGTGGGACAACATTCCTCTCCCACTCCAACATTTGGTCTCCTTACTTCCCAGACGTTTACAGACTCTTGTTTAAAGAATAGGGGATGCTACATAATGGTAAACACGGCCAACCCCCAACTTTTTTGAGATGTGTTGCTGCCATCAAATTCAAAATGAGCCAATATTTTTCATGATATGGTAAAATGTCTCACAACATCTGATATGTTTTCTATGTTCTATTGTTAATAAAATATGGGTTTATGAGATTTGCATATCATTGCCCCGCCCCGCCCGAAGGGGGAGGGCAAGGGGTATTGTTTTTGGTTCAGTTTGTTTCTTTGTTTGTTTGTTTGTTTGTTACACTTTAGCAGCAAAACTAATGGCCAGATTAATCCCAAATTGGGTTTGGGGATTGCCACTGACCCAGAATAGATGCCTATTGAATTTCGGAAAAGTCGTTCAAAAGAAGGTCAACGTGTGTGAGGGGCGGGGTTTGTTGTGCCTGGCACCACTTGTTGTATTCTATTTTTATTCACGTTTTACACACCATCCCAACTTTATTGGAATTGGGGTTGTATTATCTTGACAAATATTTACATAAATAAATCAATAAACCATAGGACCCTTCTCACTCCTGTAACTGTTGCTCAGTCCTGTTACTCTTTAAAAGAGTAATAGGACTGAAGGTAACAGGACTGAGTTTTTAGCATAAAATTAGCAAATACATGAAATGTGGCCACAAGGCATCCATGCTGATAGCAGGACGACACTGAGCTCATTATAAGGATTTATCAAATCTTGGTATTTCTAAAATAAACTAATAACATCTAAAAAATTATTTAGGTTACAGGACTGTACGTTGAGATTGACCTTCTCAGCCATGGTTATATTACCATCAAATATACTGAAAAGAAAATCAGAGAAGGTACTTTCCTTCTTCCCATGGCCTGCAGAAGATTCAGATGATGCAACTTCCTGTTGAACATGTGACTTGTGGAATGTTTCAAATTTTTTAGAGGGGCTGATGTGTTAGGGTAACAGGACTGAGTGAAAACTCAGGGACGTGACTAAAATGTGTTTTTTAGTTAAAATGTATTTTAACTAAAATACCATTAGTTCTATAGAAAAAAAAAATGTTCAAATAATAGATGTGATATGGAATCCCCAAGCAATGCAAAAATAATAGGATTTCTGAAGGATTTTATTCACGATTCTCCATGGAAAAGTGTCATGTTAGAGACTGGGGACAGGCAACAAATGCTATTTTTTCAGGGTTCCAGGTAGTTTTTATTAATGTTTTAAATTACTTATCTTAAATTTGCCCTTAGATCAATGTGCAGGAATCTGTTATAAAAATAAAATATATATTACAGTTCATTTTTATGCATGTTTATTCATATAAGACTCCAGGGACGGAAAGTAATCCATAAATGCTTTGGTGATCTGATTGAGTGCAGTCAAATACAGTATAATCGTAAATGACAGGGCTTGCCACACCTGTTTCACGTGCTATCTCCAATGCCATTAGCAATTATACTGTGATAACAGTTTCCATGACTGCAAGAGAAGTATTCAATAATGACCCTGAGGTGTACCCATGATGTGACCATTCTGACCTGTGCTTTCCTTCAGTTTTTATTTTCTATGTATTATTTTTAACAGAAAATAGTGATTACTTTCCAAAAGCAATACATAGTGCTGATCCATTTATCTCATGATGCATAACAGCCAAACCAACATGGTGTATACAAAACTGCTAATAAATCATAAGGTTTAAGTGGTCATATGACATCAAGAAAGCTGAAGAAAAGGTGTTCCCGTCAATTACAATTTACCTTATTTACATATAAAGAACTTTTCAGAGAGATTTCTATCTTTGCGAAAATAAACATTCACTCAGGTAACCTTTAACTGATGAAAAATGAAGTCAAAAAATTATATTGCTAATTAAAATTACAGTTTGAATTGTATATTTTTAAATTAGTCTCTATGAATGACTTTAAAGGCCCATTTTTCAGCAACCATTACTCCAGTTTACAAACAGAGCACCATCGCAACCCATCCAAATGAAATTGAGCTAATGTTTATGTGATCTAATACCCCAACATCTGCCTAGCATTACTGCCAGTGCGACAGAATTTTCAGTGGTGTGCCGTCAGCTTCTGACCCTAAAACACATAATTGCTTTCAGTCTGTTTGCGTTTAAGATCGCCTGATTATAATCAAACTATTTATTTACTAAATAATTAAGACCAAAATATGAGCCTATAATAATAAAAAAATTAAGAAATGACAAATAAATTACCAATGGGCTACACTGACAATGTATACTTGATAGTCATATCGTAAAGATGGCAATAATACAAATAGTTAACCATTCCAAAACTTGCTCTGGATTCCATCCCCCATTTTAGCATTTTTTTCTTCAGCAATAAATACAGCCACATTAATTTTTAGATTGCACTTAATCAAAATATTTTCAGTGTTAAAAAGAATAGGTTACATTTGCAGGGAAGTGCAGTCGCACACTTGTTGCCATGATGCTATAATAATTTATCAAATTATGAACAACTAGCACTCTGCCCGTGGGGATCCACGGGTTAAATTTTATGTAACTTTGTGCAGCATTATGATGTCATTACATGCACCTCTATGATGTCATCACGTTGCTATGGTGTTTCCATAAAACACCAAGGTGGCTGTCACGCGATCGATGTTTTTATAGTAACTAAGACTAAGTAACCATCAAGGGGAAAGAAAGGTTCGTTCCTCAAATGTGCCGGTAAAAATGATGAAATAAGCGAAATCTGGCAGGACGCTGCGCAGATCTGAATATAGCAGGGATAAGCTTCCAATTGTGCGACCATATGCAGTCATTGGATCCAACTACGTTGGCATTTGTGCTAATGGGAATCGCACACCAGATCGTGTCAGGCAGGAAGCAACTATCAAGGGAAAGACGCTGCGCATAAACACCAAGGTGGCTGTCACGCGACCGATGTTTTTTAATTACTAAAACTAAGTAACTATCAAGGGGAATACGCTGCGCTGACATGTCGTGCTCAGTGGAACACGAAGTCGCCTGCAAGACGGAGCATAATAGTGCCGCTCACGTTATGCTGCAGATTACGCGCTACTTTCTCTTGCGGTCTGGCATCTGTTTTTTGGGATTCGGGACTCCTATGGATGAATTGGCTTGAGTTCAAAAGGGGGAATCCCCAGGAGAAGACGAAGGGGGAATCCCCCCTGTATGTCTATAATATAATAGCGTCGCTCAGGATTCGAGACTCCTGTGGATGAATTGGCTTGGGTTCAAAAGGGGAATCCCCAGGAGAGGGAGATACCGGGGGTTTTCCCCTGTATGTCTATAGTATAATAGCGTCGCTCACGTTATGCTGTAGATACGCGCCTTGCGGAGTCTAGCACTGATTGGCCAGAAACAGTTGCCTGCAAGGCGGAGCCAAACAGCGTCGTTCCCGCTATGCTGCAGATACGCGCTCGGTGGAATCTAGCTCTGAGTGGCCGTACACACACGCACGCGCACACACACACACACACACAGAGGCCACTCGGCTATCATAATATAGATTTCGATGTTGAAGCGCTGATAATTGAATAATTTAGTAATATGGTTATTATGACATAGTGACTATAAGTGTGCGACCACCCTTTTTCACGTGCGTAATTTTACAGTGGGCAGAAACTCTAGAACTCTGGTGTGCATTCCTTCTCTCTTATATCTTGTAAAAAAGAATACTTTTAAAAAGGGAAATGTCTTTACGGCTCATTAAACGCTAGGCCTAAGGAAAATGGGCACAAGAGGAATTCAGAATGTTTGAAAGGCATATTTCTGTTTTATGTCATCATTAATGTGGATAGGAAAATGCCCGATAACTAGCCTATGTGATGCAATGTACAATAATGCCCCAAAAAACAATTTAGCCATTAATTCTCCCCATTAGTCTTTGCATGTGAGCAAATTAATGTTTGGTTGATAATTAGGAAAAGTAAATGAGAACCACTCTGGAGTAATTGGGTGTTATAGGGTGAGGTTACTCAAGGATTTTTACACCTCCGATGGCAAGTCATTGAAGGTCCCAGGTATAAGAGGTTAACCCCTAAATTACAGCAGATGCATTTTTGGTCCGTCTTCACTCCGCCACGGCAGTGCAGCTGATAGGTTTCATTTCATGTATGTGCTTACTCTGGATCCACTGCATTGCATTTCTCTTCCGTCCCATCTCCGGCAAACCGGAGCCCTGCGCAGCAGATATGCAGGGCTTCTATTTTTACCAGTGGCGGCTGGTGAACTGGCAACTGGGGAAGCACAAACCATCCCTTAAAAATAATGATTGGTCATGACCTGTTTTCAATCTTAATAAAATTGACTTTACTTGACTCCAAAAATCCTAAGGACCATCAGGTGTCGCCAGTTCTCCTTGTTAAGTTAAAATGAGCACAAATAGCCCAAATCTTTTTTTTTTCTCTTATAAATTTGGCATCTCCAATCCCACTGGAATCTGGAATGTCCAATTGGGGAACTACGTACAAGGCTTTCGCATATGCGACCCCCTGTTGCCAGCTCAGGAGAGTGAAGACACCTCGCGGCACTCCTCCGAAGCACGCCCTGTCAGCCACTGCTTCTTATATACTCGTTGGTCGAATCCTTGCAAGTTCAGAACAAGGGCAGAGGATACCTGAACACAAACAAGCTAAGAATCTTCCTGACGAGCGCTCGTCTGGCCAACAGGAGGTGCCTAAGGAACACACAAAGCAACTTATATTACCCTTCCCGGCAGACCCTTCCCAATTTGCATCCCTGTAGCGCATTGGCGAATTGCGTGCTACTTCTGAAAAAGCTGCGGACCACTGCCGGTTGGTACGACCGGGGCTCGAACCCGCGCCATGATAGTCACTTCTGCTTTGCAATGCAAATAGCCCAATTCTTGACCTGTTTTCATTTATTTATTCATTTAAATTACCATTACAGAAACTCTGATAACTCTCAATATCATCATGTGTGGCCAGTTTTCATTAATAACGCTTATCTGTCAACTCTCACACATTCGGCATGAGTTTTAGCGGCATATTTACGTTCCCCTGCTGTAGTCAGCAATTATTTAATCAACGCATATGTAAGAGATTCTCGCGTGGAATTGAAGTCCTTGTGCATGGTCTATGCGGGCATCACTAAATAGAAGGCTGCAGCTGTGACGAATGAGCTACAGAGGACTGGTGGCGGGAGCACCAGTCTGTCTCCTCTTACTCCTGGGGAGAGTTTTGTGCATCCTCAGCTCAGAAGTGCTGTAGGGAGTCCCAGGGGCACAGTTGTCCGTGGTATGCACAGTTTTCAAGTTTGGGTGTCTTCTACCCTCTGCTAACTTTGTTTTAACCAACTTATACCTGGCCCCCTACAGTTTGATCTCCTGGGCCCCTCAACTTTGGATCCCTAAGAGGTCCCGTCAACATCAGCCATCCCCTCACAAGGCCGCTCCGCATTGGGCCCCCTCTGGCATGGCCCTCAGTCCATCAGGGCTGCTTGAGTCTTCAGAATCTGCTGAGTCAGGCAGCTTGTCCAACTCCAACCATCTTGCTGCTGGCACAGCATAGCCATCACAGCGAATGTCCAACTCCCTAAAGATGATCTCGGTAAAAGATAGCCATGCATTCTTCAGGCCAAGAAGAATGACAAACTTAAAGGAAAAAAAATTGTCTCCCCCTCCCCCTTCCATTTCACATTCACATTTCCCTCCACTGTTATATTTGAGCAGATATAATGATTTCTACTATATGCGCGGTCACAAGTGGGCAAACATCATCCTCTCCAATCAATACATTAAAAATAAATTAAGGTAAACGGCAAGATCACATTCTCCTTATTACTAGCTACAGAAAGTTGCAACTTGACCAATTTATTTGACAATCATACAGCTTTCAGCACTGTGAACCCTCCCTATGTAATGTACTTAACTCCAGCTCTACCAACTGCAGAACAAAAACACCTTGGAGAGAGCGTAATTTAACGTTACCGAGCATTAACGTTACTTAACTAACGCATACGAAGGCTATAAGCGATACAATTCCATTGATGCAACCATAGGCCTACGCATGACCAGAGAATACAATAAAAATGACGGTGGCCGACAGGGGCAAACGGGCTGCAACAGCCCTATGTCCAACAGGAGAAACATACTGCAATAACAGAAACGATGCAAACTCTAAAACAATCAAACCACAAAAGAAAATGCAAGAGAAAAACGCTGCATATCCATGTCAACACAAATGCGCTGCAATGGCCCAAAACATCTGCAATCAGAGGAAAGCGCCTCAAAAACCAAAATCATGCAAACTAAAATACACATATACCACAAAACAAAATGCATGAGAAAAACTGCATTTTGCATCACCACATTAACACAACACTCTCAGCCGCAATGGAGAGCGCCAACTAGAACAGCTTTTAGTTTTGACCTGAGCAAGACTAGCTAAGTTAGCTAAGTCAGCAAAAAGGCTTTCAAGCTAGCCAGCTAACGTTAGTTCTCTTGCTTAGCTAGCTAGTTTGCTGGCCTAGCTCGCGATCAGTTATGTTTGGTGCATGGAAGTCAATAGAAAATAAGTGAATAAAAATGATCCATTATTTCGCTATGTCACTTAGCTAGTGTTGAACTGTGAGGATTTATTTTAAGTTGGCAAAAAATGCTTTCTAGCTAGCTAGCTAATGTTAGTTCGCTTGCTAAGCTAGCTAGTTCACTAGCCTAGCTAGCTAACAGTTATATTTAGTATAATATAAATCCTCGCGGTTCAACTCTAAGTATTAGCAAAATAATGAGGTCACTGAGCCAAGGTCAATGGTCATTCAGGTACAAAACCTCAACTATGCATGCCTACCCACCAAGGCAAGTCCACATACGCAAAATCAAGTTCCTATCCTAAGCAGTTTGAGGGAAATGGCCCGGAAAAAGTTTTAAAGGTGAAGATCACTGAGCCAACGCAAAGGTCATTCAGGTTCGAAACCTCGACGAGGCACACCTACCCAATAAAGCGAGTACACATAAGCAAAATCAAGTTCCTAACCCAAGCGGTGACAGAGAAAAGGTCCAGACAAAATTTTCCTGCCTGCCGCTCGTCCGTCTGTCTGCGAAGGGGACGAAAATACCCCTCTGCTCTTTAGTCGGACTGAGGGGTTAAAAACTCAAAATATTAATTATTGGAAGCTATTCATTTTGACAGCGATGAAAGAGCACATGAACACTCACCACAGTGAAGAAACCACAACCGAATGCTGCTTTTCGTAACACAACACAACTCACTGTTGGCCATAGTAGGCCACTTTTCGGAGCTTCTGCTCATCATATGTACGGGCCATATATACTGTATTAAACAAGGTACGGTCTGCACAATCATCAAAAGTATCAGTTGCATACATACAAACACAAAGCAAATTATCAAGAAGTGCTTGGTTCCCAGTGCTGGCATTGGCTATTACTGGATGTCACCCTTCTCCCTCATAATATACAAGTAGAATGGTAAGAATACGGATGAGAGACTGGCGATTTTGGTCAAGATTTTCAGAGTGGAGCGCAATTGAGGATCCCTGACATGCCCGTGTGTAACACCAGCACAAGCGAGACAATTCACTGGCCTGGATGAGGCTTTCAGGTTTTTTATTTTCATACTTGAATAGTAAGCTTTTTAAATTTTTAAAAATATTTTAATGACATGTTCACACTCTGATTTCAATAAAAAATTGGCATATTCAAAAAAAAAATACTGGTAACACTTTATAATAACGATCATTTATAAGAATTTATAAGATATTAGTAGATATTAGTGGATAGTTAACTAATCATGAACAAACTACTTATATACATTTTTAAATGATTATTAAATCATTTATAACTTAAGTTACAAGACATTTATAAGCTATTAGTAGACATTGAACTAATCATGAATAAACCACTTATATACATTTATAAATGATTATTAAACAATTACTAAAGTTGTACAACATTTTTATATGTTTGATACATTATTAAGAACGCTGCATCAACATTGTTTGTACGTGATTTATTCATCATCAATTAATGTTATTTAACATGTAGGAAAACATTTTTGAATAATTTAAGAAAATATTCTTTGATCAAGTACATGTATTGAGTTTTTCATGGTTTCATGGCATTTCATAAGCAGGATGGATCCAAAAGTTGTCTAAAACATTTATTACATTTGATGAAAAAGTCTACAAATCTTTAGCATACATAATTAGATATTTGTTAAGGAAGAATAGGGTTCACTTTAGATTAAGGGACATAATAACATCTACAAATGATTTAGAGATGTTTTATGAATGTCTAACAATTCATTTGTTAAACGTGAAAAGACAAGTTAGTAATTGCTTTGTATCTGTATTCATAAAAGCCAGATCGTTCAAAAGAGGTGAGTAAAAGGTCCACAAATCATTTATAAACATTAACAGACATTTGTAAATAATGAATAGTTTTCACTTTAGATTAAGGGACATAACAAGATCTGCAAATGATTTATAGATTTTTTATGAATGGCTAACAAATCATTTGTTAAACATGAATGAACAAATGGTGGTACAGTGAGTTTTTTTTTTACTCATCTACGACTATTTCACTAATAATTTACTAATAAGGTTGATCATATTGAAAAAAATGATCTACAGATCACGAATGTTAAAGTAGCACATTTACAAATGATGTACTAATAAGTTGTAAATGTATAGAAATGGTTTGATAATAAACAGCTTGGTACTGAAGATTGTTCAGAAATGCTTTGGGCTGCAGCAAACGCTTAACACATGATTTATACTGACTTAACAAATCATTTATTAACCATGAACTCAATACATGTAGTAAATCAAAGAATATTTTCTTCAATCGTTCAAAAATGTTTTCCTACACATTAAATAACATTAGTTGATGATGAAAATGTTGTAGTTGTTTCATGGCAAATTAAATTAGAACATTGGTTCTCAAACTCGGTCCTGGCGCCCCACTGTGTACGCTGGTTTTTGTTCCAACCACAATTGCAATCATAGGATTTTAACAAGCTGTTGATTTGTTTTAATAGGGTGCATTTATGCTAATATCCATAGTGAGATATATTGTAAATATCTGCAGAGGGAAACAATTTACGCAGTGTCTAGAGACACGGCAGTTTTTATTGGTACGGCAGTCGATTCCAAGGGATTAGGATAAAGATTCGGGATTATGGTTAGGGGAAGGGTTAGAGGTTGGGGTTAGGGTTAGGGTTAGGGTTAGGGTTAGGGGAAGGGTTAGGGGTTAGGGTTAGGGTTAGGTTAGGGCAGGGTTTGAAATGGGGCTGCCGTACCTCTCCACATTGAAATGCATTGAAAAACTGCTGTACCCGTAGCAACTGCCAACAATTTAACCAAAGATTTAATCAACATAAACAATCAATTGGTTCCTCATTGGTGAAACTCTTGACACATCATGGCAAAACCCAACAATTTACTTGGCAAACAAAAGAGTCACACCTGTTGTGTTTCGTGTTGATTTTATTTGGTTCAGGCAGGTTATTTGGGAAAAACTCAAAACACCTGTGTTCAGAAACCTAATTTGGAGCTTACTGATTTTCTCAGAGTCTAATTTGATCTGTTTAAAAATGTTTTCCACCTGAAAATCCAAACAATATTGAAAATGAAGCACAATATGTTCAAGGGTTTTTATTCTTCATGGCAGAATGGATATGTCCATCAAAATGTGACTTAAGATGGTAAATAACTACTCCAAACATGGAATGCTGCTAATTAACCCTTTCAGCGCTGTGGGCAACTATAGTTGCCCAATGATGTAAGATGTCAAAGTCAGATGCTGTTGAAAACCTATCATGTGGCAACTTTTTTAAAAGAGCTCCCACAGGGGAGCCACATGATAGGTTTTCAACAGCTCGGGATCAATACGTTTTTAATTCCTTGAAAATGAATTCGGCGCTCAAAGGGTTAAGACAAAGTTACAGCTTTTTAAAATTCTAGAATCTAGAATATCCTAATCCCTTGGAATCGACTGCCGTACCAATAAAAACTGCCGTGTCTCTAGACACTGCGTAAATTGTTTCCCTCTGCAGATATTTACAATATATCTCACTATGGATATTAGCATAAATGCACCCTATTAAAACAAATCAACAGCTTGTTAAAATCCTATGATTGCAATTGTGGCTGGAACAAAAACCAGCATACACAGTGGGGCACCAGGACCCAGTTTGAGAACCACTTAATTAGGAGATGGTTACGCGGCAGTTATAAAGTGCTAGCTCGGGAATTTATTAGGGACCATATGGAACTTGCTAACTCTTTTCGGTGAGCATTTCGTGATCTTTAATGACCTCACTGAGTCAAGATTTTGTTCTATCATCCCTTCTTAAAGATGAAATCTCCTATACGGTAAATCCAAATACTCTAAAAAGCAAGGAACTTTCCTCCCGAACGGATATTGAGCAGAAAAGCTGGTTGCCATGACAAGGAACATGTAAACTGTCTATTTCATAAAGGAAAGGACGCAATTAGCTCCTTAATTGCTCCCTTCCATGGAGGGAACATTTGACCAACCTTGGAAAAAAGGTAAGGTAGAACATGGACCACAGTCCTTTGTAGCTGTCGCGATTGGAAACGCCAATTGGTCCTGAAGGTTCCCAATAAATTGTGAAGACCATCTTTACCATCAAGCTCATGACATAATGACGGAAAGGACATCTGATTTTTCTCAAAATTACTCAAGGTACCTTTAAAATCTCCCAAATTTCGGGCACCTTGGTGGCTCACCGGTTTAAGTGCGTGCACCATGTATCAGACTTAGGCCTTCCTGCAACTGCCTGGGTTTGAATTTGGTTCCCCACTCTTCTTCCCATCTTTCCTGTGTCTCTACTGTACTGTCTACACCAGAGCATGTTTGCCCATTGTCTCCATACCTAGGAAGAGAGCCTTGGGCACCTTTTCTGTTGACAAAATGTATTTATAGGGTACACTTAGCTGGACAAATACAGTCTGTTTCTTTGCTAGACTTGAACTGTCCAGGAATGAGTCTTCAGTGCTTTTTGCACCCAAATCATCAATTGTCATTCATTTTGCTAGGCTGCAGTGAGCAAT
Organism: Gymnothorax javanicus; assembly: GCA_029692085.1. NCBI lineage: Eukaryota > Metazoa > Chordata > Actinopteri > Anguilliformes > Muraenidae > Gymnothorax > Gymnothorax javanicus. The sequence goes on from CM056194.1 coordinate 141,423,761, forward strand.
ACTATGTGATCTGAGTGTGTGGCAAGCGGCACCTTATACCTGGCATGTAACTCTCTTATGCACACGTACACTTCCTACAAGTCTGAGGTCAGATAAGTCAATTTCTTCAAACAAAAAAAGAAACTCTTACAGTTTTGCTCAAGGCTATTATCACCAGTAAGGCTGACAATGAGGCAATCTCAGCTACTTAAACATTTTATTCTATCTCTTGCTGTCCAACCGTGCATAGACAAATTTTTACGTCCAAAAATCTTTGTAGAATTTTGTAGATGTACTTTGAGATGTTTTTATTGTCTTGGTCTAACGGGTTTGATTAAAGTTGATGATATATTTTTTGGAGGACATTGTTTGCAGATATGAGCTATCAAACAGAAGAACTAGGAGTAAGCTCAGAAATGATTTGGGAGCCTTTCAGCTTAGGAGAATCAAGAGACATTTTACGTACTAAATAATTTCTGCTGTTGGATTTGGTAAACAAGATGGCAGGGCTTCCAGTGTTCCAGCAGACTATGAAGTGGTGGATGGGGGCGGTCGCCCTGCACAATTCACAACCCCAGCATCTTGCTCCAGCAGGACCAAACATCTGGCCCATCTCTCAGACTTCAGAGAATTCAAAGGGGTCACTCCACCCTGTAAATCTGACAGAAGATTACAGCCTCTTTTGCTCTGCTCTGACCACACTTTCTGCTGTGGCATGAGGGAGGAGACTGAAGAAAAGAGAGGGGAAGAATTGTCTCTCCTCTTACTCCCTGGATAGAGAAACTACAGTTACATTTTCCTGCGATCTGGAAAAACCTAGTAAATTCATTGGACCAAGATTCTCACAATTGAGAAAAAACTTTAGGATACTGGACTTTTCCTAACTAAAAAAAGTAAACAGAAACTTGATTTCAAAGTATGCAAATAGCTTGTGTTTTAAGATTTTCACCTCCCTTAATTGCTGCAAAAAAGGGTCAAACTCACCTTAACCAAGAGTGACATTAGTAGTAGGTTTTTCCAGATCACAGGAGCACTGGCAGTTGTGCGATGTCCAGTGAAAATCATTTACAACTGTTATACAATCATTACAGTTTCTCCCTTTTTAGTTCTCAATATCTTGGCCAGCATTATTACTTTCCTTAAAATGTGGACAGTGTTTCATGGGAAGATGTTTCATTGGACTTTATACACCCCAAAAAGGTCAGAATGAGTTCAAAATGAAGCTAAATTCCCTGGCTTTCTTTTCAGTGGAAAATTAATTTCTTTTTTAATGGATGTAAAACAAAAAGCAAACCAAAATGTCCTCGTCTTGTCACAAAAAAACTGCATGTCTATGGCCCTGAATAGGACTGAACTATGTAACTGTTACATTTTGATAATTCAAATTTCTGCATAAAATGGTCACCAGCACACAAGCTGAAGGCCAAGCTAAAATGATCCGAGACTATTTTATCAAAACTTTCAGATTTGAACCACATACATACATACAAATATAGCATATGGGCCAGGTCACCCAGTAACCGAGTTACAAAATTGGTGTATTATGTATCACAGCTCCAAAACCAAGTAAGATAGAGTTACAATTTAAATGGCTTTGTGTAGGTCTTCCCTATAGCTAATTTTGTTCCTTTGATTCAGCAAAAAACCAATTTGTAACTTCGTTACCAACCGGTTTTTTGCCATTTTCACCCAAAATAAAATCAAATGAACAAAATTAGTTATTTTGTTGTTTGAAGTACTAAAATCAGAGCTTACTGATTTTCTCAGTCTAATTTGATCTGTCAAAAACAGTCTCAAATGTTTTTACCTGATAATCCTCACAATATAGAAAAATAAGCACACTATGTTCCATGTTCTTTATGGCACAGTGGACATGTCCATTAAAATGTGGCTTAAGATGGTCAGTAACTGCTCTAAACATGGAATGCAGCTAATTAAGACAACAGCTTTTTAAAATTCTACAATTGCAGTTGTGGTTGGAACAAGAACCAGCACACACAGTGGGGCACCAGGACTGAGTGTTAGAACCATTGCACTAGTGACATTTTGTCTCAATAGCGACATTTTGTGCCTTGGCATTACAATGGAATTAATGATAACTACTGGTTACCTGGTTGTAACTCCAGTTCTATGAGTACATGCGTAGCCCTCTAACGGGCTTTGCTATTGGTTTACCCCTCCGAGGCCCCGCCTCAGTGCCTGAGAAAGAAAATTGAACTCACCTGCTCCGTAGGAGGGGGTAGCATACTCATCTCCTATAAAGCCTCGGTGCTGCCAATGCTAGTCTCCCTTTGAAACTCAGCATCAGACACTCGAGCCAGCTGGGCAGGTTGTTAGAGGGCTACGCACTTACTCATAGAACTGGAGTTACATCCAGGTAACCAGTAGTTCTATTTCGTACGTGCTCCGCCCTCTAACAGGCTTCGCTATTGGTTTACACCTAAGGCGAAGGCCGTTAGGGATGGATGTACTCCCAGGTGGCCCCAGACCACAGAGTTCCATTCAGAAACCAAGAGAAACCCCTCCACACACTGGGGCAAGCACCGCCTCAGGCCGTGGCACAACACAAAAACGATGTTGGAAGGGGACCCCCTCCGATAGGGTCCCTCCCCCAGAATGAATGGGAGGGCTTGCTAGCTGTCATATCCCCATGGAAGCCTCTCACCCACAGGCAAGCACCGCCAGAGCGCCTCGCCTCAGGTCGTGGCATCCCGATGGGGTCCCCTCCCAGATGACTGGGAGAGCGCGCTAACTGTCATTTCCTCATGACAAGCTCCCACACCTGCAGGCGGGGCGCCACCGGAGGGCATCGCCTCAGGTTGTGGTAATAATCAAAAACACTAGTCAGTGTTGGAAGGGGACCCCGCCGACAGGGTTCCCAAGACTGAATGTGCGACCATGGTAGCTGTCATATCCCTGAGATTGACTGCGCAAAGGTCGATGCAGACGACCAAGAGGCCCCGAGTACCCGGGCAATGCCCCGGGTAGAATGTGCAGTCAATCCTGCTGGGGCAATGAGACCCACCGCTGAATAGGCTCTGAAGATAGCATCACAGATCCAGTGGGTGAGGCGTTGTGCTGACAGAGGGGCCCCCTGAGCCCGTCCACCATAACAAACAAACAGCTGATCCACCTTCCTGAGATTTGCAGTGTGCTCCATGTAAAGACTGAGCGCGCGCACTGGGCACTGCTTGTGCATCCGTTCCTGCTCGCTGGTGGCATGAGGAGGTGGACAGAAGGCCTGCAGTCGAATGACTAACGACTTGAAAGCTGTGGTGATGACCTTCGGCCGGAAGGACTGGTTAGGACGAAGCTCCACTGACCCCTGGTCCTCTCTAAGGGTCAAACATCATGGGTGCACAGAGAGAGCGCCCAGCTCACTCACCCTCCTAGCTGACGCCAAGGCCAAAAGGAGGGCAGTCTTTATAGATAAAATATGCAGGTCTGCCTGGTCCAGGGGTTCAAACGGTAGCCCTGCCAGACTGTCCAACACTGTCTGCAGATCCCATTATGGGATTACGCGCTGCATAGGGGGTCTTAGTCTGCGAACTCCCCTCAAAAAGCGCTTCACCAGAGGGTGACTTCTGGCCGTGAAGCGGTCAAACCCGTCATGTCCAGCTGCGATCGCTGCAGCAAACACCCCCAGAGTGGATGCTGCGTGGCCCCCCTCAAAGAGTACTTGAAGGAAATCTAGCACCCCTTGAAGGGGGCATGAGCGCAGGTCCAGGCTTCTCGCCTGACACCAGCCAACAAAAATCCGCCAACAGGCCGCATAAGCTTTGGATGTGGCCGGGGCACGTGCGCACTGAATTTTGGACACCACCGCCTCCGGCAGGCCCAACTCGCTCAGCCTCACCTTTTCAATTTCCAGGCCATGAGGGGGCGGGCGAGAGTGGCACCCCTCGCCCGAAACATGGTCGAGGGAAGGTCTGGAGTCCCCCATGGGCCTGCCACTGCCAGCTGGATGAGATCTAGAAACCACCTGGCTCTCAGATTCATTGGTGCCACAACAATTATGGACAGACGCTGTTCCCGCACCCTGCGGAGCAGTGGCATTAGTAGCCGCCGGGGCAGGAACACATACAGCAGGCAAAATGATGCAACACCCTCTGAACTGCCATGAGTTCCAGTAGGTTGATATGACGCTGGGGCCTCTGCAATGTACCTGCGACAGAAGCAGGGCCGCAAGTCCCCCCCAATCCTGTGAGGGAGGCATCTACAAATATGTGGATGTAGTGCGATACACACCCCATCCGAACTCCCTCGCGGAGCCGGATGGGTGAGGCCCAGAATGCCAACGCCCATCGTGCTTGCATTGTTATGCGGAGCATGTGCTGTTGGTCCCGCCTTGGGCCCAGACGAAGGCGTATGAACCAGCGCTGAAAATCCCTCATGTGCAGCAGCCCCAGGCAGACTACTGAATGGGCAGCAGCAATCATCCCCAGTAGTGACATGACTGCTATCGCCGGCACCGGACTGCGTCCAGTATTCCTTGAGTCCGAGACAGGATTGCCTCTGTTATGTCCACTGACAGACGTGCAGTCATAGATCGAGAGTCGAACAGAAGCCCTAGATACAGCGCTGTTTGACTGGGCTGCAGGGTACTCTTGTCGTTGTTGATAGCCAAGCCTAGTTGAGCAATATGTTGCATTACCAGCATAGTATGGGCGGCTGCCATCTGCTTGGAAGGGGCCTGGATCAGCCAATCGTCCAGATACGTCAGGATCCATATACCTTTCCGCCGGAGCGGCGCTAGCGCTGTCTCCACACATTTGGAGAATGTTCGAGGCGCCAGAGAATATCCAAATGGGAGGCGGCAAAACTGGAAACTCTTATCCTCTAATGCAAAGCGAAGGAATTTTTGACGGCGCGGAAGAATTGGGACATGAAAATAAGCGTCTGTCAGATCTATTGACGTCATCCAGTCGCTCGGCCTGACACATTCCAGCAGAGACCTCACTGTCAGCATCCGGCATGGTCTGCGCGCAATATGCGTATTCAGCTCGCGGAGATCCAGAACGGGTCTCAGGCCTCCTGGTTTTTTGGAAATCAGAAAATAAGGGGAACAAAACCCTGCTCGAGCTTCTGACTGGGGAACCGGCACTACAGCCCCTTTCCGTAGAAGCGAGTCCACCTCTTCCTTCAAAACCGCCCTCTCGGCGGAATAGGGGAGCCTCGTCCACAAAATGCCTCTGAATGGAGGCGGATGGCAACAAAACTGCAATGTGTATCCCTTCCACAATGTTCTGTCCAGCCAGTTTGGGAGAGGGGCGCACAAACTCACCCAAGACTGATAATGGTTTGTGAGTGGCAAGGCAGTTGGTTCTAAGGTCTATGATGGCCTGGGCCCTCCCGCGACACCCTGAGGGAGGGGTCGACCGGGGGGCCCGGCCTGAAAGGGCTGAGAGGATAGTCACAGCAATGCTTCCGCTGCATTTCCATGCACGTTGCCTGGTGACTTACTCACCATGGACGGCGGGGGCACAGCTATTTCTGTGTTAAGCGAGAGCCTTTTTTGACGTTTAACTTCAGAAACATTAATGTGCGGCAATACATCGGCCTGTGGAACAGAACAAGTGAAAACCTTCTCCACAGGTTCATGAGTACAGGTACCAGTATTACACATGTAAACACTCTGCCCCTTGGCTCTGGGATGTACAGTGAACATTGTGTGACACCTCAGGAGCCCTGGAGCCAAAATGGCGAACAGCTCCACTTCCATGCGACCCGGAAGAAGGAGCATGCTGACGTGTACTAAACACTCTGCTGGAGCCAGCCCAGCTAACAGTGTTAGAAACATGCTGGCTATCTGCCTGAGTTTGTGAACGTTTCCTCACTGGTGACGCACCAGGAAGAAACGAGTGCACCGAATTGAAAGATTCCTTCTGAGCCAACTACTGTATGATGGGAGGGTATCAAATTTTGGTTTAGCCACCAAGTTTGGTCATGTGCTACCCCCGCGGGTAGACCAACGCAAACCCTGCCGGCGGTTGGATAGCCAGTGTCTCATAAACAGGCTACTAGCCGCTGAAGTGCCAATTTGTGGATCCATGTTTAGCGGAGGTGATGAGAATACACAAGCCCCACGCACCATGTCTCTCTTATTAACCCCCCTCAATGGAAGAAGGAGCCATTCCATTTCCTCCAGTAGGTTGTACCAGATTACCTTGAATGCTAACACCTGAAACAGCCAGTGTGTCAGTGTGTGCAATACCAGAACAAAATGACTCAGAGGCCATATACTGATAACACTTTTTATAATATTTTCCAGAGGCTGGACGACCTGGCGAGGCTGCTGAGGCAGTGGATCCAGCTGGTTCGAGCCCACAGATGACCGGTCGTCAGACGACCTGCGACGGCGGCGGCTTGGTGGAGGTTGGGAAAACCAGGGCCTGCGGGACGGCTGTTGAGGGCGCAGGTGCGATCCCAGCTGCTCAGGCAATTTCCGAGCTGCCTCCAATCGGTCGACCATTGTTTGGATATCCAGCCCAAACAACAAGGCGGTGGAGATGGATGCATTAACAAGCACACGCTTCTCCCACTCCTTTAATGAGGACAGCCCGAGCCAGAGATGATGGTGCCCAACCTGTGCGGCACACACTTCGCCCCCCCAACGATGGCAAACACCTGGGACCTGCGAAGTATCGCCGCTGCCATTGTCTGCATTTCCAGGGGCGCGGTCTCGACTTCGGCTGGGCCAGCAGGCCAATAGTGAAGTCATCTGCCTGTGCGCTGGAGGAGGTCTGCGGAGGTGTGGGCATCTCCATCCGCTCCGCTGCTGACTGGAATAACCCGGGCAGATCATCCAAGGGGATAGCGGTGCTCTGGGGGAGGCTTGTCGACTCGGCAGAGGGTCGCCGGATCTTCCTGATAAATAGGACGGTCATCCTCATCGTACTAATGCCAGGGCTTGGAGCGGACCACCGCCGCCGGCTCTCAGGCTGGCCCTGAGCCAGCCTGGAGGGTGCGTGCGGCCCACACAAACTGCTGCCGCCACTCGCGCTCCTCCCGGGGAAGCGATGCACAGGCGGCACAGGAACCAGCTCCCTCATGGTGATGCCAGCCCAGGCAAACGTAGCAGTCATCATGCTGGTCTTCGGACGCCATGGGGGAGGCACACTGCTGGCAAAATTTCTCCATAATGCTTTCGCGACACAAGAAAGTGACTGATTCTCGCAAGTCCAATATCTCTCAAAGGCTTAGTGAAAAGGGGAGACAAGCATTGGCAGCACTGAGGCTTTATAAGAGGTGAGTATGCTACTCCCTCCTACGGAGCAGGTGAGTTCAATTTTCTTTCTCAGGCACCAAGGCGGGGTCTCAGAGGGGTAAACCAATAGCGAAGCCCGTTAGAGGGCGGAGCACATACAAAATAGAACATACTTTGTGTGAAGAGCGCCAGCTGAAGCTAGTCTGCCTGCCAGCATTGTTTCCCGCCACTCGCACCAATGATTGAATTATTGGTTCTGTTTTCTTATTGGTTTTGTCTATGTTTCCCCTCACTATTTAGTTCCTGTTTTCTTTCAGTTTCTTTGTCGATCAGACCATTCACTTCATTTTTGCCAATCTTCCTTTTGGGAAGCACTAGTCTCCCCATTTGGGAGCTGGCATGCTCTTGCACATCTAAATTATTCTCTGTATATTTTTCTCCCTCTGGAGTTTGCGTATTTGTGGTAATCTACTTTTGTAATTACATTTACTTGAATTGGCTAGTATCTCCCCTTTGGGACTTTGCATTCTGTTTGTATTTTTATATTCCCTTTCTATTGTGCTCTATTTTTGTACATGTACATTGTTCATCTTTATCATGTCCAATAAACCAGTTATTCTGCGCTTCCGTCGCACTTTGCAGTATAGCCTAATGTACAACAATGAATGATTTTATAAGCATATATTGCTAACAGACTCTGATTTTGCATTATTTCTATATTTTTTAAAATTATTTTTATTTTGGGGGTGTATATTACATAAAGGAGAATTTAATAAGTTTCTATTGCCTGATATTTCTGGTAGTTTTTGTTTAGGTTGGAGACCAAATGGATCTAGGTACTGTGTGAGCCACCTCATTTTTATGGTTGTAAAGATTAAAAATTAATAATATTCACTTGCATTTGATGCAAAAGTTCGTACCATGCATCAAAACAGTTGGTTGGAAGTAAAACATTGCATTATAAATAATGCACACTCAAGCAAAAATCACTCCATTTTTAGCAGTTTGGGGAGGTAGGGAGGCAGCTTATATTTGGTGACACAGAATCATTTGCGATGAACTTAATTCTCAGATTTGGCACACTTCTGGCCAGTTCATTAATGATCCAGGAAATTCATTGTTTTACCTCCCAAGCTATTCATTTTACCTGTGTATCTCATTGCAAAACAAATTTAGTGTTGGATTTCCAGGACATTCCCTTGTTAGCTGCTTTTTTTTGTCCCATAATTATAAAAATAAATGGGAAGAAAGCTTTATTTCCAAATGATTCTAGTGTCTTAAAATCATTTCTTTACTGTGACACTCAAATCCTGAGCTATAGAGCCTTAAACAGGTTCATGGAAAATAGGCAGGGATTGGCCTGATTTGGAATCTTTGTGAAGCTTAATAATGTACACTTCATTGCCTAAAATCTTGGTAATTGAATGGTATTACCTAGAATCCATTCAATGGTAATTTGAACCATTTTGGCTTTTATGTTATTAATGTTAGTTACATGTGCCACCCTTGTCTAAGACTGTGACCCCACCTTGCCCCCCCATAAAAAAAAAAAATTCTGGACCCGCCCCAGCCTGTATGTGCTGTGACAGTCAGAGGATGTTTGATCGAAGTTAAGCTATCAGCAAGAAACCCCCGTAAAGCACCATTGTTGAAAAAATGGCATGTGCATAATCAGTTAAAATGCATCGACTGGCCCAAAGAGAAATGGCGTAACATTCTGCGGATGGATGAGAGTAAAATTGTTCTTTTTGGGTCTAGTGGTTGTCGACAGTACATCAGATGATCCCCTGGCCATGGCAGATTTAGGTATGGACGACGCGCAGTTGCCCAGGGCGGCATCTTGACAGGGGGCACCTGCAGGAGTGCGAAAAAAAAAAAAAACCCACATTTGCTGCCGTCACTTCATTAGATAACTCAAGTCAGTGGATTTAAAATAAGCACCTGGGCGCCCACTAGTCAACTCAGCAGGGTCTGCATGTAAACAAATGGAAGTAAACAGGGGAGAAGTGGATTTTCTAAATCTATAACGTTTACACTTCTCAACCGATTTCAACGAGCAATATATATAGGGTTTACAATCTACATAGAGTATGAAGAAAATGTTTTTATCTTCATTAACTTTGAATCTCGGTAAGTTAGTTAAGCTACGATTGCTGTTAGATGCTCAAGACAGGATTATGGTATCAACGTTAGACTCATTAAATGAACTGAATTCATTCTGCGGAGGAAAATAATTCACTGCTGTATGGAATTGTAAAAAAATCGTTTGAGCATGGATCTAGCTTCTATCTTCTGAAGGCGGGAGAGCACTAAAAAAAATACCGATCACGTTACCCCGGGACCAATACCCGCAAATGGCTAATTTAATGCCCTTCAAAGCCTTAGTTTTTGCTATAATTATTTACCAACATTTAATACTTTCTAGACCCCGTTAAAAGTCTCAGCTTTCATTGTTAGCTGACTTTACCGTTATCGATGACGTTATCTTAGCTATTAACTGGGAAAGAATTTCACATCCAACCTTTACTTTTTCAGCTTTTTATTTGCCAGAACGATTTTGAAAGGAGACTTATTTATTGCATTTTACTGCAAATGAGGGGCGCTTCATAATATTTTATGAAAACGTATGTTGAAAACTTCAACCATTCAAATATTAGAGCAGTTTACCAAAAACATAGAAAAGAGCCCAATTTCTCCTGTTTTTTTTAATCTAGTATCATCAAAAGTCCAGTATCTCAAACACTATAAATGCCAAAAATGTGGTTCAATGATTTTTATTTTTGGCTGGGGTGGTACACCTTTATCACATAACAGTTTTATGATTTAGTACTAACCACAGTCCACTTTCTGATGTTCAAAAAATCTCTAACCTATGAGACTGGGTATTCTTCTTTTCAGGCAAGCTCCTCATAGTTTGGAGAGGACAGTCTGTTTACAAAGAAAGACCCTCATTATTTTAAAAACAGGCTTTATCTCTGTGCTCCAGTTAAGTTATAGTATGACAAATGATACATTTACTGATGGCTAAATAAAAAGATATGAAATATTCAAGCCTGTCAACGCCATTTTTAAATGTTATAGTAATATCCAGCTTTGCGCTGTATTCCGAATGACACTTTGAGACCATGCTCAATCAATCGGGCAAAAATAAAGTGCATTATTATCATAAAACATACGGTTATGTAACTGACATTTGAAATGGCCAAATGGTCACTTATCCTGCATCGAACCAGCTAAGACAGGACCGCTTTTTGTTATATTCCCTGAAGGTTTTCTGAACGCATCAAATGAATGAAACATGGTTTATATCACAACTTAGTCCATATGAAAGTAAAAACAAATGTAGCAGGCTAACAAAACTGAAAAACTTTGAGAAAAAAAGACACAACCACTCATAAAAACAAAAAATTCTTGTGCGCACATGAATAGTCCAAGCCATTCTAATCCATTATGCCTCCCAGAAAAACAGACCCAGATGCAAGGTGTTCCACAAGCCCTGGCAGCCGGCGATTTCGCCGACTACTCAGTCCTCCTCCACCGGCTACTTTCCTGACATTATTAAAAATTTAAGGCGAGTTTTGATGCGTTTTATTTTGATCGACGCTTTTCAGTTGATTGATTTACGGTCTTTTTGCCGCTGTCTTAAAACATTAAGCCGCGCTGTGATTAAGCTGACTTGAAAACAACACCCAATGATATTGCGCGTCATACGAACTCTAATAATAGTACTTCCGTCATCTGCACATCGTTATTGTCTGAAAATCTTAGAAATGTGAGCGGTAGCTAGTAGAAATGCCGCCCAAAAAGAAGATGAAGGTGAATAGTGGGCAGACATTTGAAGTCCTTCGTAAAGAAAGGTAATTTCAGCGCAATAAACTGAAATGATCAGGCAATTCCTCTCAGAGATCAGCCCATATGCAATGATACAGTAAACGGTTCAGAGGAATAGTTGTGTCCGCATCTCATCCAAATTAGGCCCAGTGCTGGATTCACATGTAATTTAGGCAAAAAAAGTAAAAGAACCGCACACTGGATTAAAGCTCCCAAACCTTTAGTGATGACATGCAACGTTTCCACCACTCACAGGGTCTTCATCAGGCAAATGACTGACAGACAGTCAAACAGACAAATATATAGGCAGGTATCTACCTAGTCATTGGCTGATGAAGTATCAGCTGACAACCAATAGGATACAGACACATTGGCACAAGGCACAATGAGCGCCTGCCCTTTAAGGGGACTCAGTAATTAAATGCACCTTAGACAAAGAGAGCAATAAGTACATCACCAATACATCAATGGCAATGCAATCATAAAATACATAAAGAAAGACATTCTGTTCATTGGTATGTGGCCTGGATCACCATCGGCAAGTAGTTACCAAAATATGGGCCAAACAGTGACATGTCAATGATATTAACAGAGAAAACACAGTAAGCAGCCAATGAATTTTAAGAGTAAAAACAATTGGCAATGTTAACATTGGATAATTACTGCATAATAGAAATTACTACTATGAGAATAAAGCTATTAATAGAAAAATAGAAAAGTGTAAAAATTGAAAAATAGCTTACAAAAAAGGCTTTAATTCCTCATGTAAACCCTTAGGGGACATGGTATTAAGGAAATATATCCAAAAAGTTTCGCGTTGGAAAAACCTTTTTTCTAAATCACCAGCCCTGCGAGGTTTCTCCACTTTTTCCACACCAACATAACGTAGTGAGTTGAAACTGTGTCCAGCATTTTTAAAATGAACTACTACAGGGTTGCGCTCTTCGCTGGTTTTGATGTTACTCTTGTGCTCACGGATTCTTGTGCGTAATGCACAGGAAGTCTTGCCGACATAGGCTAAGCCACAAGGGCACCGAATCAGGTAAATCTTATGTGTGGTGCTGCATGTGATCGCACCACGTATGGATATATCCCGACCAATGTGTGGGTGACTGAAATTCACACTTGAATTTGATAAGGAGCGTATCAGCTTCTTGGATATACTGGTCTGGTTTGGCTTTATTGACTCAACTTAAAGTTTGTTCACAAACTTTACATTCTAGTTTTAGTTGCGATAGTAATATTCTTGTTGTTGATATATGATTTCGATAAAAACAGCTTAAATAATAATTTCATAATGTAATATCAGTCTCTCAACTGTCATATTTAGGCATAATATTACAAAGCTTGTGTGTTCTTGCAAACTTCCCGTTGTGAAAGCCAGACCAGTGCACACCTAGAAACATTTTAGTTTGAACTGTGCTGGTTCAGACCAACGTGATTTAAACCACAGCGGTGCACTTATGATATGGCAGTTTTGGAAATCTGTCATACTTCAGATGTTATAATCAATTTAACAGTGCATCATAACAATCAAACTTTTATTTACCCAGGGTTGGCAGTAATCAAACCAGGATTTGCCTAGTTTAATGCATCCTGGTTACAGCTTACATTTGCTAAATTGGCTGATTGAGCAGCGAAGGGGGAAATTACTTCTTTCACACGGAGGTGGTTTTTGTTGGATAGCTTCTTTCCTTTGAAAAATAGCAATTTAATGATATATCATTATATAAAAACTGTATTTCATTTGAATTCTTTTTGTCTCTCTCATAGTAGTTTCTGTTTAAAGATCATAAACAATTAAGTGTGACAAATATGCTAAAATAGCATAAATTGGGAAAGGGGCAAATACCTTTCACAGTGCCATAAAGCTTAATTTATCATTAAGTCCACATCATGTATTAGCAGCTGCAAGTAAAAATTTTTTCAATGCAAAAATTCTTTTAAATTTTGGAAATTAAAAACAGAATTTGAGATCATTGCATATCGTTGGCCTGCTAATAAAACCTTCTATCTCCGAATTGATAAGAAACAAAAACTCGTATGTCCACTATTTGTACATGCAAAATTAAACATTTTTTTATTTTATTTATATTTTAAATTATATATATATATATATATATATATATATATATATATTATATATATATATATATATATTTTTTTTTTATTTTATATATTTTTTTTTATTTCCTGTAAAGTTTATCACTTTGAAGATACAAGGTTTTATCAGCAGGCCGATGATATAATACTGTTTGGCCATGTGTCTCCCAACCCAAGGGAAACATCACCTGGATCATAAGCAATTAGGCTTAAGCAGACTGCTAAATGAAAACTGATATGGCCTTTTATACACTGTATAAAAAGGATCTCAAATTTGCTTGTTGTTTCAGATTTTGATTGTTTAAAGAGCGTTCGTTCTAAACAAGACAGATTAACACAGGTGGATTTCTAACTGTAAGTCATTTATAGTCACTGAAACATTAAAAACTGACTATACAGACAGGAATTCAACCCTGCTTGTTAAATGTAATTGGTCAGCCAGTGGGGCCTGGAACAGTCAATTTAGCAGCTAATTAAGCTTAATCGAGACAGCTGCACCAAATTTGTTCTGGGAGATATTGTGGACATCAGCAGATACAGTATATGTGAAAAATAGATTTGAGTCTCCAAATTAGCATAAGCAAACATGCAAACTTAAATTTCTTTGAAAAATACTTGGCAGCTGAGTACACATGTGGAGGTGTAAAATAGAGATCTGAATTAATTAGCAGCTGCTCAGCTGAAAAGAAAGTATGGCATTAGGATTGTTTATCACATTCTTGTCATGGCTTAATGTAGTGTCAATATTTATTCATTACAGATTTTAAGAAAAAATAACTACTTTTATGGAAGAGTCCCTTGTAATTACTACTGTGAAGTCATTAGATATGCAGAAAAAAAAAAAATAAATAAAAAAGAGCCATGGCACTGTAGCTCACCTGGAAACCTGAAATAATCAATGCATAGGGTATCAATGAGATTAAATTTAGGCCACTTCATAAAAATGTAGCAAAATTTGCAAGATTTGGCTTTGAGCGTGTTTTTTTAACTTGTGCGTCAACTCATTCAATTTGAAGCAATAATAGGAGACATATAAGCTGAAGTCAGTTCCTCAATATGGCCACCATAATGTAAATAAAGGCATTTTAATTTTTTGCTGCTGTTGGGCCACGCCTCCAGCCATCCAACTCACCGGTCAATGAAGACCCAGACCGCATTCTTCAGCTCCGCAATCATTGCATGCACCTGTTGCTCATTTCCACTGTGTGGTAGCGTTGTGCTACTCAAGACCAAGCCTCGCACTTTGTCATTGTGAAGTCTTGTGAGCCACAAGCCTGCATTTGCTCTCTAGGTTTGTATAGAATTATCTCCCGCGTTTTGCGTGTATATATCATAACTCTTGAACTTAGTGCTGTTTATTGTTAATATCAGCGCTTTACCTTTATCACGACAAACTTCAATTCCTTGTTCTTTTGTTCTATTTGTAATACATTGTACTGTAGCTGAAGACCAGTGTCTGAATTACTAATAGTATTATCCAGGACCCTCGATTTCTTGTTGTTTTGCATTAAATCACTATTTACTTTGCCTTCCTGCTGTGCTGAAGGCATAATAAATACAACCAAATCCAGTCCAACACTTCCTTTCCTCAGTGCACATCACCAGTACTCAGAGCACAACCCTTACAGCTGCAAACAAAACATCCTACGTGGAATTTTCTTGATAGCCATCATGGCAACTGTATATTTGAATCAGATTGGTATGGTACAAACAAACATTGGCAACCAAACTGGAATTTCAATTTGGACCTTCTGAAAAAATCGAGGTGTCCTGTTTGGCAAAAAGATTCCTGGAAATTTTCAGCTACATTGATCAAGAATTTTTAGATAAGATTTTTAAATATTCATAAAAGTAAGTGACATATCCCAATGACAGATCAAATTAATGTCAAAATTCACTGCCTGTCCCAAAAAAAAAAAAAAATTGCTCACTATATTATTATGTTGGACCACCTTCAGTTTTGATCATGGTGCCCATTCATTGTGGTATTGTTCTGACAATCTTATACAATGTTACAACATTAAATTGAGCCACTCAGAACAATAGTGGTCAAACTCCGATTTTCTAATTTTCCAAGTTAGACCAATATTTTTCATGCTAAAGGTAAAATCTATTAATGCAATAATGGGCCAGAAGATTGTTAGTTCCACCACTGAAATATAGAAAGTAGTGCGAGAGTGGTCTAACTCCAAAATTCTTAGTTTTTAAGCGAAACATGCAAAAATAACAAAAATCGTCAACGTTGAAAACAAAATACTTTCTGACTATGAAAATGAAGATTCAAAGGATGTCACTTCAAGACAGGACTAAATACTTACTGGCATGCTGAATTTGACAACGTTGAAACTTTGGAAGCTGTTTTCTCAAAATGATAAAAAATGGAGTTAGACCACTATTGTTCTGAGGGGCTCAATTTTGACCAGATTTGCGTCCATTTCTGGCCGAGATATTGTATTGGCGATGGGTGAGTCAAACCATTCTGTCAAACCTTCCCCGGCCCATCCCAAAGACTTTCAACTGGTTAAGGTCCAGACTCTGAGATGGCCAATTCATGTGTGGAAATGATTCCTCATGCTTGATGAACCACTCTTTCACAGTTTGAGCCCAATCGCTCTTGGTGTTGTTATCCTGGAATATGCCTGAGCCATCAGGGATTAAAAAATCAATTGATGGGTTACTGGTCATTCAGTATATTCAGCTAGTCTGTTGAATTCATGTTATTGCAGCAGAACAGTGCTGAACCAAGACCTGACCAACTGAAGCAATCCCAGATCATAGCACTTACCCCAAAGGTTTGTACAGTGGGCACTATGCATGATGGGAGCATCGCTTCATAGGCTTCCTTTCTTACCCAGAAGTTCCCATCACACAGGAATAGGGTAAATCTGGACTCAATAGACCACATGACCTTTTTCCATTTCTCCTCAGTTCAATCTTAATGCTCTCTTATGCATTGAGGTTGTTTTTCCCCCAATTAGCCTTTCTTGTGGCAGCTGTTTAGTCCCAATCCTCTTATTTCTTGTTGCATCATGCAGGTAGAAATGTTCATACCTTCTTAAGTAAACATAGCCATCTTTTTAATATGAGGTGAATATTGAAAAATTAGGTGAATATTAAAAAATAAATTGAGTGCATCGCGAAAGTTTGACTCGTGGCATGCATTTAAAATTATTTAGACAGAGGTTTATTTTTATATATGCAAACTTCACACGCAAACCTGAGTCAGAAAAACCAAGTTTTTTGAACATTAACCTAGGCGTAACAAGCCGATCGGACAGTGACACAGAAAAAAATACACCATTTTGAGGGCTACAGGGAATTCAGTAGCTTCAAAAGACAATGACGTATTAGGTCACCATTAATGTGGATAGGAAAATGCTTGATTACTATTGCAATGAACAAAAATGTAAGCTGTGGAGAAATCTGTGAAATTCTGAAGTAAGACTCCAACACAACAGGATATTTTAAATAATTTGGAAACCTTTAACTGAAATTCCGAGAAGTACAGTCTGTGCAGTTTTCTGTTTCCTCACTCCCCATATGCGTACTTTGCATTTGACCACTTTACACCATGTTTTAGTTCCCAATCCTGAAAACACAAAGCGCCCCCCAACGGACCAAATATAGTACTTTCCAAATACAAACTAAGAAACATCACACACATGGTGTAAACTATAAACATTACAAAATCAACATTAATTCTACGGATTCATCTTCCAATGGCTGAATTAGTGCTTAGTTGCCAATCAGGAAGCATAAATGGGGACAAATTTGGAGAAATAATGCGCTTTAAGGCAATGTGGGAGCTGGGAAATTATCCCTCTGATGACATCTCCCGAGTGAAAGAGGTTAAGGGCGCTTTCACACTAGGTACGATTGTTCTGCACCGTGCCACAGTACAATTGTCCCCCCCCCAGCTTTCAGCCTAATAATATCGTGCCATACCCGAGTACACTTTATATGTCAAAATTCCAATATCAGCACGTTGCGGTATGCACCTGGGTGGTTTTAAATTGGGAAATATATAGAAAGAAGAAGCAAAATCTAACCTCCACTTTTTTTGGCTTTTTATTTGCCAGTACGATTTTAAAGGGAGGCGCCAATATATTTCAGGGGGTTTTATTAGTGACAACGGGGTTTAATATTGAATATTAATATTGCGAATACATATGCTGTGCCTGCCCTAGCAACCCGGTGTGCCATCAGTAACATGGACTACCACGTAAAGCAGCAGGAGAAATGAAACTCTAAATTTTCTTGACTGGATGTTTGATGATTTTACACATCCTGGGTACCCAAACATAAAGGTAAGCTGAAAAAGAACTGATTTCATTGGATATCGGTGGATGTTGAATACGGAATTCTTTCGCCCTTGCATTATTGGACGATTATGCTGTCCACTGCCTCATACCACGAAAATTTATCTTTCTCATAACTTGAGCTGCCAGTCTTTTGCATCGTGTCCTGCACATTGATATATTGCAGCCGCATTTTCTTTAGTTTGTTACGGCTCTGTTCTATTGTTCTGTAATAACCACGCAAATGTAACTACCTACAAATTATTCCATAAATCTCCAAGTTTTGTGTGTGGTATCCAGTTGTAATTGTATGTTTTTGTCCGCCTAAATTTCGAGCAAGCAGTAGATTTCTTTGTTTGAATGGAGAGATCCTTTCGCTGTGGCGTTTGTTAGAACAAAAGAGCCGTAACACATGAGAGTAATATTCCACCCTCAAGTACAGTTGCTTTTACATTTGGTACGAGTATGGATAAACCGTGCCCGAGCACGCATGAACCGTGCCTGAGTCCACCTCTTACAAGCGGCCTCGCCCGAGCAAGGTATGCTTGTGTCTACACTTAACAAATTAACTGGACTTTGGGGTCAAGTGTACTTGGATCCGTGCCCAAGTGCCTAGTGTGAAAGCACCCTCAGATGCTTGAGAGTTTACGACTGTCAAATTTTTCTGCTGTGAAAAAAAGATCATAAAAACCTCTGGAGCAGGTTGTTCAAAGCTCCATTAATTTAAGTTAGCACTAACCACCTGACCTTATGACCACACCCTAAATAAGAGTCTCGCAAATGCTACTCAATACTTCAACTAATCAGGGGGAAACCTACAAAATGCATCAAAAACATACTAACATCTGCGATTTCATTCAGAGATATAGATGCTGTGGCTTTGACTTAACCGCCATCTTGAACAACCCGGTCCTTTTTTCATAACACTGAACATTTCAATCAGCTTTCAATAAATCTGTCAAATGTGTAACAAAAGTGAAGAAGGTCTGTCAAATTCTGATGCATATGACCCATTTTTACTCCTGGATAAGCAAAGCTGAGGAAGGAGTGTTGTGAAGAGGACTCAAGCGTCACTCGCTAATCAATAAATCAATCAATCAACCAATTTGCCGTTAGCACGACCACGGGCAGTAAGATTCACAAACAGCTTATACAGGAGTTAACGACAATGTCACTTTGGCTGTATTTACACTGTAAGTCTTGATGCCCAGATCGGATTTGCTGCCTGAATCTGATTTTTTTTACCATGCGGTTACACGTATTTTATCAAGTGACCCATATCTGATTCACGAGATTACACTTGCCTACAACATCTGAAACATCGCGCATGCCTACATTTAGTTTTTACTAAACTTTAGGCCACGCCTACTTCTGCATGATGAGTGGCATTTTAAAATTGCCTTGGTGAGTTTCTTTATGTTAACGCAGACATGCCCCTTTTTTCAAGCCCCTATAAAAACTGAACGGAGTGAGATATTGTGCTAAATCCAACTGCAATTTTCTCAACAGGCTCCAAAATATCAAAGAACAGTGCAAGCCTGAGACCATGGAGCTGGGAGATCTAGTGCTTTCTTATGGAATGACCCATAAGTGATCCAATGTGGTGGACCCTGAGCTCACGTGACACCCATTAACAAAAAGAAACAATGAAAGAAGTAGCTAGGAAGGGTGGATCCAAGGTTTATCACCTAGTCACGTATTTTGTGGGACACAATGAAATGAAAATTTACTTGTATTTTGTGGGAAATAATGAAAAGTTAATTGTTAGCCATGTGATAACAGCCTACTAGTAGGCCCCTCCTAGCTTATATGTATGGGAGAAATGTATGACGATAATGCCTATTCAATAGCCTGATAACAGTCAAACTGGCTGCATACTCACATATGTTAATAAAGGAAAAAGATTGAGAACAAGTCAGGACTAATAGTCGTTGTAAAGGGATGTTCTGTGCCTGCACAATTTTCAGTTCTATGCCACTGTGAGATGATAAGATGTAAAAAACATGATTTGTATACATTTCCCTATTTGAGGGCTTGTCCCTGAACACCCATGGGCCACCCCAGAGTTTCCCATGTTATACCACCACCCCAGCTTGCTGCCAACTTCTTCTCCTGTCCTGAAGTTAGTGTTATAATGGGGGAGCACCGTACTTAGATAGTGGTTCAAAGTTTTATCAGCTGTTTCATAAATCAGCATCATGAAATTGTTTCCTGGTAGTTTTTACGTTACATCATCCCATGTTACTCCTGTGTTTGGATGGAAACTTTCATTTATTTTGCTGTTGTTAATAATGCAAGATCAAATCAACATGTGCTGTTGAATTTGTATTCCTGTTAACCTCCAGGTCCAATCTGAAATGACTCAAATGGCTACACGCAAGCTCATGATTAGTAAATATTAATTTCAGAAAGGTATATGAAGTAACTTGAAAAAAATGTAAAAAGAAAGTACAGAGGGACAGGGAAAAAGTAATACAGGTTCTTTAACCTCTTAAGCCCTGAGCCTCTGGCTTGAAAATGACATGCCCAAAATGAAATGAGTATATCTCTGCAACTACTCAGTCCATTTGAATAATCTTGGTATTATAATAAAGGTAACACCTTGGGGATTGTTGTCATATGTAAAAATCAGTATATATGTCATTGATTCAGCATAAATGAGGATGGAACACAGCATAAATGAAAGATCTAATTTCTGCCTGACAAAATTTTACTTTTATCCTTTTTGAAATTATTTTGTTGCAGTCTGAAACCTCTAAAAACTTACAGCACAGAATCTCACCATTATCTGTGCCAAAGTTTATTCTAATCAAGGAAATCAGAGCAAAATTAGTGAGGTTTTAGTTTGGGAATGTCCAGGTGGCATCTCCAAATTGATTATTTTGGCACCATTTTGGGCACTATTGGAGGTTTCACAGCTACCAAACTGGAAAACTAATTTAATTTCTCTTATATATCACTGCAGGAATATAATCCATCTAACAAGAATTGTTTTTAAAATTTTTAATAATTTTATTATTATTATTATTATTATTGCAACCAGTCCTGTATACATTTTCTCATTAAAAAAAAAATACGTACATAGGAGATGGAGTTTGACTCCACCGAAGCAGATTAATTTTCAATAAAACAAGCAAATAAACAAAACTATATAAACAGAAGGTGAAGATGGTAAAAAGTAAAAACAAAAGACACCCCAGCAATTATTTATACAAGAGGTATGCTTCTGCTGCTAAAAAAAACAGTGCAACTTCAGTAAGGATTGAACCCATGTCACCTAGGCCAGCGCCCAGTGCCTTAGCCACTTAGCTATCCACACTCACATTACAATTCTAAACTGAGTCAGCATAACATGTTATGTACCCTGGTTTCGCGCTTGAATAGTAGCGCTCTCATTAGTACTTGCGCGTAATGCCGTAAGGATTCTCAGTCAGATGCAACTGTGAAGAGTACTTTGAAAACGACTGTCGAATATTTTCATGGTATTTTCGCAATGTTATCAACAAGCTACCAGTTTTGTTACTGTATTGCTGCATTCATTCCTGCGCACTTTCAGTACACGTGCTTACTGGCGCATAGACACCCAATTAGATGCACCGAGAACGCAAGGCTCTATCTCAGGCTAGGGCTGGGCTATTACGGTGGATGGGGGCTCGTTGGAAACCTCAGAGCCCATAGAATCAAATTACCACCCCCAAAGTCAAATTTACAACATCACAAGTCAATCACAAAGAAGAAATTACATGCATGCAAGGGGAATGATCAGAGCCTGACCTAATTGGAGGCAGTTCCACGGTAAAAAAACATGCATGGAGACTTGCAGACAGTGGCGGGCCGTGCATTTTACACCTAGGCCTTCAGTAAGCCTCCAGCAATTAACCTAAATTTAACCGCGGCAACAGCATGACGTCATAACGTAACCCCCCACAAATTCCCAGTGACAGCATTCACACAGAAAGCACTTTGCCATACTGTCTGCATTAATCAATCACTGCCTTTACCAAGAAAAAAGAAAAAACTCACAGTAACCAGTCACATCCAAGTAGACTACCTAGGAAAGACTACTGGGACACTAGCGAAGCTGCTGCGCATAAACACTCACGTGCCTCAATGTGCAAGGGTTCAGCCAGACACACACCAGCAGTAACAATCTAAAACAAAATCCAAAACTTACCATAAATAAAATGAAAAATTTATTAAACTCACAGCAACTGCTTGTTATTTGAAAATGAACTCCATCCTCCTCGCTTTTTTACAAAAATAATGAATGATGCGGTCGTACAGCATATCAGTCCATTTGAGCTCCAATAAAAGGTCTTTCAGGATTGCCACTGAGGCCAGTGCTGACAGTTGAGCCTGCCCAGTTGCATTTCGCGAGTTAGTTTTGATGCGTTTAAAGGGCTGAAAATGACTGCTCGACAGAGGCAGTAGACACCAGGATGGTCACCACCAGATATGCCAGTGCGTGAAGTTGATGCATGCTCTCACATAGATCGCATCGTTACTCAGTTCACAGTGAATTTAAAAGGCAGTTGCTACGGGTACGGCAGTTCTTCAATGCATTTCAATGTGGAGAGGTACTGCAGTCCCCATTTCAAGCCCTGCCCTAACCTAGCCCTAACCCTAACCCAACCCCTAACCCTTCCCCTAACGCTAACCCTAACCCCAACCCCTAACCCTTCCCCTAACCATAATCTCGAATCCTTTTCCTAATCCCTTGAAATCAACTGCCGTACCAATAAAAACTGCCGTGTCTCTAGACACTGCGAATTTAAAAACCACAGCTAGCTAACTGTTAGTTCAAACGCGAATGTCTGTGACTCAGAGACTGTTTGAGTACCAGTGAAGGAGTCAGCTCAGTGCTAACTCTGAGTAAATTTTGGGTTTATAGCTCGCTAAAGCTTGAAACAACTGCAAAATTCACTATAGTCGTTGCATTACTTTCATATGACATGCCCACTCATGTAAGATCTATACAAACTGTTCCGTTAGTTAACGTAACTAACCTGTTGTCAGCTCGTAACGTCCTGACGTAGGCAGAGGCCAGCTAGAAGGCTCTGCTGTGTCAGAGATTATGCCCCACTTGGCACACTCGCAATCTGATTGTCATATTTTTAAACAATCAGATAAATCGTCCCGCTCTTTTTAATGGGAGAGGGAAGCAATCCACATTCTGAAGGCCTTGAGACAGGACCAGAGCCATGTAGAGAGAGCAGCTTTGACCCGGAGACAGCAGAGAAAAAAAGCTGATTGGATAAGACGGAGCTGGCCTTTATAAAAGCTGTCTGCACTGTGGACTAATAATAGCCAATGCAGATTTACCCTCGAACACAGTTTTTTATTGCAAAATATCAAAGGTAAGAAAAATTTTTGCACATCTCTGTAGAATGTAAAGTGTATGCCTGCTGTTCTTTGAGTGTGGTGTTGGTTTAAAATGACAAGGCTTATATCATTTGATTCTGTGGAATTTCCTCGTTCATTTGATGAATCATTTGCATGCCAAGCACAAATTCAGTTGAAACACTAGTGATCGAGCGCTGATATTATTTTATCCTATGTTTTGCTACATGCTTATTTACTTGCTTGGTTCTTGAATCGTGTTCAGCTGAGGTAAAAATGGTCAACATGATTTTTTCGCCGAGTTTCTTCTTGTTTCGTGGATATGCCACATGACAAAGTTGCTATTTGGAAACATGCCTTATTTATGATGTTTATTGATTACCCCGGTACCGGGGGCATTCAGGCTTAAGAGGTTATCTCTTTTGCGTAAATGCTTAATGTTGGACATGCAAAACACTGTGTTACTAGACTGAATTTACATCCTCTTTCTCTCATGCAAGCAGTTATTTAAGGAAGTCAGGCAGGAAATGGCTCTGCATAGGTGGCTCCTCTTCAGAACCTTGGGGAAATACCGATTCTATGTCTGCAACTCACCAGATGAAGGAGCATTTTTTTTTTTTTTCAAAATAGCCTGTTTTTGCTACTGTGGAGGTTTCACCCAATCCTTCCTATGGCCCTAACTGAAATCATCTCATGTTAGTGGTAACTACAAACCCCAATTCCAATTAAGTTGGGACGTTGTTTAAAACCTGAATAAAAACAGAATACCATGATTCTTTTTGGAAACCATGGACGCCGTGTCGCGCGGAGTAAAGAGGAGAGGGACCATCCAGCTTGTTATCAGCGCACAGTTCAAAAGCCTGCATCTCTGATGGCATTGGTTTGCATTAGTGCCTATGGCGTGAGCAGCTTACAGATCTGGAAAGCCACTTTCAATGCTGAACAACAACATATTGTCCCATCCAGGCACCGTCTCTTTTAGGGAAGGTCTTGCATATCAAGACAATGCTAAACCACATATTGCATCTATCACAACAGCATGGCCTCTCAGTAGTAGAGTCCAGGGCAGGTATTCAATTCAATATTTAGTCTAAGTAAAACTTAAACTTAAGCATTTTTCTTTGTCAAGTAAAAACCTAAGTCGTATTCAAGATGCATCTAACACATTTACTTAGTCAGACGAGATATAAGTAAATTACTTATTAAAATGATGTGCTGAAAGCATCCCCTGGTGTAGAAATGCAGGGCGGTGCACACAGGGGCGGAGCTAGAACTGGGAATCGGGGGGGACTCAGACACATCTCTTTATGACAGTAATTAGTCCTGGCTAGTTCTCAATCATTTTCCTTCATTGACTGGTTTTCCAATTATCATAATTAGCAACTGAAGACAGGGTTTCTCTCCATATGCAATCTAACAGCGATGAAATAATGGGCTGAATTCAGTACAGAAACATAAAACTTATTAATAGGCCAATGCTTTACGAAAGACAAACTGCTCTGAAACTTCCGCGCTACCTGTTCCGTACATCAGACGATTTAACTTGCGCGTCATGATCTTTTAAATTCATGCTGGCCCCTCTTCCAAAAATATTAATCACCTTTCTGCCAGTTTTGGTGCCTTTTCGATTAATTTTTGTATAAAGGCCTGCAACCTTGGTGTCATTTTTGACTCAAACCTCTCTTTTGATGCTCAGGTGACCAAAGTTACTCAGTCTTGTTTCGCTCAATGGGACAACTAACTAAAATTAGGTCATTTCTCTCTCCCTCTGACTTAGAGAAGGTCATCCATGCTTTTATCTCTTCCAGACTTGACTATTGCAATGCACTATATTCCAGTATTAGTAAACGCAATATTCATACACTACAATTAATTCAAAATGCTGCTGCCAGGCTTTTAACCCATACTAAGAGGAGTGAACATATGACACCTGTCCTTGCTGCCATTCACTGGTTGCCAGTAAGGTTTAGAATTGATTTAAAAATTTTACTGCTGGTTTTTAAAGCATTAAATGGCCAGGCCCCAGCTTATATCCGTGAGCTGCTAACTCCCTATGAGCCAGAGCGCTGCCTGCGATCTTCTGGCTGGGCCCTACTAGTGGTCCCCAAATCTCGTCTGGTCTCAAAAGGTGATAGAGCCTTTGCAGTTGAAGCCCCTCGTCTGTGGAACTCCCTGCCTGAAGATGTCCGGCGAGCAAACTCTGTTTCCTCTTTTAAATCTCTTATTAAAACTCATTTTTATTGTTTGGCTTTTTCTTAACCGTTCATTTTTATGTTATTTTTTAATTTATTTATTTATTTTTTTACCCTGCTCTGAGAATTCCATGTATTGTTTTTACTACTGCCTCACTAATTTTATTGCCTTATTTTTGTCTCTGCCTGTTTTCTTGTTTATTGTTTTTGTTTTTAATTGTAAAGCACTTTGTAAATTGTTTTAGAAAAGTGCTATATAAATAAATTTATTATTATTATTATTTAAAAACAGAAAAACCTACATACATAAAGTGTTCAATTCCGCGTGAAAATTTCTTGAATTCGCGTTGATTGAATAATAACTGATCCACGTTCCAGTGAAATATCGCCTCTCACTCTCAGTACCGCGTGGGTTGATAAAAAAGTGGCACTTGGCAATTAAATATAAAAAGCGTGTGACTCAAGCCATGTCCTTGAGAGTCGGCAGGTATGCAGTTTTGAATAACGCTTATTTAATGCAGCAAATACGTGTCCAGATGAATGATTGTGGTCTTATCTAATCGGGGAGAACTAGCAGCACCTGTTAAGTGTGGAGTGCTCTCAGAGTGAATCTTGTGTTGATTATGAAAATGACCTGAGAACAGGTCAGGACTAATAACTGTTTTAAACGGATGTTCTGTGACCCCCAATTCCCAATTCTAGCTCCGCCAGTAGGTGCACAGCCTATCCACGGGTGCAATTGGATGGTTGGTATTTCCCCTGGGGACGATGTCGTCCTCTATCAACTGAGTTAGGCGCAGGATCCCTTCCCTGTTGAAACAATATCTTTTGATAAGTTCTGTATCATTGTACGCGTCGATTGGATGTAAATGTTGGTTAGCCATATGCTGACGAAGTTCGCATTGATGGTTGAATTGAAGATGGAGGAGAGCAGCCATGATGATACATCTTGTGCCGACGAATGATTCTTTGAGAATGATATTGTACTTAAGTGTCCAATCTGGACAAGACAAAATACTTAGCTGTACGCACTTGAATACCAAAAATACTTAAGTACTTGCATTTTTACTTAGTGTGACTGAGAACTTCACTTAGAATAAGTAAAATTCTCAGTCAAAAACTTAGTGAAATACTTAGCCAAAAGTTTAGTTGAAAACCAACTTTGACCAATTTTTACTTAAGTACAGCAGTATTGAATTGAATACCAGCCCAGGTGCTGAAATGGCCTGCCTGCAGTCCAGACTTTTCACCAATTGAAAACATTTGTCGCATCATGAAATGGAAAATCCGGCAAAGAAGACCCAGGACTGTTGAGCAGCTAGAAGCCTACATCTGACAAGAGTGGGACAACATTCCTCTCCCAAAACTCCAGCAGCTGGCCTCCTCATTTCCCAGACGTTTACAGACTGTTGTTAAAAGAAGAGGGGATGTTACACAATGGTAAATACAGCCCTGTCCCAACTTTTTTGGGATGTGTTGTTGCCATCAAATTCAAAATGAGCTAATATTTTTCATGAAATTGTAAAATGTCTCACTTTCAAAATCTGATATGTTGTCTATGTTCCATTGTGAATAAAATATGGGTTTATGAGATTTGCACATCATTGTAGTCCGTTTTTACTCATGTTTTACACAACGTCGCAACCTCATTGGAATTGGGGTTGGTATATACATGGCACCCCTGCATGTGTCCATGTATATGTAGGCTACATAGTTATTCTTCAACACATTTCCTCCTTCTGTACATTGATTATAGGAAAGTCTACGCAAAACAAAAGCCTCATGGAGTTAAATAAAGTGGCATATCTGCTCAGTGGGTAGTTATGTGTGATCGAACAGTAAAATGGACTTGAGTGTGGTTCCCACCATGGCAATGTCCATAGGTGTGAATCTATGCTATTTTACCGTTAGTTTATAATAACTGATCATTTTTAGCTTTATAGAAATTAGCTACTGTACTTCTAATCACATACTTAATGAAATACACAATATGCAAAGGAGGGATAAACACTTGAATCCAATAAACAAAAAATGTCTGCAATTTAATGGAAAATACATGGAAAGCAAGATGGCTCAATGTGGTTAAATATTTAGGGTAGAATGTTTAATAGCTCCCATTTTCTAACTTTTAAGTTTCTCATATTCTGTAGTAGGCCTACACATTATTTATTGTCATATCAACATGGCTGACGCAGTTTGTTAAGTGCCTTGCCCATGGGAACAGCAGTATCCTTCCACATGGGAATTAGAACATACAACCTTCCGGTGAGCAGCCCACTGGTAAATATAACCGCAGTGGTTTCCAGTTATAAAAATTTTACTTCATCTACTGTACTAAACCCATTGATGACCACTGTCCCATTTTTGGGACGCGGCACATTTTAACCTCTGTAACCCAAGTGAATGCGTTTCTGTGACTAAGCTGCTGTAGGTTTATCATGGACAGTAACCCGCATCCAGGAAAAGTGCTTATGAGAGTAGTCTCCCTTTACAGCAATGGTGGGGTCCACCATTTGCGTGAATTTCTTGAATCTGTAACAGCATTATGTGATGCTCTAAAAGGTAAGAGTGCCATTTTTTCTGAGACACATTTCTATGTGACACTATCTTAATATGTTTTTCTCAAAGTGATTTTTTTAATGCTTTCAACAATCTGTGTACATCTGGACATCTGTGTACGATGGGACACATATTTGGGGTCCTTGATGACAAATTAATTATTTTTCACCATTACAGCTTCATTGTACACTGTATCTGATAATTAAATGTAACTTTTACTCTGAAAATAAATATGGCCATTTATGGGTTAATAGTGTTTGAAAATTTAAGGTAGTGCCTTCATTTCCCGACAGGTTATAAATAATGTATAAATGACTTGCTGTGGAAACTTTATGACATGTAATTTTGAAGGCTTAACACAGGCACCCTTCCCAGAATCAGTATTTTAGGAAAGCAGCTCTTGCGGACAGAATTTCCCCTTTGCAGCTGGTGACATGTTGAACAACTGTGTTTGAAATCATTACAATTTCTCTTTACCGGGTCACATCCCAGACACTTATGAATTTGAACTTCAGAATGAACAAAAATTTTCAAATAATTCTCTGGTATGACAAATAAGTGCATGTGTTCAAAGAGGTTGACTCGTCTGAGTGCAGTTTCAGCTCACCCTATCACCTTCTCACCAGCACTAATACTAATATTATTTTTCAGTGTCCCTATCAGTGATGTTAAAAGCATCTTAGACATCCATCAATTTTCAAACCTAGGACCCAAAACACAGTTTATAATCCCATTACTTGTGTTCCATTCAAAATCTTCATAATTCAATTGAAACATAATTCAATAAGACTCGGATGGCAACTATTTGTGTAATAATGTTTATCTGTTGGCTGGACGATGTCATCAAGGGACACAGTTCTGCTTTTGCTTGTCTGGGCTTCCCAGACAGTGTAAATTGCCTTTCTGTTGCATCATTGGAACTCCCTTGTAATCTAATGCATTTCATCACCATTAAGGCTTTGGCCTATATATACATCCATATGCAATGCCATTTTAACTTCACAGCTGTTTTGCAGCCAGTGTTACTCTATACCAAGGAGCTGTTGTTGTGCTTCACTTCCAAAGTCTAGACAGGGACTTTATTTATATGTGCAGAGAGTGTACCCTTTAGGATTCTAGGACTATACACCGTGCGGTGGGTCTATCGCTTCCATAACGAACAAACACCAACTTAGACTGCATGTACGGAGACCACAATCTCAGCTGACTCAGTCCTCTGTGGTCCCTCTGTTTAGCTTGCTGTTTGCCTTAGTCTTTTATGTGTCCTCCCATTTTTTCATTTGAATGTTATTTGACCTGGCAGAACAAAGACCACAACAATGTGGAGGATAGATAAAAGCCAAAACATTCACAACAATTGGAAAACAAACATAGAATAAATAAAAGAGCATGTTGAAAAAGGCTTTTGCCACAACCAAAGGACATAGCTAAACCACTGCTGATCTGAGCCTAGGCTATGTTTTAAATCAAGTATATGTAGCTGGTTAGTGGCACAACCAAGGCATTTTATGCCAGCCTCAGTTTTTCAGGCTACCCATCCATTTGTCATTCCAAAGACCAGGTACTCACAGGCTACGTGAGAGGTGCTTCTTGTACAAAAGCTTGCCTGTGCTGTGTTGAAAAACAACCCCCATTTTGTGGAGCCAGAACATCAATGCTATGCTCTATAAACCCAAACCAGTACTGGATATATTGAATTCTAAGACATTTTGTTTGAAATAAGAAACCAAAGTACCATAAAATAGGAAAAAAATATCAAATAGAACTAACTAATAGGTTCCAGTTTCCTTCTCCTTTTGTCTTATATCAAACTGAAGCATCTATGTCTCCCCATATAATAGACCTTTCCGATTCCACTGCCAATGGCTTGTGTTTAGGGCAGCCAATCAATGCACTGAGTACTCGCAACCTTGGAAAAAGCTTTTTGCAATGATCTGACAAATACAAAAAACACACTGAGAGCCCTCTTCAAAGTGTCCTTGTAAGCTCAAGTCTAAAATACTTAAAACACACTAAGAGCCCTCTTCAAAGTGTCCTTGTAAGCTTGAGTCTAAAACCTTGAGGGTCAAGCCAAAGACCTTGAACGTCGTTTTCACGAAGTGTGGTGTGAAGGTTAAAATCCTATGCATCAGATAAACATCAGTCGATGGATTTCTTTATTTATTTTAATTTAGCATATTTCATATACAACACCTCATACTATGAAAACAGTCAATTTTGTTAACTAAAAATCAATTGTTTCAATTGATGACCAGAATTGATGACTAAAAATCAACTGCAATGATGTGTTTTGAATAGAAATATCACTACTTATGAATTATAACTTTGTAGCTACACGTTTAATTATGAGAGAAATATTGTTGTTGCACTTTGCTGCTAGATATCTAAAGGAATTAGTCATTATCTCTGCTAAACCTTTGTCTCACAGTGTGTTGTTGTGTTGGGAATTTACTTGTCCAGTAAATTAGCGGAGGGCATTGAGAACTACTCACCGTGTACATCTTCACAGAAAAGCTGAAATGCATGTAATCATTAACCTTGGCCCAGACGTGGAATGAGTAAATTAATCAAATCAATATCTCTTTCTAACCTTAAAAAGATGAAAGAGAGGGCCAGCCTATGAGGTTATTGTGCTGTGCAGTTTATATGGCAAAGGGGGGTTGTTGGTTACCTGGATACTGATGTGAAACTGTGATTCCACTTGCAGCCCGAGATTTATAATGAAGAGAGCAATTATTTAAATAGGTCAGCAGAAAACATGTGGCTGCACTGTATAGAAGACTCACACAAGCTTCTCTGGATGGCAGCGTAAACCCAGCATCCCCTGCCTAAGATTTTCTTCTTCCCCTGCTGCCTTCCCTTGCCACTGAGCTCTCTAATTGAGTCCTGCACAAAATGTAAGACTTCGTAATAAATCATGATGCTTAAGCAGGAATGATGCTGCGTACCACCACGCAAAGTAACAAATCAGAAATTCAGAAATTATAATAAACACCATCGCTCTTTGAATTCAATTATTTATTTTTTATTTCACTTTGCAAGTTTTGTGCATTTGAGAATTCCAAATTATTGTGCAACTCTGGCACTGAACAAACCCAACTGACTCTTTAGCAGTGACTTTTTTAAGAATACTGAATGAGGATTGTTATTTCAGACAGAGGAAGGACAGTCATTAACCGACCATGACTAGGATGTTGTAAAAAGGTTCTTGTTGTTGATTGAGGGAATATAGAGGCGAGACATCTGGCAGCAGCAGCATTTGCTGCCTTGATTCTGGAGTCATGATGCGGTACAGTATTACATTACAGTACGGACTCGATGAGACATACGTTTGATAGTGTGTTCTGACGTGTAGCATACTAACTGGGGGACTAATTGATGTGTAGACCAGAAGCAAATACAGTTCCAGTAGGGCCTAATTCTTCTGGTGGTAATAAAATAAGGACAGCATATGCTTTAAGGCATATTCCACACCACTGACTAGCTTGCATTAATTACAGGAAAATCATTATGTTTTGAACTTTCCCCCCCATCAGAATCTTCATTTTCCCTTAATATCATAGTGATTATGTCAAATTTTACACATCAATTTTAGGCACAGAAATTTCTCTCCTGGTAGACATTTCATCAGATTCTGAATAGATTGTGCCGGAGATCAAGTGCACAAAGTACGTTAGTAACCAGAAATTGACTGGACCTTTTGTACACCATGTGAAACTCTTAGAGCCACTTTTATAGCAAGACTAAAAAAACAGCATTCACACACACAACACACAATATGTTTGATAGAATTGTGAAAATAGAGAAAAGCTTCTACAAAAATATTAAATGGCGTGGATGGATATTAAGAATTTTTTGTCTCAATAATCTTCCCACGAGATACCAATTCGGTGTAGCAAGAAACCTGAAAATTTAGTCATAAGTCTCAGAAAAAAACAATTACAGCCAAAAATATGGAATATCAATTAAAAATTTAATATAACCAATATTAATGATTAAGAGAATTATAACTACATCAAAATGTAATCAATAAACCTAGAATTTTGTTTTGTTTTTTTTTTGAAGACCATTTGACTCAGCTTTCATGTTCATGTAATGTTCATGTAAATAATAAAAAGTATTCATTACACATTCATCTCGAGCTACTCACAAATGTTCGCATTTTTCACTTTCGAATTTGACACAAATCATGTGCAACTCTTCCAACAACAGTAGTGAGGATGAGAGAGAAAATACTCTGTTTTCAGAGTCGGCTGAAATATCATATTTGTCTGAAGACCGTGAAATTCAAGCTGGAATTTAGGCAGCTGGAATAGGTCGCCCATATTGTTATGAGCCCAAGGTGGAAGCTGGTTTTATAAAGTCAATGCAATGTCAATATGAAATAAATAATTATAAAGTCATTTTTGACGCTATCTAGTCAGCAAAAGTGGGGGCTTATACCTGTATAACAATGGTGCTTAATATTGAAAATCAGTTAAATCTGTCGCAATATCCCAAGTTTTTAAAATCAGTCAACATTAAGCGATGAAAACCCTCTAATGCTAGAGTACACCAATGTGGTTGCTCATGTAGTGGTAGCTAGCCACGGGAAAAAGTTTGAAGTTCACTGTTCACTTTGCCAGATGGAAATAACATATTAATTTTTATCAACAATGGAAGGCTTATATCTAATAAGTAAACATTACCTTTATCATTTTATGATCCTTTTTTTTTTTTTTTTTTGGCTGCACAACTAGCTAGCTCCCAAATGTCACATTGCAGGCGTTATGAACTTAGTGAGTGCAAAGATCTCAAATTGGCTTATAAAGTTTCCAGGCTTTCGGGTGGAAGAGGGAGGCTTTTATGAGAAAGATACAGACACATAAGCATCCCCGTAACTACGGTAACTTACTAACGCACGCCGCAAATAAATTACAATATAGGCTGAAGACTCAGTGGTTGCAAGACCTCAAAGTTCACACTCTTCTAATTTTTTAGCCATAAGAAAAGACCCTGGGCTAAAGAAAAAATACCCCGGGCTATAGCCCAATAGTCAGGCCCTAAACAAGCCCCAGCTGCAACAATCAAAGAGAAAATGTTATATTCACTTCACAAAAAAAGATGAACTACAATGTTAACTTTTGTGTTTGCTTTAAGCACATCCTGTTCTATCAAATCTTAGCTGCATAGTTATTTAATTACAACAAAGAAAGTGAAAATTAGCAACAAAAATCCACAAATGAATAACGTTGATTGAAATAGAATTTAATGTCGAAATGATGCATTTTCTTTGTGTTACTGTGGAAACTGAGGAAAACTCGTATAGAATCTGATAATGTTGAGTGCTTTTGGAGTTCATAATGTAAAAATAAATTAATGATTGAAATTAGTTTAAGACCAATAATCATTTTCAAGGGATGTTCAGCGCTTCACCCATTTTTATTTCACCATCTGTCACTGGTGTACGGGACTCATATCACCATGGCTGTGTCTGTGCCGAAGCGCACTGCAGCTTGCTTAGATTTATAAGATTATATTATTGACATTTGACATTGTTTATTCTTGCTGACTGACGTGTTGGTGCATATTTTCACTAGCAAAGTTGCATCAACCGTACCTATTACATGTAGACTGTTAGGCATGCCAGCTGCCTCTCACTGCCCAGTAAAGTAAAACAAACCTGTAAGTACAGCATGCAGCAATGAGATGGTAGTTTTAGGTCATGCAACAAGAAAGCATGAAATGGCAACCTTTTATGTTCCACAAAAAATAAAGAAATCTATATCTGGATGCTATTTTTTGAAATGCTGACT
Source organism: Gymnothorax javanicus (assembly GCA_029692085.1). Classification (NCBI taxonomy): domain Eukaryota; kingdom Metazoa; phylum Chordata; class Actinopteri; order Anguilliformes; family Muraenidae; genus Gymnothorax; species Gymnothorax javanicus. The sequence goes on from CM056194.1 coordinate 141,457,065, forward strand.
ATGACTGCACCAGTAAACTGCCCTTCCTGAGATGACATATGCGGTCAAAAAACTCACGTTCGTGGTAAGTGAACTTTTTTAAGCAGTGGGGCTGAAAAGTTAAAAAGCCTGATCTGCAAACAGCCTAACATACTTGCCAATGGCATCTATCCAGCAAGTGATAACAATTATCTTTACGAAAATTTTTGTTTTCCATCGTAGCAGCAAGCTAAAGCTGCAATAACTAAAGGTATGGCAGTTCAATACTAGAAAAAAGCTTTCTGAAGCAAAAAAAATAAACATGGTATAAATACTGTTATTCTAGTGTTCATTATCGCCATCAGATATAAAAAATAAACATATTATCCCACCATTGATTTACACATAGATATGTCCGTCGTTGGATTCAGTGGTCAGTTATCACCTCATACAATCTCTCCCGGAAATACAGTCTGATTACTACCGGCTGACATTCTACTACACAAAAGAACAGCTGTAGTTCATGCCCACAAGAAACTTTTCTGGTAGTTATCTGTTGACTGACCAGCGTTTTATACAAGAAAGGACAGCATGAACTTTCCAACAATAATTGAAAGGAATTGATCGGGCCTCCAGAAAGCCTATATAAACCCTTGCGTAACCGCAAAATAGGTTGCTTCTTCTCAAATTCACACAATTGAGTTATGCGAGCGCATTGAAGGACACGCAACATATGTAACCTACGAGAGTTCACTTTACTTTTACGAGATGGATATGCTATATACCCATCTGGTCGAAGGGAACAGGACTGAAGGGTTCTCTAAGCCTGACAGCATTAATCCTCTGAAGGAGTAAGCCTATTATCATGGAGAAGACTTTCTCCTCAATGCATAAGTTTTGTTGTTTGGAAAATTTCAGTTATTTAGCTGGCTATTTAGTTTTTCTGCTTTCACTATGGTGAACATTGCATTCTGAACATTGCCATAACGTGTATTAAGGTTAATCTCTTTCCACAACCATACCAACATAAATCTGACATGAAAGGATTCATTTTATTCATTTTACATGGGGATTCATGTGTTTGATGCAAAATCTTCAGCTTATATCTAACACATTTTGATAAATAATTTGTTTGTAGTATTATGGTGTCCCATTGTTCAATTGGTAGGTGTTTCCCAAGATCATGCTCCCACTGTTGTTTTATTTTATCCATGTTGCTGCAAGTAAAGAAAGATATACATTTATAAAGTTTGGATACTGTGCCTCTATTTATTGCAATCGCTTTTAATTTATCATCTTTATCTTTATCTGAGGCCAAAGTAAAACCTTGGGATATGTATTTCTGCAATATAGATTTCAGTCGTAAATACTGTAGAAAAAACATTTCATTCAAATTATATCTGTCTTTAATTTCATTAAAGGTAATAATTTTATTTTGCTTCACAATTTGCCCAATTTCCTAATATTATGGCTTTCCCATTCTTTATTAGAAAGAGTCTTCCCTCCAGCAGTGAACAATGGGTTCTTCCATAATGGGCATGAAGGCAATAGTAATCCATTAATAGCGCATTTCTTTTGAATAATTTTAGCTATATTTTTGTACATGAAAAATCAAGAGTGATCTGTGTTTTGAAATGAAAGTCCACATCAGTCTGTGGTGTTAACTTTCGCTTTGTGGAAGTGGCACACTGACTATATGAGCTCTGCATGAGAGGTCACAAGAATGATGTTCCAATACCTGCGTCTTAGGGCTAACAAAGTTATGAGCCATGAGTGTGAAAACTGGTTGTGACCCTAAGTGTTTTCAGGTTTTTTGCACGTTTTATTATACCCCCGACGAAATGTCGGGGGTATCAGTGGCGGGCGGTGGACGGAAAACTGGAGGGGCGGAAAACATCCCTTGAAACGGATGAGATTAATGACCCGATTTCAATCATTGTTCTGGGTCAACATGTTAGTTTCCCTTATGATGAAAAGTTTAGGCAAGTGAATAATAAATTCTATAAAATGTTTATTTCACATGCCTTAATAGGCAACTCTTCACGAAAAAACCACAGTGGATTTTCCGCGTAAAATTTTGTCACATCCTAAGCAAGTCGTCAAACCTCTGCGTAATGATTGTTTAATTGAAAAAGATTGAAATGCGCTCTTTTTTTGCGTTCAACTGGTGCGTTTGATTTCTCGTCTTAACAAAGACAATTAGCTACACCTGAGAGGGGAGAGTTCAAGTGTCTTTTACTAGGGAAATTGACTGAAAACAGACTAATAAGCAGTTTAAAGACATGTTTATCGCCCTCCTTGTTCTCTGTCCACCGACCGCCACTGGGAGGTATATAGTTATATACCAAGAATTCTGTCTGTCCGTCCGTCCGTCCGTCATTCCGTCATTCTCTCCGAAGACATTATTTGTCCGATCAATATCTCGAATATTATTCATTGGATTCTTTTCAAATTTGGCACTCGTATTTTCTACCACAGGGAGAGGTGCAGTGCAAAATGTCGGCCATCTGGGATGATTTTCCACAAAAATATTGTTGTTTTCCTGTTTTTGGACTTAAAAATTTTCAAGTGGGTTCAATGTCAATTTGTCCGATCGATATCGCAAATATTATACATTGGATTCTTTTCAAATTTGGCACACATATTCTCTGCCACGGGGAGAGGTGCAGTGCAAAGTGTCATAGATGTGTTGTTATTTTTGTCAAAATTGATTTTCGGAATGTGATAATTTCTATAATCACCAACGGAAAAAGCATGATTGGGGACGTCAGGGATATTAGTAAGCTCTGATTACTTTTTCATTTGTTGCTCTTAGTTTGCTTCCTGGGTCACTGTATTGGCCAACAGCAACTTTAACAACTGTGTTATACGTGGTAATGTAAACGCTCCTGTGTTTTTCCCGTGGACTGCATGGAAATGTAGTTCCATAGCAGCTACACAATATATGCAAATTGACATTATTGGCTCAAAATCTGTAATTATTTTTTTTTAATTCACTTCAATATTTCCATTTGGATGTTGTATCTTTGCCATTCACCTTTCTCTTTTACTCCTTCTCCCTCATTTTTTGTCTTTCTCTCAATTAGAGAAGGGAAATGAGGCAAGGTAACGGATTGAGTGTGTCTTTTAGGTTGCACTCACAGCTGCTAGCTCTCTAAGTGACTGTCTCAGAGACTTGCATACAACAATTCTCAAGCCTGCTGCTTCAAAGCTGAATTTATATAGCAGCTGGTTGGGGACCATGCGGGCATCACCTCTGTAAGTAGGTCAGCTGGGCAACAGAGTCATCACTCTGCCTTCTTTTAGCGAACAGCTGTGTTGCCTCTGCTCTCTCAAGACAAGATGACGAATCGCTCAGACCCACTTCCTGCAGTACTCTTCTGAACAAATTTAGCATTTTATTTGCAGATCCCGTGCAATATAGAACATGCTGTATCACAACCAAGTTTGTCATTCAGTGCAGGTCATGTAAGATGGTAAATTATCAAAGGAAATAATACATGCCCTTGTGTACATATTGATGGTAATATACTTTGAGTGTGTGTGCGCAGTATTACTGCTGATAAGCAAGGCAGAGGAAAAAAGCAGCAATCAGGAGAATCTAACACTGGGCACCTTGTGTACCTGTCTGCTCTTCAATTCCCAATACATCAGTGGTATGTCACTAGTTCAGGAGTTTTACTGGCATCGACTTTAAATTGGCTACTGCGACAGCAGAAACATCTTGTCATCTCACACTAGCAGTGGTTGGAAGTGGATAGAACCTTATACAATGTGGCATGATGCCATGCTTCCATGCACAAATACTTTTAGCTTTTAAAGGGAGTTCCCGATAACGTAGGTTAATGAACAGGGCCACTCCCAATGCGCCTCCCTATTCGTCCTCATGCCTATAAATACCTCCTACATTCCAACTAACCCCGCTTGGCTTGTTTCTACGTGGTTACTCGCAGAAAGACAGCACAGCAGAACAGAAAGAGTTTGCCTACCTGAAGTATGGATTCCAAAATCCTGTTGAGTCCCTCGGATGTGGAATCGTTTGCTGACTCCGACGCTCCAGAGGATTCTCTCCAACCCGCCTCAGCGGCTCCCGTTTCTCCTCAGCACACCCACCCGCGCTCCGCCATCGTCGTGCCTCCACCGCGAGGTACCTCCTGTTCGCCCCAACCGGGGTGCTCATATTCCAAGCTACGCCCCCGCCATGACAACCGAGGCCGTTCTCCAGTCCAGGCTCCACGCAGCAGAATATCCAACTAGCGGTCTCCAGCGCTGTCCCGTACCAGCTACGTCCATCGCCAAACGCAGAGCCCAAAAGCGACAGCCCACGGCTCCCCAGCAAGGCTTGCCATGGCTCACACTTCAGGCCCTTCCGAGGTTCCAAGTTGGACTGTCGCCAAACTACAAAAATTGTACCCCGACTCCCTCTGCAATCAAGCTAATCCTCCCCAGCTGCCAGCCGAAGACCACTCAGCTCTTCTGGGTTCCGCCGCCTGTGTCCCCAGCGCCGACGTCACCGCGCACCGCGACGTCCCCCCCACTCCAGATCCGGCGGAAGCCACCCCTCCCACAAACCAGCCAGTCCCCCCCGTGCCTGCTCCCTCTGTTAACGACCTCTTCGGTCTCTTTTCGTCCTTTTTTCATCCCTGTGTCTGCAGGCTGCACTTACTTCCTGTGCACATACATCCCTTCCTTCCCCCTACCCTTCCCGCCGGACAAAACCCGGCTCCTGTGGCTCCTTCAGCCAGCAACCCTATTCTCCAAGGTTCCAGCAGTTCCGGTGCCAACCCTCCCACAACCGGACGTGCACCCGCAGTGGCGTCATCTGCTCTCTTTCCCACTGCATTATCTTTCCCCACCTCCTTCCCTCCCCTTTCCCCGTTCCCCAATCTTGCTAATCCTGTGCTTCCTCCGACAGGTCCGCCCTTCTCATCAACTTCGGTGACCGGCCCCTCGCAGTTTCCTCCACCACAACCTCAATACACATTAGCCACCGCTTTACCCCCCATTCGCCCCCTGCAGCCCATTCCAAACCCTTCGCCAGAATCCCCCACACTTAGACAACAGATTTTATCGGGCACGTACGTCAACCTGGCCCAGCTCATCCAACCATCCTTTCCGCATTCACATTTCAACCGCGAAATCCAAACCATCCTCGGACCCGCCCAGCTCAAGCACCCAAACCCAGCTCGTTCTAAGGAGCTTACTCCTACCAAATTCGCATTCGCCTTTTCACTCTACCGAGACACAATCTGCCAGTCCTTTCCTTATCGGAGGCAAGAACTGGATGATTACCCTACACTTGTTCTCGATTTCGCTTTACGTTTTGGCGGTATGGGTTTTTATCAATACCACGTACTTTCTGCCTTGAAAGCACCAGGTTCGATTCAGCAGTACAATCAGGGAGTTTACTGGGGTACCTTAGACCCAGAATTATATTGTCGAGTTTTCGCAGCCCAAACTTCGCTTGTATGCGAGCTGTGCGGAGCCCCCTCTCACCCTGCTACCGCGTGTACTATTTCAGTTCTATCTAAAACGGCGAAAGCTTCTCCAGTCAGCCCCATTGGGATAGCTACCTGTAAATACTCAGGAAAAGCAGTTAATTAGACTTATCATTCCCCCCACGGTTCCGCCCTCCCCAGTAGCTATAGCCTTATCCCCAGCAATGATTTCTCCATGCACCATGCTATCACTCTCATCCGTCTCGCCGGCCGCGGCACCTGGTTGGCTAAAGCCAATACCACAAATGCTTTTAAGGTCGTCCCACTCGACCCACTTTTTGGGGATTTTTTTTTTTGGCGTTTCCTGGAAGGGGCGCTATTACTTCACCATTCGCCTAACTTTCAGCCGCAAAAGCAGCCCCAAGATTTTTTATTCCCTATCAGAACCAAGCTGGATTCCGTGTAATAACCATAAACTTCCAACCGTCTACCCCTGACTCCGCAACTCGAGCCATTTGCCGCTTTATCCCGAGACGCCATCCTAAATGGGTTTGCCTCTCGCTCACTTTCCTCATACCCCGCAGGATGGAGGCAATCTAAGAGATTCCATTCAGCCCTCCTACTGCCATTCCCGGCACTTGTCTTCGTTTCCATTACGAGCTTCATTACGTACATTCACTCTGTACTCCACGTTCGACCAGCTTCAATAAGGGTCTACCTAAGCGGCATTAACTTCGTCAAATTGGCCACGGGCTATCCGTGCTCGTCTATTTCCCACTCTCACGCGCAAACCCTACTGAAAGGTTTACTTAGACAAGAACCACCCGCGCCGACCATGCGTTTACCCGGACGGCAGAACTCCTCTCTCGCTGCATCCAGACTCTGCGCTCAGGCTACCATTCTCCACCCACGGATTCCTCTTTAGAAGCCCCATTGCTATTGGCCTTCTTTCGTCTTAAGACGCACCAAGTTCGCTCCGCTCTTCGCTAACTATGATCCTTCCGCCCACGCCAGCCTAAACGACATCTCTTACTACTCTTCCAACTGTCTCATGTCCAAGATGGAGTGGTAAAACCGATCAGTTTGGCATTCCCGGCCTATTCCTATTTCGCCTAGCCTCTGCCCATTAGCCTGTTCGAGCCAATATCATACCACGGCACCTCAAGATACAATAACCACGCTGCTCCCCAAGACCCATTATTCACGACCGACACCGGAGCCGTGGCCACTCGCCACTGGTTCCTCTACCATTTCCGTCACGTCCTAGTTAGAGCCAACATTCCACCCAAATACTTCTCCGGGCACCCCTTCCGCACCGACGCCACCACCACAAGATCCAAGCGAGGAATGCCGGACCACCAGATCTAAATCCTCGGCCGCTGGACATCGAACTCGTACGCAAGCTATATTCGCAATAACGTTGACAGCGTGCGTAGAGCCCATCTCTCACTGATCCACTAACACCTTTTGGGGGCTAGGAGCCACACGGACTCCGACAAGAGATGTGAGCCCCACCCTGAGTCTCGCCACCAGGGGACGCCCAACATTCGCACAATCACAAACTAAGCCCTACATCTCATTCACCCCTACTCCCTATCTGCAGTTCCACCCACCACTCTCCTCCACTTTGGGAGTGGTCCAGAATTCATTAACAGCATAATTTAAGGGAGTACAGCAAAAGTGCCTAGTCTAGCTAAGGAAGGTAAATAAGGTGAAATTATGTTTATACCAGTGCAAAGAAATAAGAACAATTCATTCAAACCACCTTCATGAGAAGGTCCAGAGCAAATCTGAAATTGCAACGTTTTTTTTTCCTATCAACTCAAATAGAGATAAAGACCATTGAAAATCTCACAGCCCTTTTTGACAACTTCAAATATAATTTCAGAAACTGAATTTCTGCCATAATTCTGATTCACTTGCTCTCAGAAATGAAGAATAAAACTTGTTTATTTCAATAAATGATGTGAACATTTTCCTGCGAGCATGACATCAGAAATTCTTTGCCGGCTCTGGGAAGCTTATGGAACACACTTGTAGGAACTGCCGGACTACATGTCTGCTCACCAGTAGCCATCTTCTTTCACTTGACACATGTGATGATCGCAAGATTTTCTTCCTATCACCATATAGAGTTTATTGAATACTGTCAATGCATAAGATATGTTTTTCATGTGTTACTGTATACTGTTGCAAGCTTTGTTGTAGTATTCAGCATGAAAATCACAATATTGCTGCTGATTTGTGAAGCAGCAATGGTTCAACAGGTCGTGTTTCAGAGACTGAAATGAAATAGGTCTCTTCATGTCAGTGAAGAGAGCATCTTTGATTATGAGTGTTCCATTTTCTCTTCGAGAACTGCCCTCAAATCTTATTTTAAAGCTGTTATTTGAAACTACAATGATGATTGAAAACCAAAATTTCCCCACACTGCGACAATTATTGTGTTTTCATTCCTCACCTCTGTTTCTTAAAGAACAAGAAAGATTAAAGAATATAGCAACTTAGTCATCTTGAAATTGCATATTTCTCAGTGACTTAACTCCAGAGGATGTTTACCATATCAAAATCAAGTTGCAATGAGAGAAAAGGTTATACAGCCATGGACTGGTATCGATTGAGCCTGAGGGATGGAAATTAACACGCAGCCACAGAGCAGGAGGACATGCACTTCACTGTCCACTGCTATTACCCATTATGCCCATGAAGTAAGAGTTCATATTTCAACGCATTTCAACGCATCTGTTGGTGTCAACCGCATTGGTGTCAATCTAAATGCACAGCCATCCCACGCTACAAAGAATAAAGAAGTGCAGAAACATGCACTTGTTTAATTGTAGTCATCCTTTACATTTATCTTGTTTGTGAATCATTTTCAGAGCAGATTGGGAGCTATTTAGCATTATTTTGAAGGAGGACATTTTGAAAATGACAAGGAAACCAAGATTACTTCTTCACTGAACCGGAAAACCAAAAAAAAAAAAAACAAAACAAATTTGGATCCCACAGGCCTACCCAATTATAGGCTGATGTCAAACCTTCCATTCTTATCGAAGATCCTTGAAAAATGTGCCGCCCAACAGCTCTCTTCTGTCCTGCAAGCTAATGACGTATTTGACAGTTTTCAGTCTGCCTATAGAAAGCATGATAGCACTGAAACAGCTCTCACTGTTGTAACTAGATAACTCGGTTGCCTGAGGAACTGAGTCGTGTATCTGCCCGATCCCCATGAGAGATTATTTGCAATTTTTTACAGCCGCAATGTTACTGTTTTTACTCTTGTTATGACATTAATATGCATCCCTGTACATATATATGTAAATGTGGCTCAAAATGAGCAGAAAACACAAAATCTGCAAAAAAAAAATTTCGACAAAATGGCCACCGCCGGCCATATTGGATGTCAGAAATTGCCGAGAATTGATCTTGAGCATTGCCAAATAAACATCTTTGACTGACGCAAATTTAGAGAAAAATCCTATAAACTTTGAAGCCTCTGGAGCCTGAAACAGAAAATCTCTGCGGCGGCGGCGGCCCCGAAACTAAACCATAGTATCTCCCGACTATCATCGTCGGGGAGATACAATAAATGATCTACTTCTCTCCATGGATAGTGGCTGCATCTCAGTTCTCGTCCTTCTTGATTTAATTACTGCCTTTGATACTGTTGACCACCATATTCTTCTTTGTAGGCCAGAAAAATTAGTTGGTATTTCTGGACTTGCCCTTTCGTGGTTTAAGTCTTATCTCTCTGATAGATCTCAGTTCGTCCGGGTAAATAAAAAATGTTCAGAGTATTCCAAGGAATACCTCAAGGATCTGTTCTGGGCCCTTTGCTTTTTTCTCTATACATGCTTCCCCTTGGAAATATCCTAAGTAGACATGATGTTAAATACCATTGTTATGCAGACACGCAACTCTATATCGAGGGCTGACTGCAATAAACAGTTCTGTCCAGATGTTATATATTGGACATAACTGTTTATTGCAGTCAGCCCTTGATATATCGTTTAAGCCGGGTGAAAATGATCAGGTAACTAGATTAGAGATGTGTCTTAAAGCTCTTAAAGCATGGATGACGCAAAAGTTTCTTTCACTAAGTCCAGATAAGACTGAAATATTGGTACTGAGTCCCAAATCTCTTAGAGACTCATTCATTAAGTTTTCTCCCAACTTAGATGGCCTTTCTGTTTCTGCCAAAGCTGTTGTTAAAAACCTTGGCGTGACCCTTGATTCAGAACTCTCTTTCCAGGCTCACATCAACAATATCATTCAAGTGGCTTTTTTTCATCCTAGAAACATATCTAAACTTAGTAAAATGTTTTCCCCTCTGGACGCTGAAAAAATGTTTCACGCATTTGTGTCCTCTTGGCTGGACTATTGTAATGTCTTACTGTCAGGTTGCACTGGCTCAGCCCTGAAATATCTTCAATTAGTGCAGAATGCTGCCACTAGGGTTCTGACTAGGACTAAGAAATATGATCACATTAGCCCAGCGCTCAAAAATCTTCATTGGCTGCCTATAAAATTTAGAATTGAGTACAAAATACTACTACTAACTTACAAAGCTTTAAATAACTTGGCCCCAGAGTATCTTTGCAGTCTTCTCATTCCTTACTCCCGGCCAAGATTACTTCGTTCACAAGGTGCTGAGTACTTGAAAACTCCAAATATATCCAGAGTTACAATTGGAAGCAGAGCATTCTCTTACAAAGCGCCAATTTTATGGAAAAATCTCCCAATACAAATGCAGGCTTCAGACACACTCTCTGTCTTCAAGAGGCTGAAAACTTACCTTTTTAGTCAAGCCTATGATTAGTTCATGATTAGTTATGTATAAATATTTATTTGGTTCTGGTGGGACTGACTACAACCTAGTTGTAATTTCGTAGTAGGTTCACATGATATTGGAAGCCAGTGTTAAGTAAATCTATGTGGAACCGGTGGCACTGAGCATGCACTCACGGTGCCAGTGGGGCTTGCTACAGCCTTAGTGACTGGGGAGGTCCAAATGGTACTGGTGGTAGTGTTAATCAAATCCATGTGGAACTGGTGGCACTGAGCATGCATTAACGGTGCCAGTGGGGCTTGCTACAGCCTTAGTCACTGGGGAGGTCCATATGGTACTATTGTTTAGAAAATGTAAGTGATCTTGCAGCCTGGTCTAAGTGTAGAGCCTCTGTGCTGCAACAAGTGAATGGAGGGGTATTGACTGTTTCCTGACTGTTGACGAATTCATTCTGGTTAACGTTGACCTTTAAATGAAAGACCCAGAGGCTTTCAGTAATTTAACAATTTTACTATAATAATTCAACAGGCAAGAAACGTTTATAGATACAGACGAATAAAAATAGGCTTCAAACCATCAAAAGATACAGTCACCCATATACAGTTGATGATCTTCAGCAAAGTATCAGAAGGAAGATATTCAGAAGTGAAGAAGCTTCTTCGGGTGCAGAAACTCTAGCCGTGCCCGACATGCAGAGGGCTGTCAGAAGAGCCCCGAGTTCTTTGTCACCTTAAGCTTTATAGTTTCATTATTCAGCTGGGTGGGCTTTAACGCCACCCAATCAGAATACAACATGCCAGTACAATCAACTCAGTATTTTTCCACCAAAACTAATAGTTTCAATCCTTCCTCAAACTAGAATGTTCCTTCTGTTGCCTTAGATTTACCATACATGGCATTAATGCTAGAATGTTCTTTTTGTTGCTATAGCTTCACCATACATGGCATTGCACAACGTCTAGCAGCTGCCCGAAATGTCAGCTGCGGTTAGCCCAAAACTTCTCACCTCTACTTCATCTTTTAAAATTGGGTGCTTCTGCTTTTTCTAGATAACAGAAATGGGAAGTCCCAGCTGCAGACAGTGAAAATTTACAGAGAGAGAGAGAGAGAGAGAGAGAGAGAGAGAGAGCTATTGCTCAATCACTTGGATATACATTAATTTAGTTAACACTTAATTGTTAAAGGGGAACTCAGGTGTGAAATTGACTTGGGGTGTCTTGAAACATGATAGTCACGGTAAGTAACTTTGCAATCTGTTTGACGAGCACGAACAAATTTTTTGCCCTATCCTACCTATTAGTTTGTGGCTTTTTGCGAGCTCCCAAAGGCTCGAATTATCATGAATTTCACGCCATGCAGAGAAATTGAAACATTAACAAGGCTCAAGATACTGTCTGCATTGATAAACAGTCTTTTTTAATAAACTACCTTTGCAAATTCAAAGTTCTTAGTGCCTGTTTTGCATGTCAGGGCCTTTGCGAATTCTACCAATGAAGTGTGGAGCTACTTTGAGCCTTGTTAACAATGTAAAAATAGCGATTTTTTTGCATGGCAACGCTTATGCCTCATTCACTACCATTGTAAGCCTGTTGGGAGCTTCGCTAAAAACCCTGTATTTAAAATGTTGCGCGCGAGGAGGGGGGTATTCGACAAAAGTTAGTACTCATTATCATGTTTCAATACACCCAAGTCAATTTCACACCGGAGTTCCCCTTTAAGGCATTTGAGTATAATAGATTAATATTTTCCACATGACCAATTGCTCCTAAATTTTTACTTGGCACATGACACAGAACAGTATTTTATTAATATTCAGTAGTTTTATCCAATGCCTCACCCCCCCTTTTTCTGTCTCCTTCCAAGGATCTTTCCCTCCACTACCCTGAGTCCTGGACCGTCCAAGCCCTGTCCTTCAACATGAGCGCTGGCTGCTGCTGTCCTGCTGTCCTGATCCGGTCCTGATCCAGTTCTGCACCATCCTCGACATGCCACTTCCTGCAGCTACAGACGCCACTGTTCAGATGGACTTTAATTGAACTCTATTACCAATTTATTCTATTATTACTTTATTTTATTATTAATTAGCTAGCCAGCGGAGGATGGGCTTCCCCACTATAGCTGGGTTCCTCCTGAGATTTCTTCCCACTGGGAAGTTTTTTTTCTCACCACTGTTTGAGGATTTTTCTCCCTACTGGGAGTTTTTTTTTTTTTTTTGCCTCATTTGCTATAGTGGGGAATAGGCTGGGCACTGCCCTTTCATTTATTTAATCTCTCACTGTAAAGCGTCTTTGTGACAGTCTATCTGTGAAAAGTGCTATACAAATAAATTAAATTGAATTGTGAAAGAGGCTATATGTGAACCACAATGTACCCCCCTACCACCCTTCAAATGTCCAAGTGGACTATTTTAGGTACAATGTAATGGGTGATAGATGGAGGCCCACCAATGTAGGGACAACTGGGTCAGTTGTCCTGGGCCCTGGGTCAGGGGGCGCCCAGAACTGGGCCCAAAAAATTGTTTGGCCCATTACACCCCGTAAGTTCAGAAGTTCTTTTGGCTAACCCCGCCAACTTGTGACTGTAAAGTGTCAAAATGACCAGCTGCCAAAAAGCAGGAGCACAGGAAAGACAGTAAAAAGAAAAGAAAATGAAAAGAGTGGTGCAAGGGATTTTATGCCCAGATTTTAAAAAAGATCTGAAGTGGACAAAATGACCTCAAAGTGACCAATATTAGGATAATCTACGCAAGTTAAGACAGTTAAACATACAGCGCAGCCATTGACAACTAGATTTCAGCCTAGCTTAGCTAACTTCTACCACCCAGAACTTGCCATTGGAGTGACAAAAGCCATGATCTCACCTCGCCTTAAAGCACGTTACTTCTCCAAACCCATTCCTATTTACATTTCCTAATTAGCAACTAAGCATTAATTTGTTATGAGGAGTGGTCCGTAGAATTGGCCATTCAACAATACATATGAAGGGTTGATTTCCAGAAGTGCGCAAGTCCGTTTTCGTCTTTTTGGAAAAACGAGATTTTAAGAATTTGACAACTTGTGGGGATCATGTTTCGTGTTAAGCTGATGTAAACGTTATGAAATATCAGAAAAGATGTCTTAAAACATATTAAGGGACCTACTAGCCTCTGTCTTGATCATTCACTCAGATATTTCAAACGCCAATCTGCGGACTTGAGTACTTTTAAAAGCAAATGCCTCAAAATAACAAAAATTGAACTCGATTTAAAAAATTAACAGCATTAAATTAGATTATTTCAGAATACTAAAACAGAGCATCTTCTTGTAAACACAACACACCCCTTTCTAATGAAAATGAACGGCAAATATAGTCATAACAGTATTCTGTAGGAATGGATGTCAAAAAGCTTCTTGAACAAAATTAATTGAGGATATATGCAGTGAATGGAAAGTAAATGCAGCTGAGCAAAGGTCACGATAAAAATCAATCTCCATAAAATTTGAATGGGCAGTACTACCATCCAAACAGGTTTAAAGACTTCATTCATCATCGATAGGGATGTGGCATGGTAATTAGAAAGTTCAGCCAAAGAATAAGCAGCTAAAAAAGATGACCTTTTGCCAGACTTCTTTTTCGCTTGTTTTTAAGCCATGTTTCTGGCTGCCTGGGTTTTTTTTTTTTTTAGCTCTTTTGGGTTGAGTCCACTCGCACACATCCTGGCCTGTAGAGTCAGCCATTTTGGTTTGGTAAGAAAGCTACTGTGGCTGCTATTGGCCAACCAATTTTCTAAGCAATGCTTTGATCGGCTGACTGGACTTGTGTATTATAGAGGTTTTAGACTGGACTTGGTTACCGATAGAAGTATCTTCTTGGGGAATTTTCAATTCACTGCTCATTTTATATTGTACTTCAGTGCTTCTTGGCCAAAATTAGCTTATTCCTCATCAATGAAAGAATTAATTTGTAGTGTTGTCTGATTTTTAATGAATACAGACTTGAGCACTTATGGAAATAAGACCATTGGAAGCAATGGAATTGGATAAAAATGTTTCAAATGATCTTATTTCATTTAAACAATAGTGGAACACCTGCATTGCTTCCAACGCCTGTCATAATCGGTCATAATCGGTTTCCAATTACTAGTGGTGAAATCCACCGTATCGCATGTGAAACTGATAGACCTTCATGCACAAGGACTTCAATTCAACACGTGAATCTCTTACATATGCGTTGATTGAACAATTTCTGACTACAGCAGGGGAACGTAAATACGCCAATAAAACTCACACCAAATGCATGAGAGTTGACAGGTATGCATTATTAATGAAAACTGACCACACCTGATAATGTGGTGAGTTTTCAGAGTTTCTGTAGTGGTAATTTAAATTAATGATTGAGAACAGGTTGTGACTGTTGTGGGAATTTTAAATTGTATTCCTGAAAGAAATCACACTGAGACAAAGTGAGTAAAAAGGATCCAGTTTTATGCTATTTGCAAATAGGGTCCTCATTACATGCAAGAACAAGGAAAAAGAATTCTTCTTTTGCTTGAATATTTGTATGAGCAGAATGTCATAATCCCCTCCCCTTGGGACTACTTCATTACAGCTGTGTGTGCATCCCATGTAAATTCTGGCTCCATGAATCTCTTCGGCCCAGGGAGAAGGAGTTTCTCCCCCCGCAGTAATTTACATTTCCTTAGGTCTTATCTAGGTCCAGCAAGCTACACAGGAACAAACTGTACAGAGATAAACAGTCTGGCCTTGCAGGTTCCCTAGGCTTCAGAGGGAATATGCACATCTCATCTCATACAGTTACAGAAAGCACATTTAATTACATACAGGTTAGATTGCAATGATTAACAATTACGCAGAACCAGGCCACAACCTAGGTCAATCAAGGATAAGCAATTTATAACTAAATAAGCAATTTATGACTAAATTCCTCTCACAGTGACCAATCATTGTTTTTAAGGGATGGGTTTGAGCTTCCCCTATTGCCAGTTCACCAGCCGCCACTGCTCTGGAGGCAGTGTAATATTCAAGGGTTGCTTCAATTAGTCAGGTCTAGGGCCAGGACTGTTCCACAGCAATAAAATGAATTCAGCAGACAAGCTGTATATACTGAATGACCAGTAACCCATCAATGGACCTCTTAATCCCTGATAGCACAGGCATATTCAAGGATGATAATCCCAAGAATCATTGGGCTCAAACTGTGAAAAAGTGGTTCATCAAACATAAGAAATCATTTTTGCACATGAATTGGGCCACCTCAGAGTCCGGACCTTAACCAATTGAAAGTCTTTGGCATGTGCTGGAGAAAGCTTAAGGGAGTTGTTTGACTCACTCATTGTTATTACAATATCTTTGCCAAAAATGAATGCCAATCTGGTCGGAAATAAATGTTGTGACATTGTATAAGATTGTCAGAACAAAACCATGATGAATGTGCTCCGTAATCAAGGCTGAAGGTGGCCCAATAAGATATTATAGTGTGCTACTTTTCTTTTTTTTTTTTTTGAACTGGCAGTATATGCCCAGTAAAATGCTGCACATGCGTAATTAAGCAATGATACCAGCTAGGCTAACCACACAAGCTAAAACAGAAATTAGTTTGCTAACCATGCAAGTGATGCGTAATGAACAAATCTGCGGTAAACTTCCCAGATCCCAGATCTATTAAAGGAGCTACATCTTCATTATAGCTTGTAATGATACGTTGTAATACCCGGATGAAAGTAAATATCTACCCTGTATAATGAATACTCAAGACAACTCCCGTTCCACTCATGCATATTTTGTAGAAAAAAAACTATAAACCTTTTCCAAAAAATTGGGATGTTGTGAAAATGTAAACAAAAGAAGAATGGAATAATTTACAAATCATTTAAATTTTATATTTGATTGAAAATAGTACACAGACAATATACCGGATGTTAAAACTGGGAAATTGTATTGTTTTCTGAAAAACATACGTGCTCTTTTGACTTTGATGTCGGCAACACATTTCAAAAAAAGTTGGAACAGGGAATTTTTACCAGTGTGTTGCATTTCCTCTTCTTTAAACAACACTCTGTAAGTGTTTAGGACCTGAGGACACATACTGCTGTAGTGTTGAAAGTTAAATGTTTTACTATTCCAGCTTGACGCAGCCTTTCAGCTGCTCAACTCTACTCAGTCTTCTTTGTCATATTTTTTGTTTCATAATGCACCAAATATTTTCAGTGGGTGACAGGTCTGGACTGCAGGCTGGCCAGTTTAGCATCCAGGCTCTTTCATTATGGAGCCATGTTTTTGTAATATGTGCAGAATGTGATGTTTGACATCGTCTTTCTGCAATAAGCGAGCTCTTCCCTGAAAAAGACGCCTGGATGGCAGTATATTTTGCTCTAAAACCTGTATATATCATTTAGCATTAATGGTTTCTTCACAGATGTGCATGTTACCCATGCCATGTGCACTAATGCCCCTCCATACCATCATGAATGCTGTATCTTGAACTGTGCGCCGATAACAAGCCGGATGGTCCCTCTCCTCTTTAGCAGGAGGACACGGCATCCATGATTTCCAAAAATAATTTTTCATTTTGTTTAGTCAGAGCACGGGACAATTTATCGCTTTGTCTTAGTTCATCTTGGGCCCAGAGAAGCTGGCAACGTTTCAGGATCTTGCTTGCTCCGTCCCAATTTACATTTCCTATTTAGCAATCAAGTGTTCATTTGTTCAGATGCGAGAATCACTCAGTAGATTTATTGGCTATTTCCCATTAGCTTGCGTTCTTCTTCATTGAAATAGATATCAAGCATTTTCCTGTCCACGTTAATTGTGACATAACATAACTCATCAAAGTCTTCAAAGCTTCCGAATTCTTGTAGCTCACAAAATGGTATATATATCCCCATTGCAAATTGGGTTTAATATCAAAATTTACAAACTTTAAGCTGTTTGTGATAAACAGATTAAACAAGAACATTTTAAATAGCTTAACACAACTAATATCACAAGTGGTTTCTTCAAATTTAATACAAAATTCGATTCTTAATGACTACTGCAGTCTCAAAATTATTCAACCCCCGAATAGAATCCGTCTTAAGAGCATATTTGCTAATCAAGTGCTGTCTAAAGCACATCTAATGCAGCTAATCAAAAGCTTAATTAGTTGCATCAGGCTTGCTTGAGATAGAACACATCAAGTACTTGCACTCGCTAGGGGTTTGTTGACAGTGACATTTGATTGCATTTGAGAAATATGGCTGTCAAAAGAATTGTCTAAAAAGCTAATAGAGGAGATCATTGCCTGGCACAAACAAGGAAAAGGATACAAAAAGGTAGCACATGCACTGAATTTTTGTAGAGATACAATTAAAAGCACAGTTTGCAAGTTCAGAGTTAAAGGAAGAGTGGCTACAGTCCCCGGATGTGGCAGAAAGAGGATGCTATCAATGGCTGTCACCAGATCCCTGAGGAGACAGGTGGTCAAAAACCCTCAAGTGACTGCAGGAGACCCGCAACAAGACTTGGAGGCAGGAGGCACTGAGGTTTCAGTTTGGACAGTAGGGCGCATACTAAACTTTGAAGGTCTCCAAGACATACACCATGATTGATCCAAAAGCACAAGCTTCAATATGCTCAAAACCATACAAATAAGCCACAGAAGTTTGGGAATATTGTTCTGTGGAGTGATGTAACAAAACTGGAATATTTTGGGCTTATGAACCAGTGTTATGTCTGCAGGAGGAATAAAGAAGCATGTGCTGAAAAGTATACCCTGCCTACAGTGAAGAATTGTGGTGGCTTTATGATGCTCTGCAGCTGCCTTGCTTCCTCTGGCACTGGAAATCTGCAAAGTGTGGAGGGCGAGATGGATTCAGTCAAGTACCAGGATATCCAAGGAGAAAATGTAATGCTGTCTATAGGGAAGCTGACGCTTGGGCATCATTGGGCCTTCCAAAAGGACAATGATCCTAAGCATATCTCAACATCCACCAAGGCTTGGTTTCAGAAGAAGTGTGGGAAGATTCTAGTGTGTCCATCACAGTCACCTCACTTGAACCCCATAAAAAAATCTCTGGTAGGATTTGAAGAACACAGTTGCAGCATACAAACCCTAGAATATTAGTGAACTGGAGGCCATTGTCCATGAGGACTGGGCTAAGATTCCTTGGCAATGCTGCCAAAAGCTGACATCTGCCTATGCATCACATCTCCAGCAGATCAAAGCAGCAAAAGGGTGCTCTACTAAGTAATAAAGATGCTTATCATGAAGGGGTTGAATCATTTTGAGCATGCAGTAGTCATTAAAAGTGGCATTTTGTGTTGAATTTGGAGAAGCTACTTGTAATATTTGTTGCGTTGAGCCATTTAAATTGTTCTTGTTTGATTTGTTCATCGCAAACAGCTGAAAGTTTGTAAATTTTGCCAGTATACCTAATTTGCAACGGGGGTTGAGTAATTTTTATCGGCTTCACACGCCTTAAAAAACATTTTTAAAAATGCGGTTTCGCTAAGTCAGATTCACGTGTTAAGTTCGCTTATGGAAAAATAAAACTCTGTATACAACCAATGACATTACCATAATGCAGGTTAACTCTCAACCAGTTTCCGATTAGGAATCAGACAAATAATTGATTTCATTTACTGAGCAAATAGGCTGCCAATAAGCTGTGTTTCCATTAATGATGAAGACATATGGCTTTGCATCAAAGAAGAAGGCTACAATATGAGATTGCTTGGACAGCAATTAACTGAAATTCCTCTAAATTCCCTCTTGAAGTAGAATGTTATGTAGTAAATGCTACTAAGTAAGATGGTATTTGGATAAGGTTAAGATTTAATTTCCAATTAATTAATTAGATAATCGCCCTTTAGACAATCTCATATTGCAGCCTTCCTACAACTTTCCCACTAGCTGGACCATAAAGACCTCATCATGATTTCTGAAACCCTGAAAGTTTGATGCATGGAATATATTTTAAATGATTTTAAATACATGCCATGCGTCGAACTTTCATGATGCACTAATAACCAGTTTACTGAATTATTCAATTACCAACATTTTGACGTAAGAAGCATTGGTAGTTTAATAAATTATCGCTTCATGGTAACCAGTGTGCAGCTGCGCTACCCTGCGAATGTAGCCTATTCTTTTGAATGCTGAAAACGTTTTGATGAAGTTCATGTTTAAAATAAATTAGGTTGCACTGCTGAAAAAAATGCTTGAACGGGAGATGGAATTCAGGGAAAGTACTGGATTAATTAATTATTTGTTTGCTTGTTTTTTCCCATCCCTACAATAGCACTATTAAGTACGTTGTCATTGTAGCCCCTTGGTGATCTCTGTAATTTTTTAATACTTTTTTAATAATTACAGGCTTATATATTGATTATTCAGTAAATACATTTTGTGATTTATCAAGCAATCTTAAACAGGAACAGCTTGAAAGCAATAATGCATTTAAGGGTCAGATGCTCACGGCATGCCATATCCAACTTGCCCCCAGTACCGGGGGCGCTTGGGTTTTGGAGTTTTATTTTATGTAGATGATGAAATCCTGAAATTCTTTGCAATTTTACATCGAGAAACATAATTCTTAAATTGACGAACTATTTGCCCGTGCAGTCTTTTACCGAGGGGTGAGGCCCTTGCCATCTTTACTTCTGAAAGACTTTTTATTTCCAATCATGTTACTGACCTGTTGCTACAGTACAGTCGCCGTTAAAACCAAAGAGACGGCGTTAGTTAAAGCCCGGTTACCTCGGACATTTCGCCCTTCTAACCACGATCTAATGCGCGATAACGCGGTACTTCACACTGCTGACCAATGAGCCGTATCACAGGACAATTTACCGCCAGGAATAACCACATGTGGCTCCGCGGAACTGAATGTAGCACAGCGTGTAAGTTATAGAATAGAGGGCACTTTGTTAGAATTACGTTTGTGTTTGCCATTATGTATTTTATCTTTTTATTTTCTCTTGCAGCGTAAGTGGAAGTGAGAGCTTATGCGACCTCTGGAAAGCGTGTGGCTGATCATTTCCTCGGTTTAAAAAGCCTAGCATGAGCAAGAAAAAAAAATATTATGATAAATTCAACAGTGTAATATAAGCAATTGTATTCTTGAAGGAAATTTTTTTGGTATTTTAAATATATGTCTTTTTATTGCAGAAACTGTGATTCTGAGAGTTTGTGGGTCGACCTTCAGCGAAGTGTGCCGCAATTGATTTATTGGTTTTGAAAAGCCAACCGCAATATAAATAAACAAATTGTGATTATAGATGACGTGTTTAAATATAACTCTGATATAGCTTAGACAGTGTGAACTGTAATTAACCCAAACCAACTGCTAACTTGAAGAAAATAATATCCTGCAATCTCTACCTGGATAGGTATATGTATATACGGGTTTTAAATTCTTTCATATATTTTTAACAAATAACTGACTTACCGATTTCGGAGCATTTTACTTTATACTGTATAAATACATTTTTATACGTGTGCCTAATTATAAAGAGTATAGCCTGTAGCATGTATGACTTCTCACTCCAGGGTGCATCTGAAGACACCGGTAGGTGTGAATAATCTGGGATTACGGATCAGCGGGTTTCATTATTAACTGAGTTAAAAGGAATTACAGGACTCCATATGTAAGCCATGCACCTTAATTGCAAAACAATAGGCTATCCAACATCCAGCAATTGACACCTGTACTGGTCGTGACCTTGTGTTTTTTTAGTGCATTCAAGAGTTGTTATGGTCGAACTAAATTCATATTGTGCACAATTCTTTTCTAGTTGCAAGCTTTGCGAACATTATATTTGAACATCTGAATGGTTATGACAAATCACTAAAACAAATACAAACGATGCAAAACATTTTGTCGTGAAAAATTGGTTAAAAATTGCCTATTAGCATTTTAAAACGAAACTGTATATAAATCGAAAAACATTCAAGTTCTTTCCGTAAATGAATTTTACCGAAACAGGGTGCGAGTAATCTTCGATATAGGAATGGATATAAGCTACTAAATTACAGGTTTGTAACAGGAAAAATAATATATTTCGGCACTTGAGTGTAAAATAATAGTACATAAAAGCACACATTATCTCCGAACATAAAATATTGCAGAAATGATACCTGACAAACAAAATCCTCACCAAAAATAGCATGGTATTTAATAATCCAATTGCGTATTATACCGCACTAAAGTTTTAAATAGTAGCACAGGTTGAGCAAACTGTATTGTCTAATACAAAAAGGTTTGCCGAAATGATTACCGGCAACATCACCCCCGCCAAAGCAAATCAATATTTTATGTAGGCTAACGTTACTCTTGCATTCATATATGGAAATAAATCGCCAAAAAGCTGTGCCATTGTCTACATGACTACTGTCAACACAACCGCCCCAACCGCCCTCGTGGCTCAGTTATGATTAAACAAACACCCGGCTAACGGGCTATCGCCCAGCTACCGCGTGCGCAGTAGGCGGCGGGAGGTCTTCTTTTGTCTATCTGCGCGTCAAGACGCCTGTCCTACCGCACAGCTAACGACGAGATTTCCCGGTCCTACCGACAGCCTAACTCCCCCCTACTGCCAGATTAACGACCTTTTCTTTGGTCTTAACGGCGACTGTACTGTCGTTACTGTAAGTATCTGTGAGATATTCTATGAGGTGTATTTTTTAGCATCATAAAACTCCTCCAGTCTTTTGTTGCCCCGTCCCAAATTTTTAGAAACATGCTGCTCGCATCAAATTCAAAATGAGCGCATATTTTTCAAAAAACAAAATCTTGCAGTTTCAATATTTGAAATATTTTGAAATAAAGTCTTTGATCTATTGTCAATAAAATGTATAGTTTAAATTTGCAAGTCATGACATTCTGTTTTTATTTACATTTTACTAAGCATCCCAACTTTTTAGAAATGGGGCTCTAATGATATGAAAAAAAAAAAAAACATAAACAAAGTTCTCATTGCTAGATAACTAACACAGAAAGGGAGGAGGAGCACTAGCTTGTGAATTAACCAATTTAAGCTAAACAAACAGCTTACAAAAAGAGGGAATGTAGCATAAAATGAGTCAGGCATATACAGACTTTGGTAAACCTGTGTTCAGTTGATGTCACTGTTACGTGACTGCCAAAGCATTCCTCGGCCTCACATTGGCTAAACCTTTTCAAGGGATGAAAAGATGGTAACCAGTATTTTTATAGTTCAGTCAGATTCTCGTTATTTGAAACAATGTTCAACTTTAAAAAGAATCACAAAAAAACCCCCTAGTCATAATATCTGGACTCTATTTGGGAAATTCTTTCATTTAACATTAGTTTTGAGCAAAAGTTGCCTTGCACATTAAAATGACCATCTAGTTTTGTGTTTCCAAATTAATGTAACAGCTACTTGGAACAGTACCTGTTAAAGTTAATTTCTCTGTAAGTGTATGCAGTTTAGGTGTTGGCCTGTACTAGCCATTTTGCTTTATAATAAAATTTCTTTCAAGGGTACAACTCATGCAAGCTTATTAGCGACCCATAATATAAAGAATCGAGAAATAGGCATTCACATGTATCCGCACACACACATACACACACACACAAAATATGGTGAGCTTCAAATAAAATCTTGAACGGTGTATTGCAAAAAAAAAAAAAAAAAGCATCTCACGGAGAAAAATGTTTCACATTTTCAATCTGCTCAACTTTCACAATATGAAGGCTGAGGGTGATATAAGTATTATTGATACGACTAGGAAATGGCAAAAGGGGCAGCAGTTTCTGCTGTACGCCTGTGTAAAAGTAACAAAAGTGCATGAGTAAGAAGCGTTTTGCTCCAGGGCTTTCAACATTTCAACACATAAGTGTGTCTATTCGTACTTGTCAGCTGAAATTACAATGCCCAAGTATTCCAGTTTTTAAGCTGAATGCTAGGGATAAATAAGGTTTCTTCCTGCATATCTTAGATATTCAGACAGTCTCACATCCTCGTAGCTGGCCCCATCCTAGACCTTCAGGATTGAGTGGTTACCCGCCAGGCAGTGCTGACCTTTGCATGAAGTAAACAGCGCCCCCCATTGTGAAATACTGCCACAGCTCACTGCAGTTCCTTACCCATCAGTCATGGCCTGCTAGCCAGCTCCAACCCCAGCCTCACTCGGTGGTGGAGTACGTACCAGACCTGACCCAGTCGGGCTCTGTGGTACGGTTGCTGCAGGCGCCTGTTTCCTTTAGCGATAGATAAAGAGAGACGGAGGGAGAGCTTAAGCTGTCATAGATCAATGGCAGCGTTCAAGAAATGAAATGTCGAGCCAAGGAGCATAACTGCAGCAGAGATAGTGGATTTTAAAGGCCTCCCACTTCCCGCTCAAGATGGGGGCCCTTGCTCCATCTCGCATGCTTCACAGAAACACGTCCACTAGCAATCACCTAGGGATCACCTCTGAATGGTTCTTTAAAGTCTTAACCAAAGAAACATTCTGATATCAAAACATTGATTTTATCTCCCACGCCTCCTCCCTCTCCCATTTCCATGGTTAGATAGAATAAGACACAATCCTCTCACAACTGTTCCTCTAGGGGAGCTTTATTACTGCTATGTAACATGTAAGCTAAGTGTTCATTACAATTTCTTGCATTAAAATTTATGAACAGGAGGATGACCGAAGGCAAAGTGTCTGATCATTTCAACTGTTTAATCATGCACAGCCATGGCCTCCAGAGATCAGCTTGTTCTCATTGCTGTGTTGGAGGTCTGCTACAGATAAAAGTGCCATGGCTTAATTAAATGTAATTTATATTTACTTTAAATTTACTTTTTTAAAACAGGCTGATCAGAAAATCCAGCTGAAAGAGAGGCAAACATTGGAGGTGTTGTGTGATTATATGGTGTTTGCACAAGTTACAGAATGTAAACTTTTCTATCACGTTGACTTCTGTCTGTTGTGGTATTTTTCAAAGTGGTCAAAGTATCTAGCTTCAATCATGCTGGCGCTTTAATCACAGAGCGAAACAGCATTCTTATTTTCAAATATGAAGGCAAATTGAATTTCTCTATATACATTGAAATTCAACTGCATATACCCCCTTATAGCCTGTAACCTTGGCCTAGACCATTCTGCCCCCTGGATGGAGAGCATGTGACCAATCACCTCAATTCCACAATAATAGGGAATTGGTGTAATAGGCAATGCTTGGGCTGTTGTCACCAGCCAGTGACTTTCAGTGTGCTGCTAGATCATGGCATAATTAACAGTCTAGTAGTCTAGTTCCCTGGTTCATCCCCTACCTGCATGTGAAATATTTCAGCTTGATTTTTTTCCAGTGAGTAGCAAATGGCATTTTTTTTGCAACCAAGGTTGTGGTACTCCAGCTTCACAATGCAGCCCTGACTACCAGAAGTCTTCCGTCCTCCATCTTGGCTGGGAATTGGCAATCACTCTATGGCTCTTTCTCTTGAGCTTAAAGATGTCTTATCATTCACCTCAAATTTATCAATTTGTACCAGCTGAATGAATTTGGTTTTAGTGCATTTTTCTCCACAAGGCTACACTGCTTTTAATAACACAAATGCAATTATAAATGAATTATTTTGCAAGTTTGAGCAAATTATTTAATTGCTGCACTGAAATGATTTGCACCATAACACAACGTGTACAACAGAGTTTTCAATAACACAACTACAAAAAAAAAAAAAAAAAACGTTCCATCCAGTATTTTACAAATGTGTCAAACTGCCATTTGGTGTATTCTCGTATACGTAGACATATGAGGCTGTTCTTACTGATCAGAGGCTGAGCTAATGCACCATCCTGAAATAAACTTAAGAGGAATCCAGATAATTTGGTTGCAAAAATAATTAATGTATGAAGTAACTGAGAATTAACATCTCTTGACTGATGATCAATAAATGGTGAGCAACAGGAATTCATGAAACTTCCTGCTTTAAAGTGTACATTGAATCATCATGAGTCATGCATTAATTCAGCATTATTTAAGGATATAATATGTCTCCTTAATTGTCAAGTGTTCCCCAAAATCTCACCAAGCATTTTAATCTTGTATTTATTCATCTAACACTTATTTCAATTACATTTTTTCTTCTTAGAAAAAGAAATTCTGCCACTGATTTAAAGTAATTTTGAGTCATCTCTGGAATTGTCCACGGTAATATAATTTCACCTACCAATTACTTTTTCACATTGGGCCTGGAAGGGATGGATAGCTTTTTCCTTCAATAAATAACATTGTCATTTAAAAACTGCATCTTTTGTTTACTCTGGTCATCTTGTTCCGCAATGAAATAAAGGCACAATTTCTACATCCTCATCAAAAAATGATGGACAATTTTGGATTATTTCCTTAGAATTGTATGAGGTACAGAATTGGAAACAAAACTGCATTAAATTTAATGTTCCAGATCAGGAACATTATTTTGAAATCACAACAACCGGTTAATAATGTAATTTTCCATTCTTTGTAATACTGTATGAAGACTAATAAATGAAACAAATGTGCCTTCAGTATTTGCCTGTTCTATTTATAGAGCGCTCTGAATTCACAGCGCATCTTAGCCCTTTTGAATCTAAGTGCAAGCATATAGCAAGACCACACGCACCAGCAGCCTCAAATGCCAGCATAACCTATGGAGATACGGTAAATTGAGTCAGGCTGTAATAGGTTATTGTGCTAGTCTGCGGTTAATCATGCGACAGACCACAAATGAGTGCTGATAGTTTAGTCACATTGGTTAACAAGCGAAAATTATGGAGCTCCACAGGCAAGCTAATGCTAGCCAATGCATCAGTGCTGCTGGATAGCTAGTGCTTGCTAGGGAGGAAGTCTGCACAGAGTCAATAGAGTTACAGTTCTCTCATCTTTTTTTCCACAGTTCTCTCAGCTTTTTTAGCAGTTTTTTTTTTCCATTGCTTGTTCATCATTCCAATGGATGGAGTTTTCAAAAATTGGAAAAAAAAATAAGGTCTGAGTAAAAGCGTTGGCCAAGATGGTTTAGTTTAGTTTTGTGAGATTATACACTCATTTCCTAAAATGATGTTAAAATTAAGTACTCACTGTCCATAAAATGCAAATGTTTTGAACATAAACTTAATATGCCAATTACTTGTTTTCCTGAACTATGTGCATTCATTAAAGTAGAGCAAACAATGACTTCTGGGTTAAGAGTATGACAATGGTCTACTTGGTTGGGTTTAATGACTGTCAAAATCCATAAGTAATGTGTGCTGTTGAGTGCATTAGGCTGCTGTGCAATGAGAGGCTATGTGACAATTAAGCAAATATATACTGAGCAGCATTAAATATACACCACCTTAATTTCATGGCCAAGATACAAATTATGTACGTTTATGATGTGTGTTAGAAAAGTGTCTGATGCCTCTAAACAAGAGGGCCTAATGCAAAATGAGGTCTTTGACAGGCATTTATGCCATTGCAGGCCAAAAAATCTAAAATCAAGATTTTTGACACCAGGCGAAAACCAGTGACATCATTTTGGTTCTCTTCACACAATCTGGTCTTTCAAAATGTGGCAGGTGAAAAACCACTCTAAGTCAGTCGTTAAACATTATCATTAGATGGCTAAAGAGGAGTGAATTTGATGAAAAAGAGTAGGACGATACCCTTAGAAACTTGCATTCGTGGATGCGCCACCCCACTGTCGCTAGGTGGCAGCATTGTCATTATTCTGTCACTGAGAAGATTGCCCAGAAGTTTTGGGGGTATCTGTGCCATGTCTGATCGTCTACAGTTTATAAGCTATGAGGTAAATCAAAGAATCAAGGTCAGTCTAAATGAGTCCATACGGGTGAAACAAGTGCATAATCACAATCGACTAATAACTCAAACAGCTCGCCAAGGTGATGTTAAAGAGAACCAAGTGTCCAAATCCATAGTCAAAAGTGACTTAAAAGCTGCAGAGGAGGGATGTAACAAAATGGACTCAAGTGGGGGTTTAACACGCCTTTTTTCCCGCTGTTTAGTGACTTGTGACTGTGGATTCGGACACTCAAACCCTTTGACATCACCTTGGTAAGCTGTTCAAGTCACTGATCGGCTGTGATCACGCACATGTCTAACTCGGATGGACTCAACTTGATTCTTTAATTTACACTGTGGCTGGAAAACTGTGGACAGTCATGCACTAGACAGATATCCCCAAACTTTTGGTCGTAGCAAGAGCACAGATGCGCATGCGCTTTCAACGTAAGGGTGTGTTTAAAGAGAAGGATATTAGGTGCTCATGGGATGAAAAAAAATCTTTTAGTTGAAAGAATAAATCTGGTGCTCTTGGAAAAGTGGGACGAGAGGACAACCAAAAATAGTAGGTCTTTCAGGCACTCAGAAAAAATAGTAGGGTGCAAACGAAGCATTAGGATAAAAAGCCTTTATTAAACCATGGCTGAAGCAAATTAGCAAATTAAATTTTAATTGTTACTACAACTACCCGTTTGCATTATATTTGTCAACTCTCTATTTTATTGTTTGATTATTTTTGTTCACTTAAGTGTCATTTTTGTACTTTTGCTTCTAGCAATTTATCAGGTGACACTAGTCTGTCTTTGTTATTGGTTGGTACCATCTACTTATGTCTGTCTTTACCCATGTACGCCCTGATGAAGACCGTGTAGGTCGAAACATGTCGGCTTTTTAATTTGCTTCAGCCATGGTTTAATAAAGGCTTTTTATCCTAAGGCTTCGTTTGCACCCTACTATTTTTTCTGAGTGCCTGGAAGACCTACTATTTTTGGTTGTCCATAAGGGTGTGTTTCTACTTATTTTCATCAAATTCTCACCTCATTAGCCATCTAATGGTGATGTTCATCAACTGACTTAGGGTGGCTTTTGCCTTGCCACTTTTTGAAAGACCAGATTTTGTGAAAGATGTTATTGCATTTTACCCTGGTGACAAAAATCTTGATTTTAGCTTTTTCAGCCTGGCATTAAAATGTGCCAAAGACCTAATATTGCATTTTGCCATCTTTTCAGGAGGTTTAATATGCTTTGATAACAATTACACATCACAAACATGCATAATATGTATTTTTTCCATGAAATTAGAGTGGTGCGTTTTTAATGCTGGTCAGTATATGGACATAAAGTGAGGTCACTGATGTTTGGCTATGAAAGTAAGCTGAAAATATATTAACATGAAATCATCATTCAAAAGCTGCATTTTGTGTTTACTTGCGCTGTCTTTTTCTTATATTGAATTTAGTTGGATGACCAGAAGCATTTAAATATGACAAATAAGTGAAAAAAGAAGAAATCAGGATGGTGGTAAATACTTTTTCACAGCACTGAGTGTAGTAGGAGTGTAACAGTATGCGTATTTGTCCCGAACCGTCACGGTACAGACATCATGGTTCAGTTCTTGCCGTCATACAAAGAATACATAGGGGAAAAAAAAGGTCTGTCAGGGTGGCAGCAGTATCCACTCTCCAATCTCACTGGCAGTAATGCGCATAAAAGCTGCGTGTAACTGCTATTAAACAACAAATACAGAAGAAAAGGAGGAACTATGACAAATTCAGGTGACACACAGGAGTTAGAGGACCCACCTGTCTCTTTTAAATCTGCTGTGTGGGAAAATTTTGTATTCCCGGTGGGCTACAACAGCAGTGTGGTCCTCAAGGAGTTTTAACATGTAAGGGCGACAGGTTTGAAATTTGAAGCTACATGTTAGAAAATTGAAAATTGTTTGAAAAAATCATAAGTATGTAATGACACAAAGAATTTAGAATTTAATTTGAAGCATTTAGTAATTGACACAAGTAAGAAATGACAAAAATAGAGAATTTAGTAATTGATGCAGAAAATACTTGAGAGAGGGAAACATTAATTTTCCTTTAAAAGTTACAAACTCACAAACGTGTACACACCTTATTATAAACAGAGGAACGTATCGGGCTATTGTGGCTGGCTAGCGAGCTCCATGCACAGTACTGCAAATGAGAACTCCATCTGAAGTGACGAGCCTTGGCATTTATTGTAAACTTACCAGCTTTGTATATGCTGTTATCTACGGAGCCCGGGAAGTGCAATGACATGAAAAAAAAAAAATTATTTTGTGGCTACAAGATAGAACTCGTACCTTCAATGTAATGGACTTGTTCCTACGATTTAGTCGACCCATGGCCACATGATGAGTTCTGATGATTTAGTTAACTTGTGTCCATTAGATGTAAGTCTTTCTCGGAATTTAATTAAGTCCTTCCCACGATTTTGTGAACTCAAATTGAGGTAACTACTTGTATCACATGGCCATGAATAAACAAAATCGTGGGAGCGACTTATATCTGGAGGCCACATGTAAATGTATTTTTTTTTTCCACGTAATTGCACCTCCTGGGCTCCACAGTTACCTACTGTGTGAACAAGCACTTCGAGCTCCGATCGCACTATATGGTGCGGCAGTGCAGCTACATAAAATCAGAATGAATGATCTATGATGTAAGCACGGAGCAGGGGGTTGCAGTGTACCTGTGCATTGTAGAACTTTGGACTCTGTGCGTAGGCGCTTTCCTAACTCCGTGCGTCAAAATAATGCACGCAGCTGGGCTACTAGTGTGTATAAGTGTGAAGAGCTGCTTGCCCTTTTTCATGCCTTGCAATTTGTTTTTTTCTCAATCTCTGACTTTGCTTTAAACACACATATTTGGCCATTCATCAAAGTAAACACAATTTTTTAAATTACAACTCTACTTCAGTTAAAAACAAAAAAAAAACTAAGAATTACTGAGACCATTACTGTCATGTCAATTTCTACTCATAGCATTTATTAAACTTTAGACATTCAAATTTGAGATACAGTAAAACACTGACAACTTGAATATTTAAAAAATGTATAGACTCTCTGCAACAGTATCATTGAATGACTGCAGTCTTGATTAATCGCCCCATCAAACCCATTCATCATTGTAGAGCAGTCATTTTGTTGAGTCAAGATTGATGAGTGATGAGTCACATCCCTCAGACCATCTGAAGAGTCTTCACTCAACCAATTCCAAAATTATTTCTGATTTATTGGTCAAAACTTTCATTGAAAAATGCTCCACAATAAGGCTCAGATAGCACCAGAGAGCATCTAAAACCCCGGAGCTTTTAGGTTTTTTCTCGTTGTACTGAACTTGTACCAAACCGTTACCCTAAAACTGATGTACGTACCGAACCGTGACTTCTGTGTACCTTTACTCCCCTAATGTATAGCCTATTATTTTGGGCCTAACTGGTTCAGGAATGTGAACAACTGTTGAGATAAGATATACTTTATTGAACCCCGTGGGATAATTCGTCCTTTGCATTCGACCCATTCTAGTTACAAAGGAGCAGTGGGCAGCCATAGTGCAGCACCTGGGGACCAACTCCATTTCTAAAGCCAGAGCTTTAGACAGGGGCACTCATAGGAGTGTTGCTAGAGAACATGTCTTTCAAAGTGTGGGAAACCCAGAGAAAATCCAGGCATACACGGGGAGAACATGCAAACTCTACACAGAGAGGTCCTGGCTGGCCGGGAGTCAAACCCAGAAAAACATTCCGGTATGAAGCCCTGATGCAAAGTGTCAAACGGCTAACAGTCTTGGAACTACTTCATAGCTATTCACTTATTGGGAAATAATGCACACCCTTAGATTATCTTTCAACCAATCACAATCGAGCATCAAATCGAGCCGTGGAATAAATCAAGTTCATTTTTCTTCCATTAAATTCTCTTAATGGAAGCCGCTCGAAAGAACCAAACAAGCACAACATTGTTGATATAGAACTTGCACTGATTCCCAACAGCTTCTAATGGGACAAGAGCTGCATTGCTCTCGTATAAAATGGGCTACTTTGTTCTAGAGAGTGTTTTATATTCATTCTTGGGTAACATACTGAAGTGCGAGTGACCTTTTTTCAATTACAGAGATCATTGTAATGTAAAATAGTTGATTAACAATGAAAAAATTTGAGTTGTAAAAAGAATATGAAGATGTTTGTGTCTTCCAGTTCTTATATAAAAGAGCACAACCACAGTTTTATGTTATATAAGCCATGAAAATGTAAAACTTGTTCAGATATATAGGTCAAGGCAGGCCACAGAGTTCATTGCTTTGAGATATATCCGAGACCTTAGTCTTAACGCAGACGAGAAATGCAAAACATGCGAATAAACTGAAACAGAGGCGAACAGGCCAGAAGACTAAAGAACAGATATCCATCTATTATCAGAGGAACGAGCGAATTAAAATCCAAGGAGCTGAAAAGTCACTGTGTTGAAGAAATGTTGAAAGGGAGGAGAATGAGCAAATATACAGAGTTGACCAGATCGGCTTGTTGTGGGTATTTATAGCTGGAACTGGCTCCGCTTGAAGGTAGCTGAGTTCATAATTGAACGTTACTAATGTAGGAGCCTCAGTCACCACATTTCAGGCTTTTCTTCCTCTGTAGACTTTCTTATAGAGTCTACTAAGCATAAATTGTTGAAGTTTCACCGTGAAACAACTCCAACTTAAAAAGAAACATCAAGGAAGTAGTCTAATTGGAAAAAGGCTATGCCAGACTCCCGATTCAAATAATGTTGTAATTTGCAATGAGACATACAAACTTACCAGGTTTAAACAGGTGTAATGCCAGTTTGTATCATTGTAAAATTGTTTTAGTTTTGTCTAAATCTATAATTGATGAAACTGATGAATATTTATTTGTAACTTCATATTAGAGTAACTCTATCACTAAAGGTACAATGTAGGGAAGTCAAATCCAGGCAAGTTCTATTGTTATGCAGCATAGAAAACCATGCTTTTGTGCTAATTGCACTAAAAAAATTCCTCTGATGCCATAAATGGAGAAATAGAATGCTTTGAATAAAACAAAATGTAAAAAAAAGTTTTTTTTCTCTCCTTATCATTGAAAATATTGTCACTGCAATTAATACAGTACACCAAAAGATTCATCTTTTAGTTTCTCAGAACATCGATCCCTTAATGGAACAAGGAGATGCTTATTTCACTCATGATGAGTTCTAAAAGTATGTCGAATCCAGGTTTAAAGTAAAAAAGCCTGTCTTTGCTCTGGTTTACAGAGGTGAATCTGTTTTAGCTTGCTATCCGATAGTCAGAAATACAACAGGAAAGAACACGTCTTTTCTGAAGTGCACCCTAAAAACTGTGTTAAATTTCATGCTCACAGTGCTCACAATCTTGCATTAACAATGGTAAAATACAGTATATTTTCAGAAAACTGAAAGATTCTAGAAGAAAATTGCAAAAAAAGAGTTCCTCAATTTCTTGCCCAGTCAGCTCAGAATGAAACCCACTGATCCATGCTCTCCTTTCAGGCTGTATTTATATCTGTAACTCTGCTGCTGGCATATGGTGCCATGATCAGCCATATAAGAGCCCCAAGTTAAAACTATCTGAGATTCCTCTCTTCAATTATTTGATAGTTACCGGGTTGCCGGTAGCGCTGGTGTGTACAAGGCTAAATAAAAAAGATATAAATAATAAATGGAGCATGAGACATTCCAATAGCCTAAGGTAATTTATAATGCCACAGTTTCCAGATATCTCTTCAATGCTATGCCTCATTGAGTTGGCTAATAAAGATGGCACTTGACAGTTAACAAGGCTTTCAGAGACACACTTGATTTGCTAAAGCGGTGCCTGACTGCACACTTTCCTCCTGCAGTATTCATCTCCTGGGCTGAGCTGCCTCAGGGCCTTTTATCAAGTTACCGCACTATTAAAAAGGGCTTGCTTTCTTTTTAGACCATCAACTATGTCACTCAGGGGCTCTTATCCCTGGTCCCAGGGGGGCCCAGGATGTGTGAGACTCAAGAATCCAGGCAAGAAGTAATTATATAATTGAAATCTTTTCATTGGTAAATTAAGTTCTGATTAGCTACAACAACCAGCAGACCTCCTTCAGAGGGGTACAACTGCACAGCGTGTGAAACATGATTGGCTGTTGTACAACTAGACTGATGGGTGTCCTGCATGTTCGTGCTGCAGAGCAGGCATTATATTTTCCACCGGACCAGGAAAGGTGGTGGTGCTTGAATGCCAGCCAGACCTAACAAAAGCCCCATCCCTGGGGAATGGCGTGTATTTATTTATTTTTATGTCGGCACAGCAGGTGAATACGAAACAAAAATCTATGGAGTTTTTGTGTCTGGCCTTCTCAGGGTCCCCTGTACATACCCACCCCACCCCTGCATCATCTCATCCCCACCATTCCTTTGTCTTCCGTTTGTCGAGAATCAAGACAAGAACAGCGAAGCTGTTTATTTTTTGATTGTCCCCTCTAAGAGACTTGTATTGACTGGAAAACCGGTTGACTCACTGTGAATAAATGGCTCATCATTCAGTAGTGCTCGCCTTTCTCCTCTCTGTTTGCTTAACTGTTCTGGTCATCACTCAACTGACTCGTAACTGTCATTTTTTAAAGCCAGCCAAGCATGAGAAAAACAACATACTTATTTATTATTTATTCGTACTGATGAACTACATAGCCGCACAATAACAGTACAAAACAGAAAGCATAAAAACAATGAAAAAAAAATCCTAATTATTCAACACATAAAACAAGTAAAATTGAGTTGAACTCATCAACAGATAAAAAATCTGACTCTTCTCTATCACATAACACAGATTGTATGAAAGCACCAGTACCATAGGCAGGCACATCAGGCATATTAACAGATGACACAATGCGCAGTAAAGATGGCAGATCAAATGTGATGAAAGAATATCGAGTGAGATGAGTTTTACAAAGTAAATGATTAAAACTGGCTGAAATGGTAGAATGACGAACTTGAGTAGCAGTGCAGGCTATAAGACGCAGATGACTATTTTGACTAGACAATGCATTAGAAACAAATTTTGTGAAACGGCACAAAAGTTGAGTTTCTATAGGTTTACAATTAGCTATAACGGGTAACAATTCACAATGAGTTCTTAGTGGGAGATCAAATATTTCATGAATGGCCATACGCCAGGTAACATAAAAACGTGATATATGGTTCCTAGCAATATTCCAAAGGAGACATCCATAGAAGGAAGTACAATAAGCATTAAACAGTTTAAATTTAATATCATATGTGCAGTTACTAAAATTACGTAAAATGGAATTAACATCACGTGTGAGCGTATGAGAGGCTCCCAGCATTACTTGATCATCTACATTTGGGCCGACAGTATGCCCGAGATGACAACCCTTACTGACAGGATGGAGATCAATACCGTTAAAATTCATAACAATATTTTCTTCATTACCATAATATAAAAATTGACATTTGAGTGGATTAAAACTAATATCGAAACCTTCTGCTTACTCTAATGTGACCTGACACATTTTCTTGAGGGTGATATGGAGGGTGATATTAAACCAACATCATCAGCATAGCCAACTGCACCGAAATATAAATGCCCAATTCTACAGCCATATTCAGAATCTTTCAGACTACACAGTAGTTCATCGATATAAACCCTGAATAATATGGAGACAAAACACCCCCTTGTTTAACACCATTTGATGTAGAAAAATAATTAGATAAATGTCCATTCCATTTAACGTTTAAATATTGATTTGTATACATGTACAACAAGCAACAAATAACCCTAGGATTAACATGTTTATCAAGCAACAGATTAAAAAGCTTTACATAATTAACTTTATCAAAAGCCTGGGTGGCATCTAATAGCAATACATAGACATCTGAATTATGTTGCCTAAAATAATTAATAGACCCTGTCAGAGTAAACGTAAATTGTGTAGTTGAGCTCTTAGGCTTGAAACCATATTGCATATCAGACGTTTGAATATTACTGGCACTTTTATTTAAAATAACTCAGTAAAAAATTTTAGACAACGGACTACTCAGTGCTATTGCACGATAATTATATATAAATAATCATTGAATGACTTACGCTTATTTTTAACAAGATGTTGAATGACTGAAATATTAAAACCATCTGGTGTAAAACCATGCATGATCATACTGTTAAACAGCATTGTCAGAAGCACGTACAATCTATTGGGTCCATATATAAAATGATCTGTAAACAAAATACAGTGAGCATCATTTTTGCCACGTTTTTACATTGAATACAGCTGTCATAACATCTTTGTACATTATAGTATAGTGGTCATTGTCACTCGTTTTGTTACTGTACTTAATACAATTGTGTATACGATCCAATAATTTGCACATATCAGTTTCACTGTATGGAAAAGAATTATAAAGATTATCATATTTGTCAGCAAACAACTCAGAAATATCTGTATCACCAATGGCACCATCAACCATGTTAGTAACCGTATTAAATTTACCCCTCACCTTGCTAACTTCTGTCCAAAATGATCTTTATCGTTCAAAAGAGCATGGGCTAGTCTATTACACTTATTTTACTTATTTTACACTTAAGGCTATTTTGATCCCTTTTAACCTGTTTAACTACATTATGATACTGGGCTCTGGCTCGCCTCATAACGTCTGTGATAGCCGCGTTCCGAGGTGAACCACAGTCTCTCCACACATTGTGCCAGAATATTGAAGCATCTCTGTATGATTTTACAATTTTGTTCAAACCTGCAATATTCTGAGGCTTCTGTTTATCAGAAAAACATGTATAGGGAATACACAGATCACTAGCAGTTAAAAATTTATCTATAATTGAATCACAAAATAACTGTATACTATTACAATGGTCATCTTGAGACTGACGAAACAGGTTAGAACAATACATTACATCATATGGTATTTCAATATCTTTAAGCAAACTATCCAGCAAGTTCATGTATTCAGAGATGTCTTCATTTGATGCACTTGACCACTTTGGTCTTGCAATAAAATTGCGAGAATTAGACAACATATATGTGACATTAACGTTCAATGATAGACTAATATGACAATGACTAGACAGGTTGTCACCCTCATGAGTACTGTTGTATGAATTATGAATTAAGTTGGCTAAATTACTGATAACAATGAAATGATCAGTAACATGCACCATTTCGTTCACAGGGCATTTACGTATATGTAAAATCAACATGACAAACCATATTATAATCACAAATATGCAAATGCTCAGTATTGACAAAATTCAGATACTGAGTGTCCAGAGATTGGGTCGTCGGGGCCCCCGCCCATGACTGCCGCCCAAAACACAAGGCATCGGCCCCTTTTGAACCCTCCCGTGGGTGATGGGCCTACGGGAAGGCAGGCCCACGTCGATCGTTCGGGCTTTGCCCGGCCGTGTCCTGTGGGTGGAGACCCGACCACCAGGCGCTCGCCTGCCAGCCCCAACCCCAGGCCTGGCTCCAGGGTGGGGTCCCGGTGAGGCCAATCCGGGCGACGTGAACGTCCTTGATTTGCATTCATTCATTAGGGGTGATGGAACCGCTCTTAGTCTGACCTGTCACCTAGGACCTGTTTGCCCTAGGAGACCCTACCAGGGGCAATAAGCCCCGGACAACATAGCTCCTAGGATCATCCAGGTGCTCAAACCCCTCCTCCAAGATAAGGTGGCGATTCAAGGAGGAATCGAACCAGGACCTTCAGCATGTACTGCGGCAGTTTGCAGCCAAGTGCGAAGCAGCTGGGATGAGAATCAGCACCTCCAAGTCCGAGGCCATGGTTCTCGACCGGAAAAAGGTGGCTAGCCCCCTCCGGGTTGGAGGAGAGCTCTTACCTCAAGTGGAGGAGTTTAAGTATCTTGGGGTCTTGTTCACGAGTGAGGGAAGGATGGAGCGTGAGATTGACAGACGGATCGGTGCAGCGGTAGCAGTTATGCGGTCATTGTACCAATCTGTTGTGGTGAAGAAGGAGCTGAGCCGAAAGGCGAAGCTCTCAATTTACCAGTCAATCTACGTTCCTACCCTCACCTATGGTCAGGAACTTTGGGTCATGACCGAAAGAACGAGATCTCGGATACAAGCGGCTGAAATGGGTTTCTTCCGCAGGGTGGCGGGCACTCCCTTAGAGATAGGGGTGAGAAGCTCTGTCACCCAGGAGGAGCTCAGAGTAGAGCCGCTGCTCCTCCACGCCGAGAGGAGCCAGCTGGGGTGGCTTGGGCATCTATATCGGATGCCCCCTGGACGCCTTCCTGGGAAGGTGTTCCGGGCATGCCCCACCGGGAGGAGGCCCCGAGGAAGACCCAGGACACGCTGGAGGGACTATGTCGCTCGGCTGGCCTGGGAGCGCCTCAGGATACCCCCGGAAGAACTGGAGGAAGTATCCAGGGAGAGGGAAGTCTGGGCATCCTTGCTTAGACTGCTGCCCCCGCGACCCAGCCTCGGATAAGCGGAACAAGATGGATGGATGGATGGAGATACTGAGTGAACATAGAATTAGAGCGATGAATACTAGTGTTAAAGTCACCACCGATAATCACATTTTGATTCTGATATTGGTCACATACATTCATACTATCAGACCATACCGATATGTATTCAGTCAAATTGTTGGAATTATCACATGGCATATAAACATTAAATAATATAAATTCACACGAGTCAAGCAGAACAGACACAGCACATACTCTTTTGGACAATATTAGAACTGGAGTAACCTTAGCTTTCAAAGTATTTTTCCAGAGGATGGACACACCACCATACCCATGTCCTGTAGTAAAAACATTATCGTCTATGGAAGAAATATCATGAGATAAGCCCAAAGCGTCCCCACATGGGATAACTTTTATTCTATGGAATTGAGACTCTCAGAGCCAGTGCTCCTTTAACAGTACAAAATCATTACATTTTAAAAGCA
The DNA here is from genome assembly GCA_029692085.1 of Gymnothorax javanicus. Lineage (NCBI taxonomy): Eukaryota > Metazoa > Chordata > Actinopteri > Anguilliformes > Muraenidae > Gymnothorax > Gymnothorax javanicus. Next base: position 141,494,990 of record CM056194.1, read on the forward strand.
TGGACATATACTCCGGTTTACCTGAACCAAATCCAGTACTATTATATGAAACAAGTTTGAGTTGTGAGTCCATGGTGATAAGCGGTGAAGATCAAATACAATGGTAAAAATCAAATAAACAATTAAAAAAGCCAAAATTTAGTTTACTGCAGTTACATTACTCTGTGTTCCCTTTGACTGAAACTTACGGACACAAATGCCTTCAGGCCACAAGTCTGAATCAAACATCCGTGGGAACTCTGTCCTAGGAAGAGTAAGATGAAAAGACTTAAATGTAGCTTCTGCATGAGACACACATCTAAGATTAAGTACAGTAAAACCCTTATACTGAATAAAGTCTTTGTGTTCCTCAATTTTGACACATTTCTGAAATTTATAGTTCTCTTTCTTGTGGGCTTATAGGGGTCCCACGAATTGTCCCCACAACAGCACCTTTTCCTTTGATCTCCTTGCCTTGATTGTCACGTTCATGCTTGCGCTGAGCGTACCTTGGTAATTTGAACCCATCAGTGTCCTCCAAATGCGACGTAGACAAAGACGTAGTCGTAGACGAAGCATCCTGGCCCGAACCTTTGAAAGCTCCTAGTGCCAGTTTCCCATCACATGGGCTTGACACTGGATGAGAATCACTGGACTGCTCCAAGTCTGATTGGCTCATGGCTACCTGATCAGGGCCATGATCGCACTTCTGGGCTGACTGGTTGGATACCTGGTTGGACGAGCGGTTGCGCTTTCCACCCGCCAGACTTGCAGCCTCGTCTGTGCTGAGACCGCGCTTCCATGATGACCTTTGTCCCTTATTTAAGGCCGGCAGCTTGGTAACAAGGGGAGCATCACAGCTAGCTCCGATAGTCAGTGACTCAGCAAGCATAGTCTGAGGAGCACCAACAGCCTCTGCATAGGATGGTTTGAAAGCTTTCGACATGGCACTGTTAACTTTTTCATCTACTGTCATACACCATACGACTGTGGCATCAATTGACTGATGAACTTGTTTCATTTGTGCTTCTAGCAAGAGTAATCTCCGGAGTATAGAGGGCTCCAGAAGTTCACCTGGCTCACATTTGGGTACATGACAGAGATCATTCGCCGATATCACAAATAATGGAGGACTGTCCAATGTGTATAGTTTGTATATTCCATTTATAATATCTTCAACAACAGCATGTGAAGCATCACGTGTGGCACTATCAATCTGGCGGACCATCCTATCCATGACATCCAGATGACCACAAGTGTCCCACAACATGTCCTTGGCAGACTTAATTTCCTCTCTGGAAAATTTTGACAAAACAACATCACGTATTAGGTCACGTGGGCATTGGTGGATATTTATTTTGTGATTTATTTTGGCGCATCCAGTCCCGCAGAGGATATCTTCCACCATGTTTTCCGAACACACTATTATCTGCACTGAAATTATCATGCAATACCATGAATTTTACAGCTTCATCAAAGTCATCGAAACCTGCATGGAGTTCACCGGGGTACTCTTGTATCTGCTCACTCGCCATAGACCATGATAGATAGATCCCTGGCACATGTCCCTTCACAACACAATGGTAGGATTTTGCCATGTTCGATATATTAGTAAAAATCACCAACTGGCCAGCTAGCAAATGTTAGCCAATATCCAGGTTGTTTTAACATGAAAGGAACCTAGTGAGCCTCCTAGAAACAGCAAGATGGCTAATACAACACACTAGCCAACAAGCTAATTATTTCCGAACACTAACAAAGCAGAAAAAGACAAAACAGCAGTTCACAATCACAAACCAAAGTGCCACCATTTCATCATTCACAACATAGAGCGCTGCTCCGCAGCTAGCCCCTGGCTTATGATTGAAGTCGGCCAAGATAGATTTACCGAACAGTTCGCAGTAATGTTCCCTTAATCGGCAAATGGATAGCTCTATAACAATGCTTGTTACAAACAACTGTGCACACATGCGAGTGTGTGGTTGTATTTGTTATAAACCTGTGCATTTGTGTGAATGTATGGTTTACTGGAGTTGTGTTCTGTATGTGTGTGCATGTGTGCTGATATGTGTGTCTTTCTGTAATCTTGCATATGTGTGCTGTTGTGTCTGCAAGGAAGTAGATTGATGTGCACAGGCAGCGCCACTAGGCTACAGCTCTAGCAGGTGAGGTGGGCTTTTGGGACTGAGGCATTTACGTTGTAGAAAAATCAGAGGATTGAGGAGATGTTGATATACGCATGATGACGAATTGGTTCTTTGGCAATGTTTCATAATCTTTAAGAAACCATGCAAAAGCTCATGGAAATGCGTGAACTAGTCCGCTGTCATAAAAATACATCTATGTAACCATTTGTTAAGTAGCATTTATGAACATGCTACTATTAGTGGCATACAGTGTTCCATAATGATTTCTCTCACCATTTTATTAAAGTGAACAAATTCTCTCATTCAGTTATGTTACCACCATTTTATTGAAAACACTTTTTAATTCAATTATCATCCATTTCAAGGGAGATTATTCTAAGATGTGGACAGACAACAGAGAGAACAGTGTCTAAATCCCAACCCTGTGGATGGGCATGGTTTGATTTCATCACATAACGTGCAATTCTTGCCTTCAGTGCCGAACAATATGGTTTTCCTGCTTTGCCGCTATGTGCTCATATTCCTCCAACCCGCAATTGCATAGAATATGCCAATTACTGGTGATTGCACAGGGGCACAGAGGAAGGTTGGGGGTGGGCTGGTTTCTTGCTACTTGCCGAGACCTCAGGCATCCCTTTCACTTGAACCCAGCCTGCAATTAAAGAGCAATCTCTTGCCACCACATCAACGGAAGCCCATGGCCCAGCAAGTCTTTAATGTAAGAGGGCGGGTTTATTTCTTGGGGGGAAGCTGCCCCACTGGCCCTGCCCAGGGACATGTGGCTTTGAGTGGAAGGGAAGCCAACACATCTGGTGCAGAGCAGGCCGCTGTCAAGGAAATGAGGGGCCCTGTGCTCAGTCCGTCACGTTCTGGTTAGGTTTAATTCCAACTCTGAATCACCCCATGAATCAAGCGCACTCCTCTGCAGACTGTTAGATATTTTCAAGTAAGGGCTGCACGATTTTGAAATCCCGTCACCAATAAAGTGAGTGATTGAAAAAAAAAATTTAATTATTAGATTTTTGGCGTGCAGCTTACATGCTGTATTTGACATTTCATTGTAAGATATAAGATTAAATGAAAGATAAATGTTCTCTTTACTGCATCTACAGCAATACATTGGATGCCATGATGTTCCCTGCAGCTGATTCCTCCACATTTTAGTATTTTCCAAATAGCACTTTAGAAAACAAATTGGCACGGGTGCAGACATAATATGAAGAAAACACATATGAATTGGTGAATTCAATAAGGGCCCAACTCCACACATTTTTAAACATGGAGTTGGGCCCTTATTGAATTCACTGATTCATATATTAAACATATAAAATATTAATATTTTTGTATAAAAGTTATCATTGACTTGCATAGAAAATGTGGTGCGAAGGATCTAAAGTGGAGCCAATCACAAAGACAATAGCTGTGTTCGAAATCGCCCCCTATCACGGATATAGTGCACTATATAGTGTGTCCGCCATTTTGTAGTGTTGTTCGAATTCTTTTCATCTACAATATAGTGGACAATAAAATACCCACAATGCAAAGCGAAATCGAGTGAACAAGCGATGTACACTACACTGTACTCCCGTATACTACAATGTGCTGCGGTCGTGTTTTTCCAGAGAAGAAGAAGGTGAAGCGCGAGATGGCTCCGCCCTGCAGAATTACATCCTCAAATAAAACATCCTTGAAATGTTCCCGTAAGTGTCCGGTTTGTTTTCATGATGCTCGGCGCGTCCGCTTACATCACAGGAATATCCAGCGCATTTGATGATGCAACTTTGTTCAGAAAATTCCGGTGTAGTGTCCAAAATCTCCTTTAGTCATTCCCTATGTAGTGCACTATATCATATACATGATGTAGGGAATAGGGAGTGAGTGAATGAGTGGACGATTGTGAACACAGCTAATGTCTCAATGAGACCAGGAATTAAGCCTCAAAAATGAAGTTTGACTTTGGCCACTTGTTGTGGGTAAGTGTGTTTCTGAAGCGCATCACTGGAAATGGATGCAAATATGCAGCCCCAAACCAGAAAAAGTTGGGAAGGTATGTTACATTAAAATTAGAACTGAAAGCAGTGATTTGTAAAGTATTATCTTGAAAATATACAACAACAATTCATTAATTTCTCAAAATAAACATTTAATTCATTTCTGACTTTTGCAACATATTTCAAAAAAGTTGGGACAGTGCAGTATTTACTACCTTATAATGAAATCAATCAGAACACTAAATAAACTCATTGGGACTGAAAACACTGAGTGAGTATGTGTTTCAGCTGTAATTTTGTCCCACTCTTCCTGCAAACAAGTGTTAAGGTGTGCAATAATGCGGGTCTTTAATGTTGCGTTTTGTTTTTCAAAATATGCTACATAATCTCTTCTGGGGACAAATCGGGATTGCACGCAGGCCAGTCCAGTACCCACACCTTCTTTTAATGCAGCCATGCCTTTGTAATGTGTGCAGAATGCAGTTTTGCATTGTTGAAATATGCATAGGCATTCCTGGAAAAACGCCAACTTGAAGGCAGCATAAATTTGCTCCACAATCTCGGTGCACTTTTCAGCATTAATTTTGCCTTCACAGACGTGCAAGTTATCCTTGCCAAGGGCACTGACACAACCCAAGACCATGACAGTGTGGCTTTTGAACTTGTTTGCGGTAACAGTTTGGATGGCCTTTCTCTCCTTTGGTTGGGAGCACATGGCATTCATTACTTCCAAAAAACATCAGAACTATTGATTCAACTGACCAAAATACATGTTTCCACTGTGTGATGGTCTGTCTCAGTTGCCTCCAAGCCGAGAGAAGTCAACAGTGTGTCTAGACATTGTTAACCCCTTCCATGAACTTCAGCTCGAGAGCAGGCCACAAGGCATAATTGTGTTTTTATTTTGTCAAATATTGTGCGATGATCAAGAACTATATATCTATCACATGAAAGTATGAGGAGTCTGCATTCTAACTGCATAAGCCATTTTATGATGCACAAACAGCAGAAAAATCCTGTTTAAAATAGTTTTATAACCAACCTCAGTCTGGCTATGCAGTCCCATAGGTTTCACTGCATAGCATTGTTCAGATTAGTCAAAATACGTATGTTGAAGTCGATGTTTTTAACTTGGTAGCGATCCAGCGATAAAACCCTGTTATAATTTTAAATCCACTAAACAAGCAAGCTTGGACAAATATGACTAAACTGACTTTGACTTAGAGAGAATGGCTGCATATCTTTGTGAATTTCACTATAATTAGCCTTTTTTTTTCTCATGATGCAGTGGTGTAGATTGTACAGTAGCCCTTTCGGAATGAAATTCGTGCACCCACTGGCTATTATGGGCTAATCTAACAGAGCAGCAAGTCTGTTAGCCTATCAGCCCTCACTTGAATATAACAAGAAAATCAAATTCTTTTAGCTTATACAGACAGCCAGTGGTCTGAAAGAATGGATTTTTTCACTAAAGTGAAGGAGTTTTGGAGGGCAACTTTATTACTCATATATGAATGTACACCTTTGTTGGGAATTGAATGGGTACATTGGAGTGAAAATTTAGCTACAGAAGGGAAAAAAGACCAAAAGAAGGAAGTTGTAAAACATACGTAAAAGCGAACGTGGCCGTGACTAGGAACGCAGGGAAATTTGGACTTTCCAAAATTGTTTGTTCAAACATGCTGAAACATAACTAAAAAAAAAAAAAAAAAAAATCATAAAATATAAATTTTTGGTTGCAGAATCATAATACAGTATTTGAACTTGCAGTTGTTTAGGCGTCCAGCTGTGGCTGTATTATTTTTTTGGGCTGATGTGGCTTGATCGCAGCAGAAGAAAGCAGAAGAAAAATAGAAACTTTTTCTGGCTGACAAAAGTTATATTTACATAGTTGTAACTCAATTTTGGTAACATTCTCAGTAATTCTAACTATTTGAGAGCAATCAATTGAGTGTCACCTTTCAAACGAGATGATGATTATGCCTAGAGTGAAAATGGTTGAATAACAACTAGCAGTTTGGGAAGAAATCTGCCCTAGAAAGGACTGCACTTTAAAGGGTTAAGAAACTGCCTTAAAAGACTTTTTTTAAATCTAAAATATTGAATGAAGCATGAGTTCATCTGTTGAAAACTTGTGATTATGTAATAAAATTTGAGAATATAAATTGAAAAACTGAAAAAAATGTTGAATGAAACATGAGACCATCAATCAAAAACCTGAGGATATATGATAAATATGTTTAGATGCATTGAAGCGTGAGAGTATTGCCTGAAATTGGCCAAGTAATATTTTAGATTCTATATACTGTAGGTTAAATTTCTGCTACCGTTTTATATTTTGTTGAGCTGGTCTACCTGCTTTTTAAAAATGTCTGCTCCAAACTGGGGAAATAGCATTTGCTTTGCCACAAAATAACAAACATCCAATAATTGTACTTGTATCCGCCTGGAAAAAAAACACTGAAATTTTGATTTTGAGGATGTTTGACCTTGGGGAACCAGAATCTGTATATCTTCTCTCAATTTCCTGCTGGAAATTATAATCCATTCGCGATAAAAAAAAAAAAAATACCACGTATTAATATGCCACCATGACATCAGTGTCACAAACAGCTGCTGGGCCAGCTTTGGATTTGTTCCCCCAACCTTTGTTCTGTACTTGTTCCTCAGCACCCTCTGCCCTTTGCCCATGTCCAAAAGGGAGTTCTAGGTACAAGAGTTGCCTAGAGCTACTGACCATAGGTGTTGTGATTCTGCCTGTTGGCCATGCTTTTGATCTGTCTGCCAGATTTATGATTGTTTGTATATTGATCTTGTTCTTGCCTGACCATGCCTTGAGATATGTTTTGTGATTTGGTACTTAGTTTTGTTCATGTATTGTCTAGTTTAGTTTTTCCATGTTTTGCATATTACCATAGTTTCATTCCGGTCCATGTTTTTTATTTTGCCATGCATTGCACTTTGTCTCCCCCTGTCTGGTCCCTTGTCTTGTCATTGCTCACAGCCCCAGTACTGCGTGCCACTCTTTCAGGTGATTTAATGGTTTCTGGATTTCTACCTTCCTTCCAGTCCCGTTTACTTCCTTCGCCTTGTTTTTTCTATATTACTAACCCATACTAATATTTTGTTGTTTTTGTTAAAGTACTAACCCAAACTAACAGTGTATATTGTACTAACTTACTAACGAGCACTAGGGATTGTATAGCTGCACTTACTAATTGATTAACAAGCTCTCAGCATTCGCCCTATTCTAGTCTCCGCCTCTTGTCTCTCTCTAATCTTCTCTGCTGCGTTTCAGTGGATCCTCCACACTTGTTCACGCTGTCCTTTCTCTTAGTATCTGTGCACGTTAGAACTCCTTGACTGGAGCTGTATATTTGTCTATAGGATTGTCTCCTGATCCCTGTCCACGTTTTGGCAGTTGCCTATTTCATGTGATTAGGTTCTCCCTCATGTTCCCTCCTTTGTAATCAGTCTGACTTCTTGCACTTGTGTCTTGTTAAGCATGTGACTTCCCATGAGTGTATATTAGGAGTCTTCTCTCAGCACTTCCTTGTCAGAACGTTCTCCTTTTTTCGCCTTGTTTTCATTGTGATTACCTTTCTGACTGGACCGTCCTTGATTTACGATTTTTGCCTATTTCCTGTACTTTGCCACATCCTCTGTTACCGCACCCATTTTGTACGACCCTGATTTTTGTGATTGGTGCCCTGTTTACGGTTCTGGATTTTGCCCTTTGGATTCTGATTTTTTTGGCTTGTGGACATTGTACCGTTGCCTGCTCTGTTGGGGTTTTCCCCCCTTCAGAAATAAAGCCTCCGTTTTTGTATTCACTGGTTCTCGCTTGTGGTTCCTCACGTAATCCTCACAATAGGATTTCAAACAATGAAAAAAGGAGAGGTACAAACTGTAATATACACAGTGAATATCCGCACTGCTATGAAAAAGTATTGCCCCTCACGATTTCTTTCATTTTTGCATATTTGTCATATAAAAATGATACTGATCATCAAACTAATTTTAATATTAGACAAATATATCCCCAGTAAACACAAAATGTAGTTTTTAAATGATGATTTCACTTAACGAAGGAAAAAGCTATCCAACCCTACCTACCCTTATGTGAAAAAGTAATTGTCCTCTCAGGTACTAAATCAAACAGTTGAACAAAATTAATTAATAATTTGGCTTGTTTCTCGAGACACGTCTTGGTGTGATTACTGCCGACCTCTTGAATCTAATCATCATTTAAATAGAATCTGTATAGCAATGTGAAGTAGGCAAAATGCCGCACATGATGCCACAATTGAAAGAAACTGAAGAACAGATGAGAAACAAAGTCTGTGACATCTCAGTCATTACAAAGCAATTTCAAAAGCTGCAGGGCTCTAGCAAACCATGGTGAGTGCTAATATCTACAAATGGAGAAAATAGGATTGGCCAGCCCACTAAAATTCCTCAAAGAGTGTCAACGACTCGTCCAATAGGTCACAAAAGAACCCAGGCTACAGTCAAAGTCATTGTTCATGGTTCCACAATTGGAAAGAGACAGCAGAAATGGCATCGATGGGAGAGCTGCAAGGCTCATCTCATATTTTCCAAAAAACATCTAGATGACCGACAAGATTATTATCATAGTATTCTGTGGACTGATGTAAGAAATGTGTATAGTTACATCTGGCGTAAAGCTAACATACTGAAGGATTCCACAATAAGAACATCTTTCCAGCAGTCAAGCACAGCGGTGGTAGTGTGATGGTCTGGGGCTGCTTTGCTACTTCAGGGCCTGGGCGATTTGCGATAATTGGTAAAACCATGAATTATGCTCTCTCCCAAAGCCCAAGCATTGTTGGGTTATACTGTAGGACAATAATCTGAGTCCAGCTCTGAATGGATCCAAAGTAACAAAAAGAAGATTTTGGAGTGGCCCAGTCAAAGTCCTGACTTGAATGCACGTGAGATGCTGTGTCATGACCCTTAGACAGACAATAAATCCTTGAAAACCCTCCAGCTCGAAAACAGCAATGTAAAAGACTCATTACCAGCTACCGCAAATGTTTGATTGCAGTTGCTGCTGCCTAGGATGGCGCAGCCAGTTCTTAGGTTTTGGGGGGCCAGTTCTTTTTTTGTCATGGGTGATATAGGTTTTGAATGACTCTAGACCTTCAATTAATGACATTATTATTTAAAAGCGGCATTTTGTGTTTACTCACATTGTCTTTGTCTTACATTAAAATCAGTTGGATGATCTAAAACATTTTTATATGAAAAAAGCAAAATTAGAAGAAATTGGGAAGGTGGCAAATACTTTTTCATAGTTCTGAAAATAAGCATGCTGTCATAAATCTAAATTGCTCTTTGCCATTAAGACTGCAGTTTTACCAGTTATGTCCAAATTTTAATTAAACTTCATGAGCAAGAAACTGCATTTCATTCCACTTTTTCTGTTTTCCCCTTTCCCTTGCATCATTTTCTTACTTTCTGCCCTTCATTATCATAGAATAATTTTTGTGTTTTTAAAACTTTAGGAAGATGAGGACTGGAAAAGGGCACAGAGAGTAAGTACCATCATGCACGACTGAATGTACAGCACATTTCTCTCCAATCAAATATAACACAAAAATGGCCCAAATTAAGGAATCCTTCTTATTGAAGATCCACATGATAATGAACTATGACTGAACATGGCAGCTGAATATCATGTTTGCCGTTCAAAAATTGATTGCTTGTATATCTGTCTTGCACATAAAATCTAATGTATATTTATTAGCTTATGTACTTTAGAACAGCTGGGCAAAAAAAGCTTTGAGAAGGCAATTGCAATGTTGTTTGTATTTTGAAGAAGTGCTGGAAAAACCAAATTAAACCACTAGAGATTTTATTTGAAGATGAGAAAAAATAACCAGTATTTAGTTTTATTCGAGTTACCAGTATGCTCATTAAAGCCTTTTGAGATCAAAACCTCTTCACTAATACTGAAGAGGTCTCTCCCAATCACTTATCCACACTTAACTCACCTTGAACTATTGAGTATCCTGTGCGTCTCAGTCAGTGCAGGGCTATCTGCCTATCTATGCCACAAAGACTCCTCTGATCTGTCAATCACAAGCAGTCAGATCAATCATCTTGGCTGCAGTGTGAGAACTGTGAATAGTCTGGTCTGTACATGAGCATTTGCCCCTCATCGTTGGGATGCAGTGGTACGGTGGGTCTAGGCAGTGAAAACTACCTATTCTTATATGTTAATTAGTGTGTACAGTGTGTTATAATAGAAATGGGCAAGTAAAATATCAAAATGTTGCTGCAGTTCACGAGTTTCATTCTAATTTCCACAGATGTCCTTTGAAGAGTGAAAAATTGCCTGATATAGGAGAAATTACGGCTATTATATATTGTTACATTTACTTTGTTTGCATAAAGCCAGAGGTTATCATCATTATTTGCTATCTTTTCCAACCAGGTGACACTTATCGCCTCTTTTCACAGGGTTTCAAGCTGACCTGACATCTCATCCTCAAGCTGTGTCCAAAGGTCAGTGGGTCTTTTCGGTGATGGCTCTCGCCATTGCCCCAATGAAAGGCTGCTGCCACTAGCAGTGATGCAACTCAAGGCGATGGAACAAGTGAGACCTTCATTAGTGGAGAGGAGGTGATGCCCTTTTAGCACACCCTGCAGCTGTCCTCACCATCAGTGGGCCTTATTCTTGGTAACTGTGCTGGCTGAGTGTGTGTTTGCCTTAGGATGATGGTGCACACAAATTATCACAAACTCACCGACAGTCACAGTCACAAGGTACACAGATCATGTTATACAGAGGAAAATGATGTGCCTTTTAAAATGACTGTTACAAAGGCTGGGGTATCTTTTTCAGTAATTGTTTTTCTTCCACGATTATGCAATGTCCTCTGAGTTGTCATATTGGGGGTGTGAAAAAGAAGTTCATATCACTACAGTTCACCAGCTATCCATGATACACAAAAATACTGCTAAAAGTACCATGCATTAAATTGTTGAACAGGTCTTTGATTGGCAAAAAAAAAATCAATAAACAAAAAATGAACAACCATGAAATGCCTTATTTAGCACAAAACAGTAAAATTTAAGTTAAAAATTTAATTTAATGTAATTGTCATGTTTGTTAAATGTAAAAGAGTGCTTTTATACAGGGATTGTGAACCCAAAAGTCCAGTGTGCTGGTAGTATCTGCTCATCAGAACAAGTTGTCTGACCCAGTGGTTCTCAGACTCAGCCCTTAGGGACAACTGGGTGGTATGGTGGCGCAGTGTTTAGCACTGCTACCTTACAGCAAGAACCTTGTGGGCTCACATCCAGCCTGAAGTGTTCAACTGAAAAACACGGTCCCAACGGTCAAACACGGTGGTGGGAGTATCATGCTCTGGGGTTGCTTTTCAGCGAATGGGCCCGGAAACCTTGTTAAAGTGAATGGCATTATGACACAGGACCAGTATATCCAGATCCTCAGTGAAAACATCAAGCAATCTGCCAAAAAACTTGGTCTTGGGCAGGAATGGATCTTCCAACAGGATCATGATCCTAAACTCACTGCCAAATCCATCAAGAAATGGTTAGTGGACAACAAAGTGAACGTTTTGAAGTGGCCAAGCCAGAGCTCCGACCTCAGTCCTACGGAGAATCTGTGGAGGGACCTGAGGACCAAGGTCATGTCAAGGAAACCCTCAAAACTTAAGGACCTGGAGAAGTTTGCCAAAGAAGAGTGGGCCAAAATCCCTGTGGAAACGTGTAGAAACCTTGTGATCAACCACAGGAAGCATTTGGAGGCTGAACCACCACTGCAAGAAGATAAATTTTGACAGGCCGGTTGACATGCCAAATTCGGCCTTAACAACACACAGTATCCCAGTGTTAAGCGTGCTTGGACATCAGCTTTCATCAACTTTTCACCAAGGCAGTTTTTCTGCTAACAGCTACATAACCTCGTTGCTGATCAACGATAGAGGCGCCCGCACTGCCAAAAAGCTCCTACTGTTTAGCGCAGTGGTTCTCAAACTTTTTGTGCCCAAGGCACACCAAAGGGCAAGCCAAAATCTCAAGGCACACCTGAATTTATATCAGCACAAATTATCCAATGTAACAGGTGTTTTCACTCTGATCATTCAGTATATATTTTTATTTACTAATGCCGAATAAAATTTGCAAACAACCATATTACTCATGAAATAATAGTAACAAAATAATTCAAGGATTCACTTTGTAAAATTACTTCAAAGCAGCAATACAACAATTCAAACCAGGCAGGTCACAAAATTAATATCGTATTTGCTTTGGTTGGCGAGTCGGATTCTCAACTTATCCCTGCAAAGCCATTACACTATCACACTTATTTTCTAAATGAATATTTTAAAAAACTTACTGTCTTCTTCCTTCTGAGAGTTGCCGAAGCACCAAATTCCCTTGTTACGTTGCATTTTTCATCGTAACTTAACTAAACTGGGCATGAGCATTCCCCCCTTGCCAAATAAATAATTTCGAAAATTAGCCCAAAGTCCTACATTGACGTGAATATTGCAGGACTTTACTAAGAAAGCATGGTCAGCGCATGAAATCGAACGCTTGGAGTTGGCTAAATTTGTTTTGCTCTCGCGATCATGAAAAGATGAAGAAACGAGCATAGAGTAAGCATTGTAAAGAATTTATTGCCCACTTTAATAGATAAACATGACCGTGAAGTGGGCATTCATAATATTCGACCCCATTCACAAGTATCAATTTCACAGTACAAGCTCTCAAGATGCTCTCTGAAGGTTTACAGCTTCCAGTCTTTTTGCAGAAATATGACAAAGCACCAGAACATTCTTGGGGCTTCAACTGCCCATCTTATAATTCTGTTCAGAACTAAATGAGAAACTTCTGTGCAGTGAAACCACAAAACTGTGAGCAGTCTTTCATTTATACTCGGAAAATAGTATTCTGTCATGCTATAGTCAAACTGTAGCAAATCAAATTTAGTATCATATCGGTTTACTCCATCTGATGGTAAATTCCATCAATACGCAACTCGCCAAGGAAGGGCCGTGTAAAAATATCTAACATATTTCCGATTTCAGAAATTATTATTCATACAAACAACAATTGTTTTGCACAGTTTATACAACCAAGATAAGACGAGAAAATTTTTTTGGGGTTCCGATAAGTAGCCGGTGGTCAATTGAACAGAATTTTGTCGATTGCAGCGTATGTTCAAAATACTGGTTCAGAAACTAACTGGTAACACTCCAGTGATGAGCATATACTTATCAGCTCAATGTCTCAGATAGGAGGCTGTCACGAACAGTCTACGGTCACGAAGCAGACTGTGTTTTTGGGGCTCATAACGTCGGACATCGCCCTCACTTTCTGATATCACGAAATTTGCTCTCCGATCTCCAGTATTACCACCGAATCTAAGGCCTAATAGATAGACTGTTGGACTTCTGCAGCAGACCAGCTAGTTTACTTGCAATTTATCGCATTGTGGAGCACTTGCATCATTATTGTCACCCGAGCATTTACAAATTTGCACAATTCAGCTGACAGTGACAAGGTCGAATGCGTTGCCATTCTCATTGATGCATGAGTACAGCCGAGCTGTGATTGGCTGATGTACGTAATGGTACCAGCCGGCCTGCAGAAAAAAATTTTGCTGCCAGGGCAGGCCCAACACACACAACAATCAGAGCGCTGTATAAGCATTATTTTGCCTTATTCCGATGATTCTTTTGATTCCGATCCTCGTGATGGGCCCTTTCACGCGTCAGGCCCCGGGGCTACAGCCCCAGTAAGCCCGTGCATTAATACGGCGATGCCCCTAACCCTCAACCCAAACCCCAACCACAAGCATCAAATAAGGACGCTAAAAGCCTCCTTTGGTGTTGTATATTGACGCCTGGTTAAGTAACATCACTGTATGACGAGTCTGAGTGAGAATGTGTTGTTCTATACTATCTTGTTGAGAAAGGTAGCACCATTTTACCACAACTGAGTTCTTGTTAAAGGGGTAGCTATGTTGGTTGTCCATGCCAATGGTCTTTGCCCCTGCCAGCCTCTGTAAATTCGTGTCATCTCCTAGCTATCTACTAACTAGGTGACTAGCTAATATATTCACCATGGCTGTTACCTCATACAACCCTTCAAAAAAGGTAGCTAAAGACAGTCTGTGGGTAAAAGGACTCCCCGCTACCATGTGTTTTAACATCTATTCCAAGTACCTTGCTAGCTAGCTTGCTAACTAGGTGACCTGTTACTGGATCACAATTCTCTAGTTAGCTGACCATTTTTAGCTGGCTGGTAGCATTCGGTAGCTAATAGGTCATTTGAATTAACATTAGCAATGAAAATTGGTGTTAAAAAAGCTCTTTGCGCTGAAAATCTCATGGCTGCTAAAAGTACAATACACAATGTTCTGAGTAAAGAGATTTTTACTATCAATTTCCGTTGTCACTTAATTTATTGTGACCTGTTATTGCTAGAATCTGGCTAAACTAGCTAGCTAGCTCACAAACTGGCTTTACTTACAGGCGATTGCACTGCTGTAAACAATACATGATACTATGTTCAGTATAAAGTCCATTTATTCAGTCAATTTTCATTCAACTTTCAAATTCACTGCGGATTATATTCAGTCGTACCTGGACCAAGCTACTTTTGCATGTTTAATGTTAATATTATACTTTTTTACGGTCGCATTTCGGTGCCAAAAAACTCCCAGAAATAAGCCAGCTGGCGACTTTCTCCCTTAAAGTCATTGCCAATCACATCATGTCAATCATGACTTTGCACCCCCTTTTCATAGTGTGAAATAACTAAATAAAACCAAATTTATCGGAGAAAATGAAAACTTGCACATACATCAGCATGGTAAAAACCACTTAAAATGACAGATACTATCTTCTTCAAAAAATTATTTGACACGTAATTGAATCATTGAGTTTCCAGAGGGCCCAACTCCAATGAATTAGAGGTCTGCATATCTTATTACAAAAAGGGGAACTGTCTGGTAATTTCAGCCAAAAGTATCCCAATGACACTCTCTTGTAAATAAATAAACTAAAAATATATGGGTCTCAACATATGGACAAAAAAAAAAAATCTATTTTTCCCATTCTTGAAAAAGAGTGTTCCTTGGAGTTAGGCCCTTTGGAAACTCAAGGATTCAATTTAATATTTTATTGAGGCCCACGTCCCATCCGCTAACATGTAGGGGATGGTCTGATAACTTATACTGCAGCCGGCTACTAGATTGCAGTCAAGATGTTTTGGCTTCATTTCCAGGAAGCTGTTAGGTTGTCCATCTTCATATACAGTCAGTGGTTTTAAAAGTGCACTTTGCCAACACAGCATTGTCTGTGGTTGATGAAACTCTACTGTAAGTCTGAGCATTCATATTTTTGTTTATTTATTTGCAAGCAGGCTAAAAATTCTCTGGGAAGACTTGGGCATAAAGACCTCCTTTTCTTCCCAACTCTCTTGTTTAAATCACTTGGTTTCAATGCAGGTTCTGGAAGGAGATTCATGCTATAGTACAATCAGCTCATTGTTTTATTTCTTTCTTGCCTGGCTGTGGTAGCATCAATGCTCAGCAGCTTACATTTCCTGGGACCACGGCAAGGACAGGCCCTTCCCTGCTTCTCGACAAAGGAAATAAATCAAAGCGTACACCGGAGAATATACCTGCAGACTGCGGGCTGGAAGCTTCATTACAGTGCCATCTCCATGCATTACTTTGCATATTTCCACTGTGATGCATTCTGATCCCACATCCACGGCCCACTTCTGTCACACACTGTGCAGGGGGAGATCAGTCTTTTGCTGGGAACAAATCAAGAACCACAGACTGAGGTGGGAAGACCAAGAATTCAGGAATGCTTACCCACAGAGCAACATACAGTGCTGGGAAAATGTATTTGCCCCTTTCTCGATTTCTTCTATTTTTGCATATTTGTCACAGTTGTTTCAGATCGTCAAACAAATTTTGAATACTAGACAAAGGTAACCTGAGTACTGACAAAATGCAGTTTTTAAATAATGACTTCATTTGTTGAAGGAAAAAAAAAGCTTTCGAACCCTACCTGGCCCATGTATGAAAAAGTAATTGCCCTCTTAGTAATTAAATCAACCAATTAAACATAATTTAATGGATAATTGGGTTCAATTTCACTAGACTTACTTAGACGTAATTACTGCCGGCCCTCTTGAATCTAAACATCACTCAGATAGAACCTGTGCGGCAATGTGAAGTGCGTAAAAAGCTGCACATGAAGCCGCAATTTAAAGAAAATCAAAAACAGATGAAAAACAAATCGTTGACATCTATCATTCAAAAAGGGTTTCAAAGCCATTTTAAGACTATAGGACTCCAGTGAACCTTGGTGAGAACCATTATCTACAAATGGGGAAAACCTGGAACTGTGCTGAGCCTTTCCAGGGGGTGGCTTGCTAACTAAAATTCCTCCAGGAGTGCATCAATGACTCATCCAAAAGGTCACAAAAAAAAAAAACCCAGGCTAACATCTAGATAACTGCAGGCATCACTTGCCTCTGTTCAGGTCAGAGTTCACAATTCCACCATAAGAAACAGAATGAGCCAAAGAGGCATCCCATGGGAGAGCTGCTCAGCAGAAACCACTGCTGACCAAAAAGAAGAAGGTTTGTCTCGCACTTGTCAAAAAAAAAAAAAAAAAAATACTTATGAGATATTATTCTGTGGACTGATGAGTCAAATGTGCAGCCTTTGGGAAAACATGGGCCTTTTTACATCTATTATAAAGTTAACACATCATTCCACAGTAAGAACATTGTATCAAAAGCAAGGTCAGAAGACTTAGACTCCGAGGACTCGAGAACAACTCAAACACAGTGTGGCTGCAGTGTGACCTGGACAAATTGTCATAATTGATGGAACCATGAATTCTGTTCTCCACCACAAAATCCTTCAGGAAAATGTCCAGCAATCAGTTCATAACCTACAGCCAAAATGTAGTTGGATTATGCAGTAAATTCATGACTCAAAACACACATGTCCACCTCTGAATGCTTAAAAAGACAAAAAATAAAGGTTTTGGAGTTGCCTAGTCAAAGTTCTCAATCTGATCAACATGCTGCTGCAAAACCTTAAACAGACAGTTCTTCAACAGTGATATAAAAGACAATGTCATTGCCTGTTATCGTATATGTTTGATGGCAGTTGTTCTGGTCAAGGGTGGTAAATCTAATTAGGTTTATGAGTGGCAATTATTTTTTCAAATTGGTGATATAGGTTTTGAATAAATCTTTGATTTCAACAAATGAAATTATCATATATAAGCAGCATTTTGTGCCTACTCACATTGTTTTTTTATAATGAAATTAAAACCCCAATTCTGAAATAGTTGGGATAAAGTGTAAATTGTGAATAGAATAAAAATGCAATGACTTTCAAATCACACCAGCCAGTATTTTATTCACAATAGAACAGAGATAACATAGCAAATGTTGAAACTGGGAAATTTTACAATATTATCCACAAAATGAGCTCATTTCAAATTTGATGGCTGCTACAGGTCTCAAAAAAGTTGGGACAGGGGCCTGTTTACCATGGTGTAGCATCCCCTCTACTTTTTAACACAGAGTGGAGGCGTCTGGGCATTGAGGAGACAAGTTTCTTGAGTTTAGCCATTGGAATTTGATCCCACTCGTTTAATACAGGCTTCCAGCTGCTGGAGAGTTTTGGGTCTCCTTTGACGGAATTTTTGATGGCCAGTTCAGCACACGGACTCTTCTTCTACGATGCCATGCTGTTGTAATAGCTGCAGTATGTGGTTTTGCATTGTCCTGCTGAAATACACAAGGCCTTCCTTGGAATAGATGTCATCTGGAGGGGAGCATATGTTGCTCTAAAACCTTCATATACCTTTCAGCATTCATGGTGCTTTTTAAAACATGGAAGTGTCCCACATCATATGCACTAATGCATGCCCATAGCATCAGAGAAGCTGGCTTTTGAACTGAATGCTGATAACAGGAGGGGTGGTCTTTCTCCTCTTTAGCCTGGAGGACACGACGCCCATGATTTCCAGCAAGAATGTAAAATTTGGATTTGTCTGACCACAGGACACTTTGCTACAGTCCATTTTAAATGAGCCTTGGCCCACAGAACACAGCGGCACTTCTGGATAATGCTGAACAATGGCTTTCTTTTTGCATGATAGAGTTTTAGGTGGCATCTGTGGATGGCACGGCGGACTGTGTTAACAGACAGTGGTTTCTTGAAGTATTCCTGGGCCCATTTAGTAATGTCAATGACAGAATCATGCCGGTGAGTGATGCAGTGGTGTCTGAGGGCCCGAAGATCACAGGCATCCAGTAAAGGTCATTGGCCTTGTCCCTTATGCACAGAGATTACTCCAGTTTCTCTGAATCTTTTGATGATGTTATGCACTGTCGATGATGAGATCTTCAACGCCTTTGCAATTTGATGTTGAGGAACATTGTTTTTAAAGTATTCCACAATTTTTTTACGCAAGGCTTTGTAAAATCCCACCAAACAATACCAACGACGGAAACTGCAGGGGGCGAAGGCTCAATGTGTTCTTTGGGCTGGTGTTAACAAGTGTAATCCTTTGGCTGGTGCGAATCACAATAAAATGGATCAATTTTCTCCGTTCGAAGAACGGGCCACAAAAGCACAACGGTTACAATTAATCTGACTCCATAGTAAATTTAGAGTACCAAATTTGGTTATACTCTTGTTAAATATCTGACTCCAAATTAGAATTAGAATTTATAATATAGGGAAAACATGCGTGGACCTACCTCGGACCCGTAGATGAAGGCCTGCGTCACTCAATACATGCCCCCGGGTTTTAGCATAATTGCCGGATCTGAGTTCGGTGATAGTTTTAGAGGATGGAAGAAATCACCATGGTAGTAGCATCTTGGCTTAAATATATCATGAACCCAGATTCATGTACACCCAAGGGTTCCTTCAGGTGGATCTGACAGACACCAGCTTATAAGCCCAGGGGTGCCCTTTAATGCCAAATCCCCAGAACCGGTACTACATAAACCCTTTATATAAGCAGACCATAATTTACAATCCAACTTAAAACCCATCACTACCTATAAACATCAGCTAGCTAGTCTGGAATGATAAGGAATCACCCCCTAAGTACCGGTCGTAACGTGGCTTGAAAGAATAAAAGGATTAGGAGTCACAGAGACCACGCAAGTTTAAAGGAATAACAATGATTTATTCACCAGGTAGGCAAAAGCTTAAATCAACTGACCAAACATCAGTTACCACGAATTTAGACAAATATAAAAGTCATACTTGGCGAAAGCTGCACACACAGAGTTGTGCAAGGGCGAGATCAGAGAGACGATCTGCCACCACTATAGAGGCTACACACGGCATAGAGATGCACGTGTGGGAAGTCGGCTGCGATCTTCCATAATTAAAGAGGCTACTCACGCACTAACGTACGCAGGGAGAGATCGGATACGATCTTCCCAGAATGGATTGTTTCTCTTTGCTTTAAGCCAAATCACGTCTTTGATCCAGGCGGCATGGCCATAAATTACCTGGAAGGGGGGTTGAATCTGGTTTTTGGGTTTCCACCATTTGGAGGATGTAATTAAG
Source organism: Gymnothorax javanicus (assembly GCA_029692085.1). Classification (NCBI taxonomy): domain Eukaryota; kingdom Metazoa; phylum Chordata; class Actinopteri; order Anguilliformes; family Muraenidae; genus Gymnothorax; species Gymnothorax javanicus. The sequence continues at coordinate 141,514,741 of CM056194.1, forward strand.
CAGAGAGAGAAGAACAGGGTGATTATCCGAGAGGATTCTGACCAATTTTCAGGAGTTTCCAAAAGGGAATGAACCATAATTTCAATGGGAATGAAACATACTCCACTCAACTCCTTGGATTCCCCTGAGAATAACAAGAACAAACATGATATGAATATGTACTAATATGATGCAGTTGTTATGAAAGGCTCTTACACTGGATTATGGTATAAGCCAATTTTGGTTATAAGCAAATAAGTATTGCATAGTAGTATGTGGAATGTATAAGAAAATGTAAACAGATGAGTTTAAGGTCCAGTTTCATGAAAGACATGGCCAGGGCCGGGGATGAGGTTTATTGGGTGGGGGGGGGGGTAACTGTGATAGTTACCCCCCTCACGTCGCCAGAGTTCTGCTGATTGTCCTGGGCCGACATAAACCCCCCCCAGTCTTCCACAGACACAGTCCCAGCTGGATTTCCCGTCTTACAGCTTCACAGGTTGGAGAGCCTCAGGCCATCTATACTTCTTTACTTTCACAGTGAATATTCCGAATATCATAAGGAAGGCTCACACCAAATTAGAAAAAAGTTAACAGACAGTTTTTGAGATATTCAAATTTGAAGTGAGAAGTTGACGCCGAACAGACAGACAGACAGACGGACGAATGGAGGGACGGACGCCAAACGACTCGGCATCAGAAAAGCTCCACTGACTGCTGACTATCATCACAGCGGAGCTAAAGAGTAGACAGGAGAGACTTAGGACTAATTTTATCCAAATTATATAATGAAAACGGTTAAGAAAAAATATATTCCTGCAAGTTTTCTTTTTGTTTGTAATTCAGGCAAAGTCTCCAGTGATCAAAGTCTTTATTCTTGCTGTTCACAAATATTTTTAATTAACAAGTTATCAAATACTTAAACATGTATTTATTTATTGTCACTCTCCTATCTGAAAAATGCACTTTGCATCATTAAATCTGGCATTATTTCACACTGAGGAAATTCTTGTGTTCCTCGTGAGAAGGCAGTAGCTGCATTTTCTGTCCAAGAAAAACATTCCATGCTGATTTAATGGACTATTTAATAATGAAAATAACACATCAGTAATCAGTCACATATCAGTCACACATAACCTAGCAAGTACCAAAAGGCAGATTTTAAGAAAAAGACAGAAAACTGTATCCCTCTGGGTTTAAGCTCTTGTCCGACTACAAAACTGACTTGATAGTTATTTGTTCATTACATAATAAGAAATATTTTGGGAAATGATGGACAAAAACCTTGCATTTATGTAGCTGCAGTGGTGTTTGACAGTTTTTTAGTGTTAACTCCACCATCTGCTTCCCTGTTGAAGCAATTTTTCAGTCATTATTACCATGCGAAATATGTGAATTATGAATTCAGACCATGAATGTCCTGCACATCCAATACCCTGCATGGGGACTAACCTTATAGATCATGTAATAGGTATGCTGCTTCACATTGGGCTAATTCAACATGCTACGTTTTGCCATAACAAAAATTAGAAAATTTAATGTGGAAAAACCCAGGAGGATAAACTTGCTAGGTTTTTGCTTCAGAAACGATGAGAAACCAATGACTTCTGTGGTTTTGCTATAGCAAAACATAGGGAATCAGGGATTATTTTTTAATGTATCTTACTATATTTGATGAGGCAAAGCCTAGTAAGTACAAAAATGGACCTAACTCAGTTTTGACCAAAATTAGACTTACTATGGTTTTTCATAACACTCAATGTAGGGGAAGATGAGGAAGAGAGCCTCTTCAAGAACAATGGGCCCCCTTCACTAACCACTTTTAGGCATAAATTTCCTCTTAATCCCACAGACATTCCCCAATATGGATTTATCTGAGACTTGTTCTTGGGTGAAAACAGGGCCAAGTGGTTACACTTGTTTTTTCAATGTGATTTTGTGATCGGATGCACTAGAACCAAGCTGTGTTCTCGTGTGTCCACACTTATTGTTATCTGATCAGGCTACCTGAGTTGAAGAGTTATATTCCCAGGATATATTCCCACGTGGATGTATTCCCATGCAAAAGGAGCATCCCTAATCTCTTCCCTATGCTTCATGCACAGGAGGAATTCCCGTGTTACAGGATGATGATGCGAGACCTACATGTGTAAATTGGCCATATTGTGACCACAGCCTGTTCACACCTCTCTGAGATTCGAACACAATACGAGCCAGGCCACTTCAGCATGCGGTCTGGCTGACTGGATCTCAACGTTAGCAAGATCCGATCTCAGAGCATAGGCCTACAGACTTGACAGTTAATGCACACTGGCATCATCGGATGACAAAAGTTGCATTGAAAAGACCAGTGTAACGGTGAATAGAATGTTTGCAGTCTGAAGAGCACACTTACATTAGAGATCCAACAGTCTACCTCAGCCAAATTAGTGTTATAATCTCCGACCATCTTTACCTCTCTAAGTTTGTTCAATAAGGGCCTGCAGTCTCGCATAATCTCACCATGAAACATGCCATGCCACTCTCCCTGAAGCCATTACAGCAACAATTTTTTAAGATACACTGTTATTGAACCCTGTGGAGTAATTTTTCTTTCTTCGCACTTGACCCATCCAAGTTACTTAGGAGCAGTGAGTAGCCAGTGTGGGAGTGACTGGGAGCCAACTCTAGTTTTAAAACGAGAGCCTTAGTCTGGGGCAATGAAAGTGCCCCTATAGGGTTATCAGCTGAAATGGGACAAAAGCTGTCCAGAGATCATCTCTTCAGCTGTTCATAATCAACTCCTGTGGGAAAGTGGCTCGACAGAGGAGAAAAAAGACCACATGACATCAAGCCTGGAGTTAGCGAGATGTAATATGATGGTGACTGACTCCAAGATCATCTGGAAAAAGACAGCGCTCTTCGGCCTGAAAGCAAAGTGCCTGGCACACACCAACACCAGGATGGAGTCAAATATGTGCAAATACTTGAGGTGCACCTGTTTTGTCCAATAAAGGAGTTCCAAAGCGCATGGCAAAAACAATAAAGGACCAGCTTGAAAAATATATTTGATATTCTGGACTGCCACACTGATATACCAAGCTTGAGTCACATTGAAAATCCTAAGTCAGACCAGGAAATTACTGTCAATCTGACAGTCTCCATCTAACTTTTATTCAGAACCTTAAAGCAGGTGAATAAGCCTATAAATGAAAAATCAGAAATGTTTAATTCCATTTTTTATCCCAATCTGGCAGAAAAATGAAGGTAATAGTTACTAAGAACAGTCTGGTCCTCCTTAAAACTAAGAGGGAAAGTGTGTTTGATTGGCAAATGCAAATCTAACCTCTTCGTAAAATATGCAGCCGACAGTAGAGAGGCTTGTGCAGACCCTCATATTCACTTTTCTCTCTCCTACATTCCTTGTGACAATAATCATATTCAAAGGAAACGAAAGCACAGGATGTAGGACTACAGTGGATTATAGCAGTGGCGGTCCGTCGTCAGAAACACAGGGCCAGCAATAACCTCACCTTTCAGTGCTTAATGACCCAAACCTCTCGCAGTTTACCTCTCCCGATTAGCAACAGTTGCTCAGACTAATTGGCAGAACCGACAAGAGTCTACTTTATTTTTGAAAGCCTTGTTATACATTGCACTACGAAATTATACAGCGTTTTCTTCCGCACATCAATGACTATGAAAAATATCAATGTCCTTTATAATTTCTGCACTGGTGTACCTCCTGAAACAGCACAGAATTGCGTAAATTAGTTTGCGAGGCTCGTTGAGCAATAAGCCACGAAAATCTGTTCTACGTATAATCTGAATGTAGTGACAGCTAAAGGGCGTTGTTAGGTATGATGCACAGCTGAGTGATGGCGAAAATAATTGCTGCGATATCAGCGAATGTTTCGGATTTTTTGCATTTATGTTTCCATCCTAACAATGTTGTATCAGTTATATAAATGTTGGCAATGGGCATTTATTTTTTAATTATCATTTCTTATTATGGAATATGAATTGGTTCTGGTCGTTCAGTCGATAAGGTGTTTGATAGTTAATCAGGCGAACTTGAATGAGAACAGCGTGAGGACAATCGAGCGGTAAAGGGTAAGGTTACTGAAGCCCCTCTGAACATGTGACTGCATGCCGCTGGAATGTAGTGGCTACAGGAGCGTAATGGCCGTGGTTTGATTACATCCACACTTTCCATGTACCTGGCCCTCAGCACGCAGGCTTGTGGGTCTACTCCTTGGAAGTATAGTAGATGGCCAGAGATGGGTGTTCTGTCAGGTAGCTAGGATAGAAACCCCCATTGTGAGGGTATTCTAATTAGAGTTAGTGCTAGTGAGAGAATCCTAATATACAGTATTCAGACGATTCATTTTGCAGTGCAGAGCAGAACCTGCATGCTCATTTGATTAGTTATTTACACTTCACTGTTTATTCGCACCATTAACAGCATTTGCAATGATGGAAACCTCCTCTGTTTTTTTCCCCCTTGTATCACTGATCGCAACTATAAATTTTTCACCTCACAGAAGTGAATGCTGGACACTATCCACATTGAAGGCCCTATTAGAATACACTTTTAGCTTTGGAAAACCAAAATAACCAAAAATTATTTGATTATGTGGATAGATCTTTTAATGTACAAGGAACGGTGTGTGTCTGGTGTGGGAGCTTGAATATTTGGCTACCTTGGCATTTTTGACCCGCTGGGTAAGTTTGTGAGCTTTGCTTGAATCTTTCTTCAATCTTTAGCAGCTTCTAGGCTAGAGGTTATGTTGCTAGACTCGAAAGCCCAGCGGTGGTAGCCTCAGTGACTCTACAATAAGACGTGTACGGCTGATCGGCCCTTGTGTAAGGTGCATGTTGCTTCAGGGGGAATTGGCCCCTTTGAGTTGTCCCTTTTGAATAAAATCATCAGCTAAATAGCATGATTATGTTAATAATTTTATTTTTATCACCTATTATACTATACAGGCAATTTACAATCAGTAATGTCATTTAAAAAACTCAATGTTAAATTTTGCATTATATCACTGTTTAAAGAGCTGTGTGCAAGATTTTTTTGAATTAATTGCTTTCTATTGCCGATGTGTGAAAGGACTGTAACTTAAAGAGGAACTAAAAGGGAGGTTGTAGTTTTGATATTTTTGTGTTTTAGTAGTAGATTATGGGTTAAGTAACTTAAAAAAATCAATTTGAGAGATTTTAGTGAGAAACATGTTACTAGAGGCACTTTGTTTCTGCGCCTACATTGTCAGAAATCCGATAAGTGCAACCATATATGTGAACACCAAATGTCATTCTGAGACTCGGTTGCACTGTGTGCACTAGCTTTACAGTGTTCAAATAAGCCTTAGTACTACATACAGTCACAGAACTGTTCGCTTAAATCGAGCCGTTATCAAATTGTTCATGTTGTGTCTTCGTCTTGTCTTCACAAAAAATCAATAGCAACAAAAGCTCAAAAATACATAGATTTTTTTTTTAATGCAAATAAGGTTTGTGTTGCCGCTGTAGCTACACTAGTCAGAGTTGGAAGTCGAGGCTGCGTTCGAATTGCGGGATGGTGGTATCTATTTACACAAGCAGGAAGACAAACAGAGAGGTAGAGAGAACACAATCATGACAAATGTTAGCCTGTGAAAATCTAAATAATTAAAGCTGTTCAGGGAATTGACTGTATATAGCCCAATGGTTCAGAATAGCATAAGTCACTAAATGATGACAAACCATTGAGGGGAAGAAATGGCAATCACAGCAAACTCGAATTAGCTTGTTAGCTAGGTAGCTTACCTGCCCCCTATTTGGCAAACAAATACATTTTTTGTTAGCATTATTTCACGCACATGCCAATGAACTCATTCACAAAAATATGCAGTTCAGAAAATGGGGACTCGCCAGACCCCTCTCTTTGCGCTCTCCTGAAATACGGCATCTGAAAAGATTTAATTACTATGACACATACTTAGTTCTGTACATCATCAACTCTCCAGTTTTATAGCCAGCTCGCCATATTTGGTAAATCCTCTACAGCATTGACCCATAAATGCAATATGAGTTTTGTGGCTTTTTGGAGTTGTCAGTGTTTCTGCATGTCATCGGTGATGTCACTTGTTTCAGTCATTGGCACAGTAAACGTCTTCACACTGATTTTTGAAAATGTTCCTTGTGCAGCCTCCAACTACTCAATATCGAGGCATTCTTATTTGTCAAATGAAATGTATCAAACATAAACCCCAAGGCAAAGCTTTAGCTCGGATATTTCGCACGGAACATATGCACTTGTATATGAAAAGTTTGTTTCCAAGACTCAATAAGTGCCAAAATTACAAAAATTGAGATAATACCATAGATAGCCGTGTGCTTCTTACACATGGGGCAAAAATCCATTTTTAGAAATTCACACCATAAGATGTATTTTTGCATGGTCAAAGTTTGTGTTTTTCTATAAAATGCAATTGGCGCCAACATAGAGAAAGCTGATTTTCTCAAATTGAGTAAAATGGATATATTGCTTTTTTCGAAACAAACTCTTCATATGCACGTCGAATCGAGAGCTGCAGAGAGTCTCAGAATGATGTCACATGCATAAATTAATACGTAATTAGCTTTTCCCAAATCGGGGAAATTACATTGCTGATGGGCTGGTTTTTGATCTTCTTTTTTCAACACAAATAGGACGATTGAGCTTCGTTACTAATGTATTCAGGGAAAGAGATATATGAAGAACCTTTAACTGCCAAAACCATGGAAAAAGTCAGGTATCAAAGCATGGTTGTACACCCACATGGCAGCCTTGTCAATGAAATGTTATTTGAGTAATAATTGATGTGAAATTGATGTCATTGTAATCTGTGACTATAACAGGTATCAATCCTAGTCAGGGGCACAAAATCATGAAAAATAACTTGCACAAAAGATTTAAAACCACATGGCTAAAGAAGGAAGAGTAAATCAACAACTACTGACATAACATTCCATATCACCAAAATTAATAGGGATCCACTTCATATTACTGTTGACCCACAAATCAAAAATGAGAAGAACACAGCAAAAATTGAAGACCTGTGTGCAAAAGTAAAGCAAAGTACTTAAGTCACATTCTGAAAAATGAGCTGACACCAGTATTAAAACCCACAAAGGCCAGAGCATCATCTGATAACAAAGATTTCTCAGAAGAAGTGCTCAAGTCCTGCGTATTGGTATGTTGCCATTGTCATATTTACTACACTTTAGAGCAAGTAATACCCAAGTCCACAAAAGTTCATGACTGTCCAATCAAAATCCTATAATATGTCACATGAGTAGCTGTGAAAATGACAACCATGGAGACTGGAAAGTTGGTTTATCTGTTGAAAGTACTCAATTCCAGCCATTTTGAGGTAAAAAGAACTAAAGTCCAGGGGCCTTATTTATAAAAATTTGCGTGGATTTCATACCCAAATAATACGTACACAAAAAAAAATTAAAATGAAATTTTGTGGAAAAAACCTAATTTATAAACCTATGGGTAAAATAAACTGCTTGGAATTTTCATTTATTTATTCAGAATGGACTTGGAATTTATTGACATTGCGCATAATCTTAATAATTTCCCTTTTTTAATGTCAAGTTTGTTTTTATAAATCAGATATCTGCAAAGAAAGTGACATTTGTATCTTTTTTGTGCCTATGCACCGTTTATAAATGAGGCCCCAGGTATTTAGCAGAAAAAAATCTACTAAGCCCTAAACTAATTTTCTTAATAACTTCGTAATACACATGTATTTTTCCACAAGAAAGGGGTTTGTCAGCTCTCAATTTCCCCTGGAAAAAGCGATGGGCTCCAAAGTATGCTACCATTATAAAATTATGTGGAACATTTTTTGAAACCTTTGAACCCCAAAATCTCTAAACTGTAATTTTGTGACTTTGGTACTTCTAGCACACAGGTCCTCAATTGTGCCATGTAGAGCGAGAACAAACTATATGCAGTATAAGCTGTGTTTAGGGATGTGCTAAGTTGGGTGCCACAACTCTAAAGATTTTATGACCATCACCAAAATCAATAGGGATCCTCTTAATATCAATAATAACAAACAAAACAACCATGACATGGATCTAACTGTAGAGTGAGAACAAGCTACTGTATATATAAGCCATGTAAAGGGATGTGCAAAGTTCAGAGCCACAACTCCATGAAAAATTTTCAGATTACCACCAAATTCAATAGGAATCTTCCTTATAACATCATTGACCCACATAAGACAAATTAAAAGAATCCAACAAAATCTGTAGAAACAAGTATGTAGTCTGAGAACAAACTATATATACTCAAAAAAAATTAGCAACACCCAAATTTTAAGCATTGTTGAAAAAAAAAAGGAAATATACTCAGCGACAAAAGTTTAGTAACACCTGATATAAATACACAATAAACAAGTTAACAACAGTGAAATGTGTATTTCATCACAGGAAAAAAAAAAAGCTGGTTTCCGGTGCCGGGTACCGAATGGAAAATTACCCATCCGGTATCCTGCAGTATAGAATGGTTAGTGATGAATTTGTTTATTAAAGGATAGTGATAAATTTATTGAATTTGTTTTATTAATGGATAGTGATGAATTGGTTTTATTTTTCATATCATTTTGATTTTTATATAGATTTTGATTTCGTAATATGATGAATATTTACGTATATGTGTATTCAAGATAATGCAAAAGGACCGTTCTATACTGGATATTTATTTTTAATAGATTTTTATGATAATAAATAAGTTTCTGATCAGTTTCCTGTCATCCCCCTATTATTTTCATTCTTGAGTCATGGAGTGTGCTATCCCCCTTTGAGTTTATATAGACTCCACATATCCAATATTAACATAAGATCCATTCATGCTCCAGCTAGCAAAACAATATAACCTTCAACTCATTTCTACACAAGGATGTTGGCCCTGTATTCAAAAGTGAGAGAGTGAGTCAAGTCATACAATGGGTAAAAATTTTCAACCATATACTCATTTTCATCCGCATTCATTCTCGTCTGCAGTTGTCCATATTAACAGGGTCAGCAGTTTGGGAAGCTGGATGAGCTGGCATTGACACAATAAGATTGATATCACACTCATTAACCACCCAAGGGTGAACACAAGGCTGGGGAGTGCATGGCATCATTAGGGATTATAGTGAGCAGGGAAATATTTCCGTGTTCAATTTATTGCGAGAGGAAAGTCCACATGACCAACCATGAGCTGTATTTATTCCAAGGACTTAGTCAAATCTAGGGTGATATCACAATACGGTCCTAATCATCATAATTTTGGGGGGAAAATTGGACCAGATGAGATCTGATGCCAGAGCTCTAAAAACTGAGCTATCCCATATCCCAGTTTCAAAGGCTATCTCTAAAGACCTCTCTTTGGAAAATACAGTCTTTGGTATCCGGTGAGAGTATACCAACCAGATACCCTTGAATAAGTACTCTTCAAGAGCATTTTTTAAACCATATCGTATAATTTGCAATACAATATATAATGGCAACTTTTGAACTCTTTTCAGAGGTATGCAGTCAGTATCTGGCATCTGGATACTGCTGGATCCAAATGAGTAATTTTCCGGTTGGTATTCGGCAGATATCCGGCAGCCGGAAGTCAACTATATTTTCCCATCCATTGTCTTGACCGTTACAGGGAACAATTAATTATCCATCAATGCCCGACACAGTTTCGACTCAAATCAGTGGGATGAATAAACGTCACTCAAAATGTATGGGGGTGGGTCGACAAGTTTCCCACTAGACTTTTCCAGTCCCTCAGTAGTAAGTGTGACGCCCACCGGCCTGTTGAACCGCATGTTATTTGGTGATGTCATGATGATGTCACGATGAAGCAATCTTCACTTGCCGTCGTTTTACGTGCTCTACCACTGCAAAGTCAGTCTTTGATGGTCCAAGTCTGTGCCACACATGTCTGAAGATGTGAAATGGTGCTGTGATGGAGGTTAAAGTGCTGCCCAACTTGTCGTAAGCTCATCCCTGCCCTTACAATGCCTATGCCTTCATGTCTGGCATTATCAGACATTCCTCTACGATGCTCCATAATTCAGATTTTTTGCTTTTCAGTGTTTTTCATTCAACAAAGAGCATCCGTTACATGTGAACCAGGTTTTAAAGAGATACGAGTGACCGTCTTCATGTTGGAAAATAAAAAATGGATAATTATTCATTACACATTGAGCATATTAGTAGATGAATCAGGTGATTAAGACATGAGAGTCTTTGGCTCTTGGACTCTACAGAGAGATTTGTAGAGAACCACTGCAAATGGTGGAGAGGCACGGCCCTGAGCAGCACCAGGAAAATCCCACGTAGTGTTCAGACACTGGTGGTGGTGATGGCTGTTGACTGATGAGGCTTCAGTGGCGACATTTAAGGCTCAGCAGGGCAGGGTGGCGATAGGGAGGTAGAGGGCGCGTAAAATAGCAGAATGAGTGAACAAAGGCAGAGAGAATTAAATTTTTTTTAAAAGACAGCAGCAATGTGATTGGCTTACAATGCAGATGTGGTGGACTGCTGCTGGATAGAGGAGATTAGCTGCTGCAACAGCTGACAACTCAATTGATGGCCCCAAACAGTGACTGCAGAAATTCTTGAGTGAGCAACATGAGAGGTAGTAGGAAGAGAAACTGTGAGTTAAAGCATGCAAGAGTGTCTTCCTGACTGAACTTTCGCTAAGCTTCAATACTATCAGTAAACCATTCTTTTGGATTGCACTCAGACTCTGCATTTGGTTTCTAGTCTGGATCATGACAAAAACATACTGTATTAATCACTGCAATATTGATTTGATCAAAAGCTCTTAAGTATTTGCTCATTAAAATCCAAACAATGACATTTGGCCAGGCAGTGTAAGCTATGAATTATGTGGTGTGACATTGGAATGATACAATCTTTATCGTCACACAAAGCATTTTTGTTTTGTAAACAGAAACCTCTGATTATCACAATACTGTAGTTGGACTTATTTTTGCACTCAAGAAACACTTATGTTGTCCAACACAAAGAAAGTTTTGAACTTTCTGCCATCATTGCAGTCACTTAATTTTCCTCTAGTTAGGTTCTAGAAGTATTTTTACAATCATACAAGTGCAGAGTGAATGACAAGTACTGGGGCTTGCTTTCTGGCTGACCCCTTCACAGATTGGTTTTAGTTTTAGAACCAAACAGGATGGAGAGAAAATTTTATTTCACAGGGTACAGAGAGGGCATGGATACCAGTGATGTGCATCAAACTATTTATGTGATGACTGGCAGAGTGTTAAGTCAGAGAACACTAAATGTAAAAAAAAAAAAAACCTGAAAACTCAATTAATGTTATGATATTAATTTTCACTCCCTTGCAATTGCTGTATTTTTGCTGAATATTTTTGATGTATTTGTTTCTTTCATAATTTTTTTTAGTTTAGTGAGTGAGACTTTGGGTTTTTACTGATGTGCAGCCATCGTTTTCACTGTCTACCTCTCCAATAGCGCATCTCTTACATATGAAGCACTTATAATGTCTTTGATGTTGCAAGCAGCTCTGATTTCATTTTTGGAAAGGTAAAATGACACTGTGGTCCCAACCACCGCAGCTTTAATTTTATGAATCAGTGCAAGCTGGTTCTTTGTGACAGCAAGCACTTACTCAGAAAGACTAGTGCATTATTTCATGCCCTAGTCAGAGGTTATGATTAATTTCCTTATTTTGTCACTTTGTTTACTTTGCTAATGTTTCTTAAACATGAAAAACATTGCTATGCTGTTTGAGTTTGAGAATTTGAGAAAATCCATGTTCATGGAAAGGTGCTATGAGAAATGAGAAATATTTTGACTTTAGCAGGGGCGAGAAAATGAGGGAAATGCAACTGCAGTTTCAGGTTGATGGGTCATTAATGTGTATTGTCCAGCGGCCCTTGTGGACAGCTAGAATCCCACAAAGCTGACCCTGCATTTAAACTATTCTCAGCCTTGCCAACCTCTGTCTCCATGTGTGTCAGAGTACCCTTCAGTTTAGATTGCCTCTTCATTGATTTTCCACTTCATTGATGGGAACATTTTCAGCCCATAAGCCCACATCGCTAGTAAAAGAAGTAAATGGTTGTGCTCTGTGCTGCTGATATTTTTATTGTCGGGGTACATTATTTTTCAAGGGAAGTCTGTCCTCTCCATTTTTGATTAATTTTAAAATGATGGATTTTTATTATTTATTAATCCATTATTTAAACAGGTGGTCTCACTGAGATAGGAATCTCCTTAACAAGAGAGACCTGTGTACAAAAAGTGTAAAGAGATTACGCAAACAAACACAACAATTCACAGACATTGATTATAAATTTTACCCATTTAGAAAAGCAGGCACAAATGAGAAGAATGGGAAGGCTGATAATGGCCTGGAAAAAAAAAACATGGTTGAGGGACAGACAGATGGACTGGAGGATGGACCGAAGTATCAAAAGGCTGGTCTACGTAAAAAAGATGTATCCATATTTGAAATTTTGTAGGGAAATATCGAACAGTTTAGGAGTTCTGGCCTGAAAAAGAAGCATGACGGATGGATGGATGGCCATGCAGAAAGACAATACTCATTCCATTATCCCCATCCACTTTGTCGCAGGGGATAAAAATTTACTGAAGCTGAACAGTAATGATCACACTTATAGACAGAGCACAATTTGCTTGCTTGTGTGTTCAGAGCTCGTAACTGTTGAGGATGATGAAAAACCTGGCATCTCACTAGTCTCATCCTGAAGGCAATCATAGTCTTTGTACCTCAGGTTCACAGTGTTCCTTAGCAAATTTCAGAAAATTGTTGGAAAAGAACATTTAGATTACGGAAGGCTAAATGGCCATTTCACTCTTGCTTGTTCATATTTTCCTCAGAATAACTAGAGGCATAAAAGACAATTTATCTGCATAATGGCTCTTAAGGTGACGGCCGAAAAATAAAGTCATTCATCTCTGCAGTGTATTACCATTTTCTGTGAACCTGTGTACCCAAGGAACATTTGCCAAAAATTAATGTTTGTATATGGCAGTAAAAGTCTCTTTAAAAGCATGTGTGCTATTTAATTAACTTGTATTAGTATCAAATTAATTGACATTAATACTTTCATAATTCAATGATGAATTATGTCTGATGACTTTTTTGATCGAATGTGTTTCATTTTCAATTCCTGGTAAAATTGCCAGCCCTCCAGGGAATTCTGAATGTCTTATACAAACTGATAGCATTTTCTTGAAGATTTATTTTGGTTAAATACATGGATTATTGTTATCTCTGCAACAGGTGCAGTCAGAGATCAAGTACATTTTCTGACTGCATTTTTATTTTCATTTAAAAAAATTAAGGGCAAATATTCTTTAAAAAATGCTGTGAAAGGAAGTTTGCTTGAAATAGCTTATCTCAGTTATAAAAATTTTAACTAGCCTAACAAGTAGGCATGTGTACCCTATTTAAAAAAAAAACTTTTAAATCATGTGTCTTGTGATTTTAGGAGTGGATAGCTTTTCTCATTAAAAATCAAATTCATAAATAGTATTCTATCATTGACTATAGTGAAATCGATGTCTCCATCATTACAAAAAAAAAATTAAAGAGACTGCTGAAATATCATCATGAAGTTATTGAAGAAAAACAGTAGACATAAAGTCAATAGTGATAATTACAGTGGAACGGTAACATGTAGTAGGAAAAAAAAGTAGAAAAACGTCTTTTATGGGGTAGCAGCCTTCAGCAATGAGAGGCTGACATGCAGCCGGAGATGCTATGAACCTGGTAGCACTTTGGTTTTTAAATTTACACAATTTTTTAGATTGCACAAATTGCTCAAAAAGTATCCTATTTTCATATCCAAACAGATGTCCGAAATGCCATTATTTATTTATTTTTAGGATTCAGAAAAACTAAAATGCTTTCAGAGACTGCTAATTTTTTTTTGAACTGAAATACTCAAAAATGCTAACCAACTGAAGGCAAGTGATGGCAGAAGATCTGAGGCCCATTCTCCAACCCAAGTCTACAGAATGTCTGGACCAACATATCCTCCCAACAAAACAATCATGGAGGTCTTTGTTCTCTGCCCACTGATATGACCCATTGGACTATTTCTGTTACCACCCAAAGAACCATTTCCTCAATTATTATATTATTATAGTCTCCTCACGTAGAAGGAGGATGACCTTTTGATCCACATCTTTGACCCTGGGCCTAAAATTCAATCTAAAATGAAATAGGGACACAGGGATTGTATTTTACTGTATACTGATATCCCCAGTGCCTGACTTTATCCCTTTTTTTCCTTTTCCAGGGGCATCTATCCCTCCCTTGTCCTGTGAGGCGAAGGGTTCAAGGACTACTTCAGCCCAGTTCCTTGCGGCCATACCTGGTCGCACCCTGGGGCTGCACCACCACGGCCCACCCAACCACCAATGCCATCTTCACCTTATAACCTTTTCTTTTTACTATTATATTCTCTACTTAAGTTGTACTCACCTCTATATTCATATTCAGCTGTATCATTGGTTTCTAATGTACTTCTTTAAAAACCAAGATCTGACATCCACTTACTCAGCCAGTAGAGGATGGGCTGCCCCACTATAGCCAGATCCCTTCAGAGATTTCTGTCCTTTGGGGAATTTGTATTCTCCTCTCAGTTTGAGGATTTTTCTTCCTACTAAGAGAAGGCTACCTCTTATGCTATTTGTGGGACTTAGGCGGGGCATCTTCTCTACTGCGATTTTGTTAAAGAAGCATTTTTGTGACAGTCCCTCTGTGAAAAGTGCTGTACAAATAAAACTGAACTGAACTGAATTATCGCAAATAACAGCAGCACTGCATCTTCCAAAACAAATAGTTAGGAAAGCATTCTGGTGTTGGTTATAGTTACAACTTCCTTAAAGTTAACATTAGGGTTAGCTTTAGGTTAGGCTTCAGGGTTGGGGTAATGCAAATAAGGTTTTAATATGACAGTCGTGGCTTGCAGTTTGAAATGTTAAACTTCTGGAGGCGGGAATCAAACACCATAACCTGTGGGAAAGTCTGTTGTTTTGTTATGCCAAACACCACCCCGGCCTCCTCCCTGGACGTTCTGACATCATCCAATTTCTCTCTTTGATCCCTGTAACTTGAATGTTAATCTGGATTGTTTTTGGGCACTAGCATTTACCATCTATCTGGGTGTTTTTCTTGTAAGGATGGGCTTGTCTTGACATAATTTAATTGTGGAGGCCTGCGTAGCATTCTTTGGACTTGATGACTATGTTTTTGGTCTGACATGCAATGTAAGTTGTGGGCCTTTGTACACATACTTTGCTTTTTAAATCACTCTAGATCAATATGTTTGTCATAAGACAAAATTCTAGACATCTAAAGACAATCAAGGCAAACAGGATGCACCGCGACTCAATTTGGAGTGCCTTTGCAAAGCATCAGAGTACTTGTCTGAATGAGATATTTCAGTTAATGATTTGATATTTCAGGTAATGATTTTTAATAAATTGCATAAATGTCTTAAAAAGTGCTGGATTATTTTGTGTACATAAATAACTAAAAAAGTAAATTCAATCAACTTTAAATAGCTAAATATTGCTAAATAAAGTTTGCAAAAATCAACTAGTCTCAATACTTTCCAAAGGCATTGTTTTGAGATGTATCCTCCTCCTTAGAAATGTATCAGGGTTTTAAAAAGCAAAATTTTTCTTTGAAAAAAGATAAACTACATTTCTTTGCCAAACTAATATTTGCATTAAACATGTATTTCCCTTTTTAACTGGCTCAGAAACTTTGAAGTGCCAACACTATCTCAAATCAAGATGAATATAATTAGGAAATAAAGACAAAAATGTTGATTTTAGAGGAAGAGTTTATTGATTGATTTGATTTGATATCTTTGACCCAAATCCAATACTTTCAAATTTTATGCCTCATTTGACTGAATAGAAACAGGGACTCAGTCAAAACTCATGAAGAGAAAGCCCGTTTATAAAGCTTAATTTTCTGTTAAAATTTAAAAGCATTTTTTCTCCGCTCCTTCATTTTCTGATCTCCCACATTTGTTGCTGGGCTTCTTCCCCTTCTCGATCTTTTCACCCTCTCACATATCTCAGTACTTCTCCAGAGAAAACCTGTTGACAAACTGCTGACAGTTTGCCTTGATACGTCTTTTGTGCTGATATGCACAAAAAATAAATAAAGAAAGCTAGGAGTTGCCTCCCAAAGTGACCCTGCAAGGAACCTCAAGTTCATGGGAATGACCAATACGAGAGATCCCTGAACCGCTTCCCACAGCCAACAAACAGCTGTATGCCCCGGCTCCCACCCTCCCTACCCCCACTAAATCCTTCTCACAGCTCCGAGACTCTACAGAACCTCTGTTCCCTCTGCCGCCATGTCCTACTTTGGCTGTTAAAATCCATCACCGGGGGCCCGTCTTTGGAAAAGATGCTGCCGCCGTCTGTCAGTGCCCGGGCCACAGTGGCTGCAGCAAAAGAAGCAACGCTCAGCCTGCTGTGATTCTCTTTTCGGGTTTCCTGCATTGCTCCCAAATCCCATGATCCCCCAGTGGTTGTCTGAGCCTTTAATTCCAAAATGCACTGTGAAGAGGGCAGGAGAGACTGAGCAGGTCTTGATTTTTGCAGTAGGCTCCAGATTAACGAGGACAATTCTTTGCACCTGATTCTAGAGATGACTGGTCACTGTTAGTGCTATCACAGCCTGGGATTAATATCATCACAGTGCTAACAGTGAATAGTGGTTTATTTAAACCCAGACACCAATTCCTTCCCAAGGTGTCATTTTATTGGTATTGGCTCAGCAGTTTCAGTACATGTCATTTAATACAACTAGGTTGAATAGGAGGTAAGCAAAAATGTTTTGCACAGAATATCTGAGGAGAGCATGAAATTTCTGGAGGACAAAATTATAAGAGTCCACCTCTTTACCACAGATCAGCTGTGGCCATCCTGCCTCTTGTTTTTCTTGGCATGCGCAGTTACTGTGCAATAACAGAATGAAGACAATCAGCTGTCTGCCAAATACCTAAATTGCCATCTGACTAATTTGTTACATAAACTGATCTGAGTACAATGAACAGTCTGTTTGCACTTTCTAAAAACAATTTGTTTATATAAAATTCAGCCTTCGTTTCCGAGCAGAATAAGCAATTTTAGGCCAGTTAAAGGAGCTGTGTCACGATTACTGCACATGCTCACAACTTTGGACGAAGTAAATCAGTAAATCCACTCAACTGAAAGTCAAAATCTAGAAGGTATTTTTCTTCTTCTATGATTATTGGCGATGGCAACCATCTGACATTCTTCGTATCCAATGGCCAAAGCTTAAAATAGCGCTTTGAATCCTCAAATTTACATAGAAAGCTCCTCAATGCAGAAAGCGTAATGTCAGAGCAACTAGAATATATAAATACAATACAAAACGAAGACAAATTATCAAGAGTGGAATCAGATTATGACCTGCAGTCAAGCAGGTTCACTTTTTTAGGATGTACGCTCTGAACATGCACAGTAATCATAACACAGCTCCTTTAAAACAGAAGAGGGAGAATTAGTGCAAGGAGAGATATGCCAAGGTGCTGGAAGATCATTGTTCAGGTGGCCTGGAGGGAGGCAGATGGGCTCGCTCAGGCCCTAATGCGTTTCAGCAAGACACAGGCATCGCTCTGCTGAGAGGCCGCGTCGTCAGCCACACAGGAGCAAATCAGAGCCCCGCGCCTCAGGTGGTAATCAGGAGCCTTGCGTGTGTTTGGTAATGTGGGGGTGCTGTCTGCGGGGTGGGCCCGGCCCCCACGCTGAGGCTCACACAAGCGACGGGTAATTGAAAGAAATAATTTGGCAGCTCTGCAGGAGTCGTGGCACGGCCCTCGAGATGAAATTATCAAGCGTATACAGGAAATCGCTCTGTGGTGAACCACAGGCTACAGCGAAGGGGGCAGAGTAGCTCTGAGCTGAGTGTTGGGGTGTAAGGCCTGACTGCACTATGATATACTGCGATAGAAGATCATATATGCTCAGAATATAAAAATCTGTAACGATGAATATGGGTCATTTAGCGCACCATTCACACTCCACGCTGCTTCGCAGCATCTAGCCTTGGCAAGCGTGTAAAGAAATTCTTCCTGATATTATCAACATTTCACAATGTACAGGCAAATCCACGAATTATCTCCGCTTTCAGATATGGATGTGTTTATATTTATTTGTAGTTGTGAAAAGGAGTTATATTACCCATGTTAAGTCTTTACATAGTGCTGCCATATATTTTGTATCCATATGCATCAGTAGATATTCTTCTGAACACAGTTCTGCTACTGAGATAAAATTTATTCTTTGTTTTTCCTCATAATACAGGGTTGTGTGCTTTATAGCGGAACACAGTTGGCCTTGTACTGCCAAGGGCTGGGCAGGTTTCAAAAAGGGGGAATTGGTAATGAAGTAAATTTTTACGGTGTGAATTCACAATAGCTGTTACAAATGCTAATAGTTATCAAGTACTTGTGTAAATGAAATTTGTTGTAGCTCCCTATTAAATTATTTGATATCAGAGTTTTTTATGGATCAGGAAGAGTTGAGAATTGACGTTCCCTCATCTGAGTACATTTCTGTGCATTGTCAATGCTTGTGGTAAGCAAAGCTGTCTGTCACAACAAAAGTGGCTGTTGCCTTCTTCATATGATGACCCATTTGACCATTGAATTGGAAGCAATGACCATCTCTTGTGGGGCAATGAAGAGGTGTTGGAGTTTGGCATTGTCACCTTTCACAAAGTGGCCAGCAGTGAACTCTAACAATCACAGCATATATTGGAACCGATGAACAACACGCCAGCGGTAAGTGACTTGTTGAGACCCTTCCAGTAACACCACCACCAGGGACCATCAAAGCAAAAATCAGTGTTGTAGTCTTTTTTTACTGCAGACATGGTGGAAATCCTCACTAGTTTCATTGCAAAAGTGAGTGACACTGATGCCCCATTCCTATTTCATCTCAACAATCTCAGGAAAGCCCTTGTGGAGTGAAAAAAGCAAGATGAGTCCCTCTTTTTGCACAAAGGTTGAAAGGAGAGGGTCTGTTAGGTGTCTCTTGTACAGTATTCCTTACTTTTTTCTCCACTGTGCACATCCCCCAATACCATCTGAGCAATGGCACAGAGGGGCCCATCCAGCCTGGTGACTAACAGAGAGGTGGGCGGAAAGAGTCGTAGGTGGGTGGATTTATTCACGTCAGCAGAGATCTCAATTTCTGGTCATTATATCAGGAGCGAGGAGGATGAAATCCTCACAGAGTATGCCCGTCTGAAAGTACAGCACTTGGCAGAAATGACAGAGAGAGAACATTCTTTTTAATAAACTATTTACCATCTTTCTTTTATTTTAGTCTCCTCTGTTTGAACTATTAAATTGTCTCTTGAGTTTTTCTGCAAAGCTGGCGTTTTCATGAAATTAGGTTGAAATTCCAGGGAACCTGTTCAAACAAGACACTGTATACAATAAACTGTGGAGATAAATTAATTTTACCTGGGCCTTTTATGCAAGTAAAATTATGATGGACAGCTTTATCTGCAGATTATGTGAGGGAGCTGAACCCCTGGCTTTATTAGTGGAATCAAACCTTCACGGATTTGTAAAGGTAATTTCCCCTGACAGGCAAAATGACTAAGATTGCAAGGGGGTGAAATTAACACGCTAATTTCTCTTGAACCCAGTCATCTCTCCATAATTTGGCTGTCAGAAAAAAAGAGGTGATTCACCGTTGGTGTACCATATGAACAAAAGATGCACAATTCTTTTATTTGCATAATTGATAAAAGCAGAGGTCTGGTCCTCCATTCAGTATTGCTGGCCTAGACGTTTGATCATATCATTGACCAGGAAATGGGAAAATGAGAGTAGGTTGATACTGGATGCTTTCCAAATCGACTCTTTTCATTCAGTCTTCCTGTAATTCCTGCTGTGTGAAGACTTCACAGTATATTTATTTGGAGATATGTTATCTCAAGGGCCCGGGAAAATATTGGGAGAATTTTAATCGTTTCATTTAATGTTATTGGCTTAGTTTAATCTAGAGCTCAACACAGTAGCTGGGGAAGCATTTCACCATTAATTCTTTTTTTTTTTCAAAGCGCAACATTACCCTGCAACAGAGCAACTAATCATAGTGACGTTTTGTATAATTCATTTTAAAGGGGAAAAATTTTGGGGGAAAAAAAAACCCTCACTTTTTCAGTGTTTGTGCACGTACATTTCGATTTCTGGAGTCCCTACCAACAAAAACAGCACAATAGGTCCCTTTAAAGCACGTACCATGTATAATGGACATTGTTCAGTGTACATTTTAGATTAGTTTTGATTGCCTTGAGCTTCTTAATATACATTTTTTTAACATTTAAACCGGGTGAAGTTGAATGTGAGAAAATGCCTTTGCAATGAGCATTTGCTGAAAGCTTAGCATATGAGAACAAACTTCATGCCCCACAACTGCCAAAGGGAGTAGGCAGAAAAAAGGAAACCATCTGAACCCGTAGGATCATAGTGTACGTCACTATGAGATTGTGGATAAAAATAAACATCCTAATATTTCTAGCAGACTCCCTAGAGAACACGTGCTTTGGCATGATGATGGAGTTTGTGCGGCCTGATCAATGAGGGAGGTGAAATTAACACCTAATTCCAGCAAACTCTAGCACTGTAGTACCACACTGCTGCAAAATAATAATAATAATAATGATAATAATGTTTCAAATCACTAGACAACTAAGAATATTTAAATCACACTAAAAGAACTAAAAACTAGCCACTGAATTATAGATAGCTTGCTAAGGCAGAGGTGACTGCGCAAAAGAATAATTGGGATTGTTCCACACACAGGTGCAAATGGGCTTGAAATCAGCTTTATGATTATTGTTTCATGAAGCATATCACTGTATGAACTGCTATCTCCCTAAACATTGCAAGGAATATGAAAATTTTGTTTGCTATCAAAATTTCTGTATGTGCAGTTTGAGATTAGACAGGGAGTCACTTGGGTGTTTTTTATACCCTACTTGTTCAACAGTATGGGGTTCATCAAAGAATGTCAAAGATGCAATAAAAACGAGCATGTCCCTAAGGATTAAACTAATTACTTTGAGAAGTACTCCATCTCTGCATCTGACAAGCAGAAGCACTGCAGTGAGAAATGCTTGTCACTGTCTTATTGTAATTAGCCCAATGTTGAGGGACAGTTAGTCTTCACACTATCGTACATATCCCTTGCTAAAACGCTGAGCAGGGTATTAAGGCAAGAAGTGGGGAAGAAAAGACACTTGTAGACACAGTTTCTTTTGTGACAATAGTTGTAAAAAATGACAGATACATCTTTCCTGAAATTGAAGTGAGTGTGTTTGTGCTTTGCTTCCATGTTTTTTTCCCCCCCCAAGACCCTCTCTTTCAGTGAGTCTGACAGAACCGGAATAATCATCTCCCCAGTGCTCCAGTGAACTGGAGCCTCTCGCTTTGGTTTGGTAACAAATGCAAACACAGCTAACTCAAATTCCTCTTTTTATGTCTTATGTAGTTCCAGATTAGATGACAAAATAAACCCACTCACATCAGGAGACTGGTGCAGTTAGAAGGAATAGGGGTACCTGTCTCCTTCCTTTTACACAAGTATGAATGAGAATGCCTAATGCCTGCTGGTGCATCCTGGGAAGGGTGCTATAACTCAGTGGTTCTCTTCTCACTTCTTAGCAGAGATAAGGGCTTTAGAATTCAGAAATGAAGTTAATGAAGTTACTCTACACTGAAAAAAAATCACCATATTCATTTTTGTTTAGGTAAGCTCGTATTGATTAGGTACAAATGAAAGAAATCAAAACCCCTTTTCAATATGTTTGAGTCTGAGTTGGTTGGTTGCTCATCCTTCCTTTATCTGAACATGAGGTGCTCATTTACTCTGTAAGCTGCTTGTCTGCACCTTGCATCAAATGCCACATATCCCAGAACAGTACGGATGAGAGTTTACTTCTCCAATTTCAGGAAGTAATTACTGTATACTCCTTGTCACTACAAATGGTTGCCTTGGTAACTGTGTGCAGGTCTTCAGCATATATACCCATACCGCCAGAAATTAGAATCGCATCAAGGTCAAAATTATAAAGGTTAATAAAACCAATTGAGAGTCTCTCTCTCGCCAACTTGCAAAAAACAGAATTTCTTTGGAGCCAACTGCAAGTTACTGCAATTCTGGTGGTGTGCATGGGGTTTAATTTGTCCCAAAACCTGCGCACATAAAAACCCGATATAAACGTGATATGACCACAGAGAATAATATCCTTAAGCAGAAAACCACCTTCGTGAACAGTTGTGCTCCCCAAATCTGAAGCCCCTCCCACAAAAAAAAAAATCACGCAAAAAAAAATTAAAATTTGTGCGTAAATGGGGACTGCAGGAGGACTGGTCTAGGAGTCAGCCTAGACCAGTGGTTCTCAAACTCGGTACTGGTGCCCCACTGTGTATGCTGGTTTTTGATCCAACCACAATTGCAATCTTAGGATTTTAACAAGATGTTGATTTGTTTTAATTAGGTGCATTTATGCTAATATCCACATTGAGATATATTGTAATTATCTGCAGAGGGAAACAATTTAACCAAACATAACCAACATAAACAATCAATAGGTTCCTTTTTGGTGAAACTCTTGACACATGGTGGCAAAACCCAACAATTTACTTGGCAAACAATGGGGTCACACCTGTTGTGTTTTGTGTTGATTTTATTTGGTTCAGGCAGGTTATTTGGGAAAAACTCAAAACACCTGTGTTCAGAAACCTAATTTGGAGCTTACTGATTTTCTCAAAGTCTAATTTGATCTGTTTAAAAATGTTTTCCCCTGAAAATCCTAACAATACTGAAAATTAAGCACAATATGGTCAAGAGTTTTTATTCTTCATGGCAGAATGGATATGTCCATCAAAATGTGACTTAAGATGGTGAATAACTACTCTAAACATGGAATGCTGCTAATTAACAGCTTTTAACAAAGTAACAGCTTTTTAAAATTCTAGAATTGCAGTTGCGGCTGGAACAAAAACCAGCATACACAGTGGGCGCCAGGACCGAGTTTGAGAACCACTGGCCTAGACAGTGAACACAAGCTGAAATGCTCTTGAATAAATATCTGGGATCTAAGGATATAAAGGGGACATGAAATGTTTCAAAATTTTGTCTAAAAAGTGATGATTTAAGGCATTTAGTTCTGTTTGTAGTTCGATTTTTTTTTTAACCAAAAAGCCAAGAAAGCAGGGCAGCAGGGAGTCGCATGGATCAGATATCCAGTCATTTTTGCTCCCTTTGTTACGTCCCCCAAATGTTCTAGGTCTAGGGTAAAGGAGAGTAACACAATATCAACTAAAACTAAACCCAGGAGGCAAAAGGAGGCAGGGAAAAGGTACAAGCAATGAACAATTTATTAAACAAAGGTTCCAAAGGTCCACAAAGGACAAAACAGAATCTACAACAAACACAAGAGACGGCCTCAGAAGGAGGCCCAGACAGGCTACAACTAGCCAATGCTACAAACAAAACTACAAGGAAAGACAAAGCTACAGGACTATAGACTAAACCAAAGCCAAGATGGGCAGCAACAATCAAACACAAAATACCACACAGGTAGGAATCAGAAGCTCTCACCACATACGCCACACAGGCTATCACACAGAAATATAAAGAAAACACACACAGTGCTGACTGCTAGTTAATATGAGAGAGAGACCGCTTGCTGGTGTCTCCCTAGGCTTTATGCAGCCCAGCTCCAATCAGGCTGATAGGGCCCAGGTGAGGAAGAACTCCTGCCAGACTAGCTGAAAGGGGAAGGGCAGCAACCTAGGAGAGATCACAGCACAACAGGGGGAGACAAACACACAGCAGCAACCCATGACCGTAACACCCTTTCACCAGCAAGTGCCTGTGAGCTGCCTGCCATCAGTCCGAGTCCCCAAGATAGAAACGAGGTCATCATGGTTCAGTAATCACTGGTAGCTAGGTGGTTCTCACAACATTATGCTTGAAAAGTAAGTGACGTTTTTAGTTTACAGAGAGGAATTAATCTTTCATCTTTGTTTGCCAGGATATTTTGTGTCATATTCAAGGATAACAAGGAGTCAGCATGCGGTATTCATTCAGAAACACCGCTTTGGGTGGCACTATTAGCTGGTAAGCTAACAGTAAGCTTGCAAGTAATACAGTAAGCTAACAATAATAACAACCTTTTCACAATGCAGTTCACTTTTTTATTCCGCATTAGTGACTTAGTTTACTTTTACGGTAACATTAGGTAGCCAACGTTACATTTCCCTGTTTGCATATCTAACTAGCAGGTCTTTTTCTTCAACATGGGATAACCGATGCTAACTTTTGTGTTTGTTCCGCCAAATTATTATGGTCTTCAGGCTGTTGATGTGCTTCCTTCCTTTGTATACTTACTGATACCCTATAACATTGGAGTAACAGTTTGTTTATTATTTTGGTGGGGGGGGGGTACAAAACAACAGAAACAGTAGTGTCCGCAAAATAGGTTTTTTTTTTTTTAAATGATGGATTGATGGTAAACAGACTGCATTTATACAGGGTTTTCCTAGTCTTCCTAACACTCAAAGCTTTAAAACATATGCCTTACATTCATACCCAAAGGGCACTTTGACACAATCTCAGGAAGAACCAGGAGTGGAACCAGGAACCTTTTGATTTCTAGGTGACCCACTCTAACTCCTGACCCATGCTGTCTCACTGATGGGTTGTTCATCACAGCACATTTATGGGGGGGGAAATTGCATGATTTAACAGTAGGAATTGCCCTTCATGCTCCACCTGGCAACACCAGCGATCTCTCCCTCAAAACATGTGAACTCCTCAACTTGCCCTGATTTTAAGTGGCTGTCACCCCAAGTAAAAATATTTCTGAGATCATCTTTGAAATATTAAGAATATTAAGAACTACTATGACTACTTTTCGCTTCATAAAAACCTATGTAGTGTTCTAATTTCTTTCTTTGGCAAGATAGCATGGTATAAGTGGGATAATGTCCAACAAGGTCCAAAAATAACGGTTTTCAATAGACAGTTGGTACTTGCAATTGAAAATTTTAAATTTGTGATTGGAAGCAAGATTCATACCCAAATCTTCTACTCCAAAATTCTTTAGTTCCAACCATCTATAACACTGTTGTTTGAATGGATTCATGGCACATGGTTATGTGGGTCATACACAAATGATAACTCATTACTTATAAAACAACTGATTAAGTAGGCTATGCGTAAGCATAATTTGCATTTGTTATTCTTTGTGTTATGTGTCTTAAGGATAGCGTGTTGTGAAGCTATTACATTGGTTATTTGCTCTCTGTAAAATTGACATTCCCCTCACAAGTAATTACACTATGTGACTGTTTTTTTTCTGGTTTGTTTGGCTGTGATATTGTCCTGCTGAAGAACAGGGAAATGTAAACAAAATGATACACAAGATGTAAATATATTCCTTTTGATGTAATGTTGTGGCAATAAAAACATGGTGTCCTGGGTTTGAATATTTCCCTCTAGATAAGCGTGATGTTACTTCAGTGAAGCGCTGCAACCAGCAGGTACGCAGTATGTATGTGACATTGTCCTAAAATATGAAAAAAAAAAAAAAAAAAAAAAAAAATTCCTAGCTTTAAACCTACTGAAGGAAAAATTTAAGAAAAAAAAATGAGTCTAAAAAACTCACCATATCACTGACCTTATTACATTCCTCTACCATACTAAGTGAGAATATACATTCATGAAAACGATTTGCTGTGTAGCAAATAGCTATTATATAGCTGAAAAGTATAGTCATCTGTGCTCCTAGTTGGGGCTTTAGATATTGTTGGTCATGGGTCTAATTTCTGGTGCATGTCAATTCAAGCAATGTATTAATTATTTTCCTGAAGCGAGATACTTTTCAGTGAATAATGCTGTCTCCTCTGTTAAGACGTGGATAGAACCTACAGTATGCGTGATGAAGCACATCTGCAGTAAGCTGCAATGCAGGATTGTGTTCAGAGCCGGCCTAAGCCTTCACCGGGCCCCAAGCAGGATTAGATTCAAGGCCCTTCCCCACCTCCTCGACACTGATCATACTTTTGACCATTGTCAATGTTTGATCATTTGCGCACCAACTGTAAATCTAACACACACATGATCAATTATATTAGTTGTAACTGGCATGTTTTTCCCCTTTTCTGGTTTCTCAAAATATCAAACTCACTCGAGTGGTCTGGCATTAGTTTGCACTTAAATATTAAAAGTTGAACAGTACAGTACTAAGTGGAATCTGTTACTGGCCTCCGGGAGAAGACGCCAAATAACAGAAAATATTTTCTGTTTTAAATAAGACTAAAAGAGACAGGAGATGTCCATTGAGTTCCTCGGGTAGGCTGTCCTCTGTCTTTATTAAACAGAATTCTTCTTGTCAATAATCAAATTTTTTACTTTTCAATTTTACAAACTTTGACTCCTGTTCCAATAATATTCCCAAAAACAAATTCCAATTGTCTACATTAGAGCCTCGCTGTCGTAAATATAGGCAGTGCAGCCAGTGCAGTCGCACTGGGACCCAGCGAGTAAAGGGGCGCGCATCGGAAATGGGCCCTTCGTAAATGCATTGCATTGAAAACTCACCCTCATCAGACTTTTCCTGCAGTCACATCATATTGGATAGCCATTCCTTATATAAACCCGTATGAAACCAAACTCGACTGGATTGTGGTTTGTTTTTCTTTTTGTTTTTTTTTTGTAACAATAATTCTTAGCATTTTATAACAAAGCTACATGCTTACTCCACACATATTTGGAAAAGTATTAAAGAACTTAACTATTTTCTTATTTTCTTTGATATTTTTCTTGCATACAGATCGGCAAACTGTCAAGGTGATTGCTGGGTAATGTGTAGTCCAATGCCAAGTCTCTATTTGATTTGATCATATGACCAGATGTTAATCTGAACATCTGATGGTTAGCGCCACAGAACTAAAGAAAACACTAGAGAGGACACAAGACCAATTTTGGTGAGATTTGTGTCCGCCATCTTACCAAAGGATACCGTCCGGTATGGAACTGAGAGAAACCTTTGGACAAGATAGTTTAGAGGTGGAATATCTAAATTATGTTGATGATTTTTACATGAAGTAAGATCCTAAGGGTATATTAACCTAGGTGAAGTTTGTACATGTGCATATGTGAAAAATAGACACGAAAGTGAACTTGATGCCGATGATACTACAATTAACAGATTTATCACTTACCATACATAATATTTTTACTGTGAAAGAAATTCAGTGTTTTTAATTTCATTTTATCTCGTGGCATATGCACATGTACAGCATTTGATTGCGCAATTCCCCTGCCGATTCCTTACACAAGATGGTTGATGCCTCTCACATTTTCTGGTTGGTTCAGCCAATGACGTTGTCCATTCTTGTGTTTTCTTTCGCGAAAAATCTGAAGATCAGACTGACTTGCAAATTTGCAAACTCAGGAGCAGTCATTCCATTCAAACATAAAAACAGTAGTCAAAAAAGAAAGGAAAGAACAGGAGGAGAGGGTAGCAAAGCTACCAAAACTAAGTTCATTTGGCTTTCTTTCAAGAGTTTGCTGGACCACAGATGACCCTTCCTCAAGCAGCAATATAGCCAGCATGTAACAGATCAAGCTAAAATTTTTGACCTAAATACTGATAACGTTCGCAGCTATTGTATAAAATCCAAGATAAGTCGAGGATTTTGCTCAACGCAAAGCTTGCCGAATGCCATTGAAATAGGTGAGCAGGCCAACAAGTGACTTTTCTTTTAGTCCAGTGTCGATTTTTATGTATAGGATATATGGCAGAAATAAGGCCTTTTGTGTGCAGTAAATTGACTATTTTATGGGGTTTATGCAGATGGTGTTTAGCTGGGCAACATGGTGGCATCGTTTTAAATTTATTTGAAGACTTAAATATTGTTACATATTGCTGCTTTCGTCCATTTTGTCTTGTGCTTCTTCAAGTTACGGTCATGTCCTGCCTTATAATGCAGGACTCACACGTACGCGAATCTCTTTGCGTTACACCGCGTATCTCTGTTCACGAGAAACACATTGAAAAGTAAGGAATAGCAAATGCTGTGCAAGTGAAATGTAAAGAAACGCAATTAATTCGCAAGGACCTCAACCAGAACGCGAAGATAAGGCCAATTCGCAAGTAGCCAAAAAAAAAACGCATTGAATTGTATTGCACAACTATAAGAAACTGCTACGTAAGAAGCGTAAACTATATGCAAGATTTGCATTTCATTAGCAGGAAAGCGCAAGGATGCATGTCAGGCGTAACTCTGAGGAAGTTCTGGAAACCTGCCTCATCTTCTCTCAGGAGCTTTCCAACAAGCTTTTCAGGCTGGCCATACTCTGGTCTTCTCAATATCCAGCTTCTCACCCACTCTCTCTTTTCTGCTTGTCTCTTTTCTTGTTCTTGTTTTTGCATACTTGACACCAGTAGCAAGCCAGCCGCAGCAAGCATTAGACACCACTCATGAAACGT
Source organism: Gymnothorax javanicus (assembly GCA_029692085.1). Classification (NCBI taxonomy): domain Eukaryota; kingdom Metazoa; phylum Chordata; class Actinopteri; order Anguilliformes; family Muraenidae; genus Gymnothorax; species Gymnothorax javanicus. Next base: position 141,543,314 of record CM056194.1, read on the forward strand.
GTCCTCTTCGTCTGCAACCTCCAGGTAGTCTACATCCATGAGCTGGTCCATGTTGGAATATATCTTGAACTATAAGAGAAAGAGAAAAGTTTGGTGGAGCGCTGCTTGTGTCCTTTGAAAAAACTGGTGCTCTTGGAAGGGAACTTAGTTGAAACATAAAGAAGGAAAAAAATCCAAGTCCAGGCACTTGGTTGATTCACAAAAAATCCAAAAAGTCTTTATTAATGCGCTACAGCATTTAAAAACACCAACGCGTGTCGGCCCTTCAGCCTTCATCAGGGTGTGTAACAAAGAAGCCAGAAACAGTCTAATTATAGCTCCATTCACATCAGGTGTACAACTCAGACCATGCATGTCATTTCCTTTGGCCACTAGGGGCAGTAATAACAAAAAAAAACTTTGTTAATGAAGAGATAATTTACCATAATATATATGGATAGACAAAGGTTAATAATTTACTCTGTGTATAAATAGTCACAAATCAATATGGATGAATAGTCATTAGATGTGTAAATGGATGGATAAATAGTCATTAGATGTAAACAAAGAGAAGAGATATTAAGAGATAATTTACCATAGTATGCATAAACAGACAAGGTTAGTAATTTACTATATGTATAAATAGTCACAAATAAATATGGAAAAATAGTCATTAGATGTGTAAATGGATGGATAAATAGTCATTAGATGTGAACAAACAGACATAAATAAGCCACACATCACAATCCCTGTAAGAATCCAGATAATGTAAGACAACATAGATCAGTGCAAATAAGCAGTCAATCATTTACATTCCAAAGCAGCAAGCAATTCATAACATTAGACCATTACTCAAAGTTAAAAGAGAAAGCATAGGGGCATCCAAGAAGGTTAAAAGAAAGGGGAAAGGTCAAAGTCCTCATTGAGACCAGGATGGCTGGTGGCCTTCAAGGTATATATCTAATAAGTTTCTCTCTGTTTAAGACGTTTGATTTTATCCCCACCCCTGGCATCAAGGCGGATAGCCTCAATGCCCAATACACGTAAAGTTGAGTCCCTCCCATTTTGTGCTTCTCTATAATGTTTGGCCATCGGATAATTCATATTTCCAACTCAGATTGCGTATCTATGTTCGGCCACCCTTTCCCTTAATCTTCTTTTAGTGAGGCCTACGTAGAAACAACCACAGGTGGATTCCAGTCTATATACAACATGAGTGGTATTGCAATTTATGAAACTGTTGATGGTATAAATCTTATTGTTAGACCTATCCGCAAAATTGTCAGTTTTAAGCATGTTTTCACAATAATTGCAATTACCACAAGGATAATTGCCCTTAGGTTGACAGAGCCAAGTATCACGTTTAGCAGCAGGAAGGTAACTTCTGACTAGTTTATCTTTAATTGTAGGGGCCCTTCTGAAACTGATTCCTGGTGGCTCAGTGAATATTTCCCGTAGAGAGGAGTCACATTCAATGATATTCCAACTTTTCTTAATAGTATGTTTAATCTGAGATGCCTCTTTGCTGTAGCGTGTTACAAAGTAGGGTTTCTGAGTTTGCTCTTTTTTAGGTTTTGGACTCAACAAGTTCTTCCTTTCAAGTGATTGTGCTCTATTGTGAGTTTGAGTAAGGATATCTTGAACTATATCTTGACACCTGTAGCAACTTGCTGTAAGTTACTTTGGATAAAAGCATCTGCTAAATCAATGTAATGTTAATGTAATGCAAACTAGGAAGCGCGGATATATACATATATATATACAGTACCAGTCAAAAGTTTGGACATACCCACATTTTTCTGACAAAGCATGTTAAATAAAAAAATAAGCATCCTGTATTTTGAAAAAAAAATCTAATTCAAAAATCGATCAAACTTCCCAGCATTTTCTGTCATAAATGCTGAGCATACTTGCATTTTTTATTTTTTTACTTGGGCAGTTACATGGCTATAATGAGTTAGCAGCTAAGCGGCCGTCTGAGTTCCCAAAGATGTGCTGCACGTGTGGTTTGGTTCTCATTGACCTTTTCCCCCAATAAGTCCCAAAACAGCTAGACTTTAATTCGACCATTGGAAAATGGAAGGAGCCCGTTGGTCTGTTCACTTTGCAATATATGGTGTCTTTGATAATTCCAAAATTTTGTATACTATTCTAACAAGTAAATTATTCTTTTTCAACTTCTGACTGTTTACCTGTCACCAGATTCCATTCGAGACAATAGAGAAGAAGTTAAGCCATTTAAATTTCTCCAAAAACAGAGTGCTGTGACATTAGCAAAGTGTGTCCAAACTTTCGACTGGTACTGTATGTATGTATGTATATATATATATATATATATATATATATATATATATATATACACTGTATATACATAGTATATATGTATGAGTGTGGTCACGTGGGGATGCAATAAACGTATTACAAAATACAAACATAATGCAAAAATCACGCAGTTAAGTCACTATTAGTAGTAATTTTTACATAAGCGAATGTAACTGATGCGTAAGGAGTAGTAACAGACGCAACAAAAGGCGTTTTATACGGAAAGGTTGTCAATAAAGATTCGCTACCCATAGCGTATCCTTGCGACATAACGCAATTGATTAGTAATTCGTTAGAAACCTAATGCAATTAAGCGCAACCTATGCGTACTTATGACGTATCGTAGTGTGCTTTTGGCAAAATTGCATTGAAATCATTGTGCCTCTAACTTTCCTTAATATGCAGTCAGAAATGCAGAGAAACGCCCAAATGTGAACGGTGCATAAGAATGCACAAGTGAGGTAATGGCACAAAAATGCTGTTTGTTTAAGTCAGTCGTCTTTTCACCACCACACTTAAATGGACAGCTCCTCTCTCTCACTCTCTCTCTTTCCTGCTATGATCACGTTTAGGAAAGTGACCTTGAACAAATTACTCGAAATCCTTTAAAAATTATTCAAAGCAGGGCTGTATAGTACGCACTAGGGCCCGGCTATAACCGGGCCCGCACTGGGGCCACTAGGGCCCGTAACCGCTTGCACTAGGGCCCGTCATAACCGCTTGCACTAGGGCCCGTCATAACCGCTTGCACTGGGGCCCATCATAACCGCTTGCACTGGGGCCCGTCATAACCGCTTGCACTGGGGCCCGTCATAACCGCTTGCACTAGGGCCCGTCATAACCGCTTGCACTAGGGCCCATCATAACCGCTTGCACTGGGGCCCGTCATAACCGCTTGCACTGGGGCCCGTCATAACCGCTTGCACTGGGGCCCGTCATAACCGCTTGCACTAGGGCCCGTCATAACTGCTTGCACTAGGGCCCGTCATAACCGCTTGCACTGGGGCCCGTCATAACCGCTTGCACTAGGGCCCGTCATAACCGCTTGCACTGGGGCCCGTCATAACCGCTTGCACTAGGGCCCCTCATAACTGCTTGCACTGGGGCCCGTCATAACCGCTTGCACTGGGGCCCATCATAACCGCTTGCACTGGGGCCCGTCATAACCGCTTGCACTGGGGCCCGTCATAACCGCTTGCACTGGGGCCCGTCATAACCGCTTGCACTAGGCCCGTCATAACCGCTTGCACTGGGGCCCGTCATAACCGCTTGCACTAGGGCCCATCATATCCAAAATACAAACATAATGCAAAAATCACGCAGTTAAGTTGCTATTAGTAGTAATTTTACATAAGCGCCCCTAACTGATGCGTAAGGAGTAGTAACAGACCAACAAAACCGCTTTTATACACTGGGTTGTCAATAAAGATTCGCTACCCATGGGGCCCATCATAACGCAATTGATTAGTAATTGTTTGAAACCTAATGCAATTAAGCGCCCGTCCTATGCGCTTTACTTATGACGATCGTAGTGTGCTTTTGGCAAAATTGCATTGAAATCATTGTGCCCGTAACTTTCCTTAATATGCAGTCAGAAATGCAGAGAAACGCCTAAATGTGAACGGTGCATAAGAATGCACAAGGAGGTAATGGCACAAAATGCTGTTTGTTTAAGTCAGTCGTCTTTTCACCACCACACTTAAATGGACAGCTCCTCTCTCTCACTCTCTCTCTTTCCTGCTATTATCACGTTTAGGAAAGTGACCTTGAACAAATTACTCGAAATCCTTTAAAAATTATTCAAAGCAGGGCTGTATAGTACGCACTAGGGCCCGTCATAACCGCTTGCACTGGGGCCCGTCATAACCGCTTGCACTAGGGCCCGTCATAACCGCTTGCACTAGGGCCCGTCATAACCGCTTGCACTGGGGCCCGTCATAACCGCTTGCACTGGGGCCCGTCATAACCGCTTGCACTGGGGCCCGTCATAACCGCTTGCACTGGGGCCCGTCATAACCGCTTGCACTGGGGCCCGTCATAACTGCTTGCACTGGGGCCCGTCATAACTGCTTGCACTGGGGCCCGTCATGACGAACTTACGGCACTGTAGAGACTGTAGTCCATGTCTAACAAAGAAACTGCCATAACCTATTTGTCTTCCTATTAAATTTTTTTTTCACCATTCTCTCCTGGGATTAATGCCTGGTATGGCTATAGTTATCATACCTACATATTACACTTCCGGGCATGTGTGCAAACTTTGTTACGTTTGCTGAAGATAATTGTTTTGAATCCAAAATCGGCTGAATAGGAGATCTTAGACAAGTGGGCACATTATTTGAAAGTTGTGAAACAAGTTGAGCACATTTTGCATTAAGCTTGCAACAAACCCAAAATTTACTCAAGGAGTTTCATATCTTTAATATGACAGTACAGGAGTATAAGATTGTGTTTATCACGTAACTGAATTGCGTAATTTATTAGAAAACAAATGTATTTTTCGTTAGCGCCCATTCTATGTTAGCATTGAGCTAACTCTATCACACTGCTAACTTAGGCACTAAGTCACAGACATTCGCATTTGAACTAGCAGCGGTTTGTAAATTCAGGGAACTGAGCAGCCAGCTAAAGTTAACTTGCTTGCCAACCAACTACTGTTACATAATGGTTATGAAAAAGTATTGCATGGGCGCCAGCTAGCTTGCTACACCGCTGAGCCACACCAATTTAGCTGACATTACACTTGGTGTTCAGTTTGGCTAAATATTAACAGCGTGACTCAACACAATGTATTTTTTTCCCCCATGCACTCAGCCTATAAAATTTTTGCAAAGGTGATATGTACCCAGGGAAATAATAAAAAAATATATGTCATGTGCTCTGGTATAGGAAAAGTACTACAGTTATGTGATAATGTGTGATTTGTAGCCTACTGTAGAATATAACGTTAGATCACATGTCCGATCAGTCTCAACGAGGGCTATTAAGCGGTAGTTTTCGCCGCCTTGAAACTCACTGTCACCTGATGTACTGACAAATAAGCGGAGCGCTCCGGTAACATGGAGATGCCCAACACCTGGTATCTTTTTCAATACAAACATAACACAAAGCTGGTTGGCTCAGCTATTTCCACAGCTAGCTTGGTAACTATTGACTAAATTAAAGGGCTATGAACATTTATGGATAGTGTAGTTATGCAGACAGAAAAAGATTGCTACCTTTTTCTTGCTGTTTTTTTTCTCATCTTGTTTTCTTTCTTTTTTCTTCTCTGCGCTGGAGGGATATGTCCTTTTTAACATAGTAAAAAAAAAAAAAGTTAGTTTTTTAGCTTTTTTAAAGGCCAATGGCTATTTTTATGACAGTCATAAACTTATTCCAGTCAGCTATTTTTACAAACCTCAGTCCGTGACTTTAGTTGCAGATGACATCAGTTGAGCATGATGAATGTGAAGGTGACGTCGTAACCTCAGCTCCAACTGCAGTGGCAGGAATGAATTAAAATCTGAAGTACAATACTTCTAACCAGCACATACAATTTTTTATGATTAGCGATACCATTGACATAATATGTCGAGAAAAAAAAAAAAAAAAAAAAAAAAACACGGTGGCTGCAGGGGCCCTAAGTAGCTGCTTAGTTCACTTATGCATCAGGCCAGCTTTGGTTGTACTTATGAAAAAAGGGCTCTATCCATCTGCATTTCACAAGTTGCCCACCAAAATAAAATACATGAATGTTTCACCACAGATTTTCATTACTTACTCATAACATTACCATCATTGTCTGTTATTCAGCATTCAATTTGAGTGTCTGTAATGTTCTTATCAGAGGATAGCATTTATCATTTTTTATTCAGGAATTTTGCTGTTTATAATATCATAGAATTTGTAGGTCTCAAAAGAATAGCCAATTGGGGTACTTTAGATGGCCTATAAAAACTTGTGTCCCCCTTTTGAACTGGTTAAATCAACGGTATCGATAGATTCAAACCTGGAGCATTCCAAAGTATAGGATGTTCTTTATAGGGTAAATACCCATGGCTTCCAAACCATTCTGTCTTTAAAATGGTGGCATCAATCAATACAGAACCAAGCTAGTACCTGGGCCATCACGACAAATCTTATTTTTTCCCCTCACTGTGATGGTTTTCTTCTCAGTGATTACAATGAGTTTGTCTCTAACCAATGCTCTGAAGCCCCTCTTTGACAGAATAAAAGCTTTGCTGATGGTGGGCCCATTGTAGGTAGCTGTCTGTTTGCAGGCAGATGCATTTATCAGTAGGGATAAAGGCAGTGCGTGACAACATGGGAAAAGCCAGTGCATATACCACATTGTGTGCCCTCATCCAAGTCTCATCTCCCAATGTGTGCTCAATTAAAAATTAAGAAAAAAATTGATGAAACAATTTTGGAAACTAGTACAGAGTCCTAAGCACAGCCACATGCTGTGTATCCTTTCATTAGTGTCATGGTAAGTGTTCAGACAGGAGGTTTTAGCAATGTCAGTCAGTTTATTAAAGATCAGATGAGCGCAATAATGTTCCACTTCAGTCCAAATTATGTCACCACGTGTGCACAGACTCTGGCTTGTATTATTGATATGCAGATGATAATGATTGAGTGCCCCCTGTTCCACATCAACTCGACTCATTTCCTGCTTCCTTCTCGAGGGCTAAGAATTTAAAATGTCTAGGAAGGGGAACTTCCTCTAAAATTATTCACACATAATAATTATATTTCATATTAACACATAAAACATTCACCATTGAAATTAGTGTTCTGTGTTATTTTATCTTTGCAGCTTGCAGTATTTAACCTCCTGCTAAAATCACAAATTATGCATCAGCTTGCTGTATTAAACATATCTACCACCCATAAACTAACTGTCCTGATTTTGTGATAGAAATACAACTCCAATTCCGAAATAGTTGGGACAAAGTGTAAATTGTGAATAAAATCAAAACGCAATGACAAAACGCAATCACACCAGCCAGTATTTTATTCACAATAGGACAGAGATAACATAGCAAATGTTGAAACTGAGAAATTTTACAATTTATCCACAAAATGAGCTCATTTCAAATTTGATGGCTGCTACAGGTCTCAAAAAAGTTGGGATGGGGCCTGTTTACCATGGTGAAGCATCCCCTCTTCTTTTTAACACAGAGTGGAGGCATCTGGGCATTGAGGAGAGAAGTTTCTTAAGTTTAGCCATCGGAATTTGATCTCACCCTTGTTCAATACAGGCTTCCAGCTGCTGGAGAGTTTTGGGTCTCCTTTGATGGACTTTTTGTTTAATTATGCGCCAAATGTTCTCAATCGGTGAAAGATCAGGACTGCAGGTAGGTCAGTTCAGCATACGGACTCTTCTACTACGAAGCCATGCTGTTGTAATAGCTGCAGTATGTGGTTCTGCATTGTCCTGCTGAAATACACAAGGCCTTCCCTGGAATAGATGTCATCTGGAGGGGAGCATATGTTGCTCTAAAACCTTCCTATACCTTTCAGCATTCATGGTGCTTTTTAAAACATGCAAGTGTCCCACACCATATGCACTAATGCATCCCTATACCATCAGAGATGCTGGCTTTTGAATTGAACGCTGATAACAGGAGGGGTGGTCTTTCTCCTCTTTAGCCCGGAGGACACAACGCCCATGATTTCCAACAAAAATGTCAAATTTGGACTCGTCTGACTACAGGGCACTTTGCCACTTTGCTACAGTCCATTTTAAATGAGCCTTGGCCCCCAAAACGCAGCGGGGCTTCTGGATCATGCTCAACAATGGCTTCCTTTTTGCATGATAGAGTTTTAGGAGGCATCTGTGGATGGCACGGCGGACTGTGTTTACTGACAGATTTTTCCAGTTTCTCTGAATCTTTTGATGATGTTATGCACTGTCGATGATGAGACCTTCAAAACTTTTGCAATTTGACGTTGAGGAACATTGTTTTTAAAGTATTCCGCAATTTTTTTATGCAAACTTTCACAGGTTGGAGAGCCTCTGGCCATCTTTACCTCTGAGAGACTCAGCCTCTCTAAGACAACCCTTTTATAGCCAATCATGTTACACACTTGATGCCAGTTAACTTAATTACTTGCTAAATGTTCTTTCAGCTGATTCTCTTGAATTAATTGCTTTTTCATCCCTTTTTTGCCTGTGTCCCAACTTTTTCGAGACCTGTTGCAGCCAGAAAATTTGAACTAAGCTCACTTTGTGGATGAAAATGTAAAATGTCTCAGTTTCAACATTTGAAATGTTATCTATGTTCTATTGTAAAGAGCATATTGGCTCATGTGATCTGAAAGTCATTGCATTTTGATTTTACTCACAATTTACACATCGTCCCAACTATTTCGGAATTGGGGTTGTAGCTAACTTGTACCATATCATAGCTGATAGTACATACTACATACACTATGTATAAACTGAGCCAAAAAAGCAAACGAGAATGTGTATTACACAAAGATCGGGTTTCTTGTTGATGAGTTGAAGTTCAGCATTTAATAAATGCTGATATTAATGATTTTCAGAATTTGTGAGTGCACAGTATACAATATGACTCAATCTGAGGAATGATGGGTGAGTCCACTGCTGAAGGTGATGTACGAGAGAACCATTGTCATATGTACAGTGTCAAAATCAGAACAGTGGACGAATGGTTCCTCAATGGTACTTAATACTAGATGATAAATGATGCTTTTTACTAGAGGGAATAGTAATGTAAAATGCACAATTTCTGAACAAGCAGGGAAATCAAAGGGATCAGATGAAAAGCTGTTAATTCAAGCTAATGTTGTCCCACTGCTGCAGTTCGGCAGCTTGGTTGGACCATAATTATGCAATGTTGCCAAATGTGCCTCCGAAAATCAAAATGAAAAACCTCTAAATACATCATATGCATTACTGAGTTCTTTTAGGCCATTTAGTTCAATTTACATTTTTTAAAGAAAAGGTGCATGTGAGTAATAAAGTGTGTAAAATGAATCAAAGGCACTGATGCATTCCAACCAGCAACCAGTACTTTAGTCTCTTAAATAATGAATTAGTTGTTCATACTCTGTGATACGATTCTGTAGAGGCTCTTCCTTTCGAAGTGAAGTAGAGCTTGAATACCAATGAATAATTCATACTTGACTTTTCCAATTGAAATGACTACATATCTGAAGCAAAGTGCAAAACCGCCTGTCCACTATATGAAAATATTGAAACCTTGGTAATCTTGTGTTGAAAAAATTAAAATACAAAATCTGACTGGCTCACACCGAATATTGAATTGATTTCTGTCTTTTTACTCCCTTTCGATTGCTCTCACCTTGTCACTTCTTCAGACAAAATTATTCCTGTCACAACCCTCATGTGAATCCTGTCATGTCTTCTCTCATAAACCAGCTTGCACGTCTTTGAGATTCAGGTATATTGTCCCTTTTGATTGGTTTACACATGCTTTCCTCTTCAACTGTGTTGCATTCATGTTCCCCTTCCATCACGTGTTTGTTTGCATATTTGTACCCCTTACTATGAGTGTACTAGTTGCTGGATTGTTGTTTGCTATTTGCCCTTTTGCAACTAGTCAGTCTTCCCCAGTAAAAGCTTAGCATCTCTGGAAATTATTTTTTTATGGTAATCTTTTATGGTTTTAAATATGGAAATTATTTTCCTAGTTCTATTGAAAGGAACAAGCTCCCAAGCCTTACCCTTAGTCTCCAGGATTGTGATCGCAATCCTGTTAATCAAACCTCAGTATTTTCCTCTGCCTAAATTAGTAGGAACAACCTTCCAAGCATTCTGTGGTCATCAGGACTGGGATCTTGTTCCTGCTGAACTCCATTGCCCTGCTATCTGACAGTTTGGCTCTGGTAAAATGTGCATTCCATCGAGCAGCGTCCCAGTTTGCCACTGGCCTGGCAGGGATGCGCCCTTGCACCCAAGCCTGTCTCATCTGAACTGAAGAATGTCATTCTCCTCTGGGCTCCGTCCCTCTGTCAATATTATATTACTATCTATTCACCCTACTACTGGATTTTACTCTGACTCTGCAATCGGTCCCTGGTGTGGATAATCACAAATTCCTAATTTCACAAGGCAAACACAGGGTTTTTCCTGGCTCAGAATGAGCTGGTGGTGGTACTCGGTCATAGGCTCCTGGGCACACACTCAAGATATTGTTGAGCGGGGGAGGTTGTTGATGCTTTTTATTCTGTTGAGTGGGGGGGGGGAATACATATTTCTTATTAAGTTTAGGTTAGCGGGAATTGCATTTTAGGAATGCTCCAACCAGTACCCCGGACCAAGGAAGTTGGTCCCCGGGCACTGCTCTGTGGCTGCCCACTGCTCCTAACAATAGGATGGGTCAAATGCAGGACGAATTACCCCAAAGGGTTCAATAAAGTGTATCTATCTATCTTTAGTTGAGCTTAGTCTACAGAAGAAGTTGGAGATCTGGGTAACTTAGCATTGAGTTCCTTCTCAAAAGTGACAAAGGCGCTGTTTATACTTGTCATTTCATGTGACAAAATGCAAATATAAGTTGATTGACAGGCAAAAACTAAAAAAGTTTAGTTTCCACCAGCACATTCGTGGCGTAGTTGGAGACAATATACAGGGTGGAGCATAGTGCTGATGCATATGGCTGTGGTAGACAGATCCATTTTCACTTGACCACTTTGCAGCTGCAATGTGTCTCAAAACTATCCCAAAGTAGATTGAGAACTCCAATTTAAATCAAGCCTAAATGTATCTGAAACCCATTTACGCTTGACCTGCCAGTATGAAGTAGCCAAGTGTAAACGCCAAGTGTAAACCAGGTCAAAGGGTTAAAGATCGATAAATATGGGAAAATGACTAGGCAGAAAGTTCATATTTACCTCAAAAATTCTCGATGAATTGGGACAGTGTGTAAATAAAAATGGCAAGAAGTAATTTGCAAATCTCTTTTAACCTGTTTTTAACTGAAAAAAGTACAAAGACAAAATCATGTTTGACTCACAAACTTTATTTATTTATTTATTTATTTATTTATTTATTTATTTATTGAAAATTCTATAAATTGAGTACAGTGGTAGTTCAGGCAGGCCAGGGAGTCATGCCCAGTTTGCAAGCCTGCCCTCATTAGTGATGGTACAGATCGCAAGCCAATCCCACATCAGCTGACAGCTCAGCTGATTCCTTTCAGGCACTCAATTGGCGAATCTTAAAGAATGCGCCCTACACACCAAGTTTTAACTTGAAGAAAGTTGAGAAAAATTGCCCAGAGAAACTAATGCTTGGCAGTTGTTCTATATGGCCCACTAGTATCAACCATGAAAACCGTTTAAAATTTCCAAAGCAAATTTTTGAGAAATCTGCGTTGGTAATACTTTACAATAAGGGTACAACAATTAACATTTATTAACATATCAGTTAATTAGCAGGTAACTGATGTGTTAGATAGCTGAATAAGCACTACATAACCATAACTGAACATTTATTAATTTTCTGTGTATCCCTTATTGTGAAATTGAAAACATCCCTTAAGTATCCCCTATGTAGCACTTCAAACTATTAAACCATAATTTAAAAATTAATACCTGAGTTCATGTGAACATCATTTGTAAATTATTACCAGGTGCATTAGTTAAATGTCAATTACCTGTTAGTAAATGCTTATTACTGCATTAACTAACGTTAATTGTTGTACCCTTACTGTAAAGTGTTACCTCTGAGTTTTTAGAAAATCATGAATTCTGAGATATATTTCTTATATTTTTGGAATGTAACTAAAAATTTTCCCCAAGCATTGCCTATTTATCAATTCAAAACCCCCCTCCATTTTGTTTGTGTGATCAAATAATTACGTAAGATCTCGATAGTTGACACCTATAACAGTTCATTGCAGGACAAGTGACCTGTTTGGGATAAATGGTTTCAAGGAAAGTTCTGACTGCTTTCCACAAATTCCACCCACACTTATTTCATCTGAAAAGGCCTATTTTGAATTGCATAATAAGCATTAGGTAATGGTAAGGACATGGAATCAATAGATTGCACCAGGATGTAATGATGTTACATGATGAAGGTGTACAAAATTTGGTGTGAACCATTTCAAGTGCCCAGTTACTTGAAAGATGTTGCACGTTGAATGCCGAGAGAAAGTTTGCCTGGTTTGTTTCCGAAAAGGAAATTTCAAGATCACGGAAAAATTGCTTAATAAAATTCATGAACACATTTTGACTGATTACAATGTCGATGATATTCGTTTGCCATGTGGATTATGTTCAACATGCAAAAGGACTCTGAATGCCTTGTCTGAGGAGAACCTTTAACGATGTTGCTAGTGCATGCTTTGGGAAGCGTTTGGGAGAAAATTGGCAGGAGAAGATAGCTTTGTTCGAGGATGCCTATTACAAAACGGGATGCTCAATAACTACAAAAGTGCACTTGGCCATACACCATCTTGCATCATTTTGCCTTGAACACAATTTTGGGCTGGGGCGCTATACTGAGCAAGCATTGGAGGCGGTTCATGCCTGATTTGCGAATTACTGGAAACGCCATCTCGTCAAAGACAGCAAATATCCAGACTATGGACAAAGATTGAAACAGGCAATTAGAGAGTTTAATGCAGCTAATGCTTAAAAAGTTTCAGGTGCAATTCTAATTGGTGATCCTTTCCTGCTAGTCTTGGACTAACCAAAGTTAATTTTGGCAAAAGGTCTTTTTAAAAAAAAAACAAACAAAAAAAACAGTCTTTAAAAAAAATGTTAATTTTCAAAAAAGTAGTTTTTTTGAAAAATTTTTTTTTTGATAACTCAAAGACAAGTGGGTAAGAATCTCCATAAAGATTTCATCCAGATGGTCATGAAATGTCCCATCAATATCATGAAATTGTAGTTTTTGTAAATTTAAAGATGTCAATTTGTGAAATTGAATAAAAAGTTGATTTTTTAAAAAATTTGCTTTGGAATTTTTAAACGGTTTCCATGGTTGATACTAGTGGGCCATATAGAACAACTTCCAAGCATTAGTTTCTCTGGGCAATTTTTCTCAACTTTCTTCAAGTTACAACCTGGTGTGCCTATTTAAAGATGCTTTGCCTGTCTACTATTGCCGCTTTCTCCGTTCATTTTGAAACCCACCTTCATCCCCAGCTCCTCCTTTACACGTTTTTCTAACTAAAGCCCCCGTCACACTTATTCAAAATCAGCAAGAATCAAGCAGAACCAGCCAGAATGAAAAATTCGCGCAACATTCCAGCGGGAATTTCAAATTGACCAAAATTCTTACAGCTTTGAAAGAATTCCGTTCGAGTACTTAGAATACACTTTGAACCCGCCCCAAATTATTCTTGCACATTCTGGGTGTATTAGCTCTCGAATGCAGCTTGAATGTAGTTTGAACACAGTAGGAATATTTAGAATGCTGTCAGAATGCAGTCAGAATATTTAGAATACACTTTGAATGCCGTACGAGTGCGGTTCAATTGCTGCCTGAACATCACCTGAAGTCTGGTTGGAAGGTGCCTCGAATGCTGTACAAATTCACCTCGAATGCAGTCAGAATGCTCCCGGAATGGCCGCCGAATATGGTTGGAACGTCCAAGAATTCAAACAGAATGCAGCTCAAATACTCAGAATGTACTTAGAATGTAACACGAGTGTCCCATATGCGTTGATTGAGTAATTGCTGACTGCAGTAGGGGAACGTAAATATGCCACTAAAACTGACGCCGAATGCATGAGAGTTAACAGGTATGCGTTATTAATGAAAACTGGCCACACCTGTTAATGTTGAGAGTTTTCGGAGTTTCTGTAATGGTAATTTAAATGAATGATTGAAAACAGGTCAGAACCAATCATTATTTTTAAGCCAGTTCACCAGCCGCCACTGATTCCAGCGGCAATTGAAAGATTCCAACGGCATTCAAAGCACATTCCAGCTGAATTGTTTTAATATGGAAATAGATTCCTGCAGCAATCAAAATGTTTTCGAGGTGCATTCTGGCTCATTAGAGGCGCATTCTGGCAGGATTTGATGTGGCTTGCCATTTCGATTCTCCCTCGAATGCAATCAGAATGTTTTGAATGCTGTTGGAATGCTGTAAGAATATTTATAATGCAGTCAGAGCGCAGTTAGAATACACTTCGAATGCCGTTCAATATTTCTCCACTTCGAATGCTCCTGGAAAGTTTTGAGCATGAGCAAAACATTCGGGCCAGCCACAAGAACGGGCCCGAATATTTGGAATGCATTCAAAATGCAGTCAGAATTTTTAGAACGTACTTCAAATATCCAGGAATATACAAATAATTTTCATTCCAACGGCATTCCAGCTCATTCCGCCTCTAGTGTGACTAGGGTTTAAAGTCAATGATGACGCAGTCAATGATGCTCGCTCTGTTCTGTGCCACTGGGGGTTTGCTGCTGCTCTCTCCGCCAATGGCATTCACACGCATGCATGGAAGGGCAGGTTTATGGATCTCCCTGCCTACTGGCTTTTCATGCATATGCGTGGTAGGGCGGGGAGGCCCCAGAACAGAGCCATGCCACCAAACTCAAAATATTGCAAATAAATTCGCTGCAAATGATATAATTTAGGCATGGGCAATACAAATGAATAAAATGACAACATTTCTTGAGCTGCTGAGAACAAAGTTTTTATTATTTTCGAATGATTTTTTGCGGGTAAGTACAGAAGACACAGACGAAGAGTTTGCCACAAGTCCAACGCCTTTACAGGAAAGGGTCTCAGAGCCACAAGGTCCCAAAAATGGCTGACTTCGGCATTTTTCAACAAAACCCATTGTGAAAATTGGGGGGTGAAGCCTGAGGGCATTTTTGAAAATACAGTCCATTCAGAAATAAACCAGGCCAAATTATCCATTAGGGTACCCTAACAGAAATAATTGATGCTAAAGTCATCTACCCCTTTTCTGAAGTACAGCAGCGCCCCCTAGGCCTTTTTTAATGGAAAATGCATTGAATTTCACCCAATTATGTTCAACAAACATTAGGTTTTGCATTGATATTAAAAAATGGTATGAATGGGTTGCCCGTGAAGTTTTTTTGGATCAATGCCCTGCAAAAATGTCAAAATTATTGGTGGGAGGGCAAACATTAACGCTACTCGCCCATTACTATATAAAATGCAGTGAAGTCGCTGATGCCGGCAGTTGTTTGCCCTCCCACTGCTACGAAATGAATCAAACGTTTCCCCTTCAGTAACCCGTGGTGATTAAAAAAAAAAAACTTTGCACTGTTTTTTACTATGTCCATATACCCTCCTCCCATGATAGTTTCAATGAGCTACTGTGAATAATTCATAGTAAAACACAGTGACGCGCAGTCGGGGGTTAGTTTGGTGAGGCAGAAACCTCTCCTTTGCTCAGGGGTGGGCAATTCAGGTCCTGCAGGGCCGGTGTGTATGCAGGTTTTTATTTCTATCAATTACCCTGATTAATTGAGTTAATTGATTGCATACACAAATATAGATTTGTGCAAAGATTAGATCAAAGAAAAAAAATGTATGTGGGGAGATGAGAACAGTCTTTGGTGGCCATTCATGATAATTTAAAGAAATGCGCCTGAAATGTAAGATTGCATAAATAGTTTGGCTAATTTAGATAATGAACTAATTAAAGGCCAGAAATTGGTGTGAAAACCAGGGACAGATACGGCCCTCATTGCCCACCTCTGCCTTTGCTTGATTAGCAATCAGACGATTAACTAGTTTAGTAAGACTATTCGGCAGAATGACGGGCCAGTTTAAGTTTCCGCGGCGTTATTACTCAGTACATCGAACCTGAAATGCTCACTAGACTGCAGATTTGCGCATACTTGCTTCCAGGAAGCCGAAGCAATGTCATCAACAAATATTAAAACAGTTCGACTTATGCAGAGTTCAATGCTTAATCAATATACAATGTATTCTCCTTTAAATACGCGCTTTTACATCCAAACAAAAAGCGGGCGATTATTTTCAGTCTTCTTTCATAATCCGATTGACAAAATGTTTAAACCGAATGAATTACCGAGAGCCGAGAATTTTTCCTAATTGATATTGCAGATTTCCATCCTTGCAGTCTCGAATTGAAGCATATACGTGAATGAATCTTGTGACCGGTGGGCTTCAAAGGCCTGGTGGTTCGGTTTATTCCTTGGTATATTTTACTGAAACTTCAGAAATAGGGTCACAGGATATTCTGTCAACAAACTATGTAGGGTACAGTAAAAAAATACGCTCACCTTTCTTGCTATTGTTGAGAAGAAATCACGGCGAACTCGCGATTTAACTTCACCAACTTCTGTCGAACTTATTTCACATCCCCTGGAGGTCTAGCCTGGACGAACAGACTCGTAATTTCTCAAATTAGATGGCTGTAAGCAAATCAGGGCTGTAGTTGGGATAAGACGTCGGCGTGGGCTATTTGAAATCCACCTCCTAAATGGATATTTTTGCCACGCCGTGCACTTGAAAATTTGTAAACACGGCGCAAATTTAGGCCACGCATTCATCCAACGGGTGAGCAATAGCTCTGTTCAAATTGCGTTTTTGGCCGTAATGTGCAGAGTTCATGTATGAAATGCGGGTATCCTATTGAAAAGGTTGCTTTTAATCAAACCATGGTGTTCATTTTGTATGAAAATGGTATTTACGTCATTTTTTATAAGTTTTCTGAGGCTTTTTTACCGCCCCAGTTCAGCTGTTACGCATTCCATTAGAGTTTATGCAGAGCGTTGCCCATGCCTACATAATTTGGGGATTTTGACAAAGTGGACCTGACTGAAATTCAGTTTTATTTGCATAGCACTTTTCCCAGAGACTGTCAAAAAGACGCTTTGCAGAGCATAAAAGGGTAGTGCCTAATTCCGAAAATGGCAAATGAGGCACAAAAAAAAAAAAAAAAAAAACTCCCAGTAGGGAGAAAAATCCTCAAACAGTGGTGAGAAAAAAACTCCCCAGTGGGAAGAGATCTCAGGAGGAACCCTGCTATAGTGGGGAAGCCGATCCTCCGCTGGCTAGCTAATCAGTAATGTTCAATTAAAGTCCATTAAAACTCATTAAAACATCCAAGCAGTGGTGTCTTTAGCTCCAGGAGGTGGCGAGGCAAGGATGGAGTAGAACCAGATCAGGACAGCAGGACAGCAGCAGCCAGCAACCACATGGTGAGGGACAGGGCTTGGATGGTCCATGGACTCAGTGTTCCTGAGAGAAAAGATCCCCAGAAAAAGACACAAAAAAGGGGGTTCGGCTCTGGATAAACTACTGCATACTAAATAAAATTCTGTCCTGTGTCAGGTACCAAGTTACAATTCTGGAGCAACTTGTCTAGAAACAGTCAACACTCCTCCATTAACTTATTGCAGCACAAAGGCCCTACACTCATACCAGGCCATAAGACCACATGGAATTACTTAACACTAGCATCCACCAGTACCTTATGGACATCCCTGGTGACTAAGGCTGTAGCAAGCCCCACTAGCACCGTTAATGCATGCTCAGTGCCACCGGTTACATGTGGATTTACTTAACACTAGCCACCACTAGTATCATTTGGACCATCCTGGTGACTAAGGCAGTAGCTAGCCCCACTGGCACTGTTAATGCATGCTCAGTGCCACCGGTTCCATGTGGATTTAATTAAAACTGATTTAAATTGTGAACCTACCCAGAAACTAGGCTGTAGTTAGTCTCACCAGAACCAAATAAATATACACAACTAATGCTGTTGTAGACATTGCATATTTCATTTTATAAAAGATTGTTCCATTCCAAAACCAGTAAAATTCATCTGTGCCTTTGGGTTAGGTTCTGAGCGGCACCTCTGTAAGATCTGCAAACGCTGATGCGTGGGGGAGCCCAGCGACTGTATGCGACGAATGGCTGATAAGCTCAGTCCAGAGCCATGCCAGATAGCAATAAAGCTTTTGTGGACTTCCTCCCCAAGGTGCTTACTAAAGTGTTAATGGTCTTACTGTTACTTTGTACGGGGGTGTAGTTAGAGGGCTCTGGCTGACACAATGCCCCTGTGCGAGTCATATTACTGGCCTAAGTCTTAAGTTAAAGTCCAGTTATACACTGAAAAAAATGTTTTGTTGAATGAACATAATTTTTTTAAGGTAAGTGGTTGCACGAAATATTTTTATCTGAAGCTAGATATTTTTATTATGTTGACTGAACTAATTATTTTTAATTAAAGTCAAATAAATTATATTATGTAACTCCTCTTTAACTATTTTGAGCACATTTTACTCAAATTTCCTTAGTAAATCCAATAAAACCCATTTTAAATATACTTAAATAAATTAAGTATGCTTTTTAAAACTTTTTGTGCTCGTTCAAATCAATTAAATTGTTTAAATACTACCGATTTTTATTAAATTGATTCTAATGAAATATTTTTAGCTATCATACATCACACAGAACCAAAAAATGTGTTTAGACAACCAACTTTAATATGGTTCAAATATTTAACATCTCACATCAGAGCAGTCTAATGAGCCAAGAATATTTTTCTAAGATGAAAAACTGTAAAATACTCAGTGCACAGATAGCAACACAGTTAACTTTAACAAATAGATCAATCTGTTTGCAAAAGAAAATTTGCTGATTTGCTGAAAATCTGACTGTGTAAACAACCATTTATAAAGGATAAGCTGACATGTTAAGTGAAGTCTCCTGATATGCCACAAGACAGACACTGCATAACTGTGACTGAAGAATTTCTACAGTCCAACACCGATTTTGTTCTTTAGTCCAAGGACTTTGGGGGAAAGCTTTTCCCTATCCATTCCCATGAGTACTTTTTGAATGAATTCGTAATAGTATTTCAGTTCCTTGGGGTAGGCCAGGTTCAGTGTGTAGATCACTCCAAGCATCACTGTGCAAGCCTGGGCTGCAGATCCAATGTTGTCCAGGATGATTACTCCATCAACAGAAATTCCGATGTCATCATGATGTCCAGGATCTCCATTCTCCTTGCAGATGACGTAAATGCCCATGGCCCACTTCTGCATGTCTCTCAGTCTGGCATTTCCTTCCATGTCCTGCATATATTACTAGGAGAAAAGGGAAACATTAGAATGCTTTGCCACAAATAAACATTATTTTTTAACATAGATTGTCCATCTGCACGAGAGATATTTTTAGATTTCAATCAGGGCACTGTCCATTTGTGCATGAGGTGTTCTATGGGCACTGTGTGTTCCAAGGTGTGCTTTTGTGCTTCAACTTATAGCTGGCTCTATCATATGAGCAACAGGAACAAAACATTTTACTATACTAACTTGGACAGGTAAAGCAGCACAAGAAACATCACCACATGTCAAAGATTCTATAATGGTGCACTGTCACAGTAAATTATACCTTATTGAACCCCGTGGAGTAATTCGTTCTCTGCATTTGACCCATCCTATTGTTAGGAGCAGTCGGCAGCCACAGACAGCGCCCGGGGACCAACTCCAGTTCTAAAACCAGTTCCTTGGTCAGGGGTACTGGTTGGAGTGTTCCTATGATGCATGTTTTTGTGGGTGGGGGAAACCGGAGTACCTGGAGAAAACCCACGCGAACACGGGGAAAGGCCCCACACAGAAAAGCCCCAGGCCGGAATCGAACCCATAACCTTCTTGCTGTGAGGCGATAGTGCCAATCACTGCACCACCATGCCACATTATTCTTTTAAACAGAACAGACACCTCTGATGTACACTGAAGAGACCTAGTGGGGAGCCAAAACAACAGGACAAACAACTTCAGAAACAAATACAAGTTACATTCAGAACATTAAACTTACCATATACTCATGGATCAGATGTCCATCATCCTCACCAAGGTAGAGGCAAAGTGCTCTAAGGACTGCTGCCCTTTTTGAATGAACATCACTTGTAGCCTGTGTGAAGAGATTACACTGATTAAAAACATTTTCAGGCACTAAAGTAATTACAAACATATTACAAAAATATGCTATGATCTGCACATTCACTACGCTATGAAATCAGGGACGTCTACAGGGTTGTAGAGGGGCAGGGGCTCAGAGTCTGAAAAGGGCAGTGAAATCACGCGCGAGCAAAAAAATTTTTTGGCGTTTATTTATTAATTAAAACGCATGATATGGTTTTTAACATCACAATCTGATCAGATTATGTTGATGACTGTTTTTCATTTACAATCTGATCTGGTGGTGAGTGAGCCTATAGTCAAGGACCAAGTCCACCAAGTCTAATTATCTCAACTTTATGTATGATATCACCTGATATGGTGGTATATGGACAAATAATACATCAAATGAAAGCTCTTGTTGCTCTCTAAAGACTGCTGTTGTTAGAAATACACAAAATGCAATACTTTTCTTTTTATGTCCCAATGTATTCATCCCCTCCAAATTAAGCCAATAATTGAGCCGCATTGATTAATTATTCAAGTTTAAGGATATGAAAATTTTGAAAAGAACAGTCCCTTTAGTAAACATTAGTCAATAACCATGCAAAGTTTTAAGTTCATACATGTTTCCAGTGAGAAGAAACCTGCACCCCAAACATCAATAAGGTAAAATTGGTATTTTTGAAGGTAGAGAACCCCCTTAATTCAGGCAACTCCTGAAAAACAGGAATTGGAGTGAACTCTGCTTGCTTGTGAATATTCAATAACTGATCCGGGCCTGCCATCTAGTGGTAAAATGTTGTTACTGCTTGCACAAATTTGCAGCTCCATATCCGTTGGCGGGGGTGATTCTAGATTAGCCAAATACTCGAGACGGGTTCAATCGTCAAAATTTTGGTGTCAACAAATTTATTCCATCCTAGACAACGCGAAATGGGGCTCAAAGCGCAAAATACCGAATTGTCCTTTAACTAGCGGCTATAACTTGTGAGAGGTGGGTGCAGAGTCAGACCACACAGAGGATGCTCATTGCTCACTTCACTTCGTCAGTCATCTTACAAGAATACACCGTG
Organism: Gymnothorax javanicus; assembly: GCA_029692085.1. Taxonomy (NCBI): domain Eukaryota; kingdom Metazoa; phylum Chordata; class Actinopteri; order Anguilliformes; family Muraenidae; genus Gymnothorax; species Gymnothorax javanicus. The sequence goes on from CM056194.1 coordinate 141,564,542, forward strand.
CACAAACGAATACCGCTGCAAAACCTACTCACCGACCAGTTGTTTACTCCCACTGTTGCTTCAGTTCATGAAGAAAATACTGAACTACTTTCTTGAGTAGTATTAAGTAGTAGTTCTAGCTGCAGTAAACATACAGTTTTGAAATCACTCCGCCCAGCCGGTGTGCCTGGAATGTAGTTCCGGTTATGCATATCCCTCGAAAATAACTCTGTCTCGTAATTATAAATTATTATTTCATAGCGTGGTGAATGTGCATGTCATAAAATATGCTCGAGAGCGTTTTGGAGCCGTCTGATTGTGTTTTTTGATGAGTTTTGAAGGAGCGAGGACCTCGCCATTCACTTTCATTATGTTAAGCTAAGCAGCTCGCGTCCCCGAATCTCAAAACAGCGGGCACGGACAACTGAAGGTAATGCACCAACTCATATTACTATACGAATTATGGCAATAGGCCAATTTGCCAAAATGTTTAAATATCCCTTTAACCACATGGACATTCTAATATCAGGAGCATTAGCAAGCTAACACATTCTTGGCTAAGTTAATCACCCGAATTAAATAGGCCCATAGCTGTAACTACTTGAGTATATAAACATTTGAAAAAAGTAAATATGGCTTACACCGTGGAAAGTTAAACTACAACATACCAATGATTATTAATTAATAAATAAAGAAAGACTTACCCAAACAATTCGGAATTCAGCCTGGGAGCGACGTGCACCTGCAAGGCGTCCAGACTTCGAAAGTCGTAACTGACCTCAAGCTCCGCCTCCGAAAAAAGTATGTTCTTCTTTAAGTCAAAACTTCAAAATCCAAACCGGATGTTATGCGCAATTTGGTTGAATTAAATTTTTTCGAGCTACATTTAATTAAATAAAATACGATAGTCATATTTTTGAAAATGTATGTTGAAATTACTTATATTTTTTAAGTGGAGTTAAATAACACACCTATTTCTATTAAAATATGCTTAATTAATATATGGAACATTTACTAGGGGTCAAAATCACTTTTTTCAGTGTATTAATCTGTTTCAAATAATCTAAACCACTGGGAAGTGCATAATGTGCTTATATGTTAAATCATGTTCTTATATATCCAAATAGCACTTATATACTTATAACCCAATTAAACTATATATTAATTCATCTTAAGACTTTTTCATGACAACTGCATCATATTAGTACATACTCATATCATGTTTGGTCTTGTTATTCTCGGGGGAATCCAAGGAGTTGAATGGAGTATGTTTCATTCCCATTGAAATTATGGTTCATTCCCTTTTGGAAACTCATGAGAATTTGGTCAGAATACTCTCTGGTAATCACCCTATTCTCCTCTCTCTGCTGAAGTGTTTTATTACCTCCTCCCCATGGGGGGAACCCAAAAACTAGACTCGACCCCCCTTCCAGGAGTTTATGGCCATGCCGCCTGGATCAAAGACGTGGTTTGGCTTAAAGCAAAGAGAAACAATCCATTCTGGGAAGATCGTATCCGATCTGTCCCCGCGTACGTAAATACGTGAGTAGCCTTTTCAATGATGTAACATCGTATTTCGAATTTCCCACGCACGGTAACGCGTGTATCCTTTTCCTCCAGGTATGACTTTATTCTCCTCTTCTAAATTATGCGTAACTTGTAATTGGCTTAACGTTGATTTGTTTGATTTAAGCTTTTGCCTACCTGGTGAATAAACTATTGTTATATTCCTTTGAACTTGCGTGGTATCCATGAATCTTAACACTTGTACATTCTTTCTAGCCACGTTACGCCGGAGACTTAGGGGTTAAGCTCACCCAATGACTGACTGATCAGCGGCTTTGGGATGAGAATTGGTTTTATTAAGTTGGAGAGACAATCATGATCTACTTACATAAAGGGTTATGTATCGCCGGTTCTGGGATTTTAGCCTTAATGAAACCCATGGACGAAAAGTCGGTTATCTGTTAAAATTCCCTGAAGGAACCCATGGGCGTGCATAGATCTGGGTTCGCAGTAATCAAGCCAAAAGATGCTGTTGCTGTGATGTTTGACTTCCAATCCTCTAGTATTACCAACGAACCTAAGCTGCGGGAATAATGCCAAACCCGGGGGCATATATTTTAGTGACACAGGCCTTTACTTACGAGTCCGGGAGGTAATCACCCCGAGATCCACGCAGGTTCTCCCTAAATTATAAATTTCAATTCTAATTTGGAGTCAGATATTTAACGAGGGTATAACTAAATTCATCATTATAAATTTATTATGGAGTCAGATTAATGGTAACCGTTGTGTTTTTGTGCCCCGTCCTTCGAACGGAGAAATATATCCATTTTATTGTGAGTCGCACCAGCCAGGACGTCGCGCGTGCTAATACTAGGAATTTACACGCATATACCTCCAGCCCGGGCTCTTCCTCCCTTGGTCGAGTCGCTTGGGTTTTACACTGTTAATTAAATGTAAGTTTGACTAAAGAAGTACGTTTTCAGCCCACTCTTGAAAACAGAGAGTATGTCTGAAGCCTGAATTTGTCTTGAGAGATTGTTCAATAAAATTGGGCTTTGCTTCCAATGGTAACTCTGGATAAATTTGGAATTTTCAAATATCCAGCACATTGTGAACGAAGTAATCTTGGTGGGGGGTAAGGAATGAGAAGAGTGCTAAGATATTCTGGAGCCAAGTCATTTAAAGCTTTTAAGTTGGCAGCAAGGGCGTAGGTTTGTATATGGAAGATTGGGACATGTCCCTTCCAATATTTTGAGAAGCTGGATTGTCCCTACCAATATTTCAGCAAACTCGTTCTTATCATCTTTCCAGACAAGCCACATAAGGCCCAATTGTGGTGGCTACGTCTCCAAGACAATCTATTTATGCATTCTAGCATTTGATTGGCTGAAAGGGCGGGGCTATCTGATGGCTAAAAGTCAAGAGTAAACTGACCACGCTATTCAGGTCATGAATATTCATTTTTGTCCAAAGCGGGGCTTGAGACTTGCAACTGGATCGCAAGCTTTGATTACATGTGTTTGCAATGGCATACCTGAAGAAGAGAACTGTAATTTGGCATTTGTTCCACATTTTTCTTCATTGCGTAACTATAGCACTTTTCCCATGGCCCAACTCATGACATACATTGATATTACCTTAGGTACGTATCACTTTTGTGGAAATTTCATTGTCTGAGAGAGTGAGGAAAGAAAAGTTGCTCCATGTTAAGTCATGCTGCTAATATTTCGCCAAACTGAATGCCAAGTGTAATGTTGATCTAACTAGTCAGAAACAGATGGTTACTTAACGTGAAAACTTGCTAGCTACCTTAAGTTAGTATTTACCGGAAAATAATGTCAACGAATATCAATTAAACATGTTCGCTAGTTTCAACTAGCGAACTAAACCTGGTTTCTGTCACATGTTGGTTCGGGTTGCTAGCAGAAATAAATATATGCCAAGTAGATATGTCAAATTATGAGGTGAATTTCAGTGGAGAAATCCCGCGAAGGTGCCATTATGAATGAATTATTTTATATGCAGGAACCACAGCAGCAAGCTAGAGAAACAGAGCAAGCTGTTGGGGATACAGGTGTATCAGGGCTTCAGGTGAGGTCATAATTATGACTTGTTCCGTGGAATTATAGGGAAAGCATTAAAGTTAGTCTCATGATGTTCAGTAAATATAACCTTTGAAAGTCAAAATGTCCCAACCAACTTTGGCTCAGTGGGGGAAATGAAAGAAACATGTAATTGTAAATCTAACATGATCCAGTCCGATTAACGCTCGGTTTGCGGCTTGTCCAATTCATAGTCGGTGGTCCATTTTGAGGTGTTAATCGCGGCTGCAATTGCGTTAGCGCATATTAAGATTGCGAGCTGGCTTGCTAACGTAGTTATATATCCACTCACTTGGTATCAATGTCCAGGTTACTAGATCTGAGCGGGTTTCATGAGTGCGCTGAGATGGTTTGCAGCTGTCAGTTAAAGGGAAAGTTCACCCAAAAATGAAAATTCACTCATCATATACTCACCCCAAGGCTAATTGAAGGGTCAGTTAATTTCTTTTGTCCTCTAAATAGTTTTGGAGTTTTAAGGAAAAACAGCATTGAAGAGAAATCCAAATGAATGGAATCCTATGGTGGCCACTTTTTCAAGCTTAAAAAAAGCAACGTTAAAAAACATAAAATGCCTCCATACTGTTCGTGTGATATTTCGAAGTGTCTGCAAGCCCCGACATTATGATTTGACTCAAAAAGACATCATTTTCACTATGTTTTTTGCCTAAATGTCCAATGTAGCCACTTAGCCAAGAGCCATGTTTTTTTTCCTCGGGAAGAGTGAAGTTCCGTTACTTAGAGGACTCAAAATACGAAGAAGAAGAAGAAGAGGACCTAGAAACACCTGCCATAAAACTAGAAGAAGGAGAGGACCTAGCCTCGAGCTTGTGTTTACATGCATGCAGTTAACTATGCCGCACGCGATAGGGAGATCTGCGCACATCACGTTTATAATTTACAAAGTGTGTATTTTGCTGTGAACCTTTTTTACATTTCAGTGGCTATTTCGCTGTGCCCTCTGATACACATGCGCAGTTGTATTATTTTTGGATTTGCTCATAGAAATCAATGGATAATAGTGAATACTTATAACTTTGCCATTGAGGCACCTAGCTCGCATATACATACATTGAATATAGTTAGCTAAGTTGGCATAAAGGCTCTCCTACTAGCTAGCTAACGTTATATTTCATGCATTTAAATTTAGTCAATTTAAAATGCATATAGCCATTATTATGCAAACTAATTTGGCTGGAGTTGCACCGCGAGTATTTAGCTCGCTAGCTGGCATTAAAATGCGCCGAATAAAAGGGTTGCCAGCTAAAGCTGCTTTCACACCGGACGCGAAACACGACAGATTACATTCAAAGTCAATGCAGTGTTAATTTTGCGTCCGGTGTGAAAGCATCTTAACATTGACTAAAGCCCAACGCCCACTGGAGGCGTGAGACGCTCTTCAAAAAATTGGTTACATTAATTTCAATGGAGCAACGCCCACTGGCAGCATGTGACGCGCGTCAGATTTTTACTTTTCGCCACTGCTGAATTTCTTAAGCGTCAACACATTAGAAATGCATTTGTCTTTTAGGTTATTAAACTATCTTGCTTTGTCATGGTTGGTGACTCACATTTAGTGGCAACCTCACATGCAGTTGTCGAAACGCTGCTGGGTGAAGTAAAGTGAATCATAATCTTAATTTACTTGACGGCAAAATTTAGGAGGAAAATTATGCCCGTATATAACGTATAGTGCACAGTAACCTGAACGTCGCACTTTGTCATCACTTAAAATAAGCTTCGTCGGTAGGTGTTTTCAAAATTAAATGTTGTCTTGTTGAATATTTTGAGAGTGACACCCATGGCTTTTCGGTCGTGTTGACAGCTGTCAATGTTGATGCGGCTGACGCTTTCAGTGGGCGTTTAAAAGCCTCAAGACAAAGTTCGGAGTTTGACGCGACGCTTTGCCGCCAGTGGGCGTTGAGCTTAAGAAACCAACAAACTAGTTTCGTAAACTATAAACGTGATAAATCACCATGGGCGCAGATCTCCCTATCGCGTGCGGCATAGTTCACTGCTTGAATATAAACACAAGCTCGAGGCTAGATCCTCTTCTTCTTCTAGTTTTATGGCGGGTGTTTCTAGGTTCTCCTCTTCTTCTTCTTCTTCTTCTTCTTCTTCGTATTTTGAGTCCTCTAAGTAACGGAACTTCACTCTTCCAGAGGAAATAAAACATGGCTCCTGGCTAAGTGGCTACATTGGACATTTAGGCAAAAACGTATTGAAAATGATGTCTTTTCCAGTCAAATCATAATGTCGGGGCTTGCAGACACTTCGAAAATGTCACACGAGCAGTATAGAGGCATTTTATGTTTTTTAACATTGCTTTTTTTAAGCTTGAAAAAATGGCCACCATAGGATTCCATTCATTTGGATTTTTCTTTAATCCTGTTTTTCATTAAAACTCCAAAACTATTTTGAGGACAAAAGAAATTAACTGACCCTTCAATTAGCCTTGGGGTGAGTATATGATGAGTGAATTTTCATTTCTGGGTGAACTTTCCCTTTAAGGTTGCGGCAAGTTCATGTATGTGGCATCTTTGCATGAAAATTTTGGAGGAACCTTGCCTAGCATATTAAAAAAACGGAGAAACACTCATTCGGATAATTTCTGTGTAAAGTAAAGGCAGCATTTGTGCTCAGATTTTTAAAAATTTTCCAGCTCCAGCTTCCCACATCACATACCTGTCCCTACCAATTCTCACATTAAACCTACAGGCAGCCAATGAAGATTTTTGAGCCCTGGGCTAATATGGTCACATTACTTTGTCCTCTTGAGAACCCCAGCGGCAGTATTCTGCACAAGCTGAAGCTGCTTCAGTGCAAAGCAAGTGCAACCAGACAGTAAAATGGTACAGTAGTCCAGCCGAGAGGACACAACTGCGTGAACCATTTTTTCAGTGTCCTGAAGCCATTTTTCTGAGTTTAGAATTAGACATGTTTTTTTTTTTTTTTTAAAAGATTTCTTTGGGGGGGATTTTTACCTTTATTTGACAGTTACAGTGTAGAGAGAGACAGGAAAGTTGGGGAGAAGAATGGGAAGACATGCAGCAAATGACCCGAGCTGGAATCGAACCTGGGTCGCCGCGAGAAGGACACAGCCTTTATGGTGCGCGTGCTTAGACCGATGTGCCACCAGGGCGCCCCAGAATTAGACATGTTTCTAAGATGGAAAAAGCCATTTTTATAATGTTTTTGATAGGAGTGTGGAGAGAGAGTTCTGAATCAAGAGCGACACCCAGGTTTGTAATAACATGTTATGTTTCTGCCTCATGTGTGTTGTTTTGTCATTGTGCTTTTACTTTTTTCTTTGTGCTTGTGCCATTTTTTCCGAGCATCACTCCTTGTTTCTGTTTCAGCTTTCTTCCGCCTTCTGAGGATTGATTCACTCTTGCCCAACTCCCGTGATGTCGATTGACAGCCTTTAGTGTGCCTGCGTCTCGTTGTCTAATCACACTTCCTCATTCGGAATCGGCTTGTGGTATTTCATTCGTTATTTCCACCTGTGCTTAATTCGGGGTCTCGCTAAACTCTGAGTGAATATATTCTTTGATAGGTTCATTACTAACTCGTACTAACCAGCACTTATTGGGGGTGATTGAATATAATTGTCACATAGTATCAGAGGTCGCATTAACCAAATATTTTCTGTCATTGACGGATTTTTTTTAACAATGACGGAACATTTTGAAGGCCGTCCGTCATTTTGACAGAATGTAATTCACACCCACGTCCAATTGGTGGTGGGTGTCATATTGTCTCGAGCATTGTCTTTGATCTGTATGACAGAGATGCCAAGTCTCACGCATTTGGCGTAGGTCTCACATATTTTTTAGGCTTATTCACCATAGTCCGCAATTATTCAATGAACACTTATTAATGAGATTCTCACGCGGAATCAAAATCCTTGTGCATTGAAGTTTCAGTTTCACTTGCGTAAAGGTGGACCTTGCCATGGAAAGCGATTATGACTCCGGACTTCTCGTGCTTCTCTTTACTCAGGGATTGGAAACAATGCATGCGTTTCATGATCGTTTAAATTGTTTAAATGAAATAAGACCATTTGAAACGTCTTTATGCCATTCCATAGCTTTCAAACCCTCAGTAAAGACAAGCGTGAGAATTCCCAAGTCATAATCAATCTCGTGTCACGACTGGGGAAATCCACCATAATGCACGTGAAACTGATTAACTTAATGCACAATGACTTGAATTCCGCAAGTGAATTTCCTCAGTTCGCGTTGATTGAATAATTGCTGACTATGGCACAGGAACTTCAATGCCACTAAGAGGCGAGAGACTCAAGCCGAATGCGTGAGACTTGGCATCTCTGGTATGATCCTGTATTCCTCATATTTTTGTAATATGATCATTTGCTCTTCATTTGCAAAATATGCTGCTCTGCTACCAGTAGACGATTGGTCATATGCTACAAACGCCGTCTCTGTTATGTGAACATGCAGATATCTAGGTCAGGAAAGCCCTGGTTGACATAACGAGTTGACAAGCAGCTTCGTAGGACCGCTTAGCGAGACTGCGGTTGAAAGGCTTAGTGGAGCCCAGCAATAACTGAAAGCATTGTTCATTTGCGCACTGTTACTGTGTAGGGGGAGAAATCATTTGTTATGTTTTATAAAGTTCATACAGTAAGTTTGAAAATCCACGCAGTGCTGTATTTAACACAGTGCGCAATGTGTGTCTACATGAATCACTATCGGCATCAGCTAATGTGTAATCTATAAATTATTCTGTTTATTTTATTAAAAAAATAAACGATTATCATTTAAAAAAATAAAATTACAATGACGGATCATAATTGATTATGATGGAATTTTTATGCCCCTGTCCGTCACAATGACAGACAATCAGAAAGTGTAATGCAACCTCTGCGTAGTATTAACCTTAATTAACTCATTAGCGTGTGCAAGCGTTTCTAGCTTTTGTAATTTCTTCCTAAGCTTTCCCTGTTAACTACGTTTACGCTATGCTTTCCTTCGCTTCTCGCGTAGTGTTTTTATACTTGTTAGTTTAGATTACGTTGATCTAAACCGTCTAGTTTGATTGATTTTCTGTGTCTTGTCTCGAGTAATTATTGTCATCCCGGTTTTCGTGTCCATGTCTATTAATCCCATGTGTTTCTTTTTACCTTGAGATTGCCTTCCGAGTCCCCGCCTCCTTCCGTGTGTATTTCAGTGGGCAAGAGTGGAGAGATCATCAGACGGAACTTTGTCAGCACTCGGTACATTGTGAAATCTCTGGTCCAAACCCTTCCGAGTATTTTTCCTTGAGCCATTCCCGAGTCCTGTGTTTTTGCGTCCACGTCTTGTTTCCCTTTTTGTCTATTCTCCCAGTGTTTCCGTCAGTCAGTTAGGTGAAGTTTTTGTTTTCTAGTTTAGCCACTCATTGAGTGTGTACTTTTGTTTCCCCCTGCCTTGGGCAGTGTACCTTAGTTTTTCCCATTTGTTCAGTGCATTGGCATGGTGTTTTGTTTCTGGCCTGCTTGCCTGCTTTTCTCCATTAGCGTTTGGTGTTTGTAATAAACTCGTTTTTTCCTGCATCTGGTGTCCATCTGACCACTTCTTGACACAACAGCTTTGGCAGAAATGGAAACAGAGAGGCCATCTTGAGAGAAAACTTGAGGAATGTGTATCTAAGTGATTTGGGACCGTGATATCTCAATCTCATCTGGATTTCATGAGAGAAAATAAAAGCTCAAATGAAATGCGATGTCTGCAACACATTCCAAAGAAGTTGGGACAGGTTCTTGATCACCACTGTGTTACATGAGCTCTGTTTTTATGGACAATGAGCAATGGTTTTGGAACTCATTGTTGGAACTGCAAACCCCAGTTCCAATGAAGTTGAGACGTTGTGTAAAACCTGAATAAAAACAGAATACAACGATTTGAAAATCATTTTCGACCTATATTCCATTGAGTACACTACAAAGATGAGATATTTAATGTTCAAACTGATAAACTTCATTGTTTTTTTGGAAATATTCGCTCATTTTGAATTTGATGACTGCAACACATTCCAAAAAATCTGGGACAGGAGCATGTTTACCACTGTGTTACATCCCCTTTCCTTTTAACAACAGTCAATAAACGTTTGGGAATTGAGGACACTATTTGTCGAAGCTTTGTTGGTGGAATTCTTTCCCATTCCTGCTTGATGTACGACTTCAGTTGCTCAACAGTCCAGGGTCTCCGTTGTCGTATTTTGTGCTTCATAATGTGCCACACATTTTCAATGGGAGACAGGTCTGGACTGCCGGCAGGCCAGTCTATTACCCGTACTCTTTAACTATGAAGCCACGCTGTTTTAACACGTGCAGAATCAGGCTTGGCATTTTATTGCTGAAATAAGCAGGGATGTCCCTGAAAAAGATGTCACTTGGATGGCAGCATATGTTGCTCCAAAACTGTATGTACCTTTCAGCATTAAAGGTGCCTTCACAGATGTGCAAGTGACCCATGCTACGGGCACTAACACATACCCATACCATCATAGATGCTGGCTTTTGAACTTTGCGCTGATAACAATCTGGATGGTCCTTTTCCTCTTTAGCCCGTAGGACATGACGTCCATGATTTCCAAAAACAAAATGTGGGCTCATCAGACCACAGCACACTTTTCCACTTTGCATCAGTCTATCTCAGATGAGCTCGGGCTCAGAGAAGCCGACGACGTTTCGGGTGTTGTTGATATATGGCTTTCGCTTTGCACGGTAGAGTTTTAACTTGCACTTGTAGATGTAGCGACAAACTATGTTAACTGACAATGGTTTTCCGAAGTGTTCCTGAGCCCACATGGTTATATCCTTGACAGAATGATGCTGGTTTTTAATGCAGTGCTGCCTGAGGGACCGACAGTCAGAGGCTATCAATGTTGGTTTTCGGCCTTGCTGCTTATGTGTAGAGATTTCTCCGGATTCTCTGAATCTTTTGATGATATTATGGACCGTAGATGATGAAGTACCTAAATTCCTTGCAATTGCACATTGAGAAACGTTGTTCTTAAACTGCTGGACTATTTGCCCACGCATTTGTTCACAAAGTGGTGAACTTCACCCCATCCTTGCTTGTGAACGACTGAGCCTTTCAGGGATGCCCCTTTAATACCTAATCATGACACTCACCTGTTTCCAATTAACCTGTTTGTAATATTTATATTGGTAGCGGGTCTTCTCTTCAAACAATTGCACACAAATAAGAATAACTGCAGACCAAGGGTTCTTTCATTAGTTTACTCGCCTTGTGCATACGGAACAATCCAGTCTACTACACCGCCATTTCTCTCTCCTCTCTCTTTTTTCGACCCCCTGTCTTCTCCCCAGCATTCCCAGTCTCCCCACTCAAAACTCTCTCTCCCATCATGCACATCATCCTATGCATACAGTATTGCACAGACTACTAATGAACATGTATTTTTGTGTAACCCTTATTACAGTAACAGTATCTGAAAAGTAACTTATTTTCCAGGTCTTACATGTTCACCTGTGGAATGTTCCAAACAGTTGTTTTTTGAGCATTCCTCAACTTTCCCAGTCTTTTGTTGCCCCTGTCCCAGCTTTTTTGGAACGTATAGCAGGCATCAAATTCAAAATAAGTGAATATTTCCAAAAAAACAATACAGTTTATCAGGTTGAACATTAAATATCTTTGTAGTGTACTCAATTGAATATAGGTCGAAAAGGATTTGCAAATCATTGTATTCTGTTTTTATTCACGTTTTACACAACGTCCCAACTTCATTGGAATTGGGTTTGTAATTGAGAACACTAATTGTTGGAGTATTGAAAGAAAAATTTCCAACTTTGTTCTCTTCGTCCAGTTTTTTTAGGAACAAGCTTTTTTCCTTGATGCGGGTCCAGGACTGGGACCGCGTCCCTCTTGAGCAACGTACTCATCCTGGCGAAGTCTGTATGACATCTGACTGCATCGTAGAAACCAGTGGCCAGTGACTGTCTGCCCAGCCTTACCTGTCATATCTGTGCTGTACAGTGTTACTCTTGTCTGGAGTGGTTCTGTCTCCAGTTTGTAGCGTATTGCTGTCAATAAACTACATGTTGGATTGCCCATCTGACTCCACACTTGATTCCTGGTCTGGACCATAACACCTGTGCCCCTCTGTGTCAGTTGTACCTTTGCAGAAGTTCAGGTTGCCAATGTCAAGAGCACTAATGTAGCCCCAGACAATGATAGACACTGCTTTTTGAGCTGGCTGCCAATAACAGCAGTTGATATTATTTTCAAAAGTATTTGGAAAGATGGAGATGGACTTGCCAGACTACAGCACTCCTTTTCCTTTCCCTGTCAGTCCCCTTCAGATGAGCTGGAGCCCAAAGAAGTTGGCAGTGCCTCTGAATGCTGCTGAGTTATATCATGGCATAGAGGAGTCATCACTTCCATTTTATGATGCCACTACAAGCTGTGTCCACTGACCAACTTCTTCCAAAGTATTCGCGAGCACACTTGGTTATGTCAATCACAGAAGTATATTGGTTCTTAATTCTTTGCCATCTGGGGGCTTAAAGGTCACACACATCCAATTTTACGCAAGGAGATTCCTCAGATTTCTCTCGATTCTCAGAATCTTTTCACTATATTATGGACTTATACAATGGTGAGGTGCAATTGCACATTGAGATCTGCTATTTACACAATATGACTTGAGAGGGAGTGCCATTATACAAAATGTTGTCGCAACTGTGATTTGGTGGTGGGCACGAGTCCAAAGACTGAGTGCCACAGATAAACACAGCTGTGACAATATCAAATATAACAGCACGAGGCAAAGTGTATATAGCAATTATACAAACTACAACAGTCAAGAAACAGTACATTTATTTAAAAATAACAAATAATTAACATTTCAGACACAATATGATCCAATTTTTAGTGTGGTTTTTTTGGATAAAGTAAAATATAGGAGTGGTGTAATGCTAAATATGAGCACTCCTAGACAGATTCTTGTCCCGACATATAATGATTATAATGTAATAAACTGAAGACGGCAAATGCAATATGCTATTTTAATCACTTCAAAAAAAGTTATTAGCTTTGTACGTGACTGTCTTTGTGGTTTGACATCTTCTAATTCCAAAATCATATGCCATAGAAATCAAAATCAGCCAATTACCGATCAATCTTACTCCTCTATTGAAATTGACTACGTGTAACTTAGGTTCTTGAACTGGGCTATGAATATTGGAAAAACAGTTTATGGGTAGCCGGAGAAGGGCACATCATTGAGTGGTTTCATGTGGACCTCAACATAAACCAATGCTGCACCTAATTACTGTAGCATGGAGGATCCCCCTTGCTAAAATTATAGGGAAGAAAAACCTTGAGCTGCCGACTAAGTTTTTCAGTGATGTAATTACAAAAGCAAACTGGGGAATCTCATTGGTTTCTGAACACATGTTGAATTTTGTGAAATGGTGATGGAAGTATTAAGTGGTTCACTCTCTTTGAAATCATAGCCGATCACCATGTTTCAACTTTCAGAAAAAGATAAGTTGCACTCAGCTTCCTTCAATGCTGAATACTTATTTAATTTTCTGGTGAAAGTGAGCCCAGAATCAGTTCAGCCCCAGTGGAAACGATCTGACAAATACTGCAACATGGCGTAACATATCTGTTCTTGTGTCCCTGACTCTATCCTCCTCCACATCCTATTAGTGTCAATACCATTGCAGCTCTCCTTTTTAACATTACGAGGCACAATTTCCAAGCCCCAAATTTAAAAAAAGTTTTGTATTTTTGCTGATTCTTTGTCCTAAAAATAAAGAAGGAAGCTTCTATCTCTGCTGTAATATTAAACACGGGAAAACAGCTAAATCTTCATGAAAGACCCATCAGTACCTACATAATGACACAGCATTATCCTTTATATTGCATAAAAGTAAATGTATTCAAAAGTTATCTATAAGGTAGCCAGGTTAACTTAAATGTCAGGCACTGCTTTTGATCCATGGCCTCTTGAATAGGCCCTGGAATTCTTTTTCTTGGAGTGCTTTTTCATTTCGGTAGTAACGCAAAACTATGACAGCTTTCAGACTTAATTTTTATTTTTTTTTTTTCATCTTGTGAAACCATAAATCTATCTTTCACCCCTGAAAAATCCACTTAAAATCCAGTCCATGCCTATTTGTAATAATCCCTTGTCTTGAGGTCAACCACTTAAAAGAGCTTTTTATGTGAAAACTTCTGTAAAAATAAATTAACATTTAAAAATGCATTCTATTCTTATCTTTTTCCTCCTGTTTCAAACAATCAATTCACCCTCTGAAATGGTATTAATCTGCAAGACCTCATGGCACTTAAAATTAAAATGATTTTTTCAAAGAATTGTAAAGAATGCATGCAAACCTGAATATCCTTTTTTTAATGTGCAGGTAATGTGTTCTCTGCAGTTATTTTTCCCCCCATTTTCTCCAATGATATCTGGAGGACAACTTACGTGGAAACTAAGAGAACAAAATTTAATGAAGGTTTTATTAAATTAAAAATGAAACAGGAGTCATTTTATGTCTATGTAATAATCAAGCAATTAACGAGCATCTGAAATTTGATCATGGTTAAGGTGCTTTGTTAGCAGTGAACCCCCCTTAAGCGTGATAAAATCACAGTGACCCACGGCCTCTTCTGGCTTATGTTATGAGGGCAAGACAAATTAATATACCAACATTTAATAATGATTGGCATTAGTTATCTATAATAATTAATGCAAATTTAATTATTCCATTAAGAAATGTAGTTTGTTGTAGGCTAGCATACACTGCAGTTGCCTAGCAGCAATGCAACTGAACCTTACAACCACAACTCAGAAAAAGTTGGGACGGTATGGAAAAAGTTCAGAATGCAACAGAAAGTAGTAATTTCTGAATTTACTGTGACTTGTATTCCATAGCAGACAGAATGAAGACGAGATGTTTCGTTTGGTAAACTTAGTCTAATTTGTAAATATACGTCCATTCATGCCATTAAAAATTTGGGATGGGGGAAATTTAGGACAAGTAATCAGGTAAACAAAAAAAGAATAATGGAGTAGTTTGAAGTAGCTCATGTTAGCAGATGACTGTAATCATGATTTGGTACAAAAGCAGCATCCTTCAAAAGGTCTTGTCTTTCAGGAGCAAAGATGGTCTGAGGATCGCCAATTTGCCCACAAATGTATGAGAAAGTAAAGAGAGTGGCCGCAATCACAAACCAGTCTTTAGCGGTTTTTAAGGTACATCAAAGATAGGGTAGGCAATTTATTTTAGAGGCAATTTTTGTTGTATTGGTTGAAATTCTCCATCAAAGTTCATTTCAGTTCGTGGGTTGGTAGGTACTTCAGATACTGAAATGTATGCAGACAAGCATACACATTTTTCATAATAGGTGCCCTTAAACATTTAAAACATATGGTTTGCACTGTCTTAGATGTCATTAGATCCCCACTGGAATGATGTGGAATGGGACAATGCACCATGAATATTGGGCCAAAAAAAAAAAAAAAAAACAGCTGCTTGAATAGTGTGATGTTATGGTGATATCATGCACTGCAGTATTCAGGCTGTGCTGGAGGGAAAAAGTGGGTCCAACTGTACTCAAATTAGATAAATGTACCAGAAACAGTTGACTCTGATAGTATATATTTACTGAATGGTTTGCGTGTATTTAAATTTCTTAATAAAATTTTACAAATGGAATATAGAGCTGACTGAGAAGCAGCCATAATATACTGTTTGTAAGAGGAACTGGTTCAGACTGGAAACTGATGTCAGCGTCTACTGCGTCTGCGAGTATACACTGATCAGGGAGCAGCAAAAACGCAAAACTTAATATACCGGTGTATTTAAGCGCAGTCAAGCTCACTCACCTCTACTGCTTGATTTGAAAAGTGTTTTAGCTGTTTTCCTCCACCCCAGCCTCCACCTGCTTGGCTCTGCATTGTCTGACATTCGGATGATTCAGAAGTTCTACTCCCTGCCTAATTTGTATTAATTTTGCTTATCAACACTTTGCAGATAGGGAGCACCTCCAGGGTTCACCTTCACCTGAAAGTTTCAGCATCTTCATGTCATTAAATTTTTAACCTAAATACACGAGTTTACTTGTTTGAAGTTCATTATTACAGACTTATAACTTCAGAAAGGACTTGTAAGATGATTCATGCTAGAAGGGATAATTACCTATGAAAGAGGAAATAAAGGATAGCTTGACACTGAAGAGTGAAATTTTCAAACTGCAGTCAGGATTATTTACTATCTTTCGAAGTGGAGGAGAGAGAGAGAGACTGTCCTGCTGGCAGTCGGATGACTGTCGGATGGCAGTCGGCAGTATAATGGTCCATTTGTGTTCTGTGGCCAGACCAGCTGGCAGTGGGGTGTGGGGAGGGAGGTAGCAGAGAGAAGACAGTAAGGTGGTCAGTGGGGTGGGGGGAGGGAGGTAGCAGAGAGAAGACAGTAAGGTGGTCAGTGCCATAGAGATATAAAAAAACTAGAGTGGACAAAGTCTTTGTTTCTGTGGCAGCACTCGCCGCCATCTTGTGTATGTATATCGGGGCAGACGTTCATAGGAAAATACTGTAGAACTCGCCTAAATCGTCCTCATATCACTCATACCGGACAACAGCTGATGTCCTGATTTTTTTCTGTAATGTTTTTCCATGAAATAAACATCGAATATACCTGATTTTATATAACGGATTTTCGCTTACACCAGACAAAATGTCCAGTCCCGTCACAATGCATTTCCATTCAAAAGCACTCGTGTATACCGGGCAAGCTGGTTTGCACCATGCACATTAGCAGTCGCAACAGAGCAACGAAATGAAGTTCGGTTTTCCTACACTGTTATAAACTGACTGAATTTTACCGTTAAATTAACGCATTGTCTCCTTGTCATTTCAACTGAAAGAGGAGTCCTGCGCGCGTTTGACCGTGGTTTACACTGAACATGCACCAAACTGTGGTAAACTTATTGTAAAATTACAGTTAAAATAACTGGCAAATGGTGCCAGTTAAATTACCTGGCAAAAAAAAGGCTTCAGTTTATTTGTTTATTATTAACAGTGTATTCGCGGAAACTGAAACTGGTGCGGTTTCATTTACATGCTTTAGTTTTGAGACTTCTACATTGATCCCAGTTGGGGCAACACGCAATATCATCCTGTTATCCATTGTGTCACGGCAAAGACGGATTACATGAAGACAACAAGTAGGTATGAACACTTCAGAATGAAGTTGTTCCGATTGTAATACACAACGCATACATATAAATTCATATATGCATATAACAACTAGTTTCTTCCAGGTATTTCTTCACAGGCACAGCTAAATGCGAACGCTTTTTCTTTGAACGAAACGAAAACGTAGTTAACTGAGCGATAATAGAAAGCGTAAGGCTATCGTTGAGCTTATTCTTTAGCTTTGCCAAAATTACTTATTCGTGTCCTTTTTAAGAATGAAAAGATAAAAAAGAACATGGAAAACAAGTCTCTCCCCAGAAAAAATAAATAAAATTTTTTCGACACCCACGTTTAGCCTACTGTTTACATGTGCCTCATTGGACATTTATACATACACAAGATGGCGAAGCTATTCTGCCATGAGCTCTTTAGTCCAGCCAGTGACGTTTCCACTCTAGTGTTTTTTATCTCTGTGGTCAGTGCAGTGGGGTGTGGGGAGGGAGGTAGCAGAGAGAAGACAATGAGGTGGTCAGTGGGGTGTGGGGAGGGAGGTAGCAGAGAGAAGACAGTGAGGTGATCAGTGGGAAGTGCAGGGACTCAGCTCTGCAGCAAATTCCCACACTGCACTGCATCATGGGGGCAGAAGGGTAGGTTTTTTAAAAAGAGTGATATGCTGCTCTGTTCAGAGTCACATAAACTACACTGATGGCTACAGAACAGGAGGCTGTTCTGTACAACACTATGGTGCCAGATTGAGCATGGTTGTGATGCTGGCTTGTGTTACATGCTGGTTCAAAGAGGCATTTTTTGTTTTGCATGTTATATTTTCATGTTGTTGTTGTTGCCTCTGTTGGTGGTTTTATATAGCTGTATATTTGGATGTAAATTGCATCCAGATTGTCAATGGTTAGACTTATTAATTTGTAATGAAAGCATTAATGTTGCCTAATGTTTTTACTCTAATGGAATGTGTATTGCTGATTACTGGAACTATCTTTGCATAACAGCTCCCAGAGCACATATGCAATTGTATTCTTTCTTTTCGTAATTATGAATGTTATTTTTCTTGAGGGGTTATTAGGACCTTGATTTAAAGCTGTTTCAACTAGGCGAAGTAAAGCTTAAAGCGGATAAGTGCATAAATGTTTAGTGTTTTGGGACAACAGGAAAACTTTTATATTGATACATGCTGGACTCATGCCACAAAATTAATGACTTCTTGCATACCAATGGTCAATCTGAAAAAAATTACACCCAAATCACTCCACCACCAACCACCACCCCCCCCCCAGCACCATCTTTGAGCTTAAAAAGTTTGTTTGCACCCTCATATCAGAGACATAGAGCACATTTGCTTCTCACGTCAGGATGAAGAACATCCTCGGCTTGTGAGCTCACATTCCCTCACAGCCTGGCACACCGATACCTCACACCTCCTAAATCACATCTTCTGCCGCTCTCTCCTGCAATTTTCAGTTACAAGTGCCAGACCTTGTTTCACCCCTTCTTCGCCAATTTAAATCTGTCGCTGGGCAAAGGGGGCAAGGAAGGGTTGATGGAGATCATTCCATGGTCATTTGAGGATAGAGACAATTTATTTATTTCTCTCTCAACACCTGTCTCTCTTTACCCAGTCATATGGATGTGTCCCACTAGCAAGCGGCATATTTTCTGCATAATGTGATGCCTGTTCTGCAGCTCTATCAAGTTCTGTCACAGGTTTCACGGAGCTCCATGAGGCCTCACATGTTCATGGTTGCTTTGCATGTGGCTAGTGGCACCAGCCTTGTTGGTGTCAGGCCTCTGCTTGTTTACAGATCCTACTTAATGCCACAAGGTGGAAATGCAGGCAACTCTAAAACTGCCAGGTTTTTAACCATGTTTTCCCTTTAATATTTCCACTGTGTCTTAGTGTCATTTGGGTTTATGCTGCACTGTAACACTCAGGGTACACACTGAATTTGGGAGCAAAAATGACTGAATTTTATAAGTGAATGGAGCATTTGAAGAGTTATAGACTAACACAAAAAAACCTTTATGAAAATTCAGCAATGAAATTATTTTTAAAAAATACTGAGAGTTGAAAAATGGCTGGGAGTTAAAACAATACATTTCTAGGATCATAAACTCCCTGACCACAAGGGTACATCATCTGCCAGTGATTTTTTAAAATTTTCTGCCATTTCTGAGCCAAATAAGGTAACTGTCCAAGTGGCTCCCCATGCTGTCAGAGCCCCCAAAATTACGTATAGTCAAATCATAAAATAATCAAATGTTTAATACAGATCAACTTTTGACTCATGAGTTCAATATGAATTAATGATTTTTCTAGCAGAATTTAGCAAGGGTTTATAAATATAGGTGCACCTGGACATCAAAAGTCACCAGTAACCTCTCCAAACCAAAAACATGCCTTTTCTCCACGATGAAGAGTTTAGTCCATTTTTCCACAAAGCTGCATCAACAAGCAAACATACTCATAAAAGGAACTGCTTATTTTACGGTCAGAACGTTCACCCTGCAACGGTCAGCATGCTATTTATGATTCTGGTCATAAGCGAAACGCAAGCTTGTATAAATGCTTTTCCCACCCAATAAGGAGCAAGTATAACTCACTAACACAGTAATACCTGAAATATACCTCATTTTAACAAAACAGACATTCCACTATCAGGAAAAAAGCAGGCATTAGGCTGCTCCTGATTGAACAGAATCAAAGCAAAGAACGTGGCAGGGGTTTTACAGAAGTCCTGGAGCTGTTCTCATTTTGAACAAACAAAAATCTAGGCATTCGATTTTGTTGAATGCGGTATAAATTCTAAAACATCACCACACTGAGCCAAATGCTGCCATGTACAGTATTAGTAGCAAAGGCTAATGGTTACTCATACTAACTAATGTGGCAAACAAGCTCTGTGATCATCATGGCTACGGTAAACCAAAAATAAAAAACAGCTAACCAGCTAGCTAGCAAGCCATTAGCTTACCATGTTACTCCAATATACTCACTCAAAAATGAGTCAAAACTATTCATCATTGAAATCCTCCTCCAGATAAACAGAGCAACAGAGCTTTCCGGTACGAGGAACCGGTGCTGTTCCATTCAGAATATCTCGCAATATCCACGTCGGTTTCAAATTGCTATCACGTAAATGTAACCTTGCCACTTCTAGGTTGGTTTTGAAAGTCTGTTTTTACTATGTACTCACGTCATTCTGCTGCACACAGTTGGTACAATACAACCGAACTTGCTGTTACACAAGGGTTTAAATACTTTTCTGAGGGTCCAATCAGAGTCTTTCAATAACTGTGGAAAGTTTATACTGTCTGAAATTGGATAAAAACATGTCAATCAAAAGTTAATTACCGGGGTATAGTTCAGGTGGGCATGAACTAGAACTGTGCTTTATGCAGATAAGCCTAAACAAGCATTAAAGAGACTGGATAACAATGAGGGATTGTGTGAGGTTGTAAGGACCCGCTGAATTTGTCATGCGATGAATCTACGCATAAATCAATGTTAGGGAATCACGCGTTTTTAATATGTGATGACTATAATTGATTGTAGAACGATACGTATAGTGTCAATACCATGTTGATTTTTACTTCAGAAAACTGATTTTTTTTAATGACTTAATTGAGATACCCTTGGCCTATTACAGCTGAGATAGTTGCAACAAAGGACAACGATTTTTTATGTCACAAGAGATCATTTCATTAACTGCTGGATAGATACTATGGGCAACTATATTAGGCAGTTTGCACATCAGGCTTGGCTGAGGAGTTTAATTCACATGATTCCTGGGAAACAGGAATGGGGCTCAACTCGTCCATATTCTAAATCGGTAACAGGCAAGGCTCTGTGGTGCATATTCAATAAACGGTTTGGTTTGTGCCATCTAGTGATAGAATAGTGTAACTGCATGCATAAATAGAGCAGCTCCATGTGCGCTGGCGTCTACACCTGCGCAGAGGGGTAAATGCATGCCATGTGTCAAAGTTTTGCGGTGCACAAATAACCAATTCACTGAATTATTCATTTACCAGTGCTAATGTTGGTAATTTAATGAATTAAGTATTATAGCATCTTGGCAAGGAGTGTGCAACTGCAGTTCCTCGCAAATGTAACCTATTCTTTTTAAATGCTGTAAACATTTTCATAAAGTACAATCTTATAGTAAATTGGGTTGCACTGCCAAAGAAAAAAAGAATTCTTAAAACTGGAGATGAGATTCAGAGAAAGTACTGGATTAATTAATTATTATTCTTTAATTATTTTTTTCCATCTCTGCAATATCACTATTAAACACATTGTCAATGTAGCCCATTTGTGATCTCTGTCATTAATATATAAGCTTGTAATTATTAAGAAATTATAAATAAGTCTTGATAATTCAGTAAATAAATTGTGTGATTATTAATCAGCCAATCTTAAAGAGGAACAGCTTGAAAGCAATTTAAGGGACGTTTAAGGGACAGAGGCTCACAGCACGCCATTGAAAATCCCATGAAACCGACAGGGGGACGTTGGGCTTTTTGGAGTTAAAATGAAAATGCTTGCTCAGAAATGCGTTCTTGTTATCAAGAAGCAAACATATTATTTGTATCATAATAAAAATGTAATCCTCCACTTTGCACTTTCATTTTCATGTCCATGAATGCAATTTTTATAACAAATTGAAAATTAAAATGCATTTCCCATTTACGTTTTCATTTTCAAAAAGTGGCCCACAGTATCGCTAGAAATGAAAACGAAACACAAATCTTATAATACAAATACATTCTCAGAAATGCTTTTTCTTTTTTGAGAAGCAGGCGCATCATTTCTATCATCATGAACATGATAATGTAATTGTCCACTTTGCATTTTCTTTTCAATCCCATGTATGCACTTTTTATATCAAATTAAATAAACTAAACTAACTAAAGTTAAATACATTCCCCGTTTGCATTTCCATTTGCAAGAAGTGCTCCGCTATATCGCTAACAAAATTAAAACCAAAATGCTAATCTTATAATGCAAGAAACAAGCGCATTATTTGTATCATCATGAAAATGATAAGGTAATCATGCACTGTGTGTTTTCATTTTCAAGCTTATGTATACACTCTTAAACTCCCTGTTTGCATTTTCATTTTCAAGAAGTGTTCCGCCAGATCACCAACAGAATTAAAACCAAAAAGTTAATCTTATAATACAAATACATTCTTGGAAATGTCTTTAATTTACTCTTTGAAATAATTTTTAAAGAAGCAAGCATGATATATGTCTCATAATTAAAACCATACTGCAGTTCTTCACTTTTTTTATCTGCTTGTGAAAATGCCATGCCTCACTTTGCATTTTCATTAAAGTGGTCCTACGGGCTGTTTCTGACAAAATTAAAATTAAAATACCCCTTGTTGACTGTGACCTGTTGTTCATTCTGTGAGAAGGCGGGACTTCCCCCTTCAAATTGGTACGGATTGGATATAAATAAATTGGACAAGCGATCTCATTGGTTATTAATCAGAGGGAAATCCCTGCTATACTTGGCAAGGAAAGATAACCTAGCATACGTTTTCCAAAATCACAGATGCTAACTTACATAGTTGGAACCATGGATTGTGAATGGACAAACTTTGCAAGTTGCTAAATTAGTCAGCTACTACGATTTTAAGAAACGCACCCCTGGATATTTTGGAGTTTCATACCTATCTTAATTCACGAGTGTGGTATTTCAGCTTGACATATTGACATATTGATTTCCTACGCTTATTTTCCCCCAACATTCTGCTCTCGCACTCATAGACTGAATAAAGACATGGACGGAGAAAACGTGACGTCACCCATTGGTTTCAGCAGAGCATTTAGAAAGCCTCAATTTTGGCAATTTGAACAGTGCCATTTTTTCTCATTTTGAAACCGGATGTGATTCCCATTGGACGAAAGCATGAATTGAAGATCCAGCAATGAGTGAGGGGTGGATCTACGGCCGTATCGGACGAGGACCAGAAGATAGCTCTAATGTACAAAGGTAAAGCCTAGTAACTGCATTTTTTCCAAAGTTGAGTTTATATTTGCAGAGTAATTACGAGGTAATGTGACTTATATTCCACTATATACTGTAGTAAACATTGAATTTAAAGTTGAACTATACGTTTATCATCGGGTATTTGTTAAAAATGGAGGGAACATCTCAAACAGACGATGCACTTTACAATGCCTAGACTAATACAGAAATGGAGGATATGAATCACGATGTACCAGATAAAAGTGATAAAAGTCCACCTAGAAAACGTCCACATACTGATGAGCAAAAACGTGCACGAAGTCTGGAGAAATACAGATTATTGCCATCATGCCCACCGAGTTGTAAAAGTAACTGTGGTGAGCATTTTGACCAATACTATAGATCGGAAATTTTGACAACATATTGGAGTTTGAATTTTAGTGAACGCAAGCAGTGGTTGGATAGTCATATCAAATTGAATGCTATTAGTCACCGAACTACAGGATCTGAAAACTCTATAAGAAATTTGAGCCTGTCATTTTCCCTACCAAAATCTGATGCAACCATGCAAAAAGTTTGCAAAAAGATGTTTATGGTGACTCTAGGACTCCGAACAGATGGGATCATTACCGAATTTGTCAAGGCTAAGAAACAGCGAGAACAGACCATTTCCCCTACATATGACAACCGAGGAAGAACTGTCCCACCAAACAAAAAAGACCGAGAAGCTATTGCAGAACACATAAATTCTTACCATCCTGTCTCAAGTCATTACACAAGAGAAAACGCTCCTAATAGATGCTATTTAGAAGTACATCTAATGACCAAGAGTAAGTAAATAAAATATTGTTTTGTCATTTTGTTTTGAAATCGTTTATTAAAAATGTCATGGTCAGATTAAGAAAAGTATTTTTGTTAATGTATTTGAGGAATGTAAATATAAATGTTGATGTTTTATGTAAATGAAAATAATAGAGATCATCCATTTCAAAATCTAAGGTGTAATTTCCCAATTAAAATGAAATATTCATGGTCTGGTTAAAATAAGTATATTTGTTAATGTATTTCAACCACAAAGATGTTTATTTAGACAAAAATTATTGTTACCATTCATGTCAATGCTAACCATAATTACATATTGTTTTGACACAGGCATGTGGCAAGATTACACTTCAAAGGGCAACAGTGCATCCTACGAGCTTTACAGACAAGTATTTGTACAAGAAAATATCAGATTCGGAGAGCCGACACAAGACAAATGTGATGTTTGTTTGAAATACAAATGTCATGAGTCAACAGTTAGTGGAAATGACCACAATGCGGAGGAATGTGAAATATGTACAATGTACAAATCTCACAGGGAAAAAGGGCAAGTCGCAAGTGAGCTCTATCAAAGTGATATGCAGCGTGAGGATTCCTTTTCTGGGGACATGCAGAAAGTTATGATTATTCCAAAACTGACAAGTAAAGAACACATATTTGTCAGTAGACTGGTTTGTTTTAATGAAACATTTGCTTCCGGAAAATCACAGAACAGGGATTATGCGATACTTTGGCATGAAGGAATAAGCGGTAGAAAAGCAAGTGATGTTGCTTCCTCATATGTGAATGTGAGCATCCTGTTTTATGGGCAGATAATTGCAGTGGACAGAATAAAAACTGGACTCTTTATACCGCAATGGTTTTGGTGGTTATCTAGAGCGCGGACATACATTCATTGGAGCTGATTCGGTGCGTGGGCTAATAGGGAAAAAAATGAAAAAGACGCCGGAAATCGTCACTTTTCCTGATTTGGTCGAGCTAATTGACAGTTTGGGACGCAATATCAAGCCCAGAACAATGAGTGTCTTTTTTTTTTTCTTTATAAATTTGGCATCTCCAATCCCACCCGAATCTGGAATGCCCAATTGGTGAACTATGTACAAAGCTTGCTCGTATGCAACCCCTTGCTGCCAACTCAGGAGAGTGAAGACAGTTCACGGCTCTCCTCCGAAGCACGTGCCTGTCAGCCACTGCTTCTTATACACTCATTGGTTGAATCTTCGCAAGTTCAGAACGAGGGCGGAGGATACCCGGACATGAACAGACTTAGAATCTTCCTGACGAGCGCCCGCCTGGCCAACAGGAGGCGCTTGAGCAACAAACAAAGCTATTTAGCTATTTCCCTTTTCCCGGCAGTCCCTTCCCAATTTGAAACCCTGTAGCGCGATGGCCAATTGTGCGCTACTCTGAAAAAGCTGCCGACTACTGCCGGTTGGTACGACCGGGGCTCGAACCCACGACGTGATAGTCACTTCTGCACTGCAACGCAGTGCCTTAACCGAGTGAGCTATCCGGCAGCTCACAATGAGTGTCTTTGACTTTTATGATTTTCAAGCAAATCGGGCCCGATATGCGAAGAAACTGAAACTCCCATTATTGTCCCATTAGTGAAATTTGTACAAGGATCGAGGAAAATGTACATCATAAAAGATCTGAATGAAGAAAACTACAAGGAAGTGGACTCTCTGAAACCAAAATTTAAGGAAAATGAAATGCCAGAGCATCACACAACACCACGCGGGATAAGTCAACGAAAGAAGGACAGAATGCTGAAAATTCTCAGTCACATACCAGCCCCCAAACTCTAATTTTACTACAATATTCACGTTAATGACAATGCCGAAGATCTACTGGAGTCAAATTTGTATATATGAAAATAAGTCAGAAAATGAACACTTTGCGTGTTATGCCAGTAAAGTTAAGAACTGAATTAGAATTGTTTATTTCTTTAGTACAGGAATTATTATTGCAATAAGATGCATTTAAGACTAAGCTTTGTATTGGATTTGTTTTGTTGAAAACCTGGCAACTGCAAAAAATTATAACGAAAAACAATGGTAAAACCTAGTATCTAACAAAAGGTCAACTAAGGTCACTCAAGGTCAATGAGAAAACTTAATTTACCGATGATTAAACACGATGTTAATGACCCTTCATAAAAATCACACTTGTAGTTTAATACAAATCAAGGTTTTCTTAGTCCAGATCCGGATCCTTTAATCCGGATTTACTCAAATCATTGAAAATGATGGTTACTAGGTTTTACCTTTGCACATTAGAGCCATGCCCCTAAATCATATCTGGCTTTATTCTTTATTCTTGTCAATCTGGGACCATAATGTACTAAAATGAACAGCACAATATACTGAAGGAGACTTGAAACCGATAGATACCATAAAATAATGTTGAAAATCATTATTGAAACAATAAATCAGGTGGGAAAGAAGGGTCATTTTCTCATTGACTTCTATAGCTTCGAACTTCTTTCTGCAACCACCGACATTGCCATCGGCTGGCCATTAAATAGAATGCAATTTTAAGAGATTTCCGCATTGGCTTCACTTTTCAGACCCAGGTCCTGCATCCATCTTTTTATACAGTCTATGCATGCACTCAAATGGCCCCTGCTTGCTCTTGGATTTGCACTGCTTCTAATCAAACTGTGTACTTACACTGAGATCTGTCGGTGCTTGAACAGATTTTCTGCACATGGTGTGTTTTACAGTTTACTTGGTTACGAAGCAGGTTCATACACTCCTGCCCTCAAGGTCTATGTATCTCTGAGACTGCAATTTCATTTTAGTACTGTTAGCTATGTGCTTCCATACCAGAAGGACACCCAAAAAGGAAGGACAATCTGTGTCGCAATTGATGCAGCTTTAAATACCCAAGGAAAATTGCATTTCCAATGCTTCCAAGGAATGAAGCTCTCTGTCCAGTCCTTTTTGGCATTCAGATACAAGTATTAGTTAAAAACCAGGAACACTTCAGGACACATCTATGATTTATTTTCAGAATTGCTGGTGTTTGTTCAGTTCAGTGCAACATGGTTTGACCAGTAGGCAGGCTGTAACCTTCAAGTCCAACCCCATTTGCAGCCTATTGCTCAGTGTTCTGCAGAAATCCAACCCCCAGCCCTCATATTTCATGGTTTGTATGGTTTGAAAAAGGGTCATGTTTGTTGTCAAATAGAGGTTACGGAGAACGGTAAGGGCTGTCTCAGGACTGAGGACTTCAGAATGCACTCCCTGTTATTAATAGCACTGCAACATCATTCCATCATCCTGAATGGAACACTTCCATGCCTTTGACGATGAAATATTTACAGCATAAACAAAATTGGGGTTGATGTGCCAACCTGCCTAGGACAGATTTATATCCAATCTATCCATTATTTATAAGGCAAAGTGGGCTTTTCTTTCTTAGCTCCGCAAAAGATGCATCGAACAATATGTTTATACGATCTCTCTATGAATGCAATGTCTAAAATAAATTAAAGAATATTTCATTTAGTTTGCAATGTACATGCAGAGGGACATGAACTCTGCATTTGAAAGCTACCAGTACATGAATGGCAGCAAAATGTAAAATGTTCTGATAAAGTCTGCAACTGGATTGGCTGATGAGCTTGGTCCTGTCATCATGGTTGATAGACAGTAAAGTAAGTTCAGCTTGTGCTATCGCACTGAGAGCAGTTTGACAAAAAATCCCTGGCCCTCATTTAGTGAGGTGTTCACTAACACTTATTCATCGTTATGACAACACATGCTTGCTAACCTGTTTTCTGTGGCAGTCTGCAGCACCCAGGGACCATTAAATACATTGCTAGGGCTTAAATTGGCCCAGATCTGTATGTTGGCATTGCCACTCATTTGCCTGTAAAACTGTAAACCACGGTTTGAAGGCTGAGTAACTTAGCAAAGAGGTACTTTTTTTGAGTGAAATTTAACAACAAGCGAAGGATGGGCTCGAATTGGAGTGTGTGTTTCTGAATGACGTTTCATTGGAGACACTAATATTCCTCCAATATAGAACTCAACTATTCTTGTTCTGAGTAATCTACATCATTTCCATAATCTCATTTGTTTGGTTTACTTGAGTTAATTTAGAAAAAGTACCCAGCAGTTGTAAGATCTACCATCAGATGTTGAATAAAGAGAGGGTTGCAGTAAAGATAGGAAATAACCAATACCTGGACTCCTGAGTCAGTAGGAAGGAAAGATTCATCCAACAAACTTCTGCGGTCCTGTTGCAGAGGGATAGTTTCCTGTCCAGTTGGGGATGCGGGGAGGGGATAGAAGTGAGGAGAAAATAGAGAACTGTTTTATTTAGGAAACAGGATAAATTCTCAGCTGTAGTTTGTCCTTAAAAATGGCATTAACAGCCATAAAAACCAATGGGATTCCTTCCTGCAATCTTTTATTGTTTAAAAAACAAAGTGGCTACCAAAACAAGATTTGTTCAATCTCCTTGGCATGTTCATGTTGGAAGTTGGTTCTTCTTGTTACAAGAAGACAAGGAAACGGGTTGAATGAATTATAATGCTGTTTAATTTAAGAAATTGAAGTGTTATTCTTTCGATTAAAGCTCTGTTAAGACTTTTTGTCTGCACTACTTAATTTTCCCTTCCTTACGATGTCAGTATATGAACAAAAACATATTCCATTGGCGCTTTCCGCGTGGAACACAGCCTGGGTTGGGACAGTTTGACAAGAATGTCTGAATCTTATTGTCAGAGCAAATCTATAGTGTGTATGCCTGAGGCCAGTCCTTACGTCAAACCACGGAGTAAAAGGCTTTCGATCGGTTTACTTCCAATCAGTACAATGCATATGGATTTACGAAGCACAACAACATGCTCAGAACTGTGCAGATACCAGTGCTGGACGATACTGAATATAAAATTGTTCCTTCAGATCTTTGCTGTCAGGTTACTCCCACACATTTGTTGATTAGCAGTACATTAGTCATTTAGAATTTCAAACATTATTTTATTATTTAGGTTCATGAGAAGTTTATGGCCAAGATAAAACATTTACAAGTAAGATGAGGGCAAATGTCAGGTCAAAGCTGCTGGTGGGACACATTAAGCATTTTGCATGTAGCATCCAAAAAATAATAATATTTTTTGACCACAACTGTTGGACATATTTTTGAACAGGCTGCTTTTTGATCTGGCACAGAGCTAGGGCACACATTTGACTCAAATAAAATGAGAGTGAAATATGATATTCAATCTTTGCTCAACCATCGCAATTTTTAGCTTCTGGCAATCAGACTGTTTATCCAAATGATTAAGTACCATCTGTTTCAATGTTCAGGCTGTTTAAGCATTTAATGTAAAAAAGAAAAAAAATCCATATTGTATGATAACAGTCATTAGTCAAGTGGAGACTTTGAAAGTTTCAAAGCTTTGAGCTTGATATTATTATTATTAGTATTATTATTATTGCAGCTTTCAACATGGCAAAGCTTACTATTTATTTTGTCTAATAGTGCTTTTAACCTCCCTGGAAAATGCCAACTTTCACACAGGAGTATGGGACAGGAAAACCTGTCAAACTGCTTTAAAGAAGAAAAAAACCATTTAAAAAAACAATTAACAAAAAATAAATGTATGTCAAAGTTCAACACAAATGCAGATAAATACAGTTCTTTTTGTTTTGTAGTTGCCAAGTGACTCCTTGTGACTCTCAAGTGACTCTCTACCATACTTTATCCATCCTGGTTGGTGAACTCTTAATTGACAGAGAGGTCATATACCAGGCCTGGTCACCTGCCCCAAGTGCCCTGAAATGTGACAGCTAATGAGCAAATTATAGAGAGGGGGCACTGCATTCAAAACCCACTGGTTAGCTTTGCTTCCTTGTCACAGCCCCTTTCAGGTGATTTATCTGGTTCTTAAAGCTGGAGCAGTGGACCTGCTTCACCTTTGCAAGCCCAGCAACTCCAGAGCCTGAGATAGCCCCATGCTTAAGCGCACCCATAAAACTCTCATTAAAATGGCAACATGTTAATGCCCCATCCACCTGCATTTTTTGATTCACTGAGGAAGGGTTTTCTTGCCTGAAAGCAAAGGTGATCTGCCCTATTAACAAGCTATATACATACCAGGCACCCTGACATCCTGAATGAGAGAAAAAACTCTTCAAGAACAGTTTAACTTGTAGGAATAGGAGTTACGTTCAATATGTCAACTATGGTATATTATACTACAATGGGAAATGAAAAACCTAATAAAGATTCACACTTCTGAGAATTAGCTTGATATTGCCGAAGAACAACAACAAAGCAATTTGATATTTTAACATTATTTGTTTGTCTTCCTCAACTCAAATTGGCTAAAGAACAGCAAACAGTGGGTTGCTTTAGCTGTTACTATTGAATTTACTCTTTGAAGTTCAGTGCTCCTGTCAAAGTTGCTTTTTGTTCTTGCCGTGGTTTGTCGCTCTCACTCGCCTTTCCCATGCTAAAACCTTGAGATGTATAATCTTCAGCCTCAATCTTTTCCAATAATAATGTTGTCTGAATTCATCCATTTTGCAGCCCGTTTACTTGTTATTTACTTTTCAACAGTCGCAGTGTCACTGTTCAATGCACTGCCCTTAACTGCATTTCTTGGTCAGCCTGTATTAGACTTTACAGAGGTCCTCTGATCTGTAAAATTTTTCAAGTCTTTGGGAAGAATATTTCATGGTAATTGTAAAGCTTCTGGGCATTTTATATGCGCAGCAGTGCACAAGGACATCTCAATGGACATTGCAGTAGGTGGTTTGTGTGTGAGGTGTGCGGGATCATGCAGGGAGCAAAGTGGTCACATGAGGTGATTGCACTGAAGGAGGTACTATCCTTTTGCTTGCCGCTACCTTAGTGTACAAGTGTATGGAAAATGCTAAGCGCCACTAACCCAAACTGCATGGTAGCTCTGTGATACCTGTGCAGTGGAATTCATCCAGCATAAGCTGGATGTTTTTTTTTTTTTTTTTTTTTTTTCAGAAACAAAAAATCTAGTTTATTTCCACAATGAAAAAGCATGATTGAGAAAACAGAACTAAGAGTATTTTGTAATTTGTCTCTGTTTTATTTTCAATGTCTTGTTCCATATTACTCATAGTCATGCTCTTCATTTAAATTAATTTCTTGTTGTCTGTTCTTTGTCTCTGATTAGTCTGTCTCATACAGTTGGATTACTCATGTAAAAACTGTCTCTGTGGAACCTTTGAGGTCTGATTCTGAGACCTTGCCGAGACATCGGTTTTTCTTTTTTTGGTTGAATGTCATATCCCATCTATCAATTGTAGAAGCGGCACATTGAATTCTGCATCTTGTCAACCAAATCTTTGTGATCATTTCTTGATACATAATTGGGGAAAATTACATTTTCCAGTTGTTCTGAAAGTTACTTTGTGTCTGATTAAGACTCATTGAGAAAAGGGAGTAAAATAAGAGTACAGTATGAGCTGTCATGACACTTGATGGCTCTAATGTCAAAAACTGGTTATTTTGTTGATGATGGGTGTACATTATGAAAGTTACTTGTTACTGCACAATATCTAGGATAATGACCATATGACATAATCTATTACGACAATATATGCCACAATGTTTATTGTTTCATGCACTATGATTGTGTATTAAATATAAGCTACACTGGCTATATTGGTTATGCTATGTTGGATTATTTTTTGACATGTTTGTAATATTCTTGAATAGGCTTCATGGCAAATAGTAGGTTCATGTGATTTGGGAAACTATCCCACTGTGAGGATTCTATAAATCTGTTGTCTGGTCCATGTCTTGTTTTTCTTGCCTTTGTTTAGGTTTGTTTTTGCAGTTCCTGTGTTATTCTTGTCTCATGTTTATTTGTTGTCTTTTCTCTCTGTGAGTCTTGGTCTAATGCCCCTTAATTGTATCTTGTATCTTTTTACACCATTAGTGTTTGCTCGTGTTGTTTCATCTCTCGCCTCGCCCCCACAATGCTTTCCCCCCTCGTTCTGTGTTTGTTCGTTTAGTCTGCTTGTATACATGTTCCTGTTTACTTCAGTCTGTGCTCTGTTGTTGTCTTCTGTTGTCTGCTTGTGAGCTGCTTTAATGCAGTTCTGCCCATGGTGTTTTTTTGCTGCGTTTTTTTTTTGTGTGTGTGTTTAATATTTCTGTGTTCCTGTGTTATTCCGATCTCCCCAGTTTTGACTCTTCTTAAGCTTCTGACTTCATCTTTGGATCCTGTCTTCGTACATTTATTCCACTTCCTGGTTACGAATCTTGCCCACCTGACCACACCCCCCAG
This sequence comes from Gymnothorax javanicus, assembly GCA_029692085.1. Classification (NCBI taxonomy): domain Eukaryota; kingdom Metazoa; phylum Chordata; class Actinopteri; order Anguilliformes; family Muraenidae; genus Gymnothorax; species Gymnothorax javanicus. Next base: position 141,596,412 of record CM056194.1, read on the forward strand.
ATCCCGTATTTGTGCTGCATTCTGTCTGCCTGACTTATTCTGCGGGCTGTCTGACTTAGATTATTGGGTAACGTTTCAGTACATAGAAAATTATGAAATTCTGGTTTGGGATCTGTACTACTGTCTGCACTTGAGTCTGTGTGTGTGTGTGTGTGTGTGTGTGTGCGCGCGTGTGTGTGTCCTGACACCCATTTAGAATACTTTTAAAAAAAGTTCTTTTGGGTTTCTACACTCTTCTCCATGCTGAATACAGTTTGGTAAGAATTTCTTCACTTTCATCTGTTGCAGTGCTGTCGATACCATTTTTGCATTAATGAAAATTAATTCTGCATAAAGTGTCTATAAAATATTTGAATGATCTTTTTATGATAATTTTTTTTATCATCGCAACTGAAGCAATAAATACATCATATGTGGTGAATTATATCAGTTCTCACAAAAAAGGAATCAAGATTATAGCTAGCAGTGTTATGTTCATGTGCATATTTCAATCATTGAAATGTTACTCTCATAGGCACATAAAATGAGCCCCTAAGAACCATACTGGGCCAACCCATGTTGGGGTACTTTTGAGAAAATGGGACTCAAAGTTGCCAGAGTAAACACTGCACCTAGAGTCATCTAGTTTAAACACTGCATTTGGTACAAACTCAAGATATGTAAAATCATGCACATGCACTTCTTGTGCAGGTTTTGGATGCCCTTCTGCTGCATTAAATTGAAACCAACCTCCTTCTGAGGAGGAAGCATAATCTTCTGATTCATTTGGGACAAACTTTGGGTCTCTGTCATCTTCCACTTCACCATCATCATCAATCACAATAAGCAACTCCTCATCAGTGAGATACCGAGCTGCCATGTTTACAATGAATTATGGGAAGGTTGTGGGATGGCGTATTATGGCTAAGGCAGTGCAGTGCATATATACAGGGGCAGAGAAGACATTTGCTTGTATTAACAATCCATGTGGGCAGATTGGGTTGGGCTGTTAGGAAATGTAGATCTCAGTTTTCTGCACATGCTGACTACCACAACTCAATTTCGGCAAAAGTGCGGGATGGCCCGGTATGGTTCTTAGGGGCTCAAATGGACGTTATGATTAGTCTGTGAAATGATCTTTTATGTGAAATTCTTTATAAAATAAAGATCCAATCATTTTATTGTTTAATATCTAATCCAATAAGCAATCGTGTCATACTTATATCAACGCTGTTTCGAGAAAAGAACCAAAAACCCATTAAGTATCAAAAATGGGCATGGGGCCCGTGATTATCAAAAAATCTGATGATATGCTGATAGATGTGTATCATTGATGAGCACCGTACTCCCAGTTGAGTTATTACTTTTTATAGCAACTCCATGTTATAGATTAATGACACTCATCAGTGAGTCAGGTCCCAGTAATGGGAGCAATACAGGCAATCCTGCCCATTTTGTTCTACAGCCCACTAGGAACAGAGAGATCCTGCTGAGCCAAAAAAAAAAAAAAACAATGTGTTCTGTACTTAAATGAGGTTCGGTCCTGGCTTTCTGAGCTCTTTTTCAGACCAGCATTTCTCTTTAAAGAGAACAGTTCAACAGAAAGGGTAGGTTTCACAGAAATGAGCGGGAGTACTGGTAGGCCCATTTTAAAATGCTCTCATCCCCCCCAAATAATCCTCATTTTTAGTTTAAACTATCAATAGTTGTAGAGAGCATGTCAGACCAGATCCCCTTCAGTAAAGGCTTTGGCCTCCTGTCCACAAATCTTCAGAAATGAAGGAGATTGAATCCCAAACTATGCAGGGCTGCCCTCTATTTGCACCACATATACAGTATTTCTCGCATAAACAAGTCATTTCTTTGATGCACAACATCTTCTCATCAACCTTTCCTCAATGCAAAGGCTTGCTCACCTGCTGAGCAGGGGGGAGTATGGGATGAGAAAAGAACAGAACCAATCAGTCCCACCTCCTAACAATGAAAATGGTGGCTTTATCCTCTGGAACATGTCCTTCACTAAGACTCGTCATATTATCATCAGACCAGTCATTAATGTGACCCTCTGTTTGACATTGCCCTCTAGTAATTTAAATGTTTAGAATGCAAATGTTTTGATGAGGCAATAAATAAATTAATTGTTATTACTTTACAAAAAAGTATAATTTGAATGAAAGAGGAACTAACTGCTGGTAAACCATTAGTGAATTGGCAGTTCTCGTTTATACCCAAATCAAACTGAATAAAGTTGCTATTCATTAATTAATTGAGGAAAACAAGTGCGAAGGCACTGAACCTGTGTCGCTGCGTGGGTGTTATGTAGAAGTATGCTTTGGTGAATAAAATTGGCATTGATTGAGTGATGGTGAATTGTTATGATGATGATGACGACAATGATGATGATAGATAGATGCAGCCATATGGAAAAGATAAACTGGAAAAGATTTTGGCGTAGCACACTCATCTTCAATAATGACCTGCCTTGGGTCTGCCACTTATTTTGTTATCTTGATAACGTCGTTTGGTGGCCATCTTAGATTTTGATGTTGTGATATCATTTTCAATAAGAACATGCAATAGGTTAAGATGCACCACCATACCAAATTAAAAGTTCCTAGGCCACTTATTTTTGGAGTTATTGCGATGACGCTGTTCCGGCAGATCCATGGCGGTGGCCATCTAGGATTTTGATGCAGCACACCCATTTTCAATGGTGAGCTGCCTTAGGTCAAGATACATCAGCGTACCAAATTAGAACTTCCTACGACACTTATTTTTTGCGTTCTCTTGATAATGTCGTTTTTACAAAAACGGCGGTGGCCATCTTGGATTTTGATGAAGCACGCCCGTTTTCAATAGCGATCTGCCTTAGGTGAAGATACATCAGCATACCAAATTATAACTTCTTAGGACACTTCTTTTATGCATTATCTTGATAACGTTGTTTTTACAAAAACAGCGGCGGCCATCTTGGATTTTGATAAGGCACTCCCATTTTCAATAGCAACCTGCCTTGGGTCAAGATACATCATCATACCAAATTACAACTCCCTGGGCCAATTATTTTTTGAGTTATCTCGATAACGTCGTTACTTCGAACGGACGGACGTCCGGCCACTCTACTTAATGAGTTTGGCGCTCTCCAAAGAGATTTTTGTCCTCCGAGCATTTTTCAGAGTTCGGGTCCGGAAGTGAAAAAGCCATTCCTAGACCTGCTGCCTTTGGCGACGCAGGTAAAAATGAGGAACACATGAGTAATTAATGGTGTATATGTTTTGAATTTAGAAGTAGAAAGTTGGATCTAGGTGATAATGTCATTTTTGTCACTAACAAGTTTAAAGTGGTCATTTGCATCTGAATTATCCAAACACTACTGGCTGGTAGACTCACGTCATCAAGTGGCTTTGTGGTCAAGGCAACAGCAATTGCTTTCTCATTATTCTGTTCATCCCAGAGCTTTCATGGCTCAAAGAGCAAACCTTTCCATGCAACTTATTCTGCGTTTGATCATCTAGTACATATGCATGTTAAAGTGAAGCCCAAAAATTATTTAAAAAAAACTTTTTTCAGTTGTGTCTCAAATTCAACAAACATGTTTTGTACCGTTCACAACATGCTTTGATGACAATATGATGATGCATTGTCAGGGAAAGTCAGGGTAGCAAGAAGTCCAAAATTTCTTATCTTGGAGTTCCCACTGAAGGGGCGTTCTTTTGCGTTTTTGCCAAGGGAAGTTGGAATTCCCCACTTTTTGAGTTTCCCGCTTCAAATTGAATGCACCGTAACTGCAAGAAAACCACTAGGTAACGGGCAGTTCTTGAGCATGTCTGAATCAAATTTTACAGAACAGCAAATGATTAGTTCATTAAAGAACAAATGAGAAATGAATGTGGAACTAACTGCGGTTACACTTTACAATTAGGTACATAAATTGGTTTATGAACTATTTGGATGACTCAAAGGCAATTTACCAATCTTAAAGCTGCTGTAAGTGATTTTTTTCTTTTTAAAAAGTGTTGAAGCTCCACATTCCGACAGAGATCATTTATTTAGAGTATCTGGTCAATAACACAGGTCTCTCAGTCACTGTGTTCTGCCATAAAGCAGCGTATAAAATTCTAAAGCCACTGACTGCCTCAATCCAATCAGGTGAGAAAACGCCATAAAGACGTGTTTCTCTCTGCTTCTGAATGCACAGAGCTGAATCTGTGTGCCATCTGCCGGAAAAAATCATTAGAAGAAGACTAAAAAAAATCTGTATTGTTGGGAATAGAAGAAAGATGAAGCTTCTGATCCCAGTGTTACGCTAGCCTTGCTGCTACTGGACAGGTAAGCTTTGTTTTACTCTGTTGTAGTTCTGCAGTTTTATCAGTCTCGGATAGTCCTCTTGGTGGTTTATAATCCAGCTAATGTCAGTTTACAAATGAACCGTCATCGTTTGTGGCAGACTACAGGTTACTTAGCTATGTAACGATAGCATGTGTGGCCATAGAACACTAGCTAGTTTTAGCTAATACCTTCAAAAATACATTCATACCGAAGTTTCTGCATGGGTGTGATGTGTTGTTGGTCCATGTTTTCAGTGTGGCTTTCACACAACAATCAGAATGTGTCTGTTTGTATTTACTTGTATTGTAACTGTGTCGCTACTCTCCTCTGCCTCTGTTGGAAACCGATGGGCATTCCTGTGCATGGCTTGGGGATGGGGGGCGAGGACTGTTTATATAGGCTTCAGACAAGAAGCTACGAAAACGACCAAATCAGTTACAGCAGCCTAACCTTGTGACAAAAATGATGCTATCACCCAGATCCGAGTTCCGACTTCCGACTTTAAATCAAATGCTCTATTAGTTCCGCATTTGTTCCTCAACTAACTAATCATTAACTACTCAATAAAATGTGATTTGGAGTTACTCAAGAACTGCCCATTAACAAATGGTTTATCAGCAGTAAGTTCCTCATTCGTTGCTTGGTACTCAAATTTTGCGTAACTTTTTTTTTTTTTTTTTTTTAATAAATTTGGCATCTCCAATCCCACCCGAATTTGGAATGCCCAATCCGAGAACTTTGTACGAGGCTTGCTCGTATACAACCCCATATTGCCAGCTCAGGAGAGAGAGACAGTTTGCGGCTTTCCTCCGAAGCATGCACCTGTCAGCCCCTGCAACTTTACACTCAGTGGTCGAAAGTATCGCAAGTTCAGAACGAGGGCGGAGGATACCCAAACATGAGCAAGCTTAGAATCTCACCGACGAGCGCCCGGCTGGCCAACAGGAGGCGCTTGAGCAACAAACAAGGCAATCATTTTTAATTTCCCTTCCCAGCAGTCCCTTCCCAATTTGCATTCCCACAGCGCTCTAGCCAATCGTGCGCTGTTCTGAAAAAGTTGCCGACCACTGCTGGTTGGTACGACCGGGGATCGAGCCTGTGCCGTAGTAGTCACTACTGCATCGCAATTGCATCGCCTTAACCAAGTGAGCTAACCAGGCAGCCCAAATTTTGCATAACTTAAATCAAAGTCGATAATCCAGGCTACGAAAAATAAAAGTTCTCCCATTTATTTTGTTGCAGTCGCTTGATTTGTTATTTCATAATTATTCAGCTAGCAGGTGGAAGCTATTAGTGAAATCAGGTAGCTGAGTTCAAGAGTGGTAGAAAAACATGGTAGGTCTCTTACCTTCATATCCGTTGAGTTTACATGTCTGCCCAAGAGCAAAAGGGCTGAGGAATAGCTTCTTAAGTGGCCTGGGGAGGATCCATTTCCAGAATATTCAGCATGCAGTTGTGCTGTCCAGTTGAATTGAACAGGAGGAGCTGCACTACCTGGCTAATTCACATGATGGGTCGTGCTTGGTGGGGATGTGTACAGGGGAGAGATGGTGTGTGAGAGGGGTTATAAAAACTGATTTTACTCTCATTGTGGACTTAGACTTGAGTTCATTCACTATTTATATTTAACTATAGCAAATGCAGAAGCTGCTTTTTCACAGAATAACATTTTAAGGGGAATGTTCTGATTGATTTAAAAATGTGCATGCTCAGAGTGATAGTCCATTTCAGATTGACTCAGGCAGTTTCTTTTTTGTGAAAGAAGACATATTGAGATACTTGCCGAGCGTTCTGACACCCTGCCACTGGCTGATATATGGTTGATATATTCTCGTTTTCTTGTTTAAGGCAAGGTCACTTCAGGTGACTCCAACGGAACTTGTAGAGAGATTCAAGCCTCCTGAGGTAGAATGTGTGTGAACTACCTGGTCATTATTCACATTATTTATCTAAATCATTTTTCTGTGGGACATGCAGCACTGAGACCTCCATACTCTAGAATAGACATACCTGATGACAGTTTTTTACATCGCTTTTTTCTAGCCGCTGGAGACACACCATAACTGTATAATTGTCTTCCTCTTGTTTGCTAAACATTCTCACTATGAAGCAGCACATTTTTGATCACATTATATTTTTTGTGAAAAGAAAAAAAAGCCACGATCATCTCATCAAAAGTACATGACTTCAGTTTGAATAAAATCGGTAGAAAATACAGTCACCCTCCACACAGTTACTTTCATTAGAATTTGCAATCATGTTACAGAAATACATAAGACTCCAGTCTGGTTCAACTCGGAAGGGTGGCGTACTAAATGGTCGTGCCACTGACCTCAAATAGTACTGGAGTCTGGAGAGTAACAAGCAGCAGAAACTGGTGGAGAAGTGGGACAGCTTTTGTGAGCCCGATTCTGATTGTGCTGTAAGTGTGACAGCCAGTGCAGAACAGAGCCTGATCCCTCTCCCCTGCTCCAGTTCTCGCCGAGCCACGGTGCAGTCAGGCATCCAAATTCTGTTGCCGAAAGGCTGCACAAGTCTATTTACACAGTGCACGAAAACATCACAAAATTGCCTGGTGCTGTGGTGCTATTGAAACAACAGCAGCTCAGCAGCCCTCCCCATCTCACCTCATATCAGCTGAACGCTTCCACCGTGCTTTCAGGTACTGTCTAACAGCTGCAAGCTTTGACAACACTGCGCCTTCACAAGTTTTGCTCCACTTTCATAAAAGTGCAATTTACTCATTCTTTTATCAATTTACAAAGGAAATCCCGTGGATTGACAGTGACCTGTGGTTTTTAGCATCCTAAAAAAAATAAAATAAAAACACAAGCAATTTAAATAATTTGGTTCTGTAGCCCTTTCTAGCACAGTCCATCCCCGGCCACTAGTTTTAACTAACTTGGATTGGGAGCCAGATCAGTCTTTCAACAACAGAGCACTCCAGAGTGGGTAGGGGAATTTATAGTGTACCTTTATAAAGTTTTTTAAACCTGAGGATAAATTAATCTAGTTGTTTGATATAATTACTCCGCATATGTGAGTTCTTGACATTTTATGTAACATAAAAATAACTGAACACTGAAGGAATCATTGCTTTAGTCCATTACTTTGGAGGGGAAAAAAAATCAAATTAGGAAAGGCTTTGGAAATGTCATGTGAATTTTTATAGAAACAAGAGTGTTCTGTCCATATTGCTTATGAGGACTTTGGCCCGGTTGTGTTTTTAAACACAGATGAGTGACAAATTAGATGAAAACCAATATAGCTTTTCAGAAAGGTGTTGGGGCCTCCATGAGCCAACAGAACAGCATCTACACACCTAGGCATGGATTTGTGAAGTCTACTGTAGGAGTGTAACATTATTCTTCCATAACATATTCCCTCATGCCGTGTTTTCATGACAGTGTGGGAGGCAAAGATGACAGAGTTTTCCGACACATCGCTTAAAAATCTCATATGGGTGCTCAACTGGGTTGAGATCTGGTGACTGCGAAGGCCATCGTTTGTAATTCACCTCATTTTCATGCTCATCAATCCATTCAGCGACTCCTTGTTTCCTGGGGATGAGGGTATTTTTTCTGGAGAACACCAATCACTTCAATTCATATTTTATATTGGCATAAATTTTACCTTTCAGAATAACTTTGTTTTTATTTATAGTCATCCTTTCCTCTGATGGGACAAGTAGACTCAAATATCCGGAAACAAATTCCCCCACATTAGAACATTATGGCTTTTAGCAAATTTTTGCAAATTTTTTGTTTAATATGTCATCCATCAGTTTGACAAAGCACATAGGGTCCGAATCTAATAAACATTCATTTTTTGAGTCATGATTGAATGTGTGTTCACGTCACAGTTCACAGACATAGTTTTGCAAGTTTCCTAATTATCAGAAGTTTATTCAGAAATTTGCTTCAAAAAAAATTATTTTGGTCAAAATTAGGAAACTGCATCAATGACAAAGTTAAGGACAAATGGTGATGAAATTCTAGTTAGTTGAGATTAAATGTATAAATTATGTAACATGAATGTGTCTCGTGTAAATTATATTATCTTTTCACAGCTCATTTTCTCTTTCAGTTTTTTGACAAACACGTATGAATTATTGAATAATCCATTAATCGAGCAGACCGTCCACTTTTTAAAATGTCAAAATCTTTGTGAAAGTAGTTGGCAGCTGACAACATTAACTGTAATGCTGTCCTGTTTGTGGTGCTTGAGTATCTCTGGCTGCCTAATGTGTACTGTTGCCAGCTGAACAGTCTAATAATACACAGTCTGTGCTATTTAACTCCCACTTGAAGCAAAGTTGGTGCCGGAACAGATGATGGGAAGCATTACTCTATGTGGGAGACAGGTGACATGAAGCATTATGTGGGAGAGTTGCTCTTATAAGCCTGTTTTGAAAGTAAATACTGGAAAGCAAAGTAGCTGGTCCACTCGTAGGGGCTGAAGGCCTGATTCCAGCACTATGTTTAGTCTGGTAGTTCACTGCCAAGTCAGGCTGTACCACTGTCTTTTAACGCTACTTTCAGCCTTTCTATTTTCCTGCATTGTTTTATGGCGTGGTAGTGTAATATAATGAGTTATCTTGTCTGATCCACTTTTAAAATAAAAAGTTGCCGAAAAATAATTATTTACTTTCTCATTTTTAAAATGTGGTTTGATGCTGTTCGGTAGTCCATAAATGTGAATTGGATGTAGTAGTACAAGAAAATATTTTCAGAACTTTGAATATACTCTCTGTTTAATTATACACAAAGTATCCTGGGTTGTTTAAATCGTGCCTGCACCCGAACAGACAAGGAAGCTGATCAATCCAAACTACATACACAACACAACAACTGCTGTTGTATGATCAACTTAATTGTTGGCCCATGGCTGTCAAAATAATGGGCTGAGTTTCTCAAACAATAGTACTAATTTTTCCTTTGAATACAAAGTCATCCAAATCAGATTTTTGAGTCAAAACTTATACATGCTGACTAGTGGCATATTGGGTCAAGTATATAAATAAATGAAGTCCCCATGAACAGAGAAAAATCTCAGTTTGTCTGCCCGCTGCACTGATTTTTCTTTTGTTACTCACAAGCACTTTCCTCTTTCTTGCATATTTGGGTTCTAAGATCAGACAGAACAATAGAGTGAGTCAGCCAGGCTTTCTCTGCTGCTTTATATCAACTTTGTTTGAGACACTTGAAAGGCATCTGCTGCTCCACAGTTTATCAACAGCCCTGAAGAAGTCCAAGGGCACTCCCTGCTGGTAAAATATGGTACACAAATAATTATGTGGGCTCTTTCACCACAACTTTAGATTATTTTTATAGCTTTGTAAGAACATAAATTTGTATGTTTATTTGTTGACAGATGATTTTTAAAATTTTATTTATTTATTTATTGTGAAATGAGATGGATATAGGAGTTCGGCACATTCAGGATGCCCTGTGCGTTGTTTGCACTGAGAAGGAATGAGATCAGCCTGGTGCACAGATGCTGCTATTAGATGTTGCCGGTTTTTAAATTTCTTTCCATCTTCATACATACAGCAAGCATCTTCCATAGGAAGCATTTCTCCGACAGTATATCATACCAGGCTACACTCAGAAAAATATACAGTACCTCTAATCAATGTTAAATGGTCAGAAAAGAACCTTGCATTTTTGCCTCTTGAAAATGTTCACTGAAATGTTTGGTAACACAAGGTGTCACAGTGCAGGTATGCTAAGATATAAATGAATGAAGGGACCAATGTTATGTGATCTTAACCTTTCTTATGATAGCATTTTTCACAAAGTACATTACTCCTCACCTCAATCATTTGTATACTCTGAGCAGGACGGAAAAAGATTTGTTTTCTACTCATCTGGGAAACTATTTAAGTGAGAAATTTTCAGAATCACATTGAAGCAGTCATCATCAACTTCATTCGTCTGAAGGCTGTATCATGAGGCAAGTTTACTAAGTTGGATGACTGCACTGTGTAAAAAGTAAAATGAACAGTTTTTCTTTACTCTAGTCCATGATTTACTCTGAGCATTTATTCAGCTAAGTCAGTAATTCCAATTCATGATACAGGCCCCCAGATGAATAAAATTGATAGTGACTAGTTGAGTTTGTAAATAATGTGTACTGCTATTCAGGTAATTCATAATAACTTGAGTAATCTATTTGTAAAAACCAGACATCCAGATAAATACTTTTTTTCTGAATTTAGAAAAACACAAAAATGTATCTTGTCAGTCATCAACAAAAAGATTTCTTTATTTATAGCCAACATAAATTTATTGGAAAATGGTGTTGAAAGAAAAATTTTTGGTATTCTAAGAATGGAAAAACAACTTCGTTTTGTCTTTTTTTTTTAATCCTAATAAAAACTGAGATCACTAATCAAAATGTTTTAAGTTTCAAAGAGAATATCCAAAAATCTCTTCTGGATCATATTGTTTATCCACAGTCAAAACTACAGAAGTGCGATAACATGTCTCTATGTCTGTATTAAACTACTTCCAATTCTCAGTTTATCACAGAGCAACAAGAATTTAATAAACCTCTCCAAAAAACTTGGAGATACCACAGCACTGGAGACACCAGCCTTCTATATTCTGGCCAAAAAGAAAAAAAATTATGATGGTGTTGGTGTCTAATGCATGTTCAGTGGCTAAACGACATACCATAGCAGTAGATACACAGGGGTTTTTCTCTGAGCTTAGTATGTTGGGATATTGAAATTGAATTGGTGAATTCAATAAGGGCCCAACTCCACACATTTTCAACATGAAGTTGGGCCCTTATTGAATTCACCAATTCAATTTTAATTTTGAGAGAGTAGCTGGAGTAGGCTTAACATTGCCCACAAAAATAAACATTGCAATAACTACAATGACAATTATATTGCACACACATACATGCAAGTTCTGTGGTGGTGTTGACAGTCAATGACTGGGTGACTGCCTGACTACAGTACAAAAGAAAAAATCTCTACTTCCGCAGCCAACTGTGTATAACAGCAGAGATAAATTAAAAACTTAACAAGCAGTTAAAGAAGGGGAAAATAAATACACCATTAATTTAGTAGAAAACACCAATATCTTAGACTCATCAAAGTAGACATCTTTTGCCATTCCTGCTAACCATATACATTCTATTTTCTGGTTCTGAAAGTTGACACGCAACACTTCTGTGGATGTCTACACTTATAAGTTGCCTCTTCTTGATTATTCTGTCCAATATGTCCCAAATTAAAATAATAATCCTTGACTCGTTTATTGATGAGCAACAGCATCTTTATGAGCGAGAAAATTTAGGCAACTAGTTTATTTAAAGAGCCTTTTTGACGTCTCATTATTTGCATCTTACACTGTGCCATTTAAGGTTATTTTAGTATGGTAAAACAACTAATATTTCATTGAAAAATATGAACTAACATGACCAAAGTGTGTTAAAAAAATTTGATTGATAGTGTATGTGTGCCATTAAAATTGCTGTCTATAATGATGATGAAACAACTTAATCATCCAGTGGTGTTTCTGTTCTGTCTCCATAGATCATATCAAGATAATAATTGTAGGTTTACCAGTCTTATTCTTATTAATGATGCAGTTTTTATATCTGTGAAATAAAACCCATTTAACAAGTCATGCTAGACAGGACTCTTGAGCAATAATTCACAATCAAGCCATAGTCAATCCTGATAAACAGTCTAATCAATATACTATGTAGCTCACCAGGAGCCAACTGCCTTATTGGCATTTGTGGACAAGAAGAAATACACTGGCTGTGAAACTGTTTCATGAAGTGAAATAATCAATTAAACATTGAAAGATTGAAAATCCTGTGTTTTTCTGTACATCATGGCAAAAAAATGATCAAGTAAGTCCAAAAGAGAACGTAATTGAAAATGTTTCTTTGGTTCACCCTTGATCGAATTATTGTTACAAATTTTTAATATGGTTGTGTCTGGGAATAAACAAATTTAAATTTAATAATTACTTTTAATATAATCAGTATTCAGACCCTCAGTGGAGACCCAGCTATGTATACCACATGGTTTGAATTACTGGAGGGAAAAGGCCCACGTCTATTCCGGCAGATGTGTCAACATCTGTCTCTTTGTTTCAGCTTTCACAACTGGCTCAGCTCACTGCATCTGTTTTTGATCAAGCCCAGGTGTTCACTTATAACACAGCTGCTCTTTTTCTCATTACTTTCCTCATTTGAGACTGTGACTAGACACCTCAGAAATTTACATGCTTTCATTTTTATGAATGACTAATTTATGTTCAATATGGACTGGCACTTCTTATTGGAAACAGAGGTTGTACTTGCATTACGCATTATGCTCCAGCAAAATGATATACAGTATTGATAGTGACTTTCCAATTCTGGCTTAGCTTGAGAGTCAGATTTGAAAATAATCTCTGACAAAAATGTTAAGTTCAAAGTGACATATGTAACAACTCTGTAGTTAATATATTCATACTACTGTTCATCTTGTCATGGATTGGTAATGACATCAAGATGTTCATACACAATATAGCAGTTTTGCATTTAGTTTCAGTAAAAGCTGCCAAATAAGTTCCAAGAAGGTAGGGTCTAAAGGAGAAATAGTCACTCCAAAAGCAAACTAATTGCCATGGTGAAATTATGATTGTTGGCGTTTACAAGGGGCTATATGCTGACATTACTAACAAACAGTGTGAAAACAGCACAGAGTGATCAGGAGTGATTAGTCTATCACCTCCCCATGGGTGCTGACTCTGGATAGAATATCACAATTCTTGGCAAGTGCACTGGTTGGTGTACGTAAGTGCTTCGGGAGTGTGGACTCATTGAACTGACTGCTGCTATGTATTTTTTGCGTATCATCCACCTGTCTATTGTCCCAGTTTAGTATTCCTGTTTGGGGAATACCTGTGCACGTCCCAGCCAATACAGTATAACATCAACACTTTGGATCCTGATGCAGTGAAGGTATAACCATACTACTTGAGTCAAAGGCTTAACGTTAGACAACTACTTTTATTGTATTACATGCCTATCTCCTCTGCTATGAGTCCTTTGTAACCCGTACCTGTCATTTGAATATGTTTTTACTTAGCCAAGTGGCTAGGCTTTCCAAAACAGCCTCAAATCAAGGTACTCAGTGATTTTGGTTCATACTGTCTCGATAGTATCTTGCAGTTGTGACTGATTTTTTTATTGGCCAGAAAAGAAATCACAATGCAGAAAAAAACCCTTTTACAGCTTACAGCTTATCCCAAAGGGGCTCTTTTGAGATAAGATTACCCTCCAGGTCATTGATGTTAAATGGTGTCACAGTCACGACTGTGGATCCAGCTTGAGCCTGCTTTATGACATGGTGTTTTATGCTAAAGAGAGTAGCCGGTAGATGAACAGTAGATTGTGGCTTTAAAGAAAGCATGTGGTCAGCAAAGATTTTGAGGGGTTGTAATTAAAATTAATAATGATGATAATGGAGTGAATTAATTATATTGGAAATAGCAACTGAATATACAATTCAAGGTTGTTTATCAACCATACCGTGCAACTAATTGGGAATGCGGTTCAGACGGCACAGAGTAGAACACACACACACACACACACACACACACACACACAATTTAAGCTCTGTGGCTTTCCATCAGCTTTTCCTGTGGGATGTTTTCCTGCTGGTGTGCATGTGTTGATACTGTCGGTTCACAGAAAAGGAGTGAAGTCAGATGACAAAGTGAAGTCAGAAACACCTTATGCCTATCTTCCGTACCTGACAACAAATTCCTGCCAAACAGCCCACCGGCTCCAACAAACTAAGATAAGAATCCTGAGTGGAAAATCGGATGCCAGGATGCTTGTCCTATTATTTTTGTCCCAGTGGTTGAATGCTGTCTTAGCCCTGCAGGGTTTTTAGGTATAACTGGTTTCAGCTACTTTAGGTGAAAAGGAAACCTGGAATTAGTTGCAAATAAATTTGCTGTCTCAGTGGTATACACCACTTTTTTCAGTTTCTTTTAATGCAGTGTGCTCGCTGATGGGGAATGCCGCACAAATATGTGTATATGTGTGTGTGCTTCTCTGGCAGCCCCTTGAGCCAGTCCGTACAGAGGCGGTTCTAAGAGTTTCCTAAATCAGGGGCCACTAAGGGGCTTCACTTTACACACAGGGACCAAGTGTCCTATATTCATGCATATTCCTTATTCAGAGACCTTCCTGTGCACCAACTATCAAATTTATTTAAGTGCTTTACTCATGTTTTATTCCATGTTTTAGTGAAATAAGCAGTTTTAAGTCATGTAAATGGCCTCAAAAGGCACAATGCAGGATTTGAATAGTGATAGGTCAAATGAATCTGTAAATTTAAGATAGTGACCTAAGTTTAGAAGTTAATTAAATTTTGGTTTTGGCAAAATAATCAGGTAAACTGATTATTTCTGCTTTTAAAACATATGATATCAAATCAACCAAGATTGGTGCAAAATGGACAGAAAAATTCAGGAAAAGCAAAACCACAAGTGCAGTCTAACCTTAGGAACTTCCGGAGTGCACTGTAAAAAATAAATAGTTGACTCAACTTAAAAAAGTCGGGCAATCAGCTGCAGAGCATTTTTGAGTTGGTTAAACATCAAGTTAAAAGGTCTTTCAAAAATGACTGTGCAACCACTGGAACTTGAAGTTCAGCTGACTCAAGAATGATTTGCAGCTGGCTGCCTAACTTTTTAAGTTTAGTCAACTTTTTTATTTTTTACTGCGTAATAAAAGGTTCTAACCATTGAACCCAAAAATGCCTTTAATCTGTTTGGCAGCTATCTCGGCAACTGATGGTCACTTTGATACAAACAGACATAGATTTTTTTTTTTAATCTTTTTTTGTGAAACAATAAGCATTTAATTTCATTTTCTCATTCCGTATTGTGACAGTAACTTCTTGTCATGTTCTGTATTACTTGATTGCAATTATCAGCCTAATCATCCAAAAGAGCATATTTCTGGAAGTGATTGTGTTATCACAATTAAAAATAACTGCCACAGCAAAATTTTTAGAGATGCAAAAGGCGATTGCATACTTAACTGGCCTTAACTGGAGGAAGGTGAATAAACAAGTCCATGTGTTTCCTTGGCGAACTTCCACTCCCTAACATTATTTTCTCCATTTCATTTTCTGGCTTTTACGTTTCTACTGGGCTCAGATATTTTCTCCGGTACCCATGCTCAACCGTCCTGCGAAATATCGCCATTTTGACAAACAAGTCATTGTCAATGGATGGAATTTACAACAATTACATTAACCAGGGGCATCACCAAAGATTAATTTTAGTGGACTGTTCTCCAATGTCACAAGAGGCACAAGAGTGAAAATTAGCCATCCACTGTCATTAATAGACTGTAATGAATTAGCTAACTTATAAAATTGTGGTTTACATGAGAGCTATTGATTAAAATAAGCTGATGAGATAGAGGTAGCAAGACAGTAATTTATATATAGGTACCTAGCGTGTTAAGATCATAGAATAAACAAGGACATCATCATTATGTGAAAGTATGTAACATTATTGAACCAGTGATATACCATCCTTGCTGTCCACAGTTAACAGTAACATTGAATAAGCTTACCAAATGCTGATCAATGCTTTTGCCAATGCTTCAGCTGGTGGATTAGCCATCCTGCACCATTTTAAGAAAATGAAATGGTGATGTGATTAGCCCAGACCTTTGATGTTAAAAAGTTGCCCTAGCTGGAAGAAAAATCTCTAGCAAGCTGGTTTACTACAATGAGCATATAACTATGCCAGAATGGCATATTGGCATGCTATAAGCACTGCATAGCCTTCATAGTGTTCTATAACCATAAATTTTACCTAGATATAGTATCACGACAAGTACAAGAAACAACTTTGGTATGCCAAAGTTTTTTTTACATACCACAATTACGAAGGCATGTCCCCCCAACTCAGACTCTGAATGGCTGACACTGATTCCTATTCACATTTGTCTTGGTCAGGTTTAGGAATGAGGCGCGAGATTGGTCAGCGTTAGGTTGAGAATATCGCAATAAGGCAATCAGAGGCAGAGTAGGGCGGGGCACGCTTTCTCTATCATAGGAAGTAAAATATTGTGCGTTTCAAACAGATATTGTGGCTTGCATTTCAAATGAACTGTGACATGTATGCTTTTTCAAGATTAAGCCAATGAAGTGCTCTGATGAGTCTCAAGAGACAGGTTGCAGGTCAGGGGCACATCAAGGGCCAATCAGATTTCAGCTGGGGCCAGTGCCCCTGTGGTCCCGCCCCTGGATCTGCCTATGGGTCTAGGGCATGATGGCCCTTCACAGAATCGGGAGGGAAATGTAAGCTCTTTCTCTGACATACCCAGCCAGTCTGGAGCCTTGTGGCATGTCTCTCTCTGTTAAAGCTGATACCACTTGCTCAGACTTCATCAGATACTAAAAGCTGTGATGAAAGGAGAGAAGAGACATACAGGAAAAAGAAGTGAGCAAGTTAGGGAGCTCCCCCACTGCTGGCAAAAACTGATCTGAAAGTGCAGACCAGGCCAGATTACCCGTGCATTTCTACTGATGATGATACAACAGCTATCTTCTCACATGCCAGCTTCCCATTCCGTTACCCAGATGGGGGCTGTCCCAAATGGCATAAAAGACTGACTGTGTGTTTATAATAATGCTGATGTGGCTATCTTTATCTTGCCTGCAGGGAACTATGAATCATCCCTTTTGAATATAGAACAAAATTTCATCTAAATCAACAGATAAAAATGAATTCATGTGTAATGAAATTATCTTGACCATCCATAGTTGATTCTGGTGTGTTCTGTAAATCAAACCATGAGTGATTCTGAGGGTCGAGGTTTATGGAGTTAAATTACTGCCAAAAACTAATATACTAAGAGAACATGTTTTCCAAATGCACAATGATTCACTAACAAACACATTGTGATTTGCAAATGCAAAACTGATTCACGTGCAAACAAAGTATGGTTTGCAAATGCGAAGAAAGATTTGCAAACAAACTCAGCGTGGCTTGCAAATATAAAAAATATTCACGTACAAACAAAGTGTGGTTTGCAAATGCAAAAACGATTTGCAAACAAAGTGTGGTTTGCAAATACAAAACACCATTAACAAACTAATATATTCTGTTTTACAAATACAAAATGTACCAAACACAAATACCCAGCGCTTCAATTCGTATGAGAAAATACTTTCCACAACCTCGTGACTTTTGGCAGCTTTCAACCGGTGAAATGGTGGTGCCGATTTTCTCACTTGTGTCCTTAGGATTTGCGAACAAATGTCCTAGCTAAGTTATTTGCCCTCATCAACAGCAGGTGGCGTTATGAGTCCATTTCCTCAAATTTTAAACGGCACAACACCGGAGACTGTCCTGAAAGAATAGGCCAATATCCCACCAGACACAGTACAGAAATCAAGCTAATGATTTTGACAGCAAAGGGTGGGCCTACTATTGATACTAAATATTTCTAAGCAAGGGTTTCAGACATTTTTCCACACCAGTGTGTATTGGCCGATGGTTTCCTTTTATTATTGTTGGTAAAATTAATTTCATAGAGTTTTTACGTAGGTAAATCGAACATGTCAATTTATTCGGTTTAGTCAGGTCGACTAAATATTCAAAAGCGTTGCCTTTAGTTAAATAAGCACCATTTCATGGATGCGTAAATTCCACCACGGAGGTTATAGCCTAATCTTAGCCAAGATAGAACTGACATCAGTGTAGTACGATATAAAACAGTAATTCCATCACAGAAAGAAGATATAAAATGGCACAAATAGCCCGCCAATATGTTTTACGGGAGATTTATGATTTGTACCCTCGTATTATCGTGATTGTATCACATAATAGAAGCAATCCTTGTTGCCGTTAATGCCAACTAAGTCGGATGGCCAGAAAGCGTCTGCATGAGAGGGGGAGTGGAATTTTGGCAGGGAATTTTGACACAAGGGAAATCATCAACCAATTTGCGAAGTGGTGTGCAAGATGTCAGAAACCCTTGCATAAGGTGATATTTTGTATCAATAGTAGGCCCACCCTTCACCATCAAAATCATTAGTTTGATTTCTGTGCTGTGTCTGGTGGGATATTAAGCTATTCTTTCAGGACAGTCTCCGGTGTTGTGCCATTTAAAAATTGAGGAAATGGACTCATAGCGCCACCTGCTGTTGAGGAGGGCAAATAACTTAGTTAGGACATTTGTTCGCAAATCCTAAGCATACAAGTGATAAAATCGGCACCACCATATCACCGGAAGAAAGCTGCCAAAAGTCACAAACTTCTAGGAAGTATTTTCTCATACGAATTGAAGCACCGCATATTTGTGATGGCTATGTTTTGTATTTGTAAAACAGAATATACTAGTTTGTTAATGGTGTTTTGTATTTGCAAATCACAGTTTGTTTGCAGATCATTTTTGCATTTGCAAATCACGCTTTGTTTGTGCGTGAGTCATTTTTATATTTGCAAACCATGCTGTGTTTGTTTGCAAATCTTTTTTGTACTTGCAAACCACACTTTGTTTGCACGTGAATCAGTTTTGTATTTGTAAATCACGTTGTGTTTGTTAGTGAATTGCTATGCAATTGTAAAACATGTTCTGTTTGTATATTAGGTTTTGACAGGAATATAACTCCATAGAGGTTGTTTGGCAACTGTAATTACACTGTTGACCCATTATTGCATAATTTCCCTTTGAATTAGAGCAGAGTAATAGAATTTAGTTTCAAATGACAAAAGTTTTCAACAAGAACCATCAGGAGATGGCATATCCCCCCAGCCACAAACGGCACTCCTAGAATGTGTTTGAAGTGTTTGCCAAGTTTCATGAAAAAATCAGAAAACAGGTATGATGAAGGAAATAACGCTGATAAAGGTTGTCTGATTTAAATGTAAGCCTATGCAAAAAAAAATTGGTGTGTTATTTGTGAAGCAAGCAGTGTTGCGCTATTTCTTTTTTTTTTTCAATGGAACACTTAAAGATGAAAGAGTCAAGAATTAACAAAAATATCAGAGTATATCAAAAATATTTTAAAAAACACGCGCGCACACAAAATGAGCAAGTGAGAGGTGAAAAAGGGAACTATTACAATATTTACCCATACTTCAACATTTATGAAAAGAAATATGGTCACCAAACTTGTTATGAAATATACTGGCTTATAGTAATATCTTAGGACAATTGTGTGTGGATGTGTACATATGAAAAAGAGAATGTTAGAGCAAATCAGCTGTTACTCGACTCCAAGAAGTGCTGTCAGATGCACAACATGCTTGGTTTGTATATGTGGAGGCAAAGAGGATTTTTCAACTTTCAATGGCTGGAAGCCATTTCCAGAAAAACTATTTTGCCTGACAGTAGTCTCCTCTCACGAGAACAGCTATTATCTGGAGCTGCAAAAGCTTGGGGTAATGTCTCCCTCCACTGGTTCTTCCCAGTTAAGTCAATTGTCTGACTCTCCCTTTGTCTCCATTGTTGAGGCGTATGGCGTTTGGCTCGCTGATGTAATGTAAATTGTTGCATATGGTTACTATTTTTCCTTCTCACTTGAATGAGTGACAAGGTGGATTTTCTCATCATCCAAAAAAAAAGAAATCTCTCTATTGCTCAACTGACTTGCAAGTTTGCTTGCTTCAGCTGGAATGTGCAGCCTGAAGCATGTTATAGCCTTTAAATAGATATTTATACAAAACATGCATGGCATAATCACATGCAGTTGGACAGGGGCACAATTTCATTGCTTACAAAGCAATCAACATATTTTTCACAGTCAAAACTATTGTATGAATCGTGTAGGAATTACCAACTTTTTTTTAATAGATCCCCATATTTTGGAGGCTCAGATGTAATTGGACAAACTGGGGTAATCACACAGTTACTTGCCGCATAAATACTTGATTGCGAATCCTTCGCAGTCATAAGTCTAGAACCCATAGGCATCCCCAGACAGTGTGTGTTGTTTTTTCATTGATGCTCTGTCAGGCCTTCACTGCAGGTTTTGTTTTTGGGGCATTTTTCCTTCAGGTTTTTTCATTTTTCTTTCATAAAATTAAAATCTTCTACAACCCCAATTCCGAAATAGTTGGGACGAAGTGTAAATTATGAATAAAATCAAAATGCAATGACTTTCAGATCACTTGAGCCAATATGTTATTTACAATAGAACATAGATAACATTTCAAATGTTGAAACTGAGACATTTTACATTTTTATCCATGAAATGAGCTTATTTCAAATTTTCTGGCTGCAACACGTCTCAAAAAAGTTAGGACACAGGCAAAAAAAGGGCTGTAAAAGCAATTAATATGTAAGGGAATCAGCTGAAAGAACATTTAGCAAGTAATTAAGTTAACTGGCATCAGGTGTGTAACATGATTGGCTATAAAAGGGATGTCTTAGAGAGGCTGAGTCTCAGAAGTAAAGATGGCCAGAGGCTCTCCAACCTGTGAAGGCTTGCAAAAAAAAATTGTGGAATACTTTAAAAACAATGTTCCTTAACGTCAAATTGCAAAGGCTTTGAAGGTCTTATCATCGACAAGGCATAACATCATCAAAAGATCTAGAGAAACTGGAAAAATCTCTGTGCATAAGGGACAAGGCCGAAGACCTTTAATGGATGCCCGTGATCTTCGGGCCCTCAGACGCCACTGCATCACTCACCGGCATGATTCTGTCGTTGACATAACTAAATAGGCCCAGGAATACTTCAAGAAAGCACTGTCTGTAAACACAGTCCCCCGTGCCATCCACAGAATCCACCTAAAACTCTATCATACAAAAAGGAAGCCATTGTTGAGCATGATCCAGAAGGGCTGCCATGTTCTGTGGGCCAAGGCTCATTTAAAATGGACTGTAGCAAAGTGGCGAAGTGTCCTTGGTCAGACGAATCCAAATTTGACATTCTTGTTGGAAATCATGTCCGTCGTGTCCGCCGGGCTAAAGTGGAGAAAGACCACCCCTCCTGTTATCATCGTTCAGTTCAAAAGCCAGCATCTCTGATGGTATGGGGATGCATTAGTGCATATGGTGTGGGACACTTGCATGTTTTAAAAAGCACCATGAATGCTGAAAGAAGGTTTTAGAGCAATGTATGCTCCCCTCCAGATGACATCTATTCCAGGGAAGGCCTTGTGTATTTCAGCAGGAAAATGCAAAACCACATACTGCAGCTATTACAACAGCATGGCTTCGTAGTAGAAGAGTCTGTGTGCTGAACTGGCCTGCCTGCTGTCCTGATCTTTCACCAATTGAGAACATTTGGCGCATAATTAAACGAAAAGTTTGTCAAAGGAGACCCAAAACTTTCCAGCAGCTGGAAGCCTGTATTAAACAAGAGTGGGATCAAATTCCAAAGGCTAAACTCAAGAAACTTGTCTCCTCAATGCCTAGATGCCTCCACTCTGTGTTAAAAAGAAGAGGGGACGCTACACCATGGTGAACAGGCCCCTGTCCCAACTTTTTTGAGACCTGTGGCAGCCAACAAATTTGAAATGAGCTCATCTTGTGGATAAAATTGTAAGATTTCTCAGTTTCAACATTTGCCATGTTATCTCTGTTCTATTGTGAATAAAATACTGGCTGGTGTGATTTGAAAGTCATTGCGTTTTGATTTTATTCACAATTTACACTTTGTCCCAACTATTTTGGAATTGGGGTTGTATCATCCACCACAGTCATTGCACTCCGGGCCTCTTGGCGTTTTTGGCATGCATCAAGGGCGCATTCTTCTTCTTCTTCTTTTTTTTGAGGAATACACCAAATAGTTTACTTGGCCAAACATTATGTTTCTGCCATCTCTCTGATGGGTAAGTTTTGATTTTTCAGTCCAATAATAGCTTGCTGTACTGGCAGTGACAGCTCTTTGGACTTAATCTTTAGCATTAACAGCAACAGATTCCAAATTCAAATGCCACTTTGGAAACGCACAGTAGAAAATCTGTTACTTGTAAATTAAATAATGGGAATGACACAGATGTTAATGGAATAGTTGATAATACTTTTATTATTAAATACAAATACTTTTCATCCCTTATAAAATGTGCAGTAATTCCTACACTGTTCACCTGATTTGGATGCCATGAAATTCAACCTAAAAGCCTGCACTTAGAGCCAGTATTCATAATTTAATTTCAACTCAATAATGATGTAGTAGGCTGCTAAATAACAAAGAATTTGCCGATTTACAAATATTTGTAAGCCTGCCTGTATATAGTGTGAATACTGGATGCTTTTTCATTTTCCTGTTATTTTGACTACTCTTTCAGCCTTGAATTTGCTAAATTTGGATCACTATTTTTTTTTCCCACATGCTAGAGGATTGTTTTGTTGTAATTTTTATTTTAAGCTGTCCAAATGGTCCTTCCCAGTACAAATGACAGTCAGCTTCAGAAAGTATTTCTTAGAGTTGTACTCTAGAGAGCTGAAGTCAGGGCAGAATAGCATGAGGTGGTGGTCATCACTGAGACAATTGATGCAGTGGACAGCAAACTGCCTTGGGGAAGTCAGGCCACCCACTGCAATGAAGACCATCTCAGATCAGCCTCTGGCTTTGATGCCGAATAACCTGACCATGTGTATAAACTGTTCCAAGGTCTGGTATTTTTGGCTGAATAACTGTATTTCAATATTTGATTCCTCCATAATGTCAGGAAGTAGTCGGGGGGGCACCAGATGCAGGAAAAAAGTGTTTACTGTAAACACACAAAACCGTAAAGGAGAAAGGAAGGCAAACAAGCCAGAAATAAAACACCGTGCACATGCACTGAACAAATTGGAGAAACTAAGGTACACTGCCCAAGGCAGGGGGAAACAGAAGTACACACTCAATAAGTGGCTAAACTAGAAAACAAAAACTTGACCTAACTAGACTGACGGAAACACTGGGAGACTTAGACAAAGGGGAGACAAGACGTGGGCGCAGCAAAACACAAGGCTCGGGAATCGCACAAAGGAAATAGTCAGGAAGGCACAGGAGCTGAGATTTCACAATGTAGCGCAAAGCCAACAAAGTTCCGTCTGATGATTTCTTCCCTCCTGCCCACAGATATACACACGGGAGGAGGCGGGGACTGGGAAGGCAATCTCAGAGGGAAGCAGAAACACATGGGATTAATAAACAAATACACGTGAATCGGGTTAACAATAATGACTCGAGACAAGACGCTGGGACAATCAACCTAGACAGTTTAGATTAAGGTAATCTAAACGTGACGAGTATAAAAGCACCAGGAGAGAAGCGAAGGAAAGCATAGCTTTAAACGCAGTTAATCAGGGAAGCTTAGGAAGAAATTACAAAAGCTAGAAACGCTCGCACACGCTAATGAGTTAATTAAGGTTAATACTACATGACAAAATATATTCAATCACCCTCAAATAAGTGCTGGTTAGTACGGGTTAGTAATGATCCTATCAGAGAACGCATTCACTCAGAGTTTTGGAAGACCCAGAATTAAGCACAGGTGGAAGTAATGAATGAAATACCACAGCCGATTCCGAATGAGGAAACGTGATTGGACAACGAGACGCAGGCATGCTGAAGGCTGTCAAACGACATCACAGGAGATTGGGCAAGAGTGAATCAATCCTCAGACGGCGGAAATAAAGCTGAAAAATAAAGCGAGAGTCAGGCATGAGAGGAAAAGCAGAAGCACAAATATAAAAGTAATAAACACAATGACAATACAGCACACATGAGGCAGAACCATAACACATAAATGAATCTTTACCTCTTTACAAAGAGGCCATGTAAGATGGTGAGTTTATATTCCATTCTGAAAATACACAACTGGATTCTATTTCAGAGTCCATGTTTGTCCCAATTGCAATATTCCAATAAGGTGGCACAGCAGTGAGAATTCAGTCCCTTCTTATGCTCAGTGCATTACTCTAGCATACCCTCCCCCGTGGCCCTGCATGGACCTATGCTCAGCCTTTCCATTTTCCCTGCCCCCACCCATCCCAGGCATAGACTACTTTCAGCATTAATGGGGACACAAAGAGATCCTCGGAAAGAAATATGCACCAGGGAGGCAAAGCTTCTGCATTGGAATCTTCGGACATCCATATTGATATTGACTACAGAGCCTTGATCATTGTATTGGATTTAGAGGCGACAAAGAGCACTCGTTAGCAACATGTGTACACTCTAATCATAGTCCAGCTGTACTTGCCAGGATTCAGTTACAACTTGCCACCAAACGTACTGCCCTCGAATCCTTTCCCTGCCTTTTATGCCATGTTTATTTATGTAAGCACAGTTAATATGGTGGGATAGGGTGGCAACACTTGAAAAGATTACAGTCAGATTTCTTTTTAAAGTTTTGGTGATCTGTGGGTTATAATTCAAAGTATAGCCACATCTGCAGAGTTAAGGAACTGTGGAACAAAATTGCTCAAATCCCAATACAATATTTAAACATTGATATCTGGAAACTGACAAATGCCGTTATGAAAATAATGGCGCAAAACATTTGGCGCATAATTAAACGAAAAGTTTGTCAAAGGAGACCCAAAACTTTCCAGCAGCTGGAAGCCTGTATTAAACAAGAGTGGGATCAAATTCCAAAGGCTAAACTCAAGAAACTTGTCTCCTCAATGCCTAGATGCCTCCACTCTGTGTTAAAAAGAAGAGGGGACGCTACACCATGGTGAACAGGCCCCTGTCCCAACTTTTTTTGAGACCTGTGGCAGCCAACAAATTTGAAATGAGCTCATCTTGTGGATAAAATTGTAAGATTTCTCAGTTTCAACATTTGCCATGTTATCTCTGTTCTATTGTGAATAAAATACTGGCTGGTGTGATTTGAAAGTCATT
The DNA here is from genome assembly GCA_029692085.1 of Gymnothorax javanicus. Classification (NCBI taxonomy): domain Eukaryota; kingdom Metazoa; phylum Chordata; class Actinopteri; order Anguilliformes; family Muraenidae; genus Gymnothorax; species Gymnothorax javanicus. The sequence continues at coordinate 141,621,562 of CM056194.1, forward strand.
GCGTTTTGATTTTATTCACAATTTACACTTTGTCCCAACTATTTTGGAATTGGGGTTGTATCATCCACCACAGTCATTGCACTCCAGGCCTCTTGGCGTTTTTGGCATGCATCAAGGGCGCATTCTTCTTCTTCTTTTTTTTTTTGAGGAATACACCAAATAGTTTACTTGGCCAAACATTATGTTTCTGCCATCTCTGATGGGTAAGTTTTGATTTTTCAGTCCAATAATAGCTTGCTGTACTGGCAGTGACAGCTCTTTGGACTTAATCTTTAGCATTAACAGCAACAGATTCCAAATTCAAATGCCACTTTGGAAACGCACAGTAGAAAATCTGTTACTTGTAAATTAAATAATGGGAATGACACAGATGTTAATGGAATAGTTGATAATACTTTTATTATTAAATACAAATACTTTTCATCCCTTATAAAATGTGCAGTAATTCCTACACTGTTCACCTGATTTGGATGCCATGAAATTCAACCTAAAAGCCTGCACTTAGAGCCAGTATTCATTATTTAATTTCAACTCAATAATGATGTAGTAGGCTGCTAAATAACAAAGAATTTGCTGATTTACAAATGTTTGTAAGCCTGCCTGTATATAGTGTGAATACTGGATGCTTTTTCATTTTCCTGTTATTTTGACTACTCTTTCAGCCTTGAATTTGCTAAATTTGGATCACTATTTTTTTTTTTTTTCCACATGCTAGAGGATTGTTTTGTTGTAATTTTTATTTTAAGCTGTCCAAATGGTCCTTCCCAGTACAAATGACAGTCAGCTTCAGAAAGTATTTCTTAGAGTTGTACTCTAGAGAGCTGAAGTCAGGGCAGAATAGCATGAGGTGGTGGTCATCACTGAGACAATTGATGCAGTGGACAGCAAACTGCCTTGGGGAAGTCAGGCCACCCACTGCAATGAAGACCATCTCAGATCAGCCTCTGGCTTTGATGCCGAATAACCTGACCATGTGTATAAACTGTTCCAAGGTATGGTATTTTTGGCTGAATAACTGTATTTCAATATTTGATTCCTCCATAATGTCAGGAAGTAGTCGGGGGGGCACCAGATGCAGGAAAAAAGTGTTTACTGTAAACACACAAAACCGTAAAGGAGAAAGGAAGGCAAACAAGCCAGAAATAAAACACCGTGCACATGCACTGAACAAATTGGAGAAACTAAGGTACACTGCCCAAGGCAGGGGGAAACAGAAGTACACACTCAATAAGTGGCTAAACTAGAAAACAAAAACTTGACCTAACTAGACTGACGGAAACACTGGGAGACTTAGACAAAGGGGAGACAAGACGTGGGCGCAGCAAAACACAAGGCTCGAATCGCACAAAGGAAATAGTCAGGAAGGCACAGGAGCTGAGATTTCACAATGTAGCGCAAAGCCAACAAAGTTCCGTCTGATGATTTCTTCCCTCCTGCCCACAGATATACACACGGGAGGAGGCGGGGACTGGGAAGGCAATCTCAGAGGGAAGCAGAAACACATGGGATTAATAAACAAATACACGTGAATCGGGTTAACAATAATGACTCGAGACAAGACGCTGGGACAATCAACCTAGACAGTTTAGATTAAGGTAATCTAAACGTGACGAGTATAAAAGCACCAGGAGAGAAGCGAAGGAAAGCATAGCTTTAAACGCAGTTAATCAGGGAAGCTTAGGAAGAAATTACAAAAGCTAGAAACGCTCGCACACGCTAATGAGTTAATTAAGGTTAATACTACATGACAAAATATATTCAATCACCCTCAAATAAGTGCTGGTTAGTACGGGTTAGTAATGATCCTATCAGAGAACGCATTCACTCAGAGTTTTGGAAGACCCAGAATTAAGCACAGGTGGAAGTAATGAATGAAATACCACAGCCGATTCCGAATGAGGAAACGTGATTGGACAACGAGACGCAGGCATGCTGAAGGCTGTCAAACGACATCACAGGAGATTGGGCAAGAGTGAATCAATCCTCAGACGGCGGAAATAAAGCTGAAAAATAAAGCGAGAGTCAGGCATGAGAGGAAAAGCAGAAGCACAAATATAAAAGTAATAAACACAATGACAATACAGCACACATGAGGCAGAACCATAACACATAAATGAATCTTTACCTCTTTACAAAGAGGCCATGTAAGATGGTGAGTTTATATTCCATTCTGAAAATACACAACTGGATTCTATTTCAGAGTCCATGTTTGTCCCAATTGCAATATTCCAATAAGGTGGCACAGCAGTGAGAATTCAGTCCCTTCTTATGCTCAGTGCATTACTCTAGCATACCCTCCCCCGTGGCCCTGCATGGACCTATGCTCAGCCTTTCCATTTTCCCTGCCCCCACCCATCCCAGGCATAGACTACTTTCAGCATTAATGGGGACACAAAGAGATCCTCGGAAAGAAATATGCACCAGGGAGGCAAAGCTTCTGCATTGGAATCTTCGGACATCCATATTGATATTGACTACAGAGCCTTGATCATTGTATTGGATTTAGAGGCGACAAAGAGCACTCGTTAGCAACATGTGTACACTCTAATCATAGTCCAGCTGTACTTGCCAGGATTCAGTTACAACTTGCCACCAAACGTACTGCCCTCGAATCCTTTCCCTGCCTTTTATGCCATGTTTATTTATGTAAGCACAGTTAATATGGTGGGATAGGGTGGCAACACTTGAAAAGATTACAGTCAGATTTCTTTTTAAAGTTTTGGTGATCTGTGGGTTATAATTCAAAGTATAGCCACATCTGCAGAGTTAAGGAACTGTGGAACAAAATTGCTCAAATCCCAATACAATATTTAAACATTGATATCTGGAAACTGACAAATGCCGTTATGAAAATAATGGAGAAACAGTTCACAGACTACCAGGCACACTGGGAGTCAGTTAAACTGCCATTGTCAACTTGTCATAGATATGGAGAACTCCATCCTACAGACAATAGTGTTTTCAGACATTCAAAATACAATGGAAGATTGGGAGACTGCAATGTCAAAATCATTTAAAAGAATGACAAATCCTCCAACCCTTTCTCTTGAGGGATGCCACACGAGGTAGTTGTGGAGGTTATTTCATTGCCAATGTGAACATTTTGCAGACAGCTAAAATTCCCGATTGTCTTTCTGTTGGCACAGAAAAGCCCTGTATATTGTGGGATTAAACTTATAATGCTGTTGTTTCCAAGTTATAATATTCTTGGATGCCCAAAAGGGAGGTTTATAAACCTTTTAGCAAAAAAAAAAAAAAAAAAAAAAGATTTCTATGTCATTTGATTTCTGTCATTCCCAACCTTTTGAAAAATAGGCTGTTCTGAATTGGTGTCCCCTTGACAAAATGAGCTCTGATCCGATTGGCCAGTGAACAGAGCCACCAGCCTTGTATGTCAACGGATAGCAACCATGTCAAAATCTCCGGACTGGAGGTAGCAACTCTTCTACAACCCCAATTCCGAAATAGTTGGGACGAAGTGTAAATTGTGAATAAAATCAAAATGCAATGACTTTCAGATCACATGAGCCAATATGTTGTTTACAATAGAACATAGATAAAGTTTCAAATGTTGAAACTGGGACATTTTACATTTTTATCCACAAAATGAGCTTATTTCAAATTTTCTGGCTGCAACATGTCTCAAAAAAGTTGGGACACAGGCAAAAAAGGGCTGAAAAAACGATTAATATATAAGAGAATCAGTTAAAAGAACATTTAGCAAGTAACTAAGTTAACTGGCATCATGTGTGAAACATGATTGGCTATAAAAGGGATGTCTTAGAGTGGCTGAGTCTCTTAGAAGTAAAGATGGCCAGAGGCTCTCCAACCTGTGAAGGCTTGCGTAAAAAAAATTGTGGAATACTTTAAAAACAATGTTCCTCAACGTCAAATTGCAAAGACTTTGAAGGTCTCATCATCGACAGTGCATATCATAATCAAAAGATTCAGAGAACCTGGAAAAATCTCTGTGCATAAGGGACAAGGCTGAAGACCTTTACTGGATGCCCGTGATCTTCGGGCCCTCAGACGCCACTGCATCACTCACCGGCATGATTCTGTCATTGACATTACTAAGTGGGCCCAGGAATACTTCAAGAAACCACTGTCTGTAAACACAGTCCGCCGTGCCATCCACAGATGCCACCAAAAACTCTATCATGCAAAAACGAAGCCATTGTTGAGCATGATCCAGAAGCGCCGCCTTGTTCTGTGGGCCAAGCCCCATTTAAAATGGACTGTAGCAAAGTGGCAGTGTCCTGTGGTCAGAGGAGTCCAAATTTGACATTCTTGTCGGAAATCATGGGCGTCGTGTCCGCCGGGCTAAAGAGGAGAAAGACCACCCCTCCTGTTATCATCGTTCAATTCAAAAGCCAGCATCTCTGATGGTATGGGGATGCATTAGTGCATATGGTGTGGGACACTTGCGTGTTTTAAAAAGCACCATGAATGCTGAAAGGTATATTAAGGTTTTAGAGCAACATATGCTCCTCTCCAGACAACATCTATTCCAGGGAAGGCCTTGTATATTTCAGCAGGACAATGCAAAACCACATACTGCAGCTATTACAATAGCATGGCTTCGTAGTAGAAGAGTCTGTGTGCTGAACTGGCCTGCCTGCAGTCCCTATCTTTCACCGATTGAGAACATTTGGTGCATAATTAAACAAAAAGTCCGTCAAAGGAGACCCAAAACTCTCCAGCAGCTGGAAGCCTGTATTAAACAAGAGTGGGATCAAATTCCAATGGCTAAACTCAAGAAACTTGTCTCCTCAATGCCCAGACGCCCCACTCTGGGTTAAAAGAAGAAGGATGCTACGCCATGGTAAACAGGCCCCTGTCCCAACTTTTTTTTTGAGACCTGTAGCAGCCATCAAATTTGAAATGAGCTCATTTTGTGGATAAAATTGTAAAATTTCTCAGTTTCAACATTTGCTATGTTATCTCTGTTCTATTGTGAATAAAATACTGGCTGGTGTGATTTGAAAGTCATTGCGTTTTGATTTTATTCACAATTTACACTTTGTCCCAACTATTTCAGAATCGGGGTTGTACTGTGAATGAACATGACTGAATTAGTAGCTACCAGTTGAACAACGCAATGAGTATGGAAAGGTATTGTGTACAGCTATTCGGATGGTACTAACATTTACACACAAGTGTGTCATCCAGTCACTAGTTCAGCTACACTTGAAATACAGTTGCAAACGTTAAGATTAGTTTGCTGCGAGCATTTGTATTGAAGCTACAATTAGCTGACATGCCTTTTACTGAATTCCTTTAAATTGTCACCCATTCTATTTGTTATGGAGTCTCTTACATCACCTCTGGCAAAACTAGCATGGGGTTCTAAATGCACATTCAATTTAACAGCTAGCCAGCTAATGAAGTAATTAGTGATTATGGAAAGGTAATGCAGCATGGTAAAAATTCTGGGGTTGGCACTCAAGAAGTCATACATTTTGACTAAAATTCCACTTGGATTTCAGTTTATACAGTTTATTGACAGAAACCAGGAATGCTAAGCTAGCTAGACTCTCCCTGAAAATAAATCTAAGCTTCTGCTTTTGATCTCCCTGCACTGCCAGAAAATTAAAACATCTCACATCATGTGGACGGTTGTGGCTGCAGGAGATGACAGACAACAGAGCATTTTTTTTTTTTTTTTGCTAAAATAAAAGTCAGCCTTTTACAGGGACTTTATCCTTCATACTTTTTTGTCCAAGTAATTTATTGACTTACCTGGGGCGCATTTCCCAAAAGCTTAATTGCTAAATAAGTTAGCAACTTACATAGTTCATTCATTCACAGTCAATGGGCCCGAATATGTAAGCTAGCATCTGTGATTTCAGGAAACGCACCTCTGGACAGGAGTTTGTACAAGAGGAGAAGAGGCGGGACGGAGCCACTATGACGGGGCAGAGTTAATCGAGGGGACTGGTTAGAAAAGTGGGAGAACTTTCAAGACTGATGTTATTGTTAAGGTTTTTGCTTAGGCACGTGACTCTGACCATGCCCACGGAATTCAATATAGTGTCAGGCAAGGACATGTGGTGTGATATTTTGCTAGTTTTTGCCTTACTTAAATGATTGTTTGCTCTGTGTTTGAAAAAGAAATTATTTCCTGGAGATGCCAGGTGATGACTGCTCAGTTTTCGGTTGTGGTTCATGCCAATCCCAATTTCAGGAAAGAAATAGAACCTCACTTACCACAATAAGGGGCCTAGAACCTATGGCCATAGTTATATAGTGCAGTGTGTTAGCACTGTTATGCTTGAAGGTCAAAGAAACCTGCATAGTTTGTCATGTTTTGTGCTTTGGAGTATTTTTTATTTCATTTGTTTCTTCATGATGGGTGCTTACACAATCATAACTGTTTTTTTTTTCTCTAAACTAATGACTTTTTGTTGATTTGTATCTGTATGTACACCCACACTGGTGCCCCCCTCTGCTTCAGCATACTGTCATTTAGCATTGCTAGTCTTCTATTCACTGCTCTACCCCATTTAATCATCACCAGCACCTGGCCCTCATTACAGTGTCATCACTACAACCTGAATAATCTTGATAATTCAGCCCCTCATTACGTCACATGGATTTTCCAATCTTTTTGTTTGGCTTGTGTGCCTCTGTATTTATTTATTCTTTTTTTTTTTTTAGCTTCCCACAGGTTTTCCTGGGTTTTAAACATGTTACCCTTTGCTTTTTTGTTGGAAATTGTTTCAGACCCAGACTTGTGAACTATCAACCCCAACCTCTACTTTACTGGGATATTTACTGATACAGTTGTAGTCAAGTACATGGCTCAAGGGTACTTACGATATTTTAATATTTGACCAGAGAAAAATACATGGTGGAGGGGGCTGGCAAGGATGAGGTTGGGAGGTTGGTTGCAGGAGATTTTGGACTGTTTCCAAGTATCAAGGATCTTCTTCTCCCAGATCCTTCAGAGGAGGTGGGATGTGTTTACTCCCCAATCGGTTATGCCTCACTGCAGCTCAAAAAGAACACAGGGCTCAGTAGTTTTCTGAATAGCTTTAATGAGTTTTGCCCTTGTAAGACCCCCAGTTTTGGCCAGAATAGGCTCATTTCCGGAACTGTGGGATGGGGGCAGGAATCTTAATGTCCTGGCCTTTCTCCAGCTTCTTCTCACAGTCAATCAGGTAGTTGACTCCATCAATCACCAGCTGGACCAGCTCCACCTGGGAGACATATGGTGTTGCGTTTAGGGCAAGGAATAATCACAGTGCTTCTGCAATACATTGTTTATTGCTGAATGCCTGAGATCATTCTAAGAGGCTCTTCATAAGACAAATGACATATTTAAAGTCCTACTTTTCAATAATTTCATCTATTAATTGCAGTATGGATATACTTTTCTTTGATGACTACTATTTCACTCTAAGTCAACTGCCTTGTTTTTGGATGGGGTGAGGGGATACTTTCCTGGGCAAGACAATACCTCAGATTTGCCCAGACGGTCATTGTTTGAGATGTCATACGTGTCGCCTACAGCTGCCGTGTCCACGCCCCCAGTGCCTCTCTTCTGTAGGCGCAGGTTATCCAGGATCTTGGAGAAACGTGGGTCCTGGAAGAGAACAGGCACAAGCTGCTCGAAAACGCCAGTACCAGTGTTGGCTGAAAACTGGCTGAATTGCTTCTCCAAGTCCTTTATTTACTTATTTGTCTATTTTACTGACTACTTCAGCTCATTATTTTTACGGCTACATTGAGTGATTCGCTGTACTCTCTAAAACGTGTGTAGAGATCGAGTCACACACTATTCACTCAGATGTACTTGCAATTTAGAATTCCCAATCAGCCTCACATGCATGTCTTTGGACTACGAGAGAAAACAAGAGTACCTGGAGTAAACCCGTGCAAGCATAGGGAGAACATGCAAACTCCAGGCTGCAGGCCGGATCCGTTTTTGCGGTGAGGCGACATCAAGTATCCTCTTGTAAAAATAGACTGGATTAAATGAGTGAATAATGTGATATGTGAGAGATTAAGTTTAAATTTCTAAGGACAGGGTTATGTAAATTAAAGGTTTCAGGCATGATTCCTTGACCCTGCCATTGTACCCTTGAGCATAGTACTTAACCTTGACTGCTTCAATAAACACCCAGCTGCACAAGTAGACGTATGTAAACATAAACAACTTAAGTCTCTCTGGAGAATAGCACCTGCTAAATATATAATGTAAACAGCAATTTATAACCCTTAAATGCATAAACAGCTTCATCTGCTGTTTCTACTGTACTCCCAGGGTGTCTGCTCGTTTAATGCACAGTAAGTTGCTTTATAGGACAGGTGTTGGGGCTTACCTTGCTGAGTTTGGGCAGGCGGACATGAACTCCTGCCCGTAACCCAGTGCCCAAGTTGGAGGGGCAGGTCAGGATGTAGCCTAGATGCTCATTCCACATGAACTCCCAGCCTCGCTCTTGTATCAGCCTCTCCACCTGCACAGAATCAGAGCTAAAGGAATGCATCATACGCCATTCACTCATATAACTCTGAAATATACGTCGGATCTTCACCAAAATTTCCTCCTTGACATCCATCCATAACATTAACTGACAAACTAACAAAGAACGCCGGATTAAATGTATTAACTCCCGGCGGCTGTACAATGAACTCATCCCCCTAAGCCCAATTGTGTTAGTGGATGTGAATGAATTAACTCTGTACGTCCAACTCTGTGTGACCAGATATGCATGTTTTTTTTTTTTCAATTTTACGATATATTCTATGGCATATCCCTCTTCTGTAAACAAAACTCAATGCCAAAAAAGCCATCGTTTGCATTGATGGAGCTTGTTGAATTTCTGACTGTTAAGGTTATGGTTCGTCCCTTGTCAGTACCAATGCTAAAGTGTATAGACCCAGTGGTATTGTGTTGGATGTGGGGATGGGAATACAGTACCTCTTGTAGGCCCCGGCAGAAGCGGTCAAACACCCTTTTCATATTCCCCCCTTTCTCCATGGAGATGACTCGAGTGTGGTCTTCCTCATTGATCCATATCAAGAATGTCTTCTCATTGTTGTGCCTGGAGAATAGAAATGCCCAGATGTAGAGACCAAAATGTCTAAAGGTGCTCCAGGTTAATTTTGTACTCAATTTAATTTTACTTTCTATACGTAAAAAGAGAAACATTTCTTCAAACTACATTCAGCTGATACAGTATGTACCCATTATATTAAACTAAAGGGTGTTTGGCTGGTATTAGAATCAGTAAGAGAATTAGTGAATGAAATAAATTATATTAATACAATTGACTTCATTATCATAGGACTTGTGTAATTATCGGTTTATTGAAGAAATAAGCTGAACTAATTCAGTATTATTCTTTTTTTAATAATAAGTGGCTCATAAGAATATAAAGTATGAAAAGATACCAGGTCAATGATGGATATATGACTAGTGGTTACAATTACATCCGCAAGGAATCCTCAGGACCAGTAGCATAACTGGCCATAGTAATGTCATATACACACAAAATACATTTCTCATAATCAGCCAAGCCTCGTTCAGCGTACCAGATTCCTCTGGCATCCGGCCAATCACGGGCCATCCCTGCACATGTCAATAAGGGGGACACTGGCTTGTCAAACAGGAAATGGTCCTACAGTGGGTGGGGCCAACAGAGGATTTTAGAGACTTGGAGGGGAAGAGGGTCAGGGACAGGTCAGACAGGTCAGCGGCTTAAATGTTTATTGGTCATGGATTGGTGACACGGTTCAACCTGCTGCTTCCAAGTCAGTCTCAAGCCCCAGTGGCCTAGTTATAACTGATATGTAACTGTACAAAATCTAATGGTACACACAGCTATAATGCTTTCGTATCCCTGTTTCTTCTTTATCTGAGGCAGAGCTTCATACCAAAAATACCTTCATGAAACAGAAATTTATCTGTCAGTATCTTGTAAGACTTGGGGTTCAGAGGAAAAGTGTATGAGGAGGAACTGTAAACCATCAGGGTTTAATTATTTTACAGATTGTCAGTTAATACAACAGAATGTGTGCGTTCAAGGTCCCACAGAGGGCAATCCCTCTTTGCAGTTATTTAATTCATATCACAACTTGTGTTTACTTTGAACTTCCAACCCATCCTTTGTAACATTTGCCTGTACTGTATGTATGCATATAAATCCCTTTCTGATGCAAGATATCAGAGTGAGAGTCCTATTGTACCAGGAAAAGGAACTAAACAGAGTGTAACAATTTCAGGAGCAGAAGGAGGGTGGGAAGGGGGAGGAGTTAAGATTAAGCGCTACAGATCAGGGTTACTACCAGGGCAACCAGGATTTAGGCTTACCAAATGCCTCGCATCTGGCCAGTCTCTGGCCATCCCTGCTGCCGTGAGCAGAGGAGAGACGGGCTTATCAAAGAGGAAGTGCTCCTGAGGGTGGGCCAGTGTGAGAGGAACGGAGAGTCAGACTCGAGTGGGTCACTCCAATGGAAGAACCACAGCACATGAGCCAATGCTCCCCCCATATTACAATCATGATTTCAGAGGTAACCCCCTCAGTTCATGCAGAAATACCATACTGTTCCCTTTCAGCCTGACCTGTCTTGATTCTGGACCCAAATTTGCAGCTCAACCAGATCTCTCGCTGACTGAGGTGTGCGATGTTATGGCTTGAGTGAAAACTGCTGCTAGATCGTTTGGAACATGGTCAAATACCACTGATCCACTGTCTCTAATGCAATAAAGCCAACAGTCTGATTTGTTCATTGACTGCAGTTAGACCAGGAACCACTTAGTAGTTTGATTATAGATTTCAGGCTGAAATCGAAAAGTGTATAAGCTGTAAATTGAACATACATCAATGTGCAAATATTTCAGTCAGCCTTGATTTCTCTATTTAAAGTTGGTCTTGTGCAGATGACTGCATAATTTTTATACTCAACATTACTGTTACTGTACATAAAAAGTACATTGTAAGTACCAAGCATTAATTTAATCAAGGAAAGTTGATAAGGATGATATAGCCCTGATCACAACACCATCAAGTCTTATCTGAAATCGCTTGGTGAGACAGAAGCAAGTGAGGCAGTCACCAGAAAAAATCCCCAATATGCACATAGTAATAACCAAATAGACAATTATTTTATAAAACTATAGCTCAAAGCAGTGTATCAATTTATATGCAAAGGGTAAACACATCAAATCTTGATTTGATTTAGTTTTCAGCTGTCTGTAGTACACATTTCAATATTTAGAAACTTTTTTAATTTAATTGCTTTTGGAAACACCTTTGTATTACAGGTTTTTCTTAAATGAGCCCAAGAGTTTTGTTCAGTACTGAAGATATTTTGAATATTTCTTGCAGCATGAAGTTGGACCCTGGCATTTCTGAGGAACCTCTTAATACAACCTATGAATGGATGAGTGAATGAAGAGTTTTTTGTAGCATCTGGGGGATGAATAGCGGTACATTTGGCAACATTTTTGTTGTACTCTGACAAGATCCTTCATTCAGGGTGTGGGACCCAGAGCAGCTTTAATATCTAACAGAAATGAGAGGTGAGACAGACTGCACAAGAAAGGAAATGCTACTATATGACTTTAACTACATTTTGAACTAAATGTTCAACACTTGCATTGACTAAAATATATCAGCACACAAACAAACCATTACCACTTTGGGCCAATATTACCCAATAACACAACATTCCTGCGAAATGCATTGACCCAAGAAACTAGATTATAATGACACAGAATGGAACAGCCCCAGTACTACAGGATGTGGCCCGCGCCGGGGGAGGGCTTTGGAGCATGGAATTGATAATGATTGGACGAGGCACTCTTACATCAATTAGCTGCTGCTGCTCCTTCTCGGTCATCTCCCCCAGGCTATAGTAGCGACCAGCGAGGTCACCCTTCAGGCCAGCTAGGGCCTGCACAGCAACACGCTCCACCTCGCGGCGTTCTGCGCGACTGCAGGCAGGGGGCAGGCTCAGGCCCCTAATGCTGCGGCCCGTCCGCACACGGGAAGAGAGCACATAGTTCTCATCAAACATCCCCGAAGTGATCTACAAGATGAGAGAGAGGGACACACAGCCTTACTGATTTCCTTTTGCATGAGAGTGATACATCGTAGTTGTTAACATTGACATCTCGTATAAACTGCACATATTGAGGATTCATGTTCAAGTGCTATGGTCACTTCTCTTGTGACCCAAACCTGCAGTCACAGCTTCATTCCCTGTTCCGAAATCATTATGGAGCTCTGTTACCCAAGAGGCAGCAACAGTGAAACAATTATGTAAATGAACATACATTGCGGTAGGAAAGTATAAAACATGGGGAAAAAAGTGGTTAGGGATGGATTTAGCCCCACGCTGTTGACTGATGACTGGGCAAGGCTCCAGTTCACTCGGTTGGTTTTTCTTACATTAAAGAACCCTGGACTTCATATGTTTTTCTGCACCATTGCTTACATTGTCAAAAATTTCATACCATCTAGTATGCATCAGTGCAGTGTTTCAATAAGGTTGATCGCAAGTTAAAATTACTGAGGAAATGTACACAAACATAGCTAAGTGTTCTTGATGCACCTTAGAGCTATCCAGATCCGTCGGGTGCTTCATGACCTTAGGGTTGTAGCCATTGTGTCTGTCTATGATGACTGGGTCAAAAATGTCAGCAAACACCTGCAGATTACGGAGACAAGAGTGAATAAGGGAGTTTTCATTGTTCACTTACAGCAGAACAACCACAACAGCGAAAGTAACTTGCTATTAGTACACACATGATGTATTTCCTTACATAGGTAAGTAAATGCATTTTCTTTAATCGCAAAGCCGCATATTTTAAATGTCCAATACCTTTTGGTAGTCTTGCTGGCTTATGTTTATGTTTCCTGCCAGCAAATAATTGCCCATGGCTGACTATCTCAATGGCACTCTCTCAAAATGTGGGCCTTGGTTTTAGTTTTGACAAACCTTTGCTCTGCACAATCCTCCCCACTTTGTTGATTTTTGTCTTAAATTCCTGGCTTTTGTCTCCCCTTTGCTAGACTTTAGACTTCCATCTTCAGAGTTAAAACTCAAGCAAGCAAGTAACTATTTATTAGGTAACTCTTCCTAATGCCTGAGGATCTGCTGAGTGGCACTTCTTCCAGTGTCTTCTTCATCCAAGCCTGAGAGTACGCAATCAGCTCTGCATGCCCTTATCCATTCGACTTACCATACTGGCTATTGACCTCTGACCAGTCCATTCAACTACGTCAAGTCTGATCTCCAGTGTTCCGGTTCACAACTGCCAGACCTCGAACTGTCATCTGATTATCCTCTTCGCTCATGTATTGAAAACGCATATCTTCTATTAAAGAGGCCTATACAGCTTTCCTGTGATCTACGTTTAGTTCCTGTGTTCATGACAAATTCATATTTGACAAAACCCATATTTTATTCAATCAAACTGCATGAGTTCATTCCTATTTTCTCTGATCATCAAGATGCTTTCACAACTTCACTGGTTCCGCCACCAGTGTGCGGTGTTTCCCAATAGCATTTCGGTTCTTTCATTTTTTTTCTTCATTTTTTCATCATTTTTGATAGTTCATAGCTGGGAATTTTACATTTGACACAATTTAAATGAAATTTTTCAGTTTTTTTTTTCCTTCACACATATCTATTTTCCAAATAACTTTGGTGTCGCTGTTTCCAGCACCTTCTCTCTCTCTCTTTTGGGAGAGAATTTGTGATTTTGCAGATGGTCTGTCATGATTTTCACAGTTTATCAATTTCGTAATGCATCTTTCACATGGGCACCGCTTAGCATAAAACTTGTTGGCTGTTGCTGGTCACACTCACCTCATTTCCGCAACTGTAACCAGATACTGATAACTTAATAACCGCAGCATTATATTTAGGAATCAACAGAAAAATTCTTGGAAGCAGAGTTTTGAGACAGGTACCATCTTTTTTGTGCAATCGCCTGGTGTCATGTTGTTGTGCTAAACTGCCTGAAAACCACAAAGGACTAAAGGCATTATTACTGTTAATGTTTATTGAACTGTAGTCAAAAGCATTGTTACCTCATAGCTCTCCTCATCTCCAGCAACCATGCCCACAGTCTTGATGAAGGGGTGCCCAGGGTTGTCCACGCCTGTCTGGATGCACTGGTCGAGGCTCCAGCCATTGGGAGTGAGCTTGTCACGCAGCTTTGAGTAAATAGCTGGGGTCAAAGCAGATGCCATGCAGTTGTTGTGCTTGCGCAGGTCAGGGTAATCAGAGCTGCCACACAGTAGAAATAATGTGAACATATGCAGAAAATACGCTTACAGTCTTATGTCATTATAACATTTAAATTAACCGTTTAAAGCCCACCTTTTAATTTTTTTTCTATTTAATGTTACCAAATGAAAAACTCAAAACAGACAAATTATATTGCCAAAGTGCATGTGTAAGGCTGGCTTAGAAAGGCAGCATTCTCTAGTTTCTTGAAATATTCTCATTTAGTATGTAACTATAACACAAGCTACACTAAATCAGCTCATGATCAGGTAGGGATCTATCTGGTTGAATAATTGGTCCATGCAAGCACATGTGCATGCACACCAGTTAAAGCCCTAGTCCTGCGTCTACCAGCTCACCCTTAGGTCTGCAGTTCAGTGCTGGCCATTCCTGTAGTGACTGGAGTCATGTGTGACATAACCTTCTGCAGAATTCAGACGATCTTGGTCATCAGAATGTGCTGATTGGTTGATAGGAGTAAGTTAAATGTTGTTTGAATATAGAGTCACATGCTTTAGGACCTCTTTGTCTTTGATATCAAAGCTCACAAGAGCTTTTCAAGGAGAACAGGAATTGTTTTGGGCATACCAGGATCAAGATTACATTTCAGAAGCATTAATATTTCTTGAATTTACTGCCAAATATAACATTTAAAAATAGAAAAACTGGAAAGAATAAACTTAATTTAAGTGTGAAACATTGTCATTTGTGGTCTTAGCTTTGCCCACAATGGGACAGCATTGTGTTTAGCCAGGCTGCTTGTGTCAGTGGATGAAAGTCCAATGGTGAGACCGGCATCTTATGTTACACGCACCACCTTCTCACCTTTGATTCAGTATCTCCCAGGCTCAGTTTTTTCCACTGGCCTTTCAACACTTCTGGTGTCCATCTCAAATGGATAAATATTTCTCGTACACAGTAACTACCATCATGTCAGATTTAGGTAGCATATAGTATGTTGATAAAATTCGAACTGCTGTAAATTTCTTTATTCTATCGTCAAAATTATCATATTGATCAATATATTATACATTTATATTGATCTACGATTACACAATAAGTCAGGAATATCACAGAGATCAAATGGATGGAAATATGGTATTAAATTACACAAGTCTTTATCACTTCCTCATGCTTCCTCACAGAAGAACTGAAGGACAAGCTAGCATTGACCTGAGAGGAGTTCAAGACATTAAAAATAGATCTGCAAAATGAAACAAGCTGGTCAGAGACTGCAAAAGTCCCTTGCCAAAATTTGAACACACACATGCATGAACGGTTGCACACGCAGACAGATGGACATGGCCTAAATCAATCATCTTCCAACTTATCTCAGCGGGAGACTAAAAAGCAGTTTTGAAGCACTGCAAGTAGTTTGGGCAGTATTCCCCGGACATAAAACTGAGGTCAAGATCATGAGTCAAAGGTCATAAAAAATGTCTTATAGAGGTTGTAGGTCAATTTTAATACTTTCATTGGTTTCCTCAACCTTTAATAGTGTTTAATGT
The DNA here is from genome assembly GCA_029692085.1 of Gymnothorax javanicus. Classification (NCBI taxonomy): domain Eukaryota; kingdom Metazoa; phylum Chordata; class Actinopteri; order Anguilliformes; family Muraenidae; genus Gymnothorax; species Gymnothorax javanicus. The sequence continues at coordinate 141,637,317 of CM056194.1, forward strand.
GCTGCATTAAAAGATTGGATGATTTTAACCCTTTCGTGAGCATCGGCCCGAGGGCAAGCCACTGGGCATAATTTTATGCCATAAAATATTGTGCTATGTCGTAGGACGATACATTGTTCAAAAGTTTGAGGACTCAGCATTCTAACTGCTTAAACCATTTTATGATGCAAATACGATAGCGAAAACAGTATTTAAAATTGTGCCATGACAACCCTCATCCTGACTATGCAGTCCCATAGATTCAATTGTATAGCATTGTTCAGATTTATCAAAATATTTTGAAATCAATGTTCTTACCTTGGTAGCAATCTAGAAATAAAAACCTGTTATATTTTTTAATATGCAAAACAAGAAAACTTGGACAAAAGTCACTTAATCGACTTTGACATAAAGGTAGTAGCTGTGCATCTTTGAGAATTTCATTGTAATTAGTTTTTTTACTCATGATGCAGTGCAGTAGATTGTACAGAAGCCCTTTAAGGACAAAATAAGTCCACCCATTGGCTATAATGTGCTGATCTAAAAGAAGAGTAAGTGTTTTAGCCTCACTCGAATATAACAGGAAAATCTAATTCTTTTAGTTTACACAGACAGGCAGTTGTCTGAAACTTCCAAAAGACAGATATTTATGATAACCGAGGGATTCATTTTTACGGGGATGAATTGTTCCAGTGGTTTCTGACAAGGGGGGGATTTTGTCAATGAAGCAAAGGACTTTTTGGGGCGCCTTTATTACGCATATGCGATTGCACACTAATGCAAGGAATTGAAGGGGTAGGTTGAAGTGAAAATTTAGCTACATATGGGAAAAGAGACCTGAAAGAAGGATGTTGTAATATTGTAAAAGCAAATGTGACCGTGTCTAGGAATGCAGAGAAATCTGGACCCTACAAAATTGTTTGTGGGAAACATAATCAAGCAAAAATCCATAAAATATTTAATTTTGATTACAGAATCATAATATTTGAACTTGCAGTTGTTCAGACATCTGGCTGTGGCTGCATTATTTTTCAAGGCTGATGAGGCTTTGTCACAGCGCCTCTGGGGTAGAAGAAAACATAGAATCTTTTTCTGTCAGACAAAAAATATTCATTTCCAATGTTTTTACTCAACTTGGGTAGGATTCTCAGCAATTCTGACTATTTGAGGGTAATCTAATAAGCGTCACCTTTCAAATGAGACCATTCAAATGAGACCATGATTGTGCCTATCATTGAAGTGGTTCAAGAACAGCAAGCGTTAGCTTGGGAGGAAATTTACTCAAAAAAGGACTGCACTTTAAAGGGTTAAGAAAGAAACTCTGCAAAAAGGTCAAGGTCATAGAGAAAAGGTCAAAGGTCGCAGGTCAATAAAACATTTAAAAGGCACAACTTCAGGATAAGTCCAGACTACACAAGCAAAGGTAACAGTGTCGGATATCTGCTCTGGAAACAAAAAACAGTGATAGAGGTCATCGCTCAAAGGTCAAAGGTCAGAGGACACAAAAAACAGATGAAGCTTTGGTGAAGGTCATAAAGTGAGTGTAAAAAGGTAAGGCAGCTGCATTTAGTTTCAGAGTAATGGATCCAGACGGACGCATGGATGGACTTAAAGATGACCTAAATCAATTGTCCCATGATCTACCCTTCGGATGTTTGCCTGGCAGGGGTCTAATTATTGAAATCAATTTTCAAATGGAAAAAATTCCCAAACGCACTGGATACAACTGTTCAGCTTACAGAGGGAGGTCAGCTGCATTTTGAAAACACACTAATATGTTGTCATTTTCAGCTCACAGGCCGATAGGCCATGAGCTACTGAGAAGACGCGGCGTCTAACGTCGTTTTTGTCTATGTCTATGTCGTCGTCAAGGGCATAGGTTTGTATATGGAAGTAGGGACGTGTCCCTACCAATATTTTGGGAAGCCAGATTGTCCCTACCAATATTTCAGAGGACTCGTTCTTATCATCTTTCCAGACAAGCCATATAAGACCCAATTGTGGAAATTACGTCTCCAAGACAACCTATTTATACATTCTAGCATTTGATTGGTTGAAAGGGCGGGGCTATCTGAAGGCTAAAAGTCAAAAGTAAACTGACCACTCTGTTCAGGTCATGAATATTCATTTTTGTCCAAGGCAGGCCTTGAGACGCGCAACTGGATCGCCAGCTTTGATTACATGTGTTTGCAATGGCTTACCCGTGGAAGAAAACCATAATTTGGCATTTGTTCCAGATTTTTCTTTATCACGTAACTATAGCACTTTTCCCATGGCCCAACTCATGACAAACATTGATATTACCTTAAGTACGTATCATTTTTGTGGAAATTTCATTATCTGAAAGCGTGAGGGAAAAAAAGTCGCTCCATGTTAAGTCACGCTGCTAATATTTCACCAAACTGAATGCCAAGTGTAATGTTGGTTGAAGAAGTGATCTAACTAGACAGAAACAGATAGTTACTTAAATTGAAAACTTGCTAGCTACCTTAAGTTAGTTTTTACCAGAAAATAATGTCAACAAATGTTCATTAAACATGTTCGCTAGTTTCAACTAGCGAACTAAACCTGGTTTCTGTCACATGTTGGTTAATAATCAGGTTGCTAGCAGTAGTAAATATAAGCCAGGTGGATATGTCAAATTATGAGGTGAATTTCGGTGGAGAAATCCTGCGAAGGTGCCATTATTAATTAAAATATTTTACATGCAGGAACCACAGCAGCAAGCTTGTTACGGGAATCGTGGTGCGGTTGGATTTTCTGTGTGCTGTTTTTTGTGTGTTGCGGTGTCTTTTTGTCGTTTCCCCCTTCAGGTGGCGCCTCCCTGTAATTCGGCCATCATATCGGTCTCACTCCTCCCACATCTTCACCTCCCGCCTCCCTATGACGTCATCCACCTATGACGTCACCCAATTTCTGTCTGGCCAATGGATTCTTGCCCCGTCTTGTCCCGCGCTATATAGACCATGCCTGTAACTCCATCTCGAGTTGTTGTTGTTCTGTTTTTTTTTGGTCTGAGTATTTCTGGTTTGGGGGGGGAACAAATTGGTCGAGAATAGACGGGGGCCCTCATACATTGGATTACACATAGGTTGTATTCATTGTTAGATTCATTAGTTTAAAGACAGCTGCCACCCATTGTATTTTATGTTATGGAATATTGAGCATAGTTAGGAGGTTTCTTTTTGTTGTTGTTAGTGTTGTGTAGTTGGTATTTTTCTTTCTTAGCAATGTTTGGTTTTGTTGTTTTTTTTTATTTGGCAGTGTCTCCACGACCCTTTTGTTTTCCCCTGGTCAGCCATTTGGTGAATGGCTTTGTTTTGTACATACTGTAAATATCGTCTCTATCACTTCTGTTTGTGTTCCCATGTAAATATACACCAATATATCCGAGCTTACAAGCATTCAGTTCCCTGTCTATTTCTTTCCCCACAGCGCTGTTATTTCACATACTACCCCGATCATCCACTAAGGACGTAACAAAGCTAGAGAAACAGAGCAAGCTGTTGAGGATACAGGTGTATCAGGGCTTCAGGTGAGGTCATAATTATGACTTATTCCGTGGAATTATAGGGAAAGCATTAAAGTTAGTCTCATGATGTTCAGCAAATATAACCTTTGAAAGTCAAAATGTCCCAACCAACTTTAGCTCAGTGGGGGAAATGAAAGAAACATATAATCGTAAATCTAACATGATCTAGTCCGATTAACGGTCTGTTTGTGGCTTGTTCAATTCATAGTCAGTGGTCCATTTTGAAGCGTTTATCGCGGCTGCAATTGCGTTACCACATATTAAGATGTTTAATAGAGAGGATTGCGAGCTGGCTGCTAACGTAGTTATCTCGGTGTCAATGTCCAGGTTACTACATCTGAGTGGGTTTCATGAATGCGCTGAGTATGTTTTGCAGCTGTCAGTTAAGGTTGTGGCTAGTTTATGTGGCATCTATGTATGAAAATTTTGGAGGCACCTTGTGTAGCATAATTTAAACTAGAGTGCCAAGGGCCCTGAAGGTTGCGGGCAGTTACAGGCCCAACAGAAGAAAAGTAACTAGCATCAGTCCGCGGATTCAACAGGAAGCCAACACAAATTCTTGCAAAAGCAACACATTGTCTACACGATACTGGCATTAAAAAGCTACAGTTCGGACATCCGCAAAAAAATTAAACCTGTTTCATTTTTTCGCGAATTTCAGCGGTGATGGTGAATGGTCCCATACCACTGCGAATCAATTCACGGTTCTTCGAATCAATTCTTCTCCGCGAAAGAAGAGAACTGTTTCATCCGCACACTTCCGCGGGGCAACGCAGCTCAGTGAGAAAGGGGTTTTAGTTACCATTATCGGGCAACTCGACTGAGCGGTCACACTTTTTCATGAGTGACAGACAGCAACATTTTCATGTCACTTTTCTGCCATTTAGCAAAAATATAATCTTTAAGAAGTCTACATTATGAAATCCGATTAGATTTTTTTCTAACCTGAACTTTTACTGTCGTCTGCTGTCAATTTGTGAAGTGCGCCATCTTCTCAATTCACTTCTGGTTCTTGCTCTGCTTTCAGACAATGATTTTTTTTACACAACACTGCCACCGAGTGGGTCTAATTAATATTATTCTTTCTATTCCATGATGCTAATAGGAACAAACATCCAAAAATGGATTTTGAGCAGTTTTTATTGCCGCAATTGATCGTGAAAAAAGGTTGACCATGCGGTTACAATGCCCGTTAAAATTTTAATTATATATGGGTTAGTGCCTAATACATACTAATGTCTAAAGACATTATTAAACGAGGAAATAAATAGATTGATTTTGTCAAATGACCTTGACCTCGAAGACCAAAGTCAAATTCAACATGGTGTGTTTGATCAGCATCCATGATTTGTCATTAGTATCCAATACATACCCAAGATCTAAAGCCAACATTAAAGGACTTTTAGGCTGTTTTTGTCATTATTTGGACCTTGTTGCCCAAGGTCAAATCCAATATGTCGAAAACAACCAGCATACATGATTTGCTATTAGTGCCCAATACATACCTAAGCCCTAAAAACAATATTAAACAAATATGGGCCATTTTTGTCATATAACCATGACCTTGAGGCCCAACATCTAATTTGACTGCCTGACTGCCTAAGAATGTTCAGCATACATGGCTTCCTATAGGTGCCCCAAACATACCTGAGCTCTAATTGCCATATTCAGCAAGTTATAGCACATTTTTGCCATTTGATCTTGACGCCCAATGTCATATTCAACTTGCGCAGAATGTTTGGCTTACATGATTCCCTATAGGTGCCTCACACATACCTAAGCTCTAAATGCTATATTAAGAGAGTTATAGCACATTTTTTCCATTTGACCTTGACCTTTCGGCTCAAAGTCAAATTCGACCAACTGACAACACTCGGCAAGCATGATATGCTGTACATGCTCAATTCATACCTATACTATAAATGCAATAATTAACAAGTTACGCCACATTTTGTGGCAAAACTCCCTGAAAAATGATGAAGTCCAGACACGTTGCCTAGGTGGGGCTATGAAGGAGCGATTCAATCAAAATGCCATTTACACCATTGAAGCAGGTCATGATACTGATTCCATTGCTGCGATAAAAAAAAATTCATCAGACAGTTTTTGAGAAAATTGCACCAAAGTGCCAAAAATGGCCATTTTCGACATAAAAATGGCCGCCAAGTCTACACGAATGATTCAATCAAAAAAATTTTTGCTCAGGCATTAACTCAATGACCAATTTGATCACATCCTCAAATTAAAAAAAATTCATCAGACTGTTTTTGAGATACGGCTTTAAACGAATGACGCCGACGCCGACGTCACCGCTGGATGCAAAGTGACAACAATAGGTTACTGGCCTACGGCCGGCAACCTAAAAAGGGAGAAACACTCATTTGGATAATCTCTGTATACAGTAAAGGCAGTATCTGCACTCAGATTTACTAAAATTTTTCTCAAGAATTGACTATATTTTTGCTTCAAAACACTTTTCAGTGATATCCGTAGTACCAAATCTCACATTAAACCTCTGATCATAGGTTGTTTTCATCCAATTTTTTTCTTTAATTTCTTCAAACATCCTCCTCCAAAACTGCCTGCTGGATTCAAATGAAATTTTAGCCATGGAGGCTTCCTTGGGACAATTAAAATCTACCATCATGATTGTTCACAGTTTTAAAATTCTTGATTTTTGCATCAGAAATAAAACTTCTAGTTTTTTTTTCCATCAGAAAAATGTAAAAACCTTCTTCTCCAAAATCTAAATTCCAGATATGCTTCAAAACTGGTATGGAACTTCCTTGGGACAATGTCTACCAAGAGTGTTCTCAGCTCTGAAAACATTTGATTTTTGTATTTTTAATGAATTTTCTTAGTTTTTTTTCATCAAAAACTTTTTGAAAAAAAAAAAAATCTACTCTAATTATGTTATTTAATATTGAATTTACAGAAAGGTCGGTGTTACAGTGATGCATGTAATTGCATGTATCCAGTATCCAGCTTAATACTGCATTTTCAAGGTTAAAATTTTTGGTTTAACAATTGATGTAATAGGCTTTTTAACTGTTTTGTCAAAATCTGTAACCTCAGAGGTCTTTAGGATGACCCAAATCTCCTTTTTTATTTCTGAAATACATTACCTCGGTCCTATTTTTTTAATGCATTTGGTTGGTCGTTAGATACATGTTCTAAAAAGAGAATGATATTGGTATGGCCAATAAACATGAACAGAGGCAGATCTTGAGCCTAATATTCATTGTTTTCATATTAATTTGATGAAGCACTGAGCCTGAGAGTAAATATTGCTCAATATGTTTAATGTTTTCTATACAACTGTATTTTTTACACTAAATGCAATCCTAAATGAATGTACATTATAAAAAAGCCACCTTAAACTGGACCTATTTTGCTATTTTTCCAAGTTTATATTTTGGTCTTTGACTCCCCTAGAGTACTCCTGATCACGCATAAAATTAAAAAAAAGGGTATTTATTTAAGCTCATACTGGCATCCTCAAAAACTGCATTTGTAGTACATTGTAGTCTCTGCCTGAAATGTCCGCCTTTGCACTGGGGTCAGTCTTCCGCAGAAGATCCCCCCCTGCCATTCTCCCATTTTCTTCTGACTGGCCAGCTCTGTGGAATGGTGTTATTTATGGTCTGTCCTGCAACATATGGGTTTCAGTGATCCTTTATTTCTATGATTGAAACCTGAGACAACCCTGCAATCTGATAAGGAACAGGCAGCAAATTCTCATCTAACGTTATAGTTTATAGATCTAATGACATGATCTTGTTCTAACAAACGCTCTGTCTTTGGAACCTGAGGCCCAGGCAATATCTGTCTGAGGCTATTGAACCAATTTTATTCTACAGTTTGCTACGGCAACAGTTGGTGAGTACCGCGGTTTTTCTAGTCCTAGCAAGGATGCAGGGGAAGCTAGAATCCACCCCATATAGACACATTTGTAGAACGGGTTTGTGCCCAAGTGTAGACCCGGAGACCGTAGAAATCCGGTGGGTCTGAAATTTTTGAGGTCTTTATGGACAGTGAGGTTAGCAGCTAAACTGGACCAACAGCTTATGGACTGCTGGATTGTATTAGGACCTGCTTTTAATATTCCAGTTGTCAATGTTTTGTGTTGTTAGCGTGGATCCATCCCTCCAATTTCTAACTGCTGGTATATTACAATAAAGTTCCAGGCTAAAGATGTTGAAATGCCCGTGAAAATGGGGTTTGTTCCTACTTCTTTTCATGACAAGACTTTCAGTCATCAAGATGAATATATTATGGATTAATTTCATCAAGCTATGATCCCTTTATGTTATGAGCATAATACAGGTTTTACAGACCGCATTCTATTATTGAACCGTTGCTTATGGGAGCTAAAAAAAACCCAGAATTACAAAATAATTTAATATTCAAAGACAATACTCAATCAGGAGCAATGCAGAGAAATCGTTTGTGATCACCATACCACGTTATTTGGTGCCTTTTGCTTTCCCTATTGCTTTCACCGGTAGCATCAGAGAGCTTTGGCTCAGACATTGGGGATGTATCATCCACTGACCCCGGTCATGGATAAGTATTCCAATATACCCCACAAGACACCCAAAACTCACCCCAAGATTTTGGACCAAAACCTCGTCTGGTCTAACTGCAGCCCAAAGTCCACCGACATACAAAACCTCTAAATTAGCTTCAACTGTATTTTTTACAATCAGGCAACTTAATTGATGAAAAACCAGTTTTGATTCTTAATGGAGCAACACAAGCATACCGATTTCAATCGACATTATAGTTAACCAGGGTCGTTTTTAATTAGCATGATTTAGAACTAACATGGAGTAACTGATAAGTGGCCATTTACTTTTATCTACAGTTCTGTCGTGCAGCAAATTTGTTTGCTCCGATGTTCCTTGACATGCCCGTATTGGGAAATCTTTGCATTGACTTTGAATGTAATCTGTCGTAAGAACAAAATTCGTTTCACTGTCTGATGTAAAGCAACTTTATGGATAGTCTTGCGACAGCTAGATTTAAGAGCTCGGTTATGTTAGGAACATAATACAGGTTTTGCAAACCTCCTTCCGATCTAGATTGGACAAGTTGCTTTGGTGGAATATATCCTTCACTTCCAGGAAAAAATTACCTATTTAATCTCCGCATTTTTCGGCTTTTTTATTAGCACAACAATTTAAAGGGGATGAAATTATGTCAAATGAAACTCAGAGAAATCATTTGTAAACCTGTCCAGACAATCTGCATTTCTACTTTTTTTCATGGTTTGGCACCAGTCCAGAGGCTCAGACATTTGTGAAGTGATCCTGCTGATCCATCATGGATAAGTGTCACCAATCACCAACCCTAGAGCCTACAATGTTTGCGTTATGATGAAACTGCCATCTTTGATTAACTCGAAATAACACAAGCATACCGATCAGCTGGTCTGCATATAAGTAAACCAGGATAGCATGTTTAATTACCACCACATGCAAAACTAACATGCAGTAGCTGGTAACCGACTGCGGTCATAACCACAGAGACAAACCCTTGCAATACAGGTTTTACAGACATCAAGTTCTGTTACTGTGAACAGTTGTACCAAGCATCCAAATTACAAACAAGTATTAGAAGTTAAACTTCAAATGAGGTTTATGTTCACACACCTTCTGTCTATGTTTCCCTGATATCACTCCAGTTCCATATTTAGGACATGTTATTAGACAACAGTAACTTGCTCATGTGTATGGTATATTATATGTACAATCATTTGGCTATCACGTATGTTACATTATTTTATAAATATTCTTGCTACTTCTGTGTCTGTGATCATGGACAGTCGTTGGCACTTATTCGGCTTTATCTTCAGATATTTTACCAATAGCCTTTATGCTAGTTGTTGGATATCATCATATGAAGGGTCCTGCTAGCCACCCGTATACATATACTTTAGAATATTTTATGCTATTTGCTGTTATATCATTATGTACAGCTTGTGGCTCCGGCGTATGATCGATGCATATGCTTCATATTTGATGAAGCAGCTGAAATGCTGGAGGAAATTAGCCTTTTTTTGATTCCCTGTCTGTCTTAATATATCAAGGGACATGAGATTCCTGGGTGGCAAAGCTGTCTTTTGTGTGAAATTTTTTTTTTCTGAGTTCACAATTTCATCATGCTAAGGGTTCCCTTTGGACAGATTGGCTGGGTTGGAGGGAACAAGAAAATGCCAGCAAATCAAAAAATATTTTACTGTGCCCACTGGATTTATTTTAATTACTCTGTTTTTCCTTTGTTTCCTTCAGGCAGTGAGATGCTTCCCTTTAAATAATGATTAAATAAATAAAAAAATTGATCACAAAAAAAAAAAAAAAAAAACTTTCTTGGCTGTCCATAATACAATTGAATCCTCAAATGATTTCTTCAATTGTTCGATGCATATTCTTAAAACAAAATGATACAATAATGCAATTTGTAAAATGAACACCCTACATAGCATGTGACTGATCAACATTTCAAACATATGATAAATAATCTTGATTATTCCCGAATTAATAAATTAATTAGAAGACTTAAATAAATGCATACAAACAGAATTTTTAAACCTCAGTGCTATCTTGTTAATCTCCATATTTCTAATTTTGACCAATAAAGCTGGGCAAAAAAAAAAAAAAGTTTACAAAAAATTTTCCAGCTTACCATGATTGGCTCCAATTCTCACATTAAACCTACGCCCTTGGTTGTCATCATCCATTAGCAATTTCTTCAAACATCCTCCTCCAAAACTGCCAGCTGGATTCAATTCAAATTTGCCATGGAGCTTCCTGGGGACAATGTCTACCATGATTGTTCACAGTTTTTAAAATTCTTGATTTTTCCAATTTTTATGAATTCTTTTAGTTTTTTTTTTCCATCAGAAAAATGTAAAAACCTTCTTCTCCAAAACTACTGTCCAGATATGCTTCAAAACTGGTATGGAACTTCCTTGGGACAATGTCTACCAAGAGTGTTCTCAGCTCTGAAAACATTTGATTTTTGTATTTTTAATGAATTTTCTTAGTTTTTTCATCAAAAAACTTTTTTTTTTTTTTAAATCTACTCTAATTATGTTCTTAATATTGGAAAGGTTGTTACAGTGATGCAAATTGCATGTATCCCAGCTTAATACTGCATTTTCATTAAAATTTTTGGTTTGATTTGATGTAATGGGCTACTTTTGTCAAAGAACCTCAGGTCTTGAGCATGGACAAGGGACCTCGGTCCTATTTTTTTTTATGCATTTGGTTGGTCATATCATACATGTTCTAAAAAGAGAACGATATTGGTACGGCAAAATAAACATGATAGTTTTTACTTGAGCCTTATATTCATTGTTTTCATATTAAACGTGATGAAGCACTGAGCCTGAGAGTAAATATTGAGTCACTTGTGGGCTGTGCAGTATACAACTGTATTTTTTACACTAAATGCAATCCTAAATGAATGTACATTATAAAAAAACTTTCCTGAATAAGTTGCTTTAAATTGATATGTGTGCTTATTACAGCACCTGTCTTGTCCCAAAAAATGACAAATCAAAAATACTGACGTTCTAGATCTCCATGTAAATGTTTGTTGATTGTGGGCGAGGGAAAGTGATGACATGATACTCACCTTGGGGGGTAGATCTTCCTTCTCTGTTCGGCAGCCGTGGTTTCAGTCATGGCATAGCCAGCCGCCAGGGTTCCAGCACCAAGGCTGGCCAGCAGCACTGCCCTGTGGCGGCCTGTCATCATACGGGTAAAAGAGCTCGCCATCTTCCACTGGTCACTGATTTATCTACGGCAAAGAAGTACAGAGAGGGCAGTGCCCACCACATCATTTCATAAATTGAATTGAAGTTTGAACTTCTCCATTCACACTGTCACAGTGGTATACACATTCATGGAAACAAATTTGCTTTTATATAGGATGACCACCGTTATCAGTCCTCACAAGCTCTCTAATGATGCAGTCAACATGAATAAAACCCTCAAAATTTTCCAAACTGCAATTTCCTTATAAATGTAAATTTTGACGTGTCAATGCATGCAGGTATGTGACTAGAAATAAGCAGCAGGTCTTTGAGATTACTGTATTGCTTTAATTTGAAGATAGTCTAAATAGGACATATCCATTCTAGATCTATTGAAGTGGGACATGGTGAACATCAATACAACTCTGAAGCAGTAAATATTGGACAAAAAGAGATATCAATGTTACTTCACTGTTTAGCAGAAATCCACACAATGTATTGTATAAATGTGAGTGGCGTTTCTCCCCATATTGGCAAAAATAGAACGTCCCTGGTTCTGCACTACTTGATCCATTTTCGGATTATACTACATTTTGAAGGTAACAGGCTTATGTAATAGCATCCCCAGGTAACAGGCTTATGCAATAACCTTCCCAGATGGGGGCATAAGCTCTATGACCTCTACTCTAGATCACCAACAGACTGAGTAAAACAGCAACAGCAAATGACTTCAGTAAAGGCAATGAAATGACCCGAGAGAACTGGAGCAGACCTCACTGTGGGCTTATGATTTATGTGGGCTTGTCATTCAACAATTGCCAACAGAACCTCAGTAAGCTTGGCTAAGATGCTGTTGTGAATTCTGGGCTGTTCATTTATTCAGTTTTAGGAATAAATGTAGGTCTACTTTGATATGTATGCTGTTTCTTGCTCCCATTTGCACGGTGAGGAGTCTTGTAAGGAGACAACAGCAGGCTAAGATGCAAAAGCTTGGCCGCGGTCAATATTTTGCCAAATTTTGTTCAGATTTCTTTGGCTTTCCCAGGATATCAGAACACTGGAACACTATGTTGACACTCAATTCTGTTGCATTCAGTTCCATTCAAGTTCAAGGGATCTAACCGAAATTATAGACTGAATAATATTCAATGAAGTTCAATGGGAATTTGCATATCAATTTGTTTTTTCAGAGTTACTGAATCAAAATGAAAATAATCTCTGACCTTCATTTTCATAGTGTATCTCTTATGAGCCAAAACTATTGCGTACCCCTCAGGATGACCCAGAGGGTTGTGTAGCGATAGGAGAGACGGAAGGGAGGGGTCGAAATGGGCAGAGTGCCCTGATAACTGATCCTAATGTCCTTGGGTGTCAGAGGCGTGTGCTCTTCCAAATGCAGAAGGAACACATTAGGACAAATGCCCCAGACAGCTACAATGAGCTACAAGTTGCCAAATCCTCACACTTCAGTACTGTTTCACAGAGCCTTTTTATTGCCTGCCTGTACAATTGGCGCAGAACTGACCTGGATCTCAGAACATTGCGATCAGTGACTGTGGTCACAATAGAGGTAGGATCAAATTAAGTAGGCGCTACAAGCCCCCTTGCTGGCATCGAACCTGTGAGCCGCGTGATTTAGCACGATATTTTGGAGCGGTCATAGCCACGTACACTGAGGTGCATGCCAAGTCTGGGACCAATGGGAAGAGTAGCAAACTCTAAATATGCTTCATGCTGCTGAGCCATGGGGTTTCAGCCCAGAACAGGTGGTCTACTGAAGCTTACAGCGATTTACATTGAGCTGGGGAGGCGCTGCAGGTTAAGCGGTCTTTAGATTAAAATGGTAGTGGAGGGGGCACAGAGGAGTCAATATTTCCATTAGTTTGGTGCATTCACAGGGGTAGCTCTCTCGCAATAGTTTTCAAAATACTACCTCAACCCCATTTCAGGAGCAATTATAAGCTCCGTTTTGACTGCTTTATGCTGTATTTATGCACTGAAATCTCTTGAAATGGAGAAATGCATTTCCGTGCACTAAGAGAAAGTACAAGAGGCACTACTATCATTCACTACAAGTCCCATTCCAAACAAATCCTCTTGTCTTATCTAACTTAACTCTTACAGGCAACAATGCAGCCAATTTTAATCTGGAAAATGTTCGCACAGACCTAACGCCATTGATAGCAGCAGTAAAGGCAATAATAAAGTGAAAAACTCTAAAAAAGTTAAGTACTACCACATAATGCAAAAAAAAAAACCAAACATGAAAATACAGCTCCAGGTCATAGACTGATAAGGTAAATTAAACGTCAGCGTAACATTTGTCCCGGGGGTGGAGTGGAGGTCTGAGGTACAGCTGGGGAGCAGGAATTGGGGTACAGACTCACCAGTAGAGGAGCTGGAGTGGATCCTTGCTGCTGCCACTAGAACTGCTGCCCTGTCCTGCAGGCACTCCAAGGAAAGTAAGCCTCTGCCCGTCCTAATGGAGGATTAGAGGTCACTCTGGCCAATCCTCTTTCCACTGTCAGCACAGAGCCGCGGCGTGAAGCACAGCCCGGCCCAGTCACTGTCGTCCACTCTGCCCTTGAGCTCTCCCCCACCAGACATGGGCCACAGTCTCTCTTTCCCACCCCTGTCCCATCTACCCCCCCACCACACTCACTTCTCACACACACGCACACATATCTCATCGCACACTCACACACATAAACATACGCACACACTCTCTCTCTCACACACACACACACACACATAGATACGCATCTCACACACACTACATGCACATCACATGCACATACATCACTCACACACACATTACATAAACACAAACATCACAAAAACACACATCTTACACACAGCACATACACATCAAATGCTGGATGCACATTGCACACAAATCATATGCACACAAATCACACACACACATACACACACACACACTCACAGCCAAGAAAACCTTTTATCTGCCCACTCCCCACATGCGTGTTTGGACATCAACTTTTATCCAGGTAAAACGGAGTGCCAGAAAGGTTACCAGACTTTTTAAAACTTGGTTTTATCTGGAATTATTGCAATGTTTGATATTAAACAACTGCATTTCTCTTTTATTACTTTTGTATTGCATGCATGCACTGGTTAAACAGCACTGTGCAAATATTACTGTCAGTAATATTAATCTTTCATTTAAAAAAAAAAGTTTGTGTTAAGAGGTATTTTCAGAGCTGGACAGGAATAGAATTTGGCATCGAACCAGGGATGAGCTCAATCCTGGCAAAAGCATATCGCAAAAAAATGTGCTGTGCGCATGAATGCACAGAAATATTAATGCAGAGTATTAACCCTCATCAGTAAAACCTAAAAACTTACGTTGGAGTAAAACGTGGGTCAGAACTGGCCCGATTTTTAAAAATTCACAAAAAATCTAATACTGCTCCTATTTTAATTATCAATTGCTCACTTTAAAGGATAAACTCTCTACTTTTATGTATGCTTGAAATAATTGGGATTAAAACCATATGGAAGTTTCACATTCCTCTGTATATGTAGAAAAGTGTGAAACTGAAAATTTGTTTTACTTAATTACTCAAACATTGAAATTACAATCTTGTTGACACTTTATTTCATGCTTGGTACACTAAAAATGAAATTATACACCAAATATAAAAGATGTATAACAAGTAGTTTCTTTTTTATGAATTTTTAAGTAACGTAAAGTAACGATTTTGACTGATTTTGATACCTCATACCAGTCAAACCATTGCATGAAAATTACCATTTATATAAGGTGAACAAAAAGTTTGTTTTTCTCAGATATTTAAACAATCCTTTCAAATAACTCAGCTTGAATGAAATGAGGTAATAAGCAAGATAATATCCACTGAATATGAATCAATAGTAACTGATTGACACAAATAGCTTTATAATTGCAAAAGCGCAGTTAGATAAAAAAATGGGTTGTATATCTTGTTCTTTTACTTGCCATGGTTCACTTCTTTACATTCATGCAAAATAAAACCAATATTAGCTGACAAAATAAGAATTTCAGCATGAAATAAGTGACAACATTTGCTCGGGCCAGTACTGACCCAATTGACAATTTTATTAAAACCGCTCAAGTGATCCTAAAAGTTTTTTACACAACGTGAAACAACAAAATTTGGTTCACAAAAAAAAAATTTTGGGATCGATAGATTGAGATTTGTAAAAAATATGAACGTTTTTTCATGCTCCGGGTCATCTCTGACCCACGTTTTACAGCGGTTTAGGGTTAAGATTCATCATCAGGCGGACTTTTTTCGGGGAAAACAAAACAATTCTTTTTCAATCTCACAAAACTAAATATGCACATTGACAGAGAAAATCGGAAATATTTTATTCAACATCCTAAACCCCAACGTCCCCCTAGCAGTAACAATGGCATTACAGAATTTTCAGTGGTGTCCTGTGAGCCACTGACTCTTAACCCCTTTGTGCAGAATACAATTCCAATTTTTCCTGTTATGCATGAGCCTATTTAGGCTTTATAACTCTGTATTTGTGTCATAGAGACTCTGGAAAATTATTCAAGTGAAGCAAGACATTTGGAAATTCAATTACAGAATTATTTAGGAATTAAATTTCAGAATTTACGGATGCCGGTGTCTATATCTGAGCATAGGGGTTAAAGCGGACTTCTATTGGCCGCGAAGACTTGAAGTTTAAGCCAAAAAATGAAAGGAGACCCTTGCCAGAGACAGTAAAGGAACAAGACACGCACTCCCATATGCCTCAATTCTTGCTATTGCCTATATGCAAAAAATACCCGGATGTGGCTTTTTCACCAAAATTTCTAACACTTCTGGGCATGCCACACTTCCAGTGTGAATTTTGCATTGCGGCTTGCTTTGTGTGCTAGCGCTTAGGCCTATTGCATGCGCATAATAGCATTGAATGATAGTGATCTTATCATCTACATCAGTGCTTCTAAAACCACTCCTGGAGTACCACTTGTCCTGCATGTTGTAGATCTCTCCCTGCTCCAGCATAGGTGAATCAAATGATCAGCTGGTTATAAACCCGTGAAGATACTTGATAATGAATGAATCATTTGAATCACCTGTGCCAGAGCAGGGACAGATCTAAAACATGAAGGAGGTGGTACAACAGGTGAGGTTTGAGAAGCGCTGATCTACATCATCTGTGATTCTTGACAACAACGCCAAAAATTATACCAGAAATTATATCAATCACTCGCATATTGCCATAGAAGGCCCTTCTCGAAACTTCAACAGGATGACCTTTCCCCAGCTGAAAGCTGTTTTGACGGAAAGAGGGATTCCTTCCCAAGGAGCTGCGTGAGACCAGAAGCGACTTGACTACCAAACTATCCCATAATGCACCGGAAATGGGGCTTGATCCAGGTATTTTTTCGTATTGGCGATAGAGAGAATTGCAGAATACACTTCCAGTCTCCAGAGTGAACGCGGTTGCCTGGTTGTTGGGAGCATTGTGTCTGGGTAATGGAAGCTGACTGGTGTCACTTCATGCTGTCAGAAGCGGTTAGAGGGCTTACCAGTAAGTGTTGGGATTTAAAATTATGTATCTTGTATCTACCTGCATGAAGTGTTCATACTTCCCATCGCTTTGCTACATTAGATATTTTGCTACACAGAAAACAACATATTTAGCATCACTAATATGAGTTAGCTGGCTAGCTTTGGCATTCACAAATGTTATTAGACTTTAAGCTTAAAAATTTGAGTTTGGCCAATAAGCGTTAACCTTGGAGTGGCTATGTTAGGTTATGAACAGGGTAATATGTGCAGGAAATAAACAAGGTTAATCTGAATTCTGTTCTGAAAAAACGGAAGCACATATTCAGTACAGTTTGTCTGCATTATTTACTGCATGAAATGTTGGTCTGTAGGCTATACATCCAGGAGTTATATCATTGGAAGTTGTTAATGAAACTAAGTATAATACCATTCAGTGGTAGCATTGCTGCAGATGGCAAGATTGTATCAGTCACACATTTGTAAAATGGCATGCTTAAAATTAATTTGCTGCTTTCCCTTTTTTACAGGTGTTGCTAGCATTGGTCTGACCACTTCAACTGTCAGGTGATGTGAGATCAGTGAGACACCAGATGCGAGATGCAGGGGAACAGGAAGTTTATTAAAACAAAAGAAAACAGGCACGAGGGCCAACAGAAAACTTGGCCCAAAGGGTTGCAAAATCCAACTAAGGTAAGCTTCACAGAGCTGACAACTAAAAAGGTCCAAACGACAAAAAACAAAAACACCTGGAACCTCCAGGGAGAAAACCACAAACAGAAAAGAATAGTCAGGCTATAATACAAACAAGACTTGGCTATGAAGAAGTAAATGCTGCACTGATGCAAACACAAGGGCATGACACACAGTGAAAACTTGGTGAGAGACTCTGTCTGCCAGCCAACTTCCACCGACTCCAGATAAAGGGAGGAAAATCAGCACACATGAGGGGCAACACCTGGAGAAGAAACAAGGGCAAGGCAAGATCATGAGACAAGGACAATGATAGGCTGACATGACTTGCTCATTAAGAAAATGAGCGTGCTCAGCTTAAGTACCAATGAAGCATGCAGATTGGAAGGAAGCATGAATGTTAAAACAGAAAAGCACAGCAAGATCTTGAAATAGCAAAGCAGGAATCATGACAATAAACTCCCTATCTAAATTAGTAGTATTAGTAATGTGCCTGTCTAAGAATTACACCTCCCGTGACTGTTAGTAAATGTTAGTAACTTAAAAACAGTTAATTGCCAATTAAGCTTAGGCAGCCCTGAATCCAGCACAGCACAGAAGGAAGGGGGAAATACCAAAAGCCAATCAGAGCTCTGAAGTGTGCGAAAACGAAGACATGGGGCGGAACGCAGACAAGCGGTGGAGTGGCTGGGCAGACCTGGCAAAAACATAACATGGGAAAGTAAAAACATGAACAATAAACATGAACTATGAAAAGTGAAATCCTGAGACAAGAAACTGTTAAAACCCAAAAATACTGTCCTGGCCAAAGGCCCAGGACCCTGGAACACAACAGTCAGGTACCTAGAAGATGAAGATACAACCCAGATTCCAACTGATCTACTGATTTTATTTGTCGAGCCCCCGTTGGGGTTTGCGAGACTATTGTAATCACCTTGCGAGTCTGTCTGTCTGTCTGCGTGTGTATGTGTGGATCCGGGCAGATATCTCCACAACCACTTGACCAATTTCAATTGTCTTTCACATGAAAACACCTTGGGCTGACCTCATGGCATGACATAAATTTCAGGCTGTTGGGCGAGACTTTGAATTCTCTGAATGCTTGTTCGCTAAAGGGATCTATAATCCATTTGTATCATGAGATGTGCAAAACTTCATGGGAAAAGGGAAAATAGTAGCTAATTTTTAAAGGATAAGACCTGTGTCATTTTTTTTATTGTCAATATAGTCAATGAAAAGGCCAATAACTAAAATGTATATCTCCTGCTTACAAGTAGGTCCATCTAGCCAACACCAGATTATAGCTCATATCCAGAAGTCATAAAACTTTGTGGTTGTCCAAAAAAGATTAAAACAAATCTCTGAGATTTACTGTAGAGTTCCAGTTCTATTTCCTGGACTTGAGTGTAATGCATGATGAGGATGCTCAGGGATTACAATTGTCTGTGTACTACTGTACGCTGATAGATCAATACAGCTTGTTGCCTTTTGAAGTACATTTTGTAATAACTGCAATACTTCTGTTTTTTGTACAATACTCTATGATATTTAAAGCAGGAAGCATGCATTCGCTGGCTGTATTTAATTATTTTTGCATACAAAGGGTATATGTGGCCTCCACCTTGAGTGCTCTTTTGAGTGGAAGAGTGTCACAACCCTCATGTGAATTCCATATGTCTCTTCACAATTCAGTAATTTGCATGTCTTTTGGGTATATGTGTTGCGATTGGTTTGTGCCCAGTGCGTCCCCTCCGCCCAGCTGAATCTCACTGCACGGTTGTTTCCTAATGACCCTGTGACTAAGCCCTTTCTTTATGTGCAAGTCGCTTAATTGTGAAGTTGAATTCGTACTAAGATCACAGTCAATGTTTATGAGTGAAAGTTCTTTGTCTTTGTCTAATGCAGCTGGTACTTTAGTGGCACCATTCTCTCTAAGTCTGTATTGTCATCTAGTTACTTCGAACAAGCTTCCAATCCTAATCAGGGTCCAGGACTGGGACGGTGTTTGTGTTAAGCCTTCCAAGTTTGTTCTCCCTGCCTAATTTGTTAGGAAGCTGCTTCCAATCCTGATCCAGGTCCAAAGCTGTGACCGCAGTCCTATCAAGCAGCCTCCTCATGCTCTGGAACAGTTCAGTGCTGGCAAAGTCTGCACAACATCTGGCTGCATCCTTGAAGCCACTGGCCAAGGACTGCCTGTCCAGCCTTCCTGTGACAGCGCATTTGTGCTGAACTGTGCTATCCTAGTCCGAGGTTTTGCCCCCCCTTCATTATCAGGTTGGTTCCATCCCCAATCTGTACCATATTGCTGTCAATAAACCATCTGTTGAATTGCACACCTGACTCTGAACTTAATTCCTGGTCAGGACCATAACAGAGGAGAGCAAGAAGAGTATTTAGAGCAAAAGGTATGCATGGTAGGTTCCGGTCTTTTCAGAGGATATGTTGCCATTAATTAAAAAAAAAAAACAAAGTGAAAGTTCAGAAGTGCCATGATTCCATTTACTGAATACTTGGAAAGATAACAATGGGTACGAAAATATTTAACTGTCACCTTTTTTTGTGCAGTTCAACCACAGGGAGGGGCAAAACTTAACTATATGATCGATTCTATGAAGCTCATGTGTACCACCAGTTGATGGAGGAGGATTAGGCAGTTGATAATTGCTGATATAGCACTGTTCACCAGATGTTTTCTGTCTTGCAGCAAAATGTATTCTCATTAGGAACTTGTGTTGATTCTAATAATTCTTCATTACGCTGTTCCCTTCCCCTCAAGGAAGATTATTGGATATGGAGATTTAGGGTAGGAATTGTGGAATTCATGGAAAATTAAATGAAAAATTAAAAGGTTGGTATGGCTGTTCCATTAGAAAAATCATTCTATGTGTCAAAATGCACCTCACAAATTCCTAACCCCCTTTTCTGATGACATCTGGAGACCGGTGGATGGATAGGTCTGCTCTTCTGCTGGTCACAGGCAATAAATATGGAACACAACCAATAATAGATGTTTTTTTTTTCTAAATAATGCTGTCTTTCTCATTTAAATGTGCTGTGTTCATTGTCATGATGATCAAGATAGAAAACTGAAATCGGACACAAATATGGCAGCAGGCATTTTGGGTGTGACGTAATCAGTACCCACTAATAAGGGACAGTGTGTGCTAAGGTAAGTCTTCCGCAGTCTTCAGTAGAGATAGCAATAATCTTCAGTAGACTTCACATTCCGCAAACAAACACACAAATACCCTATCTGAACTTGTGCTTTCTGTTTTACACTATATGAGTAAACAAATGTGATCTCCACAAACCACTTTTATTCTCCATAACCCAAAGGACAACAGCCCCATAAACAGCAGGGCGCAAAATACTGTGTTGTGACACATTCCCTCTAAGACAAAAATTGAAATTTTCCACGACCTGTGCCACAGTACCTGTGGTTGGTATGGACCAGACAGGATAGCTTTTGTTGCCCTTGCACACTGATGAGCCTTGGGTGCTGAACATCCTCTTCAAAGTTTGTTGTTTGCCGGTCCTCCGACGCCAGCTGCTAGGTGCTCACCACTGCTGACCAGGAGCACCCCACAAGCCTTGCCATTTGGGGGTGCTTCAACCTAGTCAGCAGGGCATAATGTCCAATTAATCTAATTACCCCTTATCACTTCCGATGAGGTTTGGTTGTAGTTTACAGGAAATTGTGATTGATAGTCCCTGTTGGGCTGAAATGTGAGTTGTTTAATACAGAGTCTAATCTAGTTTGTCAATTGAGCAACACGTCTTCGATCTAGTTTTTCAATCGACACGCCTACAAGGAACTTTTTTTTCTCCAGTCTTCTCCATCACACAAACGATCAAACCTGAGGAAAGCTAATGTTAACTGACAATGCCGAGGAGTTGGCGATGGTATTCCACTAGCTTTGTACAAATGTGGCAGTGACCAATGGGCAGATTGAAAGTGTGGGGTTTAGTTTCTTTGTTTGTTTGTTTGTTTTTGCATTTTAGGGCTCATTTGTACCATGTATCATGTCTGTCATTTGTTATACAGTATTTTATTTTTGATTTTCAAGCTCCAAACTGTAGCTAGTTCACAATTCTCATAAAAGAGTAGTATCAAAGGTGATGTTATTAGTTAACATACAATCTGATTGGCTTACTACTTCTGGAAATGTGGCTAAGAGTGGAAGCGGGTGACGTTATTGGTTCATTTAATATCAAGAGTGATGTTATCAGTTCAGGTACAATCTGATTGGCTTACTATTTATGGAGGTGTGGGTCGGTAACATAACGCGGTTGGGAAAAATAAGCACACATCCTGGTCCCCCTCCCCTGTGTATTTTGGTGTTTGTTCCAAACACAGTTGCGATCCTACAATTTTAACAAGGTGTTAATTTTTCTTTATTGCACAAATACATGTTTATAAGAGGGGAGACTGGGGTGCAATGAGCCATATCACTATTTTGTGATCAATCGATGCCAAAGGTGTTTAAAATAGGCAAAATAGTGATATGGCTCATTTATCCCCATGACTCATCAGTCAATGGTCAAATATTTTCCCTATTTTAAGCAGCTCTGTCATCGATTGATCGCAAAATAGTGATATGGCTCATTGGTCCCCATGGCTCATCAGACCCCAGTCTCCCCTAGTTCTTGACCAAATAAAGTCCCAGTATGTCAGAAATAGCTATGCAAGAGTTCTGCTCCACATACAAATTGCACTATATTGCAATTTTTTATCTCCTCTAAAAGCTGGGAAAATTGTAACAACTTTTGTAAACTGTAATTGCAAAAACAGTGAAGAATCAATTGGTTTCTAGTAAATGAAATGCAAACACATGGTCACAACGAAAATTTCATTTCTTAATTAATGACCAAGCGAATCATAATTAGCCAAACCTGCAAAGGGAAAAAGTCACATGTTCAGCAATGTAAGGGGGAATCTTGATTAAGCTTTGGCTTCAATTCAGCAATTTTTGCAAATGTTAGTGAAAAAACACAATTTATATCCTACATGGCAAAAAGCTATAGCTATGTTCAACAGTGTGGGTAAATAGTACCTACAACATTATAAGGAACTCAGTACGGAAAATTCATTGCTATGTAAAATTGTGATTGCTGTTACGTGATTGGATGAAGCCTGGCATGCACAGAGAGGCCCCAGGACTGTTGTTGCAAACCACTTGTGTATACCTACATTAAAAAACTGAAAATGATTTTAAATGAAAATGAATGAAAATATGGAGAAATGCATAACATTTTTCCATTTCTTCGAAAGAATACACAAAAACTGATACCAAGCAACCAATCAAGAGCGATAAGAAATTGTCAAACCAGTTCAATAATTATTAAAATGATTCATTCACATGCTTTTTGCAATACATTTCTTTTGCCATGCCATACATAAATTCAATTACATATCTTCTGAATGATCCCAATTGGTCATGTATGTAAGCTTCAACATTGTACTTTGCAGAAGACAGTCTTAAATCAAATTGTTTTTTTTTTTTTTTTTTTTGAGAGTTTATTCTGCCACCATAGAAAAATCTATATAAGGGACTGTGGTTACAGTAGGCTACATGCCTAAACAACAATGCAAATTTTATTCATTTTACAATGACTCCATATTTACCCCGTCAAAGAGTAAATATACATTAAGTGTCATCAAACATTTCATCAGCCTCATAGCATAATTGCTGGAGTCATACTTTTACCAAATTGAGATATCAGCTGTCTGTTGGTTCGTGTTGGTGAAAAGATGCATTTTTTTTTTTTTCTCAAAACCTTAAAAAGAAAATTTGTGTCCTTGGACACGGATGCCCCCACCACCGACAGTGTGTGAAGCCCGTAAAATTGTGAAATTATCCAATTTTGTCAAACAAGATATGAGATGCACACCTTTGATCTATGAAAAAAGCATTTACCAAAGCTTGTGGAATTCTGTCCAGTAGTTTTTGAAGAGAAGGAAACAGCGGCATCCCCTATGCAGTGCCATATGTATGAACAGACAAGGGTAACTTATATGGCAGGGGCATAATAAAAATAAAATCTACTCTCTAAAATGATTAAAAAAAAAAAACCTTATAAAATGAGATTATTATTATTATTATGCAATTATGCTATGAGGCTAACAATATTTTCCTGTTATAGGTCAGCTGCTGAATAATGTAAAACAAAACTTTATGAAGTAGATTTATTTCAAATGTTTGGATAAGGATATCTAACATTTTTATTTATGTCTTAACAACAGAATCTTCACCAAAGGTGTCTTTTTACATGCTAACATTCAATTATTTCTGTACATGCAATATGAAAAACCAATGTCATAAAAACATAAATTCTCAATCATCACAACACATGAAAGGACAACTTAACAGGTTTAGATCACCAAAATTCCACATCTATCACTTTTAGGCTCAGTTTTATTTTGTGTGCAAATTAAGATGCTACTTAGCCAGACAAATGAAATTATAAATAACATCACTGTGCAGTGAAAATAATGACCTATAACTGCAATTTCAGTGTTTGAATCAGTCTCTTTGGATCACAGTAAAACGGTTCTCTCTTCTCATTTTCTCTCAAATATTGTTTTTGATATGTAAATGAAAGCATCAGAATGCATAATTCAGTTTCTAGACGGGCGTATTGCCTTGTGACTTTTCAACTGTTTTATAGACTGTGCAAGAAATGAAAATCATTTGTACGTAAAGGGATTTTTCTTAATTCAAAATGGACGGAATCAGCAAAGCCTAAGAGCTCATTTGTTTAAAGAAGCTCGAACCAGATGTCGGAAGTATAAATTCAGTCAACTTTTTCAAAGTTGGAGTGAAATTTCAATAGAACCTTACCTAAAGGAGGAATTACCTTGGGCCTGTTTCATATTCTCATTAATCCTGTGACCAAATACTGTATCTCAAGCTTGTTATGCTATAGACTGACAATGGACTAATGAAAACTTTACCTTTGAATTATTTAAAATAAATATTTCCCAGAGAAATCTTATCAATGCCAGTGATATGCCTTTCAAAGTAATAAACTTAATTAAAGCTAAAGAGAAATATTAACATGAGTCCATTAATTTGCGACAATACCATTGGTTACTTCCAGAGGTGTGGCTTAATTACATCAGTTAACCTCCTCCAGTACTTTTTTTATGAATGATAGCCTAAGAAAAAGATATTGGCACAACATGGATGAGTGTGGAGTAACCAAAAACTCAATTCCTCATTTTGCCTCGGAAATTCAGTCATTTAGGTATCAACCCCATATTCATTTTTTAGGCGAGTCAAACAAGCCCGGTCAACAAACTAAACGTATCAACATTCATTAGAATATGTAAACAAACACTCTTTTGCTGCAAAGATATTTGATACCCATTTGACTGAACAGATTTTGTCAATACATTTTCAGTCACAGTTAACCCCTGAGCAGTATATTTGTAGCACTTCACAGGCATTTGAAATTCTACACTTGTTCACTTATTAACCAAAAATAGCGCATTAGCAGCAGTTCATGAATTCACAAGGATCAAAATGGGGCAGTCTGTATGAAAGGCGATCAAACCTTTGTCTTTTTTAATAAAACTGCAATTTTTCAAAACACAATCAATTAATCAATGCCAAAGTTATTCTTAGGGAAAAATGAAAACCCAAAAAGCAATCAATGAATTCATCCAAAGGTGAAAATTAATTTTGAAGATGACTGAGTTAAGTGAGAAAGTATTTTCAAGTCAAACAAATGGGACTGAGACCAAGTCTCATTTTTACCAGCAGAGGGCAACACATCATCAAGTTAAGACCAATACTGTGTTGGACTCCGTTCTCCTGTTGAATCATGTTCCCCCTTGAGAAAGTGCTGTGGCAGTCCTCAGAAAATCACGTAAGAAATGGCTCATAATCTGTATGTTTTAATGACAAATTCAGAATAAAATATGAGCATACACTTAATGCTATTCCCTGATATTACTGCAAGGGAGAACACAAATTAGTGGGGGAACAGAATTCGACATAAAACCAGCTCCTTTGTCCACTCCACACAAATACTGAATGCCAGTGGGGTGAGTCCACCAAACATGCAGAGGGAAAAATACCTGTGTACCTCTGTCTACAGTCCACAAACAGATGCTTCCTCTGCGAACAAAAAAGACAACCCTACTTCTTTTGATGGTTAAGCAACCAACAAACATCTTGGGTCATACAACAAATAACAGTGACTAAAGCATGCCTTCATTACCCATGTACATCAGTCAAAATTCTCTATCAAAGCCACTTCAGCAGATGTGCCTGCGTTCTCAGGGGGGAATTTTACATTAAACCATTCTCCCTGCAGTGGCATAGGGCTACTCAAAGTGAGAGATGAACACTTTTCAGCTTCATTCACATTCCTGCTTTGTTGCCCTGCGCTGGTTTCTGGAAAAGGTTATGTCTGCCTATTTAACATTTACCCTGACCATCAGAGAGCAAGTGCAGGCTCCTTCATGACATTTTAACATTTTGGAAAGGGCACAAAATCCAAATGTCATTAGCACCCTGCTTTGTTTCATACTAGACTTAAACACAGTGTGTACCAGTAAAAAATCACTAGCCCTAAATGATATGTGCCTTAAAAATTCAAAGTTACCATCACAATGAAACTTTTTTCCATGTAACATTTCCAAAAATAACCCATGCTTTATATTTCACTAAATGACTTAATGCTTTTTGAATATAAATAAGAGCAACGTAAGTCAACAATGTGAAACAGTTTTTCTTGGTATTAAATACCAAACTATTTCACAATTCAATTACTGTTGAGCATCTAATAACATGTATACACAGCATTTAAAGGCACCGTCAAGTGCTAATAAAATGGATTTTTTCTCATTCAACCTGAGCTTCTAACCATCCAATGGTTATGCTTATGAACTGAAATTCTGTTCTTGGTTCTTGATAGAACTCTAGACAGTTTCAATAATATTTAGCATTACACTGCAAAGCCTGCATAACCAGAGACATAGTAATCAACTCCTCTCCTCGCCAAACATGAAAGCATATGTCTGCAAATGATGAGCACCATACATTTTACAATTTACTAAGACGATTTGAAAGTAACTGTTAAAAGTGATCATAACAAATACTGCCTACCTGGTGCCACCTATTACCAACAGTAATGTGCTGTGTTGACTAAGGATGACAGTAGTCATATCAATGCATGACAATGTAATGTCTGTGTTATGGTGTATCGTCCAAGAGCTGTAACCAATGTCTCATGTAAATACAGGCTGAGGGACATTAATAATCAGTGCCTGTTCTTGTAAGTGCAACCTCTCCACCTACCCTTTCCTTCCCTTTATAGCAAAATAACACATCCAATCTTACAATTTACAACAAGCCTACTCTAATTTCCCAAATTTAAGAGAGAGTACCGTAATTTTTGTTAATTTAGGTAATACCTCCAGCCAAACTCAAGCACAGGTGTGGTTGTAGAACTGAGCTCCTTTTAAAAAACTACTTCCCACTGTCTGACTGACATTCCAGGCCTCCTAAAGGCTACAGAGTCTCAAGCTGGGAGTCTGGGTTCGATCTTCAGGGAAAGGTCGTACAATGTGTCTTCGTCCATGATGAGGGTTTTGTCCAGCAGGAAGTGCGTCACCTGGGGAAAAGTGGAGGACAACACAGTGATGGCAAGGACTGGGAACACTTCATGGGCTTGTTTAGTTCTGTGATCTGACATCACTTACACTTTTTAAAAGTTCAAAATATCAGAGAATACCTTGACCCTAACCAACAGTATTCACTTTACGAGTTTAATGAGAGGCATACAACCATAAGCCCATAAAACGGCCATCATATGAATACCTAACTAATAGCAAAGCTTTTCAACTGAGAACCCATAATTGCGATTAACTCATGACATGATTGGAAGGGTTGGTTCTTGCCTGCTGTGGGCAGCCTGGGCCTTAGTTCTGAAACGATTTACCTTTGGCTGGTGCTCTATTCTGTAGGGCGTTTGCTGGAACTGCCGGATCTCTCTGATTATGTGAGATATCTGTGGGTAAACCGGAAGGCAGATAACAGCCCAAATTTTGGTTACAGCAGTGTACTGAGATAAACCTTTTGCCTTCTGAGGTTAATTAAAGGATTAAAGTAAAAATTTAAGTTCAGGACCTGAACACATCCAAAAAGTGCGTTATGAGCATACTACGTACTTAATCAGAAACTTCATTTTCACTCCTCAATAAAATGCAGCCCAGTGTACGCTCAATTAGAACGTAGAATTCAAGACAATCGCTTGTATACAGCAATTACAACAATGGATGTACAGTAAAAAACGCAGTGTTTCCTTGATAAGTAGTGAACGTATATCATCTAAAGGTCGGTCATTTAAGTCCTGCAACTTTCACCCTCCTCAATCTCTCTCATGACCCATCAGGCAGGTCTTATGAGTCAGTTTGTAATGCATCCAGGAACACTCACATCGCATAGGCATTAAACAAGGGATGCACACTTCATGCAAAAAGTATGTTTGGTATGATGACAGTTGCACATTTAATTTATAATTAAGCACTTTAACACACTTATAAACCAAGCAATTTCGCTGGCACCTGATGGTTAAGCAGACACCAGAGAAAAAATAACCAAAATAATATGTCAGTGTAGAGTTGCCCATCCAGAAAGCCATAAATACCAAGCAAACTGAGGCACTCTGTCTTTACCATTCTCATTTTGGAGAAGTTGACCAGGCCCTCCTCAGTAAAGTTTGGGGTCCCCTCCTCAATGAAGGCCAGGTCAGTTAGGTACATTCCCAGGTAAGGAACGCAGGGGGGGTTACAGCTAAGATAGCAAAATTGACAGCACAATTAGGAATGATTCCCATCAAATGCATAGCAGTACATTAAAGCATTTTCTTTCATTGTCTTTTTTATTACTGTAATTTCCCTGTGGATTCTAAACCATTTGTCAGTCCTTTGTAGTAGGATGCTGCAATAAGATAAAGACAGCCAGGTTCCTAATTATTGCCACCATTTATAAAAACAAATAATAAAGGCTACATATGAGAAAAAAAAACTGTTTATAATCAATATGTTAATTTCAATTATATGGCATGACTAAATGTTTTCATTTCAATCCTTTTATTTTCATGTTTCAGTGCATCTCATCAAGAAATGTCTAAAAAAAAAAAAAAAAAACATAATGGCACAGTTATTCTATGACTTATTTATGAAAAAATGGATTGGATTGTATAATTATGTTTCTCTGGGGTATAATAATTAGGTTAAAGTTCATGCAAATGCTCTACGTCATCCAACATCAAAAAGCAAAACTGACAGATGGGAATAGACAATCAAAAGTGAGGTAATACAACCTCAATTCCAGAAGTATTGGGACAATGTGTAAAATTATATTAAAAACAGATAGCAGTAACTAGCAAATCTCTTTTAACCTGTATTCAATTTAAAAAAGAAAAAATTAGTTATACCAGAACTCATCAACTTTATCAGCTGGTGAAAATAACGATTTCAAAATTTGATGTCTGCAACACATTCCACAGCAAAATGAAAGGGTATAGTTTACCTGCAGGTTTGAAGAAAACAGGAATTACTAACTGTTGCTCATTATATGTAGGCTTTTTTCTTTATTTTCATCAAAGGTGCCAATAATTCTGTACCTGACTGTATGTTAGTTGATAAGACTGGCAAGAACATTGTGGTTCATTCTTTTAAATGTGCCAAAAGAGGGTATTCACTTTTTCAGGGTTTCCCTCAAGTTTTTAAATCTTCCCTCTGACGATACAGTCTTCTGGAGCTTCTCCATTAACGCTTTGGTCTGCCAAGAGAATGAAGGAAGGCATCACTATTCCAGTAAGGATGCATGAAGATTAAAACATATGGTTCTACTCCTGAATACTGGCATAATCGACTTGTGAGCCATATTACATATCTTAATACTGCTTGGACCTGGTGGTCTTTACCTGCTTGCAAACCTTGGCCCATGTCTTCTTCAGCCTATAGATGGCACTACGGTTGAGGGCTGAGGTGATCTCCAGCACACCATTGTAATTGTGCAGACAACGGCAGATGTCCGCGACCGCCACCCATTTCTCGATGGAGCTGGTCCTGGAGCCCACGTCTGTGTGTGTCATGATCTGGGAAGCTACTAGATTGCTCATCTGGATGGACAGAGTCACAGGAGGACCTAAAACCAACTTGTCTTTCATATGTTACATATCACCAAAGCACTCTATCTTTCAGCACAGTTAACACAATAACAGAGCAATGCTCCCTCTATTTATGGTTTTGGTACATATAGAGCTCAGATCAGTTGCACTTACATCATTGAAATGTTGGCTGGTTTTCATGATGTACGGGGTCCTGTCAGTCTTGTCCACTTTCATCCAGCCCTGGCCTAGAAACTCCCTGGCAGAAAGGAAACACAGTGCTCAATGACCCGGCGATACTCAAAGATGGTGCCATAAGTATTTGTGACCATTCAGAAAATGTATTTTTGGATATGAAATGACAACAGCTAACAATCTAGTAGATCCATCAATTTTTCATGACTGCGACCATCATGGATGAAAAGCTATTTGAACTGATATCCTCCATATGTCACTGCAGGCTCTCATTTATTAGTCATAAAAGAACGTTGAATAGTGAACAATAACAGCACTGCATACTAATTAAAGCACAATGGTAGTCCAATAGTGTGCAGTGAATCTATACTATTTCCCCAAGGATAATAAAATATATTCAGTCTTAATTTACTGGAGGTTGGTATTTCATCTGAGTATACCAGACATATTCTATCTTACATGCTGCATGATGACTCAACCCATATTAAATACCAAAATTAAATAGCGTGTAGTATGCAGTTTTGGACTCATGCATGGGATGACTCCAGTATCATCCATAGGAAATGACATCACAGAGACACTCAAAAGAGATGATATAATAACACTCACTCATAAGGGATACTCCTGAAGACAATGTGGTCCAGCAGGGTGATTTGCTCAGCCAGTTCCATAGCTGACAATGATTCAAAGCACTCAGCTTTGGGGTACTCAGCCTAGGAAAATATGCATACACTTATGCTCCAGCAGCATTTCTGATTAATTTCTGGTCTTAGTGCGATTTATGCTTTTCCAGTTCTCCCAGTTTTCCTTTCTTTTAAACTGGGACACCTGATTTCTTGGTCACCAAAAGCCAGAAAACACCACTCTAAAAGTAGGTATTCCACACATATAATTTTGCTTGCTTTTTCAAAATAAATTTATAGTGTAAGTGGAAGGGCGCTGGGTCAAACTCTTCCGCTTGTTCACCCATGTTATGTTCTTGTTCCTACGTTACATGGGAAAGATCTCTTGTCCTCAACCCAAGGGCAGGGTGGCCTGAACTCCTTCAATGGTTTAACCCATTTAAACCGGGACAGCATGAGCGCATTTTAAGAACGTGTCGTTGCCGACACAGATATGCGCGTAATTTTGAAAGTACCGTAATTACTGTAAGTTTTGCGCAATAGAAAAAAAATTCCAACTGTTCCTGAGAGCTGAGAAGCTGTGCTTCAGCCCAAATGCAGGTTACTATGGTAAACATAGCAGCATGATTCTCTGCTGGGATTTTTGCATTAGGCCTTAAAGGGTTAATAATCATGCCAAATCTGCACAATAAAAAATGTTTGTCTTAGGAGTTTTTTTTGCCGTATTATGAGACCTAAAATCATATTTTTTCCATCTCAAGTAACAAATATTAGCTTTTTTTCAAGTACAGTGTGCTTGAAAAGTGAAATTCTTACTACCAAGCCATTTTGACACTATGGCTGTTTCCATAGCGATGAAAACCGATCTCTTATAATGAGGAATATTTCGCCTATTTTCATGATGGAATATCTCAATAAACATATGGACCAATGAGATCTCCTAAGCATCATTTCATTCATAGCATAGATTTGTCTACTGACTTCAGCATTTGCATTTGAAGACCACAATGGAAAAACAATAAGAGTCCAAATTTAGCATTTTTGTATATTTAATATATTATTAATTATTAAAATATTTATAATAATACATAATAACATTATATATTACTATAATATTTTATATAGTTTTTGCATATTTTTTCAGTGCTTTGTTCCTAAGATCATTTTTAATTTTTAATTCATCATTTCTCCACAATGTGAAAATGTGACTCTGATCATTTTTCCATTGTGGTCTTCATTTGCAAGGTCAAGGTCATTCAAAAGGTGAAAATCAAATTTTGGTGGATATCCTACAAGCAAGACAAGCTGGAAGACCTTGGACTAATGTCTAAACATTCTGCCAGGTTGGCCCTTCAGGAGGAAACTGGTCATTTTCACCAACAACAACAACTTACGGTAGAAAATTGACATCAAAATTTCATAGCTCAAGATCACATTTCAACTTTTTTGTTCAAATAACTAATTTTGTTTCAATTTACAGAGATGATAATGGTTCAACCCTCATAAATTCCCAAATTATTTTTAAAAAATCAGACGAGCTAATTTCAATGCTATGACCGTTTCCATGCCAATGAAAATCCCCATCTCCTATAATGGCGCAAGTTATTACTTGATGAAGTCTTTGATTTCAACCAATCATCTACAATGAATGTGATGCAAGCATCATCCAATGGTTGATCTGTCCAATAATCGGTCCAGCAAACAGAAAGCCATTCAAATTGAAATTAACAAACTATTAGGCACCATTTGAAATAGTCATTGATGATTTGAGTATTCTCAGTCCAGTTTCGTGTTTTCAACTTTTCGCAAATGTCGCTCTATGAGCTATTTCATTTTCTTATTAGTTCATTTTACAGTGTATCTCTCTGAAACACTGAAAATGGACTAAAATACTCTGAAAATATTTCTCCGGTTATCTCTATTATTAAACCTGTTTGGCAGCTTGAAAGACAGGAATTTTTTCACACAGAAACACGCATTCATCCTTCAGCTACTTGTCTACCCTAGTAAATTATGGTTATTGTGCCACACTCCTTACCTTATGCTCCTCAGGTAATTCAGTCGTTGAGAATTCAATATCGCACTTCCAGCAACACAGTATGTAGTGCTAATCTTGTCAGCCTGCAAGCTGAATCTGTATTTCACTGATAAGTAGGTTCAGTATTTTGAAACTTTTGTGTGGTGTGACTAGAACATACAACACAGTTCTGAATGTCAGGTCCAATTCTACAATCATTCTGAAGGGGAGAGGATGGACATGCAGCTACTGTAAGACTCTGGAAAGACTTGTGGTCAGAGTACACAGTGCTAGGCTCGCTAAACATCTCTAACGGAGTCTCTTACCAAGACGAAGTGGATAAAGGGACAGCTTTTCTGTTCCATAGCCATGTGCCAAACAGAATGCAGGAAACCTTTGTTAATAGAGAATCACTTGTGCAATCTGTATCCTTATTCTAACTATTTTCTGTTTACGTATTAAAGCTAGTGGCTTTACCAATGCTATGGGCTGTACTGTGGGTTTTACTTCATGTCTGAGTAAGTTTTTGTCCCCCGTGGAAAAACTCCAAATGGTTTGAACATTCAATTGTAAATGAAGGCATGCAAACACCTGCTCCTCTATTCTCTTTGATCAAAGAAAGTACAAGTTAAACTTATGTGAACCAATTATTGTAATGTCCATGCTATAATCAAATGATGCCATCTCATACGTTTGCACAGCCTATTAAATTAACACATGACAGGACAACACAGTTGTTTACAGGAGATCCACACTCACCATCTGCAAAATGTCCTCGATCTTCAGCTGGAAGTCGTCCTGATCATCCTGAGAAAGCGCACTGCCAGAGAAACACACACTGTCATAGCAGCTGTAATGCTCATCTGTAATGCTTTGAACAGCAATAATGCTTGACTCCTCATAGCAGTTAACTGAGTTTTATTGCATTTACTGGTATCAAGTTTAACATTTTCAATATTATTTCAACCATTTTTTGGTTGTGCTTTTCAGGTTAACTAACATGCCGTGATACATGTACAGTTGTGCAAACAAACTAATAAAACAAGTTTTTGAACATAACTGCCAATATGCATAGAGTACAGAGAATGGAAGCACATACTGAGCATAGGTGCATGTTAATTGAAATTTTTGTAAAAACTTTCAAAATCCCAAGTGTTCATCAACACCCCTCTCGAACAAGACAGATACTTTTTAAACGTGATAACCAACATAAAGAAACTATCTATCTGGCCTGTCACCTAAAATCTTATTCTTAAAAGACTAAAAAGGAACAAGACACAAAAAAAGGGAACAGAATTATTGCATGTTACATCAAACCATTCCTATGGCAGGGTTTGTAGGAGGCAGTGTTACAGCTAAGGTTGTGAGAGGCACTCTCCTGTACCTCAGTATATTGGCTGTGGCTTTCCGCTCCTGAGGCAGTAGATCAGGGTCACGAAGTACCTCCTCCAGCAGAGAAATCACACCCATCTTCAGCTCCCCATTCATCTCAAAGTCCTGTGGCCATGTGGTTTCGGGTCAATTTGTTGCAAAACTACTTGCTCTTTGTGTGTGTGTGGTGTGTGTGTGTGTGTGTGTGTGTGCATGTGTGTGCGTGTGCGTGCGTGCGTGCGTGTATGTGTGTGTGTGTGTGTGTGTGTGTGTGGCTGTGTGTGTGTGTGTGCCTGTGTCTGTGGCAGTGTGTGGCACGTTTATGTGCACATAATATGAGTGTGTGTGTGTGTTTGTGTGTGCATGTGTTGTCTTCCCTGCCTGAACAGCAGTAGGATACCTCTGACTTGATTTTTCTATTTAGCCCAAGATTTAAGGACAAGTTTTAAATCACAATTTAAAGAATAAGACTTAAAAAATGCACACAGACCAGCAGAAGCTGAAAGACAGAATGTACGTTAACTACAAAAGAACCAATACTTAAAAGTTAATTGACTGCACAGAAACCACAACCCACCTTCCCCAGCATTTTGTCTACTCAGCTGAATAATATGAATATCAAAGTCAGGCTTGTGAAATCCAGACATCAGTCACAATTGTAGCTCTACAACAGAGCTCAGAGTAATTTTCCAAAGGTGTTATGCTAGGTGCCACACGCTACCCTACTGCGGTGTAGCAAGTGGAATTGGGACCTTCATGGTCACATGATCTGCAAACAACCAGTATCAGCCACTAAAATGTACACTGACCCAGATCAGAGATTCTGTGCTCACTTCACAAACAGACAGCAAGTGTGTGAGTGTGAGGAGATGGGCTGGCAGGGGGAGAGGGAGGAGGCCGAGATGATGAAGCTCATGTTCACCTGAGAATGCTTGGAGACCCAGTGGCGCAGGACATTGAGGACTCTGTTGGTGGCTGCCCTGCGTATAATGAACTCTTTGTCACACGTCCTCTCAGAATTGTTGAAACCTGAAGGAAGTCAAGGAAAATCTGATCTTAAAACAGTAAGCGTTATATCCTTTTATTCTGCTCTTTTTGTTCTGTAACTTTTCAATTAAGTGACTGACGACTGACTAAAATACCCATTAGATAATTCACAATCAGGTCCATAAGTATTTGCTGCACAATTCTTATCACTTTGGCTCTGTATGCCACCACAATGGATTTGAAATTATTCAAGAAAAGCCAGAGGGCTAAACTGTCAGCTTTAATTTTGAGTCACGCAAAGCAAGACTGCTGAGAAAAAGGGTGTAAACTGCAACGGGCAAAACCATGAACACCTTCTTCAGTCCCGGTTCCAGATTTAGCAGGGTTCTGGGTTTTACGCAGAGCAGTTGTCTGTTAACTCAGTAAGCCTGCTTTGTGATACAGGCCCCTGGCTGACACACCGGGGGTGAAACACTCACCAGAGGGGCTGCTGTGCCCAGCTGCTGCCGTGGCGATGGCGAAGGCGGAGGCAGGAGACACTGCACACCGGGAGCCCTCTGCTGTCTGCACTGCAGGAAACAGAGAATTAGAATAATAAGGAGGACAGGAAGAGGATGAGGACGAGGGCTACATTAAAATCATATCTCACCTCTTTAACGCCACAGTGTTGCACAAAGTGAGACACTGTATTATAGCGAGAACAACTGAAGCAAAGCTAAGTTAAGCTTACCTTTAGCACAACTAAAGCAAAGCTCAGCTAAGCTTACCTCCAGGCTGTCTGTAACGTAGGTGTCGGGGGGTGGAGGGGGACCGGCAGGGTGACACATCGCCCGATTCACTGCTTGAGGGGGCCTCCGGAATGAACTTGTCCAGAGATACAGACTCCAGAACAGCTGTGGAAACATAAAGTCTCTCTCACCATGATTTCATACCAAAAGAGGTCTTTCAATTATTTGTGCAGTGTCATGTTCCTTCAGTTTTAATCCTGGCAATGTTCATCCTTGGTGTACACAGTGTTGCTAATTTATGCGTCTGTATTGTATTGCCTCGAATCCTGATGTGTAGGACAAAATGGTGCCTACATTTGTTTTGTTCCAGCAAATTCTGTGGTCAAAGAACCTCGATGCAGTCATAACAGCACTTGAATAAATAACGGTATGTGCTTTCTAACATGGTCTGATTAAATACATATGAACCTAATCAGATAACCAATCTCAGCACTCAGCATTTATATTTACTAGGTAGAGAGCTTCAATTGAAGCTATTAACTCACATTAGCTCTATATTAACCAAAATCAAACATTCATTATTGAGAGATCTGACTTCTAGAATACTCTGTGCCAACACCGGTCTAAAATCAATAGACCCATAGGTGGAGATTTGGCACAAGCTTGATCTGTATGCCAGATGCTTTCAGTAGTTTCATAGACCTGGCATCTGCGTATGTTAGTGGTCGTTACATTGGAATTGATTGTTCCATGCTTTCAAAATAACGTCAGTGCTAAGACGTCACAGCTAAGACGTTGCTGTAGGAGCCCTGTGGTCAGGTGTTCGAATGTCAGCCATGCTATTACCGGCAATGGCAGGAGGTCCACACGGGCGGAGCAACAACAGGAGCGACCTGATTTACAATACGGCACATCGCCAGGCGGATTTGACGGCAGAAAATCACGGGTCAAATGTCAAAATGTCGATGAGTGAACTTCCGCTCATATCCGCGCGCGGTCGAACGCTAGCTAATATTATGGCGATTTATAGCGTTTCGTTCCAAAACGTGAACTCCAGCTTTGACTTGTTTTAGCGTTTATTTGAATTTTGCGGTATTTTCATGTTCATATCTGTGTATCCATGATGGTACTCGACTGCGAAGCTGCGAAATGCTCATCGCATTTCGTCATGCATGCACCGGCTTGGCAAAGCTGGTCTTATTACCGGAAGTGCGGATGTCGACAAAAAATCCCCTTCCTTCATCTCATCTCCCGATTTACGACAGTTTTGCGCTATATCAGATCGCTCCTATTGGCTGAGCCTTGCTATAGATAATATAGGTTTAGCTGATTAAATTCCTAAGTCTCATCGCTCTCTAGTGGCCAGGTACTCCAAGTTGGCCAGGTGCCCATAGACCTATGAGGCAAATATATGCTGACAGCATTTTCCTCTGACGGCATAGGCAGCAAGTTATTGACGGTGCACTAGCAATGCATAGGGAAGCAAGGGCCAGTCGTCTTGTGAGTCGGAGGAATCATGCAAGGCGTCCTCCTCCTGACTCAGTAGGAGCAGGTTGCCGCAGTGGACTAAAGGACTAAACTGTTTGGCTGCATTCAGTTTTAACCCCCCCACCCCAAAAAATAGTGGCAAAGCCACTGCACCCGGTCAAACATGGCAAAAATCGAACTTGGCCTAGATTTTCATCTCATATTCACACATATAAAATATGAAAAGGATGCGTGAAAAACTGAAGGTGCTACAGCGATGACAAGGCAAAAAGTTTACGGACGCACAGACGCACGACAGACCACCACAAAGGCATCTAACCACAGCATAAAGGCCAATCGGGCTAAAAAGAAGTTTGGTCAGGTGGTTGGTTTGATATGTGACCTAAAAAATAATTCATGAAGCCTGGCGGATGCTTTATGTTTAGCTTACACTCTGACCCAGCAGTGTCCCACTGAAATATGGCTTCTGTTTCCTAACTGGTAAGAGTTTGGTTTTGATTTTATCAATTCATAGCCAATGGGGGGAACTGGCAGCAGTTTAATCCAGTAAAGTGACAAAATCATGAGGATTTTTCTGACTGTTATCACGTTTTTCAACAGATGCAGCCCAAAATTACTCCGAAAACTGTTTGAGCTATACAGGGATTGGGAAACGCGTGCTCTAATCATGTGATTTTCAATTTTAGGTGATGTGATCCTGCTAATCAGAGACACAGAGGGAGAGAAAGATCTGCAAAAGTGAGATAACAGAGGTGTGGGGGAAAACAGGCAGTAAAGAGACAGTGAGAATGAAGCAAGAAAGAGCTGCCACTGAGAGGAAATTACAAAGTGAGAAATGGAAAAGAGAGAGCAGAAGACAAAACGGAAGGGGTAGTAGAGTCTGAGAGCACAACAGGAAGATGGATGAAAAAAAGTAGTCCCGCTGCCTACCCCTCCGGATGCTGCGGCGCAGTTTCCCGCAGAAGGCATCGATTCGCGGGAGCTCAGCCCCTTCCTCCTGGATGGCTGGGCTGTGCTCGGGGGAGGAGGGGCCCCGACTCAGGTCCAGCGGGGCCTTGGTGCTCGTGGGAGGGGGCGACATGGTGGGGTTGCAGGTGGAGGTAGGGCTGCTGGCAGCCGAAAGGGAGGTGGTGGACAGGTCCAGAGCCCCCACCTTGGCGCTGATGGGCGAGCTGAGAGACAGCTTCCGTGTGTGGACAGGGGAGGAGGTGCGGGAGGGGATGGAGAGGGGCGGAGGAGAGGAGAACTTGCGGCACAGTCGGGGGGACTTGTCATTCATGTGCTCCCCACTCCGGCTGCTCTGGTTCGTGGCAAAGAAGAGCTCCAGGGACCTGAGGCAGGGTAGGCAAAGGGGCAAATATCACATCACGAGGAGAGGCAGACATGCATAAAGAGACCCTAAATTTTGGCCAGCAGGATGACTCAAACACTTCTATACTGTGCATAAATAAGTGCTGTATTTGTTATGCTTCCATCTGCTGGCCGCCATTGGCCATCTGCTTCCCCTTCCTTGACTTTGACTGGCCAAGTTGGTTTAATTGCTGTATTAGTGGTTCTTGCTAACAACCCCAAATCAGAAAAAAGTTAGCACATGCAAATACAACAAAAAGGAGTGATTTGAAAACACTCTAAAATCACCCTCTACAACAATTAAAACACTATAACAACACATTATTTGATGCTTTAACTTGTGAATTCAGTTGTTATACTTGTAGAAAATATACATTTATTTCAAATCTGATGACTGTGACAGATTTTATAAAAGTTGACACAGGGGCACAGAAGTACTTTCGAAAACTTTCAGTCAACACCATATGCACTGCATCTAATGATGCAAGTGAAAGCTTTACTATGCAAAGCTGAAACCATACATCAACACTGTCCAAAAGTGTCACAGATTTATCAAGGCTTAGAGAATTTAGGAAGGTATGTGCAAATATTGGGGCAACGTATACTATAATTTAGATGTCTGTTTCAGGGATGTAGATGCATTTTCCAGAAAGCTTTCAAACCACATTCTGCCCAGATTACAAGTGCATGGCTGTGTAAGCAGAGCTTGGATGTTAGATTGGCCAGACTGCAGTCCAGATCTCTGTCAAATTGACAGTGTACGGGGCATTATGAAGCCAACTATGCAGCATTAAGGACCCCATATAATTGCACAGCTGACCTGCATAATAGAGAAATGAGGGACAATTCTGCTCGCTAGACCTGAAAAACTGGTGTCTGAATTGCCCAAACCCTTAATGAGTGCGATTAAAAGACACAGTGATATTGCACAGTGGTTACCAGTCGACTATGCCCACTCTTTTGGATTCTGATTCAGTCATCACGTTGTGTATATTCAATAAGCAATCAAATTCTTCCCAATAAATAATGTGTTGTTGTAGTGACTTCAATATAGTAGAGGGTGAATGGACAATTCAAATCATTCCTTTTTGATTTTGTTTGCATTTTCCATGATGCGGCAACTTTTTCTGAATTAGGGTTATAATTAGACTTCTAGCTCCTGAGAGATGTTGTCTGCATACGTTGGTTTTTGTATTTAATTAGGGGCCAGGCAGCGAAAGCTGCCGGGAACCTATTGTTTTCGCCAATATTCTTCTTCTTCTTCTTCTCTTTCTTCTTCTTCTTCTTCTTCTTCCTAGGAAATCCTACTTCCCATACATGAAAAATCACCAAACTTTGCACAAAAGTCCAGTCCCATGCCAGATTTACTCAACTCCAAGGACATGTCAATATTCTTCCTGGGGGGGGCACAATAAGCATTTAAATTTAAAAACTTTGAAAATTCGTGCTACAGTTTTGCAACTTTCACCAAAATGTAGCCCCAATACTCAAGAAACTTTTGTCCACTTAGTACAAATTATGAAGTCTTTCACTCTGTTTTTTCAAAAACTGTAAAACTTATAAAACTTTTCTTGCCCCACAATTTTTGCTCAATTGTCACCAAATTTGCTGTACTGAATCTTCAGATCGTCCTCCACAAAAAACCACCCGGTGTTTCGATATTTGAAAAATTGAGCCTTCAGTGCATGAAAACGTTTGACTGTAAACAGTACTGTGAACATATACCAGCCAATTCTTGAGAAACACATTTTCAATATTCCTGAAAAAAATTTATTATATTTTAGAGTCATGGTCGATGAAGTTGGCCAAATATCAGAATTTTTTCTCAAAAACTGAATTTTTGAAACCATTTTGAATTCTGCTCTCATGGAATAATTGAAGTCAATGTAAGAATGGCATTTTTACACATTAGATTTTCTCTTATGAAGCAAAACACTTATTGCTAAAAACAAATCACCAACATTTCTATGCTGTCAAGCTGAAATTTATGTATTATCAGATTTTTGTCTTGATAACAGAAATTTTGA
The DNA here is from genome assembly GCA_029692085.1 of Gymnothorax javanicus. NCBI lineage: Eukaryota > Metazoa > Chordata > Actinopteri > Anguilliformes > Muraenidae > Gymnothorax > Gymnothorax javanicus. The sequence goes on from CM056194.1 coordinate 141,677,729, forward strand.
CATTTTGACAATTTTTGAAATCTTCCTTGACAACTGCTGCCTGGCTGGTGACTCCCTAAGTTGATTAATGAAGCCAAGCAGCTATTCTTGCTTCCAGCCAATTAGCTCAATGAGTTAGGAGTTGGTTCTTGGTGTTAGAGGTTGTGAGTTCAAGCCCCAGCTATGGCAGAATGAACATTGTAATGTTGATGTTTTGGTTATTTGCCTATTTAGGAACTTATTGTTTTCCTCAATAAGCGTTTAAATTTAAAAACTTTGAAAATTCCTACCAAACTAATCGTACGTGCTACAGTTTTGCAACTGCACGTCTGCAGCAAGCATCTTCCTGTCATGTTGATGTCAAAGAGAGGGATATCCTCAACTGAGAATATTCATGCCTGAAATAATCAATCTATTATGAAAATAGTTGTGTATTAACTATTATGTATTTAAATAACTGATTTATTGACAAATCGTCGCTGCTTTATTTCTTATTTTAGTCCTAAAATGTGCTAGGAGAAGTTTGAAATGCATGTAACTCTTAAAAGTTACTTGCTAATTAGCTCAGTGAGATGAAGAATACTAGGCTATTTGGTGTCAAAGATTATTAGTTCAAATGTCAACCGACGCAAAATGTACGATGTAATCCCACCTTTCTTGTTATCCTCCATTTTTTGCCTCTTGTTGCTCAGAATTGACTAAATTTGCCCGGCCCCAATATCGCAGCAAAGCAACTTTAATTTTTTTTGTTTCCCTTGTGGTCCTAGGTATGAGAGTGAGAGTGAATGGTGCGTGTACCCAGGGATGGATTTCAGTCCTGTAAAGCAAGGATTCATGGCTCTCCAATGCACAACACTCGAAGAGTCTGACAGGGCATATGCAGGTTAGATAATGGATGAATGTTTCCCTGGTGTCTCCACTTCCGTTCTTTTCCTGCCTTTAGGTATGCAGTATACATGAGTGCATAAATGTGTACTGTTTTTACCCTACACCTACGCACATGCTCATTTTACACACGCAATATACACACATCAAAATATAAATATTTGAGATATTATACAAAAAAAGTGTTCAGCCATAGTAAATAGACATTCTACCAAACAGTCAAATACATGCTGATATTAATTCAATCCAGAACATACAGTCATACATACAGTCTGTGCATTGCATAAACAGATAGGGGAAATCATTGCTTTTTGTCTGTTGAACACTGTATCTTTCCAAATAATCTTTACAGGAACAGTTAGACTTGGAGAAAGTTTTGTCCCTTGACATAATTTAGGGCAGGGAGAATTTTTATAGTATAGGTTTCACGCAGTGAACTAGCCCTACAGTGGTTTAGGTGGTCCTATGAGGGCACTTATGAAGAGATCAATTGCAGTTCTCCAAAAAAGATGAGCAAGGCTACCAAAAACAGGGCAGCAGGGATGAAGGGCTTACACACAGAAAATTATGGGGCATAACAGCCTTAACAAAAAAAAAAAAAAAAAAAAAAAAAAGAATAATTTCAGTTTTCAGTTCAGACTTTAAGCTCAAATTTTATGAATAGAATTGAAAAATTCTCTCCAAAAATTGAGAAAAAAGTTCATTTTAATGCATTGCGTTTTCCAGTTGTCTCATTATGCCTGCATGGCAGGAAAACCACAAGCAGCATGTTAAGTTTCATTTTGAAAGACATTGCTTTGTAGAAGAACTAAACATCAGACATTACTGATAGTGGCTATGCAAAGGTGGGATAAGCAGCAAGCTGTAACACCGGAGTGGTGCTAATGAGGTAAAGAAGAGATGAGCAGGGATGGGCAGACCAATCAGGCAGTCAGCAATTCTTATCACAGGACAGAGGCAATGGAACATGTAGCAGATGCCAGGGTTGGTGAGAGGGGGCTGGGGCAGGTAGGCGTTAGCAGATGCCAGGGTTGGTGAGAGGGGGCTGGGGCAGGTAGGGCGTTAGCAGATGCCAGGGTTGGTGAGAGGGAGCTGGGGCAGGTAGGGCATTAGCAGATGCCGGGGTTGGTGAGAGGGGGCTGGGGCAGGTAGGGCGTTAGCAGATGCCGGGGTTGGTAAGAGGGGGCTGGGGCAGGTAGGGCATTAGCAGATGCTGGGGTTGGTGAGAGGGCGCTGGGGCAGGTAGGGCGTTAGCAGATGCTGGGGTTGGTGAGAGGAGCTGGGGCAGGTAGGGCATTAGCAGATGCCGGGGTTGGTGAGAGGGGGCTGCGGCAGGTAGGGCATTAGCAGATGCCGGGGTTGGTGAGAGGGGGCTGGGGCAGGTAGGGCGTTAGCAGATGCCGGGGTTGGTGAGAGGGGGCTGGGGCAGGTAGGGCGTTACTTTGACTGATCCAGGGCTAGCCTTGTGATCTTCAGGCTGTAGTCAGGACAGATGGAGGTGATGGACAGACGGTCACATGAGTGATACTGGACCCTATGTGTGACAATGTGGGGGGGGCATATTATAAGAAATAGCAGTTGATGGTGCCACAGTTTCATGGACTCCAGAAAAGTTTAGCTCAGATTTATTGTTTGCAGCAAAAAGCACACACAAAAGCATAAGATACAACAGCACACATATCAAGTGGAATGGGATTATTGTAAGATTTGCCATTTTAAATATGTCCTCCATCAGCAACTAGCAGAAGAGTGTTGTTTTGAGTATTACAACTGTCATCAAAAAGTGTTGCATGTGAGCAGTCACTGCAAAGCTTGTAGAATAAAAAAGTAAAAACTATGAAAAAAACGTATGAATTCCAGGCAGATTGCAGGATGCACACAGCAAATAATTTCAGCGCGTTATCGCATTTGGAGTACCCATAATGCCACAGCTCTCCTGAGACTCTAAACCAGAGGTGGGCAACAAGAGCCATATCTGTCCCTGGTTTTCACACCAACTTCTGGCCTTTAATTAGTTGATTATCTAAATTAGCCAAACCATTTATGAAATCTGACATTTCAGGCACATTTCTTTAAATTATCATGAATGACCGCCAAAGACTGTTCTTTTCTCCCTAAATAAAATATTTTTCTTTGATCTAATCTTTGCACAAATCTGTATTTGTGTATGCAATCAATTAACTCAATTATTCAGGGTAATTGATAGAAATAAAAACATGCATACACACCGGCCCTCCAGGACCGGAATTGCCCACCCCTGCTCTAAATCATGACTTGGCTCGGTCAATAAAGTTCTCAACACTCAATGTTGTGCAAGTACCTGACAGGGATGGACTTGAAGGGCTTCTTGTAGATATCAGATAGCTTGTCCATGACAACTGCAGCCGTGGTGAAGATGCGGTAGGTGTGAAGGAAAGTGTTGAGGAAGTCGATTGAGAGGAAACGCAGGTCAGTTAGCCTCTCCAGAAGTCGTTCCACACTGGCGTAGCGAATCTGAGGAACCTTGCAGGAGTTGAGCGTCTTGCTGAAGCAAATGTCAACATCATCTTTATGGAGACGTGCATCAGATCTAATGAGAAGCACAACCAAACCGCTTGTAACCCGGGAGCTCTCTGGCTAGGACTGGGATTTGGAGACAGGGGGTTGTTTGGACGCCAAAACACATACTATACATTTAACTACACAAGGTGGGTGTAGGTGTAGGATGGGGGGGTAATGGCCCAAGAATAAAGCTATCATAAGATTACGAGCTTTTGGTAATAGACTGAAACAGTGCTAAGTGCTCATAGGGTATGGTCCTGTCCGTCTGGGCTTGAGCCTTAGGCATCACCATGGTGGGATAGCCAATTGCCAATCATTTTAACAATATACGCATTACAGACTACTGTTATTGAAGTTACCAAACCTAACTCTGAGAAAACTGAACACTCCTGAAGGTGAACCGCTATTCATGCTATAAAGATGGCCCTTCAGGTCGATGTTCTCTGCTGCATCCCAGACAAAACAGCTGCCTAACTCCTTACACCCCTTTTGCAACGAAAGAGCTTCCAAGGCCAAAATTCAAGGTCCTCAGCGGACATTGTCAGCCCTTTTGATTGTGCTATTCAGAAAATGGATGTCAAACATCAAAACAGGACTAGGGGATGAGGAAGATAACATGTAGCTAGCAACAGAACACAGTTCACACACCACTGCAGGTAAAAGATGACATATATTGAATTATTCAGCAGCTCAGCAGACTCAACACAGTTCGCCTGACAGAAAGAACAAATCCACATGACAAAAGCCATGGAAGCCAGGCAAAACTTCAGAGTGCAAGGGGAGTTCTTTACTCCAAAATGACTGTAGTGGATGCAGCCAAAACACGTCCTTAACTTGACACTTCATTTTTTCCCTAAATTGAAATTATGTATCAACTTCATTTGCACATGTGAATTTGAGAAACAAAAGTGGTGTCAAAATTCATGCACAATTTCGAATGTCAAATGCCTTTGTTTTGCTCCACAGAGGAACAGAACAGAAAAGCTGCACAAACAAACAAAACACCAACCAATCAATCCTCAGGCTCTTACTTAATCATGTGAGGCACCGTGACCTTGGAGTTCTCCTCAAACACGCTGGTCATCAGGCCGTTGCAGCGAATGTTGTCGATGCACTGTGCAGAGAGGACAGAGTCCAGCGCCGAGAAATGAGCAGACTGATAATTATAGTAAATCTGTATCACCAAAAACCATCTCTTGAAAGTCCTATATGTCATTTCGTCACAAGTGTAATGTAACCCTTAGTCTGACAACTTCCTGAAAAGAAAATAGTCAAATTGACCTTAAATGATGGAGAAAATCAGTTTCTTTTGGAGAGGACTGCATGGGGCAAAATCCGAAAGGGTTTAGTAATATTAATTCATGGAAAAGTATCTTTTGTCTGCCTCTGATGACTAAGCAAAGTTATGAAGAGCCCCTGGATGAAATTTACAAGTAGTAGAGTATCAGGGGAGATTAGAAGTAAAGTGCCTATTATTTAGCCTCAGAAAAGTGTGTGTGTGTGTGTGTGTGTGTGTGTGTTTGTGTGTGTGTGTGTCCATGAGGTAGTGATGAAATGCTGTTGGCTCTATAACAGCTGCTGAGACACGTGTAAATGGGCAACTGCAAGCAATTATGAGAAACAGTGAAAAAGCCAAAACAGATGTCTTAATCTGGCTTAGTCACTGTGCTCCCACACATACCCATCTGTTTTCCTGCACAAATGCCAACTAAGTAATGGGTTGATGAGCAAATGAAATACACTGAGTTGAATCTATTGTTTTGCAATGTAAACTCCTCTGTGGAAATGAGCTGATGCTAAATGGGCAGAGTAGAGCTAAATAGCATCTGAACAGGCCACTCGAAAGCACTCAATACAAAGCACAATAATAACTCATCTTACCAGCTAAATGCCACAGTGTCTCTGGATTTATTTTCAGATTAATTAGACTTCATCTTCTGAGAGGCAATGTCTTCACAGGTACATGTTTGTGGGCATCAATTAACAGGAAGGGCGAGCAAACAATATAATCGTTTTGACGCACAGTCTTCACTGTTGTAATTGACAGGTTTGATTGGTGTCAGAGAACACAGGCCTCTTAGCATGTGAGGAGAGTAACTGGGGCCTGCTCACCTGACTGATGTCGCTGGTCCATGCTGCTTTCTCTTGCCGAGATGGAGCCAGAAGGACCACGGTAAAGGACGACCCATCAGAGGGCTCCACCACTATCTTGAACTCAAGGTGACTGAACACCTGTCCGGCCGCGCTAGCTAGAGAGACATAGAGGGAGGGCGTATTCATCTAGCCAATGGCTGTTCAAAGCTGCCACTGAACCATTCGCCAACTGCAGTTCAAAAGGGCTCCTGCCATTAAATTTTTTGCAGGAGTAGTCCGTGTGGGATGCTAATTTTTTCCCCCAACACCATTCCATCAGATTCAGTTAATGACAATATCATAAGCTTTAGTGGTGGCCTTAATTCCTTAATTAGGCAATTCTGTTTTGAGCTGGAACTAAACCCTATGCTCCTGAATAAGACTTGATACGACTGCAGAAGTGTCAGTGGAGTTTGTAAACAGGATGGATTCATACATATCTATGGAACTTTTCTTGGCGTATGTGGGAACAAAACCCTGGACTCCAAGTTTGCAAACCCACAACATCACCTCATCGCCAAAAATCTACACACCTAAAAGAGGTAGAATGTCTTTTTACAAAACTCTTCCCAGTGTGATGGTTGTGGATGTCTGTGTAAATCAAGGAAGGTATGTTTCCTACTCACACTCTTCGTCACTGGCATCCAGCTCCTCAATAAGCGTGCACTCAATGAGAGAGAGAGCCCCACCCTGCTGTACAAGGGAAGATCCAGATATCTCAGGAATCAATATTCAAACTATCACAACAACACTGAGCATCTTTGCCAGTGCTCTGCCACACTGCGCATTAACCCTGACCAGGAACCTGCCATTTCCCTGCTCTCCCTCACTTTGGTGAAAAACTTTATAAAAAAAGTTTTTCACTTTGGTGGAGAATATACATCTACAGCCATTTTAATGCTATGCGAATCAAACAGTTCCCATGCACAGTATATGACCTACTAGAAATGTATATTCATGGATGCATTATAGCAAATACTGTCACAAAATCCCTAATCTATGCCCAGCTATTTATGAATGTGGATAACACTTATTGTGTACGGTAAAGTTCAAAGACATATGCTCCATTTTTATTTCAAATTTATTTTGAGTGTCAGCAAAAAACAAGTTATATTTGCAAATTTTGCACTCTCTAACTTTTTCCAAAGAAAATATCATATATACAATAACATATTACTGAAACATGGTGCACTTATTTCACAGCCATACAATCACAATGGCACACTGATTTAGAACTACGGCTCGTGGCTGGATGTAATTTTTCTTCACGGATGTGCAAGGTGGAGGAGGGGAATAGAGTGGAAGGCCATACGGAATAAAGGCGCTTTCAAAAGATAATGTCTGGGTGATGATAGAAAATATAACCACTGTCCTCTGAATGACCCTGCTTTTGAGATGCCTCACAACAGGAGGTGGCTGCCCATAGCCCTATATCAAGTGAGAGAGATCTACTTCTGTTCAGTTCAATTTGTTAAAAGCTATATGAGAAGGGCTTTGAGAGCAATGAGAAAGTAAGGTAAAACTCTTTCTCTCATTGGTTTCACAAAAGCACATGGGAAAAGCTGTCCTTTACAGCAGATGTTTGATAGAGCTCATTAGTCACAGACTTCAGGACACATCACATTTCACGGTAGACAGTGCAGGCCAAGACAGCTACGACACATCAGACAACCCCTGCCCTCATAAAGTGATTGCTTTTGATTCCAGAAACTGAAAATGGCCCAGTTGTCGGATAGGGTAGCATGTTCCACATTTCTGGCGCACAACTGCAAAGAAATAATTAAGAAAGGAGTGATGTGGTGTGCGTTAAAGACTTGAGCCAGATGGAGAACAGGAGGAGGTTTAATTTCAAATAGCAAAAAGCAAAATGGGAAAGTTAAATGATAATTGTGCAGGAGGGGAGCAGACCAGCACAAGGCAAAAAACTGAGGGGGAGTTCCCAGTGTCAGATGTATTACTGCGGCAACTCAGCAGGTTGGGGGCTTTATTTTATTTGTAATGTTGACCTAACTTTGCAATTTTGCCTCTTGAAACAGGCTCTGACTTGTGTCCCCATGTACTCTTCATGGCTACGGATGGCCGAAAGATGTTTTTCATGATTCAGGCCAGGGCTCAGCCCCAAAGAGGAAAATCTACATGCTATAGTATAGCAGCTATGCACTCTAGATGATTCTATGCTCCCAACAGTTTGGGGACAGCCCTTCTTTTCTTCATAATGAAAATACCCACATGCATTCAGCAAAGTCAATGCAGGGTTTGTCAAGATCAGTGCGCACTGGTTTAAAAAAAAAAAATCTTACCAAGCATTTAATCTTGTATTAAGACTTAAAACAGTTATTTTAATTACCTCTGAAAAGAAATTATAATAAAAAACAATAATGCCTCTGATGCGAGATAACTTTGACTCATTTCCGTATGTTTCCATGGGGAAATTATCCCATGGAAAAATCTGGAAATAAAAATTAACTCACATAAGTGGTAAATTTTTTTTCTAAGAAAAAAAGTAATAGAAATAAGTGTTTTAAGTCTAAATACAAGATTAAAACGCTTGGTAAGATGTTTTTGCTGTGTAGAAGAAATTGACGGGCCTGCACATAGCCCTAATATCTAACCTATCGAGCATGATGGGATCAACAGGAAAGCCAACTCTGAGCCAGGCCTAATAGCCCAACACTAATGCCCAACCCCATTAATGCTCTTCTGGTTAAAATGGAAGCACATCCCACTGCAATGTTCTAGCATCTAGAGGAAAACCTTCCCAGTGGAAGCTGTGCAGGGGACACCAACCCTACTTCAGTGCCAATGATTGAGGAATGACATGTTGTGAATTTCCCTGTATAACTGTCTCCCCATAACTTGATAGCTCTAGAGAGAAAGTACACTGAAGTCCTTCCATGGCATGACAACAGTGTAATCATTGGTGGTACATGATACATGGTAAAAGTTTATCCTTTTGGATAAGTGATAAGAGCTGAGGAAGTGAGGATGTACGAGTGAGTGCAGGTTCTGTGGTATAATGGTGAGGTCAGATTTGGCTGCTCACTCACTTTGAGTAGGTGCAGCTTGCCCCCTGAGCTGCGGGTACAGATGAGGAAGTGCTTTGTGAAGAGGAAACACTGCCGCTCGCCCTCCTTCTTCAGAGACAGAGCCCCCAGCCGGACCTTACTGAGCTTCCCCCTCTCCACAGAGGGCAGCTGGATCAGACAGCCTGAGGGTGGAGAGAATCAGGGGAGAACCAGCCTCAAAAAGATTTCAAGTATTTGCTAGTACATTCAGTGTTTGGAATACTGTTTTGCTAGGTTTCATTTGGTCAGGGATTGTTAGCTCTACCCTCGAAGAACTGAGAGCAGCATTTTGAGACGAACTGCTAGACAGCTGAAGAGGATTGTCAGGGGTATTTCTGCTTAGCTCCCAAGTGAAGGGACATTTCTTGTGGTGTTTGTGGTGTTCGAACATGTCTGCACAAGAATGCAAACAATTCATTTTACGAATTGAGCTACTTCGGTTGAAATCATCACGTCAAAGCTTTAGATGACTGTTATTACTTTTTCTTACAATTGAGATTTTCGACCGCGATAAAGCTCCTTTCAGATTTTCTTTTTTTGGTTGCCAATTTTGAAATGATGGTTGTAGGGGCTCAATGCTGACTACAATTGTTTGTGTCAGTTGTAAAGTATTTACATGATTATTCACATTGTATGCCTGTAACGCCACACCTCCAGCCCTCTAACTCACCAGCCTATTAAGACCCGGACCGCATTCCACACTCCACCTGATGGTCTGCATCTGTTCCCTATTGTCTCCCTGCAATAGCGTTCTATATTTAAGAGAGACCTTTGCACTCATTCGGTGCAAAGTCTTGTAAGCCTCACAAGCCTGTTGGTTCACCATAGTCTTGTTTAGACTTAACTCCCGCATTTCGCATGTATTTGCAACTTTATTAAGCACTGTTCCTTACTATTTTTACGGTCAGTGCTTTTATTGTAGTGCAGGAACCTTCTTTCCTTTTTCTTTTCTATTTGTAATACATAGTACTGTTGTCATAGTCCCAGTTACATGTAGTATTACTAATATCCTAATCCAGGAACCTCGTGTCCTTGTTCTATTGGTTTGTGTTTTACTGTGCCTTCCTGCGGTGCCGTGAAGGCATAATAAACCAGATCCATCTTCGCACCTGAGTCCAGTTCCATAATTCCTTATCTCTGAGCACTGTCACCGGTGCTCAGAGTCAAACCCTTACGATGCCAAGTGCATAAATACTACACGCTCTCTGTTAACTCCAGGATTTGCAGGCTGACTGAAGTACTAAACGCTGCCTCATTTTGGATTGTTATCTGGCGCAACATTTTTGATCTACCAAGCTTCTTCAGCCCAGAACAGAGCCTCAGAATATGTCATGCGATTACAAAAGCACTGGGGTTCTAATTACTATGTTCTCTGCTTGAGACTGAATTGCTTTGAGGACTACATTATCATTGCTATCCATTCATTGGGATTATGTCAATGGCAATATTCTCAGTTCATATAATTCATTCCATATTAATGTAACATTGTAACATCGGTTCACACTGTTTCCTATACTGCACTGGCACAGTTTTATATACTTGTCAACAGAACCATGAGCAATTACCCAAACTCTGTCATTCCATGGCTGTACCTCAATGCCAAACTTACTTATTTAGTACTTATTAAAAGTACAGCACAGAATGGGTCCATTTGCTGTCCTTTCCCTCAATCCCCGTAATTGTGGCAAAGGCTTAAAGCCCGGCCTAAGCAAACTCACCCTGGCGCACAAAAGTCTGACTGGTATCCAGCAGGATGTCACAGCCCTCCACTATCATGCGCTCGATGGCCAGGTTCTTCCGGATGTTCTCTGTGTCGCTTACCTCATCATGCATCACCCTGTGGAGACAACGACCTGCTGACGCCCAAGGCCCCTTTCGCAAAACATTAAACCTCACCACACTAATGCGTATGACACCATTTCTATATTAGGGGCTTTCTGCCTTGAGCAACTTTTCAGACCCCCTTATTTTTTTTTTATTTTTTTTTTTTTTACATAAAATGCATTCATTTCTCATGTCTCCCTGGCTGGAAATACCTACACATGACATTCACTTTCCCTGAGGACCTGTATCTAACATGTCTGCTAATATACAAAATTCTGACCAGAGCTATTACAAATTATCCAAATTTCCCAGCCTTTTCAGGCATTGCCCATTTGAGTTTTGAATTTCTGTGTCCCGTCTGATCCACCTGTTCATTAATTTTGGACCTAACACTGATCAAAGACAAATCCAGTGACTTCCAAGTCTCAATAATTCATACTCATGTTGACATAGACAAATAGATGCCACACATAGATAGCAATCAGGCATACGAGGTAAAATTTGACATTGCATTTTTATGAAAGAGTAGACTCAAAACGCTTCGCTCAAAAGCCTCCAAAGACTGAGATTGTTTTGGTGCCTCTGATAATTTAATCCTTCCTCCTAAGCCATTACTGAGCAGCTGACATTTTCAGCTTGCCATTAAATGCCCCCTATGTGTTCCCGAAAATCATTATCTCAAACGTGCCCCTCTGTGCGACTTGTCGCTCACAATCAACACTGCTACTTCATAACTGCATCAAATTGCATTAAACTAAATTTAAAAAGTAGTGTTAAGAAAGTGTAGGAGAAGAATGAATAAGGCTGCTCCTAAACGTTTTTCTTTTACCACTAATTTAGCATTCTTGACTCGACTTAGAGCAAAGGCTAACACAGCAGACCTCCAGAAAGAGGGTTGGTAACCACTGGTGTAGAAAATTGGACAACAGAGGTATAAAATAAATATCAATGACACATAAAGTTCAACAGTACACTGTACAGAGCACTAGAGGAGAGGAAAGGTAAAATGAAGATTTGCACAGCTCTTTGTATCGTAAAGTACATGACACAATTGAAATCATGTGTGTTCCAGCGTTAGAGAATAATAGCATTGTTGATAAGCTGGTCTGGACTGTAAGGGGGGACTGAAAAGGTTTAAGAGCTTAGCACTGCGGTGCATTTCTCCCTTATACTCCCTGATCCCTCAGCCAGGCAAACCCCCAGACTTAAACTCCACACCCCCTGGGTTTCTGACTGGACTCACAAAGCCCTCCGCCGCCAGTCCATTCTCACCTAGACAGCTCCTCCAATTTAGATTTGGCAAACTCCAGGCTCTTGCGCTCCACATGTTCATAGGGGGTATGGGCCAGGAGTTCATGAAGTGTGATGATATAGCGAGGGATCTATAAGAGAGACAGATAGTGAGAGACAGAGAATGAGAGAGAGAGAGAGAAAGCCAGAGTGAAGAGCAACAAACTATGACAGCAAGAAGGCCTAAGTACTGAGTTTTCTATTTCCATGTTAGGGATGCATGCCGTATGTCAGCAACTTAGTTTACAAGGCGAGACTCTCGCATTAGGAAAGAGTACTCAGGGCATAGTGGACGCTTGGACTTCCAAGATAACTGGTGCTCCACACCCTGGGTCGGGTATTATCTGGGATTTGAGAAGAGCACTGGGAATCCAAACTCAGGGGTCAAGGCAGTACCTGAAACATCGGGTAGGTGAGGAAGGTCTCCAGCATGCGACCCTCACAGGCAGCATTGGCCTCATACTGCTTCAGCAGCTTGTCAAAATCCCGGTTCTGTTTGCAGTTGGCCAGCACCTGCAGGCTGTACTGGTGGTTGCGCACAAACTCCTGATAAATGTTCAGCATTGGCAGCAAGATGTCGAAGAGGTCAGCTGTGAGAACAGGCATGAGATTCAGAGAGGAGTGAGATTGCGTTACTGCAGGAAAACAACATTGAACAGACGGGCTGAAGGAAGCTGGTTTTGGAATTACACCACACACATGATTTCCTGACCATTTTTCCACACCGCTGCCCATACAGTACCTCCACCAACTCCCCTCACCAGGACATGCTGATCAGATCTACTGGAGCAATGTCCAGTGATGGCCAACAATGGCAGCTAGGTGTCCCAATTTGAGTAAATTATAGAAAATGGATTGCTTCCCAAATATGGAGTGAATGCAAGTGTTTGAAATGCAGTGGAATGCTTGCTGGGGAGTCAGTGCAGAAGCTCGTACAAAGTGTAAAATCAGTGTATTTTTCATTTTAGGCTGGCAATTTCTCCCTTTTTATAGTAGTCTATGTCAATGAAATGAGACATTTAATCGGTCTGCAACGGTCTGTTACTCACCCAAAACTAATGTGGGCCAGTTAGCTATCCTGGCTTTCAGGCCTTGATGGAATATCTCATGCAGAAACATAATGGTCTCACTGAGAAAAAAAACATAAGTAAAAGATAGACTTTACACCCTCACAAAAACATACGCTAATGCACTACCAACCCCCCACCACCACACAAAAACGCGCAAACACACACACACACACACACACACACGCAGACCAGTACAGACCAGCAGAAAATGAGGTCACACCTGTTGAGGAAGATGCTGCTGACATCATCATGGCTTATGGGTGGTTTTTTTGAGCTGGCAGCCATGCGCAGTGGCCTCAGGAAGCAGTTGACCAGAATGGAGAGTTGGTGGACGTACTCGGTCTCAGCCTCCACCATGTTGAAGACGATCTGATTCCTCTTCCTCATGCTCTCGGCATGGGGAGAGCAGATATAGTCCTGAACAATGATCTTCCACTTCCGCCTGCACAGCCAGCCACGCATGAAGCTCTGCACCTGAGAGAGAACACAGGGGCAGTACACTGCTGCTGTAAACACGCACATATTTCTGCAGTTAAATGCACTCAAAACTGCAGCTCGTCACACACAATATTGCTGTCATGTGCACTAAAGAACTAGCTACACAAGTCCATATCTACAGTTACATGCTAAAAAAATTCCACTAGCATCTATTCAACAGAGATGGATAAAGCTACAATTTGACCTGTTAAAACAAGCCAGGGTGCCAGATATCACCACCTGAGACTGGGTCAGGGTCCATGGGCGCCAACAAGACAATAAAATAGCCTCATACTAGTCCTGTCCTGGGTTATTCACAACAATATTCTGACTGATCCGTTTAAGGTAAATACTGGGGTTAAGCAGGGATGCATCCTATCGCCGCTGCTCTTCTCCTCGGTCATTGATTGGATAATGAGAAATTTCACCCAAGAAAAACAACAAGGCATTAAATGGACCTTAAAGTTTTGGAAGACCTAGACTACGCAGATGACTTAGGACTACTAGCACATAGACATCGTGATGTACAAGAGAAGACAAGAAGACTCCACACAACTGCTGGTACCATAGGGCTGCGGGTAAATGAAAAGAAAACACAAGTATTAAGAAACAGAACTGCTACTAAAGCCCTGGTTAGTTTGAATGGTAAGCAGTTAGTAGATGTGAAAGAGTTCACGTACCTAGGCAGTGTAATGACGTCTGATGGGGATTGTATTCAAGAAATAAACACAAGGATCAGCAAAGCAAACCAAACTTTTGCTATGCTAGGACCACTCTGGAGAAACACCTCTATACACATCAACACCAAGATAAGAATATACAGAAGCAATGTGCAAAGTGTTCTACTATACAGGGCAGAATGCTGGAAATCCACAGCTACCACCAGACACAAATTGGAAGTCTTCCAAAACAAATGCTTAAGATGCATACTAAGGATCTTTTGGCCAAACAACATCTCAAATGAGGACCTTCACAGCAGAACAGGAGTGGCGACCTTGGAGAAAACCATTGCAGCGCGCAGATGGGCCTGGCTTGGCCACGTCTGCCGCATGCCTCCTGACTGAATTATAAGGGGTGCACTAAAATGGACACCAGTTGGAAAAAAGAAACAGAGGTCGTCCCAAAGAGACATGGAGAAGAACAGTACAAAGAGATCTAAAAGAGAGAGGACTGACTCTGGACACTGCCCCGGGCTTTGCTGCAGACCGGGCCAGATGGAGATCATCCTTCCTGATGCCTCAAGGACCAATAGATTCAGAAGAGGATTGAGTGAGTGAGTGATACTAGTCCTGTCACCCACCAGCTATGCCCAACCTCTTACCTCCTCAGCAACGGCAGTCAGTGGGACTCGAGGTGCCTTTGAAAAGCACCAAGTCTGCAACACACAGCCAGTCACACACTCCAAGCCATACCCTGAGGGTGGTAGGACACTCGGGGCCTAGACAGGCTCCAGACATTCCATAGCCTCAGGCCTCATGTCACGTCCCCTGGGCCTGCTCACCTTCAGCCACATGCTACCTTGTATCATGCTTGCAAGCAATCACGCCCTAGTCACGCAGAGGATTTTGTTTCGAAGTGTTTGTGTCATGTTTGAAATCCTAGCCTGGGAGGGGGTTCGGGGAAATTCTATGTCAGCCCACTAGGTCATCAGTGGTGCATGGAGTTACGGCATTGTGCTATTGAACTGCAATCCTTGTGTTGTGCATTAATGAGCGTTGGATTGTTTGGCTCTGTTGGGATTGTGCATGGGGAAGTAAAGAGATGCTGCGCTGATGCTACGACAGGGTGGTGGTGTGATCCTTTCTCAGTAGGGGACACTACAGAGATACTGGACTGTCTCTTTCACATTTTGTGCATTGTATACATGATTCCCGCGATGACTATGATGTCTCATCCAACCATTAAGTCTATCATCAGAAAATAATATCTTCAGCAAAATCCAGGGCAGCAGCACCGAAAGTGAACCATAAAGAACTGATGCGTTGTGGCCTTTTCTTAGAGGAGTAATCAAGTTGCTTCTCCTTGACTGCAGTGGGAGAGGCTGAGCTCGCCAAATAAGTGAAGTCACAAGTTCACTGACAAAGGAAACATTTTAGCTTACCTTCTTTATCTTTTTTATATCAGGGTCGTCGTCCTCCTGGTTTAGCTGGTATGGCCGCAACCTTTCCTTGGTTTTATTCAGGATTACAATCTAAGGGAAAAATTCAGAACATGCTTTCATTTGCCATCATCCAAAACCAAAGATGCATATTTCAGAGGTCAAGGTAACTCATTTTATACCATTTCATTTCTCTCTTGAAAAAATAACCCGAATAGGTAAATCTGCAATAATGGCACAATAAATGTATGTTGTTCACAATTTTATTTTGGCATTGAAAAAGACGCAGGATAGAATAAAATAAAATGGTAGGTTTTTCTGATTACATCTACCCCTTGCTCTTCATGTTAACCATTGTTCAGCTTGCTGACGACACTGTTGTATTCTGAACAGGAATGTGGCCATCTTCGTTCCTTGACAAAAACAAAATTACAGTGCCATGAAAAAGTATTTGCCCCCTTCCTAATTTCTGATTTTTTGCGTATTTGTCACACTTAAATGTTTCAGATCATCAAACAAATTTTAATAATAGACAAAGATAACCCGAGTAAAGAAAAAATTTTTTCTTTTTTTTTTAAATGACGATTTCATTTATTAAGGGGAAAAAGCTATCCAAACCTACCTGGCCTTATGTGAAAAAGTAATTGCCCCCAAAACCTAATAACTGGTTGTGCCACCCTCAGCGACAACAACCGCAATCATACATTTGCGATAACTGGCAATGAGTCTTTCACATCGCTGTGGAAGAATTTTGGCCCATTCTTCTTTGGAGAATTTAATTCAGCCACATTGGAGGGTTTTCGAGCATGAACGGCCTGTTTAAGGTCATGCCACAGCATCTCAATCGAATTTAAGTACGGACTTTGACTAGACCACTCCAAAATCTTCATTTTGTTTGTTTAAGCCATTAAGAGGTGGACTTGCTGGTGTGTTTCAGATCATTGTCCTGCTGCATAACCCAAGTGCGCTTCAGCTTGAGGTCACAAACTGATGGATGGACATTCTTCTTCAGGATTTTCCGGTAGAGAGCAGAATTCATGGTTCTATCAATTACGGAAAGTCGTCCAGGTCCTGAAGCAGCAAAGCAGCCCCAGAGCATCACACTACCACCACCATATTTGACTGTCAGTATGATGTTTTCTTTATGAAATGCTGTGTTAGTTTTACAACAGATGTAACTGGATGCACACCTTCCAAAAAGTTTAACTTTTGTCTCGTCAGTCCACAGAATATTTCTCCAAAAGTCTTGGGGATCATCAAGATGTTTTTTTTTTCGGCAAATGTGAGACAAGCCTTTGTGTTCTTTTTGGTCAGCAGTGGTTTTCGCCTTGGAACTCTCCCATGGATGCCATTTTTGCCCAGTCTCTTTCTGATTGTTGAATCATGAACACTGACTTTAACTGAGGCGAGTGAGGCCTACAGTTCTTTAGATGTTGTTCTGGGTTCTTTTGTGACCTCCTGGATGAGTCGTCGATGTGGTCTTGGAGTAATTTTGACAGGCCAGCCACTCCTGGGAAGGTTCACCACTGTTCCAAGTTTTCTCCATTTGTGAATAATGGCTCTCACCGTGATTCGCTGGAGTCCCAAAGCCTTAGAAATGGCTGTGTAACCCTTTCCAGACTGATAGATGTCAATTACTTTATTTCTCATCTGTTCTTGAATTTCTTTTGTTCGTGGCATGATGTGTTGCTTTTTGAGATCTTTTAGCCTACTTCACTTTGTCAGACAGGTTCTATTTAATTGATTTCTTGATTCAACAGGTCTGGCAGTAATCAAGCCTGGGTGCGGCTAGTGAAATTGAACTCAAAAAATGTGGTTAATCACAGTTAATTCATGTCTTACTAAGGGGGGCAATTACTTTTTCACATAGGGCCAGGTAGGTTTGGATAGCTTTTTCCCCACAATAAATGAAATCATCATTTAAAACCTGCATTTTGTATTTACTCAGGTTATCTTTGTCTAATATTAAAATTTGTTTGATGATCTGAAACATTTAAGTGTGACAAATATGCAAAAAAAATTAGAAATCAGGAAGGGGGCAAATACTTTTTCACGGCACTGTATGTCCTTATTTTAGCAAGGCTAACTGCTGCCCAGCAGGCACATAGGCTTCACACTTTGAACTATATTAGCAATGCAGCACCCACCAAAATAAAGCATTCATTCACTTGTGACTGTTTGGTGTTTACAGACGTGTGCCCCTGTCATTACCCCCAAGAGGAAACAAGACTGTTTACCAAGCTGATACGCGGGGATGATAAGGGACTTTCGAATGGTCATGTTGCCCTCTTGTCCTGTTTTTGGGCCGTGCCGAGCAGCGGCCCGGCCCCTATAAACGCGAATGTCGCTGAGTGAGTATCTGGCTGGATGACTGACTGACTGATTGCCTGAGTGATCAAGTTCAACAATTGGCTGGCCGCTGGGGAAGAAGTTCAGCCACTGGTCGGCCGGCGGGGAAGAACTTCAACGATTGGTGACTGAGTGATCAAGTTCAACGATTGGCTGGCCGGCGGGGAAGAAGTTCAGTGATTGGTCGGGTGAGGGAACGCTTTCTTAAGGAAGCGGAAGGCGCTGACACAAACGCAGTGGGAAGCAAAAACGGCAAACGACAGCAAGCAGGGAGGGATGTCGGTTTTTCCCACCAAACACGATTTCAAAGAAAACTAAAGTAACTGATACAAACACTTACATTACTTGTGGACACAAGGACAGTGATGAAAATAACATTACAGATGATAGAAGCAACAATACTATCACCGCAATAGCTTGCACCGGGCACCAGTTCGCTTGTCGATCCGGTGAAGAGCGGATCATTAACTTTAGCGCTGCCGTGCTCTTGGGATCCTTCCAACCAAGCATTGCATTTCCTGGAAGCAAATTCAGCACGGTGTGATTTGACAGATCCTTTCAATGAGGTTTGTTTGAAAAATGGCAGAAGTTGCATTGTGTTAAGGAAACCAATGGTATTCTTTGCTTTATCTGCACAACCACAGTGACAATTCATTTGCTAAAGGGGGATTTAGCAACGGGGAAAAGAAAGAACTTGGTCAGCGTGAGTTGTCAGACCTGCACTCTGATTCATTCCGTGTGTTAGCGATGCTTTAAGTTACTCCAGTCAGTGCTATATTTTGGGAGTTTGCAGCTTGGAATCAACATTCTGCAAGGACAGTGTTGTAACATTTATTCAGATCGGCTAAATTCCTGGGCCATGAAGGAATATCGCTCGGAAGGCACAGTCATCGCGACACGTACCACAGCAGCTTGTGTGAGAGAATGCACTCATTATCGAAACCATTATTGAAAGAGAATGGCTTTCACGTACCCGCTGTAAAAAGATGTAAAAAAAAAAAAAATAGCTGGTTTCGGAGCAATTTAAGAATGCTGATGATGATCCCAAAGGGAACGATTATCAGGCTATCATTATTTTATGCCTTTTATGGGATTAGCCTGCTGCCTGGATGTATTTATGTTGGCGAAAGTAACAAGTTACATTCATTAAAGATAGTTTATTGAATTAAAAAAGTAAGTCAAATATAATGCAATGAATCACTTTATTCAAATTTAGGATTTTGTCCAGGGATTAGGCCTATTTGTTTATTTTTGGGACTGCACACCTCGAGTAGCTCATAAAACGGCACACGATGGCTAGGCTTACAAAGTCATGTCCTTCTGCGCCGATGTTTCATAGGGTGCGACAGAAATATGTTTCTGTTTTAATTGTAAAAAATACTGAAATGGGAGATGGGATTCAGAGAAAGGGAAAGAATTACGTATCAAACCTCCACTTTTCTCGGCTTTCTACTCGCCAGAACAATTTTAAAGGGGGGCGCCCTTTTAGGAGGGAGAATGGAGGTTTATAATTTCAGATTAATATTTATATCGTCAATGCATATGCTGCGCATGCCATAGCAACCCGGGGGCTGTTTCAATAAACACGACAGACCGTCGGACCCAGCGACGGACTATCCCAGCTTGGACAGGACAGTCCATCTTTTTCTGGGCGTTTCAATAAATGGCCCTTCATCCTCCATTCTGGTCGGACTGTCCGACTTTCTGGGACCATTCGAGAGTTGTCCTAAAATTCGGTCAGACAAAATTATAACGCCAAAATGTGGCGTTATTGTTTGATGTTATCGGGAAGCACAGACAGCCCAAAATATTTCGAGAATGGAAAAAGACAGTGTAACCAATGCCCACAAAACCAATATAGCCTACGCCCAGAAATGGGGCTCTGTTAAATCCGTGAATGAATTTTTCTAACAACTACACATTATTTATTAACAACACGTGAAGATTTCACTTTTAAATCGTTGGTTCCGTTATCCTCAAGTGCGACAAAAAGTTGTGTTTTTATGCATGCTATGTGAACACTAATGGGATTGCCTAAGGAGCAGTCTCGGCATGGTTCTCAGTGGTTATAAAACATCGTATTCGTGGTGCTTATGTGTGACCAAAGACTGGAGCTCTGCTTATCGCCCATCTGCTTAACTCAATTCTGTAAAATGAGCGATCGTGACGATATTAATGTTTTAATGTCTTTTGCGTGATGAATAGCCTTGTTAGGTTGCTAATCGTAGTTTCAGCCCAGAGTGCACAGTGAGCAAAGACTACTTTTAATTAGCTAGACTGTATTCAGTTAATAGCCTACTGAAATTGAACTTGACATCCTACAGCGATGTGCGCGGTTAATTTATGTCTGAATAGTACTTAATGATCTTCCTAATCAGAATTTTGGTTTTTTTCTTTCTTTTTTAATTTAACGTTAAGTTATTTTGAATATTTGAACGCCAAATAGCGAAGCAGTGCATTGCTGAGGTGTAAATTCTCACGCAACTTGGAACGGACAGTGACGAACCATCCGTCCACATCGGACCATGGTCGGACATCCTACTTTTGTCTTATTGAAACACCTGACGGACATGGTCTGTCGAAGGTCCGACTTTTCACTCGACGGATGGTCTGACTCTGTCAGACAAGTAAAGTTTATTGAAACAGCCCCCCGGTCTGTAATCAGTAATATGGCTGGTGCCCATATGCTATTACCACAGGTAGAGGCACTAGAAATTAAGCTAAATTTTCTTGACGGAATGTAAGCTTGACGATTACATATAGGGCTTGGCAACCGACGCCACTACGCAATGCATTCTGGGACGTAAACAGTAGCTTGCCGCCATATTGTGAGGCCATATCGTGCGAGACTAAATTGAAACAGAGCCTGAGATACAGTAACTAGGTGAAAACTTGTGGAAAGCGCTGAGATGCCAAGTCTCCCACATTCGGCGTAGGTCTCGCGCATTTTTTAGGCTTATTCACCGTAGTCCGCAATTATTCATTGAACGTTTAATGAGATTCTCACGCAGTATTAAAATCCTTGTGCATTGAAGTTTCCGTTTCACTTGCGTAAAGGTGCACCTCATCACAAGTAACATGGAAAGCGATTAAGACTTCGGACTTCCCGTGCTTCTCTTTACTCAGGGATTGGAAACAATGCATGTGTTTCATGATCGTTTAAATTGTTTTAATGAAATAAGACCATTTGAAACGTCTTTATGCAATTCCATTGCTTTCAATCCCTCAGTAAAGACAAGCCTGAGAATTCCCGAGTCATAATCGATTTCCGTGTCACTATTGGGGAAATCCACCATAATGCACGTGAAACTGATAAACTTGATGCACAATGACTTTAATTCCACGAGTGAATTTCTTTGATTGAATAATTGCTGACTATGGCACAGATACGTGAATGCCACTAGGAGATGAGACTCACGCGTAATGCATGAGACACTGGCATCTCTGATTAAGCGATGCTAATTAGTCGATTAAACGAAAGATACGTACTATAAAGAGACAAACTTCCACCGAACGCAAGAAAATGGTACATAAAAAAGATTGCGTTGATCGGAAATTTGGATCCGCATGAGGTGCCTGCGAGAAACTGCAGTCGAAACCGCCTTACCCCCTTTGACGTTTCCCGATATTTTTGTGTACTTAGTCTGTGGCGTCAGTGCATATACCGAGGATGAATTTCGGAATTATAAATCTATGGAAGCCCATGTACAATTCACAAATGGCTGGGTCCATGATTTGGAGGTCTGCAAACCACCGAGCTGTGAAAACAGCGTCGTTCGCACAAAGGTGTGTATCATTTTGCTTGCTTACCTACCTGTGATTAGAGAGACATATATTATTAGGCTACTCAGTGGCGGCTCGTGAACTGGCAATAGGGGAAGCTCAAACAATCCCTTAAAATGAATGATTGGTCACAACCTGTTTTCAGTCATTCATTTAAAGTACCATTACAGAAACCCCGAAAACTCTCAACACTGATGTGGCCAATTTTCATTTATAACGCAAACCTGCCAACTCCCACGCATTCGGTGTAAGTTTAAGTGGCATATTTACGTTCCCTCTGCTGTAGTCAGCAATTATTATTCAACGCGTATGTAAGAGATTCTTGTGCGGAACTGAAGCTCTTGTGCGTGGAGGAGTTGGAAGCAATGGAATTGCTTAAAGACGTCTCAAATGATCTTATTTCATTTAAACGATCATGAAACACAGACATTGCTTCCAACCCCTGAGTAAAGAAAAGCGTGAGAATTCCGGAGTCGTAATGCAGCATAGGCTAAATGAAAACTGGCTACATCTGACCACACAGCAGGTTCTTCCCATGGCTGCGGCTTCTCGGCGTGCAACAAGAAGAAGTGGCCTCACGGTATGGCGATCTCTCCCATCAACCCCTGTGGCGCTGCAGCCGTGATGTCACGCCCCCATCCCCTATAGCCTACCCAAATGTTTCTCTGGGTACCCAAATATCAAGGGAAGCCGAAAAAGTACTAATTTCATTCGATAGTGGGAGAGCTTGAAAACAGAATTCTTTCGAGAGAAGGTTTTGGATTAATTAATTACTTGCATACTTGTCATCCCTACAATACCGAGTGTATTACGTGTGCATTTTCAATGTAGCCTATCGGTAGTTTCTTGGTCATTTCCTTGTTACTATGACTATAGCTGGACTATTTACGTACACAGTGGAAGTGGCGCCGGCACTATTATGTTTCAGTATTATCAAGAATACCTGTATGATGCCCCGACTGGTTTCCAAATTAACTTATACCCTTGCGCGTTCATGAGTTGCCTCGCATGAACGGAAGCAGTTGTGGTGGCCGCTTTGATTGTATCTATGAGAGCGACTTTAGACTGACACCAATGAAAACAATAAATATAAGAAAATATTAAGTCGAAAAGATCGCACCAAGCTGCGTTCCACACCCCGTGAGCTACTTCTCCACTATGTGGTTGTACCCACTACGCCACCGTAACCAACAGGACCAGTATTTGAATCCAGTTTAGCAATAGACTGCAATAATCAGGCAAATGCACTATTAAAACACATTTTTGTACATAAAGAATGTTCACAATGTCCAATATTTCACGCCAATGAATGTTTCTTGGCGATATTGGTCGCCATTTTACAAAAATTAATGTGTATGTTTTCTTCTAATGAACAGCAAAAGGTGGATTAAATATTAATGTAGCAGATGCATGATGCGCTTGCCCTAGCTAGCATCCAGGTCTTTTAAAAAGTTCCATTAGACTTTGTTGCATTACGAGCACAATCCGACCATAATTAGGCTAATCTTCTTTCATGCTTGATTGGTTAGGTTTGTTTCAGTCCTTCGTGCTTCTTTTCTCTGATACTGGTTGCAAGATTCCACAGAGATAGAGGAATGTAACACATTGTACCAATCTAGCATGAAAGAATCATAACAATGGTCAGAACGTGTTTTTAATTTCCCTATTCAATCTTGCAACCCGCCCTGCGATGGATTGGCAAGCTGTCCAGGGTGGGTCCCTGCCTTTGCCCGTAGCTAGCTGGGATAGGCTCCAGCTCGCCCCGCGACCCTAGTGAGGAATAAGCGGGTATAGAAAATGAATGAATGAATGAATCTTGCAACCGATACGACAGTTAACAAGCATGGACGACGGTATCAGTTGCAAGATTGAATAGGGAAACACATAAAAACTTGCACTTCATATAATTATCGCGTGAGCTTTGCCTCATTTAGCACCCTTTCCTTGGGTGCACATTCTCATACAGCACTTGGCGCCCCAGTCTTATACTAGGTTGCACCTAGTCTTGTTAATGCAACACCCGTTAATTCCCTAAAAAAGACCTCAGAATGGAGAGCATTTGTCAAGCCATTGTGCGGTGTTCTGTAATGACGTGTACAGGTAAATCCTGTTTGTGTAACTGATGTCAGGCAAGGTATAACTGATCTGTAGGCAAGAGGCATGTGTGAGTATTGATGGTCCTGTTCATTGATCACTGGGCCTCTGTTTTGATGACTTGGTTTTTCCTCTGATCTCTGGGTATACAGGTGCAAACGTGGAATGGTTTTGGGAGACTGTGATATGAGCTCCTGTGTGACACATTCGCATACAGTCATTTTTCTCACCACATTCTGTTGCACAATTTGTGATTCATAAATTGTACAATAAATTCTATTTATCTTAACCTGACATTCCTCTTTGACTGTTAAATATCCTCGTCACAAATATGGATTTTCAGCTCTGACACACGCACAGGTCTTGAGTATCTGCACCCTGTAGTCACTTGCCTATCCACTTAGTGCCATCGCAAATACATTAAATTTTATAATTACTGACTGAACCAGCCAGGGGCACATCCACATCTACATTGGTAGGTATTCGTCCTTACAGAGCCACTCTACAGTCAGATGGAGCCTCCAGTGTGTCAGTGTTGGTGCGGAGGAAAGTTAAGGATAAATTCATACATAGTCCAATCATTGGTATAGTAAGCCTTAAATTACTCTCAATCCAGTAGAACCGCAAGACCACACGCGTTCCTTCACCCCTCAGGTATTTCTGACTTTTGGTATATCTGAGAAGGAATTCTCCAATTGCTGACATCAAAGTGCCACATTCTCAGTCACCACAGGTGTGGTTTATCACTGTAGGACACACCATTTGTGGGAATTCTACATGACATAGGCAGCTTGGCCATAAATAAAAAGGAAAAATAAAATCGGACAACTGAGATGTAGTTTTCTGAGTTTAGGACAAAACACGACAAGCTGACATACACTGATGAGCCAAGACATCAAAACCACAAAAAGATGAAGCGAATAACGTTAATTATCTCATAATAACAGGGCACGTCAATGTCTGCAGACAGACCACAGACAATTAGAGAGCAGTTGGTTCACCTAGTTGACATACTGGATATGGGAGAAATGGAACCTTGAGCGACTTTAACAAGGGCCAAATCGTTATACGCAGATGAGTGGGTCACAGCACCCTTGAAGTGGTGAGGAAACTAGGGTGCTCCCAGTCAGCAGTAGTGAGTACCCATCAACAGTGGTCCTAGGAGGGACAAATCATGAACTGGCGACAGAAAGTTGGGCGCCCAAAAGGTTCATCGATGCACAAGGGCAACAAAGGCTATCCCATCACAGTTGCCCAACAGAAGGCAACTGTGGCACAAGTCAGAGGATTTTAATCATATTCACATGCAGAATGTGTCACAACAATCAGAGCATTGCACCCTCATGCATTTAGCGCTTTGTAGCTACAGAACAGAAGGAATGCCCATTCTAATCCCGGTCCACTGCTGAAAGAATTTACAATGGGACATGGAATCATTAGAACTAAACCTTGGAGCAACTGAAGAAGGTTGCCTGGTCCAGTGAGTCGGCAATATCAATAACACCCTGACTGTACACACCAGAAACAATCACATAAAGTATGACCTGATTAAAAACTGTTCAAGTCATTGCATTTGCAAATTTTAAATTTGAGTAGTGGCTCTACAGGAAACATTACAGACCCCCCCATAATCAATCTACTTTCTCCTTTATGCACCAGGAAGGTTGAAAGCAGATTTAACATGATTCCCATTTAAGCTGTTTGAATTATTGCAATTTTTTTAAATTGAAATGTTTGCCCTGGTGGTGGTGCTACAGAAAAAGTCATTGAGTGACCAAAATTAGTAATAGCCCTTCTCTATGCTCCAGAGATAATCAAAAGATGTATGACTTGACTCCCAGCAAAACTGCTTGAGGTAATGCATTAAAAAATGTAATGACTGACCATGTGATTGCATTATGGGAAACAGGCAGGGTCACACAAAACAATAGGGTTTGTCCTGTATGCATGAGGAATGATCACAAAAATTATCATTTGATTCCCATGAAAACTGTCAAGTTACTCGACTACTAAAATGGCTGCAGGTATGCTTTTTTGCAGAATAGAATCAATTCAGCCACCTTGGAGGGATTTTGAGTATAAATTGCCTGTTTAACTTCATGCCACAGCATCTCAATCAGATTCAAGGCAGGGCTTTGACTGATCACTCTATAAGTTCCATTTTGTTTCTTTTGAGCCATTCAGAAGTACACTTGCTTGTGAGCTTTGGATCATTGTAACGCTGCAAAACCCAGCAGCGTTTGAGTTCTAGATCACAAACTGACCGCTGAACATTCTCCTTCAGAATTTTCCAGTACAGAGCAGAATTAATGGGTCCATTAATTATGGCAAGCCCCTCTGAGGCAGCAAAGCGGCCCCAGACCATCACACTACCACCACCGAGTTTGACTGATGGTATACTGTTCTTACATGGGGCATTTCACGGTATTCAAATCGTTACGTATGGGACAATAACAAACTTTCCAGTGTTGATGTGGAATACCAACAGGTATGGGAACAAAAATTTTCTGTTACTTGAGTAGGCCTATGGAACCTTTACCTAGTAGGTAAAAATATTTTTGAATTCTCCTATTCAATTAGGCTAATGAACTAAAAGTATTAGCGTTGCATACGGGACACTCTGCGACATGGATTTCTGGAACTTTTGGGAATTTGAAGAATCCTGTTCAAGGAAAGAAGCTATCAAATTGATACTCACTTAGGTATTAGCCAGATAGTTGCTCTATTTTTTGGCCAAACAGGATTTTGATCTGATCCCTAATTAGGGAGTGAGCTAATTAAGACTGTGTTGCATACGGGACATACACAAACATTGCGTACGGGACAGACTTGTTACACTGCAATCTAGTTGCTACAAAAGCATCATTGCTATGGTAGTCTAACTGAAATTCATGTCAAAATGTCTTACAAATATCATGTGATCATAAAACATATATATTTATTTTAATGAGTGATCAATACCAAAAATTATTGATTGATTATAAATAATCAATAAAAGCACCCACAGAATGATCTTACCATTTACTTACAGATTTGATCTTAACCATGATGATGTCAAACTGAGTTAAACATAAAAATAAAGTATCATAATAATATACAATACTGATTACTAAATGATGGGAACAATGAATATATGGGAAAATGAGAAGAATGAAAACATGATTGGAATATTTGTGTGCAATGCCATAAATGATAGAAAATGTCAATCAACCAGACAATTGGCCTTTGAAGCCAAGCAACTAAGCAACACCTAGTTTGTCACTGAATTGAGCAATTCTAGGCATGAGTTATGCCAACAGTTGCTGGCTGATCACTTGAACGTGGGCTGATTGTGTCTTAATTAGTCACTGTAATTAATGAAACAATGTCTCCAAATCACAGCAGCTAAGGAAATGGCACATGACATAAAGTTGTTTGAGCTGAATGATTATTGGCAGGTGAAACATGAGTGCTTGCTGAGCACTGCAAGTGAGCATTGTTAGTCTAGTCAAGGGTGCCTATTGTCTTTTGTTTCCTCAAAACTTCCAATAAGAATGAACCTCTACAACCTCTGTTGCATTCCCTGTGTAAAACAATTTAGATATCTGAGGATATCAGTTCAGTTTCACTCTATTATTGCCTCATGAAAATGTATTGTTGTCCCGTACGCAACATTTACGTTGCATACGGGACAAAATTAATTGTTATTTTTTTTGGACATTGTAACTTTTTTTCTTGAAAATTCAGTTTACTCTTATCTGTCTCCATCTTTAATCAGACCAAATCATGTAGAAGACCTATGTTCTTGTTAGTTTTGAAGAAATGAAAACTTTGTTGTCTTTTTGTGAAATTTAGTGAAATCCGTTTTTTGGTTCAATTTTTTCAAGACATGCCAATAACAAATCACATTTTGGTTATGTAACAACATTTGTCTTGTAATAGGCTATAACCTACCCAGATATGAAGTCAATAGACCAAAAATTGACAGAGCTACAACAAAAAAACAAATGTCCCATATGCAACGCTAATTTGGCAAAATTTCATATTAATTACTTAATTAACATATGAAAACATTTTGTGAGAGCTATAATATTTACATTTTCAGAAGGTTAAGGTATTCAAGAAAATGTTTCCATAGTTTTCACACAGCAGAATGAACATTTTTTTTCAAAACCCATGTGGCGATTACTGTGAAACGGCCCTATAGTGGAATTCTGTGTCAGTTTTACGCCACACGTTACAGGATCCACGTCATCCAAAAACTCTCACTTCTGAATCAGTAGTCCACAGAATATTATCCCAAAAATCTAGGGGGATCATCAAGACATTTTTAGAAAATGTGAGCTCTCGTGTTCTTTTAGGTCTGCAGTGGTTTTCACCTCGCAGCTCTCCCACGGATGTCACATTTGCTCAACATGTTACTTATTGGTATAATTGTGAACACCAACCTTAAATGCAGCAAGTGGGGCCTGCAGTTCTCTAAATGTTAGTCCTGGCTCTTTTATGACCTCCTGCATAAGTTCTTGATTCACTCTTGTAGGAGTTTTGGTCGGCCGGCCACTTCTGAGAAGTTTCACCTCTGTTCCCAGTTTTTGCTATATGTAGATAATGGCTCTCACCATGGTACGCTGCATGGAGTCCCTGAGCCTTATAAATAGCTCTGTAACTTTTAACAGATAGCTATATGTCAAAGATTTGTTTCTCATCAGTTCTTGAATTTCCTCACACTGCGGCATCACATTGCCTACTTCACATTGCCAAATGAGTTCTAGCTGCCCTGACATCAAACAACTTTTGAAGCAATTTCACTCACACAGATAAATTTCCAATACTGGAATAAAATCATAAGAGTTTTGCTTGAGTTAGGGCACACTCCCGTAATCTTGATTGTTTGGTGTAAGTCGGTCATAAAACTCAGTATGTCATTTTCTCATCTTTACATTCCAATAAAATCAAACGTTTTTGATGTTATCAGTCTTTTGTTTTGGCTCATGCAAACAATGAAGTTCAATGGCATGAACACACTCAACAACCAATAAGTGTGCTCCGCAAGATCTCCAGTCTTTACTAAATTTTACAGTCTTTGTGTAAAAACTCTGTGGCTTTAAGACACAGTCTTCAGAGGTGGGGGCATATTGGAGATCAGTCATCTGAATGTCTCTTAAAAGTCTTTTCAAAGTCTTTCAGTGCATGGTAGGCATAAGTGATGTTTAGATTCAACAGGGCCGATGGAAATCATGCCTGGGTGTGTTTAGTAAAATTGAACCCAATTATCAATTAAATTTGTTTAAATGGTAGATTTAGTAACTAAGGGGGTGATTACTTTTATCACATAGGGCCAGGTACGGTTTGATAGCTTTTTTTCCTTTAATAAATGCAATCATCATTTAAAAAACTGTATGTTGTGTTTACTCAGATTATAATTGTGTAATATTAAAATAAGATTGATGTTCTGAAAAATTTAAGTGTGACAAATGCGCAAAAATCGAAAAAATTCAGGAAGGGGGCAAATACTTTTTCAAAGCGCTGATATAAAAACAATAAAAGCAAATATTAAACAATACTAACATTTTCTGGATCATGTGAGTCATTTTTATTTTATTCACAAAGTGACAACCATGTATGCTGGAAAAACTCATTATGAAGCATTGTGCCGGATATTGAATAAAAACCCAATAAAGCCATGGATAGCAATAAACACAATTATGTACATGTCATGAGAGAGATATTCACTTTCTCTAGCAGCAATGGAAAATGCGCTTTATTGCATGGTTAAATTATTCATTATTGGTTCAGCAATGAAGGATGAATTGAAACTACATATGATTGTTGCAATAGCTTTTGGTTTCTAAAAATGCATGCATTGTATGGCTTTATGGTGCGTATAATTATTCCATGTGTGCAGCATGGGCATTGCATATTACTGCAGCACATTGTTAAGCTGCATGCTGAATGAAAATTAACAGCACATCTGCTGATGATCCAGAATTAAAGTTAGATATATTTTTTTATAATAAAGTAATTTTACGTCACTAGAAAGACATTTTTAAGCACCACGGATAAAAACAAAAATCAGGTTCACACTCAAACACTGTGCATCATCAATACTTACTTCCATATCCGTGATAGAGACAACCAAGTGGCACATGCACTCCCCCAGCCACCTTTACAATGTCACACTAGACACTGCGGCCATGCGAAGAACCATAAATTAACAAAATAATCCAAAACAAATCTGTTGCTGCAACAGCACATTGCTACATGAATGCAAATTACTCCCAGAGAAAATTTTTTGTACTGTATTCTTTTCAATGCTCACATTGGCAAACATAATATGCAAAAATTGAGACAGAAAAAAACCCAGATTTTTTTTCACAACAAAAAACTGAAAGAAAAGAATGCCATGTCTTTTTGAATGAATATATTAGCACATAATATCCGGATTGTACTCCTGCAACGCTAAGAATACTGTAGCTCAATGGTAAGCAAGACTAATTACTATCTGTAAGGACTGTTAACACATCTAAGTTCACTGTCGCAGATTTTTGTCTATCCTCATGGGAATTCAACTGAAAAAAGCACCATGGCTGGCACCAACACAGAAAAAATAGCACAGCACACAATCACGCTCTTTAAAGGAGCAATATGTAAGAAATGTATGTTGATTAATCATGAAATGGCCCTGATATATCACCAGACATTAAGGAATGATGTTAATTTCAAATACTTATATCACTGACAACAGTAGTCCAGCCAGAATATTCTCATTACAAAAGCGAAGTTGCAGCCCACAACTAATGTTGATGTTTTCATTTTGTTTTTTGGCCTGTTGCGCCGCCCTCCACCTATCTCCCAATCACGAAGTCAGTAGCATTTCGGCATCCAGGTTGCCAGTTACCACTGAGCTGCAGCTACCAGCGTTTCGGAGCACAAATGTCTGACGTTACTAAACCTAGAAGGCCTCGTTATGATTCCAAAATATGTGGTGACAAAGTCAGAAACAAAACAAGGATCTGTATAGGACATGCCTTTGAAAGATGGAGCCGGCTGAAAGCGGAGAATAATTTGAAGACCGACGCCGAAGTTGCTCATTTTCTCCTGGACAGGTAAGATTCAGCTAGGTTTGGCTAACTTAATTCTATCTAATGTAGGCACGGACATTTCAAATATTCTCTACAGTCGAATAACGTTATGTACAAAAAACCAGTGAAGTTGGCACGTTGTGTAAATCGTAAGTAAAAACAGAATACAATGATTTGCTAATCCTTTTCAACCTATATTCAATTGAATACACTGCAAAGACAAGTTACTTAATGTTCGAACAGGTAAACTTTGTAATTTTTGCAAATATTAGCTCATTTGGAATTTGATGCCTGCAACATGTTTCAAAAAAGCTGGCACAAGTGGCAAAAAGACTGAGAGAGTTGAGGAATGCTCATCAAACACTTATTTGGAACATCCCACAGGTGAACGGGCTAATTGGGGAACAGGTGGGTGCCATGATTGGGTATAAAAGCAGCTTCCCTGAAATGCTCAGTCATTCACAAACAAGGATGGGGGCGAGGGTCACCACTTAGTGAACAAATGCGTGAGCTGATTGTCAAACAGTTTAAAAACAACATTCCTCAACGAGCTATTGCAAGAAATTTAGGATTTCATCATCTACGGTCCGTAATATCGTCAAAAGGTTCAGAGAATCTGGAGAAATCACTGCACGTAAGTTTACAAGGCCGAAAACCAACATTGAATGCCCGTGACCTTCGATCCCTCAGGCGGTACTGCATCAAAAACCGACATCAGTGTGTAAAGGACATCACCACATGGGCTCAGGAACACTTCAGAAAACCACTGTCAGTAACTACAGTTCGTCGCTACATCTGCAAGTGCAAGTTAAAACTCTACAATGCAAAGCGAAAAAGCCATTTATCAACAGCACCCAGAAACGCCCGCCCGGCTTCGCTGGGCCCAAGCTCATCTAAGATGGACTGATGCAAAGTGGAAAAGTGTTCTGTGGTCTGACGAGTCCACATTTCAAATTGTTTTTGGAAACTGTGGACGCCGTGTCCTCCTCGACCAAAGAGGAAAAGAACCATCCGGACTGTTATAGGCGCAAAGTTCAAAAGCCAGCATCTGTGATGGTATGGGGGTGTATTAGTGCCCAAGGCATGGGCAACTTACACATATGTGAAGGCACCATTAATGCTGAAAGGTACATACAGGTTTTGGAGCAACATATGTTGCCATCCAAGCAACGTCTTTTTTTCATGGACGCCCCTGCTTATTTCAGCAAGACAA
Organism: Gymnothorax javanicus; assembly: GCA_029692085.1. Lineage (NCBI taxonomy): Eukaryota > Metazoa > Chordata > Actinopteri > Anguilliformes > Muraenidae > Gymnothorax > Gymnothorax javanicus. Next base: position 141,709,591 of record CM056194.1, read on the forward strand.
TGCCAAGCCACATTCTGCACGTGTTACAACAGCATGGCTCCGTAGTAAAAGAGTGCGGGTACTAGACTGGCCTGCCTGTAGTCCAGACCTGTCTCCCATTGAAAATGTGTGGCATTATGAAGCGTAAACACGACAACGGAGACCCCGGACTGTTGAACAACTTAAGCTGTACATCAAGCAAGAATGGGAAAGAGTTCCACCTGAAAAGCTTCAAAATTGGTCTCCTCAGTTCCCAAACGTTTACTGAGTGTCGTTAAAAGGAAAGGTGATGTAACACAGTGGTAAAAAGGCCCCTGTGCCAACTTTTTTTTGCAATGTGTTGCTGCCTTTAAATTCTAAGTTAATGATTATTTGCAAAAAAAAAAAAAAGTCTCAGTTTGAACATTAAACATCTTGTCTTTGCAGTGTATTCAATTGAATATAAGTTGAAAAGGATTTGCAAATCATTGTATTCTGTTTTTATCTACCATTTACATAACGTGCCAACTTCACTGGTTTTGGGTTTTGTATGTTCGTCATGGTACATTAGTCAGTATGCAGGTGAGTCATCGAATTGACTAGGTAACAAATTGTTTGAGAAATAAAAACCGCGACTCGTCATTGCTGAAATTAGCAATGCATTATTAGAGTCCGTTTCTCTGGCATTATGCTGAGACGCTGTGGAAACCGTTCCAACATTAGCACAGCCATTAGGGGAATATGAAATGTAATTGAGACAGTACATCGGTCAAATGAGTCCTCATTCATTCTTTACGCATATTATAGTATGGACTTTAGTGGGCTATCCACACAGAAGAGCGACGAGCAAGTTGACCAATATGACCTTTGCTAAAGTTGGTTAGTCATTTGTCTCGATCTTTTCTGAACTGAACTGAACACAACCCTGTGAGAGCAAATCATTGGTGTTTTTGAAATGTAGCCATGGTAGCTCCTTGTAGTAGACGTTCTTGCTGGATCCGGCAACCTAGCTGGCAACCTCTCGTCAGGGGGAGAGGGAGAGGGGATACTGCGCTCTGCAGTATTTTGAATGTGATTGTAGTACCAGTTTTGGCCACAAACTTACATACAGCTCCTTTAAATATCGAACACCTGGACTGCCTACTGACTTCTGAAAACCTGCAAATGAAAACCATGAGAAAACCCACCTCAGCCTTCAGCCTCTCTATCTCGGTGTCCTGGTCCTCTAGCTGAGTACGGAGCTGGTTGGCCGCCACCTTCTCAGTCTCCACAATCTGCACCAGGTGTATGTACTTCTGCATCAGCACCTCGCGCTCAATGATGAGGTCAGAGTAGCTGAAAAAGATGTCAGATTCGAGCAGTATAAAAGCTGAGCTACAATTCAGATGTATCTTGATTATATCTTCAATTATGTCAGAATCATTTGGAATCAGATACAGAAATTAGAGAGAAATTAGCAAATGCACACCTTTAATCACAGGGAAAGAACTTTTTTTTACTTTTTTGGCCAAGTCTTTTCCAGCAGAATGCTTTCAATTATATTTGAGAAAACTGCTCTAACTTTCCCAAGAGGGAAACATTCTGAGAGGTACACACATAGTCTGAAGTATACAAAACCAAAGTGTGGCAGCATAACTTTGCAGACATCAACAGACACTTGAGAAGCTGGTGTGTATCACTCGATACATTTGAACCAGGGGAAAAAGTTCAAATCTCAGATGATTCTCAGGGACACCATCACTGCCCTCTGTCCTGAACCGTACCTGGCCTGCTGGACAGCCTCCACCCACTCCTGGCAGTCAGACTCCTCCTCTGAGCGCAGCTCCAGTGGCTTCTGTCCATCATGGCCAAATACCACTGAGAAGTAATGCTAGGGGACAACAAGCAGGGACAGACTCACTAAAATACCACTGAAACATTATGTTCCAACCTAGGTTCAAATAAATCTAGGACTACCTGAGACTACTTTTGTATGACAGCATGAAACACTTAATTCTGACTACTTGCTTTGATTATATTTTTACCCCATGTCAAGCAGCAGCAGCTGCCTTGTCTCTGCATTGTTAATTGAGGCGACTCACTCACTCAGACGGGATGTTTAGTAGGAACTGTTAGCGGGATGCACGTGCATTTTGAGGCATGGATCTGAATGGTTTTGTCCTTGTTACTGTGACTATCCATATTCATCTTTGCACATGACCAATATCTGTCAGAGTGTGAATAGACTTCCACCCTGAAAAGTCCCCGCCCACACATTCAGCTACCAAAACAATAATGTCAAATGCATGCAAATCGATGGCCTCATGCAAGAAGGGCATAATAGACACTTCGGTCAAAAATGACTTTTTTGGTTGTTTTGGAATAACTGAGACTAGCCCATCTCCTGATCAAGTCTGGAGTCTCAATTCCTATCCTACAGGGGTTAAATGCCTTTTTAAAAAGTCATACCTGCGGGCAAATTTTTTAACAGGTGGTGCTGTGGCAGTTTTTTGGCTCTCCTGTAAAATTTGTAAAATGTCATTTACGCCCTTCTTGCATGAGGCCATTGAAATGTACACCAGTGCACTGAATTGCAACACGTGAAAAAACAAAAAAAAAAAAACATCTGCACCCTCTTACTGCAGATATACAGTATATGGCTACAGACCAGATACGCATCTGATCCAAGATCACATACGGCATATGGAAGTTCCAAAATACGTTCATAAAAAATCTGATTTTAGTGTTCGTACAACCCAATCTCAGTCATTCTTTTAGTGTGTAAATCTCGATCATAATTTAGGTAGACAATGGACTCAAAAAACCAACAAGTGGGGAAGATGGCGGACCACGGTACGGAGTAGACGTGTTTGTTGGGAGCTCCGCCTTCACACAATTAATTCACCTCACCCGAAAGATTTTGACCGAATTTTTTGCAGTTTTCTGAGCAGTAGCGATATAGACAATATGTCAAGAAAAGGTAAGGGACTCAGAATTGAAAAAAAAATCTTCGGAGAAGATTCTGTCGAAAATTACGCTGAGACGGAGACCATCGAGGAGGCTGATGCTATGGCAGCTAGCGCTATTGCTGCTAGCGCTAGAGCCCCGATTACAAACGAAGATGTTTTAGCAGCAATACATAAGATGAATAGCGCCATGGATGAGGGGTTTGACGAGCTTAAAGAGTCCCTTTCCAGCCTTAATTCGGCTTTATCAGTCGTCAGTGAGCGTGTCTTCAACTGAGGCTGCCGTGGAATCGCACGAGAAACGACTGGACGAGCTAGAGAGGCGACACGAAAGCCTTGCATCCCAGTGTAAGCTACAGGAGTCTAAGCTAGATGATCTGGAGGCTCGCTCCCGCAGACAAAATATCCGCATTATCGGGATAAAAGAGAAAGCTGAAAATGGCAGGCCAATCGAGTTTGTCACCAAGTTGTTACCAGAGCTGCTGGGAAAGGAGCATTTTGATCCACCCGTGGATGTGGACCGGGCCCACTGAATCGCAGCGCTAGCTAAAGACAGGAAACCGAGAGCTATCATCACCAGGCTGCACCGCTTCCAGGTAAAGGAGCTGGTATTGAGGCTTGCGAGGGAGAAGGCACCGCTGCGGTACGACGGGTGTCCTGTGTTCATCTTTCCTGACCTAACGTCTGCGACCATGAAGAAACGGATGGCCTTTCAACACATCAGGGAGAAGTGCAAAGCCAGGAAAATACGGTGCAGTTTCAGGCACCCAGCAAGGTTCATGGTTACGGCGAACGACAACACGGGCACGTTTGACACCCCGGCCAAAGCCGAAAGATTTCTGAGTCGATTGGTGCAGGACTGGGACAGAGAGATCAGGTCCGGCCGGGATGTGGACTAATTTTTGACTGTTGAAACGCCATTGGCAGTGTGAACTGGGTGAGGTTAAATGTGTTTTAATTATATTATTACTCAATCGTGAGGTGGAGTCTTCCTTTGAGTGGAGGGAGGGGAGTAGTTATACGCTAACGTGGGCCTTTATTTGGCGCCAACGTTCAGCCTTGACTTCGTGTTTGGGGTATGGAAACGCCGCTTGTGGGGTGTGTTTTCCCTCGGTAGTGTGTTCATATGTTTGGTTTAATGTTCTCTTTTTCTCAGCACATCTATCTTTTTCGTTTATTGCATATTCCTTTTTGCCATGGTCATGTTACATTGTAGGTATCACTTATGTCAGGGGAGCCAAGTAAACATAGTGACTTTACTTTAGTCAGTTGGAATGTAAGGAGGATGAATACCCCACTCAAGAGAGGAAAAGTGTATGCGCACTTACGCACACTCAAAGCTGAAATCAGTTTTCTTCAAGAAACACACATTAAAAAAACAGCAGCAAAAATATTGTGTCCTTCATGGGCATCACATGTCTTCCAATCAAATTTCAGTACAAAAACGAGAGGAGTAGGGATCCTTATTAAGAAAAAAAGTACCTTTTGTTCATACACAAACTATTTCTGATAACAAAGGCAGATTTTTATTAGTTAAAGGTGAGCTCAACTCAGTACCAGTAACTTTGATTAATGTGTATGGACCCAATTTTGACGATCCTGTTTTTTTTCAGAATCTTTTCAATAATGTATCTAGTACGTCAAATACAAATATAATCTTAAGCGGAGACTTTAATTGTGTTTTGGATTCTGTTCTTGACAGGCAACACCCTCAAATGATTATATCTAAGAGCAGTATAACCCTCAATAATCTTATACAGTCTCATAATCTGGTGGATATTTGGAGGCTTCTTAACCCCACTGGGAGAGATTTCTCCTATTTTTCTGCAGTTCATAAGTCTTATTCGAGGATCGATTATTTTATATTGGATTCTAAATTACTGTCACAAATAGCAGACTGTACTTATCACAATATTCTCATATCAGATCACGCCCCAGTCTCTTTAAAGCTTAAATTGAATCATAAGCGAGGAGAATTCAACTGGCACCTAAATAACACCTTACTGAAAGACAAGGAATTTTGCTCCTATCTTTCAAGCAAAACAGATTTATACATAAATACTAATGACACTGGCGAAGTTGACGATTCCATGCTTTGGGAGGCCATGAAGGCTGTTCTTAGGGGCCACATTATTTCTTATGAAGCAGCAGAGAGGAAAAAATCTAAAGAGAAGTTAACTGAAATAGATAACCAATTGTCTGATCTAGAGGCGCTATACAAGGAAAGTAATAAACCTGAGATATTAAGAAAGATCACTGCATTAAAGTATGACTATAATTTTATACTGTCCAAGAATGTTTCACGTTTGCTGGCCTAAGTAAGACAAAGGTATTTTGAGTTCGGTGATAAGCCCCAGAGATTACTCGCCCGTCAGTTAAGGCAATCACAGGCCACCAGGGCCATACATTCCATCAGGACGAATGACGGGGCTCTCTTGACAGATCCTGGAAAAATTAATAAGTATTTTGCAAGTTTTTATGAACGTATCTCTCAGTCACAGGGTGAACCTGATCTTGGAGTGATGGAGGATTTTTTTGAGAATCTGAGGTTGCCCAGATTATCGGGAGAATCTTCTTCCTCACTAGATGCAGATATTAATTTGAATGAGATAAAAAAAGTGATTTCCTCTTTCTCCAACAATAAGGCAGCAAGACCTGATGGCTTTAGTATTGAATTTTTTAAGGTATTCAGCTCTAAACTATCACCTCTCATACTTCGTATGATAAATCACTCAATGCTGAGCTCTAGGTTGCCTCCAACTCTATATAAGGCTAATATTTCACTTATCCCCAAACCTGGTCGTGACCCTCACTTGGTCTCTTCATATCGTCCTATTTCTTTGCTGCCTATTGAAACCAAAATCCTAGGGAAAGTCTTAGCTAACAGATTAAAAGAGCACATTTGTTCTATTATCCATCCTGACCAAACAGGTTTTATGCCAGGTAGACATATGTATTTTAACTTATGCCGCTTATTTCATGTTTTATTTACAGAACATAAAAAGGAGGCTGTAGTGATCTCTTTAGATGCGCAGCGCGCATTTGACCAGGTTGAGTGGCCCTATATGCTGTTTACTTTGAAAAAAATTTGGATTTGGACCTTCCTTTATTAACTCTTTCAACCCCAGATATTCTAGCATCACTATACCCTTCAACCCCACAGCCCTCTGTAGAGGGCTGGTCATTATCTGGACATTGTATCTTACTGTTATCTCTGGAATCCCATTAAATGTAACCTGATATGTTCCAATCAATTAGTCAGATTGTTTGAATTTTCCCTACAGGAATTTGGGGTTGAAGGGAATATGTTGGTCAGCCCTCTGTAGAGGGCTGTGGGGTTGAAGGAGTTAAGTGGATTGAGCTCATTTATTCACACCCTACTGCCTCTGTCATTACCAACCAAAATATTTCATGCCCTTTTGCAATCAATCGGGGGACCCGTCAGGGGTGTCCCCTCTATCCTTTTTTGTTCTCTATAATTATTGAACCACTAGCTACCAGTATCAGAAAAAGCCGTTTAATATCTCCTATTGACATGAATGGACAAGAACATCATATTTCGCGATATGTGGATGATATTCTTTTGTTCATTTCTCATCCTCAAACATCAATACCTCATCTTTTAACATTAATCAGTAACTTTGGCAAACTCTCTGGATTTTCTGTGAACTGGGACAAAAGCGAGATTATGCCAATTTCTGAGGAAGTTGATATAACATATATACAGTCCACTCCCTTTAAAAAGGCTTTTGAGGATTTTTCATATCTTGGTGTAACTGTGACGAGGAATCCTGAGGGCCTCTTACGGAAGAATTGGCATAACAAGATTGAGCAACTTAAGGAGGATATACATTTCTGGAAGACTCTCCCTATTTCTCTAGCGGGAAAAATAAATGCAATTAAGATGATTGCATTGCCACGTTTCCTACATCTCTTTCAATCTATCCCATGCTTTATTCCCCAGTCTTACTTAAAACAATTGGATTCAATTATTATACCTTTTATTTGGAACTACAAAGCCATTAGGATTTCCAAAAAACATCTGTGTAAACCTAAAAATGCTGGAGGCTTTGCCCTACCGAATTTCAAAATGTATTACTGGGCGGCTCATCTGTCTATACTTGCTTGGTGGAGAAGAGGCCCCCCCTCTTCACCAGATTGTTGCCCTGCGTGGCTACGTATAGAACGATTGCTTTGTAAAAAGACCTCCTTGCTAGCTCTGCTCAACAGCCCCACCAAAGCCAAGAAGTCATATCACAGTAATAGCTTTGTAATTAATGGCACTTTATGCATATGGGAACAGATAAAAAAGCATATCAAGGCCCCAAATGTATACATTGATACTCCAATTTGTGAAAACCATGCTTTTACACCTGGCCTGAATGATGTGATTTTCTCCGCTTGGAAACAAAGGGGCATTAGGAACATGAGGGATTAGTATATTGAAGGGAATTTTGCCTTATTTACACAACTACAAACCATTTATAATATTTCTGCCTCAAGCTTTTTCAGATATTTACAGATAAGAGATTTTGTTAAGAAAAATATACCAAAATTTGAAGTTCTGAACAAACATGATATTCTCGAGGCAATTAATAAATTTGACCTGGCCACACGTGGGGCGGTTTCCTTTTTTTATCGAATTCTCCATGAGAGAGCTCTGCTGAGTACGGAGGTTTACAAAGAGGCATGGACAGATGAGTTGAATATGGAGTTGAGTGATGAGAATTGGGAGGAATGTCCATGTAATGTACATAAATGTTCAGTTAATGTGAGACACAACCTTATACAATTTAAAATATTACACAGACTCCACTATTCACAGGAGAAACTACATAGACTTTACCCTACTGTTTCACCCATGTGTAATCGATGCAAATCCATGATAGGTAATCTTGCACATTCCTTCTGGTCATGTAGTAAACTTCATTCTTACTGGAAAAGCATTTTTAACTGTTTTTCTGAGGCCTTTGGAAAAAGCCTGGTACCCAACCCGCTTGTAGCAGTTCTGGGAGCTACAAGTGTAATATCATCTACCAATAAATATGAGAAGAAGGCCATTCAATTCGGGATGGTGATTGCGAAAAAATTGATTTTACGTGTGTGGAAAACAGACTTTGTGCCGACATATGACCTGTGGCTGGGGGAAATGTCCAACACACTACATCTTGAGAGACTGAGGTTATATAACGAAGATAGAGGAGAAGTATTTGATAAGACATGGGACCCTGTACTGAGATACCTTAGGGGGCAAGACCTACAAACTTAATGCTTCACTGCGCATAGATGTATATGAGATTGCGTATACTTCATTTTATTCATTTATTCATAGATGTTTTCCTTTTTTCATTTGCCTTATTGTCTAACTATGACCATAGACTGATACCATAATTTTAGATGTGCTATGTTCTGTATGTTATTGTGAAGGTGTGTTTTATTCTTTATGTTTTTTTTTTCTGCTTTATGTGCCTCAATGTACCAATTTGGGTTGTGTGGGGGGGGTTAGCTGGGAAGTGACAGCCTGTTTGCCAGTGTGATATTTTTTTCCAGTAAGGCGCATGTGCGGGGGAAAAAAAACGCTGTCTTTTTAGGGAGATGGACAGTCGGAATGCTGAGTTCTGAAGTTTCGAACGCCTTGACTGAAATTGAGACTTTTACGAACAAAAAAGCATGTTCTAGTGGTGTTAGTCCGGTGTAGATCAAGTTAACCACGCCAAGACCACGAAGACGAGAACCGCTTTACGTGACGAGTCGCAGCCTTTTCAGAAAAGAGTGAAGCCGCCACGTTAGTGTGCATGTAGCACAAAGGTAGCTAACCTAACAGTATAGATAACTTACTGAGTCTCCAGCGGTAGGCTACTTACGCTGAAGAAGAGCTACGGGAATTCAGGTTCGATGGTGCAAACTGCTCCAATTCTTCAGGCAGCAGGCAGTCACTTCCTTGTCTCTTCCCCCCCTACAGTTTTCCGGAGTCCAGGTGAAATCTTTTTTTTTTTTTGTTTGCCGTTAAACGAATTGACGGTTGTTCTGGAGCATTCGGACACGCTCGAGCACAGCACAGATAATCACGTCCAGTGACTGTGGGAAATGTTCGGGGACTATTTTTTTTTATTTTTTATTTGTTATACCAACTTGAGCCCTATTTCACCGCGTCGGAGCTTCGTTAAAAGCGAACTGTTCTTTGTGTGTCACTGCGTGAAATGAGTTCGTTTAATGTAACAGTTTATGTTACTGGCTGCTAATGCACAGTAAAGCTAATGTGTTATCTGTTCCCCAGTTCTACTCGATGGGGTTGGCTCAGGCTAATGCCTTATTGTACCACTGAATATTGGAATTGATTACCGGGAATGTCGCGACTGATTTCAAAAAACATGTTTAATGGGGGGCTTAACTATCGTCCTTCCTTCTCCTGCAGTGTATAAACGCATATTATTCCAATGTGATGCATTGTTGAGCAGGCAGTGACTGGATTGATTTTATTTCTATAACTAAGAGATATGGCATTTATTTGGGATCAACTGTGTTGCTTTTGTTTTTTTTTTTTTTTCTGATAAAAACAAGCTGGTTAAGGGCTGTTATATGAATATTACCAAAGAACGCCAGACAGAACTGGGCCTTTATGGTGAATTGTAATTGGTATTGTCAAAAGTGATTAGCCTAGCTGAACATAACAGTACAAGGGGTATTCCACCCCAGCGGAAACAGGATTAAGCAGGATTGGTCCTGGAGGTATTCTCTAACAGATGTTTTTTTTTGTTTTGTTTCCATTGTATCTTATCGCCATCTAAATGCAAACCCGATTTTTTTTTTTTGTTTTTGTTTTTGTTTTCCTGTATTTTATGGTTAATTAAATGCAAACTGTCTTCATTCTATGCAACTGTTTTGGTAGATGTCCTGAATTAAGAGTGGATAGGTACATCACACCTGACTTACTGGGTGTGGGGGCTGCTTTGGTTACCGTAGCCAGGTAGTTAAAGAGGGGAGGAGCACGTGGCCACCATTAATTCTACTTAATGCCGAAGAACCTAGGTTAGCGCCGACAACCATTAAAACCTGGGGCCCCATTTAACTCACCTACACACAGTGCTCGGTAGCAGAAAGGCAGTAACGACTGGGGGACGTATAGACCTAGATCCTACATTCTCCGGTCAACCAGTGAGGTCTTTCATTCATACACGCACCCTCACGACGCGGGTAGGTTCTGCCCGCTACATTTTTGGCGTCACGAACAGGATCAATTCCTGCACGAAAACCCACTAGTTGGCAAAGCACACACAAAAAGAGGGGTACAAACATGGAGGAGCTGCGGCCAGCAGTTTGAAGCTCTGAAGAATAAGTTCAGTGAGCAGGAGGCCCGATGGTGGAGCAGTCGGCACTCCTGGAGCAAGCACGGCATCAGAGAGAGGCGCTTTCCCTGGCGAGGGTGGTCTTGGAGCGATCTGCTGGTACCGAAAGGGCCCCTGCCACGGTTACATACAAAGAGACCGAAGTACGCCTAATTCAGTGGGGGGTCAAGAAAAGGGGGAGCCATGTGTCAAGAATGGATCGCTTCCATGAAATCTGGTTTCAAGGTGGGTCGAAAGGCCGCAGGGAAGACCAGGTCGAACTGCTAAAACAACACCTAAAGGGAGAAGCGAGGCTGACAGTGAGGTTCATGCTGGAGGGAGCTGTTGCGGACGTGCAAGAGATTTTTAAAGTCCTGGAGACAACGTGGGGGACACCGCACCAATTGGCACCCGCCTCAAGGAATTCTCTGAAAGCTCCTGGGGAGAAGACCCGAAGTTTGCCACGATCTGCAAGAGAAACTGCCCGGCTTGAAGCAGCGTGACCCTGACCGTGTCCCTAATGCAGATGCCCTACTAAAAGAACAATTTGTATTGGGGCTGAGGATGACTCATTGCGCCGCGAGATGAAACGGCAAGCAAAGGCTGACCCGGGCGGGCTTTTTAACGAGCTAATGCAGGCAGCGATCGACTGGTCAGAAGAGGAGGAGCCCTCTCTGACCCCTGTTACCAGGGGCCCTGTCCGAGGAAATGTACAGGCCACAGCAGCAGGCGACTCAGCCCCCATGTTAGCCATTCAAGCGCTACAAGAATCAGTACAGCAGTTGGCAGCTCGGCAAGAGGAGCTGTTCCAAGCGTTGCAGCAGACAAGACGCAGTAGCGCTGTTACTGACTCACACACCGGGCGCTACATCAGCCCCACCAGTGGGCAACGCAGGCCCCACTACGAGATGAAAATGGCCAGCTGATCTGTTACTCCTGCCGCAGCCTGGTCACACTAGCCGAACTGTCCACGTGGGAGGTGAGCAGCACCGAGCTAATGCTATCATGTCTGATGCCCCTCAGCCGGAGCCTCCGAATACACCTGCACGGGCCAGCGCCAGCACAACCTTAGTGGCACCAGCTGCGAACTCATCGCCTGGGTCGTGTGAACCTGGCCAGGAGCCAGATGGCATCTTTTGGGAACTGCTTCACCCTGGATGTTTTGATTGATGGGGTGAAGACACATTGCCTCCTAGACACTGGCTCCGAGGTGACGACCATGTCTGAGGCTCACTTCAGGAGGCAGTTTGGGGGGAGCCAGACTTGCATCAGCCAGATGGGTCCAGCTAACAGCTGCTAACGGGCTTGATATCCCGGTGGTTGGGTGCCTCTACGCAGATGTGGAGTGTTTAGGGGTGAAACTGCCTGGAAAGTGTGTGTTTTCTTGAGGGATGACGCCACTGATAGTGAAGAGAGGGGTGCAGTGCCTGGGATTCTGGGGATGAACGTTCTGGGCGACCTCCATGGTCTATTCTCTGACCTTGATGGGGTGCAGACCTTTGAACCGACACCAGGTAGCCAGAAACATGAGCATGCGCCGGATCTTCGCCGAGATTGAGAAGGAAGAGCAGTACTGTGGGCCCAGTGGCAAGATAGGCTATGTCAAAGTAGCAGGGCGATGTCAGGTAGTTATTCCCCACGCAGTGGGCAATCATGAGGGTCGCTGCAGGGTGCCCCCTAGGGTGAACAACCAGGTGCTAGAAAGCGACCCCAGCTTCTAACTTGCCCTGTGGCCTGCTAGTCGCCAACGCTCTGACGCTGCTCTACTAATGGAAAGGTGCCAGTCAGGCTGCTCAACTGTAGTGAGGTGCCCGTCACACTGCGCCCAGGGCGAGGCTAGCTGAATTGAGTAAGCCGGGCAAGGTAGTACCTAAGAAAAGAGTGGCTTTCAAGAAACCGCTGGGGAGCTATGTAGTCCGAGCATTGGGGCAGGAGAAGGAGTTTGTACCAGAGCCCAGCGGATCGCTGTCTGTGCCAGTGCAGGCTAACCTCCAGGGTCTGAATGGGGAGCAGATTGAGCGGTTGAATCAACTCCTGGGAAAGCACCATTCTGTGTTTTCACAGGATGACAGTGACCTTGGTTACACCACCACAGTCACCCATCGCATCCCCACTGGTGACGCGCACCCTGTCAAACAGAGACATCGGAGAGTGCCCCACCACGTATTCCAAGAGTTTAAGCGGCACGCCCAAGACCTGGTCGCACAGGGCGTGCTTAAGGAAAGCTGCAGCCCCTGGGCGCCACCGCAGTAATCGTAATTAAGAAAGATGGGTCAGTGCGTTTCTGTTGCGACTATCGCAAACTGAACAGCGTTACTCACAGAGACGATACCCACTGCCTAGAGTGGAAGAGTCCCTGGACGCCCTGGGTCAGGCTAAGCTCTTCATCTCTGGACTTGACAGCAGGTTATTTCCAAGTGGCCGTGGAAGAGCTGGACCAAGAGAAGACTGCTGTCACAACACCATTTGGGTTATACCAGTGGACTCGCATGCCGCTTTGGGTTGTGTAACGCTCCAGCAACGCTCCAGCGATTGATGGAGGTGGTGCTGGGGACCTTGCATTCATGTCCTACTGGTGTACCTTGATGACATCCTTGTGTTCTCCCATGACTTTGAGAGCCATTTGGAGAGACTAGACCTGGTGTTTGGGCGCCTGCGAGAACACGGCCTCAAACTAAAGCCCCGAAAGTGTTTTTCTTTTTCGGACAGAGGTCAAGTTCTTGGGACACATCGTGGTCGGCCGCCCGGTGCAGCTGGACCCGAAAAGGTGAAGGCATTAGAAGACTGGCCTGTGCCGCGCACAGTGAAGGAGGTCAGACAGCTGGTGGGTTTCATGTCCTATTATCGGGCGATTTGTACAAGACTTTGCCCAACTAGCTCGACCACTGCACGCCCTGATGGGAAAAAGGAAAAAAGGTAGGGACTGAGCAGGCTCAGCCTGTGCCGCTTGTGGGGGTGAGGACTGCCAAGCAGCCTTCGACCAGTTGAAGAGGTGCCTGATGTCTCCACCGGTGTTGGCATACCCTGATTTCCGGCGTCCTTTGTCCTGACGACGGACGCGAGCAGCCTCGGATTGGGGGCAGTGCTGAGCCAGCATCAAGATGGAGGGGAGCGAGTGATAGCCTTCCGCCAGCAGGGGTCTGCGCCCGTTCTGAGCAGAATGATAAAAATTACAGCGATTCAAGCTGGAACTCTTGGCCCTTAAGTGGGCCATCACTGAAAAGTTCCGAGACCTCTTGCTGTACTCGAAGTTTACGGTCATCACCGACCACAACCCCTTGCGCTTATTTGGAGACTGCAAACCTTGGGGCAGTGGAACAGAGATGGGTTGCCCAGCTGGCGGAATACAACTTTGAGGTCCACTACAAGCCGGGAGATTGAACCAGAATGCGGACGTATTGTCGCAAGATCCCAGTAAGGCAGGAGCCAGAGATTGAGGATGTTGAAAAGGACTTCCTAGTGATAAAGGAAGATGAGGTCCGAGCCAGCCTCTGGCCTGCATGGCCAGCTCCAGAGAAGGTGCGGTCATCACCACCACTCAGGCTGCAGTGCAGGGTAACTTCTGTGGTCATAGTTGGGACGAGTTCCAGCGGCCCAAACCGAGGACCTTGATATTGGGCCAGTACTTGCGGCAGTAAGAAAGGGCCTTCCACCAACCAAAGTACAACTTCAAGGGATGAGCCCACTCCAAAGGAAGCTATGTGGGCAGTGGGAGCGACTACGACTGCAGAGGGGTAAACCTGATCCGCTGCTTACATGACCCCGTGGACGGTGAGGAAGTAAGACAGCTAGTTGTGCCGGTGTCGCTACAGCGGCACGCCTATGAAACCCAACACAACCACGGTGGGCACTTCAGTGAGCGGGGTACCTTACAACTCCTGCGACGTGGCTACTATTGGCCGAAGATGGCGGCAGATGTGAAGGGTTGGGTGCAGCAGTGCAAGAGGTGCGCCCTGGCTAAAGACGTGTTTCCCAGAACACAGGCACCCATGACATGCACCAACGTCGCTGCACCCCTCGAGGTCCTAGCCATGGACTTCACAGTGTTAGAGCCATCAACGGGAGGGTACGAAAACGTGCTAGTCCTGACGGACATGTTCACACGATTTACGATGGCAGTCCCGACAAAGGACCAGACCGCGGACCACCGCAAACAGCTCTAGTCAAACATTGGTTTGTGTATTATGGCTGCCCCGCGAGACTTCATGCAGATCAAGGGCGAAATTTTGAGTCGAGTGTCATCAAAGAACTCTGCAAGATGTATGGGATCTCTAAAAGTCGCACTACGCCCTACCATCCCCAGGGGAACGCGCAGTGCGAAAGATTCAATCGCACCATGCATGACATGCTGCGCGCTCTGCCTGCAGATAAGAAGAGAAAACTGGAAGGAGCACTTGCCAGAACTGGTCATGGCGCATAATTGTCATGTGCACTCCTCACAGGCTATGCCCCTTTTTATCTCCTTTTTTTGGAGGGATGCGAGAATGCCAAGAGACATACTCAGTGGCAGAGATTTAGAGGGCAGCGATGCTGAGAATTTAGATGACTGGGTGAGAAGGCACCATGAACGACTGAGAGTTGCTGCGAAAATGGCAAGGGCTGCGGCAAAGGATGCATCACACCGGGCGAAAGAGGCTGTATGACCGGGCGCTCAAAGGAGCGCCATCAGACCAGGAGATCGGGTGCTTTTACGCAACCACCGGCCCCAGGGGCCGAAACAAAATTCAAGACAGGTGGGAAGCTGGGCCTTACCTTGTTGTTTCACAAAACCACGGCGACGTGCCTATATTCACCGTGCAGCCGGAGGCTGGTGGTCCCACAAAGGTGGTTCACCGGGACCAGATGAAGCCTTGTACATTCCCCGTCCCAGGAAAAAGGGGTGGTACACGTGCTCCAAGCAGAGATCAAGGCCAGTCAGACTTGGACACTGATGATGTAGTCTATGTCCCTGTTAGACACTCACCTCACGCTCACAGTGACACAGATGGGGGCCACAGCATGCAAGGGGGGAGCGGGATGGTGGGTGAGGGGGAATCTACAACAGAAGTACTGTCAGGTGATGCTGATGTGTCAGACATAGAGAGTGAGGATGTAGAGTGGCCGGTTAGGCATAGCAACGCAGCACTGTGGGGTCAGCTTCCTGTTAGGTTACGGAATGAGTATGTTCTAAATGGTGTGCTATGTAGCCATTGCCTACAGACCTTAGCTGAATGAAAGTAAGGGTCTGGTGGGTATCAGCCAAATGCCAGTCAAGTGCCAATGTTCAGGAGAAATTTTCAATCTGTTTCGAATGTTTGGGTTAAAAGTGGTTGTACCTTTTTGGACGAGCTTGTTCGCACGGGGACGTTGCGAACTCTGAAAGGGGGGAATGTGAAGGTGTGTTTTATTCTTTATGTTTTTTTTTTCTGCTTTATGTGCCTCAATGTACCAATTTGGGTTGTGTGGGGGGGGTTAGCTGGGAAGTGACAGCCTGTTTGCCAGTGTGATATTTTGCAGTAGCTGCGCATGTGCGCAGGGAAAAAAAACGCGGCGGCCAAGGTTTTAGGGAGATGGACAGTCGGAATGCTGAGTTCTGAAGTTTCGAACGCCTTGACTGAAATTGAGACTTTTACGAACAAAAGCATGTTCTAGTGGTGTTAGTCCGGGTGTAGATCAAGTTAACCACGTCAAGACCACGAAGACGAGAACCGCTTTACGTGACGAGTCGCAGCCTTTTCAGAAAAGAGTGAAGCCGCTCACGTTAGTGTGCATGTAGCACAAAGGTAGCTAACCTAACAGTATAGATAACTTACTGAGTCTCCAGCGGTAGGCTACTTACGCTGAAGAAGAGCTACGGGAATTCAGGTTCGATGGTGCAAACTGCTCCAATTCTTCAGGCAGCAGGCAGTCACTTCCTTGTCTCTTCCCCCCTACAGTTTTCCGGAGTCCAGGTGAAATCTTTTTTTTTTTCTGTTTGCCGTTAAACGAACTGACGGTTGTTCTGGAGCATTCGACACGCCGAGCACAGCACAGATAATCACGCCCCAGTGACTGTGGGAAATGTTCGGGACTATTTTTTTTTTTTATTTTTTATTTGTTATACCAACTTGAGCCCTATTTCACCGCGTCGGAGCTTCGTTAAAGCGAACTGTTCTTTGTGTGTCACTGCGTGAAATGAGTTCGTTTAATGTAACAGTTTATGTTACTGGCTGCTAATGCACAGTAAAGCTAATGTGTTATCTGTTCCCTAGTTCTACTCGATGGGGTTGGCTCAGGCTAATGCCTTATTGTACCACTGAATATTGGAATTGATTACCGGGAATGTCGCGACTGATTTCAAAAAACATGTTTAATGGGGCTTAACTATCGTCCTTCCTTCTCCTGCAGTGTATAAACGCATATTATTCCAATGTGATGCATTGTTGAGCAGGCAGTGACTGGATTGATTTTATTTCTATAACTAAGAGATATGGCATTTATTTGGGATCAACTGTGTTGCTTTGTTTGTTTTTTTTTTTGATAAAAACAAGCTGGTTAAGGGCTGTTATATGAATATTACCAAAGAACGCCAGACAGAACTGGGCCTTTATGGTGAATTGTAATTGGTATTGTCAAAAGTGATTAGCCTAGCTGAACATAACAGTACAAGGGGTATTCCACCCCAGCGGAAACAGGATTAAGCAGGATTGGTCCTGGAGGTATTCTCTAACAGATGTTTTTTTTGTTTTGTTTCCATTGTATCTTATCGTCATCTAAATGCAAACCCGATGTTTTTTTTTTGTTTTTGTTTTTGTTTTCCCTGTATTTTATGGTTAATTAAATGCAAACTGTCTTCATTCTATGCAACTGTTTTGGTAGATGTCCTGAATTAAGAGTGGATAGGTACATCACACCTGACTTACTGGGTGTGGGGGGCTGCTTTGGTTACCGTAGCCAGGTAGTTAAAGAGGGGAGGAGCACGTAGGCCACCATTAATTCTACTTAATGCCCGCTCGCGCAACCTAGGTTAGCGCCGTGACAACCATTAAAACCTGGGGCCCCATTTAACTCACCTACACACAGTGCTCGGTAGCAGAAAGGCAGTAACGACTGGGGGGACGTATAGACCTAGATCCTACATTCTCCGGTCAACCAGTGAGGTCTTTCATTCATACACGCACCC
Source organism: Gymnothorax javanicus (assembly GCA_029692085.1). Lineage (NCBI taxonomy): Eukaryota > Metazoa > Chordata > Actinopteri > Anguilliformes > Muraenidae > Gymnothorax > Gymnothorax javanicus. The sequence goes on from CM056194.1 coordinate 141,726,960, forward strand.
TCACGACGCGGGTAGGTTCTGCCCGCTACATTTTATCTTTTTTTCCCTATGTTCTTCTTTTCTTTTTGTTTTTCTGTCTTTTGAAAAATAATAAACATATATTAAAAAAAAACCAACAAGTATGCAGTTTAGTGACTGGAAATACATGCTGTCATTAATTAACCACAAACTGAAGAAAAGACGGAAAAATAGGGTGTTTAAATTAGGAACTGACACTTAAGGACCCCAAAAAAATAATCTAAATTGTTCTTAACAAGCAATAAAATTTACCTTAATTTACATTTTCCCACACCATTGAGCACATCCCTTCATGGTTGAAAACTCATGCAGGCAGGCTCCTCACAGGGGCACTCAAAGAAACATTAAAAAGAACAATTTTCTACTGGGCATGAATTCTGGATTCTCTGCTTAGCCTTACCCATTAACACACAGCACTATCATGAAGCTAATGCAGCGAAGAAGAACAATTCTGAAGACATTAAGTATCAGCTGGCAGACAGCCCATCATGGAGAGGAGAAGCAGGAAGGATGTTTGATGAACCCCTGGGGCTAAGCCATGTGCCCCACTGATAATAGGCTATACAGCTCTAAAGTGAGCATAATACTGAAGATCAGTCTGAGTAACAAATCTGACTGACTGTCCTAAGTGGCTTTGGGAGATGCACAAGCATGAACATCAAGCACCCCTCCTCAGTTGGTGACTAACAGTGTCCAAAGAAACCTGTTTTTGGATAATTCTCTTCTATTACTAATCTTTCTGTTGGTACTCGGGTTGTGGACTGAGTTCAGGTAGATTGAAAGGAAATGGAAACTGCCAGAGAATAAAAAAGGGTGCATTAGGCAGCACAAAGCACAGCAGCAGTGGCCTCATTTAAATCTATAAACACGGCCCAACTGAGAAAACATTCAATTATGTATACCAATTCAGGAATGCACCACATTTGCTTGACTTTTCTCATCAGTGGGGTATTTTTTCCATGGTGAGCACACTGCATATGTTTTGCTTAATTTGGATATGAATAACAACGATTGCTAAAATGTCATCAACACAGCCAGTGAATTAAATTGTCCACATACAGCCTACCTTCGGCACAGATGTCTGTACTCAGCACAACAAATAGAGAACAGGGAGTTCACAAGAAGATCAGATGTTAAAATAACCAAAAAATATCAAGTGAATGGTCCTACTGCGACAGATTGCTGTGGGGCTGGACAGAAAAACGCCAGCAACTGTGGTAATGAAGTTTGCTTGTTTTGTGGCAGACTGAGGCTGGGGGTGGTTATTGATGGGATGTACAGGCACTGGTCCACATGGCGATGAAGTAGCAGTGCCCAATCAGCCAATCAACTACCTGGAAGCACAAAGATTGCTTGCAAAACAAGGGAAGGGGAAAGGTATCTGCTCAGCTGCAAGGATGGACAGGAAGGTACCCCGGTGACAAAGCAGCGAGAGGCAACGGCTGATCAAGGGAGAATTTAGCCGAAAGCGGGAAGCAAAGTACCAAAGAAAAAAGACTGGGGGTGCATCCAAATTCTCAAAAGAGCAAGTAACTCTCCTCACTAACAGGCATGAACCAGAAATAGTTCAGCTGGTAGCCATGATAAGGAGCACCTCATTTTCTATTTCATGAAGGAAAGGAGGTAATTGGGTCTTTGTTGCTTCCTTCAAGCAAACAAACACAGGCCGAACCTTGGAAGAAAGGATCTATTGAATAAGGACCACAATCCTTGGAAACTGTAGCAATTGAATGTGTCATTCGTGTCCCGAACTTTTCCAATAAACTACAACAGCTATCTTCACCAACAAGCTCATGATGCTTTGCAGGAAAGGACATCTGATTTTTTTCAAACGCGTCCCAAAGTACCCTTAAAATCTCCTTGCAATTTTAACGTTACTTAGCTAGCTGTACTGTTCCATAACCATTATGTAACATTAGTTTGTTAGCTAGTGAGGTAACGTTAGCTAGCTACTCAATTGAGAGCAGAAGAAAACCAATATTTGCCATTTTTGCCATATTTTTCTCTATCACATAACTGCAGTACCTTTCCCATAGCCCAACTCATGACGGGAAAGTGATGTAAACTGTTGTTAGTTCAAACTTGACCACAGTGTAAGTTAGCACAGAAATGGCATTAGCTCATTGCTAACATATACTGGAAATTACCATTCAGGCGCTTATGAAAATTACATTTGTTTTCCATTAAATTGCGCGATTCAGTTATGTGATAAACAGAATCTTATACTCTCAGTCCCAACCTGATCAGGCCACCGCTAATGCCTCGATAAATAAAACCACTGGAAACGTGTATCGAGACCATAAAACTACGGTGGCTGGGAAGTGCAAAACAAAATTACAAAGTGTGAAACACTTTTACAAACAAATTTGTATTTGAAACAATTTTAAAAAACATTTTTGCATTTTAAGAAAACAAAATTACATTAGCAAAACACTTTTACCAAGGACAAAACAAATTTACATTTTAGAAAACAAATTTACAAGACGCGAAACACTTTAACAAACTCTGAGACAAATTTACAAATAGCGTAACACGTTTACAAGTCCTGAAACAAATTTACAAACGACTGAATTCTAATGGAAAGGGAATGTACCAGAAGTGTTACGCTACTTGTAAATTTGTTTCAGAGTTTGTTAAAGTGATTCATGTCTTGTAAATTTGTTTTATAAAATGTAAATTTGTTTTGTCCTTGGTATAAGTGTTTTGCTAATGTAATTTTGTCATCTGAAAATGCAAAAATGCTTTCTAAAATGTAAATTTGTTTCAAGTTTGTAAAAGTGTTTCACACTTTGTAATTTTGTTTTGCACTTCCCAGCCACCGTATAAAACCCCTGTAGTTTCAGCCTTTCACCTCTCCTAATCTGATTCAACCATTTCCTTCTATGAAGATAAACTTTTGGCAAACAATGAAACATAAGATCAGCGTGCAATTTTGTATCCCCATTACACTGCGGACCATTGAAATGCTAGTCCATAACCACATCATCTCCCCTACCCCCCCTCTCGCATCCGTGAGTGGTTTTAATGTTTTGGCTCATCAGTGTGAGTAAAAAAATAAAATAATAAAATAAATATATATATATATAAATCTACACGTACAGGGCTCTCAACTTTCACGCATTTGGCATGAGATTTAGTGCTTGATTCACGTTCCCATGCTGTAGTCAGCAATTATTCAATCAACGCAATGCGTGTTTCATGATCGCTCAAATTGTTTAAATGAAACAAGACCATTTGAAACATTTTTATGCAATTCCATTGCTTCTAACCCCTGAGTGAAGAAAAGCGTGAGAAGTCCGAAATCATAATTGATTTCCATATTACTAGTGGCAAAATCCACCGTAACGCATGAGAAACTGATAAACTTCAATGCACAAGGACTTCAATTCCACCTGAGAATCTCTTACAAACGCGTTGATTGAATAATTTCTGACTACAGCACGGGAACGTGAATATGTCTGTTAAACTCAAGCTGAATGCGTGAAAGTTGAGAGCCCTGACGAATGTGTGTGCAGTGGTTAATTTGGGATTTGCTATGCAGGGGGGGCTTCAGGGTTGATGTTCATGTGTGCGCACAGACAACAAAATCTGACATATTCTTAAAGGGAACCTATTTTGCTATATTTCCAAGGTTATATTTACATCTTGGACTCCCCTAGAGCACTCCTGACTGTTCAAAGTCCAAAACAGGGTCCTTATTTAGCTCATACTGCCATTCTCAAAAAACCCATTTGTAGTCCATTGTAGTCTCTGCCTGAAACGCCTCGTTGGGGTGGCTCTTCCGCTATGGCCCCCCCTCCCCGTGTGCCCATTTTCTTCTTACTGGCCAGCTCTGTCGAGGGCGGATCTAGGCAGGACGAGGCAGCAGAACGCAGTTTTCCGGGTCCGCCATCTGAGAAGGAATCGACTGGCGAATTCCGCAATCAAACGCAGTACATGTGTAAAGATCTAATGAAATGAACTTGTTCTAATAAACGCAACGGCGAAAAGTGGAGGACGAAAAGCGAAAAGTCTGGCAGCTCAAGCTCGAATTTGCTGTCTACCTACGGCTACTATGGTGAGTACACTGGAGTTTCTACTCTATAGCTAGGATTGAGGGAAAGCTAGAATCCACCCCATACAGACACATTTTTAGAACAGGTCGACATACCCAAGTGTAGACCGGAGACCGTAGAAATCTGGTGGGTCTGAGTTTAGAGGGAAACATGGACAGTGAGGAGCAGCAAAAAGTGGACCAACAGCTTATGGACTGCTTCGGTGTGTATTATAAGCACCTGCTGGTTCGTGTGCATAACTGTGGTGTGTCGTTAGCGTGGAGTAACGAACAGCTTCTGTGCTGGTATATGACGAAGGGGCGAAAGCTCCAGGCTAAACGGCCTTTTTGGAAGTTGCCCGTGGTAATGGTTTACTCATTACGTCGGAATGACCAGCGTTTGCTCGCTGAAAATGGGCCCGATAAGCCGCTTTCACACCGGACGCGAAACAAATTTTTTGCGCGAAAGATTACATTCAAAGTCAATGCATTGTCTTTGCATTGACTTTGAATGTAGCTAATCTGTCGTGTGAAAAATTCGTTTCGCGTCCGGTGTGAAAGCGGCTTGATGTGCCCATAAAGCTTGTATTCGCATCTTTGCATTGACTTTGAATGTAATCAGTCACGTGAAAAATTAGTTTCGCGTCCGGTGTGAAAGCTGCTTAACGCGCCCATAACACGTGTATTTCCGTCTTTGCATTGACTTTGAATGTAATCTGTCCTGCGAAAAATTCGTTTCGCGTCCGATGTGAAAGCAGCTTTATGGATAGTGCGCGACAGCTAGAGAGAGCTCTGGTTATGTTATGAACATAATACAGGTTATACAGACCGTAAGTTCTGTTAGCGTGGAAAAGTTGCTTATGTGGAGCCAGCGAATCGATCACTTATACAGGAAAGAATTTCCTATTGAATCTCCGCCTTTCTCGGCTTTTTATTAGCTACAACAATTTCTAAAGGGGGATGAAATCGTGTCATGGTAGTGCAGAGACATCGTTTGTTATACCAGATAAGGTAGAGCTTCTGTGTTTCGCATTGTTTTCACGGTAGCATCAGAGAGCTTGCCCAGATATTTGTGAAGTATCCGGCTGATCCCGGTCATGGATAAGTGAAGCGATCATAAGCAGCCGTAAACAAACCCAAACACGTATCCCAAGCTCTGCAAAACCTACGTCTGGTCTAACTGCAGCCTTTTCAGCCCAACTTTGCGGACACATACAGCACCTCTCCAGTTAGCTTCAACTGTAGTGGCTACAATCGGGCAACGTTATGATGAAACTGCAACATTAATGCTTACCGAAGTAACACAAGCATACCGATCACAATTATTGCATATAAGTTCTCCAGGAGCATTTTTAATTAGCACGGCACGCGAATTAATGCAGTAGCTGGTAACCGAGCGGTCATAAAAACCACAGAGACAAACCCTTGCAATACAGGTTTTACAGACAGCAAGTTCTGTTACCGTGGACAGTTGTACCAAGCATCCAAATTACAAACAAGTATAAAAAGTTAGCTTCAAATGAGGTTTATGTTCACACACCTTCTGTTGAATTTCCCCTGATATCAGTCTTGCATATTTAGGACACAAACATTAGCAACAGTAACTTGACTACGTTAGCTGCAGTGCTACAGCCACAATCAACTGGCCATCACGTCAGGTTGGCTTATGCAGTAAAAGCAACTTGCAGCTTCTGTGTCTGTGAGTCACGAACAGTCGTAACCGATCCAGGATTTATCTTCAGATATTTTACAAAGCCTGCACTTGAGGCCAGTTGTAAGTGCTAACTATTGTTAGCGGTCCTGCTAGCCACCCGTAACACGTTAGCTTCACTTACATTATTTGCTGTTATATCGTTACTTGCAGCTTGTGGCTCCGAGCGCTTGATCGATGCAGCTGCTTCAGGTTTGAGAAGCAGCTGAAACGCTTATCCAGTGTCGAATTATCCTTTATTGACAAAGCTGTCTTTGGTGAAATGCTGAGCACAAGCAGCTAATGTTCCCTGTGGCCGTGGCTGTTTGCTGCCAGCAAACAAAAAAAGCTACCCACTGATTTCTGGTGGCATCGTCTTTTGGAAGAGAAATACGTGCTTTTCTTCCCGTCCAAAAGTAAATGGACAAGCAGCTTTGGGAGAGATACTGACAAAACTGCACCTCAAATGATCTGCGGTTCTTCTTTTGTATTTCCAAAAGTGTAGACGCTACTAAGGCATAGTATGATCTGCCGTTGTTATCGCCTGCTAGAATAGTTTCTGGTGTGGGCAGGTCCAGTGCCTTGGTTGGCTCTGGCTAGGTCTGTATTAATTGGACGGTACAACCTGACGTCAGGTTTTGCCCAAATCTCGTGAAGATCTTGGGAGGAGCTGTTCAGAGAGGAAATCATGTTCACGAAATCACGTTCTTGGATTACGGCAAAACCCCTGTATTTTATGTTTAGAAACTTTTCAGAGGTTGAGTATGGACAACCAACATTATAACATTACTAATATGTATTAAAAGAAGGATCAGCATAATAGGTCCCCTTTAACCAAGTACAGGCATTATCACACAAATAACTGATTGAAAATGTGCCAACAAATAATATTGAACTACCCAAGCCATTCAGCTTGACACTTTTATAAATGAATGAAATATAAATGACATTTGTTAACATAGCTACCAAAGCATGTGAGTCAATAAAAAAAAAATATGATGCAAGGTAATTAAAAAAAAGATTAAGAGAATACCAGTGCATCAATGTGTTATGGTTCTGTGTTTTTGCTGCCATGATTCTGGGTTTTTGCCATGTCTTTTCTTTATTCATTTTGCTTATTATACATCCCAGTTTTTCTATTCATGCCATTTCTGTATTCATTGCACTTGTCACCCCTGTCTTGTGATCAGTTTGGTTCAGTCCGTTCTCCCAGTCTGCGTGCTTACATGCTTCGGGTGATTTCAGTGGTTTCTGGTGTTTCATATTAATACTTAAATTCTCGTTTACTTCCTTTGCCTTACTCTCCTTGATTACTAATAGTACTAACATTTATATTTTGTATCAAAGTTCACTCACCTAACTAATCCATGTACATGTTACTAACTAACTAACGAGCACTTGGGTTAATTTGTAAAGTTGCACCGCTACTAATTACTACTAAAGCAATCTCAGCTCTTGCCCTGTTCTAGTCTCCGCCCCTTGCTTTACTTTCCCTGCATCTTCCTGTGCTTCCGCGAGATCTCCCGCACCTGCTTAATTGCTATCCTGCACTCCTTATCTGTGCACGTAGAACTCCTTGACCGGAGCTGTTTATCTGTCATAGGTTGTCTTCGTGGATCCTGTCCATGTCTTGGCAATTGCCAATTATTTGTGGTTTAGGACCTCCCCGTGTGTGCTTCCCTTAGTAATTAGTTCTTATCCAATTCACCTGGCCCTGCATAGCATGTGACTTCCCTCTTGTCTATTTAAGGTCTTCACTGCAGTTTGTTCCCTGTCAGAACGTTAATCAATTTTCACTTGTGCAGAGCTCCTTGTATGCCTTTTGATTATTGCTTCTCCTACGACATTTTTTTGTACGACCTTGAGATTGCCTTGCCCTTGCTGTTCTTGTTTGTGGTCTGTACGACCACGATTCCTGTTTTTGATGCCCTGTGTATGACCTACCCTTCTGGATTCTGACTATGATTTTGGATTACTGTTATGAATCGTTGCACATCTGCTTCTCTGGTTCTGACCCCTGCCTGTTATTTTGACTTCGCTTTTTGGATTCTGATTTTGGCTTGGCAATTCCTGTGTCTTCTGGTCTCGACCCATTTTTGCAATAAAGGCTATGATTTTTGGAATTTCGGTTCTCGCGTGTCATTCCTGAACGCACCGTCACAGAATGCACATTATTCCAAGCGAAACTGTCTGATTGCACCTACCTTTTGAGAACATGTCAGCTTTCTCCTCTTTGCTTCTCTCATTTTGTTCATTTAGCCTACCTCTGAAACTTCAAAATAGAAAGGACATACAGTACATTTATGCAACATCTATCAGAGTTGCCAACTTTCGAGGCAAACGTCACATAAGATTGACAAAGACTCTCAAAGCCGATTGCGAGTTTATTTCACTCCCTCGCGGGTCCGTGGGGTTTGATTTCCATTTAGGAAGTGGCTATTCGCCCCGCAGCGGGGTGAATTGGGGGAAAGAGATTGGCTATCTGCACCGCAACGGGGCCGACAAGAGAAGCAGTTCTGCTATTTGCACCGCGATGGGACAGATAAGAGAAGCACTTCTGCTATTCGCCCCGCAGTTGGGCCAATAAGATATTTCATTTTATAATCCGCCATACTCTGATCTTTTGTGCTGAACCGCCGCGGGGCGAATAGCCTCTCCCATTAATTTACGGGTCTGACCCGCCAGATGCAGGTCACTTTGAAGCTATGCCCTGTTCAGCAAGCCTTCACACCATCCACACAAGTGTGGGTGGATAAGGCAGGGAGACAAGCCACTAAAACCCACAAAAGGGGTACACACAGAGCAGTTCCAGCAGCAATGCAAATTTTAAATTTTAAACTTATCCATGATGAACTAATGACAACTTGACTGTGGTAGAAAACAAGTGCACACATTAGACGCCTCATTATTCAATTCTGATTATTTTTCTCAGATCGTATTTTCTTAGCTTGAAGGTTCACATTGATCATTACAAGTGACCTGTATCTAACTGTAAACATATCTGTCCCGCAAAATGGCACGCGTGCGCCCATTGATACATTTCTGCACAAGTCATCTGTGTCACCAACAACAAAAGACGTCTTATTTCTGAGAGCACTCAAGAAATTCAGAACTCATTCAAACCGAGAAAATCGGCACACTTGTAACAAATGTACAAATGATATTTTGCCCTGGAGAATGGCAAACGATTCACCATATGTACACGGTAAAGTCAAGAACGCAAGAAAAAAAAAAGCCAGACATCTAGCTTTTACCGTTTTAAGAGCGGTGAGCGCAAGTTTATTGGCAAAGAGCTGCATAGATTCTGTCCTGACCATTCTCATTCATGATGCATGACTGCTCATCAGATTTCTAATTAGAAGGTCACGTGACATCTCCCAACAAATTTCAAGATGGCTATTAGGCTAAGCAGAATCGATGTTTGACTGGGGAATACTACACAGCAACAGCATACTATCAGAAATGAACTGTGCTGATGGGTGCAGAAATCATTTTTCTTTCACATCAGATCGGATCGTTATACGAAGTACTGGCACCATATACAACGTCAGCAGTAGGTGAGTTTTGAAAATCCCTAATTTTTATCATGACCATATTCATACCGCCTAAGTCAATCTAGGCAACATGACTGTTAGGTCTATGGTACAACAACAAGGCAATACATTGGCTACCATTGTGAAATACTGACATTGTTGTCCAACAACCACAGCTTTTGCATTGACAGATACGCTATCAGGCCGACAGAAACATATATTTTCACGATACAAGTAATCTACTGGGCCAGGTCACGCAGTAACGGAGTTACAAAATTGGTGTATTTTGTGTCATAGCTCCAAAACTAAGTAAGATAGAGTTACAATTTCAATGGCTTTGTGTAGGTCTTCCGTAGTACCTCCGTTACTGACCAGTTTTTTTTGCAGTTTTCACCCAAAATAAAACAAATGAACAAAATTGGCTATTTTGTTGTTTGAAGTACTAGGGAAGACCTGTACAAAGCCATTTAAAGTTTAACTCTACAGGGTTTCCCGCAGAAAATCAGTTCGTCAAGGTGGTGACGGGGGGCAACAGCCAGCATTTATGTACTCTTTATAAATAAACAATGCAGTTAAACTGCAATAACAAAGTGACAAAGTAAAGTCTTGTAACTTTGTTACAAAGTTTTTATAGTGTAACACTTGCTTGTACACAGTGTATTTTAGCCTTACTGAGCTGAGCTGGAAATAACAAGATCAAATAAAAACACACAATCTTACCAAAATTCATGCTACATGCATGAACACAGGCAAAATTATAAAAAAAAAAAGATGAAAAGCGCATAAAATGCGCAAAACCGTCCCTAAGGGTTAAACGAAAATTAATGTAAGAACGGAAAATGTATTTGTCATCTGTTTTGACTTCAATTCCCCAAATGCTTTGCGGTTGTGGTTATATTTGGGGAGAGGAGAACGGTATTATGTACGGAAGCGCATTGCATTTACAGGATTAAAAAAATATATACTCCTTATCTCATAATTACGAGATCTTGAGAAAAGACTAATTCTGCACTCACCGTGTTCTGAGTGGGTCCACAGCCCACTCTGGGTTCCACCCACTACCTCGATGTTTAGAGGACTGGGGCTGCAGAGGTGGCGGGGGGGGCTGGAGGAGGAGGTGGTGCAGATGGTGAAGTAGGCCGGTGTTCTGACAATTTGTGCTGCCTTGTCAAAAAATGCTACCATAATGCAAAGCGATCGTAAAGTCTTTGTTTTCGCCTAAATATTGCAATATGAATCAGTTTACAGTAGTAACTTTGTTATTTGTTAGCTTATTATGACATAAGCAGATGTTATAATGAGTTGGGTAAGTTTGTTTAAAGATATATGCCGCATGCGATTATCATCCAATCTCTGCGTTTTAAGGAAAACCCAGCGTGTACATGCAAATATGTGTACGCTTACAGGTCGAAAGGCACACTGAAAAAAGACGTATATTTATGATATTTGAGGACACTTGAGACGTGAGCGAAGAAATGGAGCCCAAGATTTTAGGTTTGCGCAAGCGCAGAACCGCGAGGTAGCATATTTTGATAGGTAGCAAAATTTGACAGAACACCGGCCACTATTCGGCCTCATTGCAATGCGGCCTTATTTTACTGTCTATGCACGCGTGGATGCAACAGAATTTTTTTTTTTTTTCGGAAGGACGTAGTCAAGGCGGGGGGCATTTGTTGTCAAGGCGGCCGCCCTAACTATAAAGTGCTGCGGGAAACCCTGCACCATATCTTACTTAGTTTTGGAGCTATAATACAAAATACACCAATTTTTTAACTCCATTACCGCGTGACCTGGCCCAACTGCAAATTCCATTCAGCTAAACAACTAGCTAGCATGCAGTTATTGCAGTGCTGAGGTGTCTGATAACAGAAACTGCAATAGCAAAATAATAGTGCCAAGTAAAACATTGATGATAAGAACATTTACCCATGAGGCACAGGCCACACATAAATGTAAAGACAAACTCTAAACCGATAACACTGCCTGGGCACTTCACAAAGACATTTTCAGCCACTCTGTGGCTAACTAATAAATCGATGCTAACCAGTAGCAACTGTCTCTGTCAATAGCCTTGGCATTGGAAGCAAGCTAACTGCACGACTGCAACATCACAGTTAGGGATTAAGATTCGGGCTATGGACTGTCACAGAAACTGAAGCCATCTTAGCAACATGCTTACTCTTTTCATGGATTTTCAGTGCTTTATTGGGGATCATAAAAAAGAACAAAATTTACCAAAGTGAATCTGTCTGGTGGCAAGTAGAGGTGCTCACACCTAAAAGGCGCCCAAGCTGGCTGGACATCCAAAGATGTAGGACAGTGCTTCAGGGCAAGCTTATGCGCTCCAACAGTGCAGCAGGCCTGCTGGAGTGGGTTTACATAACTCACAACTGGGCTAGCTTTCAGCCTGTACAGCTGCAACATGGGTCAGAGTAAACATTTTCATCACCTACTAAGTAAACAGACCCCAATACTCAATATATTTTACATAATTTCAGTAAGCATCTCCTATCTTTAGCTTCTACCATCTAGGCTACACTCCATGAAACAATATCCATAATAGCAGAAAATGGTATATAATGGTTACCATGCCATTACACTTCTTTTTGTTTACTGAACCAATTATGCTTCCATCAGGCTAGCTTAACACTGATAAGCGATACTGTGCATGGACATTACGTGTTGGTGGTGAGACCAAGTAACCAAACCTCACCTAAGTGACAGTAAAACTATTCTTTCTGTAATATGACATTACCTCTTCTTGCTGTATGTTTTATGTCTTGCCTCTATTTTTCAAGGAAATAAAAAAACAATACAACCATAGTTCACTCTGCTGTCACTCTTCAAGAAAAATTGTCAGAAGAGTGGTTAATATCAGGGCCAACAGGGACATGGCTAAAAGAATTTCACAAAACTGAAAGAGTTCTGGATAAACTGAAAAATACCTGCAACGCCACAAAATTTGAATGGAGGATGTCGAGCAAAACATTTCATTGAGATGCGCCTAAAAATAAAAGTGCAAAAATTCCCCCCAAATCATAGTTCACTTTCTGTCTTTGTAATTTTCTCTCTTCCCCTTCACCTCGCAACCCTGCCTTCTTCTGTCGTCGAAGAGACCCACACTCTGCAAAAATAGGATACATGCTTTTAATTGAGATAGCAAAGTTACCGGGGGCACTGTGTTACGAGGGGGTTATTCTTAACCATGCGGCCGCATGTAGTAGCGGTGCTGTGCCACTCTCACATGCTGAATGGAAGCCTAGTGAACCGTGATACAGGCTTCTGAATGCACAAGGAGCCTTGATTACCCCCAAGGCCAGGCAACCATCATACAAGTAAGCGGCAGAATAAAGGCAGACACATAGCCCCCCATTAGAACCCTCTCCAGCTGAATACATCCATCTGTTTCCAGCTATTTATATCAACAGTTATTGAGGTTTAAAAAAAAATGGTGAATACGTGCTTGAAACAAAATCGCATTTCCGGTCTTTAAAACCACTTGTCTGGGTGCCAAGTCCTCCAAAGGGGAAGAACAGGGAACGGGAAGGTCAGCTTGTGTAACATTTCCTAACAAGTGTGGTACTTGTTATAAAACCATTTCACAACCACTGCATCCTATCTCTATGGCAACATGTTCCGTAACATGATTGGCTATCCTATACAATAATACACAGTTGGTCTGCACAAACTCTCTTTAAGCAGCCATTAAAGTGGATTTTCTGTACAGTTACATGAAGAATGGCCAAAACACAGTGCTAATATCTGCAGTCTAATAGGATCCCCAGCATTGTTTGCTTCAACAACAAGCATGTTAAGTAGTAAGCTGATTCTGCTGGAAATTAGTGAGACCACCCTGGTGAGAAAATGAGCAGCCAAAAATGTCCTTAACAATTGAATGCGTATGCAGGTGTCTGTTTGTGTGTGGTCAGTATACAGTACTTGCGCTGTGATTTAGCCAAAAACCCTGAACATCAGCATCACTGGTTCATTTTCTGAAGGATTCAATCAGATTATGAGGCAATTCGTTGCCCCAGTGACCACTATAATCATTTTTTTTTTATTTTGCTTTCCAAAACCTAAGAAAGGGCAAAGAGGAGGAGTCACTGTTTAGGAACGAGTTTTGGCACTGTCTTGGTTGGAGCTCAGACACAGCAAACCAACAGTGGCCACACTTCCAAATGCAGAAAGAACAGTTTTAGTGAGAGCTTTCATTTTCTCTCCACACTGTACTTCCCAGGACACCCTTCAGAGGCCATATTGATAACCAGTCATGCACTTAACACAGAACTGAACCATAATGAAGGAGAAATAAAGGGGAGACAGGACACAGGGAGAAACAATACACAAGAGGTACTAGGGAAACTAAAAGCATGGAAGAAAGGAAAACAAATAAAATATGCAAAGCAGTAAATAAACTAAAGTGAGTGCAAAAAAGACAAAACATAGGGAACCAATTCAGGGAACACAAAAAGCAGGTGAGCATGCAGGCAGAGAGGCAGGAAAAGAGCGTGGTCGCAAATGGGGTAATGAAAGGTAATCAGGCACAGAGTGGGGGGTGAAAGAGAGAGAAGCACACACACACACACACACACACACAAGGGGGAAAGACAGGAAATAAAAAATGAACAAAAGAGAACAATAACTACCCGGCCAAAAAAAGTCACTTTAATATTTCATTGGAATTCATTAAAATTATTTAAAGAGAGTAAACCAATGGGGATGGAGATAGAGTTTCATCTCCTTTGAATGGTTTATTTTGTTTCCAGATTGACAGGAAAAGTCACCCTAAGAACTGTGTGTCACGGTGGGCTCAGGAAACAGAACAGGGCTGACATAAGAAATCTAAACAAGAAAGAAAACCAAAGATTTAGCGCAGAGGATAGAGGCTGGGGACAGGGGCTGGTATAACAAAGGACACAAACACAGGAATAATCCCAATAGAGAGGTATGGAATCATGGTATGAAACAAGGTCTTTGATTAACACAAAGCCAGACCAAGGCTGCATCCGAATAGTCTTTTTTGCCTAAAAAAGTTCCAATCTCCTAAAAGATGATCTGGAAATAATTATATGGCAGCTATGATAAGTGCATTCAAATTTTAAATGTTTGGGAACGGTGTTTCAGTGCTTCCTAATTTACCTCATTTAGCATAGGGTACACAGAACCATCCTTTTCGAAAAGAAAGGAGATGACGCTACCCCACAATTCCATGCGGCAGCAATATTTAAAGCAACAACCATTCAACCGGCCAATTGCCAAAAGAGAATCATGTTGCCTAGTGTAAGTGCATTCAGATTCCCTTCGTACAGCGGTTGTCTTTATAAGCCATTAGGAATTCCGGTCACACTTTAGATGAAATGTTGCTCATAAAGGCTTTATACAGCATGTATAATGCCTTCATAAATGAGACATAATGTCTTCATAAATCATACATAAACAAATGTCATGCTTTGTAAAGGGTGAGATAACACATCCTTATTCAGCATGTGATGCCAGATGTCATATAACCGACAATGTCACTTAGCTAGTGGCTAAATACTATAAAGGGTGGCATTGCCAGCTAAGTGACATTGTCATTGTCACATCTGGCATCACATGCTGAATAAGGATGTGTTCTTTCACCCTTTACAAAGCATGACATTTTCTTTTTTTTATATAAGCATTTGTGTTTATTAAAGTTAGCTAAGGCAAGTCTTGAAACATTTATGTTCATATTCGATCATCGTTCTTTTTTTATTGCGAGACTGAACAAAACGTTGACAAGAACAATAGACAAGAACAAAGAGTACAGGCCAGTCAACGGTTTGAAGGGGTCCACCTCGGAGTTGATGGGAGAATGTTCGTAGTCTGAGTATTGTGTGTGTGTGTGAGTTTTCCATTGGTTTGGGATGGAAAAAAGGGGGGGGATGGAAGAAAAAAAGAAAAATGATGTAGTTGGATTAGCCATGGGGAAACAAAGGAAATTGAGACTTGGAGAGGGAAGAGAGGAAAAAAAAGAAAAAATAAATAAATATGTAAAGAATGGTGAAATAAATGGGGAAGAAAGAAGGGGAAAAAAATTATAATAATGATAGCAAGAATAAATAAAAATAGGGTGAGGGTCAGGGTGTTGTCAGGGAGCTCCAGAGCAGGTCAGCAGGGTCAGTCAGGCTGGATCATCCAGATTATTGTTTCTCTATGATGGTTATTTATATGAAAATTGGACTGTTGTCATGGGATGGGGGCGCCATGGTGGTGCAGTAGGCGGCCCTGCCGCATCGGAGCATGAGGGTTGCGGGCTCACCACCGGCCTATGTGGCGCTGGCAGATTCATACCCGGCCCAACATGCAGCTCGCGGGATCAGTTCCCGGCCCATGTGGGCCTCACGTGAACCCCTCACTCTTGTGGGGGTCCTCTTTCCAGACAGTTCTGGAGGAAGTTTCTTTTTGCAGCCCCATTACGGGTTTGGTTGACTGCCCCCAGGCAGGAGACTTGGGCGAGCAAGCCCACAGTCCTATAGCCAAAGGCGGACCATCCAAGAGCGCCCACACCCGCAGTGAAGTGGAATGATTCATAGCAGCTGTTTAAGTGTGAGGTAGTTTGGAGTTGATGGCGTGGGGAAAAGAGGAGACCCAACCCTTCTTCCCTCATGCTGCCCGTTCTGGAGATAACCGACAGAACGCCGTCTGATGTTACAGTGGGGGTGGGGGGGAGAAAGGAAAAAAGTGGGAGGGGAAAGGAAAAAATAAATAAATAAAAAATAATAATCATAAATAAAAGGGATTGGAGGTTGGAGGTTATGGGTGCATGTATACAGAAATAAGCAGAAATGATAATAAGAACAACAACAACAACAACAACAACAACAATAACAAATGTTTCCCATGGGGGGAGAAGGAAATAGAAAAGAAAAAAAATAACTACAACATTAATAGTGATAGTAGTAATAATAATAGAAATAGTAGTAATAATAATAATAATGATTGTAGAAATAAACATCACGTCAAACATAGTAAGGTGGGAGAGCGGGAGGGGAAGAGAAAAAAAACAGGATAGAGTAATAATGATGATAATAACAAGAACAATTACAGATATGGATGTACTTACTTATAACAGAATTAGAAACACCCCACTACACCGTGAACAAAAAAAACATAAAAGCCAACTCGCCTTAGCAGAGTGTGTGTGTGTGTGTGTGTGTGTGTTTTTGTGTGTATGTGCGTGCGTGTGTGTGTGAGATTTGTGTGTGTGCAGATATGAGTGTGTTTGTTGGGGGACAATAATCAGTTAATTGTTTTAGAGTAATATGGAAAGAGAAATGTTTGGGCCAATATTAGATGCAGGGGTAAGGATTAGATTACGATTGGTTCTCAGGAATAGAACGGCAAAAAATGCTGTTGTATTAAAGGAGATGGATGAATCAGGTTTGTAGGAAGTTAATGGTTGGTGACCAGATGGAGTGGGGTTCTATAGAGGGGTGTTGTGTATGGTGTTCCAGAGAAATGTGATCCAAGAGTAAGTTTTTCCATTGAGCACTATTTGTATTGTTTTTTGATTTCCAGTTCATGAGGATGGTTTTCTTGGCGATAGTTAGGGAAATGAGGAGTAACCTCTTGTTTGATTTTGTTAAATTTGTGTTAGATGTGTCACCAAGTAAGCAGAGTGATGGGGATAAAGGGATATGGCAGCCCAAGAGGACCGAAAGTGACTTTGTGACATCCCTTCAGAATTGCTGAACCGGTGTACAGTGCCAGATAGCGTGAATGTAGGTGTCAGTGATGTTTTGGGTGCAGTTCGTACAAGTGCACAGGGGTGGTTTTTAATGGATTGACTTAGAAATGGTAAATCAGAAGCGAAAATATTGTTACAAAATGTCTGTTCCAGGTCTAACCACATATTGTCTGATTGCTGGGGATGGATCCATTTGAATATGATTTGTAGTTGATTTGCTAGATAGTAATGATAAAAATTTGGTGCAGCAAGTCCTCCTTGTGTCTTTGGTTTTTGTAGAGTTATTAGTTTGATTCTTGGTGTTTTAGTTTTCCAGTAGAATTTTGTTATATCTGAATCAAGAGATTTGAACCATGAGAGTGTAGGTTGGGTTGGAATCATAGTAAAAAGATTTTTGGAAGTATTGACATTTTAACTCTTGCGATTCGGCCTGTTAAGGAGAGTGGTAGATTCATCCAACGGAGGAGGTTGTCTGTTATTGTTTTAAGCAATGGAGTATAGTTGAGATTGAACAGTTCTCATAGCCTGGGGGAGATGTTAATACCCAAATACGTGATATGATTTGTGCATAAAGGAATAAGTGAAGTGTAGATTGTCATATCCCGGTAATTACTTTGCAGTGGGAAGATGGAAGACTTATGCCAGTTAACAGAGTAGTTGAAGATGCTAGAGAATGTTTCTATGAGTTTAATTGTTTCTGGAAGGGATGAGTGGGGATTTTGTATAAAGAGTAAAATGTCATCAGCATAAAGACTAATTTTGTGGTGTATGTTTTGTGTCTGAACTCCTTTGATGATGTTGTTTTGGCGGGCGGCTGCAGCTATTGGCGGGCGGCTGCAGCTAGAGGCTCGATGAAAATGGTGAATAAGAAGAGAGAGAGGGCATCCTTGCCTAGTCCCCCTGTGCAGTGTGAAAGGTTGTGAAATTAGTCTATTGGTGATAACTGTGGCTGAAGGTGCAGAGCATAGAATTTGAACCCAGTTAATAAATGACTCTCCAAAGCCAAATTTTTGCAATGTTGATATGAGAAATGACTAGTTCATCCTGTCAAAAGCTTTTTCAGCATCTAGTGTGACAATTATAGTTTACGGTTTTTGTTGAGAATAGTCCATTATATCGAAGAGTCTGCATGTGTTATTTGAAGAGTGTCTGCCTTTGATGAAGGATGGATTATGAAAGAGATGACTTTTTCTATTCTATGAGCAAATGTTTTAGTAATGATTTTTAAGTCCACATTAAGCAAAGAAATTGGGCGGTAGCTTGATGGTAATGACGGATCTTTGTTAGGTTTACAGAGAAGGGAAATTGTGGCTGTATTCATGTTTATTGGTAATTCGGAGTTCTGTTTTATTTCAGTGACGAGTCTGCAAAAGAGTGGGGCAAGAATAGACCAGAAGTGTTTATAAAACTCAGCAGGGAAGCCATCAGGTCCGCGCGATTTGTTATTGGGCATGCTTTTAAGGGCAGTGGATAGTTCATTCTCAGTTATTAGTGATTCAAGTGAGGATATTTGGTCAGGAGTAAGCAGGGGAAGGTCAATATTATTGAAGAAGGAGTTGATATCAACTGGGTTTGGATTAGTTTCTGGTGAGTATAATTTGGTATAAAAATCTCTGAAAATATTATTTATCTCTGTTGGTGAATGTGTTGGCTTCCCTGCTGAGTCCTTAATAACGGTGATTGTTGATTTTTCTTTATTTTGTTTGATTAAATTTTTTTACGAAAAAAAGACATTATGTCTCATTTATGAAGGCATTATATATGCTGTATAAAGCCTTTATGAGCAACACTTCGTTTGAAGTGTGACCGGAATTCCCTTTTACATCTTTCCTTTACCTTATGACATCTTCCACAAATGTGAAAATAAAGTGGTTGGGAATTAGTGGGTAAGATGTAATGTTTTTGACTATTCAGACGCAGCCCAAGACTGAGGGGAGAGTGGTGGCTTGAATAGAGCAGTCCAGTGGGAACAGGTGCTAGGGAATGAACAATCAGGTGACGAAAACATGGAGCAGAATTCTGAGTTTGTATGGGGCGCGTCAGCTGGAAAACCCAGTCCACGCCTGTCAACATGCATACAAGTTTGTTTGACATAACTGTTTTTATTCCTCCATTTCACACCAAACTATAACCTCTATTCAGGAAATATAGCCCCGGGAAAATTACTGGAGAAACTCAAGGATATATAACTAGGTAGAACCACAAAAGTGAGATCCTTAATTACTAGTTAAGAGAATGACAGTTTAGTGTTCAAGTGAAAGGATATCAAGGATAGCAGCGCAATGTATTTGTACTAAAAAACACCTCTTTTCCAAACAGTCAGCTAAAACACCCCCTTAATCACACACATCTCAAAAACTCTAATGTTGTCTAAATATTAATAAATAAGCCTTCATTACCTTCCAAAATTTTTAGAAGATTAGAGTCCATCCAAAACAGAAAACACCAGAGGGCAGCAGTTTCTTTTCAACAAAAAGTTTGGAAGCAGTTCTGGGGTGTAATCAAGTCATATACAAATACAACATCTTGAGGCATAATGTCACTGCAATTAATGTTATAAATTAAGAATTTCTTACTTAAATATTTTATGAAGATTTGTAATCCCTTGCTTACAGCACCAGCTACAACCCCTGATTTCCTTATTCCTGTCTGGTAGTGTGGATGCTGTTACAGACTCAGGACATCATTATCGGAGTACACAAGCTTCACAGGGAGCACTCATTGCACAGATTTGTGGGCCACACAGCAGAGACTCAAGTGGCACAACTAGAAACTACTAGAAGGGGAATAAAAGCAACAGGAATGACTTCAGAAAATTCAGTTAGGCATATCAAAGTTTGGACATTGACAACATAATTTTAACTGTCAACAATAGTATACTGGAGCTGAAATTAAATAAAAAATATGAATTTTTCAGGGTTAACACTTCAGAACTTTGGTGGATGGTGTCGGAATTACAGCATCATGTTAAGATGTCCTCCCTTTTTAATGGACCAAAAGTATTTGCAAAATTGGATGCTCAGCAGTTCCATGCCCAAGTGTGTTTTATTCCTTAGTAATTTCATTAAAGACAAACACAGAAAAGGTCCAAGTTGATTGACATTTTCATGTGGAATCTACTGCTGTTAACTCCCCAGTGACAGAGTTAAAATCCAAAGTAAAGCCTTATGTAAACTTACAGCAGAAATTTACTTGCGGACGCTCAATGTAAACCCATTGATCAGCTTTTACAGAATGCTGCAGAAGTATGTGTAAGATAGCGTCAAACTGAGGGTCTTGCGTAACTTTGCGGATGAAAATGGACACCCCAAATCATTTCCAGCATGTTGGAAAAAAAAGTCAACCAAGCAACATGACGTATCTTTACATTAGAATATGCAGCATTCAGTAATCAGCTGCCAATATGTCAGAATATCTATGAGATGCATATCAATATTTAAAAAAAGACTCACCTCAAGCTAAATTATTCAGCGTTATGAACAAGTTTTCGAGTATGGTGAAAAAAGTCCTCCATAGCGGAATGTGTTGGTTCACATATATTCATGTCACTGCAGATCCACTGTCTCTTGAGTTCGCTGTCCTATACTATCACTAGCAGAGAGCTACGGATTCGACCACTATGTTTATGTACAACCCCAATTCCGAAATAGCCGGGACAAAGGGTAAATTGTGAATAAAATCAAAACGCAATGACTTTCAAATCACACCAGCCAGTATTTTATTCACAATAGAACAGATAACATAGCAAATGTTGAAACTGAGAAATTTTACAATTTTATCCACAAAATGAGCTCATTTCAAATTTGATGGCTGCTACAGGTCTCAAAAAAGTTGGGACAGGGGCCTGTTTACCATGGTGTAGCATCCCCTCCTCTTTTTGACACTGAGTGAAGGCGTCTGGGCATTGAGGAGACAAGTTTCTTGAGTTTAGCCATTGGAATTTAATTCCACTCTTGTTTAATACAGGCTTCCAGCTGCTGGAGAGTTTTGGGTCTCCTTTGACGGACTTTTCATTGAATTATGCGCAAAATGTTCCCAATCGGTGAAAGATCAGGACTGCAGGCAGGCCAGTTCAGCACACGGACTCTTCTACTATGAAGCCATGCTGTTGTAATAGCTGCAGTATGTGGTTTTGCATTGTCCTGCTGAAATACACAAGGCCTTCCTTGGAATAGATGTCGTCTGGAGGGGAACATATGTTGCTCTAAAACCTTTATATACCTTTCATCATTCATGGTGCTTTTTAAAACATGCAAGTGTCCCACACCATATGCATTAATGCATCCCCATACCATCAGAGATGCTGGCTTTTGAACTGAAAGCTGAAAACAGGAGGGGTGGTCTTTCTCCTCTTTAGCCCAGAGGACACAACGCCCATAATTTCCAATAAGAATGTCAAATTTGGACTCGTCTCACCACAGGACACTTTGCCACTTTGCTACAGTCCATTTTAAATGAGCCTTGGCCCACAGAACATGGCAGCGCTTCTGGATCATGCTCAACAACGGCTTTCTTTTTGCATGATAGAGTTTGAGGTGGCATCTGTGGATGGCACGGCAGACTGTGTTTACAGACAGTGATTTTTTTTAAGTATTCCTGGGCCCATTTAGTAATGTCTATAACAGAATCATGCCGGTGAGTGATGCAGTGGCATCTGAGGGCCCGAAGATTACGGGCATCCAGTAAAGGTCTTCGGTCTTGTCCCTTACGCACAGAGATTTTTCCAGTTTCTCTGAGACTTTTGATGATGTTACGCACTGTTGATGATGAGACCTTCAAAGCCTGTGCAATATGACGTTGAGGAACATTGTTTTTTTACGCAAGCCTTCATGGGTTGGAGAGCCTCTGGCCATCTTTACTTCTGAGAGACTCAGCCTCTCTATGACATCTCTTTAATAGCCAATCATGTTACACACCTGATGCCAGTTGATGTAATTACTTGCTAAATGTTCTTTCAGCTGATTCTCTTATATATTAATTGCTTTTTCAGCCCTTTTTTTGCCTTTGTCCCAACTTTTTTGAGACCTGTTGCAGCCATAAAATTTGAAATGAGCTCATTTTGTGGATAAAAATGTAAAATGTCGCAGTTTCAACATTTGAAATATTATCTATGTTCTATTGTAAATAACATATTGGCTCATGTGATCTGAAAGTCATTGCATTTTGATTTTATTCACAATTTACACTTCGTCCCAACTATTTCAGAATTGGGGTTGTAAATTTATGCGAGCCAAACTCGTCTTGTGGAACTTCATTGCATGGTTATACCCTATTAGACTGACAAATCAAAGCAAACTCACACAGAAAAAGCAAAACCATTTTGTGCAGCCAACTGAACTTTTTGGGATATTCTTATAAAGAATAAAAGCACTGGTGAGCTCAGGAATACAAAATGGCCAGGAAGACCACAGATAACAACTCTGGCAGGTGACAGAAGAATTCTTTCCCTGGTTCAGAAAAAAACCCTTCACAACAACTGGCCAGATCAAAAATATTCTCTAGGAGGTAGGTGCCAAATCAGTGCCAAATGGAAGACTCCACCAGAGTAAATACAGAGGGTTCATTTTAACATTTAAACCATTGCTAAGGCTCAGAAAGAGGAAACTTGACAAAAAACCTGTATAGTTGTAGAACAACATCCTTTGGACAAAGACAAAGATCAACTTATATCAGAAAGATAGGAAAAGAAGGATACAGAGAAGGAAAGGAACTGCTCATGATCTGGGGCACACCACCTCATCTGTGAAGAGTGGTTATGTATGGCTGCAAATTCAGCTGGTTCTCTTGTATCTACTGGTGATGAGACTGTTTACAAAAGCTGGAGAACCAATTCTGAATTGTGGGGCTATATTTTTGCCAAGATTCAGTCAAATGCATCAGAGCTAATTGGAAAATGCTTTAAAGAGCAGATGGACAGTGACTTTGGAGCAAACTGCAAAAACAACACAATTTTTTTTTTTAAGGCAAAGAAGTAGAATGTAAACTAGTCAATCATATGAACTGAATCCAACTGACATTCATTTCACTTGCTGAAGGTAAAACACCCCAACAACAAGGCAATAACTGAAGACAGCTCCAGTGAAGGCTGGGCAGAGCATCACCAGAGAAGGAACCCAGTGTCTGGAGATGTGTAAAGGTTTCAGACTTCAGATCGTAATTGACTGCAAATGGTTTGCCACTGAGTATTAAAAATGACAATTTAATTATTGATTATGCCAGTTATGTCTAATGACTTTTGAGCCCCTAAAACTGAAGTGGCTGTGTATAAAATGGGAGTAATTCATTCATGGTTCAGACTCTATTTTTGACACAACCTTTAGATTGAAGCTGAATGTCTGCACTTCAAGCATTTTCTGGACTGTTTCTTTTCAAATCCATCATGGTGGCATACAAAAATAAAACAATGAAAATTGTGTCTCTGTCCAAATATGTATGGACCTATCTATAACCCCATTCATCAAGCTGGGTACTTCTTATGATTTCAGCCACTTGCATCAATGTGGCACAATGTTAAACTCTGGCTAAGGTCTAAGATGACTTTTCAAATGGGAATACAAGCAGACAGCTGAAATCTTCCTTTTGGAGACATGATGGAGGTAAAAGGTTGAGGAGAAGAAAGTTACATCTTGAATTTGCACAAAAGCAAAAGTTACAACCCAGACCTCTGATTCATTTTTTTAGAGTTGAATTTCAAAGATACTTCCACCACTCCTCATTCACTCTAATTCAAAATACAAAATTACTTCTCACTTTTCGACTGCAACAACTGAGCACCAGGTGATGAGCTAAAACTTAGGGAATGATCAGAAAGAGATGGGGACAAAAGGGGAGAGCACAGTGAACTGCCTTTTGTCAAATAAATTCTGCAGGGAAATCATTTTCCGCATTCTCTTACACCAGGAGTCATAAACATGAATGATGAATGGAGAACAACACAGGCTGGCATTGCCAGTGGATGGTCTCAGATGTAGTGTTTGCGTCTAGTGTAAGCCATGCTACCCACAACAAAGCACCCTCATCTATCCCCAAATAGATCAACAGTCAGTCACGAGTCCAGCACCAATTTGGACTCCAGTATCAGCAATACCATAGCAAACTAGAACAATTACATTTTCTGAATATTTACAATGATTTGGTACTAAAACATTGGTTTTTGTGACAAACTGTGGTCAGCCTGACTAGCACACAATAATGTTCGATATGCAAAACCCATTTGCAAAACCCTGATAAAGCCAGCTTGTCTGGTGAAATGTTGATATTAAATTGCATGGTATTTGAGTGTGCGACCATTTCATTCTTTTTAATTCATGATATCCTAGAGTCTGCACCTCACACTATGGCCCCGTTTACACCAGGTATTAAAATGCGTTTTTTTGTGATCGGATTGCAATCGGATAGCGTTTGACCACATACATTTACACCTGTACTTTCATGTGGTCAAGCGCTATCCAATCACAAAAAACTCATTTTAATACCAGGTGTAAACGGGGCCTATTAGGTGTGCGCTTCTTATGTTTGAAGTACAAAACAATATCAGCTAATATTGACTAGAAAATATTATCTAAAGAGGTGGATGATTTATGTAGGAATAATTGTTTGCACGACAATTTCCATAGATGAGCCAAAACATTACAACCATCTGCGTAATTTTCTGTTGGTTCTCCATGTGCCACTAAAATGGCCCTGTCAAACTGACATCCAGGTGATGCCCTAAACCCAGGGTTTCCCAGCAAAACATTACCAAGAGCATCATGCTTCTTCTACTGGCTTGTCTTTTTCTTGCAGTGCATCCTGGTACCAGTTTTTGGGCCATAACGATGTTTGCCTGGTCCATGTGGCTCAGATCTCATTTCTCACCCATGCAACATGTCAACCATGAGAACTGACTACTCTCTTGTTATCTGTATTTGCAGACCTTGACATGCACGATGATTGCAAGATTATCAATGACATTCCCATCACCTCTGAAAAATCATAATGTCTGGGCTGATCAGAGTATATGAGCCGAAACCTTTTCCCAAAACTGCCATTAATGCAGAGTATAGCCACTGTACATCCAGGAAATAAAAACAATGCTTTGCAGTAAACCATTTTAATTTTTTTGCATTTTAGTAATTGAATGCTTGCGGTATTCAGGCAATGAATAAATATAATCCATTAGTTATTCAAAGTAGATTTATTTTCATGGCACAGTCAAAGAACACTCAAAAGTAAGATAGATTAACACAGTAAAAAACCAAGATTAGATATTAAATTAAGAGAACCTCCTTGAATAATATATTCATTGAAATAATTATGGCAGTCGAGTATTTTGAGCCTATTTAAAGAATGTACTCCAAGCTGGCAGTCAGCTTGGTTTTCACATGTTAGAAATCCGACTTAAATGACCTTGGCTAGGTCAAAGTATTAAAGGATTTGGTGATATTCCGACTTGGAGGACTAAGTCTTTTGTCCACATTCTGTCAAAAAAGTTTCTGTTACATGTATGTGTTGTTCACATCACTTGGCTTCCAGTGTATCTGAAATGTTCCTGGGGACCGAAAAGGCCTCAGCTGAGCCTCAGTGCCACACTGGGAGTGGAGTGGCATCAGCTCAATGAAGTCATAAAAAGCGTAAGTGCTGACTCAGGCTCTACTCCCAGCTCAATAATACAGCGCAATATATTCAGAGAGTATCTCCAGTAAAAATGAGCAAGATGTTTTGATTATTGAAAATGAAGCCATTATCACACTATTCTGAAATAAATATGATCATACAGTAGATTAAAGTAATGAATCTCAGTATAAATGTAAAAAAAATAGGGCCTATTTCCCTTTTCATATCAGTGCATCCACGCTGAGCATTGCCTTTATGTGTCACATGGCATCTGATAAAATTCAATTTGTTTTCAAAAATAGGATGCTGCCATTTTGCTTACTTTTACCCACAAACAGAACACACATAATGAACATATGAAATAACCTCAGGGCCCCACACAGACATGATGGATAAAAATCAGAAGATTTTGATTTCAGATCAGATTTTTTTTTCTTTTCTTTTTGAAAATTTGGCATCTCCAATCCCACCTGAATCTGGAATGCCCAATTGGGGAACTATGTACAACACTTGCTCGTGTGCAGCCCCCTGTTGCCAATTCAGGAGAGTGCAGACAGTTCGCGGCTCTCCTCTGAAGGGCAAAAATACTGATATGGGTAATAAAACAAAAACACTGAAAACATCAATTTTTGATAACAATTGAATGGTGTCACAAATTTTTTTTTTTTTTTGACTCTAGCACAACATGAATACATGTTTGAAGGCTCATTCCATGATTATTGACGCTAAAAAATTTAGTTTAAACTGGTTTGAGGCAAGAGTATTCAGCAAAATTACCTCTGATGCTAAGTTGTTCCAGTATATAAGGTGACATGAGCTTTGAGCAGTGTCACAGTGTTAAACACGATGGGACAATGGAAGCAGCTCTCTGAGATTGTTCGGGCCACATTGTGGCCAGACATGATGCTGGTTGGTCACTTAGAAAAATTTCTGAAGACATTAAATGCTGCCATGGCACTGTAAGAAACAGCATCAAGTGTTTCAAAGAGAACGGCTGCTGAAAACTGTTGGCAATAGAGGTGAAAAACGGAAGTTAAGTGCCTCTGATGTTCATTATCTGTGCTAGACAAGAAAAAAAAAATCGGCATTTGACAGCACGACAACTCCGCGATGATGTTAATAGCACCAGAAGTGAAGAAATGAAAATATACTATTTCCAGATGTTCAGTGCAAATGGTCTGCTGCCAAAAAACCACTTATTATAGCTGGCAACATCAAAAATAGACTTGAGTTTGCCAAGATATTTGAGTATTAGACACCAACGGACTGGGAACAAGTCCTTTGGACCAATTCATCAAAATTCAAAATTTTCTCATCCAAACGCAGAACTTATGTGTGCCATAGAGTTGAAGAACTTTTCAAAAATGTCTGTTTAGCCCCTTCAGTAAAACATGGAGGTGGTAATATTATGGTTTGGGGTTCAGTCTGCTCGAAAGGAGCTGGTGATCTCATATATAAATCGATGAAATCATGGATCAAAAGAAGTACGACAGCATCCATGTGAGGCATTCAATGTCATCTGGAAAGCAACTGATTGGTCGGGGATTTTATTTTCAACAAGATAATCATCCTAAACAGACTTCTAAGTTGTGCAAGAATTATCTCAGTTGGAAAGAATCATCGGGTGAAATAAAAGTTTTGACTTGGTCAACTCAAAGTCCAGATCTTAATCCAATTGAGCAAAGATGGGATTTGCTTGATACCAAGATAAACAAATCTGTTGTAACAATGAAAGAATCTCTTTGGAATGAACTTAAAATCATATGGAATGGTTTACTGTATACCCTGACAAGTGTGGTGAACTCAAATGTTTTGTAGAGACCAATTACCTCAAAAAAATTGAGTATGCCAACTTAATGATCTTGTGTTCACAGCACTTAAAAACTTGTAAAAAAAAAAAAAATAATAACTTTACCTTATTTTCTTTAAGTTCCTTCCACACAAGGCAATTAAGTTGGCCTACACAATTTTTTGAGGTAATCGGTCTCCACAAAACATTGGAGTTCACTACACTTATCAGGGTTTACAGTGTAAATGCTGTAATCTAAGCAAAGAGTGGCCATACTAGATATTGACTTTTTCTCTCAAAAAGACATTATTTTTATTTTCACTACATATTGTTATCATTTTACTTATTTTCATCTATATAATCCAATATTACATTAAATAAATAATTGAATAGTGCTTGGTTTATGATTTATCTTCATTTGGTTAGGTATAATCATCACTCCACACTACTGTATACACACATACTTGAATCAACTTAGGCTTAGGCTCAATTAGTATGCAACTTAGGCAACTCCTAAAGCTTCACAGTAACACCGCCTGACTCTTCAACCTCCATTAATGTTTTCACCTCAGATCCCAAAATGGGCATAACAACAAGGTTATGTCCTGAATATTGAGCAACTTCATAGGCTGAAAGAATGTTTGGGAGTCCCCTGGATTTTTAGCACAAGCTTCTGGCCTACCATGAGTGTAGATCAATTCCCCAGAAACATGTTAATGCTACGCAGTGGGACCACCGCCTCTGTCTGACATGGACTATCAAAAACAGGACGGTCAGGTTAGAGATACCCAGTAAAATCTGAAGAAGCCTGCAAGAGTCTGAAAAATGGTCTTATGAATAGATGAAACCAAAAATCACTATCAGAGTGATGGCATGTTTGGAAACTAAAAGGAACTACATCAGAGCCCCCCAAAAAAAAAAAAAAAACCCAGCCCTCATCTGTGAAACATGGTTTTGCATGTATAGCTACTGGTACTGGCTCACCTGTCTTCATTGATGATGAAGCTGATTGAAAAGAAGTAGCAGAATGAATTCTAAAATGGAAAGAAGCAGCTTATCTGTTCCTGTTCCTGTAAATTCATTGCACGTGGCTTCATCCTTCCAGCAAGACATACTGCATACTCAACAGAGGAGTTTTTCAAAGCCAAAAACTGAAATGTTCTTTCCTAGTTAATTCATACTTCCAATTTGAGTCAATCCAACTGAGTACTGAGTTTCGTAAAGTGAAAATAGAACTTTAAGCAATAAGCCCCAAAAGAAGCAGGGACTGAAGATGGCTGCGCAGTACAAGTCTGACTGAGCATCGCCACAGATACGGACAACCTGGTGATATCTATCACAGGTCTCTGACTTCAAGATAGTACTGCATGCAAGGCATATTCGACAAAGCAGTAAACATGATTAATTACTTTTACAAAACACTAGTATGTCTCAAGAGTCTTGGTGTCCCGATGAAAATCCAAAAAGTCATTTACATATGGTGAAACCAAAACAAAATTTGTTTTGGTTTCACTATGTATAGATAACTTTTTGGATGTAGTTATTTTTATTTAATAAAAATGCACTTTGATTACAGCTGAATGTCCATACTTCAACAAGTGAATTGTATTGCAAATCTGAAACCGTGGAGTATGCACAGCCGACTCAAGCATAAAGCTTTTTTTTTTTTCACAAAAATAGGAAGCCCCATATTAGCCGTACACACATACAAAAAGGATGGACAATCTCACTGAATGGGAGATTCATAAATTTTCTAATTATGTGAGTACAGGGCATTTTAGGTCACTAACTTCCAGGCACGTAAAACACCATAAAAATTACGCACCACGGTAGCTCAATGTCTAACGACGCCGGTACCACAAAACAATGAGCATGCTTATGGCATGCTAAATACTCACTATCACAGAAAGTCTAATACGCCAATTGTTAAGGAAGAGTGCATATTATCTGAGCAATTTCATTGTCTTGAATTCATTTGAAGGAGCTAGTGATTTAAACCGCATGGCACAAGATTTGAAAATAGATTCAAGTGTAGAAAGAGTAAGAATGCCTAAATTATTCAGATCCACACCAAAGTTTGATTATATTGTATAATCTGAGCAGCATCCATAATTCACGAGCGAATAACAACTCATTAGTACCGTACAAAGCGAATAACTGAAATATAATTTCATTCACACTAAAAGCGTGGGAAATTATCGCGTATAGGCCAATTATCCAAAAAAAAAAAAAAAAAAAAAATTGCCCATATCAATATTCGTGTTAATTACACTGAAAGGTGATAATACGAATTCCATCAATAATTTGAGCAGCAGCGTGCGTTATGTAATACAGCTTCCACAAACCACTTTAATCCCCACAGATCCAGAGATTTGCGTTGTAGACGCGTTGGGGGATTTAACAGTCAGGGCGGAACTTCTCGTACTGGACGTCATTTAGGTCCAGTTTGCTGAGTTTGGCATCATCACCTAAACTTACGAGAATGACTATTAAACTAGAGTATTAAATATAGCCTATGAAATAACAGAAAAAAATACAGAAACTCACCTGTTTTTCTAGTGTCTCCTTGCCCGCCGTGGAAACCTTTGGCGCTGGAATTCTTTCGCATGTGCATCCCTCTATCAAATAAATCCCAGAGGGGCGAGTACTTTGGTCATTCTCAAAATAGAAGAGGACATTTTGATACAATGCGAAATATTTTTCATGCCAGCGGCTGTTTTCCGTGGTCTTTTTACTAAGATAGCCGCGTTTTGTTCCCTCTTTGCGCGCGACCGTGGATAGATACATAGCGTGCCCTTCATTGTACCGCACAGTTTTCTGCATTTTCCGACTCAGATCACTTTTAAACAAAATTTTCGCAACACCATATCCTTGAATTCGCAATTTTTTTTAGATTAAGCCAAAGATGAAGTTGACAGTCTACAGAAAACACACCGACGCGCACAGGAAAGTTGGTCCGCTGGAGCTGCGTTCTGCAACGCTGCTGCCCATATCCAAGGGAATCGTCGAAATTATTCATCCGAACAAGTCACTCACTTTATCCATGCTTGAGAACATGCAGCTTTCAAAAGTAAAAACACATTCCATACACATAGCACGAGAAATTATTTTTGTATTAAACTGAACACGTATCAAACCCGCACTAGCATAAACCAAAAGGTAGATCCAGTGAACATACGGTAAAAACAGAATCACGATTGAGATCAGTCGTAATCGGCTTTGACATCGATTTAAAGGGGCAGTTTTTCCCCACTCTCTCTCTCTCTCTCTCTCTCTCTCTCTCTCTCTCTCTCTCATTATAGTGTACGGACGTCGGTTGCAAGAAACTAAATGGAACCTTCAGTGTCGCAATAAAAAAAACATAAATCGGCTATAAGTGAAATATAAATAGGAATAAATAGGCTAAGTATATAAAAGATTACGGGAAAATATGAATACATTTACAAAAGGAATAAACAAATGAATTAAAGAATAAATACATATGGAAATATGAAGAGGAATAAAATAAGAAATAAAAGAATACATAACCTATATTTAATTTTATTTTCACGTTTATTAGGGCCCGAGCACTCACTGTGCGAGACCTATTGAAACTGAAGGAATTATTAGTATTATTATGCTTTCTTTATCATTTTTTTTTCCCAAAACAATCACATTTTTGGGGCTTTATCATATTCGAAATCGCACCAATTTCGGCTACATGCATCAGTCGCGGTGAAAATGTACGTGTTTTATGGTCTTCGAAGGTGGGCGTGGCCTAATTCCTTTATACACCCGCCCCCACGGCACGTTTCACCGACATGCATGAAAATCGGTACACACATCATGCCCAGACGCAGGAAAAAGTCTTTTGGAGCCATAGCCTAAACCCGACAGGAAGTCAGCGCTTTGTATTTTAACAAACTCCTCCTACAGATTTCATCAGATTGACTTCAAAATTGATATGTGTGAGCTTCACTACCTTGTGATCAAAAGTTATTAAAAGATTGTGTTATTGTTGAAGGGCGCGCCTGCTGCGGAAGGTCGAATTTTCATGTCTCGCCATAAAACACAAATTTGCTATAACTTTGGGATAAATGGTCCAATCTGTACCAAACTTCACATGATGGATAATAGTCCCACCCTGAACACGTCTACATGCATAAATTTAGTAATTGTCATAGCGCCCCCTGCTGCCACCAGGAAATGTCATGTTTCAGACTTTGATGTGATGCCCTGAGCACGTTCACCATATCCACCTAAATTTGGTCAGAATGGCCTGAAGACCTTGGTCATGCTATCTTGTGAAGACCATGATGTCTTGTCAAACGCTGTCGCGCTGACGGCGCGGCGAAGGTTCATGTTTCGCCAAAACACAGGAAGTGGCTGTAACTTCAGTTCACTTTGTCGAATCTTATTGAAACTTCACCTGTTTGTCAGTGGTCCCGCCCTGAGGATATGATATCAATTTTGTAAGTGGGCATGGCCAAATGGTTTGACCACACCCTTTAAACAGCAGCCCCCGCTGCCTGTTTCACCGACATGCACAAAAATTGGTACACACACGTATCACACCCAAACCCACAAAAAAGTCACTTGGAGTCATATCATAAACCCAACAGGAATTTGGCCATTTTGAATTAAGCGACCATTTTTGGCGTTTTGCACGCTTTGTACTTTAACGAAATCCTCCTACAGGATTTATCAAATCGACTTCAAAATGGGTGTGTGTCATCCAGACTACTTTCTGACCAACAGTTATCAAAGATCCAGTCATTGTTGAATGGCGTGGCAGTGACGTGGCGTCGAATTTTCAGTATTCACCATGAAACAGGAAGTTGCTGTAACTTCAATGTATATTGTCCAGTGTGCCCCAAACGTCACGTGTTTGATAAGAGTCCTGCCCTGAATATGTCTAAATGATGATATCCCCTTATAGTCATAGCGCCCCCTGGTGGTAACAGGAAGTCACCGTTTTTTACTCGACCATGCACTGATCCAACATAGTTGACCACACCAACTTTATTCCACTTCTGAGACGTAAAGAATAAGTTGGTGAAGCTACATCATGAACGCTGGGAAGCTATGAGCAATGGTGTCCAGCTGCCAGCATGGTGACTGTCGATCCCTCGCCATCAATTTATGTTTGGCTTTTTCATGGCTTTAACTAAATCATAACCTCATGAAAATTTATACACACATCAAGAATGGCGAGCACTTACATATGATAGGGGTGTTGCCCATGGGGGGGAGGGGGCAAAATGGCTCCATAGCGCCCCCTAGAAAATTTCAACAAAGCAGCCCTCGCAGCTTCTTTAACCAGGTTGCCACAATCCAATTGTTTTCAATGCACAGCTGCACCCGTCAGGATCTCGCCAAAACCCCAAACGAGCAAAAGGGTGCAAGGGCCCGTTCATCGCTGCTTGCAGCTTTAATTTGTTCATTTATTTCCATAAAGGTTTGCTTATTTGTTTTTATCTATTTATTTTTGCATTTATTTAGCATATTCATTTTCAAATAGATCTACATGATGTTCCAGACCAGGAATCAAGTGCGGAGGCAGAGTGCTATCCAGTAGGTGGTTTATTGACAGCTTGTATGGTAAATTGAGGATGGAACCCCAGAGGAGGAGGTGGGGACGGAATCCCGGATAAGGATAGCACAGTTCAGTATAAATGCTGCAAGCGAATCTGAGCTGTCAATAGCTGGCCAGTGGCTTCTGGGTTAACAGCTAGGTGGAGAGCACACTTTGCCAGCACCAAACTGTCCCACGAGAGGATGGAGTTGCTTGAGGGGAACTTCAATGCAGTCCAAATCCTGGACCCAGAAAAGGCTTGATAGTATGTTTGATTTAGGGGTCAAATAGGGGCATAATAAATGTAACCTCAATGCATTTCATGCATGTAGCCCTGTCCTAGTCTGAGTTAGCACAGCCATTTCAACCTACATAATGCTAATGCAACTTAACCGCTAAATGCAAAGTGAAATATAGTCCTACTTGCTCATATCATCTGAACTTCATTTTGTAATCAGATCGGCTATATAGCCATATATTTCCACAAAAAGCAACGTTGAGGAATGAGAAAGCAAGGTATAAGATGAATGCTTTTGTTATCATTTGTATTACGTGGCTTAAGGATGTTACACTGCCCGTCCAACAAAGAGTTGCCATTTGGATTTAAATGAACACATTCTCAAGAGCCTATGACTGCATCATTATTGCAGTGATGAATATGTTTCAGCTGGCAATAATTCTTTTAATCTGACTGATTAAAATGTGTGACTTCTCATTTCTTAAACAACCATGTCGGAAGACATATCTCATGGTCGTTGAAAAGATTACTGTGTTTCCAGAAGGGTCAATTATTGACCAGCACAGGGGTGGGCAATTCCCTCGTTACCCACCTCTGGGCCAGCATCAAGCAAAGAAAACAACAAAGGAGATTGCTGAAATCACTAGAACTGGGTCATGAACTGTAAAACAATTTATTAAAACCTGGAAGAATAGTGCTGAACTGTCAACTTTGTGGTAGAAATGGGTTGGAGAAAAATTATGATGGATCCTGATCGGAGATCATTAAAATGCACGGTGAAGTCTCATCATAAAAAAATATCAACAGTAGAACTCATGGCTGTGTTAAATTACAGAGGTTAGAGCATTTCTACATGTTCAACTCAACAAAAACTTGGAGGACTGGGACTAAACAGCTGTGTTGTTTCAAGAAAGCCTCTTGTTAGCGAGGCTAATTGGGAAAAAAGGAGTTCAATTTGCAAGGGAGCATAAAGATTGGACTGAGGAGCAATGTAAAAAGGTTGCTTCAATTGGTCAGGTCTAGGCTCAGCACTGTTCTGCAGCAATAAAATGAATTCAGCAGACTATCTGAATAAACTGAATGAACAGAAACCCACCAATGCACTATTTAATCCCTGATGGCACAAGCATATTCCAGGATGACAATGCCATGATTCATCGACCATTTTCACACATGAATTTACCACGTCAGAGTCTGCACCTTGACCAATTGAAAGTCTCTGAGATGTACTGGAGAAGGCTTAACAGAGTGGTTTGACTCACGCATTGTCAATACAATATCTCCACCAAAAATGAATGCAAATCTGACTGAAAATAAATGCTCTAACTTTGTATAAGACTGTTGAAACAAAATAAATAAATAAGTAAAAATAATAATCTCCTTGTAAAAATGGACAACTTAGAAAGCAACTATATTGCTTTCTCCATGTTTCAATGACACTGCAGCAGGACATTGCTACAATCCATTATTATTATTATTATTATTATTAACTGCAGAAGCTGAGGGAGGCAGAGGTGTCAGAGAAAGGACTTCAAGAACTTAGAAAGAAAAGGGGATGTTTAAGATATCAGAGAAAAACCTCATGCCAAAAACAGACCATCAGGAAAAATTGTGTGGTTTACATCAGCAGAGATAGTTAAATTAAATGAAACAGCCAGGAAAGAGAAGAAGATGGTCATCAGGTTAAACACAATAATATAAACATCTATTCGCTGCTTCCTTATTGATGTTGCGATACCCGGAGATGGTAACATATGCCAGAAAGAATTTGAAAAGATGAATAACTCTTCTTACTTCAGAGTAGAAATTGAAAAGATGTGGAAGAGGGAAACTACAGTCACCCCAGTTGAAATAGTAGCATTGGGGTCAATTCCTCCCAAACTCCCATATTTCGTGGAACAACTGAAGCTCAAGTGCAACGTTGGGGTCTATCAGAAATCTGTGTCGCGGGGAATCGCATACATCTTGCGGAAGGTGTTGTCACTCTGAGGTCATGGAGAGCTGGTGGACATACAGCACTGCAAACAGACTGGTGTTATGATTCCGCCTCGTATGCCCGTTTGTGCTTGTGCGTTTTTCCCCCCGTGTCTCCTGATTTGTTTTTCAGCTCCATTCCCGCGGTCTGACCATTGATTCCCTCTTGCCCTGACTCCTGTGGTGTCGTGTGACAGCCTTCAGTATGCCTGAGTCTCATTGTCCAATCACATTATCTCTTTCGGTTTCGGCTGTGGTATTTCATTCATTGCTTCCACCTGTGCTTAATTCTGGGTCTCGCAAAACTCTGAGTGAATGCGTTCTCTGATAGCGCCATTACTAACCCGTACTAACCTGCACTTAAGGGTGTTTGTAAATATCTTGTCACATAATGCTAACATTATTAACCCGTTAGCGAGTGCGAGTGTTTCTAGCTCTTGTAAATTCCTTCCTAAGCTTTCCCTAATTAACTGCGTTTAAAGCTATGCTTTCCTTTGCTGTTTTCGTGGTGCTTTTTTACTCGTCACGTTCAGATCATCTCAATCTAAACTGTCTAGCTTGCGTGATTGTCTCGAGTCATTATTGTTTACCCGGTTCTCGTGTAATTGTGTTATTAATCTCATGTGTTTCTGTTTCCACCTGAGATTGCCTTCCGTATCCCCGCCTCCTCCCATGTGTATTTAAGCAGGAAAGATGGTAGAGTCCGTCAGACGGGACTTTGTTTGCTTCCTGAGTTTTCCCCAGCCTCGTGTGCCCTCGTCTTGTCTGCCCTTTGTCTAAGTCTCCCAGTGTTCCCGTCAGTTGGTTCCAGTTTTTGCTTCCTTAGTCTAGCCACTCCTTGAGGACTTCTGTTCCCCCTTGCCTTGGGCAGTGTACCTTAGTTTCTCCTGTTGTTCAGTGCATGTGCACGGTGTTTTGTTTCTGGCCTGTGTGCCTATTTCCTCAGTATTTTTGCGTTGTAATAAACACTTCTGGATCCTGCTTCTGGTGTCCACCTGACATCATTCCTTAACAACTGGTTGATTACACCGAAACTGTGAACTGATTAGCATAATAATAATAATAACTGCAAGAGGTAATTAACAGGGTCCAAGCAACATGAGGCAATTATGAAGCAGTAAAGACACTTTGGATGAGATTTTGAAACAATTTCCTATCCATAGCACAGAATTATTCAACGTATTCTTTGCCCTGCAAGTTTCATAATGATCTGCGATTGCTCTACCTAAAAAATTGCTGCTGACAAGACTAGCTGCTGATGGCCATATTCTTTAAAATACCTTTTGTTAATTTCAAGGATTATTAGTGGTTTTGACACAGAAGCAGTATACACACAGTTAACAAGACTAATTAAACAGTTGAAAGGAATACAGCACCTTATAGTACCACCCATTTTATGACAGGAAAACTGAAGGAATCTAACAGTGTTGCTTGCCAGTTAATAGTGGGATTAATGAACTATGAACTTTAATTGAATGAATTTCAAGACCAGTGGGTGGAATGGTGCACAATGCCGCAGCCATACGGGTAGAGCAGAAATAAAAGGGAACTCTGCTCCATACATTAACAGACAGCCAGAAACAACAATATAATCTGTAGAACTTCAGGTTTGACAGTTCACTGTGGGATTACTCTGATGTTTAATATAAACCCACATCTGCTCCTCTGTCTGCGGGTATTATGTAAAATCTCAAGGGGTCATTGTGTAATATAATATCCTCTTGATGCGTTGGACACAAATTTTAACCCCAAATGGGTTAAGTCAGGCATTATGTCCACATATGGCCATGGTCTCCCATAATCCATTGGGGCATAGCCTATTCTGTTGTATTAATCCCTCCCTAAGGCCAGGGGAAATATACATCAATGTGAAGGCAACGTGGACCACAACTCTGCCCCACCGAGGTAAAAGGAAGTAAATCCATCAGTAGCCTTTTTGAGAATAATGCAAAAGTTTGTTTTTGCTTCTGCTCAACACAAAGAATATCCACTTTGCATGCGCCAAATCTCAGTAACTAGGGCGAATTTCTTCATGATCACGCTTCTACTAAATCGAGTACCACTGTCATGTATGTATGTATGTTATGTTGTCTCGGATCGAATTTGACAAAAAATGGATTTACTTCTTTTTGCCTTGGTGGGGCAGATGTAACAAAGAAACAAAATGTCATAGCAAGTCGTCCCACACAACTGAATTCTACAACTTCCAATTAATTTCTTTATTAATTTTAGAAATTAAATCTTTAAATTGAATTTGATGGTACTGTAATAGAAACCACTTTCAAGTGAATAACATTTTAAAGTGAATCCAACATTTTTCTTTTTCTTTTTTTAAGTGTAGGCCATTTCTAATCACCGACACCAGATGATTCAGTCAATTTTATGCTAAATGAAAGAGGTGATTGCAGGGACTTTATGGATCTCACAAAAATTGGGGTGATCAAACACGACGCTATGTCTACTGCAGCCTGACAATAATTCAGGACAATTGTGAGTTTGTTCGTGCGCTGTTTTTCTCAAAAAAAGGTGTGGTGAATGAACTTTTCCTCGATTTCAATGATTTCAACATTTTACGGTTGCTTCGTCTGTCAGCCAAACAGTAAATTATAATAAGCACATTTCAAACGAAATGTGGAGTTGTGTGTTTGATAACAAAAGTGAGACAGACGGGTTGCAGGTATTGTTTTCGTGGGTTAGTTCAGTTCAGAATTGATTTTTAATTGATTGAGATAATTGCGGGTAACAGGTTGATCCGTGCTGCACTTCCCCAAAAGTCTGAAGCGCTCCAAACATCCTTTCAATAGGGCAGAACAAGGCTAACGAAAATTAATGCAAGACTGACCAGAAACTAAGAATGCGTGTAATTATTATAAAAATCGCATTTATTATTAACACATGCTCATTTACACTCATTTCCTCAAGCATTTCTCTGTTTTCTTGGTGAAAATGGCGACAATGGTGTTTTCTGTGGTTCTTGATGACAATGCCAGTGCATTAACTAACTTGCGTTTCCTATTTTCGATTGTGTGGAAATTCATGCAGTTTTAGACATGATGTGCCTTGGTCTCCTGACTGCTAACCCTACGGGGGATCACCTTTAAGACTGCATGAATGGCAGAGTTAACTTACAAATTGGCCAGTATGAATCATACACATTCTTTGAGGAAACTATTAAATTGGAATAACACTCCTGTTCATTATGACCAAAGAACATGAAAACACAAGTTTTCTTTTAAAGAAATAAACAAGTCAGTAAATACATACAGTGGTGTCAAAAGTACATACATCCTTTACTTAAGTAGAAGTATAGGGTCTCGCCAAACTCCGAAAGTGAATGCGTTTCTCTGATAGCGCCATTACTAACCCGCACTAACCTGCACTTAAGGGTGTTTGTAAATATCTTGTCACATAATGCTAACATTATTAACCCGTTAGCGAGAATGCGAGTGTTTCTAGCTCTTGTAAATTCCTTCCTAAGCTTTCCCTAATTAATTTCAAGTTTAAAGCTATACTTTCCTTTGCTGTTTTCGTGGTGCTTTTTTACTCGTCACGTTCAGATCATCTCAATCTAAACTGTCTAGCTTGCGTGATTGTCTCGAGTCATTATTGTTTACCCGGTTCTCGTGTAATTGTGTTATTAATCTCATGTGTTTCTGTTTCCACCTAAGATTGCCTTCCGTATCCCCCGCCTCCTCCCATGTGTATTTAAGCAGGAAAGATGGTCGAGTCCGTCCAGACGGGACTTTGTTTGCTTCCCTGAGTTTTCCCCAGCCTCGTGTGCCCTCGTCTTGTCCGCCCTTTGTCTAAGTCTCCCAGTGTTCCCGTCAGTTGGTTCCAGTTTTTGCTTCCTTAGTCTAGCCACTCCTTGAGGACTCCTGTTCCCCCTTGCCTTGGGCAGTGTACCTTAGTTTCTCCTGTTGTTCAGTGCATGTGCACGGTGTTTTGTTTCTGGCCTGTGTGCCTATTTCCTCAGTGTTTTTGCGTTGTAATAAACACTTCTGGATCCTGCTTCTGGTGTCCACCTGACATCATTCCTTAACAACTGGTTGATTACACCGAAACTGTGAACTGATTAGCATAATAATAATAATAACCGCAAGAGGTAATTAACAGGGTCCAAGCAACATGAGGCAATTATGAAGCAGTAAAGACACTTTGGATGAGATTTTTGAAACAATTTCCTATCCATAGCACAGAATTATTCAACGTATTCTTTTTGCCCTGCAAGTTTTCATAATGATCTCGATTGCTCTACCTAAAAAATTGCTGCTGACAAGACTAGCTGCTGATGGCCATATTCTTTAAAATACCTTTTGTTAATTTCAAGGATTATTAGTGGTTTTGACACAGAAGCAGTATACACACAGTTAACAAGACTAATTAAACAGTTGAAAGGAATACAGCACCTTATAGTACCACCCATTTTATGACAGGAAAACTGAAGGAATCTAACAGTGTTGCTTGCCAGTTAATAGTGGGATGAATGAACTATGAACTTTAATTGAATGAATTTCAAGACCAGTGGGTGGAATGGGGCACAATGCCGCAGCCATACGGGTAGAGCAGAAATAAAAGGGAACTCTGCTCCATACATTAACAGACAGCCAGAAACAACAATATAATCTGTAGAACTTCAGGTTTGACAGTTCACTGTGGGATTACTCCTGATGTTTAATATAAACCCACATCTGCTCCTCTGTCTGCGGGTATTATGTAAAAATCTCAAGGGTCATTGTGTAATATAATATCCTCTTGATGCGTTGACACAAATTTTTAACCCCAAATGGGTTAAGTCAGGCATTATGTCCACATATGGCCATGGTCTCCCATAATCCATTGGGGCATAGCCTATTCTGTTGTATTAATCCTCCCCTAAGGCCAGGGGAATATACATCAATGTGAAGGCAACGTGGACCACAACTCTGCCCCACCGAGGGCAAAAAGGAAGTAAATCCATCAGCAGCCTTTTTTGAGAATAATGCAAAGTTTGTTTTTGCTTCTGCTCAACACAAAGAATATCCACTTTGCATCGCCAAATCTCAGTAACTAGGGCGAATTTCTTCATGATCACGCTTCTACTAAATTGAGTACCACTGTCATGTATGTATGTATGTTATGTTGTCTCGGATCGAATTTGACAAAAAATGGATTTACTTTTTTTTTTGCCTTGGTGGGGCAGATGTAACAAAGAAACAAAATGTCATAGCAAGTCGTCCCACAACTGAATTCTACAACTTCCAATTAATTTCTTTATTAATTTTAGAAATTAAATCTTTAAATTGAATTTGATGGTACTGTAATAGAAACCACTTTCAAGTGAATAACATTTTAAAGTGAATCCAACATTTTTCTTTTTCTTTTTTTAAGTGTAGGCCATTTCTAATCACCGACACCAGATGATTCAGTCAATTTTATGCTAAAATGAAAGAGGTGATTGCAGGGACTTTATGGATCTCACAAAAATTGGGGTGATCAAACACGACGCTATGTCTACTGCAGCCTGACAATAATTCAGGACAATTGTGAGTTTGTTCGTGCGCTGTTTTTCTCAAAAAAAGGTGTGGTGAATGAACTTTTCCTCGATTTCAATGATTTCAACATTTTACGGTTGCTTCGTCTGTCAGCCAAACAGTAAATTATAATAAGCACATTTCAAACGAAATGTGGAGTTGTGTGTTTGATAACAAAAGTGAGACAGACGGGTTGCAGGTATTGTTTTCGTGGGTTAGTTCAGTTCAGAATTGATTTTTAATTGATTGAGATAATTGCGGGTAACAGGTTGATCCGTGCTGCACTTCCCCAAAAGTCTGAAGCGCTCCAAACATCCTTTCAATAGGGCAGAACAAGGCTAACGAAAATTAATGCAAGACTGACCAGAAACTAAGAATGCGTGTAATTATTATAAAAATCGCATTTATTATTAACACATGCTCATTTACACTCATTTCCTCAAGCATTTCTCTGTTTTCTTGGTGAAAATGGCGACAATGGTGTTTTCTGTGGTTCTTGATGACAATGCCAGTGCATTAACTAACTTGCGTTTCCTATTTTCGATTGTGTGGAAATTCATGCAGTTTTAGACATGATGTGCCTTGGTCTCCTGACTGCTAACCCTACGGGGGATCACCTTTAAGACTGCATGAATGGCAGAGTTAACTTACAAATTGGCCAGCATGAATCATACACCTTCTTTGAGGAAACTATTAAATTGGAATAACACTCCTGTTCATTATGACCAAAGAACATGAAAATACAAGTTTTCTTTTAAAGAAATAAACAAGTCAGTAAATACATATGGTGATTACATCTAACCAACATGAAGATTTTTTGCCTTTGCGGTCCTTATACTGTATTAAAATTATGAAAATAAACTGGAATACAATGTTATTCTAAATTCTACAAGTGTCTTGTTTTATTTCAGCCATTCCCTCCCTCTGTGAAGCTGAAATCTCGAATTATAATGCCTTAAGTAGGGTAACGCATAAAAAGCTAGACTTGACTTCTGCACATAGGGGTTAAAGCAAATGAATAAAACATTTTATTGAATTTATTATTTACTCCCCTTAATATTTGATTAAAAAGAAAGCTGTGTGTTTAACTGCCGGTTGATTATACGTTTTGTTGGAAAACATGTTAATTAAGAACAATAATTGAAAACAGGTTAATCCATTTCAAGGGATATTTCAAGGGATGCTTTCCGCCCTCCCGTTTTCTGTCAGCAGCCACCACTGGTCTTGAAAATTCTATATACATTTTGCCCCCAATCCTTTTTGTTAGGATACTGCAACTGAATGCATCAGTAAAGCAGGGGGGTATTCCATCAAGCAGGCTAAAGGAAAATCCAGACTTAAATGGCCAAGTCTGGCTTATGATAGCGAGAGTTCAGTTTCATCAAAGTGGCTGAGATTAGCCCCACATCGGTAACCATGGAAACTATGGTTCTGGCTAAGCCTGATACATCCAGCTACGCTCAGATTTCTGTTCCATCAACTTGAGCCACATCTCTGTTCCATCAAGGTGGTTAATGTGAATCTCAGCCTAGTAACCATGGTGATTTAAGCTGCAGGGCAATCCTGACCTGTAGCAGGTTTAAGGTGGGGATCAGCTCCATCTATGTTCAAAGAATGTCCAATAGACTGGAACAGACACCCAAAAGACAGTTCTGCCAGTGCATTTACACACTTACAACTGTCATGTAATGATAAAACATGTGAAACATAAATATAATTCATTAAGAAACATTAACTATTCAAAAATAAATAAGATCATTCCAATAAAGGCAAAATAAAACTTTAAAAAAATTAATAAAATTCCAATTGGCCAGCAAATCATATAAAATTTTCGCCGCAATCAGTTGATAAATGTGGTATCACTTTCGAAAATAAATAAATAAATTTGGTGAATATCAGTAAGCCTATCTACATTCATTTTGTCCCTTTAATGCGGGATATTTTTATTATAAAATAAAACCAATTGAATGATCTCTGTGTCACTTATGCATTTTGCCGGTTGACGATATTCTGCCAGGCCACCTCCCTCGCCCTGTTGATGGCAGCAGTGTTCCCTTTCCTTGTGATAATTTCCCGATAATCCTCATAAATCCCCATAAAGAGGGTTTGCTCCGCTGAGGAGAGTGCAGAGACGGGGTGCTCTGGTAGGGTGAAAGGTGCGAATTTCGAAAGTATAGCATTTTGTTTGATTATTAGATAGTTGTCTTTTGCTGAAATTTTGAATTTCAAACAAGTGGAGAGTGATGAGGTGGAAGGGGGTAAAAAGAAAAAGAACAAGAGGCTCCTCAGAGCCTGTACTCGGGCCGGGTCTAGGCCTGGTCCAATCCATAGATATATATATTTAGAACACTAGATTGCTGATGCTGTAATATTTACATTATCCAAAGTGAAGCACCCGGCCGCCATATTGATACACCCAACTTCTCCATAAAAATGAATGGTTTCCTATGAGGCCAATTTCAAATAAGTCAATATAAGCATTAAAATGGCGAGATGTGCGGCTGCCTTTTGCAGCAATAGTCATTTGAAGGGCTGTAATAAAACGTTTGACGCGTAAGTTAACGTAGAAATGCAAATTTGTTACTTTAATAGAAAAAATCGCGTTCACTTGCTAGCTCGCTAATTAGCCGTCCCATTGACTTAAACAGACCGCAGACTAAAACAAACGCTAGCCATCGATAACGGTCTCCAGCAAGCTACCTTGGTACCCTTACCGTCGCGGGACAGCATTGACTAAGCAGTCAATAAAATGAACAAGGTGGCTAACTAGCTAGCTACTTGTAATTGACATTCAAGGACAATATTTCTTACCTGCATAATATTTAAAACAATGGACAAGTCGCTTTGTCTGTTTATACAGAGTTCCAAAAGACAAGGAGGGGAGAAAGGCTTGGTTGTTAGAAATCAGGAGTAAAAAACCTTTCTCTATCCCCTCGATCCGTGCTGTGCAGTGATTATTTTTTGAGAGCAGTGTTATAATGGGAGAGGGGCAAAGATGACGCTTAGTAAAGGAGTAGCCAGAGTTAACTAGCGTTTCCTTTTAACAACGTTGGCATTAGCCATATGATTCAGTATGAACAATTCGGTCAACAGCATATATGCTCAATCAGGGTACAATGAAGTGAGAAACCAGAGAGTAATTTGATAACGTATACGGACATTCATCGACGTTGCTTCTAACGGCGAAAACTGCCAAGCAATTATCTTATCAGACGGTCATTAAAAGCCTCGGTCACCTTAACTGAACTTTTGTGCTCGCACACCGAGTAATATTTCGATCTTCCCTTCAGTAAGTGTGCCGCTTTCCATCCTCCAAAAAAAGCACATATTTAGGGAGAGAAAATGTTGCTCTGCACAGCGATACCAAAATCACCCCGACTCGCACGCAAGAATTTTTCAAAATATAATTTTACAATAGGCGAAAATGAATGGGAGTGTACGTGCGAATTTAACTTCCCGGTGTATACGCCCCTCGACCAGATGCTTCACTTGAGCGTACCCTATCAGCAATGTAGTGTTCTATATGTATATCTATGGGCCAATCGCGAAACCTCGCGCATGCATGAGCAGGACAATGGCGACCCCGAGAGAGAGAGAAAAAAAAAGAAGATCTGGAGCCGAAACTTAGACTTGTGGCCTACCCAACCGGCCCGAGTAATAAAGGAAGTGGCAATGAAACTGATGTAGGGCAGTTTTTTGTAGGGATGAAGGTGGTAGGAAAGAGATGGGAA
Organism: Gymnothorax javanicus; assembly: GCA_029692085.1. Taxonomy (NCBI): domain Eukaryota; kingdom Metazoa; phylum Chordata; class Actinopteri; order Anguilliformes; family Muraenidae; genus Gymnothorax; species Gymnothorax javanicus. Next base: position 141,771,336 of record CM056194.1, read on the forward strand.
AACAATCGTGTATTCAGTGATAATCACTTTGTCGGGAAGTTTGTCAAAAATGGAACTGGGGACGTAAAGGATGGCAGGGTATGTAGAAGTAGAATTGTGATAATTGAATGTAGGACGACGAAACAAGGCAAAAGCAGTTAAAATAAAATAATTTGATCTTTTTCAAATTACGTCTTAAAATGAATCAGCGGCCAACTAAGACGGGTGTTACTGGAGATGTCCCTTTTTCCGTTAAAATTGGGGTTTTTTTTGGAAGTAGAGGGAGTTTGTGCAGCTTGGCGCATATCGAGACGGGAAGGAGCAAGACAGTATGGTGGTATTGCTTCAATTCGAAAAAGTTACCGGACAAAATATTTTTGAACTACGTGACTTATGTGGTGAGGGCTTATGAGAGGGTGCCACTACATTGCTTCTGGAGCCAAGAATGTTGCCGCAGTTTGTGGGGAAAAGACATTTAGACATTTACATTTTTGGCTTTCATTGCAATGGTCATTAATTGCGCAACAAAAATTGAATCTAAGACGGAAAGAATTAGGATGGTGGTCCATGCGGGGAGGGAATTTCTTGGAATTATGGAAGTGAAGGGAGAAATCCAAGAAATTTTAGAAAAAGGTTTAGGCGAGAGCCAAATGCAATTAGTTGTGTAGGCTACAGTCATGTTTCGAGGAAGTTCGGCGCTAGGGAAATAGAATAAAAATTGTTGAAAAAGAGAACTGTGGATTAGTTTTTTTTTTTATATATATATATATTGAGATAGTTACTCTAGACCTTACGTCACCATTGTGCGTGGCAGTAATGCACCTTAACGTTGGTTTTAAAACCCTGAAAAAACCAAAAAGAAGAAGAGGAGCAAGCCTCCGCTAGTTCCTTTCCCTTGCTTTGAGTCATTTTGCGACATTTTCGGCACTCGGTTAGTGTGGGCTTTTTATGTTCTCTGGGCACGTGCACGAAGTGCGGCTGAGCAGATGAGGCTCGAATTAGCGTCAGTTGGAGCTAGTTTATTTCACTTGATGGAACGGGTCGAGGCTAGATAGGGAGTTGGTGCTAATTCAAGCCTCAGGATTACGCCTTAGTCTGGATGTTCTTAGCTACGTTCATGGAATCCCCCCCAGGTCCATTCACGCTGGTGTCAACGATCTGCACCTCTGTGCAAACGGATTAACCAGACCGAACCCCCTGGATCGCAAAACGCAACTGGGAAAAAATAGAAATATATAATTATTTTTTAATTCTTCATGTTTGAACTGATATAGTGCAGTGTAGCTTGCGTTTTAGTTTAGCCACAAGCTATACGCACACAATGCCAGAAAATAAAATATGTTGCCTCTCAAATGTGGCTTAATTTGTCTGTTATGAGCTTTACAATTGGGAACATCAAAAGGAGATAATTTAAAAATGGTGGGCATTAAACAGTTAATGGAATTCCGAAGGTCAATTAAAACATAGCAATAAAGAAACTAAGCAGTCATGTATGACTCACAAGTCTTAAAACAAAGTATATGGTAGTTAAAGTATGCATGTTGCCATTTAGTACATAGAGGATGGTTTTTGGTACATAGAAGATGTTCAGTGTCAATTTTAATATGTATATATGTGCTCTTTCTCTGCACTGATAATGTATAATTAAACTGAGTCCCTCATGATCCCAGCACCCCTCCATTCATCACATCAACACATCCATTTCTTTCAAGGTTAAGCTCTAGCTGCCTTCGTCATCATTAAGTTGTTGCTGTGGCAACCTCTGCTGTTCAAAAGTTGTCCCCATGATTCTGTTCTTCTCAAATCACATCCACATGCAATCCCACAATCACTGACTATTATGGCTAATTTTTGTACACTTCTCAAAGTAATGTCTAAGACTAAAGACCTTCAGAGATAAAAGGAAGTAAGCTCATATTTAAAGCATTTCCTGTTGTGCCAGTACACCTTCACTTTGGAGCTCAAGTGATCACCGTGCATTGTGAAATCTAAACAGGCTTGAAGCTTTACTCTAGTCCCAATCTAGCAGGAAATTCACATAATGGCTGTTTGCCAGGCCATACCTGCAAGCAGTGTTGGGAAGGGATGCTGTCTAATTAATTTCTTTAAAAAAATTAAACCTTGTAAAAGAAATTGCATGCCCGCTCTGTAGCTTTAACTCCTCAATATTCTCTGCACATTAGTAAATGCTTAATTTCTGAGAGGAAGTCCCTCAATCCCAATCAATACAATGATGTCACTTCACACTTTCAACGTCTGATTATTTCCTCTTCTTCTACCCTGGAAATCCAGTGGAACGTTTTTCATTGACCAATCTTTGGAATCAAGCCCAGATAAAAATGAAATGAAAAGCCATGGATTTTGTCACTTCACAGTTGTCGCAGTCCGTTCACAGCGCTCTTAGGTTTTTGAAAAATAGATTTCTCAAGTAATGGAAGACTGTTAAGAAAGCAAAACCCACTTCAAGGTTTGATTTACATCTAGAAAACAAAGAATTTGCTATTCGTGCTTAGAACCAGTCAGATTTGTTCGTAGAAACTCTTCGTCTTTATTAAGTGAAACATAACCTTTTGTGACAGCTATTTGTTGAAGCCTTCCTCTTTATGTGCTTAATTTGAACAAGCTTCCAAGCCTACTCAGGGTCCAGGATTGGGACCACGTTTAAGTTAACCCAGTTCCAGTAAGCTCCTTTGTCCAATTTAATTGCAACAAACTCCCAAGCATAAAGAGGGCAGGGGGGGCATGTCCACTCCCAGGCCTGTGACCGTACCAGGGCAGAAGTCAGGTGGGGAATCCCCCTTGAAAAAGCAGGACGGCTTGACAGAAGAACCGAAGGCTTTAGCTGGAATGCAATCCCAATGCTGGAGACCGCTGAAGGCTTGGGAGCTATTCCTAATAAACTGACTCAGAAGAACAGGCAGGAACAATGGATTGACAAGAGCGCGGTCCCAATCCTGGAGACCAATATAAAGACTTGGGAGCTTGTTCCTATTAATAAGACTCCAAAGCAGTCCCATAGCCAGAACTATCTGGATGGGGGGGCAGTCACTTTTCACGGGGGGCCCAGACTTTGAACATGGTTGGAAATGTCTGTGGACATTTACGGGGTAAAAATGCAAATACCACTTTGTGACAAGAGAATCCCTCATATTATGCAAAAACTTGTTAATTAGACTCTTAACAGAAGAGGGTTCACTCGATGTCTGCGTCGAAGTGCATCACTGCATAGCATGAGCATATTCAAATATAACGTTAATGAATAAAAAGAACATTGCTGAAGCAAAAGTGGATTAGGTTCACCAAATGCTACAACATAACAAGCCTGTGTTTAAATGTGTTTATAATCTGTCCTTAGCAGCGTGAGCATCGTGTCTTTTACCCACAGCTTTCTAAACGCACTCTGCAACACGCACCCACAGTTTTTACACCACTGTAGCTACTCACAAGCCTCTGTTGCAGATGTCTTATGTGATCCGCTTTGCTCACACACCAACATCTGCGCACTGCAAGGTTTTGTGTTCCGTGACATAGTGGCATTAAGCAAAATAAGCCATTCAGAATGCTTGTTATATGAGCCCCTAAGAACCATATTGGGCCATCCCGCACTTTTGGCGAAAATCAGTTGAGGTTGTGAGCATGTGCAGAAAACTGAGATCTACATTTCCTAAATGGGCCAACCCAATCTTCCCACATGGATTGTTAATACAAGAAACGTCTTCTCTGGCCCTTACATATGCACTGCACTACCTTAGCCATAATAGGCCATCCCACAACCTTCCCATAATTCATTGTAAACATGGAGGCTAGGTATCTCACTGATGAGTTGCATCCTATGATTGATGATGATGGTGAAGTGGAAGATGACAGAGACCCAGAGTTTGTCCCAAATGAATCAGAAGATCATGGTTCCTCTTCAGAAGGAGGTAGGTTTCAAAATAATGATTATGCATCAAAACCTTCATGAAATTTTATATATTTTTGAGTTTGTAACATATGTATGTTTTTTTGTTGCCAGTTGCTCAGATGACAGAGGAAGCTGGCAACTTTGAGTCCCATTTTTCCTTGTCCCCAAATTGGCCGGTATTTCTTAGGGGCTCATATGATAATCCTTTCGCATTTTCCTTGTCAAATATTAATAACAAAAATAGCGGGTACAGAAACCCCTAAAAAATTCTTTAATAATGACATTTGTTTTATTTGAAATAAGAATCGGATCGAAGCAAGAGGAAAATACGCGTATATGGAAAAGCCAACTCCATGTTCCTTCAATTATAAGCAGTGTTCTTTCTATGAATAATGCTGTATATTCCTCAAGCAAACTTTTTGTGTGCCTTACGGAATGCAACTGTTTATTAGAAATGTTATCAATAAAAAGACAACTGGATGAGACCATAAAGGAAATCAAGCGACTTTACAATGATAGCGACTGGCTCCGCGTCAACTGCCTCCCTACCGATGCGCTGACCGAAGTGCACTGCTCTACAGCTGAAGAGCTTGTTTTCGGGAAAACTTCAACACGAAAGGAGCTTGGAAAAATTCCTCCTTTTGAACATTTTCAACATGGTGGTGTTGGTTGGCTGTCGTTGCAGACATTTTATGTGGTTCGCTTCCCTCCCATGCTCCCACCATATATGCACACGTCATTGGCCAGCTCCAGAAATTTCAGTTTCTTGGAACACAAAACTCGAGTGCGCAGACGTTGGTGTGTGAGCGAAACGAACCATATAAGATATCAAAGGAAGAAGTCCTGGAGCACACAGTTATATAAGGCGATTTATTAAGGTGCAGGTGACTAACGTTTCGACACAAGGTCTTCTTCAGAGTCAAACTGATGCGCTGATGCGCGTCTTTCCATCGTATTTGAACCATATAAGATGTCTGCAATGGAGGCTATGCACTCACTGCAAAAACAGCCACAGGCGACGAGGCTTTATTTTTGCAGTTAGAATTATGACCAACATTAAGCCACTTTCGTAAATCTATCATCACCATACATGCATACTAATGCTAGCTTCCAATTGGGTAAATGAGTGACCTACTCACCAAAGAAATCCTGACTGGTTACAAAGAATTGATGGTTGAAAATCATTTTGCAGTCCAATTTTTTAATATTTATTTTACCCCAGCAGGCAAAGTTGCCTGTGTTATGAAGGCTCGTATGTGTTTGTTATTTAAAAAGCGATCATGCTTGCTGCTTAGAGTGTCTCAAGCTCTTCAGGCCCAACTCCCGGGAATCCTAGCGTAATGGAATTTTTCGTCACGCACCGTGGCCTTCCACCTTTACAATCAATAAAATCCTCGATTTGAATAAAGTTATGCATCACATTAAATGCTAACACACACGCAATGAATACAAATGTGGTATGAATGAACAATAAAGTAATGTAATATGTTTTGTTTTAACCTTGTGAGTTAACCATTTCCAAATTAACACAAACCAAACAGCAGGCTAATTCATGAAGAGGACTTACACTTGTCAAATTATTTGCCAAATTTGTGGTTGTATGTTGGTGGAATGCAGGAGAATATTTTGCAAGATCAACATTTTGATAATGAGTTGCCAACATGGCTTTTCAATCATTTTTTTCATTCAATTTTTGGATTTTACAACGCTCTTGTGTTAGCTAGCCTATCAGGCATGTTTTAATTGGGAGGCAGAAACAATCCTTTAACCCACCAACCTAATTTTACAAAAGTATGAGACAAATATTATTAAAATAGCCTTATCTTTCTCTGCAACTGTGCAGAAATACCTAGTTTAACACTAGAACAGCCGACAATGCAGTACCTCCTAGAACGGCCGTGAGGTCATTTTGACCTCCCACCGCTGCGGGCTTTATGATTGCAACTTAGAAGTCTGTTACTGGAACAGTTGTTAATTATTTTAAAATAGCATGTAAAAAAAAGAAGAAAAAAACATCTTTTTTTTATTTTGCCACATTAGGTTTATTTTATTTTAATAATATAAAAATGTAAATTCATTGCTTGCTCTGTTTATATTGATGGAATAGTATAAAAGTTAGCACTTCAGAGCTTGGCTTTGTTGGCAATTATGGCTATTTTGAAATGTTTCATAACCTTTGGACTTGAAATTATGCTGTGAAACCTGAGCATTATGAGGTGAATAAACATCCAGTTTAGGTGACCTCCCTGGCATCAGAGGCTTGGTTTTCCCAGCAGGGGTGATCCTTTTACGGGGTGGGTCGGGTGATGACAGTCAGGTTCAAAATCAGAGGCGGATTCACTGGACCAAGACACATCACTGAGCCCTGATATTTCTTCTCCATCCGGCTGACGCACATATCCTGATGCTTTGCCAAAGCCTGACTTACATTCATCCGTTTCCTCAGATCCATTTCCTTTTCTGGTAGTTTGCCCGACTAACTCAATAAACAAAATCACCAAGAGAAAAGCCCTGTAACAATCCCAATTTCTGTCAGCAAAATGGGAGAACAAACTGATTCTGACCTCATGATAGCAACTGGTTTATATACGCACCTGCACACTATTCAAGAAGTAACTAAATGCATTGTTAGGCAACCAAGATGCAGTTGACTGCCTTGCATTGCTGTCAGTGCATGAATGTGTTGTATAAATGGGCATATGTGAGGTATTAAGCTACTGTCAAGTGCTTTGAGCTGTCTATCTGACTAGCTATATAGTCAGCCTAGCCAGGGGTGCGTTTCCCAAAAGTGTAGTTGCTAACTAAATTAGCAACTTACATAGTTTGTCCATTCACAGTCAATGGGTGCAACTATGTCAGTTAGCATCAGTGATTTCGGGAAATGCATCTCAGGCTGACTATATAGCCTAGCTATACAGCTGGACTTTATGGTCCATTTACGGTGTTTTGCATTAGGAGTAATGGAGGTCTAAATGACCTCTTGGCCGTTCTAGGTAGAATCAGTGATTTTTTCTGTCTCTTTCATTTCAGAATCCCCATAACTCATAAGTTGATAAATAACACCATTTTAGGAAAAGTCACTGGCTGGGAGACATAGGGTTGTTATTCAAACAGAGTTATGTGCAGTTTAAAACCCGCCATCAGAGTGAATGTGAGGCATAGTTGTAAAGTGCTTTGGGGTCATATCATGTGACTAGAAAGCGCTATATAAAATGCAGTCCATTTACCATTTACCATTTAAAAGTTAAACAATATAAATGGCCTTCATGCAAAAAAGTTATTCAGCAATCGAATGTTGATTTACAATTCGTTCATAAACGCTTTTAAGGAAGCCTTGAACTACATGATAGCCAGCCCCAATTTCAAAATAGATTTATTAATAGCACAATGAATAACACCCTAATGCTGCCCACATTGATTCCAATGAGCAATTTTTGCTAACTGGACCACATGAAAAAAATAAAATAAAAATCTAGAAAGTGAATAATCGGGTAATCTTTCAGGAAATTGTCAAGAAACTATGCTGCATTTCTGCACCAGCAGTCTTTTATCTGAAATGTAATCACAAATGCAAAATATACATATTTTATATTCTATTTATGGGGGGGCATTGCACCCCAATGACCCCCCTTAGTGAAGGGCCTGCTTCAAAGAGTAAATACGTTTTTCTTTACAACATTCATCCTTGGATTGCACTCTGTAGCTGTGTCTTGTTCCTTGTCTGGATCATAATAGATTGGTTTTCTCAGGATTCTGAAATAACCAGACTCCACATGTTAATATGGAACCAAAACAAGAAGAAACCGAACCAGTGACTAACCAGCTTTTGAAGCTCAGACTTTGCTGGACTTTATACCGGTATCAAGGCAACATATTTATGAGTCTCTCTAGTCAATTCCTTTGTATATCTGTCAACCTCAACCTGCTTTTACAAAAAAAAAAAAGAAATTGTATTCACTGGACAAAAGGAAGTGTGGTTTTGATTGCTACCCCAAGATTAAAAAAAATAGCAAGGTGATTAATACAAGTCTTGCTTTTCTTAAACACAAAAGATTGGGACTGCTGCATTGCAAAGGTCATACTCATTGCAAATTCCAATCATTCCATTCCAACCTGATATGTTCCTCATGGTCAAGATGTGAAGATAACAGCACACACAAAAAAGTTGAATTACTCCATGCCTGATGGGTCAAAAATGTGACACTACGGTCCTCTTCATAACATGTGATCTGAGGGTCAGTAATTTTGTCTGATGTCTGAACACATTGTCTAGTTACAAGAAAAGCAGAATAAGGCTAAAGACATCAAGGCATCGCAGTCTCCAGCAGCTGATTTCTCAGTTGTGAGTATGAAACTCTGGAGGAATTTGTGATTAATTTGGGATGTAGCGTCCGTTAATTCCTAATAATGGACACCTCAAAGGGCGTTATCTGGCTTATACCATGGTCACTTCCCAAAGACAAAAATGAAGACCGTTAACTTATGTCTTCTTGCATTTTACAATGAAAGTCTAAAGTTTTTCTTGGGCTGTAACTGTTTCCCTGTTGCTATGGTTACTAGATACAGGCTTATACTATGTAGCTAGTGCATTAATCTTGAACAATGAACAGATGGTTTTCCTGGAACGATGTAGTTTGTGTCCATGTATCGGAAATTAATGGAGTGCCTGCAGCCAATCAGAATCAAGCAGTCACTCAGACCAGAGTATAATAGATAATAATACATCCCTCTCATCTTTGCAGACTATTATTCATAATCCTGGAGCAACACTGTGCAAGGACTCTGACATTGTTAAAAATGAGCATTGTGGCACAGACTTCACATGAGGGGATCAGTAAGGGAAGTGTGGCTTGTGCCTTCTGAAATAATTGGCACCCCTGGTCAATAAGAGAAAAACAGCTGGTGAATGGCTTGCTTTTTATTCTCTTGGCTATGGAATCAGATCTGTATCAAAAAATTATCGAACAAAACTTTTTAGATATCAAACAAAAATTTCAAAATTGAGGGAGAATATTACTAACTGAAGAAACAAAAGTGACCTAAGAGGTAAAACTTATAAGTTGCAAACAAATTATTTTTATGATGGAGTAAACCATTGGTCTTCTTGTTGTTTGATAAATTGTGCTTTCGTTCACAGTGGCCTCTGCTGCTTTCGCAATTATCAGATTTGCTTCTATGGTCCCAGCTCTCTCGTTTGCGCTTCTTGATTTTTGCTTGCAATTCTGCCGCAAACCTCTCGATGGGCAGGATTTTTTGTGTGGTCTGACCTCATTGGCTAATGCAATTTTGGGGCTCAGATCCTGGAGTAATAAATCCAACCATAGAATGTAGCCAGGAGTCTCACTTCGGACTCCATTCACAAGTGAATCACACCAGCGATGAAGGAAATATTATGATGGCTGATGAAGGGAATCAATGTGTGCCCTTGATTCGTTGCTGTGGCCTAAAACAATCTGATAGTGCATAACACATCGTCTTTAGCTGCTGTTGTTGCCAAGCAACTCAGGAAGATTGTAACAGAATGTGGGCTACCGTCCTGCAATTTACTGAGCTGGGGTATGTTTCCCAAAGGTGTAGCTAGTTGCTAACTCTTTTAACTATTTCCACTGTCTGGTTCAAACTAAGCTTTTGGGAACTGTACCCCTGAACTGTAACTGTAAATGTACGTTAGTTTGCTTTAATGCTTTTGTGTACGTGAATACGCAAATAATATACAATCATTAATATAAAATCGCCAAACAAAAATTGTTCCCCACTTCCATACGTTTCCATTGAAGGACGGTGCTCTGTCGCATGCAGAATTTAATTAGTTGTATCTGGACCTAATTTTCGTTGACCAGGTGGATAGGCCTACATGTTGAAGATAAAGGCCTATGGAATTTTCCCAAGATTAAATTTAGCAAAATATAAAGTACAGGGGAGGCACATGCTGTAGATAAATTGTGCATATAAATGTTATTGACTTGATTACATGGCCTTCAAATCCTTCCATCAACCACGCATCTGCTGTGTTTAAATAGTGCTGCACACTGCAGACGGATGGTTAATAGTACACCCTATCTCGACTATGAAAATGAAATACCAAGCTGCAAGTTAAAAGCAGATATAACCTCAGCACTAAACTGAAGCATAAGTTACTGATTACGGCAATGCGGGGCCTTTTTTAATAAGGCTAATGCAAGCTGTCTACGATTGCAGTTGCAGGTTTAGAAGCTGAATCCATATTGGAATTAATATTCAAGTCCAGAAAATTTCACGAAAGTTGGCAGTAGGCTTATTCATTAAATTGGCTATTGTTTCATAAACATAATACAGACAGGGTAACAAAAGACAAGTTGTCAATGTCAATGGGCTTTTTTAAATGAACTAGTTAAGAGATATAATTGCACAATATAGCCTGCACTGCATGTCATTTTCCAGAAAAATAAAATTATGTTAATTAACTACATTACTTTATATTTGACTGTGTTTAATCCCAGCAAGGGAAATTCTGAAGCCGTCACAATTCATTTCCAATATGTATCCAGCTGGACGATAAAAATGAGGTCCAGATACAAGTATTTAAATCCTGCTTGCCAGTGGTTTGTGACAGAATTGCAAGCAAAAATCAAGAAGCGCAAACGAGAGAGCTGGGTCCATAGAAGCAAATCTGATAATTGCGAAAGCAGCAGAGGCCACTGTGAACGAAAGAACAATTTATCAAACAACAAGAAGACCAATGGTTTACTCCATCATAAAAATAATTTGTTCGCAACTTATGAGTTTTACCTCTGAGGTCACTTTTGTTTCTTCAGTGAGTAATATTTTCTCTCAATTTTGAAATTTTTGTTTGATATCCAAAAAGTTTTGTTCGATAATTTTGACACAAATCTGATTCCACACTTGGCCTTTCACTCAAAATTTTAATGAAAATCTTACCTTTTCTTTGATGTTAAATTATTGAAATAAAATGATAAATGTTGACAACAAATTTTTAACAAATTCTCCAAAACTTGTGTGCCATAATTATTGGCACCCATAGTAAATTTCATGACTGAAATCTAACTGTCTTCAGTTCACCTCTTTGATTGGGAACATGAAAGTGGTCAACCATGACTTCCTGTTTCACTGGGGTATGCAAATGATGGGACATTGGCCAAATTCTCTGAATCATTCATCATTTGGGAACAGACCTGAAAACACAACAAATTTAGATGTTAAAGGTATCCTGAGTAGGATTTTCCTAAAAAAGAGTGCATAGACTCAAACAAAAATAATTCCCCTCAGTAATCAGTTATGACCCAATTGAAGTATGTAGCGGTGTCTGTATCTCCAGAGACTCAGCCGTCGCCTGTATTTTCTTACTTTTCTTTGTACGGAAGGTTTCCGGACATCAATCTTTGGGGAGTTGGCATGTAGCCCTCGCCAAGTATAACTGTACAGGGTGTCAGGGCCAGACATAGCACTGCTCTGCAGCATAGCGCCTCTCATGTCACCATGCAAGGAAAGCGGGGCCAACTTTGAATGTTCCCTTTTCGATCCGCAACCAGTGAATCCAACTCAGTTTACCGTAAAGAATCAGCCCTGGAAGGGAATGTGTGTATAAATTGACCCCATGCATCATGAGGAGGATAGTTTAACCGGCAAAGGAATCTCCAAGGATCACAGATGGAATGTAGAACAGGGGTCAGACAGTCTCCATCACTACCATCAGATGCCACCGACATCACCCTTGCCAAAAAAAAGCCTCTGAGGTCAATCAAAAACAAATAAAAGTGCCATCAGTTTGCCAAATATTGCAAAGAATTTCGATGGGACCGGTTCATATGGGCAGAGGAGACCAAAATTGCAATAAACATCAAGGGTGGGTTTAGCATACGCAGAAAAATAGATAGATACATTGTAGATAGATAGATAGATAGATACAGAAAAACATCTCATTCCTGTTGTGAAGTATGGTAGTAGATCTTTGTTATGAGGATGTTTTTCTACCAAAGCCCCTAGACATCTTAAGATACATGGTATCATGGACTGCATCAAATACCAGCAAATTTTAAATGAAGACAGAACCTCTGCCAGGAATCTTAAAATAGTCCGTGGTTGCACCTTCCAGTAGAACAATGATCCAGAGCAAACCTCAAAATCTGCACAATTATAGTTCACCAATTGCAGAATAAAGATTTGCCCATGGCCATCACCATCCCCTGACCTACACCCCGTGAAAAATTTGTGGGATGAGCTGAAGAGGAGAGTTCACAAGCGTAACATCACATTCCCTGACACAGTGTTCCCAAACAGAATATTTCCCAGAATAACACAATCCCACCACAAGCTTTTCCTCTTCCGAAAGTGCATCCTGGTACCATCTCTTCCCGAGTTAAATGGTGTACGTTTACCCAGCCGATAGACATGATGTAAGAGAAAACGGGATGCACTAGAAAGGGCGCACCTCCTGGTCTGTAGCTACAAAGCACTTTGTGCAGCAGGGTGGAATGCACTGCATGTTGTCACACATTCCTCACGTAAGTCCATCCATCCATCCATCCATCCATCTATTCTCTATACCCAATTATTCCTCACTAGGGTTGCGGGGGGAGCTGGAGCCTATCCCAGGTCGCCAGGTCGCCAATCCATCGCACACACCATTCACACACCATTTGCTCTCACACTCATACCTATGGGCAATTTCCTCACGTAAGTATCTCTAAAATTCTCTGCAACTTGTGGCACGACAGCCCCTCTTTTGATTCGGTCCGGATAGAATAGCCTTTATTGCCCTTGTGCATCAACAGCCGTGGGCAGCCAACACCCTGATGCGGGTTTGTGGTTTGTTCCTCCTTGTATTGCTGTTAGTAGGTAGTCACCACTGCCTTGGAGCACCTCAGAAGCCTTGCCGCTACAAACACGCTCTGACCAGTAACTTCAGGCCATAACCATGTAACCCTTGTCAGATGCGCTCAGGTCCTATTTCTCCCACATCTAGCATGTCGACTACAAAGTCTAACTGTTCGCTTACAGTCTGAGGTTTGTTTGCTGACCTTGTTATGTGTCGTTGTTACAACAGAATCAACATCATTTGTTTCATCAGTGAGGGATTTCAATGTTGCTGTACCATGTATTCCATTGTTTTGACATTGTTTCAACAACAATCCCAGTTGATTCATCAGCATTGCTGATGAACTTGTTCTTCATTGGATAGTCCAAAATGAAACCTCATCATGAATTATGCATTGCAGAAAGAATTGAAATGTTCTTTTTTCAAATAAGGCATATATGTTTTTAATTTGTCTGAAAATTTTCCAAAGACCTCCATTGGCTTTGGGCTATAGATTTCAGAAGCCAAATAGAGGCCACTGATAGTTTCTGCTATTTTTCCTGAAGAGAATGCTCATTGACAAAAAAAAAAAAAAAAAAAAAAACAAACAAAAAAAAACCTGCTTCTTTTCTAAGTGCTGAAATACTTAGCTGGGATGCCTCTAGTGGTACTTAGGTTCAAAAACTGTAGTTTTCACAGCGTAGTTTTGGTATCCTGAAGTCAATTTCATTCCTGGTTTCATTCAGTCATTCATCAAGTTCAAGCATGGTGAATTTGCATTTAATGTCTCACCTGCCCGTGGGAACAGGGGGATTACAGTTTTTCTACATTTGTACGGAGCAAATACTCATTGGAGGGAAGTGAATTGCTCTAAAAACAGCATTAAACTCCACGCTTGCATAGAGCCACTGCAGTGGCGCAAGATGGTGGGTGAATTCTTGGTAATGAAAAAATAATGAGGGGAAATAAATTAAGGACAATATTAGACACAGAGCATGAAATAGAGGGAAGCAAAAGGGAAGATAAAGATTAAGAGACTTAAAGAGAGAAGACAATCCTCTGAATGCCACAATCTTTCCACTTTCCTCCTCATTCATTGTATACCAGTCAGATCATGCCAGTTGACAAATTTTCCTTCTTTTCACATACCAATGTTTTCAAGGCAATTACCTTCCTATCCTTCACTCAGCTTAAAAGCAGTCAGATTAAAGACAGCGAGGACCTCTTCATAAAGCAGACCCAGTGGGAAAGAGTGCCAGTCAAACCACCCCTCTCCTTCAGAGGTCTTTTCCCAGCATCTGCAACTGTCACTTGGCATTAGCTGCTCCCATACATGTCAGCGCATCCACACATGATACAGCAACACTATACCCATAAACACACCTATCTCACTAGACACATACACAGGACTGAACAGATGCTCATTTACAAGCTGCATGCATTCACAGACCCAAATCATGCACATGCACACTTCAACTCAGGTCCAAACAGTACCATAAAATCAAAGAGGCTAATGGACTACATTATTTTCACAAACAAGCACCACAATACCACAGGAAGTAATTCTGCCTTTTCTTTCAGCCTATCTGCTCCCCTCCCGAACCCACTCCCTCAAAGGTCTCCATTCAGCAGCTGGGCCTGAGGATGGCTAATATTTTAAAAATGACCATGGGCTGCCTATAACTAAAGCCTGATCTAAGATTGTTTCATATAGTAGCCATGAAGTACTGGTTGTCCAAAAATTGGAGGCAGAAAATTTTACATAAATATTTCATTATGTGCAATAATTTGGAATTTCACGGGGGCCATATCTGTTTACGCCCACGACTTTTGGCCAATTGAGCAGTTTTACAGATAGATTATTGAAAGATTTATTATTTCTCCCCATGTGAAATTTTCTGCTGCTAAATTTTCGTGATGATCACCAGCCATTTGCACCTATCCTTTTGAAGAGCTTGATTTGTTGTTGTTGTTTTTGTTGTTGTTGTTGTCGTTATTTTTAAGGAATGTACAATGCATGAAAGTGAGAAAATAGAAATGTTTGCTAACTAAAGTTCAATCTGAGCAGAGGAACCTGTTATGTGAATGACTATACCCAGTGCAAAAACACTTATTACTAAACTGCTGGCAGAATTTGGCATAGAAATAGTTTAACAGTGACATCTAGAGGCTCATAAGTGAACTGAGGTGTTACATTATGCTGTAATCACACTCGGTTGCATTTCTGTTAAAATTAGACACACAGTAGTTGCAAGGTATCTATGACAATAGTAAATGTCCTATGTCTGAATGCTAACTAACCACTCTTGCCAGAAGAAAAAACTCCAAAGTTTGTATTCATGAACTAATTATACTTATTCTTTATTATTAAATCTAGAAAGTTGCCTCCCCCGTTGTAGGCCTACATTCATGACTGACATTTACAGCTTCTACAAAAAAAAAAAAAAAAACTAAAAAATACAAGTGTATGACCTGGTGATTGAGCTGACTGGGAAATAAGCTATTGCATCTTCTGAGTCAATGTTCTGAAATTTCGTTGGTAACGTTTTGTTTCAAACATTCTAAACACATGCTTGGGATCTTACTTGCTTGGTTACTTTAAAAATTGAACATACCAAAGTTCTTGCCTCAATCCCAAATCACCCTCTACAACCTCACCTTACTCACTCCCCCTCTGTTTACGCGTGAGCATGGAGGGACTGTAAATTAGCGGAAGCGTAAATTACCGCAGTGTAAAACCCTCCAATAGCAAGTCTGAATCCATATTGACTTTCTCAGTCTCTCTCTACTGGAAGCGGGATGATTATACCTATTGGACACATCTATCTTTAGCCATGGTGACGACCCCTCCCATTTCCTTGTGGACTTTTGGCAAGAGCGTACCAAAATTCACACGCATGTTTACACCCAGCCCCTTAGTGAGGAGTACCCTCCATTGCTGCAAGGTAGACCTTACAAAGATTGACACTACATAGGAAAATGCTAATGGTGAGGGAGCAATTTGGGGAAGAACTCATGGATACGTCCCATTTGTCATCCTTACTTCATGTTTCCTTCCTCCCATACTTCCCCTTCTTTCCCATCAGGAAGTAACACAGGGGCTGTGAGGAAAGAAAAGGAGGAAAGGTACTGAGAGAAGGAAGAACAGAAGAGAATTGAGACAGTTGTTTCCTTGTATTGTCATCCTTACCGTTAAAGTGGGCCAGTCGCTTGTGTGCAGGCATCATTTAGTGATATGCGGTAATTATGAGATGTGCACTGGAAGAAATTGTGAAAAAGAACCCAAGTGTACTTAGTGTGGGGGGACTCATGAAGTATAGCAAGCAGACTGTCCAAAGAGAAAGAAAGAGATGGAAGTCATGAGGATCTGGTCCAAGAGAAGGAAAAGCCATGAGGAAGTAGCGAGGAAAGAAATGATTCAAGAAGTAAGGGAGAGCACACCAGGTTGGTAATCAGACAGAATAGAAATAGTTGTTGATTCTGTGAGAAAGTTTTTGGATACCATGGCAAACACTGAAGAGGAAGTGCAAGGCTGGCAGTTAAGAAAGGCTTTCAGGCCCATTTCAAAGCCCAGACAGTGTAAGCTAGTTTATAAGAAAATGTGGTGATGGGTGAAGAAAATTTTTTCCTTTTTTAAATTTAGATTTGATAGATGAGTTTATTCCTTTTTACCAATTCAGTGGTAGATGGTAATGCAGCATTTTTTGATCCGAACTGTATAAAAACCAAATGAAGAAGAAATCGAGGCAAGAGGGTGGAGGAAAAGACCAGAAGTCAAGGGGAAATATCGCGTGGAGGCAACCAAAAAAAGTAAAGGAAGAAAAAGTAATTACTGAGAAAGAAAAGGTTAGGGCACAGTCAGTTGAAAAGCAGTGTGACGGAGATATACTGTAGATAAGACAGACTAGAGAAGTTTTCTTGTGTTTATTGCAATGGTGGTCATTTGTTCAAGGGACACTGAAACAAAACAGAGAGTATCAATATGGTAGGATGCTGCTGGAGTTTTGGGGGTAAGAGATGTGAAAATGGAAGGGATACAGGGAATTTTGGAGAGAGGATTTGGTGGGGATCAGGTGTTGGGAAGATAAGATTTGGAAAATGCGGGACTTTGTAATACAGGTGGGTTAGTAGGTGGTTGGGATTTTTTAAATTCCGTTTATTTATTTATGTATTGAAAAGCACTGGATAGTATACTTATCTACACAGTGGGTGGCGGTAATACACCACGTGGCTTGGCAACATACATAAAACCTCAAAGAAGAAGAAGAAGAAATAATAAAATGGGGGGCGGAGAAAGAAAAGAAAGGAGGGTGGCTTGCTGCTGAAGGAGACGGGAGGCGGAGTCTAATTGAGGCAGCTTTTGCCCGTCATGTAGCTTCACTTCACATCTCTATGGGGCTTTCTGACTGGGAGATTTGAATGTCCAACATCAGTCTAAGGATTTTGAGTTTATAACTGGCCAACAGCTTTAGGGAAAAATGGAGTGTGATGTGACAGAGGGTTCTAATAAGAGAAAGAAAAAGGGAAGTGAGAATGAAAGCAAGGAGGTGGAATATGTTGTGGGAATGAAGGCAGCGGTAATAGGGAGGCGTGCAAACAGTCTCTTTAAAGATATGCATGAAGTTGGAAGACTTATAAAAATTGATTTTGGAGGTGTAAAAGCAGTGAGGGAAACATTTGGCGGAACGGTAATCGTCAAATGTTGGAATAAGAAGCAGTTTGAAAAGATGTTGAAAATTACAATGTTTGATTAGTGTAGCCTGTTTTCCAATAAAAAGAAACAAACACTTTAAGGGGGTTGTAAGTGGCGGTCTGCCACGGTAGACGCTTGTGATTTTTTGGACGTGGAGGGAGTTTGTGGGGCAAGGAGGATGAAAAGCCGAAGGGAAGGAATGGAGCAGGAAAGCCTTTCAGTTCTATTGGAATTCAAAACTGAGTTTCCTGAAAGGATATTCTTAAATTACATCAGTTCTAGGGTAAGGGAATATGAAAGGGCTCCACTTAGATGCTACTGGTGTCAAGACTATGAGCATGTAGAAGGCCGATACAGAGATGTCAATGATGTGGGAATGAAGGATGTCTGGAGGATCAATGTATTTCCAAAGAACAGGTGGTATGTTTTCACTGTGGGGGAAACCATGAAATTGGAGTATTGGACTGTAAAAGAAAAAAAAAAAAAAGACCAGTAGGTGGAAAGAATAAGTACACAGGGGTTAATGTCTTATGCAGAGGCAATAAAGAGGATGCAGGTGGAAAAAGAAAAGGTGGGGAAAGAGTCGGTTATGGTTCAGGAAATTGGAAAACCAGACTGGGATTTCATTAGAATAGATAGGAAACACTTTCTGGCTTTTATAGCAATGGTGGTGATTTGTTCTAGAGACCTTGAACGCAGAACAGAGAGAATTAAAATGGTATTGACGCTGTGCAGGAGTTTTTAGGAATAATGGATGTCAAAGGGGAAGAGATTCAAAGAATTTTGGAAAGAGGGTTTGGCGGGGATCAGGTGACAGGAAAGTAAAGTTTAGGAAAGAGGGTCTCAGAATGGGGGTAGGATAGGTAGTCGGAGTGATTTATTTATTTATTTTTTATTTTAATTAAATAAGATGTAGTTCATTTCATCTGCAGAGGGCAGTAATAGAGACGACCGGTTCAACGTCATCAAGAGCTCAGCGCAAAGGCCGCACCCCTTTTTGGGGGAAAACAAACGCACTTATGCATTGAAATCAATGAGAAATAAGCGCGATAATTGAGCAGAAAAAAACCCCCAAAAGTTGTTGAGTGCCGGGTTGCACCTTCAATAAAATCACCAATCCGGACCTCAGGTTCCCCATCTTACCTGGAAAAGGGAAGAATCCAAAAAGGAGAGTTAAGAGAAGAAGAAGAAGAGTAAAAGCTATGTATCCAGCGTCTTCCCATGTTTATATGTGTGGGAAACGCTTCATAGCAGGCCATGCCACTTTTTTAAAACTTAGAAAGTAACGTAAGTACCCTTTCATATGTAAGACTTGGTACTACACTTTAATAGGTTTATTCGCTACGATTTTTGTCTCGTGCCATTATTTATTCTTTAATTGCTTAACTAGCTAACGTAAAGTAGCGTCAGCCAACCGAGTCAGGTTTGCGGTCTAACGTTACGTGCATTTGTTAGTTATTCTTAACCCCAAACTGACACAGACTTCGAAATTCGCGGTAGTGAAAGGGCAAGAGGGTGGACCGATCAACCTTAATTCATTAAGATAACGCTAACGCTCAGGTTCGGGCAAGGTAGCAAAATAATCGCTAGACATATCAATAAATCAATAAATGAATATAAACAGGAAATTTAGTTAAATAAATCGAATAAATTTTACACCTGAAAACACATCAAATTACATCAGAGTCAATGGGAACTGAGGTTTTCTATCCCCCAAAAAGGGGCGCAGCCTTGACGTTTGGCGAAGTACCCGGATGTGCCGGTCGTCACTATACGCCTAGTAATATGCCTAGAAGACGCTCACTGCTTACAAAACTCAAGAAGAAGAAGAAAATATAAATAGGTTGGCGGGAATGTAAAGCATTGCTGTAGAGGACTGGAGTGCAGAGGAGCGATTGTCTGCAAAGACCTTTATAAAATCGAACTATGTCTCGCGTGCTGAACTGTATTGTTGCCATTTGTCCTAATATGGGAATAGGCAAGGATGGCAATTTACCTTGGCATCCAAAACGACTGAGGTAACATGAAACAAAACGTAAGCCTGACAGTGTTGAGCAGCAAGGTTTGTTGCAGGATACTGCAAGCAGGTCACATGAAAAACCGTCGATTATTTTCGTCTGTTTAGTTTTTTTTGTTAAACTGCATGACTATCTAATTCTAGCTGGCGTGTTATCTTACGCCAGTACTGTCTCTAGCCAAAATGCTTCTTGATGATGGCCGATGTAGAACTGAACACATCTCGCTTGTATGTTGTGTAGAGCTTGTATGCTTGAACGAAAGCCTTCTGTAACCTCACCTTTATGTGTTTAATTGCCTGATCCTCTCGCAGTTAACATAACCCGATTAGCAACAGTTGCTAAGAAGAATCAGTAGGATGACCGTCTATTTTATCTTGATAGCATTGGTGCACATTAAATCAAGAAGTTTTCTTCTGATTTCTTTCTAAATGACGACGTAACTGTCCATATGCCTTAATAAATTCTGAAGTCACGTAACTTTAGCTCTCGAAATGGCTCATATTTGCGTGTATTAGTTTGTGAAGAATTCCTTGAATATTTTGTAGCTATATATTCGCGGCTAAAAGGCGCTATGAGGCACGACGAACAGCGGAGTGACAGTGTAAAAGTCCGAATAAATAATGTTACGTAAGCGGACAATCCGATTCTTTTCAACGGGTCTTCGGTGCGAACGAAGGGAACCAAGTGGTTGGTCCGAGCCGTTCGTTTTAAGCTGCTTTCACGCCGGACGCGAAAAATTCGTTTCGCGTCCGGTGTGAAAGTGGCTTTAGTTTAGTATGCCAATTTTCAATACCTTGTCTGTGTCTGGCTGGTTTGCCCGCCAGTTTTGTTTTCCACAGGTGTTCTGCGATTAGACCCGTCCTATTCTGCCAATGTTGCGTAATGCTTTGCCTTGGGTTTTTTTTTGATAGGTTAAAGTCAGGGATAGGCTTAGCCAAACTGAGGAAGAGAGGGGGCTGCCGCAGCCTGTCGCAACTTTATTAGGGTGAATCTTCAACGTAGTCTGCAGCCTTTGAAGCCTGCATTTTTAGAGGTAGTCACTTAAAGGGGAACTCGGGGCTAAATCATAATTCTGTTTTATACAAACATAATTAGTAAATAAATATTGTAAAATACAAAAATGTGGAATTTTTGTTTTCAAAGACGAGATAAATGAGGTTTTATTCCCCCTAATTAGTTGTCGTCTGCTTCGACAGTCGCGTGATAATGACGTAACGTCGCCCGAGAATGACGAACCGTCGCCCTTCGCCCAGAGGTATGCGCTGTTATTGTGTTGGATAGTGTGATTGTGCCAGTCCATTATTTTATGACAAAAGATCGTTCAATATGGCCCATTGGCTAGTTGCACGAGATGGTGTTAAGTACTTTCTGAAATGCGCAGGGTTGCCTCAACATTAACGGTTTGCTTCTGTCACTTATCAGTCTATATCAGATGCAGTATGATTTAGCCCTGAGTTCCCCTTTAATTCTATCTGCCAAAGTGACACGACCTCATTTCATCTCCATTGAACAGCTTTGGTTTCAGTGAGTCGTCACTGGTTTCCCCTAACCTTAGCTCTAACACCTAACACTATACCTAGCCCCCATTCAAATTCTACTCGTGAAATTACCTGATCACTAGGCTTTAGTACTACCACGGCAGATAGAAATAAATGCCGACTCCTATAATTGCAGCCCACGCTTGGAGGTGCTCCCATAGTCTGTGCAAAAAGATGGACGCGCCACCTGGGTCTGAAAAGCGAAGCCAGTGTGGAAATCTCTAAAATGTGCATTCTATCTAATGGCCAGCAGATGGTAGTTGCAGAAAGAAGTTCAATGCTATAGAAGCCTATGAGAAAATGACCCTACTTTCCCACCTGATTTATTATTTCAATAATGATTTTACACATTATTTTATTGTATCTATTGCAAGTTTCAAGTCTCCTTCGATATATCATGATGTTCATTTTTGTAAATAATGGTCCCAAATAGACTGGAATAAAGGATAAAGCAACATATGCTTTAGGGGCGTGGCTATCCTCTGGTCCTTGTCAGATACGGTCGGATCCACCAGTAGATCCACCCCTTGCTCCTCCCCATATCTTCAATTCACGCTCTCGTCCAATAGGAATCACATCTGGTTTCAAAATGACAAAATGGCGCTGTTCAAATTGCCAAAATCGAGGCTTCATAAATGGTATGCTGAAACCAATGGATGACGTCACGGCTGCTTTGTCCATCTTTTTATACAGTCAATGGTCGCTACTCGTAAAAGGACGTGTTTGGGGAAAAAAGAAAAAAAAATGAGCAAAATTCTGCATATACCTGTAGTAACTGTATAATTTTCTCTTTTGTTTTTTTTACTATTTTTATTATACTTGAGATATTGTTCAGAGGTTGGCTGTAGTATGGGCCTTCTGCCCAAAGTATTATTTTTAATAAGTTATTTTTCTATTCTTAAAAATTTTCTTGTGAAATGTTTTTCAGATAACTGTTTATCCAATTTACAGTTAAATCTGTTTTGCACAAAAGTTCATCATCTTGTGTCAATAAAACGTTTTCTGATATTAAGTGCTAAATGAATTGCATGCAAGGCTTTCCATAACAATTTCATACAGAGGGTTAAATTCAAAGTAGTAAATTCACTGACAAAGCAGAGGGATATGGCATGCAAAATGAAATTATATTGGTGATGTCTGAGTTTGAATCTCAACCAGATCTAACCCTATTATTATCCTAGTGATTACTTCACAAATAACCCCCGCCACCTTAAAAAAAAAAAAAAAACTGGGCCGTTCAAAATCTCAGAAAGGAATGGAGCCATAATATCCGGTTCCCTTCAAAGAGCTGTAATTCTTATTGCTTGAAGGAATCCAAGAGAGATGAAAGTTGGTGAAAGTATTGGATTTTTTGTAGTCATTGTCAACCTTGCGGAGTTGCATCATTTATATCAACATAGCCAATAGGCTTTGTCATTAGCATTTCTTAATAATTACGGGTAATGCATTGGTCTTGGTTGTTCGGTCAATAAATTGTTTGATTGTTAATCAGGCAAACTTGCTCGCAAACAGCTTAAGAGCAATTATGCAGTAAAGGGTGATGTTACTGAAGGCTTTCTTATCATGTGACTGCATGCCACTGGCTTGGCGTAATAATATTATTGTGTCACGTGTTTGTTGGGCTTGCCCGAGATTTCAACCAAATGTAAATAATGTGTTGACAAATTTTATTTATACATTTTTTTTTTTTAATGTTTTATCAGTAAGGAATTCAAACACTTCCAGAAGATGACAATGACACCTACTGTTGAGGGTATGTACTTTTTAAAAAGTCAATGGGAGAGAAACACTTTGAAGTAAAGTGGCGTGCCTAGCTACAAATGCATTTCCAAAAAGAGTTGGGATGTTGTGTAAAATGTAAATAAAAATAGAATGCAATGATTTGCCAGTCATTTAAACTCTATATTTAATAGGAAATCATACAAAGACAACAAATAAGTTGTTGAAATTGGAAAAAATTATTGTTTTATGAAAAATAGATGCTCATCTTGAATTTTATGAAATGTTTTCAGTGGGTGACAGGTCTAGACTGCAGGCAGGCCTCTTCAGCTCCTGGACTCTTATAAAGGAGCCATGTTGTTGTAGTATGTGCAGAATGTGGTTCAGCATTGTCTTGATGAAATAAGCATTGCCTTCCCTGAAAAACATGTTGTCACTCTGGATGGTGGCCTATGTTGCTCCAAAACCTGTGTCTATTGTTCTGCAGTAATGGTGTCTTCACAAATGTGCAAGTCACTCATGCCATGTAAATTATGGCCCCTTTTACCATCGTGGATGCTGGCTTTTGAAATGTGCGCTGATAATTAGACAGATGGTGCGTCCTCACATTAGCCCGGAGGCTGCGGCGTCCACGATTTCCAATAGAACTTTTAGCTTTTGATTGGTCAGACCACAGGACAGATTTCCACTTCAGCTCAGATCATATGAAATGAGCACAGGCCCAGAGAAGGTGGCAACATTTCTGAGTCTTGTTCATTCATGGCTTTATCTTTAAATGGTAGAATTTTAACCCAATAGCACTTAGTCTCATTATATATAGATTACCTCTGTTCCCTGGAAAATCCAGATAATTTCCGTATTTTTGACATTGAATTTTGGAGTCTACTTTTGGCCGATGTAATACTTGATTTTCAATTTAAGTTATATTTATTTTAAAGCTTATTACCACTAGTTTCTCATTCAAAATTCTCATTTTTTCATTCACAATCTCGCTCTTCTCTGACGGAGCCCGGGATGTGCAGTGACAAAAGAAAAAATGAATTAGTGGCCACAAGATATAACTCGTTCCCACGAATTAGTTATTTCATTCCCACAAATAAGTTATGTCGTTGCCACAAGTTAGTAACTCGTTCCCACGAATTGGTCATCTCGTGGCCACCAAATATAAGTCGTTCCCATAATTTAGCTATTCTGTGGCCTCTAGATATAATTTGTTCCCAAGACTTGCCACAAATAATCTCCGGGCGCGGACCTGCGCTGCCCGGTGAGGGGATTTACGGTAACCAAGCAAGCAAACATTAGTCAGATGCAAATGTGATTTACTTTTCTGGGGAGTACTTCCAGTTTGGGCCACATTACCATTCTTCCACATGCAGCACGCTCCCTAGTGCTAGTAAACTCGAATCTGGGGCGCGTTTCTCAAAAGCGTACATAGTTCATCCATTCACAGTCAATGGACCCAACTATGTAAGTTACCATCTGTGATTTTGGGAAACGCACCCCAGGTTGATTCATGGCTCCAGGCTAAAGTTGGATCAGCTACATTTTTGCAACGGTGAACAAAGTGATCAGTAACATTGCTGTACCTACTGCAATGTATCACATGAAAACTGTGGCTAATGTCCTGATCCTCATTCAGTCGTTGTTTTCAATAAATTGGACTGGCCCGTGGCATTGTTGGCATGCTTGTTCTGATAATTACTTCGGTCAGGCAGGCCATGGAATGGGGTGGGTGGCGCAGACGCAGGTCTGTGCTCGGAGATTATCGGGGACAAATGCCATCTGCTTCGGAGAGACGGAGGGAGTGTGGATTTATATTTTGTGGCCACGAGGTGAATAATTCGTGGGAACGAGTTACTACCTTGTGGCAACGACATATCTAATTCATGGGAACAAGTTATTAACTCGTGAGAACGAAATAACTAATTCGTGGGAACGAGTCACTAATTTGTGGCAACGACGTGACTAATTCATGGGAACAAGTAACTAACTTGTGGGAACGAAATAACTGATTCGTGGGAACGAGTTGTATCTTGAGGCCATGTACTTCTCCGAGTGTGCAGTGAGAAATCCGAAATGGCGACCCCTATGTTTTATCTTGAATTTAGGTCACTGGGGAATCCCTCTTGCCGATTTGAGCCATTTCAAGCTGATGACGTAGTCCAATGTGTAACCCTAGGCAATCATGTGACACGGGCGGTTGGAGGCGGTCTAGGGAACAGAAGTTTCAGGTGGTATTGAGTGGTCTAAGTGCTACTGGGTTAACTTGCATTGTGGATGCAGCAACAAATGTTGTTCACTGACAGTGATTTTAATAAGTGTTCCTGAGCCCATGTAGTTTTTTCCATTACTGAATCCTGTCTGTTTTTGACCCCTTTGCGCTGAGGCCACATCTGGCTATTTATGCCTTACCTTATTTAAGGATTTGAGCTTCATAAAGAGGGGGAAAATGGCTCAACTGAGGCAAGACACTTGACGCATTTAGAATTCTATCATATATCAGTTTATTTTCATGATTTTAGTGGAGAAAAAGGACTGCAAACACAAAAAAATTACCATGAAAATTCAGAATTGAAATTGTAAAAAAACAAATGCTCAGAATTGAAAAATGGCTGGGAGTTAAAACAACACATTTCAGGGATCATAAACTCCTTGACCTGAAGTGTACTTCATTTCAGTCTCAAATTCAAAATTATCTTCTTTATGAGCTAAATGACACAGCTCTCCAAGAGGCTCGCCAGACTCTCAGTGCCCTCAAAATGGCGCACTTTCAAATCATAAAATCTTATTTTTAGCGCAAGTTAACTTTTTTGACACATGAAATTCAATATAAATTAATGATTTTCTGGTGGAATTTGGCACAAGTTTATCAATATAGGCGCTACTGGACATCAATGGTCACCAGTAACCTCTCCAAACCCAAAACATGCCTTTTCTCCATGATAAAGTTTAGAATTTTGTCCACGAGCCAGTCCCTCAAGCCAGCACACTTACATATTAAGGGAACTGCTTATTTATTGGTCAGAACATTCACCCTGCAATGAAAAGCTAGCATTTCCCACATCCGAGCTCGCAAGCTTGTACTTGCTTTCCGCACCTTATAAGGTACAACTAACTCACTAACACAGCAATATGTGAAATATACCTCATTTTAACAAAACAGACATTCCACTATTTGGAAAAAGCAGGCAATATGCTACCCTAGATTGAACAAAATCGGTGCCCACGAACATAGTGGGGGGTCTACCGAAGTTTTTTTTTAGCTGTTCGCATTTTAAACAAGCCAAAACCTCAGCATTCTATTTTATTGAATACAGCATAAATTCTGAAACAAATGGCCATATTGAGCAAAATGCCACCACATGCAGTATTATTAGTAAAGACTAATGGTTTCAACCACTAACTAATGTAGCAAACAAGCTCCGTGATCATGACTATGGTAAACCGAGAATTTAAAAAAAAAAAAAAAAAAAAAACAGCTAGCCATAAGTAAAATCAAAGTAACACTATCCTAAACTCCTGGACAAGCAGTTTGTGAATCTTATCCGTGGTCATGCTAACAGCAAATTGATTGATTAGGATGCTCAAGTCTCATCACAACACTCCTGCCTATGCTTTGTTTATCCAGGAGTAAAAATATACTGTACTTGCAGTGTTCGACCTTTGATTTTCATTTTGGGCCGACAATTTTCTGGGTGAGTCTCAGGATTGTAACCTACTGAGCATGCGCAAAGGGCTATCCTGCGATTGCGGCTTTAACATGGTAGGCATAGAAGGCAATGGATAGCGATCAATAGTTCTAACTTCGCCATGTAATCGGCTTGCTAGCATTCATATGCACCAAATAAGTCGGCAAAAAAGGCTTTCTAGCAAACGTTAGTTCGCTTGCGTAGCTAGAAAGTTCGCTAGCTTCTCTAGCCAAGAGTTCTATTTGAGGCATGAAGGTTAATAGGGAAAAGTGAATAGCCATTATTTTGCGAACTAACTTGGCTTGAGTTGAATCGCAAGCATTTAGCTTGCTAGCTGGCATTAAAATGCACCAAATAAAAAAAAAAAAAAAAAAAAAAATTGCCGACGGATGCTGACTAAAGAAACCTAGATTAAAGGTTAGAAATTATGCCTTGCCGTAACTTACTTGATAGTTAAGCCAGGTGAGACTGCCAATTTGTTATCTATTGCAGGGTCTAGCATACTTAGTCCGGCTTACCTTCCTAGATATCAAGTTTTTTGCGACAAGTTCCAATTTACTTGAATAGCCGAGTATCTTTTTGCAAACATTAGTTCGCGTAAAAACTCAGCAGCCAGCGAACGAGCTGATGTCTCCTCAATGTGTAACAGACCTAGCAACACAGCTAATTCATGACTACTTACTAATCTGACACGAGGCTGAATTTGCAATCTCTGATATTCTTGTCTGTTCAGAAGACAGCCTGCCAGCTGCCACAGCACTTGACTTTTAAAAATCCTGTCTTATGTATATGATACCCAAGATCTCGTTGTTGCTATATTCTGAGAAATAAATGTTTTGCTCATAAAAAGGTGTCCTTTTTTTGGGTTTTGCATTTGAAAAAAGCCGGGCTGACAGATTTTGGGGTCTGTCAGCCCGGCTGGCTGACAGCTGAAAAAGTAAAGGTCGAACCCTGACTCGCACATCAAATGAAGAAAAACTTTTCTTCATTGAATTCCTCTTCAGAGACACAGATCTATCTGGCAGAAGGAACCCTCCAGTCTTGTTTCATTTGGAATAATTCCCATTGACCCTGTCCGTACCAAATTTCAATCTCGTAAATGTAAGCTGAATACTTCAGGCCCGTTTTAGAAGACTTCTATGCAATCCTGTCATTTTCAGCTGTGCCAAATTGAGAGAATACAACCTAACTTGATGTTACGCAAGGTTTTAAAGACACTTCTGATGGTCTAATCAATGCCTTTCAATTACAGTGGAAAGTTAATACTCTCTGGAATTGGATAAGAAACTTGTCAATCGATAGATAATTATCGCGGAAGTTTCACGTGGGCGTGAACTATAACTGTGCTTTACGCGGATGAGCCTGAGCAAGCATTAGTGACTGGATATCAGTAAGAGTTGTTAAGAGGATATTAGGGCTGCACTATAAACGGAATCGCGATTATCGCAAGCGCAATAGAAATAAATGCCACTATGAGGCAGGCAGACGAGCTTGCTTATTACCTTTTCTATGTCACATACCTAATGCGATCATTTGAAATGCTTCCGGGAAGAATACTGTGATTTGAAGTCCACTAATTACCAGCGAGGTTGGACAGCCTCCATCGCCTTGGCATAATTATCTTACCTTAAATCAATTCCTGTGTACTTTGCCTAACTTGCAATCAAGCCATTTATGCAGCCAAATGACTGATCAAAACCAAAATATGGCCAATAATGATTAAGAAGAGACAATGAGAAGCAGACAGACCTAACCAGGCTGCCGTGTTGGATTGAAAGAATGTCGACAATCTGAATAAATGGCAGATCGCTGTATTCCACCTCTCGTAGAATTTTTACATATCATTAAAAAGGTTTCTTAAAAAGAAAGCAATTCAAGAAGGCCTTGGTTTTTAAAGGGATATTTCAACATTTTGGCAAATTGGCCTATTGCCATAATCCCTATAGTTATGAGTAGGTACGTTACCTTTAGTTATCCGTGCCCGTTGTTTTGAGATTCGGGGGGGGAATGACGCGAGCTGCTCAGCGAACATTATGAAAGTGAACGGTACAGGTCCCTCCTTCCTTCAAAACACTTCAAATACGCAATCCAGCAGCTCCAAAATGCTCTCGTGGACAAGTTGTGACCTGCACATTCACCACGCTATGAAATGATAATGTATAATTATGAAACATTTCGACCCAGAGCGGTGCACAACGCGTTTAGAATTTTTATTCATTTTCTCTTCTGGCCACCAGGGGCCTTTTTGTGAAAATTGAAAAATGGCCATAAGTTCCTTATGCATTGAGCGAGCATGCTCAAATTTTTATGGGAGGTGCATGGGATGACCCTTCATCACATATCAGACGGGTTTTTGATTTGATCTAATTTTGACCATTTTCAAGGTCAAATGGCGTCAGGTGTGCCAATCGTTGAAAAGGATGGCATGTTTTGTTAGTACTCAACGTAGAAGGCTGCAAATTGGTATGGATATGTATCTTGGTGACAGCAACCTGCATGCCAAAAATTGCCATCCTTTGATTTATATTTTGGCCACATCACATATCAGACGGGTTTTTGATTTGATCTAATTTTGACCATTGTCTAGGTCAAATGGCGTCAGGTGTGCCAATTGCTGTACCGTACGTCCTTTCCTTTCATAATACTCTCATTTCAAAATGAAGAGTAATTTACGCCCTCAACAGCCACTCAAGAAGTACTCTATCCAACTAACCAACTATATCACATTGCTATAACTCTGATCAGTATCAGTGCTTTGTCACTGGAACAAGCAGATTATCATTTGTACACCAGAATGCCCGTTCAGTTAATTTCCCTCTGACACATTAGTACTACTCCCATAACATTCGCTGCGGAGCATGGAGATTTGCGATGGCACGCCATCGACATACGTGTAGTTATTGTAGGAGTCTTTGCAGTTTGCCATTTGTCTCTCTCGGGTGCAAGTCACAATATTAATAACACTGCTTGGAACGTCAGTAAAACTTAAAATTTCATTTTTGTCCTGGAATTGCAGAGGTCTGGGTAAGACTTCCAAAATTAAACAGGTTTTTAGTAGAATAAAGCAATTCCAGGCTAAAATAATCTTTCTTCAAGAAACTCGCATGCTTGCAAGTGATGTCATTAAGATTAGGAGATGATGACCAGGGCAGGTATATTCCTCATGTTGCTCTTCACAGGCTAGAGGAGTTTTGATTTTAATCCATAAATCCATACCCTTGCAGATCCAAAATGTAATTGGGGACCCAGGAGGAAGATTTCTCATTACTCAAGGAACTTTACTGAATGGAAAAAATCAATCTGATAAATATATATGGACCAAATATTGACGATTCTAAATTTTTACCCCGCCCCACCCGAAGGGTGAGGGCAAGGGGTGTTGTTTTTGGTTCGGTTTGTTTCTGTGTTTGTTAACACTTTAGCAGCAAAGCTAATGGCCAGATTCACCCGAAATTCGGTTTAGGGATTGCCACTGACCCAGAATAGATGCCTATTGAATTTCGGAAAAGTAGGTCAAAGTATGTGCGAGGGGCAGGGTTTGTTGTGCCTGGCACCACTTGTTTAATAATTTATTCCTTTCCGTAGCTGACCTACATGGTAAAATTATTATAGGTGGAGATTTTAATTGTACTTTGGTCCCATCAAAGGACCGCTCATCTGGTACTGATAATTCTCATATTAATACCAGGAAAATAATTCATCAGTACATGGAGGATTTAGACCTCACAGACATTTTGGAGATTTCTAAATCGTACATCTATTGCATACTCATGTCACTCAAACACATACCAAACATATTCTCGCATTGATTTCTTCTTGGTTTCCTCACAGCTCATTTCTAAGATCGAGAACTGTCAATATAATAGCTTTGTCATTTCAGATCATGCTGCTGTCTCCATGGCATATACTGACTCTGAATTTAGGGACCCCCCAAAATGGCAATTTCAGCAAAGATGGCTATTACTGTAGATAAGGACTTTACAGAATTTCTAGGACAACAAACTGATTATTTCTTTCAAATGAACACTAATGAAATATCTGCTTCAATAAGGTGGGAGGCATTTCAAGCTTACATAAGAGGACAAATTATTAGTTTCACAGGCAAAAAATCTAAAATGTCTCGACATAAAATGAAGACCCTTGAATCTCAAAAACCTGGAAAATGACCTGTTTGAAAATTAATGTCAAGATACTGAAAAACAACAGAAATTACTCTTACTAAGAACTCAATACAACAAATTATCAGCAAATAAAGTGCAGCAAGTTTATTGAAACTAAGACAGTCATAGTATGACCAAGGAGAAAAGCCAGGAAAACTCTTGAGCACGGCAGATTAAGCAGTTACAGTCAGAAGGGGCTACTGGCTATCTAGAGGATGACAAAAGTAATATTTTCACTAACCCCTCAGATATAAATTCTGCATTTAAAAGCTATTATGAAAGACTTTACACCAGCGAATGCCCTCCTAATTTAGACAAACTAAATCAATTCTTCAATAACATAAATATTCCAAGTATACTGGAAAATCTTAAACTAAACTTAGATCAAGATATCAGCTTAACTGAAATTTCAGAAGCAATAGACTCTTTGAAGTCAGGGAAGTCACCAGGAACTGATCAAATACCGATTGACATTTACAAGAAATTTAAAGATAAACTACTGCGACCAATCATGGAGATGTTCTGTGAGGCATTCCAGAATGTTCTTCCCACCTCCGTAAGAGAGGGTTGAATAATACTCCTACCGAAACCTGGAAAACCAAACACCAGATGTGAGATTATGCGTCAAATCAGCTTGTTAAATGCGGACACAAAGATTTTAAGCAAGGTACTAGCAAAATGTTACTCCCAGACATTATAGGTGAAGACCAGAATGGGTTCATGTGTGGCAGCCAAGGATTTCATAATATTAGGAGGGTTAATATTCTGTATAGCAACAGGAATGCATCAGATACTGCACTTTTAGCCTTAGAAGCAGAAAAGGCTTTCGCTAGGGTCGAATGGCCCTATCTATTTGAGACACTTTCCAAATATGGATTTGGTGAGAAATTCTGTAAGTGGATTAAATTGCTTTATAAGGAACCATTTGCAGAGGTTTTGACTAACAGTATAGTGTCAAAACAATTTGTCATATCGAGAGGGTGTCGTCAGGGTTGCCCTCTTTCTCCACTCCTCTTTATCCTCGCTATCGAACCCTTTGCTAGAGCTGTTAGGGAACATGAAAATATAAAAGGGATTCAAATTGGGAAAATACAACCACAAAATAGCCTTATTTGCAGATGATGTAATACTTTTTCTTACAGAACTAGGTAGATCAATTCCATTATTACTCAGCCTTATCAAATTATTTGGGGAGATATCAGGATATAAGGTAAATAATACAAAATCTAATATACTGCTTAATGAGAAGGAAAGTGAAAAACCTAACCAGCATATATGCAGGTTTACAGTTTCTAAATCTTTTGCATACTTGGGTATAAAAATAACAACTAACAGACTATATTGTCTCAAATAATTATGACCCCATTTCAGAGCATGTGAACAAGCTATTTGGGAGGTGATCTACATTGCCCATTTCCTTAATTGGCAAAATAAACCTTCTCAAAATGAATATAGTTCCCAAATTCCTTTATTTCAAAATATACCCTTGCCACCACAGGAAAATTTCTTTCAACGGTTTAAAAAAGCTTTCACAAATTTTATTTGGGCAAACAGGCGGCCAAGATTAAAGTTGTCCTTGCTTTACCTACCATACGATAGAGGAGGACTCCAATGCCCTAACCTGCAATTTTACTACTGGGCAGCTCAACTATTCACAATTATGTTTTACTTTTCAAAAGAACCTTCCCCCAGCTTGGATAGACTTGGAGGCATTTTCTGTTAATTCAGGCTTACCTTCAAATGTTTATATATCCTCCTCCAAAGTAAAAGAACTAAAGAAAACCACGAGTAATCCTATAATTCTTAATATGATAAATGTCTGGCATGATCTTGAAAAATTCTTAAATTTCTCAGCCTTTATCAAAGTTCAGTCCGATCTGGGGTAATACTGAATTTAAAGCTGGAAGAGCAGATGGGGGCTTCCGCATATGGGCAGAAGAAGGATTGAGAAAAATAGGGGATTTGTACTAAGAGGGGAAACTTTTGTCATTCCAAGAATTAGCGGACAAATTTAATCTACCAAGTGAACATTTCTTTAAATATCTACGATTACGTAACTTTATATACTCAAGCCATAACCAAAATTATGATGCTCCCATACTTTCCTCATTGGAGGAACAGGACACTAAAGATTGCAACAGCAAAGGTTTGATTTCTTCTTTTTATAAATTCATCCTTTCTGGTTCCCAAGTGTCCTCAGAGAAAAAATTAGAAGCTTGGAAGAAGGATCTCAACGAGGAAATTAGTATAGAAGACTGGAGCGTGATTTGTGAAGATGCACAAAAACTACCCATAAATACTCGTCTGAATCTTCTTCAGTATAATTGGCTGATGCGAACATACGTAACGCCTGTAAAGTTACATCAGTTTGATAATAATATATCAGACGTGTCCAAAATGTAATGTCTGTAAAGGAACACTGTTTCATTGCATTTGGGAGTGTGGGAAGATAATGGACTTTTGGAAGGAGGTTAAATATGTAATGGATAGAATCACTTCAGTTCAGGTGCCTTTGGATCCAAAGATTTACATTTTGAACATATACCCATCTAATATAAAACTAAGACAGAAGGAATACACACTAGCAGACATGTGCATCTTACAAGCAAAAAGGCTCAGTGCTTTGCATTGGGGGAAAAAAATGGACAGACCAACTATTAAGGAATGGTTAAATGGTTTGGCATCATGCATGACACTAGAGAAGATAACAACATATATACTGAGGAACAAGGGTAATTTGTTTAAGGAGACTTGGAGCCCATTCGTAGAATTTCTTGGAAGTGCAGGCATATGTGAGGTCCTTGCATGAATCTGTTACTGGAAGACTCATGGCTGCTCCCTTGAGAGAAAGAGGGGGAGAAAGACACCTCCCTGATTGCTGAATGTAATTGCCTTTAAATGAATGTATTGCGTTATTTTGCGTATTTTTTTCTTCCTTTTTGTATTTTTGTGTGTATTTTTATTTAATTTGTCTTTATGTTACATATTGTGTCCTGTTTTGGTTGGGTAGGGATGGGTGGGGGGGATAGCTGTTTGTAAGCTGTCTGTTGATGTTTGTCTGTTTGTTCATATTAAAAGAAAACCAATCAAAAGTGTTTTCAAAAAAAAAATGTAGGGTGTAAATGATTGGAAAATTGCTGCATTCTGTTCTTATTTCACGTAGTGTCCCAACTTTCTGGGAAAAGGCATTGTACATTGTCTCATCAACTACTGAGGTTTTTCAAGCTGTAACGTTGGCTAGCTTTATTAATTTTAGTTTTATCTGCTGTCTTTGAAAATGCGTATAACGGCTTAGCACATAAAGGTACTACTTAGTGACAGCTTGCGGGGATAGAGC
The DNA here is from genome assembly GCA_029692085.1 of Gymnothorax javanicus. Lineage (NCBI taxonomy): Eukaryota > Metazoa > Chordata > Actinopteri > Anguilliformes > Muraenidae > Gymnothorax > Gymnothorax javanicus. Next base: position 141,805,167 of record CM056194.1, read on the forward strand.
AGTTCATTCACCAATCACTGTTTCACAGGTATGGAAAACGTGGTGATTATGGGTCGGAAGACGTGGTTCTCCATACCAGAACAAAACAGACCCCTGAAGAACAGAATCAATGTTGTTCTCAGCAGAGAACTGAAGTGAGTGCAGTCTCATAATTTTTTCTCTCTGTTCAGGTGGACTACATGGCAGAAAGTAGATGGACACTGCTGGGGCCTGTTTTTGTTGCTCCAGGCTGAGTCCTCTTGGCTCAACTGAAGAGGCTAAATTTCTGTTCGCAATTTGAGACATGCAGTGACTTTCCAGATGATTACAATAGTTTGGGACAGACTCCTTCCCCTTTCAGATTGAAAAGTCAGTCCATGATTTGTGAAGAACTTTATTGATCTGATCTGAACTCCATCCAAACACCATTGGAGTCAACTGGAAAGTCAACTTGGAGCCAGGTCTTACCACTTGATATCACTGTGCGACCTTGCTTATTCTTTTTTGTGCTATAAAATCGTGTAATGGTGCTGCAGCATTTGTCAGTGGTATTTTTTTCTTTAAAAGGTTCTGTTCTGTGATAATGGTCCATGATTTTTGTTCTTCGAGCAATTGGTGTTTTATTTATACCATGTTTTTAAGTACTGGACAGTCTAGGAAGTACACCTCAGTTTTTGAGGGGATTTTGGAAAAAGGGGGAGAGAAAATAGAAAAACAACAATGCCGAAATTGTTCATAACCAGGTGCTGGCTGAAGTAAACTTGTCTAAAATTACTGAAAACTGACAGTTTAAACTGATGTCTAGGTTATGCACAGTGTCAGTGTTTGGATTTAGGTGCAGACTTGCATTAATGCTAGTTATTCCAGATGCTGTTTTGATATAGTGTCCAAATGGCATGAGTGTCTGAATCCTTAATAAAAGTAATTAGATCATATATATGTTATACAGGGAACCTCCAGAAGGTGCACACTACCTGGCCTCTGATTTCAGCACAGCACTTGGCCTTCTGGACATGACTGAACTTGCAGAGCGAGCTGACCGGGTGTGGGTCATAGGTGGAAGCTCCCTGTACAAGGCAAGTTAAAAAAGCAAGTACTACACCTAGTCCCTATCCATCTTTTTGATTTAAGCACAACAAATGCAGAATACAAATTCTACTCACTAAAACTTTTATAGTTCTGCTTCTCATGTTGTATCTTATTATTTGGGATGGATGATAAGGACATATTTCTGAGTGGAAACAACAGCAACATGACACATTAGACATTAAAATTTTAACATTTTTACTATGCCTGTTTGAAAACAAGGGTTGTCAACATTTTTGCAACACTGGAATCATGTATTCAATGGATACACTCTGTCTATAGTTTCTCTAAGCTCTTTGGGCAAGTTTTTTTTCTTGGTTGCAATTTTTTTCCGGTTGGTACTCAACACCGAAGGCAACAAACAATAACTACAGTGATCATAATCCATTGCACCTACCCACCTACGTTGTAGGGGTGGGAATAGCCAGGGGCCCATGATATGATCTTATCACGATACTTGAGTCATGATTCAATATTATTGTGACATTGTGATATGTTTCTCCAGTTGCAGATCTCTATCCTCCAACTTTGATCTGGCCAAAAATGGGTGCGGCCTTTGTTTCTAAAAAAAAAAAAAAAAAAAAGGTGCGATCATTTCTGAACAATTCATCTGATTGGATGAGAGCACCCTCAAATTAAAGTCTGGACTTTGCACTTCAACCTCATTGCCTTTGGATCCTTAAAAACTCGGAAGTGCTGGAGTACAAGTGCTGGAGAATAAGAGTCGTCCAATCAATTGTATTTACTGTATACGTTAAAGGAACACTGAGCCCCTAAAATCAACCATTTTTATAAAATTACGTCAATCTGAGAATATAGTGATACCATTTTCATGGTGGAATGTCCATCCATATTCCTAGGAATAGCTTTCAAAAAGGTTGCATGAATCACTTGGAAAACTGCCATTTCTGAGCCTGATCAATTTCTGTTTCTACCCTTGTCATCACATCGTCAAATGCCCATAAGCTTTGTAAGAAGGTTCAAGTGAAATGGCGTGTTTTAGGCGTTTTCTCAAGCAAAATGGTAATCTGTTGTGTGTCCGTGTGCACAAATTATTCTTTAAGAAGTAAAGGCATTAGGTATCAGAAAATACGAATGGCGCTGCATCTACAAAAATAGGTACTCAATCAGTACATGTGTGTACAGTGGATAGGTAGTTCACTGCGGGCTAAGAAGTTTAATTACAGACTTAGACTTGCAGCTCGACAGCATATTGTCTACCTGCGCACGTGCAGTAGACACAAAACACGAATTGGAACAGAAAATCTGCCGCCATCAGAGAACTGTTATGCATGCAGTTCACACTTCGAAGCAGAATGTTTTGCTGCTCCTGTGAGCCTGCTGACATCATTAGGCACTGGCATGACCATATTAGGTGGTCACTTTAGCGCCCGCAAGCGCCTTAACGGAGTCAGCCACCCGGCAGCCTGACTATTAGTTTTCTGTTTCTCATAGTTTCCTCTTACTATGAAAATTCCGGAATTGTTCAGCTTTGTGCAAATATGTTTTGTTCAAGGGATGTCCATCCTTGTTTCGACACAAGGAAATCTGGAGGCGCTGTCTGGGACTGTCTGCTTATTGTGAAGTGCATCTGGCTGTTAAGCATAGTAGTGTTATCACAAAACAAAATTACAGTATTTTGAGCAATGCTGTCGGAAGAAAAAAGGGCATGCCATCCCAGCAGTAATTCCTTGGTTTTATTTTCTGTCAGTTCACAAATTTCTTTATGGGCAGTCAGCTTTTGTTTGAATTTATTCTTCATAAAAATAAGCTTGCTATGACTGTCCTTTATTTAAACACCTTTGTAGGCTGTTTCTATTGAGGTCCCTGACAAATCCATGAATTATTTATTTGTGTATGAATCAGAATTGAGTGAGCTGGCAGTTTTCTTTTCCTATCACCTGGCTGTAATGCTTTTGAGAGAGTGTGGGGACTGCTTTTTTTCGTGGGCATATTTAATTTTTTTTACTCTTATTTACCTCTGTGAACGGGAACAATGGTATCCTCTGTTTTCAACACAGGATTATTGGCTGTCAGGATTGTTTTATAACCATGATGTAAATTGGTAATTACTAAACACAGCATTCATTTATATGCATTTAACAAAGACACCTGGTAAGGGTAAAAATCTGCTATCAGGGCAGATGATACCGTTGCGTCATATGAAGCTCATTTGAAAGACTATGGAGACTGATAATTAAAAGCTAATGAAAAGCTGTTGAATTAAGCAATTGCATTTAATATGGCCAGGGGGCAATGCAAGGCAACACATTCAAAGAAACCTGAATCTCCTTCACTTGTAGGTAGCTTGCAAGGAGGTGTTTCCCAAACAGAGCCTTCAAGCAACCTTGTGCATAGATTGCATCCATAAATTTGTTTTTAGTCTCAGGTTTAAATTCGATCTATGAGAATGGTGATCAAGCCATATTTAGTGACTGTTAAAGGGGCATTTTGCACATACTGAAACCATACATACTTTCGAAGTGCTGGCTTTTCGTAAATAAGTTGCACACAAACCATATGCATTTTCCCACAGCTTGAGATATTTGCATATTTGTCAACCCCATGGCTTCCCAATTTATTTACTATGAAGACAACTACCACAAAGCATTGCACTAGTTCACTACTTCAGACAAGCCCTCAACCTCTTGCAAGTCTGTGACCAAGAGCTGACATAGATGACATTGCATTGGAGCATTGCTCCCTTTACTGATCTGAGTGCTTGTTGTTATGATAATGTTGAGGATCATATTTCAGCATTACTTGTCGTATTCATCAGTAAATCATTAACCATAATGAGTAACCACATTATGTAAGCAGTAGTAACACACACACTCAAGCAGTTGATTTCTGTAGCTTTGATTTAATATTTATTCAGATGATTAAATCTATCTGTTCAGTTTTCTGTAGCTTTCATCAATATCTGTTCAGTAGAATCATTAGTTATACACTACAGGCCAAAATATTATGAACGGCCTGCATTTTTCAGAATTTGGCTGGTTTTTAGCTTACTGGCCCTATGGGCCGATAAGCTATTGTCGTGGTGTGGCATCCGTCGTCCGGAACATTTTTTTTGTCTTTTTTTTGGCCTGATGAATTTTCATGTAAATTTGCAGTAACATACTACTAGACCATATATCCATACATCTTTCTCAGATTTTTGATTGAATCATTTTTGTCCGTTTTATGGGCCCTTGAAATTTTGGCTCCAATGTTAATTATTTCTCAAAAACCGCGTGATAAATTTTTTTCTAAATCAGGCAATCAAATTACCTTGGTTTCTGTCAATGTACAGTGCGAGCGCCATTTTGATTGAATCTATGGAAGTGGGTCTATTGGGGGCGCTGTACGTTATGAATATGCAAGATGGCCTGTGGAGGCCAATGGTTGCAGATCGAGATTAAGTTTGTATTACTGACATATAGGAAGTCATATATGACCTATATTTTGGCAATATTAAATTTGACCACAGATGACTTTGAAAGGTCAAACTTGAGGTTAGGGAATATTTTAACAATGTTAAAAGATATGACTTGAAATTTCAAAAAGTTATTTCTCAAAAACTGATAACTTTTTTTCTAAATCTGGCAATCAACTCACCTTGATACACTTTATGTACAGTGCGAGTGCCATTTTGATTGAATTGACTGAAGTGGGTCTAGTGGGGGCGCTGTACTTAAACATTGGGTCTTATGGAGAATGGCCCAAATTAGAGGTCGACCGATCGACCAATTAGGCCGATTATTAGGCATTTTGGCTTAATCGGCATCGGCTGATGCTAGCCCTCACAAGGCCGATTTAAAAATGGCTGCAACTCAGGACTGTGCGAAAAAGCATATTTGGTCCGAAAATGCCTCTCGGGCCAGGCCTATTCTCTCCACGCCAATGGGGTGTAGGATGCTGAAATTGGGTTTAAATGAAAGTATTAGCAGGGTTCTGCCCAGGACGCTCAGAGTGGTGGTCGGAGAATTGTTAGTATGCGGGCACTCGCTGGAAAATTTTTTTGCGTGAATTCAAAAGCAGATATTGCCTCTGAGTCACTGGAGATTACGGTGTTTCTTTGATGTTCTCCTCGGTGCTTAGCGAGATGCCTCTAATTTTCATAGATGGCCTAGATGCCGTATTCATAAACTTGTTTTTCTATTTTGTATCCAAATACTTTTGATTAAATTTCTGAATACGACTTAACAACTGTCATTTATGTTTGAAACATTTCTTCAGTGGCGCCCGTTGGACAGAGAACAAAAAAGGCGATAAACGTCTTATAAACTGCTTATTAGTCTTGATCTGTTTCAGTCATTTTGCTTGATAAAATATACTTTAACTCTCCTTTCTCAGGTGTTGCTAATTCTCTTCGTTAAGATGAGAGATAAAACGCGTCAACTGAAGGCAAAAAAGTGCGCATTTCAATCTTTGTTTTCAATTAAACAATCATTGTAAGATGTGGCAAAAGACGCGGAAAATCCAGTTTTTTCGTGAAGGGTTACCTATTAAGGCACGTGAATTAAACATTTTTATTGAATTTATTATTCGCTCGCCTTGACATTTCATTAAAAGGGAAACTGTATACTTAACCGCAAATGGATTATTCATATTGCTGGAAAACGTGTTGACCAAGAACAATGATTAAAATTGGGTCAATAATCTCATCCGTTTCAAGGTATGTTTCCGCCCCCTCGGTTTTCCATCACTGTTGGGCAGGTTTTTCAATATCAATGACGACCAGCGCAGACGGGGCATGGGTCAGAAACGAAAGTTCGCTACTCTGACAATAGCAAGAAAGGGGGAGCATATTTAGGGTCATTTATGTTTTGTTTCTAGCGATTTTATTGGACACTGGATGCAGTCATTTTAACTGATCTTTGAAAAAATATTGCCGGTCGGGAAAAGCGCTATCTGGACTGAGTGGTGGTCGGTGCATTCCGAGTGCTGGCGCTGCTTGTAGCTAATACGTGCACTGCACTAACACTGTTCATTTTCATTTATGCAAGGATTTACAAATTTTACTTATCTTAAGAAACAAACAAGCAAACAAGCTGTTATCTGTTGATAAAAGCTGCTGTTAAGTGTACTCAAATGTGTTTACACAAAGTTTTTTTTAATTTATTTGTTATTTTACAGTTTTGTTTTTTTTTTTTTAATTACTTGCGGACATATTTTTATTTCAAGTGCAGAGTGCATAATCTAAGTGAGCAAAAGGAGACAGTGCACTTTTTTTTTTTTTTTTTTTTTTTTTTATTTTCAAGTTTTTTGTGTTCAAATAAATGATGCACTGATGTTAACCAAGCCATTACTTCCATTTTTTCTATTTTTTAATCCGACTGGTCTTTCTGTGTAATAATGCATGTATAATCTCAACCCAATCAAGCACAATCAAATAATAAACGTGTTTTTTGGTTTGTTTTTTGACAACCTAGGCTATCACAAATATGTATGCAGAAATGATGTCACATGAATGTAATAATACTCATATGACTATGAAGACAAAAGAAAAACAAAACAGAAATTGAATTTCATAGAATTTAATTTAAAAAACACAGATCAACAATGAACAAGCTTGTTAATTTTTGAATATGGGTCTCTCAGGCCTTGGCTATAAGGAGGGGAAAAAAAGCAACAGTAACAGCTGGACTGAAAATCTTTTGGAAAGGATATAATTGCCTGGAGTCCACCGTAGATCACCAAAAGAGTAAGCTTCTGATCAGTTTTCCCCATTAAGTTCCACTGTGTGGTTCCAGACAGATGAGGCAAAATATTAACACTGCTGCCGGGATCACCAGCACCCTAGCGGAGTTCTGGGGGTTAATAGGACCACCCTGTAATTTATCATTTAAAAAAAAAAAAAAAAAAAAAATCGGCATTATATGTCGCCCATCGGCTGTCCTGCTATCTAAATATCTGCATCGGCCACTGAAAAACCCATACTGGTCGATCTCTAGCCCAAATCGCCTGTGGAAGCTAAATGGTTGCAGATGGAGATCAAGTTTGTATTACTGACATATAGGAAGTAATATATGACCTATATTTTGGCTGTGTTAAAGTTGACCTCAGATGAGGTTGAAAGGTCAAACTTGAGGTCAAGCAAAATGTTACAATTTTCAAAGGTTTCTAGGCTTGAAAATATTGAAGATTGGGAACATATATGCATTGAATACTTATAGGAAGTCATGTATGAACTTTCATTTGGTGGCCTTTGAACTTGACCTTCAAGACCTTTCAAGGTCAAACTTCACATAGTGAAATTTCAATGACTTCTATCACCAAAACTATTACAGATAGAGCTTAGGTTTGTATTGCAGGCATATAGGAAGTCATGTATGAAGTCTCATTTGGTGACATTGAACTTGACCTTCAGCGACCTTGAATGCCCAAACTTCACTGCGAAATTTCAATGACTTATACCAGAAAAATGGTTTCAGATAGTTTCGGTTTGTATTGGAGATGTATAGGAAGTGATACATGAACTTTCATTTGGTGGCCTTGAACTTGACCTTTGGTGACCTTCGAAGGTCAAACTTCACATAGTGAAATTTCAATGACTTCTATCACCAAAACTATTACAGATAGAGCTTAGGTTTGTATTGTGGCCATATAGGAAGTCATGTATGAAGTTTCATTGGGTGACCTTGAACTTGACCTTCAGTGACCTTGAACGGCCAAACTATACAGTGAAATTTCAATGACTCATATCAGGAAAATCATTACAGATTGAGTGTAGGTTTGTATTGGAGATGTATAGGAAGTCATGTATGAACTTCCATTTGGTGACCTTCACATTGACCTTCGAAGGTCTAAATTGACCTAGAGAAAATTTAATGACTTCTGTCACTGAAAAGGTCACAGATGGAGTCTAGGTTTGTGAAACTGACATCTAGGAAGTCACATATGAACGTTTATTTGGTGACATTCAACTTGACTGTCAGTGACCTTTGAGGGTCAAACTCGACAGTGAAATTACAATGACTTGTATTACCAAAATGGTCACAGATTGAGCCTAGGTTTGTATAGCGACATTTAGAAAGTCATATATGAAGTCCATTTGCTAACCGCAACTTGACATGCTGTGACCTTTAAAGTTCACAATTGACATATTGAATACATATTGACATATTATAATGACTTGTATCGCCAAAACTGCTTCAGAGCTTAGGATTGTATTACAGAAGGTCTTATAAATGTATATGAACTTTTATTTAGTGACCTTGACACTGATTTTCATTGATTCAAATGTCAAACTTCACATGAACTTTTATGATAACTGTAAGACTGCTTGCTGGTAAGCTACAGGACCCTTGGTCCCTTTTTTTTTTTTTTTTTTTTACTTTAAGTGTATTTTCAGCAACAACAGAAAAACATAGAAACACATCTTGATGAGAAATGTGGAAAATTACTTGCTGAGAGATATTCATATTCAAAATTGACTTCCTACAAAGTACCCTCCCTTAGCTTTGATTACAGTCTGACATATCCAAGACACTTTTTCCAGCAGTTTAGGGAGAAAACTTCCTGGTAACTCATTCCAGGCTTTCAAGAGTTCCTTCATGAGCTCTTTTGAACTTGATAGGTGAACTTCCCTGACAAGTTCATCCCACAGCAACTCAATCGGTGACAAATCTGGTGATTGTGGAGGCCACACCATCTTTTGAAGCACTCCTGCATCTTTTTATGTGTCAAGATATCTTTGCCACAGCTTGGAGGAGTGCTTGGGGTTTTTGTCTTGCTGAAGCACAAAGTTCTGACCAACCAGTATACTGCTGCTAAAGTTTGCTAACAATAAAGTATATTCAGTTTGGCCAAGTTTTACAAAAAAGTTATCACTGGCAAAGGTATTAACTCATGTCTGTGAGGCTCCAATTCAGGCTAAGGAGGAATAAGTGTTGAAAGTTGAATTTCAAGATGTACAGTTGTTAGCAAGCAACATTTTTTGTAAAATCAAGTGTCCCTTTGGCATTTAGTGTGCCTTAATTGCTCAAAAATTAACTTTTAAGATGACAAAAACCAGCTAAATTCTGAAAAATGCAGGGTGTACATAAAATTTTGGCCAGGAGTGTAAATATTACTGGAAACGTTATCAGTTGAGCCATTTACGCATCCATTTGTATCCTATTTTTTAAATGTATTTTTCTTTCTTTTTTATGGGGATAATACCTCTGTGAGCCACCAATATTGTCCAGAAAATCCCATGGAGAACATGCCAACCAATCGGAGAAGGGAAAGCCATAAGGGATAACCTGTGTAATGTGATCGGAAGGAGGTTCTTATAAAATTGATTGGGGTAGTATTTTAGGTCATAGCATCATCATCAGCATAGTAAAGCCTGATAATTTTCTGAAGATTCTGCCTCTCCAATTATTTGAAGATAAGTAGACCTCAAAAATACAAAAACATCCCAGTGGGGAGGCACAACAACAATGCTGACAGTCTGGTCTGTGTACAGCTGAAGTTTCTACAAAAAGGCCAAAGCTAGAGGGGTAACTTTCTTTCGCTGGAAATACAATGCACGTTATAGAATAGCAACAAGCCCTTACAAACACAGGATTTAAAGTAGACATACTCACAAATAATGTTTATATAAGAGTTTGCAGCAAACATTTTATTCTTGAGGTCTACGAAAGAGATCTCCATTGGGAAATGCCGGGTTTTCCGCCTAAACAGATTGTGAATGATGCAGCCATACCATCCTTAGTGAACGTAAATCAAGACTTACTTTGACCCTTCAAACTGCTGCTGCGGAGAGAAGGACCGATTGAGTCCGAGTTGAGTAAGCTCGCCAGGTAGCTAATTTCTTATGTCAACGAAATGATCTGGCAAAAATTTTATGACTGGAAAAATTTTCCATCGGCAGGCTAGCTCCTGTCAACTTGTGTTACAACCAGGTCTGTTGTGGGGGATAAACGCGCATACCTTTTGAAATACAAAATGGCATTTACTCATCTTTTTACGATGCTTTATGCACTCCCCTCATGGTTTGCAAGTTTTCCATTCTGTGTGCACTTAGAAAAAAAAAAAAAAAATCGTCCCTCCCTGGGTCTATAGAGCACTGAGATGACTACATCACTACTACTAAAGTAATGTCATAAGTTCAGAAGTAAAATCCCGGGGGACATTTATAATGGGGTGCACAGTGCAGACACTTTTCAGTATTACTCAAATTATGATTAATTTTATGAGCCAGCATGCATTTAGGTTAACCTAAGGGGTACAGTGGGCTCCAAAATTACTGGCACCCTGACTGGCAATGATTGTAACAAGATTTTTTTTTTTTTTTTTTTAAACAAACTTTGAATAAGGACTCGTGAGACAAAATGTATGATGTTAATGTTCCAATGAAACCAACCAAAATCACTTGCTGATTCAATTTCCCCCAAATCAAGGTTTCACAATTAATGGCATCTTTAAAGATTATTGTGAATAACATCTACCAAAATTAAACCAGGTATTAAAGTCCACTTAGTTAAGTTTTATCTTAAGAGCCATTCCATGAGAAAATGGCACTTTTTGAAAAAATTTTATATACAACTGTGCTTGTACTTCATATATGTCAAAAAGACAGAACTTTGGTATATGTCTGGGAACATGGAATATTAGGTCAGGAGAACATTAGCTCTTTAGAACGCCACCTTTGGTCAGATAGCTATCAACCCAGCATAGTACCAAACCAAACTCTTCATTTTCTGAGAGAACTAGCTGTGTATCACAATTCAAAAACAATTTCTTTGGCGCATTGCTGGGGATTATGCCAGTTTTTGCATCCAGCCTACAGCGCCCCCTGGGGGCAAAATTTTCTGACTTTTAATGTTAAATATCATCTACACTGAAAATGCTACCATTGAGATTTTACTACTGTAATATACCCTAAAGGAACGATGTATCCAGAGAATTTCAGATCTCCATCTTGCTGGGTAAACAAAATAATGCCACCTAAACACATGCACAATCTGCTATGAAATGGTTCTTTTTGAGTTTTCTTCAAACTTGGGCTCCGTCTAGCCTGAAAATGTAGATACTACCAAAGAAAAGCTTGGTATTCCTGAAAATAGGAGTTCCAAAAGCACAACAAACAGCATTTACCATCACATTGCATATCTGGGTTACTGAGAACATATACGGCAAACATGCACCAAAAATCAATTTTGACCATCTTTCTGGCCATCCATTGCACCAACCCAGCAAGATACCAAGGTGCTTTTCTCTGAAAATGATAGTCTTGTTGTGAGTAAACACATAACAAATTATTATAGATTGGTATATTTCTGAGATATTATTTTATTCCCATTCCCATTTTCAATTTTTGTTATTTCTCAAATAATTCCGGCTCAATAACGTAGTCACCCAGCCTGGCACTGATGTGGTGCTGATGTCTAACCAGACTTGAAGTGTCACAGATCTTGATAAAAGTATAACATATTTAATACTGTGTACCCTTAAGTCACGATAGTTGATGTAAAATGTGGCGTCAACAGCAAAACTGAGCCACCTTAGTGGCTTTCAGGTGGCGTCACCGGCAGGCAAAGTGAGATACAGACCTAAAAATTTGGCTTTTTCTGTGAGACACCCATATCTGCCCATGTTCCAAGTTTCATGAAATTCCCGGTGTGTCAACTGCGCACCAAATGTCAATCTCTCATGGAATGGCTCTTAACATGTTGTTTATACACGCAACCACGTCCACGAACGATTTTTGGTCCAGCGTTTTTGTGTGCATGTGCGAACGTTTTTTATCATCCATTTGGACGTCTCAAATGTTTCTGGTTCTGGTCGCGAAAACGCGCCCCAGGACAAAGGGATAGGGGGCAGTGTGAGGGACTGTACATCACGCCGATGTATTTGCATTGTAAAGAAGAGGAGATTGCTGAGAAATGGCAAAAGATGAGCATGTCTGCAGAGCAAAAATCGGAAAACGGCCTTTATGACCTGGCGAGGGCAAAGGGCCTCGTAAACATTGGTCTGAGAATAGGAGCGATCTGAGGTACAATACGGCACATCACCAGGCGGATATGACGGCAGAAAATCACGGGTCAAATGTAAACATTTCGACGAGTGAACTTCCGCTCATATCCGCACACGGTCGAACGCTAGCTAATATAATGGCAATTTATAGCGTTTCGTTTCAAAATGTAAACTCCGGCTTTGACTCGTTGGTAGCGTTTATTTGAATTTTGTGGTATTTTCATGTTCATATATGTGTATCCACAATGGTATTCGACTCTGGCTTCTTGCAATGCTCATCGCATTTCGTCATGCATGCATTGGCTTACGGCTTGGGTCTTATTACCGGAAGTGCGGATGTCGACAAAAAATCCCTTTACTTCATCTCATCTCCCGATTTACGACAGTTTTGCGCGATATCAGATCGCTCCCAGTGGAAGGTGTGAAGATTGATATGGAAGTTGTTCTTTTTCTACTTGACTGGTGGGTAAAATGAAGGTAGCTAAGTTTCATGGAACTAGGTGGGTCCGTATGCTGTTGCTCTGAGATTAGCTTCAGTAGAAGAAGAGTTGTGGGTATTGCTCTGTGGAGCTGTTGTGCCGGCTCTGAGAAACCATCTCGTCTTCTCTGGATGTTAGTTTGCAGCAGCAACAGTAGCGACGGTTTGCGAACCAGCAACCTAGCTAGCTTATGCTAGTTTCATTACTTGCTGTGTTGTTGTTGGCTGTATGATATTTCACTTAAAAACAAGTTTGCTAGCTAGCACAGTACTGATACATGACTCTAAAGGCTATGTTATCAAGCTAGATAACGCGTTATCTTGCTTGCTTTCTTGGCTGAAAACTTAGTTTGACATTTTATATTTCATTTACTTTGCGTTGGTAATGAGACAAACATTCCACGCTGAAAAAGGCTGGAACATATCCCAAGTAGTGCCTGTCTTCTAATTTTGAAGGCAAAGTAGAAGTTGTAACATTAGTCTAATACCTTATTTGGAGAATTCAAAAAATAAATTGAATATTGATTACTTGGCTATAATTTGTAGTGCCCCAAGGACACACAAGTTAGCCTGACCCCGCCAGCCTTCGTAATTCCACTTAATTTAATTTCACTTCAGTACTCAGTCTGATCACTCAGAGCTCTGCCTCGTTTACCATCCGCAGAAAATTCGCCGGACCAACCAACGAACAGAAGGCGTGGCCGAGAGCCATGATGTAGCAGCTGCACCGAGTTTGAAATTGTAGTCTCCGAAATCAACAATGGCCACGGACATGGATACATTGGAGGCCATTCATTCTGTCGTGGAGAAAATCCCGGGTATCAGCAACTTATAGCCACAACAAGATGAATGTTTGGTTAGTTTTTTGAATGGAAATGATGTTGTAGCGCTACTCCCTACAGACGGTCATATCTACTTACTAGCCATCATGAAATCGGCACCCTGTTCGTCTCTGTGAGAGACAGCCGAACCACCTCAGCTAGTTTGTAGCTTCTAGTGTTACATTGCCCGCGAATTTCACACTATTTAAGTTGGCAGCAAACTTTTTAAAAGCCGTGTTTTTGTTCATGTCACAAGACCAATTCGCTGTCAGTGTTATGTTGTCATTATCCATGAGTGAAATGGCTGTCTGAGACAGCCAAACGCTTAGAGCCAAACTGTGTTGCTATAAAGTTAGATAGCGAGCTCGGTATGGTGTTAGCGCAAGTATGGTTAACGGTTCAGTTTTCGTGTCAACGCAGATTTCGTCCTGATGTAAATAATGCGCTATTCTTGCCGATTCTGCCGTGGGTTTCGGGTCTCTACGTTTTTTTTTTTTTTAACAGCTGCAGTATCTGCAGAAAAAACGATAGCTCAGCAGTTTGTTTCTTGTAAAGAGAACAGAAAGAGCACCTTTGGTTCTTTTAAGTGAATGAGTGAAGGCTCATTGTGTAATGAGGCTCATTGTGTGTAATGTACTGGTCAGTTTGTTTTTGCTGTATTTCTGGTATGAAGGACTGTAGTTTCCAGCGGAAGTACTAGGCGGCTGAGCCGGCGCATAACATACGTCATCGCCAAACGTTAGTGATTAGTTTACGGGTACACCAATGATTTTAAACTTCTGACAAGCGCCCACCCACCAGGAAGTAAACACTTGTCAATGACGACTGCCCAGACTCTGTGTACGAAGCAAAGCGAAGTAGCAGAGTCTGGTTTTATCAGGCTACACACAAGTACCCTAACTATACAAAAATAATAATTATGATGATAGTGATTATAGTAATAATAGTAATAAAAATGAAATTATATATTTATAGAGATATCTGATTTGATTTCAGTTGCTCCAGTCTTGTGTATGGGTAACTGAGTTATTATTATTATTATTATTATTATTATTATTATTAAATTATTTATAGGGTTATGCACCGATGAGCCAAAACATTCAAGTCATTCACAACGGCCTATGTTAAGATCTGCAGATAGATCTTGGATGGTAACCAAACAGTCAGTGCTCTTATGCTGGATGTGGGGAAAATGGGAACTTTGACAAGGGAGGGTAGGGGAGGAGAGATCATTATTATAGCTGATTTTTAGAGATTTACAAAAAATTGGAAAACATAATGCGCTGCTGAATACCCCTCGGCCCGTACAAGATTTCCTGCCTCAAGGTCACAGCGCTAACGTCAAAGGTCAAATCCAGCAAAAAACATGACGTTACACATCTATGTTTCACAGTGAGTTACCACACCAAATGTGGTGAAGCTGTGATCAGTATTTGCTGAGTACTGACCCGTTCATGATTTCCTGCCTGAAGGTCACAGCGTTAAGGTGAAAGGTGAAATCCAGCAAAAAACATGACATTGCACATCTATGTGTCACAGTGAGTTACCATACCAAATTTGGTGAAGCTGCGATCAGTAGTTGCTGAGTACTGACCCGTACAAGATTTCCTGCCTCAAGGTCACAGCGCTAAGGTCAAAGGTATCAAATCCAGCAAAAAATGTGACGATGCACATCTATGTATCACAGTGAGTTACCATGCCAAATTTTGTGAAGCTACGATCAGTAATTGCTGAGTACTGACCTGTACAAAATTTCCTGCCTAAAGGTCCCAGCGCTAAGGTCAAAGGTCAAATCCAGCAAAAAACGTGATGTTGCATATCAATGTGTCACAGTGAGTTACCATACCAAATTTGGTGAAGCTGCGATAATTAGTTGCGTGTACTGACCCGGAAAACATTTCCAGGGTCAAGGTCCCAGCGCTAAAGTCAAAGGTCAAATCCAGCAAAAAACCTGACGTTGCACATCTATGGGTCATAGTGAGTTACCATACCAAATTTGGTGAAGCTGTGAACATTATTTGCTGAGTACTGGCCCGGACAATGTCATGGACGGACGACAGACGACAGACACGCAGGTGACGACAATACCCCTCCGGCCGAAGTCGGCCGAGGGGTAAAAACTGCATGCGTTTTGTGCGCAATATCCCAACCTTGGATTGATAGAGAAGTTTGAAAATGGGTGCAATGTCCCTTTAACTGGCACATTTTAAACAACTTGAGGTTTCCTCTTCTCCTGTTAGTGGATGGAAATAGGACTTACTAGTTTGCAGTAGTCTTATCGAATGAAAAATCCTGGGAAACCTGGGGGTAAATGCACACCAATGGTTAAATACCGTACGGTAGTGACTTCAGCAATACTAGTCAGACAACTGGTAGGAACCACTTGGGGACATTGTAAGTAGTGGAATTAAAATGTTAACTGATGAATGGGAAGTCGATGCAGTTTCGTGAAATGTAGAACTGATTCGGTGTTGTGTGGGCGCCTGTCATTGAAACCAATAAGAGAGCTGTGTGATTTCTCACCTGATAATCAGCAAAGCATGGTGTGATGCCTCATCTAGCATGAAAAAGTGTTTTTCATGCATCAGTGTAGTTACATATACATCAGTGTTGACTTTATTTGGCTTATCAATCACAGAACCACAAGAGAAGTCAAAATAGTGTGGCTGTGGAAGCTCCCTGTTAAGAGGCTTATGAATTTTACTTATTCTAAAGTAATTAATATTTAAACACACACATGTACAAAAACACACTCCCGAGGGGTGCACTACGAAACAAGGTAAGTGGGATAATGAGCTATGTCTACCCTAAAACCAGAATTTTCAATGTCACGAAGGTGGCTCTCTCTTGACCTACCATGATAACTTGTGGTATCTTTGATTTCAGTTTTAGGGTTTGTCAAGCCAGACCATGCAAAGAAAGCCTGAGTCATGTTGAGCTTGCTTTCTAGTTCACCCCGCTGGGCCAGACCTCACTGGTTTCATTGATCTCATTCACTGTGATAGGTTTGGGTAGAGCAAGAGATCGTAAACAATATCAACCACTATGCAAACGAACCTTAAACTTGCAGCACAGACTCCACTAAAGGACTTGGGGTCAGACCTTCCTTGTGACTGTAATATCAGTGTAATGACAATAGGTCTTTAAGTTGAGTTTTGAATGACCTCTTGCACCAGCCCTCCCTGTGCTCCCTATAAACAGTGCCATTCTAAAAGGCAAATACCTACCATAACCTCCCCGCCCCCGCCACCCATCTCATGTCTCCAGGTCAACAGTGTCCTTGCTTACGCACCAATAAACCATACACGCGCACCTTTTCTTTGTGGCTGCCTGTTTCCATGGAGACCTCATCGCTCAAGGATACGGAGATGACGTTTCCCCTGTCCCCTCCAGTCAGCTTCGCCTGTAGTTATAAAATAGAACATTTTGTCGAAGCTTTTTTCCCCCCCAGTTTCCAAATTGACACAGAACAAAGCGTCCATGTAAATGGGAGGAAGTGGTGCAGCTGCCGCCCCCTGTTGTGTGTCATACCTGCGACGTGCCTCTGCCTTTTGCTTTGCTACAGGAAGCGATGGAGACCCCCTGCCTGCGTAGGCTCTTTGTGACTCGCGTACAGCAGCAGTTTGACTGCGACACCTTCCTGCCCGAGATCAACCTGGAAAAATTCCGCCTGCTGCCAAGGTGAGTGGGTCTTACTGCATCACCCCTCGTCTCGTTGTCCAATGTCAGACTACCTCGTTGGCATCCGTGTGACTCGCTATATGTGAGACCCATCTGAAGAGGCCCCCTGCATTCAAGTCCACGGTTCTATCACCCCTTGTACTCTCACCCTCTCCCGCTTTGTCAGGATGACAAATGATCTGTAGTTGGTTCTGTAAAATTTTGTAATTGGCTTATGGTCTGATTACAACGTTGTAGTTTTAATTGGCCTTATTTTACTTTACAGTGGACCTCTTGGGAACTCCTATATTTGCGTAAACGTATTTGCATTTGGAGGAAAACTGTTCAAATTGCGTCAAATCGGACCTTATGAAGTTAGGTCTGTTAAAACTCAATCTTTAAAGTCTTTTTGCATTGGCTAGTTATACACTGAATTATCAAAATAAAATTAAAATGAACTTGGATAGCCCATTTTACCAGTTTCACAACAGACTGTACGAGTATCTCCTGCCTTAACTCCTCGAGAGCTAGCCTGACACATTATGTGTGTACGTGTGTGCTTCCAAGAAGTGGATGGATGCCCTGTTTTGTTATGAGATAATGGGGGTGGCCTGTAAAGCAAGACGGTAACTGTTACAAAGAAATGTGCCTGGCTGTTTTGAGCTTATTCACAAGCTTATTCCTTTGGGCCATAATGATTAGGGCCATGGTGTCAGGTTACCACAGAAGTTAAATCTGTGTTACCTGCAACAGCAAATGAGATATTTTATGCAAATTAAATTTTCATATTTCAGGGATGCTCTACCAGTGAGCTAAATGGTGAAATCCATGGCAGAACATCGAAAACCCATATTCTAACCCACGGAACTAAAAGCTTTTAAGAGAGGACGTGTAGGCAAATGGCTAAATCAAAGTTATTTGAAGAAGATACAGCGCATGCAAAGGAGTAAAAATGTATAAGGGAATGTCAATGCCAGAGAAAGTGGCAAATTACTGTCAAATCATTCTGGTTTGTGAGAACCATAGATTTCCTCACTTTGTAGATGGGCATATAAGACACTCATACAGGAAATTTTAATTATCTGCAATGGTTTTTTTTTTTTTTTTTTTTTCTTTTTTTTTTTTTTTTAACTATCCTAATTATGCTACAAGCTTTCACGACGAGACTTCTGGAATTTGTCAGTCCAGTTATTTTTGCTGTTCCGTCATCTATCATTCACACTGGATTGTAATTGTATGGAGTAGGTCATTTATCATTTAATCCTTCCCCTCTGGAGTTTTCTCAAGAAATTGAAAAGTTATTTTATGTTTTTGGACCCCCCTGAAGTGGGTTTCTGGAAGGAGAGGGTTAAAAATGAGCATTTTGCAAAATTTGCATTTAACAGCCTACATGCTGATTTGGAATACTATACTGAACAAAAATATAAACGCAACAGTTTAGTCCTTTCAATATTCCGCATAATTATTTCTGAGGTTGGCTTAGTAGAGTTTATTTATGTGACCAAGGTTGTGTGCCACTGGTCTGTGTGCATTTCAGTCACCTTCTCCATATCATTGTCAAGTTCATGCCCTTTGTCAAAATTGGCCTGTCAGACAGGTGGGGCCTGATCCAGAGCTACTGAAATCAGGTACAGTCAGCCCAGGCACATCCTGTACTCTGGTCAATAAAAGGCCACCTCAAAACTCCCAGTCCTACCATTGTTCAAAATGCCATAAATGACTCGAGCCATCAGGGAGCGTGCCATTGGCATGCTCAATGCAGGAATGTTTCTCAGGGATGTTGAAAGGGCTCTTAATGTCCATGTTTCAACGAGAAGTCGCATAAAACACCTTTTTGAGGAATGAGGAGGGACAGCACACTGCCCACATGCATCACGACCACGTGTGACAACCCCCGCCCAAGCCCGCCATATCTGGACTCTCCAGCTCTGTGATCGTTTGAGACCAGTAACTCCCACTGCAGATGAGACAGCTGGTCCCCACCATCACCCCATTTTTGCGAAAACCGTGAAAAATAATCTCCAGGTAGTCCATATCTTTACATCTTTTGCCCTTTGTGGATTGGACCTCTCCTCAGCTCGATGAAAAAGTTGGTTCGACTGAGTGAATAGACACGTTTGATGGCCAATGGCACAATGGAGGACTGTTTTCTTTACAGACAAGTCACGTTTCAACCTCACAGAGCGAATGGACGGGGGATCGTTATGCTGACGTGGTGGTGTGCACGGTGGCACATGGCGGTGGAGTGCTGGTTTGGGTGGGAATATTCCAAGGACATTGCACCCAACTGCAGTTCAAGAACAGCAACTTGAATGCAGTGTGATTTCACAATGAGATGCTGCTGCCTCTCGTCCTACCATTCATCCATCAAAGCGATTACCATCCAGCATGACCATGCCAGACCCAAGTCACCCGTGTATGCACAGAGTTCCTTGAGCCTGAAAACATTTGTGTGCTTGAATGGCTGGCTTATTCCTTGGATTTGTCCCCCTTCCAGCATCTTTGGGATGTCCAAAAGCAACGAGTTCGTCATTGGTTCCCATTTTCGGCCAATAGCCGCCAACTCTGCACTGCTCTTGAAGAGAAGTGGGAACATGTCCCCCAAGTCACCATTGACCATTTGTTACAGTCCACACAGCAGAGATGTGTAGCAATGCAGCAGGCCAAAGATGGACATACCCAATATTGATTTGTGAAATTTGGACAATAGACTCCAGCCCCTTTATCATCACGCCATTGCAAGATTCTTGTTTGTCTTTTTAAATCATTGATCGAAATATATTGCAATATGGTCATACAATCTGTCAGCACTCAATGAAAGTACAATGAGCTTCTGAACATGGTCCTATTTCTCGCAATAAGAAGTGTTGCGTTTATATTTTTGTTCAGTGTTATTAAACCTGAACAATCTTTGTAAATGAATCAAGTTAATGGATAACAGATTGATAAGATTTGTAAGGTGTTTTGTTTGGCGATTTGTATTCTTTTCAAGTCGTGAAAGTAAGGGCAGCTCTCCAAGGTTTGAGCCAGTATAGAGAGCATCACTGGATTGGAGGGGCATGATATTTGTCTGAAAAGGATGGGCTTGTGTGTCATGACTTCAGTAAAAATCTTTTGGAAGTTCTACTGTATTTTACCATGGTATGATTTTAAAGTTTATATATTGTTGCTAGGATTGGCTGACTGTTCTGGGTGTGTACCTGCCTCTGGCTCTTTGGTACACCCTCCAGCCCCGTGCGACCCTAACCAGGAATATTCTAGATAATGGACGGATGGTTGTAACGAGGACTATTTTATATTCCACAACCGCAGCCAGTGTGGATGCAAGTAGGCTGATTTATATTTCAACGAGTGATTATTTTCTTAACGATGAATGCTACATGTGCCACATTGTTGTGGCCCATTTTCAAAGCATTTTAAAACGTAAAAATTTTTTTTCCAATTTGACATTGATTTCAGGAATTGCTGTGATGTAGAAATTTTACAGCCTTAGTAGAGAGGAAGGTGGTGTTAACACGTGACGGACTGTTGAGCCTGAAGAATCAAAATGCGCAAATGGAGTAGTAATGATGTAAAAATCTTAAGGAAGCACTGCAGTTTATTGTGGTTCACTAAGGCACGTTCATGAATCAGAAACTACTCCACTGTTTCATGTTACCATGGCAAACTTGTTGCCAGCCTTCATGAATTATCCCAATCACTGCCAAGGCTTCTTTTATTGCACTGCTTTTATTTGCCTAAATATAAAAAGAGGCATTGAGCATCATTAGATGTAAACTTGTCTGTGGCATAATGTCACATTTTAGTCACATTTGACTGAAAGCATACTGCAGTGTTGCCTAAAGCAAGCAAGCTGGCATCAGTAAGGTTGGTCTTTTCTCTTTCAAAGCATGGATTTACCTTTCCCGGTGCCACTAACAATGCATGACAATTTTATTCCATTGTATGAAAAAGTACATTAGAGATCACAAAAATATGTATTGTGTTGTCATTTACCCACACTGTCTCTCTCTCCACAGCTTCCCAGGAGTACCAGATGGCATACAAGAGGAAAAAGGCCTTCATTACCATTTTGAGGTGTATGAAAGCATTTAAAAAGAACAGCACTGACTGTCAGAATCTCAGACGCACTGCCACTCATCTGACTCAAGGCTGCGGAGATGAACTGATGAAGGAATAATGTGTGTTGCAGTTCGGTTCTTCTAAAACTGTGCGTAAAACACTGTTTCAATAAAAGATTCCATTCCGCTCAAGTCTGTTTGGGCCTTCATTTCATTTGGTTGGTCACATAATCCTCATTCAGCAGTAATCACCACTGAAAACCAAAATGAGAATATTGCCATGCAGTAAATGTCTAGCCAAATGCATCCTTCAGATTCTGTTTTGTCCCACTAACCTGAGGTCATTTTTTGTCTCAAATGTTACCAAATCAAGAATTTTAAGAGGACGCTGGGGATTGTGGAATGGTGGCCTGCCTGTAAGGTCTACTGTAACTGATTTGGACTTATAACTAAGGGCTAGAAATGCATTCAAACATTTCCCCTCATTGTACTAAGCCATTTTTGTAATTTAAGTCCATTTCTGGTTTCATTTAATATCCCAGAGATTGTCACTGCACTCAAAAGCACCTTATTCAGTGTTAACAATGGAGGGAGCATTTGCATTTCTGATGGAAGCGCACAGTGCCAGCATATATAGATAGAAACACCTGGTGGATATATTAGTGGCCGGCGTCTGTCTTTCAGTCTCTCTCACTGCATTGTTGTTAAAAGGGCATTTTAAAATTGATTCTCTTTATGTAGAGGAGTGCTGCAGTCTGAAGAACACTGCAATATAAGCCAGGCTTTTCCAATTTCGTTAATGCAGTCATCCCTGTTCATTGTCTGCATGGTCTACAATGCATTCAGTTTTGCAGTAAGAGTCTTGTGTGCAAGAAGGGATTGTAGTCTACCCCATAATATTTGGGACAAGGACCTCTCTTTTCTTAATATACCCATTCTCCCCAAGTGCCTGAAAGAGTCTGCTGAGCTATGGAAAAATATTGAGTTTGCAAGTCAACCCACAAGACTTTCTCTTAGCAGTAAACCCTGGATGGCCAGGTTAAAGTCTTCTAAGTAGTATTCAGCATCTTGCTACATAGCCTGTGCATTTTTTTTTTTTTTTTTTTTAAATCGCTGCCTGTCCTCACCTGCCCTCTGAAAAGTGTTGTTCTTTCAGAGGTGTTTGGTTTTTCTTCATTATTCGGCCTTCAAATGTAGGGCTCTCCTGGTTTACAAAACCATTAGCAATCACTGAGCTGTCCTGTGTTCATTACAACCCCAAATTGGAAAATGTAGGGAAAATCTACATAAACAGAGCAGTGATTTGTGTTTCGTTGCAGGCAGCATGAAAACAAGATATTTAATGTTTCATGTGGTCAGCTTTATTTTATTAGTAAATATATACACCCATTCCTGCTATTGAGGTCTGCATAGCATTCCAAGACAAGTTGGGACAGGGGCAATTGTAGGACTAGTTATGAGAAAATAAATTTGATACTGATGTGATTTTAAACTGTCAACAGGTGATTGTAGTCATGATATGGTGCAACAGCAGTGTTCAGGAAAGGCCTAGTCCTGGAGCAAAGCTGGTCCGAGGATCTCCCATTTGCCCTCAAATGTGTGAGAAAATCATTGAGAGGTTTAAAAACAATGTTCCTCAAGGAAAGCTAGGAAGGGATCTGGAGATTTCACCCTATATGGAGCATGACGGAAAGATTCAAGCAATCTGGAGGAGTTTTTGTACATAAGGAGTGAGGGCGCTGGCCTAAGCTGAATACCCGTGATACTTGTCACTCAGACAGCACTGCATTAAGAACCTGAAATTTATAACTACACAGGCGCAGGATATAAAAATATGAATAAAATCAATGATTTGAAAATTAATTATAATGCATTTAATTCTAAATTGTACAAAGGCAAGTATCAGATGTTGAAACAAATGTTATTGTGTTTTGAAAAATTTGTGCTCATTTTAAATTTAATGGCGGCAGCAATTAAAAAAAAAAAACTGTCAGAGGCATGTTTACCATAGTGTTGTATCACCTCTTTCTAACAACACTAAGCCTTTGGGAACTAAGGATACCAAATTCTGTAGTTTTGAAAGGAAAATGTTCTATTCTTGCATTATGTAGGATTTCAGATGCTCAACACCTTGCAGCCTCCTTTATCATATTTTTCATTTAATTTTGTGCCAAATATTTTCAGTGGGTGAGGGCAAATCAAGGCGCTTAACTAATCCTTAAATAAGTGTTTTTTTCAGTAATGTAGTCGAAAAAGGAAAGTGAAGGAGGAGGTCAAGTGTATAAAGAATAACGATGGATCACACCTGTATGAGAATAAGGATATCGTTGATTCCTTAAATAGTTACTTTGTTGAGAAGTTTACCACAGAGCTGATTTTTATTTGGCCAGAGGAAATTCACAATGGTCCAAATTATTTAGCAGAAATTGAGATGGGGGATAAAGAAGTATTAGAAAAATTGCATGAACTAAAGACAAATAAGGTGGCAGGCCCTGATGGTTTATACGCCAGGCTTATCTGGGAAGTTATTGAGATTGTCACTAACTAATACCAAATGATTGGAAGCAGGGCAAAATAAGACCAATATACAAGAAGGTGGCCCATAGTAAGCCAGGAAATTACAGGCCTGTCAGTTTACCTTGCATTGTATGCAAAATACTGGAATCGATCATTTAAGACAAGCTGGAATTATCTCTTGGACATAACATCTTGAAGGATCACCAATAGGTGAAGGTCATGCCTGACAAAACTTTAGGAATTCTTTGAGGAGGCCACCAAGACTTATGATCAGAGCAGGGCCTATGATATCATATACTTGGATTTTCAGAAAGCGTTCAATACAGTGCCGCATGAGAGATTAATTTTCAAAATGAGGACAATTGAATTATTGGAGGTATTTTGGAATGGATTCGGAACTGGTTATGGGACAGAAGACAAAGAGTTGTGGTCAGAGGGATCTCATCTGAGCCAGGCATTGAGGGAATTTGAGTCCCTCAGGGATCGGTGGCAAGACCCCTCTGCCCAGCCATGGCAAAAGGAAGCAAGTATCATACATTTCTAGGGAACTTGCTTCCTTTTGCCATAGTTCGGCAGCCCTGCTCTTCCTCAACCTCAATAGGAAAATTGAAAGCAAATTAGTTAAATTTGCAAATGATGCTAATTTCGATGGTTTAGCGAATAGTTTAGAGTCCACTTAAGTCATTCAGAATCATACAGATAAAATTTAGAATTGGGCAGAAACCTGGTAAATGAAATTCAATGTAGCTAAATGTAAAGTTGTACATGTCGGTAATAAAAATATTAGACATCCTACTTCATGGGAGGTTAGAAGCTAGAATGAGTTCTACAAGTCGGCAATAAAAATATTAGACATCCTACTTCATAGGAGGTTAAAAACTAGAATGTGCTCTACATGAAAAATATCTGATAGTTATTGTTGACCAGACCCTTACAGGTTCTAGCCACCGTGCAGCTAAAAAGGCCAGCAGGATGCTGGGATATATAGCCAAAAGTATTGAGGATAAATCTAAGGAGTTATACTTCTCTTGTACAACACATATGTCCGATCATACTCATTGTATTGTGTACAGTTATGGGGACCATACCTCAAGACAGATGGAGGCTGAAGAAAAAGTTCAGAGAAGAGCCACAAAGTTAATACCTTGTATAAATGATGAAAGCAGTATGGAGAAGCTGAAGATTCTTAATCTCTTCAGTCTTAGGAAAAGGAGACTTTAGGGTGATCTGATTGAGGTCTTTAAGTATGTTAAATGGATTAACAAAGTTAACTATGCAGGATTACTTGGGCCAAGTTATGTTCACAGAACTTGGGGTCACAAGTGGAAGTTGGCTATGTGTAAATAAGCAATCTCAGTATGGAATAGCTTGCCTGGTCGCATTGCAGAGACAGAAACTCTGGGAGTTTTCAAGACAAGGCTCGATTTACTGCTAGATACCATTGCAATTATTGAGTATCTGAGGTGTTGGGTTCACTTTAGCAATAGGAATATGGTGAGCCTAGCTGGGCAGAATGGCCTGTTTTTGGCACTCATGTTAAGTCATTTTATGTTCGGTCTGGACTGCAGCTAGGCCTGTTTAGCACTCAGACTGTTTTACTATGGAGCCACATAGTAGTAATACATGCAGAACATGGTGCTTGGCATTGTCTCGCTGAAATAAGTAAAGGCTTCCCTGAGAAAGATGTCTGGATGGCAGTATATGTTGCTCCTAAAACCTGTGTATAATGTTCAGCATTCATCGTGTCTTCACAGTTGTACAAAGCTGTCCAGCTGTCTTTCATTAGTACCACTTACTTTTCCAGCCATTTGCTGGCCCTTAACCAACTTTTTTGAGATGTGTTGCTGCCATCAAATTCAAAATGAGCTAATATTTTTTATGAAATGGTAAAAGTCTCACTTTCAACATCAGATATGTTTTATTGTGAATAAAATGTGGGTTTGACATTTGCAAATGATTGCATTCTGTTTTTAGTCACGTTTTACACAACGTCCCAACTTCATTGGAATTTGGGTTTGTACATTCAAAGATGCTACTTAAAACATTACTGTGCATGAAGGAAGCCTCATCAGCTTCAGGCTTGGAGGCACTTGTGATGAATATTTCAATAGGACAATGCAAAACTGCATTCTGAATGTTTTGCAAAGTCATAGCTGCATAAGAAGAGGATGCAGGTGCTGGACTGACCAGCCAGCAGTCCCAACTTGTTACCAACAGAATACCCGTGGCACATTTTGAAATGCAAAATGTGGCAATGAAAACCCCATACTATTGTACAGTTTACTTGAGGAATGGGACAATATTACTCCTCAACCTCCCAATCACCAGGTGTAGTCAGTCCCTCAATGTTCATTAAGTGTTGTGAAAAAGAATGGCAATATTACAAAGTGGTGAATACTTTACTGGCCCAACTTTTTTGAAATATGTTGCAAGAATCAAAATTGAAATTTGTTTATTTGATAAATCAATAAAATTCTTGCGATGAAACAGATTATTTGCTGGTGTATTGTTTTCAATGTAATACAGGTCAAAGGTAATTTTTTACATCACTACTTGCAGTTTCAATGTGTTGTACTATTCCAACATAACATACTGTTTGGGTTGTATGACCCAAACAGTAAACTTTTTTTTTTGTCCATTTATTTAGTTTTTTTTTTTCCTCTCTCTCTGTCAGATAATCATTACTTTGACCTTCATTGAGACAACCCTGGTCTTGATGTGAACAGGGGTCAATAACACTCCAAAGGCAAACATTAACCTTGAATCAATACTCAACACCAAAAGCTGTCTTATAGAGGCACTACGGAATAAATTGAGTTCACAGAATTAACAATGCCAATGATGGCATTTGTTTGAAAGATGTTGCCTTGAAATGTACTGTTCTCAACAGCATAGTATACATTTTGTTTCAGGGTATGTTCATCTTACAAAAAAAAAAAAAAATACTCCAAAACTGACTCAAAATAAACCCAAACTCAAAAAACACTAATCGCTCAGCGCTAGCTATAATTCCTTTGCTATTGTTAATTGATCCATAAGAATTCTCGCATGTTCACTAAATCTTGGGCCTTAGGCCAGACTTTTTTTATTACTTGTTTCTGGGATCCGCCGACAACCCAACTCTGAAAACCAAAAAAAAAAAAAAAAAAATTTTTTTTTTTTTTGCCATTTCGATGATCCGCCGATAATTGATTGCCCCAGTATTGAAAAAATTTTTTTTCCATTTTTATTTATCCTGCGTCCACCAACGAGGAAGGAACTGTATGTCAGACAAGTTTGATTAACCTCATAACCATAATCCTTGATGTTCCTCAACTTGACAATGAATTAAAAAAAAGATTCATTTTTATTTCTTCCTCTGTTGCAAATACAGGTTGAATATTCTTTGAGCAACCCAGAAGTGCTGAAAAATAATTTTTTTTTTTAACATTTTTTTCCCTCCCTCCTCAATAAAATCTTCAGGATAGAAGTCTGAGAAAGAAGTAATAAAAAAAGTCTGGCCTTGCCGTAACCATCTTTTTTCCTTGATAAAAAGAATTCCCGAAAAATAATTGTCATTGTCTAACAGCTCCTGTGTTTATTTTGCCATTTTTCACCATAATGACATTACTGCATCATTGACTCCCAGATTCTTTAGGACAGTGGTCTTCAACTTTGTTCCTGGGGACCCACTGTGTATGCTGGCTTTTGTTCTAACCACAGTTGTAATCGCAGGATTTTAACGAGCTGTTCATTAGTCTTAATTAAGTGTATTTAATGTTTAGAGCAGTTATTTGCCCTCTTAATTCACAAGATAACAGAAATATCTATGTTTGCCATCCAGAATAAAAAAAATGCCATACTCACATTGCTGTGTATTGGAAATAACAGCATGAAATGAGAGAAAACAATGTAACCAATCAAATTAAAGATGTACTTGGCTCCTTATTGGTGAAAACTAATTGGCACATCATGACAAATTTATTCAACAAGCAAATGGTAAAGAGTCAAACCAGCTTTGTGTTAATCTAATTAAGTTCACCTGAAGTTTTTTGAAAGAACTTGAAACAGTTGCGTCCCGCAGCCCAATTTGGGGTTTACGGAGTTCCTCAGTGTCTAATTTGATCTGTTTCAAATGTTACAATGCTGGAAATTTCTTGCAGTATAGAAATAAAACCACAATCTTCAAGGATATTTTATTCTTCATAGCATGTATGGATGTTTCTATGTAACATTTGGCTAAAAATGGTAAGTAACATCACTAAATATGAAAAACAACTAATTAAGACATTAACAGCTTGTTAAAATCCTGTTATAACAATTGTGGTTGGTACAAAAATCAGCATACACAGTGGGTACCCAGGAACGACGTTGAAGACCACTGCTCTAGGATATTTAAAATGAAGGCAGTGAAAAAAAATTTAAACCACAATGTATTCTGAACACATTGCATATCTACACTTCTACTTACTAGTGTAAGTATTAGCACTGTACAAAATGAACCCAATCAGTGCATATCTGTGGGAGGTTGACAACATCACTTAGCGCCTTGAAAACAGAAAGCAAACATGCCGTCATTACTCACCAGAATGGTCCTACAGTAAGAGCAGGAAATGCAGAGGGGAGAGGGAAAAAAGAACTGTGAGGGAAAAAAAAAAGAATTAATTACGCACAGATTCTACCTGTGAGCACACCAGCTCCCCCCCACTGCCCTTGAGAGCAGCTCCTTCACTGGTCAGGCTCCTCCTGTCACTCAGCACAAAGACTCCACCTACTCTTTCTGACTCTCCACTCAAACCAGAAACTCAGTCTCTCTGCCTCGCTATCCCTTCCCTTTGTGAGGGAAAGAACAGTACATTGCCTCAGATCTGAGAAACATCTCACCTGTTCCACATACGCGCACGCAGTTCTGCCAGTAGGCAGGTGGCATTCAGGCCACGAACTGCAGCAAAGCTTTTCTATTTTTTCTTTTCTACCTTGTCCTTTATCTCTCCATCCTTTACATTTTCCTACGTCTCTTATTTTCTCATGTAGCATTCAAAGCAGTGCTTTAAACAGGACATTCAGGGTTACACAGTGGATTAATTGACCCCTGCGCAAGATGTGACACGTCTCAAGAAAGAAATACTTCATCCAGGAGGCCTGGGGAAGAGGGTTTATAAACAGGAGCAACTGGTGAGTACACTCAGGCTCTACATTCGTTAACACATGATGTGAGATGGTGGCAAGCGTCAGGCTCTTGTCAGGAAATTATGCCCACACTTGGTTACATTAAGATATTTGACCACACGGCAAAACCCTTCATGTGTGCTGCAGGTCTTTGAATTTCCTTGTCACACACTTTGCACAGCGTGTGACGAGGATTCTGTTGGAAAATTTTTTTTGTTTCTGCCTCCCTCCCACGGTGATGCCTGCATCGCTGGCCTTTTCCCCGCTCTCTGTACAAGCAGAGGCAGCAGGAGAGGCTGTCAGCAGCCACTCCACATTCTTTATTTGGTGCGCACTTGTCCCCCGGCACGGCGTTCCACTGGCTTCTCTCCCTCTGTGCTGAAGAGCAGTTTTCCAGCAGTACTCCCCCCAGGGTTTTGGAGCACCCCGATAGAACATCGCTGACAGGGCAGAAGTCACCGTTACACACGCTACACTCACAGGACATGCGTCCCTAACTTCCTCCATGGAAACCAGAGGCGCTAGTGGTAAACACTATACAGGACGTGTTGCTGGAATAAATAGCTGTCCATTTTATTTCTCGCACAGTACATGAACAGATTTAAAAGAAAAGTACACAACATTCACAAAAAATATGCATAGAAAATATATTTTTTGTGAATGTTGTGTACTTTTATATTTTTTGCTTTTTAGAGGTAGCATTTTGGCAGAATTTACTTGCTGCATCAAGCTGGCTTCAATTTCGCAAGGAAAGTCAACCTCTTTATCTTTACATCCATGGATGTACAAATTAAACCAGGAGGTTTTTATTCTGACATAAGAGTTGATATGGTTAATAGCCCAGTTCCGTCTACCATACTTTCAACACATTAGATGGCATCGATCACTTAAACCAACCTGCACTGAATGGTTGCGGTGTCTCAGTTGGGTGCTGTGTTGGTATGGCAGCAGGCTCTGCCTTTTCTGTGTCCCAGAGCTACAGCATCACCTCACCCTAATGATAAGTCAGGATGTATGAAGCCATGTCATGAAATTTCTGCTCTTAAAGGTCACTTTCCTTGCTGCGGCTGGAGGACAAATTCAGAGGGGTCCAGGTAAAGCTGAAGCAGAGCTGACTTCACTGGAAGGGCTAGCAAACTGGCTACAGTTCATTGCTTTGTTTTCCCCTTGAGATCATGTTGTAAACAAAGTGATCTACCTTGTGCATGCTTCTGGTGCGAAAACTAACATACCCTAAAAGTAACATACCCATACACCGCCTTTTCAATCTTATGCCATTGATGGAGCTTTGATGGAATTAACGTTTTTGTAAGGTACATTCCTAGTTCTCCTGCCAATTAGCTAATTGCAGTGCCAATATCAGATTAAGGGTTAAGCTTTTATTCCAGAGATATATATTACAGATTCTGAGCAAGGGTTTGTAGTTCCTACAAAAATATTGTCTGACATTACTGACTTATCTCTTTCATTTGAAAGCAAAGATATGGACTATTCTGCATTTTCATTATATTGTGCTGGAGTCAGTCAACATTTTTCACCCAAAGAAACAAACGTGCAATCATTGACTGTTCTGGAGGATCAGAAAATCTTACCACAAATGAAGACCCCAGACAACTCAAAATGCGAGTCCAAGGTTGAGGGTGCTTTCATCATGCATCAAATTTCAGTGAATGTCTCATGAAAGACTAAACTATCGCTAGGGCAGAAAATTATGCTCGTTATTCAAAATTAAAAAAAAAATTGCTCTCAGTTCTCTTACCTCCCCCAACTGTGGTTCAATCCAAGGTGTTTGTTCAGCCTGAGAAGAGAGACAGAGCCTGAATAGCCCAGTCAGGCTTTGTCACTCGCTTTTCAAGGGAGCAAACACTTATTATGTACTCTCCCTGCTCAGCCGCTGCTTCAAGGCTGTAGAGAAGCAAAATGTTCACTCCTGTCGAGCACTGCCGACTCAGAGTGTACAATGTAATAAAACAGCTTAGAAATCAAACAAAAGACAAGGTTACATCAGCATTTAACTCTCAACTCTCAGACATTTCTCATTGCTCATGGTAGGGTACACTGACAAAAGACTGGAATGTTTAAGCGCAAATAGATGATTTTTGTAAGTTCAGTAAAAACCACAGAGGGCTACTATTTCATTTCGGATTTAAGGGTTAAACACAAATGGGAGACAGACCTATAATGGGAACACATCTGCAGACAAATAAAGACTGAATGGTGAACAATACTACCTGAACGAAGCTCATACAAGCGCAACGTGAGAACCTTTCCCCCATTTGTGTGCCAGTGAAGCTGGGCTTAATGTCCATTCCATAATTACTTTTTTGATTGAATTTCCGCAGTACATACAATTGCTCATGTATCTAGACTTCACCAGAAGTCATCACACAGGATAACTGTATCTGCCACTAAAATAAGGATTTGCAAACAGTATTATCTGTAATTGCTCAATAAGAATCTTAGGGTGCTTAACATATTGTCACACACCAAAATATGCATATGACCACAGAATTGCTCTACAGCAGTTTTCTTGGCCAACAACATATGTCATCTAGTGGAGCTTCTTGCATTTTCCCTTTTATCTTCTGGCCCAGGCCTTGAAATCCGCAACTGTGTACCTGAAGTGATAGCCTTCATCCAAGAAGTTGATTTTATAAAATCTTCTCTATTTTATTAGTCTGGAGAGAACTATTTGTTCAAGGCACCATCATACCTTTTTGCCATCACAAATGCATTAGTCAGCCAGAGCACAGAGAGCTTTGAATTGGATATAAAGATAAGTCCAAAACGTAAATAG
This sequence comes from Gymnothorax javanicus, assembly GCA_029692085.1. Lineage (NCBI taxonomy): Eukaryota > Metazoa > Chordata > Actinopteri > Anguilliformes > Muraenidae > Gymnothorax > Gymnothorax javanicus. The sequence goes on from CM056194.1 coordinate 141,836,664, forward strand.
GACAGTTGAAGGACATCTTTTCCTGAGAGAATATTGATCGTGACACCCACAAAAAGAACTACAGCTGAAAACCTCACTGCCTAAGATGTTTCTCAGCAATTAAACCAAAGCCCAAGTTCACGTTTTTTGTCCACAGCTAAAATACAATAGTTGTGTTGAGAAAAGGTAGAGTTAAAAAGGTTTTAAGAAACAAAAATAGGTCATGTGAAAATCCATGACATTAGATCCAACAAAGTGTTTAGTTCCCCTTGCAGAACACCTGTGGTCATTAAGTCTGCCAGTTAATCAAAGCTTTTCTTGTGCGTTGCTATAAGAATGCCACTATTAGCACAACCTACCTCTGGTAATCACTCGAGCACTAACTGTTTATGCATTATTGAATGCGTGAGTGCAGTATGTTTTCAGGAAGGCTGATGTATTTTTGTAGCATTCAGTTAGCGTTTTTACTTTCCTCAAGTAGATTTCACCTGTCGTACAGCCAAGGTTAATTTTGACTGCATGTGTGACATCCCACCTCATGATTAATGATTGGAAAATGTATGTTTGATTTTGATCCCCAGCGCAACAGAAAGACAGCAGTGCCTGGAAGCCAGAGTGTGGGACGGCAATGGAGGACATGTCCGAAGTGCACGTGCGCACAGATGGAAGCCCCCTCCTGAAAGCCGTGTACCTGGGTCGGCTGCGCCTGACACGCCTGCTGCTGGAAGGCGGGGCCTACATCAACGAGAGCAACGAGCGCGGTGAGACACCGCTCATGGTGGCCTGCAAGTCCAAGCACACTGACCCGCAGAGCGTACCCAAAGCCAAGCTGGTCAAGTACTTGCTTGAGAGCGGAGCTGACCCAAACATCCAGGACAAGAGCGGGCGAACGGCGCTGATGCATGCCTGCCTGGATCGGGCAGGGCCCGAGGTGGTGGGCCTCCTACTGGGGAATGGGGCTGACCCCAGCCTGGAGGACCACCACGGCTCCTCTGCCCTCATCCATGCTGTCAACAACGGTGACAAGGAGACCCTGAGGGTTCTGCTAGATACCTGCAAGGCAAGGGGCAAGGATGTGATCATCATCACCACCGACACACTGCCCTCCGGCCACCAGATGACCAAGCAGTACCTCAATGTGCCCCCGTCACCACACCTGGTCGACTGGCCAAAGGCTGCCGCAGGGATGCCGTGCACATCCCCATCCGAAATCGAGCTGCATGCAGCACCTCAGGCCCCCCATGGAAGCCACTTCACCTTCAGGGACTGCCAAGGCTCTGGGTCAGGGGCAGTCGCTTCCCAGCCTGGCTCTCCCACTCACCAGCCCAGCCCTGCCCACTGCAGCCTGGTGAGGCTGCTCCATCTGCAGCGGCTCAATTCCGAACCCTGGCTGAAGATCCCACCATCGCTACTGGCACATCAGACCAAAGCCTCCTCCCTGGCTGAGGACCTCCCAGACATAACCCCAGAGGAGGAACTCTCCTTCAGACTGAATGGACTGAGCATCCCTAGGGCAACTGCAAAAACTCGGGACGCCCCCTGCTGGAGCCAGGGGACAGAGCAGATGCCTTACAGGGATGGAACATCTTGGGGGGTAGCACGACTAAACCAGAAGTCGCTCAATGATGACATCCCTCCATTCCGCTCCTCTGCCTCTCACCCGGACCTCCGCCGCCAGTGCGGGACGGCCTCTGCCGCTGTCTCAGCTGGCAGGGACTCGGACTGCTGCCCCCACCTGGCTGTGTCCAGTCTGCGCAACATCCTCCAGCGGCGGACCGTGGGCGTGGAGCACTACAGCTCTGACTCGCAGCTGTGCCAGCGCAGCACCCTGCCTCCAGACGACGGCAGGGGGCTGTTGGAGAAGAGAAGGCTGGTCTCATCCCGCTCCTCCACCCTGCTAGGCTCCCGTGAATCTGCTGAGGGCCCAATGCAGGTCGCCAGAAGGCACCCAGCCCTTCTGGAGCGCAGGAGCTCAGGGGTCGCACTCCCTGACCACATCCCCCACACTAGGCCCGGGCACCTGCCTCCACTAAACCCGCACACCCCCATCCCCCAAATTGGGGTCACCCCAAGCGGCAGTGGAAGCACCGACATAGTCAAGCCCCTGGTTCCCATTGCTCCGAGCTACCCCAAAGATCACAAGAGTAAAAAGATGCTGCTCAGGCGACACTCAATGCAGCCTGAGCAGATAAAGCAGCTGGTTAATATGGAGGAAGTCTTCAGCCACTGAGCCTCCCTCAGCCGGGCAGCTGTGATAACAGAAGCGCAGTCGCGCTCGCTACTGCGCTCTTAACACTGTATGCACACAGGCGTACCCCATTTCAAATGCATGCACGTTCAACAACCCCAATTCCAAAAAAGTTGGCGCATTATGGAAAATCTTTGTGAAATCAAAAAAAGAATCATTTGAAAATCCATTCACCCGTCACTAGATCTTTGCAAAATTGAAAGCGCTAAAACAAAACATTATCTGATGCTTTTATTTGTAAATTCAATGGTTAATTGAATTTATATGCTAATTTCAAGTCTGATGACTGCAACAGACTCTAAAAAATTTGGTGCAGGAACAATATAGGAGTAATAATGATCTGACAGGTTGCAATAATAAGGTTGTGTGTGACAGATGATTTTAAACGGGTGAGCTAATTGTGTTATTGTAGTATTTAAGGAGCTTGAATAAAGAGCTAGTCACTCAGGAGCAACAATGGGTCGGGGCTCGCTAATTTGCCAACAGACGCGTAGGCATATTATCCTTCACTTTGGCAGCAACATTCCTCCAATGCAAATCAGTAGGATTTTGGGCATTTCACACTCTGTAGTGTGTGGTATAATTGCAAGATGGAAGAAATCAGGTTGAATCTTGGTGCATGGAGGTCAAGGGTGAAAACCACTGCTCAGTTCGGGGGTGTGTAAGTGCACACAGCATAGGTGACCTGAATATTTGCGAGGGCACCATTAATGCAAAAAGATATATGAATATTTGTGCAACATATTCTCTCATCCAGATGTCAGCTGTCCTACCAGCATCCCAGCATTTTCCAGCAAGGCCATGTCAAACCACATTCAGCATGGATTACAAGGGCATGACTGCGTAATCAATGAGTGGGGGTGCTGGACTAGCCTGCCTGCAGTCCTGATCGGTCTCTGATTCAGAATAAACAGAACATTTTGAAGCAAAATATAACGTAACAAAAGCCTGAATTGAGCCGCTGAGGACCTGCTTAATGGAAGAATACCAATTGCTAGACTTGACTTATTGGTGTCCTCAGTGCCCTAATGCTTAATGTGATTGAAAGACTTGATGTTACACTGTAGCAAGCAGTTAACTGTGCAAACATTTTTGGACTGCTGCAGTCATCACATTGTAGATTTTCAAAAGGCAATTAAGTTCATGTTAGAACATCAAATAATGCACTCTTGAACTGTTTTCAAAATAGCACAGGATAACACAGACATTTGAAATCTATCCTTTTTAAATTTAATTTGATTTTCACAATGCACCAACTTTTTTAGAATTGGGGTGCTACTTTCAATCCAGCTTTAGCAACATGAGATATTCTCCTGTCAGTGGTGTTGTTACACGTAGTTATTATTGCTTGTGATTAATTCCAATCAGTACAGTGACAGATTACATTGAATAAGTCAAACTGAAAATGAAGGATTCTCATGGTTCTAGCAAGTGAATGGCACTGCTGGATTTACCCATCTTCAGCCAGATTGTCCATGTATAGTCATTTACTGGCCAGCTTGGTTGGATTGTCAAGTTCAAATCAGCCTCTCATTAGGGAGGTGAAAACAGCAGTGCTGGCCAGATATCCCAGCTGTGCATTATTCACGACATCCCAGTCATGAAACAGGCTTTTAAACGCTACTGTGAACACACTTGAAATGTGCAGCATGCCTGCCCAATATTTATCAAAAGATGATGCTACATTGTACATAACATGTTGTATAACAATTATGTGCTGATCATTCCACTGAATATAAGCATGGTGATAATGTTGGGAGTCCTTTATGGTAGTGGGTCACGCTTATGCCAAGAAACTAAGCTAAGCAATCAAGAGGGGGCTAAACCTGGATGACTGTTCAGGCACAAGATTTATTTTTTTAATGGTTAAGAATACCTATTATTACTGAAGTGTTCTGCGACTTGGAGAAATGACTGGCAGGGGCTATAGCAGGCAAGCATTGAGTCAGAAAGCAAATGAAAGAGCTAATGCACATGAATACCTATGCTAGAGCACATAATATGCTATAATATGCAATAATATGCTATAATATAATATAATATAATATGTGAAAACGTTAGTAGAAATTGCTAAGAAAACAGAAAATTTATAGTGCACAGTATCTTATTTCCAGACTAAATAATTCCAGTAACTTCAAATTACCTAATCCGTTCACAAATTTAAGGTATTGACATGATGACTGAGAAAGAAAAATGGAAGCTGCAAGTAAACTATTCCAACTGTATTAACTTTTCATGAATGCAAGAATATTTGGGTCATTTAAAGTCGCCTATATTTGAAAATGTTACCTGAGTTACTGTAATCTTGTCATCAGTCAGTCTGTTTTCTCAATGGCTAAGGCTGGGAATCGTGTCGACAATTGTTTTCTTGAGTCCAGATTGGTCTGACAAAATGATTTTCGTCTCCACATCTTAAGTTATATCCACCAACACCACCACTTCCAAGTTTTGAATGGTGTTCGTTCTGCTATAATATTAATCACAGGTTTATTCAACTTAAGGTTGTGGTTTTGTCTGTCAATATTAATGTGAAGTCTTTGAACCGACAAGAGGGGGTTCACAAGAGTATGAAGCATCTGTGAAGAGACCCCAATCATAAAAATGTCATGAAAATGAAACGTATGCTTAAGCCTCCTTTGTTAATAGATACAGTGATATGTGAATAAAAGCATTGCTCAATCATTTCTATTTACTTTTTTGAATGCATTTTGTCTTATGAACAGTGATTTCAAGCATATCTGACATTCTAGAATCAGGACTGCAACTTCTGACAATTACACTTTGTAGTTCTCCGCTTTCTGGATCCCTTTGGCATTTCATACAGGTTATTAAAATAATCTGTGATTAAATTATGACTCTGCTGAATGAAGGGCTTTTTTATATTTGCTTGTCAAGAAGCAGCTCTCCATGTGACCTCATAACAATAGATACCATTACTGCTTAGCCAGCACTGAAAGGTCAGTTTCTACAATTAAGTCATAATACCATAACTTTCTGGCTTATAACAAATATGAATGAAGTGGTGCAAGCGAAAACAGAACATGTTCAAGTCTTCCCTCACAGGCTGAAAAAAAATTTTCTTGCACTTTAAAAACATTGAACATGATGGTGAAAGCACAGCCGGCTCATTTGTTTACACTCATCTGAAGTGATATGCTATTGTTACGATCCATGGTCGGCCGGACCGAACAAAGTGGAGACCAGGCAAATTATTATACAAAAATAGCAATTTATTTGGAAAAATAGAGTAGCGTTAATCTAAGAATATGAGAAAAGTCATCCATTCAACTAGGCTAGGAGAAGGGAAAAAAAAGACCCAGTGTCAACAAGAGAGCTAAAATAGCTCAGCAGGAAAAAAGTGGACTCTTGTTTCCAACCACCTGCCATCTTTACATAGGGCTGGCTTCCAGTTTATCAATTAAGATGGTAAATCTGCTGGCCAATCACGGTCCTACATGAGAAAAGAGAAAAAACACGACCGCAGAGACCAAAGACATGGAGAATACCCCCAAGATCGTAACACCTCCCCTCTTAAAAGGTTGGCTTAAGGGCCAGCCAAAACACCAATTCCACAGCCTCCGCACTCCAACACCGGGCCCCAGCGCAGAGCAGCATGAGACTGAAAAAGGTTAGACAATCAGCATCATGCAATTCAAAAAGGAAACTATAAAACATTAAACACTGTTTAATGAGTTCATGTTGGCGATAAGCTATTTAAAAAAAAAACTTCGATCTTTCTGGTGTTTTAGGTGATGACTTCACCGACCCAACCGACTTTTCCATCTCACCTCCACCCTGGCGCCATGAGTAGAAGGCAAAATAGGAAAATATCCAGTCCGGAACGGCTTCAGAATCAAGGTCGCAAGACCGCCGACATAAATCAAAATTAAATTGGCACGCGAGACAGCACATCCGCTAAAACGTTGTCTCTTCCTTTAATGTGTTTAATGACCAGCATGTATGGTTGCAGAAAGAGACACCACCGCATCAGCCGCTGGTTAGAGTTCTGCATAGAATGCAAGAAAATAAGGGGATTACGGTCAGTGTGAATTACAAGAGGAGTGGTCACAGCACCAACATATGCTTCAAATTGTTGCAGGGATCAGATCAGAGGACGCATGAGGATTGTTAGATGGAGGGGATTTTTGGTTTAGAAATGGGACATTCCATTTTCCAGTGACCATTATTTTTTACAAGCATGACAAACTCTGGTGCCATCATATTTACCATCTGTACCTGGAACAGATCTCACTGTGGGATGGTTGTCAGGGCGCTCATTTTGTCGGGGAACGCCAAAAATATGCTTATGAAGCAAGGCATAATTATCGGCCATAGCAGCTTCTGCCTCTATAGGATCCGACACCACGCGTTCACCAAGATAAGTAGCCATTTGCTCTGGGATCCCATTTTTAAACTGTTCCAAAATAATTAAATTGCAAAGTTCATCATATGTTGTCACTTTGGAGGCCTTTCGCCAGCGATCAAATTGAACTACTAGCTCCCTCGCAAATTCAAAGTGTGTCTGCTTATCAGCGCGTTTCAAAGTTCTAAATTGCTGCCTGTACGCTTCAGGAACCAATTCATAGGCTTGCAAAATTGCATCTTTGACACGTGAATAGGACTCGAGAGGTTGAATCTAATACAGTAAAAACTTCTTGTACTTTACCCGTCACAACACATTGGAGCAAAGGAATTTGATCAGCTTCAGACCAAAGCCTATGAGCGGCAACCCATTCAAATAAAGTAAAGAAAGTATCTAAATCCCATTCGTTGAAACGCGGAACTTGTCTCAAGTTATAGCAGTAGTTCTCGTGATGTCACGAACCTGGTCACGTGGGTTTGTTGACTAGCGTGGTTGGCAAAAAGTATCAACATTACAATTGATTTAATAGGCGAAGTACAGTTGTCTTCCACTTTCTGTAATAATACCAGTTAGCTGCAGCGTAATTAACTGCACAAACCGATTCGTTAAGGGCTCAGGAATACGTTTCCTCCGTATTCCTGAACAAGAACCTAAAAATCTGCTTGGATCAAATCAATTCGACGAAAGAACTGGGTGCCGTTGACCCACTAGCATGTTTGTACTATTCACTTTCTGTCGGGTAAGTCGCAAGTTATTTTCCATAATTTCTAACATGACATTTTGCTCAGTTTTCGCATTTTATTATTCGGTCATAGCAAGGGAATGATCTTGCTTTTTGTGTTGGGTAATTTGATCGGCTCCTTATGCTTTCCAGTAGCGAGTAAGTGACGGTTCGGATATTAGTATTGGAAATAATGCCGTTTTCAACCGTCATCAGTATGAACAGAGATCAGTACTTTCGGCTTATCTTTACTTTTGGGTACCCAGAGAAACATTCGAGTGTGTAAAAACGTCCATCGTACATCCAGTCAAGAAAATTTAGAGTTTAATGTCTACTGCAGCTGGAACGGCTGGAGCCTTGTTACTGATGACACCCCAGCTGGCTAGGGAATGTGCAGTATATGCATTTGCGATATTAAATATTAATGATAAATTCTAAACCCCCTGATCACGAATAAAACCCCTCAAAATATATTGGCGCCCCCTTTTAAAATCACTCCGGTAAACGTACTACTGTGAATTACTTTCACTGCTCAACGATGATCAACAAATGTAGAATTTATGTTCGATGAAGGAATATGAAGTGATGATCCAGCCGACCCAGACCCAAAGAAGGGTCGTTCCTCCAACCTTTCAGCTCGTTAGGATCCGGAAGCCTACACAAACCTTCGTTGTACTTAAGCTTAGAGAAATATGTCTTTGCAGTACTGTCAAGGTTTTGTACAGATTCAGAGAGCGCCGAATCGGTTCCTCAACTGCAGGATGCCATACTTCCCCGTTTTGTTGTATTGATTTACGCTTGTTCTTGCCAACCACGCTAATACGCATGCCTGAATATGACGTCAATGTTAGTAAAGAAGAACTAGTCCTATTCACAACATTTTTATTACTGGGTGATTGAGATTCATCTAAATCACCAATACCAGATAAAACAGATGAATCCCATTTCCCATTTGAAACGAGCTCCAAGCGGTGATTTCGATAGGCCTCTGCGTCTTGTTGTTTATGAAGTTCCAATTTAACCTTTTCGTCGGCTAATGCCAATTCTTTTTCTCTAAGTTTTTCATTAATCCTCGCAATTTCCAGTTCTTTTGAAATTTCCAGTTTCTTTAATTCCAATTCTATTTCAGTAAGCTTCACAGCCTCAGATTCCGCCATTCTATCAACTTTAAATGGCCCCCGTTCAACAGCAATTCCCAATTAATATTCACGGAGATCGGATTCGTTAAATCTTTTATCTCACGAGGCAGCAGACTCACCCCAATGCTGAGCCAACAACAACAATTCTGCCTTTAAAAGGGAATGTAAAGAACTTGTGATGGCCGCAATAAAAACTCATTTACTTTTGGATTGGTGCGCAACTGAAAAAACCTACGGCTTCGGGAACTGCACCAACGGGAATCAGAATATATTCATACAAACTACATCATGAAAACGCAAATATCTGCACGCAAAAATCCTGAATGGAAAAAATTCACACCTGTAGCAGACGACATATAACATGTCCAAAACAGGTTCACATCACTGGACAGAACCCTGCCCCAATTGCTTTATGCAAATCACCTTACAAAGCAAAATAGAGAAGTAGTTGTACAAAACCCAAAACCAGTGAAGTTGGCACGTTATGTAAATCGTAGATAAAAACAGAATACAATGATTTGCAAATCCTTTTCAACTTATATTCAATTGAATACACTGCAAAGACAAGATGTTTAATGTTCAAACTGAGAAACTTTATTTTTTTTTTGCAAATAATCATTACCTTAGAATTTAAAGGCGGCAACACATTGCAAAAAAGTTGGCACAGGGGCCTTTTTACCACTGTGTTACATCACCTTTCCTTTTAACGACACTCAGTAAACGTTTGGGAACTGAGGAGACCAATTTTTGAAGCTTTTCAGGTGGAACTCTTTCCCATTCTTGCTTGATGTACAGCTTAAGTTGTTCAACAGTCCGGGGTCTCCGTTGTCGTATTTTACGCTTCATAATGCGCCACACATTTTCAATGGGAGACAGGTCTGGACTACAGGCAGGCCAGTCTAGTACCCGCACTCTTTTACTACGGAGCCATGCTGTTGTAACACGTGCAGAATGTGGCTTGGCATTGTCTTGCTGAAATAAGCAGGGGTGTCCATGAAAAAGACGTTGCTTGGATGGCAACATATGTTGCTCCAAAACCTGTATGTACCTTTCAGCATTAATGGTGCCTTCACATATGTGTAAGTTGCCCATGCCTTGGGCACTAATACACCCCCATACCATCACAGATGCTGGCTTTTGAACTTTGCGCCTATAACAGTCCGGATGGTTCTTTTCCTCTTTGGTCCGGAGGACACGACGTCCACAGTTTCCAAAAACAATTTGAAATGTGGACTCGTCAGACCACAGAACACTTTTCCACTTTGCATCAGTCCATCTTAGATGAGCTTGGGCCCAGCGAAGCCGGGCGGCGTTTCTGGGTGCTGTTGATAAATGGCTTTCGCTTTTGCATTGTAGAGTTTTAACTTGCACCTGCAGATGTAGCGACGAACTGTAGTTACTGACAGTGGTTTTCTGAAGTGTTCCTGAGCCCATGTGGTGATGTCCTTTACACACTGATGCCGGTTTTTGATGCAGTACCGCCTGAGGGATCGAAGGTCACGGGCATTCAATGTTGGTTTTCGGCCTTGTCGCTTCGTGCAGTGATTTCTCCAGATTCTCTGAACCTTTTGACGATATTACGGACCGTAGATGATGAAATCCCTAAATTTCTTGCAATAGCTCGTTGAGGAATGTTGTTTTTAAACTGTTCGACAATCAGCTCACGCATTTGTTCACTAAGTGGTGACCCTCGCCCCATCCTTGTTTGTGAATGACTGAGCATTTCAGGAAGCTGCTTTTATACCCAATCATGGCACCCACCTGTTCCCAATTAGCCCGTTCACCTGTGGGATGTTCCAAATAAGTGTTTGATGAGCATTCCTCAACTCTCTCAGTCTTTTTTTGCCACTTGTGCCAGCTTTTTTTTGAAACATGTTGCAGGCATCAAATTCCAAATGAGCTAATATTTGCAAAAAATTACAAAGTTTACCTGTTCGAACATTAAGTAACTTGTCTTTGCAGTGTATTCAATTGAATATAGGTTGAAAAGGATTTGCAAATCATTGTATTCTGTTTTTATTTACGATTTACACAACGTGCCAACTTCACTGGTTTTGGGTTTTGTACATTCCAAACGACTACCACAGAAGAAAGGCTTAACAAGCAATTAAGTAAGCAGTCTTACAATTCGCGTGACCTCAATTTGCATCAATAAGCAAACTCAAATTCCTGACTGCACCAATCAAGCACCTTCTAAAACGCACGGCTTGTATCCATTCATAATGGCACTGAACAAGTGAAACCGACGTCTTCCCCCCTCAATATACAACCCTCAATTACCTGCTCCGTCTTCCCAAAAGCTCACTACGAGCATCTTTAAATGCGAGAAACAGCTAACTATTTCCACCAGTGTAGATCACAAAGGCCAGTTGATAACTAGTATGATACCACCCGGAACGCGTCTCACGTAATGAGATCAATTTGGGCCAACTTACCTATTCTGGGGAACTAGCCAGATCACTTCTCCAATAACCATATGAGCATTACTCACAAAAAACAGGTTGCTGTGATTAATGCCAATAGGGACATCCTTCTCCGACGCAACAGACTGAGAACAAGACTTCAAAATCCTTTACTTGCAACGCTACAAATCTCCAAAAAAAAAAATCACAACTCAATTTAGTCCTGGGCTCCCACGGCTCCTACCGCCGCACACATGCACAGTAAAGGACCATATTTGGCCACCAAAACAACGCAATTAAACAATTCACACAACGCGGATACCGACCAAAACAACATAGGCCATATATAAGCCACAATATCAAAACTCAGAACATTGCACCCATCCCAACGCAAGTATAGAGCCTCAATCTAATCCCTCTGCTGCCACCAATTTGTTACGATCCATGGTCGGCCGGACCGAACAAAGTGGAGACCAGGCAAATTATAATACAAAAATAGCAATTTATTTGGAAAAATAGAGTAGCGTTAATCTAAGAATATGAGAAAAGTCATCCATCTAACTAGGCTAGGAGCAGGAAAAAAAAAGACCCAGTGTCAACAAGAGGGCTAAAATAGCTCAGCAGGAAAAAAGTGGACTCTTGTTTCCAACCACCGGCCATCTTTATATAGGGCTGGCTTCCAGTTTACCAATTAAGCTGGTTAATCTGCTGGCCAATCACGGTCCTACGTAGGAAAAGAGAAAAAACACGACCGCAGAGACCAAAGACATGGAGAATACCCCCAAGATCGTAACACTATGCACTTCATCGAGAATGCAGAGCTGTTACTGGTTGATTCTACTGAAAATACTGAGCAAGCCTGTGGATTCCATAGCAAAGAAGACACCCTTTACCAACAGTTACAAAACACTTTGAATGAACATTACATAGACATTACATCCCAATTCATTTCATCACTTCCTGCTGTCTACCGATTGCTCAAGCTTTTTACTCATCCAACTAAAATGGCGAGAGTCTCTGTTTGTCTACGTGCCAGTTCTTCAATTTTCCAGACAACCGTTCATCCCATTGACTTCACACTTGTCAGGTGTATTGCTCAGGACCCAAGCAAGTGCAGAGTCAAGTCTGAAGATATTTGGCTGAGTTCTTCTCAAGAAAACACTAGGAAACTGCAAACAGCAACACAGGTGGCCAACTAATCAGCCCATGACTTGAACGGGTACTGCAATATATTAGCCATTTTACTCACAGAAAACACCCTGTATTGTTTTACAACCCCAATTCCAAAATGGTTGGGACAAAGTGTAAATTGTGAATAAAATCAAAATGCAATGACTTTGAAATCACACCAGCCAGTATTTTATTCACAATAGAACAGAGATAACATAGCAAATGTTGAAACTGCAAAATTTTTAAATTTTATCCACAAAATGTGCTCATTTAAAATTTGATGGCTGCTACAGGTCTCAAAAAAGTTGGGGCAGGGGCCTGTTTACCATGGCGTAGCATCCCCTCCTTTTTTTAACACAGAGTGGAGGCGCCTGGGCATTGAGGAGACAAGTTTCTTGAGTTTAGCCATTGGACTGTGATCCCACCCTTGTTTAATACAGGCTTCCAGCTGCTGGAGAGTTTTTGGCCCCCTTTGACAGACTTTTCGTTTAATTATGCGCCAAATGTTCTCAATTGGTGAAAGATCCGGACTGCAGGCAGGCCGGTTCAGCACATGGACTCTTCTACTACGAAGTCATGCTGTTGTAATAGCTGCAGTATGTGGTTTTGCATTGTCCTGCTCAAATACAGAAGGCCCTCCCTGGAACAGATGTCGTCTGGAGGGGAGCATATGTTGCTCTAAAACCTTTATATACCTTTCAGCATTCATGGTGCTTTTTAAAACATGCAAGTGTCCCACACCATATGCACTAATGCATCCCCACACAATCAGAGATGCAGGCTTTTGAACTGAACGCTGATAACAGGAGGGGTGGTCTTTCTCCTCTTTAGCGTGGAGGACACAATGCCCATGATTTCCAACAAGAATGTCAAATTTGGACTCGTCTGACCACAGGACACTTTGCCACTTTGCTACAGTCCATTTTAAATGAGTCTTGGCCCAAAGAACACGGCGGCGCTTCTGGATCATGCTCAACAATGGCTTCCTTTTTGCATGATAGGGTTTTAGGTGGCATCTGTGGATGGCACGGCGGACTGTGTTTACAGACAGTGGTTTCTTGAAGTATTCCTGGGCCCATTTAGTAATGTCAATGACAGAGTCATGCCGGTGAGTGATGCAGTGGCGTCTGAGGGCCCGAAGATCACGGGCATCCAGTAAAGGTCTTCGGCCTTGTCCCTTACGCAGAGATTTTTCCAGTTTCTCTGAATCTTTTGATGATGTTATGCACTGTCCATGATGAGACCTTCAAAGCCTTTGCAATTTGACGTTGAGGAACATTGTTTTTAAAATATTCCACAATTTTTTTACGCAAGCCTTCTCAGGTTGGAGAGCCTCTGGTCATCTTTACTTCTGAGAGACTCAGCCTCTCTAAGACATCCCTTTTATAGCCAATCATGTTATACACCTGATGCCAGTTAACTTAATTGCTTGCTAAATGTTCTTTCAGCTGATTATCTTATATATTAATTGCTTTTTCAGCCCTTTTTTGCCTGTGTCTCAACTTTTTTGAGACCTGTTGCAGCCAGAAAATTTGAAATAAGCTCAGTCTCAGTTTCAACATTTGAAATGTTATCTATGTTCTATTGTAAATAACACATTGGCTCATGTGATCTGAAAGTCATTGCATTTTAATTTTATTCACAATTTACACCTCGTCCCAACTATTTCAGAATTGGGGTTGTACATTAAATCCATTTACTTACAGATTGCACATAAAGGACCATGCCTGTCAGAACAGGAGCAGTGCCCCTCCAGGGTACCCAGTAAGTAATGTTGATTAAAAGCCCAGCTTCTTTAACCCTTCCACCAGTGACTCTCCACAAGGGGCCTACACCTGCAAGAGGGCCCCACGACTATATGCTTATAAGTGAAAGTTTCCTTCTTATCTGAGGACATTGCGTTAAAGGTTCCCATTTACTAAAAAATATTTATCAAAATTTATAGCAATCGCTTTCTTTGCTTTAAGGGGGATGAAATGGATTGAGCTTGACTGACTGCACTGCAGTCAGACGGGGGGAATCACAATGATGCTGAGCAGATCAGTTTATCCTCGAGTCTCCCATATTATTTCCAAGGACCTCTGGGGCAAAATGGTTGGGAACCATTGCTAAACTTTAACACCCTCATCAATGACTATTGTCACATCATTTCTCAGCTTTGATCCATTTTGTGTTGGCAGGACCATAATTGTTCTGAAAGACACTCGAATAACAACAAAAAGGTCTGTATTTTGAATACTTAATACTTCTTAATTTGCTTAACTGAAAAAATACCATGCAATTAAAATGCAATCACTGCCTGGCCCATCAGATGACATGTTGGCAAAAAAACAAGTTGAGAGTAGATGTCTTGTGAAAGTATTGATTTACATTGTAGAACTGAGAACCTGGCAACAGGCACATACCACTGTACAATTAAAGCACGTTTTAAGTAAGGCAGAGAATCACACTCTAGTCCTCAGTCAGAAGCAAATTACATAGTAGCAACAAGCCAGAACAGAGACAGGAATCTAACACAGCGCAGCCCCTGGAAGGCTGTTGCTAAGGGATTTGCTGTTGACCATGTCTATCCACAGCGCAGCGATGATGTCACTCAAAAGTCTGATGGCAAGGGGCACCATAGGAACTAGGCAGCAAAAAAGACCACAGAGGCTCATTCAGCTATATTATGCACAATTTAAAAAAAAAAGCCACTGCTCCAGGCTCCAGTGAATTGGAATTAATCTCTTCCTGGCTTTAACCTGACGAACCATAAGAAACAGTGGCTGTGTGTGTCTCAAACACAGACAACTTGTGGCCAGCATCAAATGAAGACAGGTTGTCAATGAAAATGGCGAGTTAAAGGAGTCATGTCACAATGACTGTGCATACTCAGAACTTCAAAAATCCTTAGCCAAAGAATGAGTCTGCTCGACTGCAAATCAAATCCGATTCCATCCTTGCCAATGCACCTTCATTTTGCATTGTATTTATACATTTTAGTCACTCAAATTTCCATAGAAAACTCTTAAATATAAAAAGCATAATGCCAATATATAAACACAGTGCAAAACAATGACGGATTAGCAAGGATGGAATTAGATTTTAACTTAACAGTCAAGCGGATTCACTTCATTCAAAGTTGTGAGCGTGCACAGTAATCATGACACAGCTCCTTTAAGTCTAAAGCAGCTGTCATGTAGGTCGTATTTGATTTGGTAACACGCGGGTCAGGCTGAGGTTCATGTGCGCACGCCCATTGCTGTTCCCAATCAAACATGGGGTACACAACACAAGTTGAGGTTTGTGGTTTGGTTAGTTTTGCATGCTTTATACATGATTGTGAACTTGATTTTTTGCTAGCTAGACTTCATGAAACGAGAAATGGATCTTACTACACACAGAAAAGGAAGTGGGGTGCACGAAAAGATGGCTTTCCAGTGAAAACCATTATTAGTTACAGAAAACACCAACACCATAACTGCGTTTGACTTAACAATTGATAGTTGTCGTTTAAAACTTATGAATGACTGTCAATGACTCTGTTAGCCGCCATGTTGTGACGTCACATTCCTGGTTGTTCTTGGTAAATCGGGGAGCATGTTCTCGACACGAGGTGGAAACCGAGTGCACTGTTCTTGGCGTTTGATACGTGAACACAATGCTGGTGTCATGTTCTTGGATGGAGTCAATTACGACCGTAGGGTACTGAAGTGATGACGTCATGCTGGTGTCGGAAGTAAAAGTTCCCATTCATTTTACCCATAGGCTTTTTAAAATATTCACTTTTGAAACACTTCCTGTTGTTTTTATGCCTCCATCGATTTTGAGATTTTGCATCATATTTTCGAGTAACAACAAATATTGTTTTTCTTGACCAGAGTCTGCTATAATTTAAATCATTTTAATTTTTCGTCCCCTTGCTAATCTTCTTTGAAGTCTAATGTGTCCCATTATACTCCTGATTCCCGGGCTGAACGAATACATAATGCGTTAGAAATTTCCAGCACCTTGCCATAGCTATTTGTTTGCTTACCCTGGCGAGACTATGCTAATTAGTTAGCCACTCTACATTCTACTTAGAAACTACTACTAAACTTATGCTTACCTTGCTAAATATCAAGTTTTGCAACTAGCGCCAATTTACTTCAATAGTCAAGCATCTTTAGCCAGTGTTTGTATGCTTAAAAACTTGGCAGCTAGCGAATGATCCAATCAACCTTGTCAACGCTACGTAGCTAATTCATGCCTACCTGCATATCGAACGCTAGTTAAGTACCAAAATAATCACTATTCACTGTTTCTAGTGACTTGTACTTACTAAGTAAGGATAGCTGAGCAAGCGTACTAAATCTAAGCTGGCTAATTTAGCCAGCAAGCTAGTTTATCGACTGGCTATAAATAACAAATTTGATGTGATCATTTGCATCTGTATACCCCGTAGGCTAATCTTGGAGCAAGTCGGCTCATAAAATTAATTCGAGTTCGAGCAATGCCGAAAAATGTGTCCAAACCTCATTATAAATTTCCATAAGGATTTTACTTCCGACACCAGAAGCTAAGTAGCTGTGACTTGGTCACTTCAGTACTCTACTGAAGAGGAATGAGCTGGTGAAGTTTGGCAATAAAAATTCGCCAAGTTCTTCACCAAGTTCATCACAGTATTCGTCTTATGTTGCGTTACTGTGTTTGATCTGTCGTGGGACTTCTCTGATGATTTGCAGTAGTTTGCCAAAGTTTGCTCATATTTGGCGACAGTTCAAAATGCTCAGAACTGTCACCTTTTCGTTAGTCTCGTGCCATTCATCATATTGCCACCGTTGTGTAGCCACTTATTGGTGCTTAGTTGTGTTAACTTGTAAAACTGTTTTATGCGCTAGATTAGGGTCTGCTTAAATTTAATGGTACCACATAGTGTCAGGTAGTACTTTGATCCATGTCGAACATGAATTCGCCATACTTCTTTCCATTGTTGCCTAACACTCGCCTAAGAGTGGTGCCACTGTGGCCACAATCTTCCTAATTAGTCAAAATTCATGCAAATTTTGCTGGCTAACCATAACAATAATGTTGTCAACCTCTGTAGCCTTGGTATCAAACATCGGCAACATTTTCTTCCTACTGTCTTCCTCTAAGTGATCGCCATTAAAGGAGCTGTGTCATGATTACGGTGCATGCTTAGGACTTAAATCCCAACAAAGTGAATCTGCTTGACTGCAAGTCATAATCTGATTCCATCCTTGCTTATCCATCTTTTTTTGCATTGTATTTATATATTCTAGTTACTCCAGTGTAATGCTTTTTATATTAGCTCAATTCCATGCAAAATGATACCTCGGGGCAAATTTTTTTGTCATGTATTTTGAATAATTTTTGTTTTGCAATTATTTACTACTATTAGTACCATAGACTGTATAAAAAGATGGACGAAGCAACCGTGACATCACCTATTGGTTTCAGCATAGCATTTAGGAAGCCTCGATTTTGGCAATTCGAATTGCGCCATTTTGTCATTTTGAAATCGGATGAGATTCCAATTGGACGAGAGCGTGACTTGAATATCCAGGGAGGAGCGAGGGGTGGATCTATGTGTGGATCTGACCATATCAGACAAGGACCAGAGGATAGCCAAGCCCCTTAAGCATATTCAGGCTTTATCCTTTATTCTAGTCTATGTAGGACCATCATTTACAAAAATGAACATCATGATATATCGAAGGAGACTTGAAACTTGCGATAGATACAATAAAGTAATGTGGAAAATCATTATTTAAATAATAAATCAGGTGGAAAAGTAGGGTCTTTTTTCATAGACTTCTATAGAATTGAACTTCTTTCTGCACTGAAAATGTGTTTTTTTTGTCAGTGAAACATACTTGCACTCCTTCCTCATAATTATATGCCACAGAAAAGTCAACAAAGCTCCATTTTCTCATTTAGTCCCAGACACGTTACGTCAGTTACCAAAGAATGTTACGTCAGTTACTCTACTTTTTGACTCAGAAAATATAATTCAGCCAACATAAACACTTTCTTCATTCTGCTTGCTGGAGAAGTGACTGTCAACCTTCTGACAGATAGACTAAGTTGATTGAAGGAAAGAATTCAGAGAAATCTTCAATTTAAAAAAGCATGTAAAAATTGAGGTATTTTTTCATGTTACGTCAGTTACCCTGTAAAATGACGAACTGTGGAATAGTGCAATACGCAAAATAAAATCTATGGTTCTCAAGCACCAACAAATGTTTGAATCCTTGTGATATTTTGTAGTGATCCACCATGTAATTACAGAGTAACTGAAGTTAAAGTTGTTCTAAATGTTACGTCCGTTACCATGGAATTGACCATTAAGGAGCTTTCCATGGAAATTCGAGGATTCAAAGCACATATTAAGCTTAAGCCTAGGGATATGAAGAATTTAAGCTGGTTGCCTTCACTCATATTTTTAACTTGAGTCTTCTTTCAAATTCCATCCCTAAAATTTGGAAAGCTGCCTATATTCTCCCTCTACTTAAAGGTGGAGACCCTTCAGAAATGAATAATTACCGTCCTATTTCCAAACTCTCAGTCCTGGCTAAGATCCTTGTTTCCCATGTAAATGTACAGTTAAAACAGTTTTTAGTTGATAAGAATATTTTAAATGATTTTCAGTTGGGTTTTAGAAGTGGCCATAGCACTCTCACTGCTGCTACAATCGTGACAAACGATATCATTGGTGCCCTGGACAGAAAACAGCATTGCGCTGCCTTATTTGTTGATCTCTCTAAGGCATTAATTCAGTTGACCATGGACTGTTACTTAACAAACTAAGAACTATTGGTTTCAGTCCTCAGGCTGTAAAATGGTTCAAAAATTACTTTATAGATCGCACTCAGTGTGTTTATGCAGAAGGCCATAAATCTGAATTTCTTGAGATAACTAAAGGTGTCCCTCAGGGATCTATTCTGGGGCCTATTCTGTTTTCTATTTTCATAAATGATCTCAGTAAAGGCATTCAAGCTAAAATTAATTTATATGCGGATGATACAGTTATTTACACCCATGCCCCCTCTATAGTAGGGGCAGTGCAAGAACTTCAGGCCGCATTTCAGACATTACAAATTACATTAATTAGCTTAAAGTTGATTTTAAATACTCAGAAAACAAAGTTTATGGTCTTCACAAAAGCTCGCACGCAGTTACCAGGTGATTATAGCATTATTACATCTGAAGGGAAATCCATTGAAAGGGTTTCCTCGTACAAGTACCTGGGTATATGGATAGATGACAAACTCTCATTTAATGTTCATACACCAGTGAAGTTGGCACGTTGTGTAAATCGTAAATAAAAACAGAATACAATGATTTGCAAATCCTTTTCAACCTATATTCAATTGAATACACTGCAAAGTTACTTAATGTTCGAACAGGTAAACTTTGTAATTTTTTGCAAATATTAGCTCATGTGGAATTTGATGCCTGCAACATGTTTCAAAAAAGCTGGCACAAGTGGCAAAAAAGACAGAGAGTTGAGGAATGCTCATCAAACACTTATTTGGAACATCCCAGAGGTGAACGGGCTAATTGGGAACAGGTGGGTGCCATGATTGGGTATAAAAGCAGCTTCCCTGAAATGCTCAGTCATTCACAAACAAGGATGGGGCGAGGGTCACCACTTAGTGAACAAATGCGTGAGCTGATTGTCGAACAGTTTAAAAACAACATTCCTCAACGAGCTATTGCAAGAAATTTAGGATTTCATCATCTACGGTCCGTAATATCGTCAAAAGGTTCAGAGAATCTGGAGAAATCACTGCACGTAGCGACAAGGCCGAAAACCAACATTGAATGCCCGTGACCTTCGATCCCTCAGGCGGTACTGCATCAAAAACCGACATCAGTGTGTAAAGGACATCACCACATGGGCTCAGGAACACTTCAGAAAACCACTGTCAGTAACTACAGTTCGTCGCTACATCTGCAAGTGCAAGTTAAAACTCTACAATGCAAAGCGAAAGCCATTTATCAACAGCACCCAGAAACGCCGCCCCGGCCGCTGGGCCCAAGCTCATCTAAGATGGACTGATGCAAAGTGGAAAAGTGTTCTGTGGTCTGACGAGTCCACATTTCAAATTGTTTTTGGAAACTGTGGACGTCGTGTCCTCCGGACCAAAGAGGAAAAGAACCATCCGGACTGTTATAGGCGCAAAGTTCAAAAGCCAGCATCTGTGATGGTATGGGGGTGTATTAGTGCCCAAGGCATGGGCAACTTACACATATGTGAAGGCACCATTAATGCTGAAAGGTACATACAGGTTTTGGAGCAACATATGTTGCCATCCAAGCAACGTCTTTTTTTTTTTTTTTCCTGCTTATTTCAGCAAGACAATGCCAAGCCACATTCTGCACGTGTTACAACAGCATGGCTCCGTAGTAAAAGAGTGCGGGTACTAGACTGGCCTGCCTGTAGTCCAGACCTGTCTCCCATTGAAAATGTGTGGCGCATTATGAAGCGTAAAATACGACAACGGAGACCCCGGACTGTTGAACAACTTAAGCTGTACATCAAGCAAGAATGGGAAAGAGTTCCACCTGAAAAGCTTCAAAAATTGGTCTCCTCAGTTCCCAAACGTTTACTGAGTGTCGTTAAAAGGAAAGGTGATGTAACACAGTGGTAAAAAGGCCCCTGTGCCAACTTTTTTGCAATGTGTTGCTGCCTTTAAATTCTAAGTTAATGATTATTTGCAAAAAATAAAATAAAGTTTCTCAGTTTGAACATTAAACATCTTGTCTTTGCAGTGTATTCAATTGAATATAAGTTGAAAAGGATTTGCAAATCATTGTATTCTGTTTTTATCTACGATTTACATAACGTGCCAACTTCACTGGTTTTGGGTTTTGTATTACTAATCTCGTCAGGAAGCTTAAGATGAAGATTGGCTTTTATTTTAGAAACAAATCTTGCTTTACTTTCAATGCTAAGAAAAAACATGTGGAGGCTACTTTCCTGTCTATGATTGACTATGGTGACATATTGTATATGCATGCAGCCTCCTCCATCTTATGTAACCTTGATTAAGTGTATCATGCATCTTTACGTTTCATTTCAAATGTAAAGTCCCTTACTCACCACTGTATTCTTAATGATTTGGTCGGCTGGACATCACTGACCATTCGCAGACAACAGCACTGGTACATTTTCATCTATAAAGCAATATTGGGCAAACTTCCAACCAACCTCTGTAACCTTCCCTGTGTTAACTCTGGTAGTTACCAGCTTCGCTCCTCTAAGTGGTTACTTTTCAATGTACCCCAAGTTTTAACTGATTTGGGAAAAACTGCATTTTCCTACTATGCACCATGGGTTTGGAACAATCTGCAGAAAGATCTTAGATTAGAAACACACATATCCATTGATGAATTTAAGGGCATCATAAAGAATATGGTGACGAAGACATGTGCTTGTTTCTCTTGATAGGTCCACTATATTTTGACTGTTTTAATAGTCGTTGTTTTTTTTTTTATGCTCGTTATATTTTAACATGTTGTGATTGGCTGTTATCTTGGCCAGGTCTCTCTTGTAAAAGAGATTCTGAATCTCAATGGGACTTCCTGGTTAAATAAAGGAAAAATTAATAAATAAATAAAAATAATCATAGAAGCAGCAAAATACCTTCTAGATTTTGACTTGCAGTTGAGCGGATTTATTTCAAAGTTGTGAGCATGCGCAGTAATCATGACATGGCTCCTTTGTGTTCAAATTCCACATATCAGAAACAACAGTCGAGCGTTAACAGTCAGTAGGGTTGTATGGAAATGAGTCAGGCGTGGACGAGTGAGGACTGTTTAGCTCCCCCCCTCCCTACCTTACACACAACAGGCCAGAAACAATTGGCTGGTGAGCAAATTTCATTCAATTACCACAGCAGTTACTGCAAAAAAATTGTCCCAGAAGAAAAACGCATACGAGTTTTATGCATTATAATAAAAGGCAATGTTTACCAGACAAAAGGATAATTGATGCTCTGAAAGCACCCTTTACTGGTGCAATAAACCCACTCCCCAATGAAATAAACTGAAAGTCCAACAATGCAATGTGACATACAAATAATATTTTATTCTGTAGGGCAATACCATCTATACAAATTTTATATTTCATGAAGAAAAAGATCCTGAACTCCCAGATACGAGAATCATCAAATCATCTGCTGGTTTTCATGATTATATACAGGTACATACTATACAATTCACAAAACAGTACAGATAAATAGCTCCTTTAAAAGCATAAAAATACATTTTGTCTTGTGATGAAATTAATGCAAGCTCCAGAAGTCAACTTCATTTTAAACAGTGAAAAAAATAATTTAACTCCGTAAAGTTTCACGAAAACTGGACAGAAAATTCCTCTTTTCTTTAAACTGTCACAAAACAACCAAGTGAAACACAATTAACTGATTTTGCTTGGAAATCTCAATAAACCCCCATCTTTGTTAAGACCTCCTTAAAGCCATATATTTGTACATCAGATCCAGTTCTACCACCCTTACCAATCAACAGTATTGTTGCTCAAAAGGTTAATTGCTTTGTTGCCATGGGTTCTTACAGCACTAAATACTGGTTTTATTAAAAAAAAAAATGCAATAGCAAGGCTGGCAAGAGAGCAGAGATGCACATTTCTTCATTTGTAGTGTGATTTACACTGGAAACTCCAGTCAGTGATTAGTGGCAATTCCCCACAGGGGATTAACTGGGGGTATTACAGAATGTACATCAGTGAGCCAAAAATATTATGACCACTCAAAAATTAAGCAAACATCAATTTAACAACGTTGCGTGTGAACTCCGGGATACATTACACAGTAAGTGAACAGTCAGTTTTTGCAGGTGACGTGAAGGCTGCGAGAGAAATGGGCGAGCGTAGACCTAAGAAGGGCAAAATCATTACAGCCAGATGGCTTGGGTTGGAGCATCTCAGATAGGCCTAGGCTTGCGGGGCACCTGGTGGAGATACTCAGTCACGAGTAACGAGAATCGAGCCCATTGGTCCGAGGAAGACGAACCCTGAACCGGGTCAAGGTGTTGGGTGCCCAAGGATGCACAGCGCAAAGAGAAAAAGCAGGTGGAAGGAATGTTCAACAGGAAAACCCCTAGTCAGGCCCTTCATGTAGACATGAATTTGACACACAAACCTAAATATTGCTGCGGACTCGAAATATGCCCAAATGGCATCATTCCACGATGGCAGACGCCACCTTCTACAGGATAATGCGCTGTGCCACATAGCACAAATATTTCAGGAATGGCTTGAAGAACATGACAAAGTCATCAAGGGTTTGCCCTGGCCTGAAAATTTCCCAGATCTCAGCCCAATCATGAATCTGTGGGATGTGCTGGAAAAACACGTCTGATCCCAGGCAGCTCCACCTCACAACTTACAAGACTTAATGGATGTGAAGCAAACATTTTGGTGGCAGATGCCACAGGCCACACCTTAGAAGATCTTGTAGAGTCCATGCCGCGGCAGGTCGGAGCAGTTTTGGCAGCATGCAGATGACCAACAAATTATAAGGCGGTCATAATGTTTTGGCTCATTGGTGTATCTCAGAGCTCCCCAAATTTCTGTCTTCAAGGGCCGAGAAATGCTGGTCTCCCACCCACCCTGTATTTGGGAGTCAGGTGTGATGACAGTCTCGCCAATCTGTGGTAACAACTGTTCATTTAATTGCCTGGGAGGAGAGAAAAGCAGAGCTGCATGTGGATTCGGGGCTCAGATTTGGGCAGCTCTGATGTATATTATCTCGAATGAACATAGCAGCAATCAGTGCACAAACTACAGTGAATGACTTTAGAACACTGTGACAATGAATCAGCTTGGTATGACAAACCATGCCTAGAAATTAACATTGTGCCGCATACCTCAAAAAGCCAAAGTTCATTCTGAAATCAAAAACAAAGTACTAAGCGTATGAGTGGCCTTGGAATCAAAGGTTTATAGACAGCTACACTTTACAGCTTTGGCTCATCTCAGGACAAAGGACATGACATAACAGAAAGGCCACGAGCTCCAGGATTGGGTGGACCGCGAAAGACGTACTTTTAGATATTAAAAGAACAGAGAAGTATCAATCACACGATCTCACTTCCCCCATCTAGTGGCCATCACTAGAGCATGACAGCTGCTTCTCCATTGCCTCACGGTGCAGAGTCCAATGGTGTTCCTTTTTCCTGGTGCGTTCCTGTATTCCAAATTATGTTGGCTAGTGTATAAGAGCCTTCAGGGGCAACAAGACAGTACGAGCAGCACTACACTTGGGTAAAAGAGTCAACGAAAAATAGCAGCACAGGAGGGGTTTGCGGCACAGCCAAAACATTTTTTAACATTTCAACTCGACTGCAGGCATAAATCAAGCTTTTTTCCTCAAGGTCATTCAAGCTCATAATCAATTCAAAAACCTTCAGCTTACCTGAGAAGGCATCTCGCCTACTCACGCTCGCTTTTTCATCATGGAATCCACTTAAGCTTAGTGCTTTAATTTATAAAATGGCCTCATTTAAGTTGTAGTTATCTAACAAGTCAATCAACTGAGGTAAAAACCGTTTTTTTATTTATCGCATCAGAAGCGATGTCTAGAGCTGTCTTTGCATGTTAAAGACAACATTTTGACACTAAACTTATGCATCCAAAAAATGTCCTATCAAAAATATTCATTTTATTCAACACAGGAAATCATTCAAAAATATGTTAAGGCGCGTTATGGAGCGCTATAATTTGAATATTCTTACATTTTCTATACATTCATTTGAAAAATATTATAGCCAGGCATGTCAAGTTCCCCTATCTCTACACACCAAAAGGAAAAAAGGTAATTCACTGAAAGAAATAACCATCTATGAGTCTCTATCTATGATTGATGGATTTACACGAAGGTGCCTCAATACCAATACAATACGAAACAATGCTTTCAAATAATGGTATGACCTTAACTCACTTCAGGAGCAGATGTGAGACTTCAGCCTCAAGTGCAGCGTTACTTAACATCTCTAGTCGCAACTTAGCTTGCATTCCACTTCTTCTTCTTCTTCAAAACAAAATTTCACAAACATAGCTCTCAAATAAAGATTAATTTGGAAAAATTTCAGGAAAAACACACTGCCGCGCCCATCCTGAAAAAGGAAATCGGGACAGTGTTCCCACAGCCAATCATAACTCAGTAATTTTACCGCAAGGCGGACTAGCGATAGCTAAACGGCACCAACCTACTGTTTCTGTCCGCTCTGAGGAACGTGAGGGCTCTAGGACACAGCACATCTTGACAGATGCAAGATGGACGCCATTGCCAACACCTCTCCAATGGTGTTGAAGGCACAGCCCTACACTCCCCCATTGCCGTGTGGTCCAGAGTGGAATGGGGATTGCAGCTTGTTGTATGGAGACAGGTCTGGTGAGTCCCCTCCCCCTCAGTGGCAGAGCTCAGCTGGTGTTCTCTGTGATGTAGAAGAGGAAGTCCAGGTCCATTGGCTGCTGGGGGACGCTGGAGCCGCCTCCATGGATGACAGGGATCAGGGCGCCATCCAGCTCGTTCAGGTAGCGCTGAGGCAGAAGCTGCCCTCCTGAACCGGCCTGGTACTCCACCTGCAGCACACAGGAGAGGACAGGCTAAGCGACAGCCAAACCCACCCATCTACACGTAAGGTACATATCGGTAAGCAAGTTTATGCGCAGGCACACAAATGGATAAGCAAACAAATGGAAGTTACCATGTCTGCATCGGTGGAGACGCGGAGCCCGAGGCAGTTTCTGCCGCTAGCTTTCAGAACGCTGAGGTGAGGGCAGAGGGCAGCGCAGCTCGCCATGGCAATCTCTCGCAGGAATGGGCTACGGGTCGGCAGGAAGGGTGACATCGAGCAGTCGGGTGTCTTCGGTGAGCAGAACACCTGGAAAGACCGCGGGAACAGAGACTTAGTCACTGCGATTAGTGGGCATAATGCTGTAAGTCCCAGTAGGGCGTCTAGCTTTAGCCGATAAAGAGGATACAAATCAAGACAATACAATGTTACAGGGCAAAAAGCAACATAGCACAGAGGCAGCTGACACAAAACTAGCAGGCGGAAAGCAATTGGATACAAAACTAAGGCACAAGATTAGAAGGCACAAATGTAAAAGGTACAAAGGGTGCGAAGTCAGAGGGCGAAAAATTGAAGGACACAGTTAAAGGATGCAAAGCCATAAAGGACAACCCAAATACAAAATCAGAGGACACCAACTAAGCGGACAGAAAGCAAGAGTGTACGCAGCTAGAGGGCAATATATGAGGGCGTGGAGTCAGAGAAGGTGAAGTCAGCGGGTGTGAAGTCAGAGGGAATAAAGTCAGACGACAGAAAGCAAGAGGAGAGAAGTTGGAGACACAAACCAAAGAAGCGCAAAGCAAGAAGGAAGAAATAAGACAACATAAAAAGGCACAAAGTTACAAAGCACAAACAATAGAGCACAAAGTTGGAGGACAAAGTCACATGGCACAAAGTACGATGAATACAAAGCAGACACACCTCTGTGCACTTAATCATCTTTCCATCCAACTCAAATTCTCCATCTTGCTGAATGCGAGTGCTTTGGGCCCCTTCAAGACACTTCCCATCCACTGGGCTCAATACACTACACAGAAAAATGCACAGATACATACTATACTGTTAACACATGACATAGGACCAAAAAAGAATTGTCCTCATTCAGCAGCATTTATCTACGATCACATTGTCCTATACATGAGGCTGAAAGATGACCTTGCTATGAGCCTCTTTTGTGTTTCACTTATAGTAATTTTCTGGAGATTGATGTACACTGATGAGCCAAAACTTTAAAACCACAAGACCGCAAGATGAAGCAAATAATGTTGATCATCTCAGAGCAAGGGTACATGTTAAGGTCTACAGACAGCCCCAAGACAGCAAGCAGTTAGTTCATGTAATTGACGTGTTTTATGAGGGAGAAATGGGACCAGAGCCACTTTGACAAGGGTCAAATCATTATCGTCAGACAAGTGAGTCTGAGCATCTCTGAGTGCAAGCTCTGTAGGGTGCTCCCATTCAGCAGTGGTGAGTACCTACCGACAGTGGTCCATGGAGGGACAAACCATGCACCTGCAACAGGGTGTTGGGTGCCAGACTCATCGATTGCAGGAGGGCAACAAAGACTATCCAGTGCGGACTAAATGACCAAAAAACTACTGTGGCAAAATTTGCAGGGAATTTTAATGATATTTAAATGAGGGCTGGGTATTTTGCAACACATAATGCATCGCACCCTGCTGCGTCTAGCGCTTTATAGCTGCAGACCAGTCAAAGTGCCCATTTCACCACCGGTCCACCACCAGAAACACCTGCAATGGGCATGTGAGCATCGGAACTGGACCTTGGAGCATTTGAAGAAAGACGCCTATCCAGTGAGTCCCATTTTTTTAATATAATGTGCATCAGTCTGGCATGTGTGCACTATTTATCTGGAAGGTGGCACCAGGAGATGGCACCAGGATACACAGTGGGATGGGGATGCGAGCAGATGGCACCAGGATACACAGTAGGATGGGGATGCGAGGAGATGGCACCAGGATACACAGTGGGATGGGGATGCGAGGAAATGGCACCAGGATACACAGTGGGATGGGGATGCGAGGAAATGGCACCAGGATACACAGTGGGATGGGGATGCGAGCAGATGGCACCAGGATACACAGTAGGATGGGGATGCGAGGAGATGGCACCAGGATACACAGTGGGATGGGGATGGGAGGAGATGGCACCAGGATGCACAGTGGGATGGGGATGCGAGGAAATGGCACCAGGATACACAGTGGGATGGGGATGCGAGCAGATGGCACCAGGATACACAGTAGGATGGGGATGCGAGGAGATGGCACCAGGATACACAGTGGGATGGGGATGGGAGGAGATGGCACCAGGATGCACAGTGGGATGGGGATGGGGATGCGAGGAAATGGCACCAGGATACACAGTGGGATGGGGATGGGAGGAGATGGCACCAGAATGCACAGTGGGATGGGGATGCGAGGATATGGCACCAGGATACACAGTGGGATGGGGATGGGAGGAGATGGCACCAGGATACACAGTGGGATGAGGAGACACTAGTGGATGGAGCGTGATGTTCTGAGAGATGTTCTGCTGGGAAACCCACAGTCCAAGAATTCAAGTGGACGTCAGTTTCACACAGCTGTTTTGGCGGCACAAAGGAGACCTTTACATAATTAGGCAGGTGATTTCAATGTTGTGGCTCATCGGTGTATGGCCATATTACATCAGTAACCCCTGTATTTGTCAAAGTGACTTCGGATTTGACTCTGACAGAGTTCTCAGGTAGATATGAAGACAACCCACAGAAACTTCTCCAGCGTACCCGGCATTGACAGACGGCGTCCAGTCCACCCAGCGCACGTGCACGGTCTCGCGCACCTCCCCTGAGTCAACCCTGCCACAGGGGATCTGGAAGTCGACCTGGTCCCGCAGGGCCTGCCGCAGGGCCTCCATCGTGTCTGGAGGGATCTGCACCATAAGCCCATCTGTGGGGTTAAACGCAGGGGTGGAAAATACAGACTTAGGAATAAAAAGTCCTCTCCACTATTCTCCTTCAATCCCCAAAATTTCCCAATAAGTTCAATTCCTCAGCCATGAAGAATAACTGACCAATGATTATTGATTATTATTATTTTTCTTCCCATAAAAAAGTCCACGCCAAAGGCAGGTGCCCATCACTGGCAAAGACAATACCTTCCACAATGCTGGACTTGGCAATGAACCCTGAGGAGGCTTTGAGAGCACCGTTGAACACCACAAAGCAGGCCCCGGTCACTGGAACACAGACAGCAGCAGAGCACTGTTAGTCAGGCCAGTGCCTCTCCCAAGCGCCGCTCACACTTCAGGCATTCTGCACATACTCTCAACCCAGCATACATTAACTCCACTAAACTTACGAACCCATACATGGGGTCAAATACATCTGCTGTATTTAAACCTGTGAATTCTTGTGCAGATCCTTAAGGTTTCCAACGATCCTGGCCTGCTGAATTACAGGGATGTCTGTAAAATCATGCAAAAAATTTTGGCATTTTCCATTTGATGTCATGCTGTGCCTATAAAAATATGGTTTTGATGGGGTTTGACGGGTTTTACGGGGTTTGAATGCTTCTCTCAATACAAGAGTCATGTAGCATCAGTGAAGCGCTGCAACCAGCAGACACAGAATATGTATGTAACATTCTCCAACAAAATAAAAAAATGTTTTTTCTGACTTTGAACCCAGTTGATGGAAAACTCAAGTGAAAGTTAGAGTTTAATGGGTTCAAAGGTTAATCCAGCAGTAAAAGTCATTATTCATTTATTATACACCATTCCTGACTGTATAGTGTCCTCTTTCAGAGTTTTTGTTGACAAATGCATCATTATTTAGTAAGAAACTACACAGCAACTTAAAATCCATGGCGCTCTCATAGGGACCAAGAGGGCAAAATTTTTAAAAATTTCTTAAATACTCAAAAACCATCGATTCCACAGTATAATACATGCCAGCAGTTGTTGAATGACCACAAGATGTGATAAACCAAAACCACTAGTAACCTTGAAATGTGTCTGGCACCGCTTTCTGGTTCATCAATGTTCGAACCATAGAACTGTACCTCCCCTGGAACGCCATCTTGCGGCCACTAAGCACTGTGCCAATCAGGAGTATGTTGATCTCGGGCTTCTTTTCAGCTGTAGCAGACAGACGACTTCCAGGTGTAAACATTCAGCAATAGCAGCTGAGGCATCCAAATGAAAATCTCGAGATAAACATCAGAAATACTTTTCTTTTTGAGAAAATACTTTGGTAGGCGTATAGATACTGGTTGCTGCTACCTTACAGCAAGTGGGGGGTAATTTGGAGACCAAGTTTCCTGAAAATAGCATGGCAGAAGATCACAGTACAGATTGACCATCTCCGTTATTTTCGCCGTATTTGTTTGTTAACATTGAATTGTGAAGCACCGGAAATAAAGTATCAGCCACAGGGCTTTGTGCATGCACAATTAACATTGACCTCACAAGAGGCACAGCTGGCATTCCAGGGGAGGTACACTTCCATGTTTGAACAGTGTAGTACAGTGGTGCCCACTCATTTGCCATGGAGGGCTGTGAGTATACAAGTTTTCATACCAACCAGCCACCAGATCAGCTGATTTGATGGATTATAGTTCCCTCCTCTCCACATGAAGGTGTGCTAATCAGTTGGTGTAGTGATTGGTTGGAATGAAAACTTGCATATCTTCAGCCCACCATGGCACATGATTGGGCACCACTGGTGTAGGATGTGATGTGCTTGAATATAAGAGTGTCACTGACCACCTACAAGCAAGCACTGTAAACTAGCAAAAAAAAAAAATTGTATGAGAAATTGTGTAATGACATGATAAAATGACTAAAACATGTCTGGCAAGCTTATTGACCTGAAAAAAAAGGTGAACTAGCTGACCATGGCAACAATGCGAATAAGCAACTAGCCAATGTCCAGCGTGAAATCATCGGCATAGTAACACATTTGACCAGACTGAGCTACTCCAGCTAGGCTAGTCAGGATGAGTAAAATATACATTTTTTGTTAAAATTACGAGGCGATAAGGTAAAATATACACCGGAAACGCACAATATAATCAAAAGGCGTGATATCACTTGGTGGTTTTATGATTGGAATGCATTTTATTGAGTAGAGGGAAAAACTAAATGATGCCCTCTGGGCTCCAATGAGGGCTCCTTGGAAGGCCCAGCATCTTGCTGACAAAAAAAAACAACAAAAGTAAACTCTGTACAACTATGGACGCTGTATAACATCTGAACTTTGTATTATTCTATTATTTTTATTGCAGGGCAGTCCCTGTAATCTCCATATCATCCAAGAGGACATGTACTGAAGTAAAGTGAACTGCACAGAAGCAAAACCTGCAACTGAACTACGAAACATGAACCTGCAGCCCGAGTTAGAGGTTCAGCTCGTAACCACACTGCTGCCCATATAACTGTGTAAACTCAATCATCACCTGCAACAAAGACACTGAACCTAACTCATACAAACCACTCTATACAGTTGAATGCAAAAGTTTGGGCACCCCTGATCAAAATTTGTTACTGAGAATGGTCAAACAAGTAGAAGATGTACTGATCTCTGAATGGCAGAAATTTAAAGATACAACACTTTTTTGGACATTTTAAGCAGTATTGGTGTATTACTTTTGTTTTGTACAATTCTATAGCAAAAAAAAAAGGAAATGAGCACCGTGTAAAAGTTTGGGCACCCCAAAATATTGGAGCTCTCAGGTAACTTTGACTATAGTCTCAGATCGTATTTAGCTTGTTAGGGCTATAGCTTGTTCGCAATCATCGTTGGGAAAGGCCAGGTGATGCAAATTTTGAAGTTTACAAATACCCAGACTCCTCTAACCTCGGCCCAACAATCAGAAGCCACAGGGTCCTCTAAGTAGCTGTCTAGCTCTCTGAATATGAAAATAATTGATGCCTACAAAGCAGGAGAAGGCTATAAGAAGATAGCAAAAGTTTTTAGGTTGCAATTTCCTCAGTTCATAATATAATTAAGAAATGGCAGTCAACAGAAACCGTGGAGGTCAACTTGAGGTCTGGAAGACCAATAAACCTCCTAAAAAAACTGCTTGTCAGATTGATAGAAAGGTAAATCAAAACACCCGTTTGACAACACAAGACCAGCAAGATTTAGTACACTGTAGAGTCATGGTGCACTGCCCTACGGTTCAGCGACACTTGCTCAAATATGACCTTCATGCAAGAGTCATGAGCAGGAAACCTTTCCTGCATCCTCACCATGAAATTCAGCAACAGAAGGTTGCTAAGGAACATCTGAACAAGACTGATACATTTAGGAAACAAGTCCTGTGGACAGATGAAGTTAAAATAGAACTCATTGGCTGCAAGAGCAGAGGTATGTCCGGAGAAAAAAGGATGCAGAATTTCATGAAAAGAACACCTCTCTAACTGTCAAGCACGTGGTTATATCGATCCTGCTTTGGGCTTGTGTTGCAGCCAGTGGCACAGGGAACATGTCACTGATCAAAGGAAGAGTGGATTCAATAAAATGTCAGAAAATTCTGGAAGCAAACATCACACCATCTGTAAAAAAGCTGAAGATGAAAAGAGGATAGCTTCCACAACAGGATAATGATCCTGAACACTTCTCAAAATCCACAACTGACTACCTCAAGAGGTGCGAGTTGAAGGTTACACCATAGCCCTCAAGGTCTCCTACCTCAACATCATCGAAAATCTGTGGATGGACCTCAAAAGAGCAGTGCATGCAAGGCAGCCAAAGAATCTCACAGAACTAGAAGCCTTTGAAAAAGAATAATGGGCAAAATCCCCCAAACCAGAATGTAAAAACTCTTAGCTGGCACCAAAAAGTGTTTACAAGCTGTGATACTTGCCAAAGGGAGCGTTACTTAGAACTGACCATGCAGGGTGCCCAAACTTTTGCTTCGGACCGTATTCCTTTTTTACCATTTTGAAACTGTAAAAGGATGGAAATTAAAAAGTCATCTTGCTTAAAATATAAAGGAAATGGGTCCTCTTTAACTTTATGCCTTTTGGAGAGCAGTCATCTTTTACTTGCTTAGCTATTCACAGTAACAGAAATTTTGATCTGGGGTGCCCAAACTTTTGCATACAACTCGAAGTACGAAAACACAGGGCAACTACCAAACATGACAGGGTGTAACGACCCTTTAGTGGATTGCCTCATTAGTAACCATGCCCATGTGGCCTGTTTGCGTGTTCTGTTCCACTGCGTTACAGGTGCACTTGATTGGGGTGACTTGAAAAAGGCTCGTCTGTTCCAGCAGCGGGGGGGCTCCTCCTCCCGGGGGTTTTTTGGGCTCTGCGTTGTTTGTTTATACATTGACTGATCCGCACTACATTTTGATTTCTCCCTCATAACACTGACTTGCACCACATTTATTTATCTTTATCTCAATAAATTTACTTTTTAATTGAACTTCTGTGTGTGGCCTCCCTTGTATGTTGCGCTGCTGGAGCCGGCGGTGTAACACATATAGGTTACGGTGTGAGTGTTTGTAGCGGACTGGAATTTCAGAACGAGTTGGGCCGCGGAGGGATTTTTACCACACGAGACCGAAGGTCGAGAGCGGTAAACATCCCTCCGCAGCCCAACGAGTTCCGAAATTCCCCAGATGCTACAAACACGAGCACGGTAAACTATGTATTATATGCGCCATTTTTTGTATTCATTTGTGAGACAAAATAAGTTCTAATTCCACATTTCATATAGATTTACTTGGTTCGTTAAAAAAAAAAAAAAAAAACAGGGAACTATTTGATGTAGTATGGGTGTACTGGTACTGTCAGCGAGACGCGCATATAATACTGAGGATGACAGCGATCACAACAGTCATTTAACATTCGCATGTATGATGAAAAATGGCTAGATTTGCAATACCTGTCCAACAAGAATTGTCTACATAGCTAGCAAGAACAATGCAAAACAGATGTGGGACACAAAATCCATAATATCAGCATTTAATCATCTGTCACATTTGGCAATGGTCATATACATAGCCACTGACTCTCCATCGCTCGCTATCAGCGCGACCACACTCATACTGCATCATGTACTAACTTTAAAATGAAGTTATATTAGCACTTGCCGCTGAAATGATATTTGGATCTTTCGAAATTGTCGAGAAGTCAATGGTCCCAGTTGAACAGCGAGAATCCAAGTCATCTCGAACACAACGGAGGCCATATCTGATAGAACGGATTATCAGTCAACATTTCTATCTCCTTCAAAAAAGCAACCGATCTGGAAAGAACTCTAAATGGGAAAACTACTCATCCGTATTATTTTGAAAATAACACTTGTTTCTACCGCCCGAGGTGCCACGGAAACGTCCGACTTGAAAGTCGTTCCGACCATTTCAGCCCCGTATGGCACTCATACGGCGAACATAATGGCACGGGTATACTGGTACTGTCAGCGAGACGCGCATATAATGCAGGACATTTCAGTTCAAATAAGAAAACATTCACTCCATAGATTCCAGAGCTAGATTTTGCTACCTGTGTGTGTAAACACAGGGACAGGGCTCACCTTTCCTGGTCTTCCCTGCCATGCTGTTGGCCTGGGTTTGGTAGTTCCCGTCCTCATTCTGGAAGCAGACCAAATGGGAATCGGCCTCCCTGCTGAAGTTGGCGCCCAAGCTTATCACATGCTCATTGGAGGAGTTCAGCACCTTCAGCATCTGAGAAACAGGGATAACAGAGCAGACGCAAGGCCGATCACTGAACTGCAACTCACACAACAGTGCTGAGGTAATGCTGCCAACTGCTGATGTATGGCCATTCTGCTAACCTCCTGGAACCTGGTCCTGGGGATGAGGATGTAGCTGCTGCCCATCTCCATGTGAACATGCAGTCCCTCCACCAGCGGCAGGCTGTACTGGTAGTTCCGCAGGTCCTGGGTAAGGAGAAACACGTCTTTCAGCGCTAAGCTGGAGGTCCTACCAGCCCGAGTCGAGGGTAAAAGTAAAAATGGTGGGATGGAGGGAAGGTGGAAAGGAGGGAAGGTGAAATAACGAACAGACGCACGTACGCAGCACGCACACAACTTGCCCGCTGGCTGAGTCGGCGCTGTCCGAGTGGAGCCTGCAAAGGCATATTTCTCTTTCAAGTATACAGTGACTAAGTAGCTCCACTATGTTTGCATGATCTGTACACTTGGTAATATCATCAGACCATTTAAAGGCGCTGCTGTTCCTCTAATTTGACCAGCTCCAAGTTTACTTCTATTCATTTCTGAGACTAAGCCAAAACAGTTTTTAAACCTGCACTACCACTACCTATAAAGGACAACAGATAAGACAGCAATAAAGTCAAATACAAACCCCAATTCCAATGAAGTTGGGACATTATGTAAGATGTGAATAAAAACAGAATACAATGATTTGCTAATCCTTTTCAACCTATATTCAGTTGAGTACACTACAAGATATTTAATGTTCAAACTGATACACTTTATTGTTTTTTTGGATTTTGATTTTGAATTTGATGCCTGCAACACGTTACACTGGTTCTACTAATCAAGGTCTGATTTATTATTTATTTATCTTTATTTAACCAGGAAGGTCCCATTGAGATTAAAAATCTCTTTTTCAAGGGAGACCTGGCCAAGACAGGCAGCAATATATAAAAAAAAAAAAAAAAGGTAAGCATTACAGACAAAAATACAGAATGAAAAAAGAGGAAAAAATATAAATTTAGAGACACTGACATCTCAAAGAAACTGTCGCTAGTTCTTTCATTCTAGACTAAAAAGCATTCAGCGAGATTAGTTCATTGAGTTTCAAGTCATTTTGCAATGTATTCCATGCTGAGGGTTAAGACTAAACAAAGGCCCTTGTTTATTATTGGGTCTTAAAGGGGAACCCAGGTCAAACCTGAAGTGAATTTTTCCAAAAAGAGCACACTTTGAACTTCAATTTGATATATCATTCACCAACGAAGCCCCCCTCGATTTGTAAAAATAGAACCCATATAACACAAGCAGAGCAGCTGTCTGCTCCATATAGCAGCGGACATATCTCCCCTGGGAATACCGACTCCCTACAAGTTGTGACATTGCTGAGGATAATTTGTCCCTGATGTTGTGAGGTCCATATGCAATTCCATACGTACTGCGCTCAGGAAAATGGCGTTTAGCCAGGCTTACCGCTGATGGAACCAGGGAGGAAAGTGCCCTAGAAGGACAAGTCGTCCCCTATCAGACCTGGAAAAAATCCTTAACTCTTTCTGCAATGTACAGAGCCTGGGAAGTGCAATGACATGAAAAAATTTATTTCAATGCCATGAGATGCAAGTCGTTCCCAAAGTTTAATTAACTCATTCCCACGATTTTGGTAACTCAAATTGAGTTTTTATGATGGCCACAAGATATAACTTGTTCCCTCAATCTGAGTTAACAAAATCGTGGAAATGATTTTAAAAATTGAGGGAACGAGTTATATCTCGTGGCCACAAAATTTTTTACATGTCACTGCACTTCCAGGGCTCCATAGAAATGGGTAGCAAGTATCAAGGTGGAAAACTTCCAAATGAAAAATTACACGTCATCAACCAATCAACATGCAGTCCACAAAAGCATCACCAAACCCCAGCAATTGTGACTCAATGGCGGTGCAGTTTAAAAGAATGGTCTGGAGGCTGCAATTTTTTTTTTCCAGTTTTTCTCTACACAGACATTACTTTCAAGCAATTTGTGTGGCAGACGGAAGCTCAAAGGCTGCATTCCAAAAGCTAGGGTTGTTCTCTTCAAAGTGCACATAAAGAGGGCCACGCCTAACGAAGCCATAATGAAGGGCATTCCAATCAAAAGTATGCAAAACTCATCTCATCAAAGGGCCCCAAAAAACGGCCGTTTCCGAAGTGAGTAGGCTATGGTCACTTTGCTCCAGCAATGCCGTGCGATGACCCGAGTGTGGCGATGTGTGTGATTCAACGCCATTAAAAAAAAATGACAACAATGATGGCTAATAGCTAGCTAGCGCACAGAAAGCAGGGTTCTTAAGCCAGAAATTTTTGACAGCGTAGGGATGGGACATGACCCAAACCGCCGGGGGTTTGGGGGGCGGAGACCCCCTAACAGGGTCCAGGGCAGAGCCCTGGGGGGGTCAGGGGCAGAGCCCTGGGCAATTTATGGTTTTTGACCCGACAGTCTAGGGGGAAGCCCCTAGAATACAAATCTTGCATCTGGGACCAATTTATGGTTTTTGAGGAACTATTTGAATGCAGGTCTAGATAGCCCAATTTAAGGATATATATACTCACTTAGAATATTAAAACAAAACAATTTGTTCAGAGGGAGCAGTTTTTGTTTTGTTCATCAGAGTTAATCATAAAAAAAAAGTGGCATTAAAGTCAGATTAGCACTTTTAAGATTAGGGCAACTGTGGATTATTTGTAGAAATGTTTGGACTTAATCATTCACCCAGTGAAGAATAAATTTTTCTTTAAGTTGTATCATTTGTAAATGGTTTTTACTTTGTTTGTGATGTTCAAGTCATATTTATTTATTTTGTTCATCAGCACCCCTGGTTCTTTCCTAAAAAATGATCTCAATATCACGATGATGAAATAGACTACATGGTTGTTTTTGTCAAAACAGAATGTAACCATACACTATTTGTTTGCAGAGGGAGAGAGAGTTTTTTTGGCAAACAAGTTTTTTTTTAAGATTAAATTTATTTGTACATATTTTAGTGAAAATGTCAAACTTTTTCTTTGCAAGCAGGCAGCTTTCCTAAAGACAGCGTGCACATGGTTGTTTCCAAGACACATACGCGTTGCAGCTTTTTTCAGGTAACAGCGGAAAATGTCAAACTTTGCCCCAGCTTGAAAGACAGCGCTGAAATACGCTGGTGAGAACACTGGAAAGCTGATGAACCAAACTTAATGGCTTACTACAGTGAACTGACTAACGCTAGTTATGTCGTTATTTTATTTTTACCTGTGGCCATTTGTTGCATTACGAAAGCTATGCGGCTGGTTATAAAGCTACTGCGAAATTGGTAAATGGCCAGTGAAAGCAATTCTCCTGTGAGCTGGCTGCGTTTGTTCACGCTTGCTTAAGCAGAAAGCGGCAGCTGCAAAATATGTCGAAGCCCATTCCAAACAACCGGTACTTGAAAACCCTACTCCCTGCAGCCCTTCAGAGTTCTCACTACGAAGGGAAATGACTTCACAGGGTGTAGGGCATAGGGATTAGCCCTATGGAATGAAATACAGCCAACGTGTGTTCTTTAGGGGCTAATCATCTAGAACTCTGACCTGGGTTCCCCATTAAGTAGACTCCAGAGGTTGATTAGCAGAATCAGGCATGTAACACTATTGCTGCACCCATAAAACACCTTTCTGGATAAGTTTAAGGATGCTGGCTGTAAAGTGTCAACAGTACCACTGTAGTGCACTTGACACTATTGCATACAGGCATTTCAGCCAGCAAGAGAGCCAAGTGATGCATGGAGACAAAAGGGGAGTATCAGTTAGAATCCTGCACTGGTCCGGAAGGTACAGTATGATGACCGACTGTGGATAAATATGGTGTCTTTACTCAAAGGCTTTTGAAGTAAAGCTTCCTGCAGGGGGTGTCGTTTATTCCACTTCATGCAGTTGCACAGATAAAATCAAGCCCAGGGCACATAAAGGGCTTCTGAATGAACAAGTGAATCTTCTCACTCAGTATTCGCAATTCATCAAATAAAAATTGTAGGGAAACTACATTGCATATCTGTGGAAAGTGGGAATAGATGACAACAACAACAAACTAGGGAAATATAACCAAACAACCAAAATCACATCCTCAAGACCAAATAAAATATCCAGCTTTGGTTTATGTTAGGTACATGATCAAAGCTATCATTAATGCACATTGATAAACAAGCGATATTACAGTAACAATTAACAAGCTCTTTTGCATAATCAGGTGCATGCATTGGTCCAAAACATAAGTTTGTTTCTTCACTTAGCCGGCTCATACTAATATAACTTAGTTTGCAAACGTTAACGTAATCCCACTCATTTAGCTAGCTGGAGTTAGCACGGCAGTTCTGAGTGCCAGACTGAAGTGCTTCAAGTACTTCAAGCACCTCGTACGAACCCAGTGTTCAGGAGGCCAATGCAGGGAACAGACTCTGACAAGGAGGCACTCACAGCCAGCAGGTTCATGATGGTGTGGCCCGTCTCTCCGAACATTGCTTTGCGGAGCCTGACGCTCAGGAGTGTGCAGGGGTACACTGTGGAGAAACAGGGGGCGCAGGGTCACACAGACACAGAGGATAACAGGCCCAGAGCAGGGGAAAGGGCGGTGATGGGACTCACCGCTGTGCTCGGCCCCCAGTCTCAGCAGGAGCCGCAGGGGGAACACCTGGGCCCACGGCACTTCCAGCTTCATGATCAGCACCCCACACAGGTACGGCCCAGTGGGCAGAGCCAGCCCCTCCATGGGCTGAAAGGTGGGAGAGAAGAAGAGGAATCCCCATGGTCCTTACTGCCCAGGAAGCCCTCTGTGAAGGTCACATTGCCCAGGTCCTCGATGAACTGGCCTATGGAGAGAGAGAGAGAAGGTTCCAGGCCTTAAGGTGTCCTGCCCTGAAAATGGCAGCTCTCTGCTCCCCTCTCCAGCCTCATTCTGGGGGGCTGCCAAACAGCAGCAGTGTAAAATCAGGTAGCAGCACTTAAAATCAAGCATACCGCTGACTTTTCCCAGTGCAAAAGAACAGCCTCCAATGCTGACGAACCACATCTCTGTGAGCAAGTTATGATTAATGACAGTGCATTGCAAACAACTAATTCAAATTATACAGAGCTCAATAAAAACTAGAGAAAGTTGTTTTGTGCAGAGCAAGAAGAAGAAAAAAAAAAAAAGGCCACCCAAAGTGGGTGCATTTATCCCATGAACCTTTGACCCAGGTGAACCCAACATGGTGGATGCAATAAACATTGGTATAAACACATCCCTAAAGCATGAAGTCCTTGCGTCAACCCATTGCTGAGATCTCATCCACAGAAAAAAAAAAACACATTTTCATGTCCAGTGACCTTGACCATTGACCCTTGACAACTAGACAGGAGTACAAACACATGCTGAAAGAATGAAGCCTTTGGTCAAAGCGGTTGCCGAGTTCTCTTCCACCCAAGAAAGCATGACACCAATGCCCACACTAACGCTAGCGCCGACGCAGATGGGAAACCAGGGTAAACCATATAGGTACGCCCTTCATGCGACCCAATTACCATTCTCATAACTTGACATCCTCACAGAGCCCAAAGATATGCATGTCAGACTAATTGGAGACTCTAAATTGCCCGTAGGTATGAGAGCATGGGCTACTGTGCACCCTGCAATGGATAGGCAAGCTGTCCAGGGTGTGTCCCCGCCTTTCGCCCATAGTCAGCTGGGATAGACTACAGCTCCCCCACAACCCTAGTGAGGAAGAGGCCATATAGATAATGGGTGGATGGATTAGTTAACCCTAGTCCTGCCTCCAGGAAGTTGCTTTTCAAGGACCGCCATACAGGGAAATAGCTACAGGGGAACTATACATCAACGACTGGCACACAGGGAAACGAGTGTGGGTCCTCTATATATTGGCAACCAGCAGGACTAGGGTTTAACATTCAGCTCAGTAATATTTCACGGTACCTGAACCAGGATTTGATTGAGATACCTGAGCTCTAAGCCAAAATGATCACCCATTATCCACTACTGCTGCCTTCAATGGTGACTGTACGTACCTTTCTGTGCATCCTGGTAGATGGTGATGTACAGGCTGAAGATGTCCCGGGGCAGGCTGCTCTCCTCCGGGAGACTCTCCAGCAGAAACACCAGCTCCCGCTGGCCCAGCCCCTGCAGCCCATTGGAGCTGAAGCACCAGCACTTCTTCCCAGAATCTGACCCACAACACACCAGAGGAGCAGAGGAATAACTAGAGGCTCAAGAGAGCCTGAATCACTCACCTGGATCTGTATGAAAATGAACTTATTCTGAAAATTATAGAAACATAATCTACTGCAGCGGCGGCCTCCCTGAACTAAACCATAGTATCTCCCGACTATCGTCGTCGGGGTGATATAATGAAATACCAAAAACCGCGATTACGATTCCGACCTCGTCCCATAATTTCGCAAAATCGATTTTGAAATGGAAAAGAAACAAATAAATCAGTTTGATTCAAACAGAAATTCTAGAGGATTCTGATTATCATTTCAAAAATCTAATGAGCAAATTGAATGTGATGGTTTATTCAGATGCTACAGTGAAAAACAACAAAAATCATCATGTTTGATGTTTTAAGGCGAATAAGTCCTACAAAGTGCCATTGCACAATTTCAGTGTAATGGAGACTTTTGTAGAACTTTATTTGCTGATCATTTTACCAATTGAAAGTTTTTCTCCATCTCTTATAGTTTTCATTATATATGCCAAAAAAAAAAACTGCAAAATGGTCAAATTTGAAATTTTGAGGCCAATAACTCCTACAAAGAGGCATTGTATGATTGCGATCCTAGTAAACTTTTGTAGACTTTCATCTGCTGATCATTTTGAGGTAACAGTTTTTCGCTAGCTGCTTTAGTTCCTGAGCTATAGATGAAAATAGGTGGTTTTACTCTTATGTTCTATTTTTAGTAACAGCAGCCATGTTATTCAGACAGCGGGCATAATCAAAGCAATTTTTAAAGTAGACATCCTAAGGATGCTTGTGGCTAATTTTAGTCGGGATCTGTTTAATAGTTTCAGAGAAAGATTTTTGAAAAATGTTAACGACAGACAATGACAAGACGAAAAGACAATGACGATGACAGACAGCAACGGACGACAAGTGATGGCACCTTTGGTCCAGGTGAGCTAAAAATGGGGGCGATCATAGTGTGGGTTCAACCAGATAAGGAATCACAACACTCTTCACATTACTCATTAAAACATGCAGATACATAGGAATCACTGCCCTCAAGGAACGCATTTTTAAACCTCCCTTGGAAAAGCAGATTTGGTGGATTTGTGTTTTTCAAAATCGATGCTTCAGATCTTGATCTCCATTGGTTTTTACTTTCAATTGTTACATCAAACATTTTTGATCTTGCACCTCAGTGATTAGGATCAATGATAAGTCAGCCAGTAAGCCCTTCAGAACAAGCTCAAGGAAAACAAAGGGTGTACGTACAGGAAACCAGCTTAACGTTGACCAGCAGGTTGGCGTTCAGGACAAAGGTCAGAGGGCGTGGCCCCCCTTCTTCTAGGAGCAGCAGTATCTGGCTGGGCGCAGGCCGCTCTTCCACCAGCACATCTGTGTTACGGAAGAGACCCACACTCAGCCTCACCATTCAAGCATGACCTAATGAGCTACAACACCTACCTGTCAGCATTTACTACTCTGATAGGTCTGACCCAACAACTATCTACCCTGCAATGCAGTACTGGCATCTAACTTTCCAGCAACAAGATTTTTTCAGCATTTTTACATAGAGTCAGGTTAGACAGCCAGAGATACTGTACAGTGAAAAAATTCATTGCAATTTTTGGCCAGTTCTTTTGCCCAAACAGACTGCAGAATGCACAACCAATTCCCCTCTAGCAATATGAGGGAAAAGGCTTTGCTCAGGGGCCCGACAGCTACACTCACACTATTGTGGCCACACTGGGGCTTGAACGACTAAAGCCTCAATCCACTCGAGAGTACAACATGGCCCCACATGATCAGAAGTAGCTAATACAAATGGAACCGATCCCTCCTGTTGAGGTTCCAAGTGCAGCACCTAGAGTGGATCCAAGACTAAAAGGCAGAGCTAGAAGTATCAAAACTGTTCACTGGTCAGTGTGTTGTTGTCACAGATTCATAACAATTGTGCAATTGCACCATACCTTTCACAAGACAACTGCACCACTTTAAAGTCTCAGTAAGCAGTGAATGGATAGCACATCATCTATATCCTTTCAAAAATGTTTTTCAATAACAACAAAGTAGAGCCTGTTCCTTGGTCGGCTTGGCAACTGGTTACGGAGTCGCGTTAGGGGTGACACATCAGTATATTCAGCATGACTGTCACCATCAGGCAACAACTCCTGCCTACATTAAAGGCTACCATCTCTGTGAGGAACACATACCTACTGTATGTCTGTTAGCTGCTACTATTACTGTGCTGCTTTGCTGCAAAGCTCTGCTGGGCCGTACTGTACTGGCAAAATATCGCTTAACCTTCAGAGTCACAGTCAAATACCAATACCACTTGGCCGTCAAGACATCACAGGTGGGGCTCGTTTCAGCACTAACCTCCTCCACTTTCCTCTCCAGCAGTGATGAGAAGGGGGGGCAGACCCTCCTCATCCTCAGGGATGAGGGTCTGGCTGCGCTCCACCTGACCA
Organism: Gymnothorax javanicus; assembly: GCA_029692085.1. Lineage (NCBI taxonomy): Eukaryota > Metazoa > Chordata > Actinopteri > Anguilliformes > Muraenidae > Gymnothorax > Gymnothorax javanicus. The sequence continues at coordinate 141,879,641 of CM056194.1, forward strand.
CTAACACTGCACAGCAGACTGTAGTCCCAGGGGCCGCTCACCACCGGGCGCAGCGCCTCCACCTCCACACCTCCAGGGGGTGATGCAGAGGCGTCAGGCCTGGCATCAAGGTCCTGAGCTCCCGCCGTCTCTGCAGAGTCCTCCGGAGTGTCTGTCCTTTCCTGGGGAGTGGGGTTAAAACCTTAAAGCAGCTTTAAGGGAGAAATTCCAAAGTCCAAATCATCCGCTCAAGGAATGAGGGACTGATTTCAGGGTGGGGTAAGAGTATGCCAACTTCTTAAAAAAGTGAGCTGTGTGGCTTGTGTCCTAAGGCTACTACTCAACACACAACAGCTACACTGACATCAAACAAAACTCCTGACAACAGAATGGAAACTATTTATCCTGTTATATTGCAGTTTTCCCCAAAAATGATATCAACTTTTTTATATACAGTGCTTAACTGCCAGAATTCATACTGTTCAGTGGAAGACCTTTTTTTCAGGTTCCAAAAGTGAACGAAGAAGGGTCCTCCCAGAATATCTGGGTCAGGTTCAAAAAAATTTATTAGACCACCACCCAATGTAAGGTTTATGCCACAGCTGCCCTAAAACATGAACAGTGTTGATGATTACCAAAATAATTTTTCTATGTTTCTGTAAAATGGTTAATTCAGGTATCGGTGAAAATGCTCTTTAATCTGAAATTTGAATGGAATTTTTTAATGCTAAAAAAGACTAAGTAATCATTGACCATCCCAGTGACACACTTCTCATATTCTGGACTTTTGAGGTTGAATTTTGGAACTGAAAGTTTTTATCCATTTTACAAAAAGGAGGGGCAGGGCAAAAAAAGCTCCAGGGCACCTTGTACACATTATTATTTTTGAATTAAGGTGATGGAAAGGTAACCAAATAATAGTTATTTTCTTGCATTCCATCCAATTGAGCAGCGTAAAAAAAAGCAATAGTTTTAGTGGTTGAATGCAAGAAAGGTGGAAAAGATCATCAAAAAGGAGTCACCACATTTTCTCATTCACATCTGGCATCAAAGTTGCACTGTGTACTTTCATTTCACAAATGTGCAAATTTTTACTTTTAACTCTGGGCTTGTTTGTTTTCCAAACAGACTAGGGGAAAACCAAGTGTCTGAATCATAACCTGAGTTTTCTATTTTGAGACAATGAGTTTTAGTTTCAAATCATTTTTTTTTTTTTTTTTTAAATTTATTCATGAAAGAAAATAAACATTCCAAAGGAAGTAAGAAGGCTTTTCCATTTTCAAAGAGAGCAAATTGTTTTGATAAAATTTTGGCATTGAATTCAAACTACACCTATGCTGACTTATATACCGTAATAGCACTACATAGACAAGCGTATGGAATGGCCACGGCCACACATTTCAGAATGACGGTCAAAAAAGGGTTAAAACAGTTGAACCCCACATCAATCTTTTTTGGAACACATAGTGGACATGTAGGGCTATCAAATAAAACAGATTCCATTCAAATCTGATGGGGGCATGGAATAAAGAATAATTTTTGATTTTCACCCACTTGAACCTGTTCCATGTAGCATCCCACTACAATTTGAAGTAAATGCACTGTTATATAATCATATCATGTATAAACAAATCTGACCTCAAACGTCATTTGGTCCAAGATGGCATTTTCAAGACCCCCTGTAGGTGGCGCCTTCAACCTTTCATAATTTTCCAAAACTCCTCCTAATCTAGACTGACAACAGTAAAAAATAAAGCTGGGCTTTGAGGGCCACTGAGATATTTCAACTCAAAACCTATTTTTCTTAAAAGTTCAATTTTGGCCCTCTGAGGGTGACCCTTCTCTCCATTCTGGAACCTGAAAACCTGAATTTTCCTATTTACTAATAGATCTTACACCTAAAAGAAATTTCAGGCCATTTACTATCACACATATATCAACCCCTAATAGAAATCCGCCTGACCGTTTTAAATTCTGGGACCCAATGAAAGGTTTTGCCACAGCTGCCCTACATGAACAGTGTTGATAATTACCTAATTTTTACGTTTCTGTAATGGTTAATTCTGGGAAATAATATTTTTAATGCTAAAATATAATCATTGTTGTTATGTTGAATTTTCAAATTTACTGTTTTTTACAAAAAGGAAAAATAGCTAAGGATTAAGGTGCTCATTCCTGAACATAAAAATTAGTTTTAGTGGTTGAATGCAAGAATCCTGCCAAGGCCAAAGGAGGCCATACAAAATATAGGGTTTTTTTTTTTTGTTTTTTTTATGTGTCTATTTAGTGGTTTCAGTTCATTATTTGCCAAAGAAATAATAAAATAATTTTTAGTTTAAAACAAGTTTTTGACAAATTTCTTAAATATCGCTTTTTTATGACAGGTGGTCTAATAAAGTAATGACTAATGTAGGTCAGGTAACAATAGCAACACATGCAATCATTGTAATGATTGTAATGACCTGTCATCAGGACTATTAAATGCTTGCAGTCCCAAATCTGACGGTCAGGTAGGGAGAGGCGATCCTTCGGACAGAATTTTCCCAATCGCACGTACCTCTGGGGATTCGGGTGTGACCGGACTGGACTCCTGCGAGGACCTCCTGCCCCCCGACGACAGTTTGGTAGTGTCTGCCACCTCTCCATTGGGCAGAATCCCATCAAAACCACACCCGCTGATCATGGATAATAATTTCCTCAGTATCCTAAGAGCTGATCATGCACCACCGATGGAAAATGTGCTGTGAATTAATTCAACCAATATTCCATTTTAAAGTGAGAGTTATTCATGGAAATGCAGATAAAATGACAAAGGCAAAGCAATTCAGTGTACGTGTCCACAAAATAGCAACTGCTCAGTATTAAGGACTAGATTAAACCCCTAGGGAATCAAAGTGACACGATCTTTAACTCCAGGATGAGCCGTTTGTGAATTAGGAACCGGTCATCCATTCCAAGATCATATTTATTTTACCGCCTGTGGTAGTGCTACCGGCAAATTGATTGATTGATTGATTAATGAGTGATGCTCAAGTCTCATCACAACACTCCTTCCTAAGCTTTGCTTATCCAGGAGTTATAAAGGTGTTAAATTAGCAGTTTTAAGTGCCACAGACTTCCCAAAAGAGATTTCAGTCCTACACCCAAATGCAAATGCCACTGGTGGCCAGGGCCCAGGAGCCTACCCTCATTGCCAGGGTGCTTGAGGACGGAGACGGGCACCATGACTGTGGGAGGGGGCGAGTTTAGGGTGCCGGCGGCGCGGGCCTGCTGCATGGGCGGGATGGTGGAGCAGTACTCCGATGGCACGTTTGGGTTTGGGCTCGGTCCCGTGGGGCTCATCATCCTCTCCAGGGCCTGAGCTGCACAAGGTCACACACATGTACCACCGTTTCTCTCTGTTCATACACATTTATCAGTGTTCGAAATAAGCGGTTATCCGGTTGTCTAGACAACCTGAACTAGATCCAGACAACCTAAACTGCTCACGAGGTTGTCCGTTGGACAACCAGATATCCTGGCAGTTTTATTAATTTGCATTTGTCAAAATTTTATTTACTTCCTCTGCAATGGACGCGACCATTTTGGTCAAATGTAAGGCCTACTGCGTGAAACTTTCACTCATCTCGTACGGGCGAGAACGTGAGTCTTCTTTTTAAATAAAGTACCGTGGCAAACAACGATGTTGAGTAGACCGCAGCGCACACTTCAATGCAGGCTTTGGCGATCTAGTCAAGGAAAACTCGTGGCATGAACGAGCTGGATGTAACTGTAAACAAGCTAAGGGAATGTAGATTTGAAAATGTCACAATAAGCATCTTTGTTGTGGTGAATTCTATGTGCTCATATTATAAGCGTTAATGTATTTTATGCATATTCAGAGTTCAATCAAAATTACTGCTGTGAGTGTGGCAGTTGGCTCTCTTCTAGCATGAAACTTCACTAACCCCGAGAGGTAAGTTATCTGAAATTGTGTAGCCTTATAAAGAATTTCATAAAGTATTAATTTTTAATTGGTAATCTAGCAGCCCTAGGAAGCGGGAATCTGGAATCTTTAGATTGCGTTTTGGCTATGTTGTTTTCAAGTACATGCAGCCTGTATACTCCTCACTCGTCCCAAACAACGTCAAATAGGTCGGCTCTGTTCTTGCTAGCGATATAGCGAGCGAATACCAAGTCCGATAAGTAAGGGAAATGCAGTGACATGAAGACTGGTCTTTGCCTGAGATTGTGATGGAAGACGGGGCTTAGAAATATCAAAGAAACAGCACACTAATGAACCGAGCTATTGAGTTGCAGGAGACTGGTTTTGGTTGACAGGTGTTTAGCCTGGCAGGAGAATTTATCGTTTTATATTTTATTGCATTGTTCCTAATATCACCTATATGACAAATTGATGCATTATTTAGCATTATTCAACTTAATATGCATGCAATTTTTTTTTTTTTTTTAATGCTAATAATTTTTTTAAATGCTAACGGGACAACTAAGAATTCTTGTGGACAACGTTATTTGTTTCCAAGGTGGACAACCTAATTTTTTTCCTTATTTCGAACACTGCTCATCTCTGCACAAAGTCAAATACATACACCACACTTTCTCTCAGTTCATACATACTCTTCTCTGCAGAGTGACACACATGCACCGGTGTTTATCTCTGTTCATATCCAGTCATCTTTGCACATTTAACCGGATCCACACTCCATGTAAAACTGACTCTCAGTGTTGACCTCATTATCAACAAGTCAGATTGCTGACATAACAGTAATTTTCCAAATAACAGGTAACAAGAGGTTACTTTACTGTAGAACTCTTTATGCTATGTCTCTTGTATACAGTTAGCTACGCAATGTCAGGGACAAAGCAGTCTGATTTGGAAAAAAATCCCTCCACTAATTCAGCAGGTAAAGCGCGGACAAGAAATTCGTGACAGACGTTGTGACAGACAGCGCGACAGACGCACGCAAGGACAGAAAACCAGAAGGGTGGAGGCTTAATCACACTAGTACATGTGCACATGAATCCATCTCTGGCTACAGCTTACTCATGCACTGCAAGTCTGTGCACAGCCATGATTTCTCTCAGCATGTAGGTGACTAACACACACAGAAATGCTTACTCATTTCAGTTTACCAGTTTACCAGTATGCCTCAGACAAATGTAGAGCTTGACAATTTAAAGGCAGGAAACACAATATCAAATAATGACTTCTTAGAGAGCCCTTACAAAATTCATTATCCCTCCCCAATAAAACCAGTATTCAATGGGTCAATCCACCTCAATTCAACAAGTGGGTTCTGCTCGACCATCTCAGATTTGCTTCAAATTTTTACCAGATGAAGAACAACCATAATAACTAACTCATGCAAAATATTAGACTTATATATCAAATATATACCAAGAAAAAAAAAATTTGTGAACATGGTACCCCCCCTCACCGTTTTCGGTGCATTTTGCGATCGCTTAAATCTACAGCAAAGTTCATACTGCATTATCTCAAAAAGTTTTCTAGGTAGAGTCATGAAATTTTCAGGGCAGAAAGCCTGCTATCTATCGATGTCATTTGTCTTATTTGAAGGGAATAGCCTTGGTTTTTGACCATGGTGTGACATTGTGAAATTTGGAAAAAAATTTAGCACTTCACAAACTCCTATATTCACTGGCCCATCAAACACAAACTAAACATGGCAAGTGTCAAATAACTAGAGGTTCTTTTTACATAAGTCTATATTGTTTTGATATTAACATAACTGGTTGTGTAGCATGCATATTTCTTGCATTTTTTAAAAAATAAATCGCAAAATATTATTTTTCATTAAATTTCATCTTCCAATTGCTCAGGTATGACAGGCTGTACCAATCAACAAAACATATTTCCTGGAAGGGCATCTTATATGCATACTGCATGTGAAATTTCAAGATGGTTCTAGGACTCCAACCAGGCAAAATATTTTTTTGAAAAATAGACATATCGTCGCAATTTACGTCATCGCCAGTATAGGTTTGAACACTGTCACACATTTACCATAACTCAAAGAATTTTATTTATTTGAAAAACACAATCTAATGAATTAATCAACATTGTTTCCAACTATAAACAGACATGATGAAACCTTATTTAATGTTTTTCAGTTGTTCTGTGCAACGTTTTTGTGTTTCCTGTGGAACTGTGTATCGCCTCCCAGTTGTTGTAACAGGTGAATCGATGATTTCAAGGACATGGCTCAAGCGGAACCCAGCAAACATCATCTTTTCTGGGCCAGAATAAGCTTTTGTTTGGACCATGTGGATGCATGAACGAAACTTGAACATCATTTTCCTCATGGTCAACGCTTTTGATATTGCCTATCCACCACTCTCGGTCATACATGCAACTGATGTATTTTCCAGGTATCATGTCCTGTAACTTTAGAGTTGGTGTTGGATCAGAGAACACTTCCTGTGATTGCTTCATTCTTTCACCCGTTCCAAGACAGATCTGAATGATATCTCAGGAGTGGGTCTTATTTATACCTGATGATGATCTGATGATGTCAGCGAAATCTGACCTGGTCATGGTGGAGGCTGATCTAATATGCCAGCCAAGCATTTTCCAAGAAGTGTTGGGATTTCAGTGGGCTTATTCCCTGACATCACCAGCAAGCTGCCACATGTTTCTTGGACAGGACACTATCATGAGATCAGGAAATTGAGATATGTCATGACATGTACATGTATGATGAAACAATAGCTGGGATAAAAATGGAAGTAGTGAAAATGCACAAATACATGTACTTCAAAAATATACTTTTCCTTGTTGGAGTCCTGGAACTATCTTGAGAGAGAACAAACTGAAAAACATTAAATAGGGATTTTTCATATCTGTTCACTGTTGGAAGCAATTTTGATTCATCTATTAGATTGTGTTTTTCAAATAAATAAAATTCTTTGAGTTATGGTAAATGTGTGACAGTGTTTAAACCTATGCTGGCAATGACGTAAATTGCGATTTATATGTCTATTTTTTCAAAAAATATTTTGCCTGGTTGGAGTCCTAGAACCATCTTGAAATTTCACACGCAGTATGCATATAAGATGCCCTTCCAGGAAATATGTTTTGTTGATTGGTACAGCCTGTCATACCTGAGCAATTGGAAGATGAAATTTAATGAAAAATAATATTTTGCGATTTATTTTTTAAAAAATGCAAGAAATATGCATGCTACACAACCAGTTATGTTAATATCAAAACAATATAGACTTATGTAAAAGAACCTCTAGTTATTTGACACTTGCCATGTTTAGTTTGTGTTTGATGGGCCAGTGAATATAGGAGTTTGTGAAGTGCTAAATTTTTTTTCCAAATTTCACAATGTCACACCATGGTCAAAACCAAGGCTATTCCCTTCAAATAAGACAAATGACATCGATAGATAGCAGGCTTTCTGCCCTGAAAATTTCATGACTCTACCTAGAAAACTTTTTGAGATAATGCAGTATGAACTTTGCTGTAGATTTAAGATTTATCATAAAATGCACAAAAAAAACGGTGAGGGGGGTACCATGTTCACAAATTTTTTTCTTGGTATATATTTGATATATAAGTCTAATATTTTGCATGAGTTAGTTATTATGGTTGTTCTTCATCTGGTAAAAATCTGAAGCAAATCTGAGATGGTCGAGCAGAAGATGTTCTCTAAATCTGTTGAATTGAGGTGGAATGACCCCAATTGCTTTCACTTTCAGTTTACATTATTTATGAACAGAACATTGTTCGTCAATGCAACTGCTGTCCAAAGCAGAGCAGAGATCCTGCAGAATGCCTACTTTCTTTCTAATTTTGTACCAGATCCTGAAGAATTAAATGTGCCAGTTAGGCACTGTGTCCCTTTTAGCACAGGATTTGGGCCAAACTTCCAAAAACAAGCTGCTCTTAAATCTGATATGTTTAATATGCTAAAAAAAAAAAAAAAAAAGTAGGCGAAGCGTACCAATTTCTGGGGCCGATCAAAAAACAAATACCCGCAACAATGTATCAGGTCAAACCACGAAGCAGCCTTTTATGACCAATCAGATGTGGGGATAAGGCAGAGGAGCCACTTCGTATAAATAAGGGGGCTAATGCAGGTCCTAGACAACCACAAGGCTTCCTGTTCTTTCTACCCTATAAACAGCAGCAACATAATAAAAAAAAAAAAAAAATGAGACAAGTTACCTGCAATCACCAATTCACTCATGACATTCTGAGCTACAACAAAAATAGCACAATGGAATGACAGGATCAACAAGCTTTACAGGTCTGGCTGCCCTTCACATAAGATACAGTAGGCCGGATATTTTTTATATCAATTACCAAACAAATGAAGCCTCAAATCACCCCTCATGTAACTGTCATTCAGCCACATACTAAAGCAAACCATCTACAAACAAGAATTCAAACTTACATACTTGTGGTTCACAGTGAAGTTATGGTTCTTTTGCACGCAAAGAACTTGACTAGCATTAGCTCTAGCCGAAATAACTGCCCTTATCCAGTCCCGGAACTGGACTCAACTAGCCTTACCGGGTGCTACCCCGGGATTACGATTTAGCAGCCCACTATCCCTAAACGATATCTTTTTTTGCATTATGCCGAATTTTATTTTTGCCCGCATTTTATGCGCTCTAGCACGCAACTTGCTGTAAAAACAGACAGCTGTCCCATTGGAAAATGTAAACGATTTAAAAATAACTGCCTAAAAAAAATCCTGGCAGTTCACTACGAGAACTGACTCAACAAACCTATTAATTGCATTATCCATCAGGAGCAACAAAAGATATAATACCAAAGCCCAGATAATGACGTTGAATGCTACACCCATATAAGCACTACACAGACATTTTATCATCAGACGTCCAAAAACAAATTTTCAAGAGCTTTGCATGAGGTAGGTGATGCTCATGCTTTCCCATCTTAATCCACAGAGAAAAGCGTAGTGTAAAGGCACATTTGGATCAGTAGCACATCTTTCTCAGCTGCCTTCAAACTTCATTAGTAAAATTGAATCAGTGACAAAATCATGATTTTTAGGTTGAAAATATACTTGATTTTAAATACGCGTACACGTACACAGGATGGCTGCCACGCGTATCCAGCATTCATTCGCACGTAACTTGTGCACATCCTCAAATATTAACGCAACGTGTACGCAAGGCGCAATATGCATCTAAATGGTAGGGGTAGAGCAGTAGAATTATCCATGAACTAAACTCGTCAAGTGTCGCCATGTTTGTTTACTTCATGCAAAACAGTCTAATTGAATCCACCAGTGTGCCCCTTACTGGAATCCTCTGGTAACATGCGTAGTGTACAGGCAAGTACGTGAACAAATACGCGCACAATGTTTGCTGGTTGACTATGCAAACGCACGGTTGAACAGCAAGTATATTTCCAGCCTTCGTCGGTGAATGACTACCCAAACTGTCCTTGGGCTATCGTTGCACTTAGAGCATAGTTCATAACAATGTTAACGTGTTTCCCCTTTGTGAACTTCCGATATAATAGCCACTTGTATCAAAGGCTGTTACTTCAGTGAATCATCCCCAATAATAACAAAATTACATTTTCTATCAAATGCCAGACAGCCTTACAAAACAAAAACATTAGCATGCCACTCTAGTAGCAGTGTTTTTGTGGCTAGGAGCAGCTAGCAGTGAATTGTAGTGGTAGCTAGCAGCAGATGGAAAAGTATTGGATTGGCAATGATAACCAGCTCATAGAAAACTTCCAGTACACATAAAAAAAACTTACAAAACATGTAATCTTCCTCCAAAACACTGAGGAATACAAATAGCAGACAGAGCCTAACACTCAAGAAGTCTCAGTACAAGTATCGGTTGGGAGTAAAAGGAAAAATACAAGCTAAAGGGCTTGGCCAAGGAAAAGTAACAGAAAGACACTGTTACTTAACAATGTAATTCATTTGAGGTATGCATGATGAATCTTTTTGTTTCAATTTAGTAAGTTGGCCTTGCTTAATAATTCTCCTAATCTGCTACAGTGTACGATATACATAATGTCCAAAATAAACTTGGTAACGGAAGGACAAATGTTCACTTCCCCTTGACAAGGCCCCAAAACACATTTACAATGTTATAAAACGTCTAATATCGAATGTACAGTTCACTCCAAGGCTTTTTTTCTGATAAGTGCAATACTGTACTTTATTGTTATTCTCAATTTGTCACTCGCTATCCTGTCAGGAGGCTTCTAGCTGATCTGCTTCAGTGTGTTATTTTTCCCCAATGTTACCATGAGTGAAATTTGCCTCCCCGCTCTCTATCATGAGATAAGTGGCACAGCACAGATAGCAGTAGCAATGTCAGCGTGTTTCTTCTCAGAGCAACAAAGCCGGAGATCATGGCCGCAAGCCCCATCACCTGCGAAGCCAAAGTGTTGCATTCTGGATGTATGAGGCTAATAGCATGACAATAATTGGCGCGTACTCTTACTAAACTACCGATTTCTCCAAGTAAGAATAATGCAAAAATTTAATTTGGCAGTCATCAAAGGGGTAACACTACATGATTCAATCCAGATTTCATATCTGCAAGCTTAAAGCTTAATGATGACAAGCAAACCAAATGACCATCAAAACAGGCTGAGGCCAAGGTTCAGGTAATGAAGACCAGGTTCTAAAACCAGAAGCCAACAAAGCCTCAAACTCCTACCAGGTCTTTAATGGCAATGTAATTCTTTTAAAAAAAAAAAAAATCACACTCACCCCGATGAATGGTGTCATAGCAGAGGATGCACACTCTGGCCTCCTTCTCCAGGTACTTCAGTTTGCATTTCTTGTTGCAGCAAACAGCACAATATACCTGCACAACAAGCCACAAAGAAGGCCCAAGTCACGTATTATGGTCAATGTTCTCAGTTTGTCTTGCAATATTGGCCAGGTTAGACTATTATCAGCACCATCTGAGCCGTAGCTGCAGTATTACCGGAACTTTGCTTTGTGACGCTCAGGCTATCTAAGAAAATGTAATTTACAAAAAAGCCTGGAAAACACAAGAACATCATCTTACCCAATTACTTAGTTTATTTATTTAGAACATAAATAGACCCACTGACTATCTATTTTTCAAGGTCAGAAACAAAATCAATACATCGCCACCATCAACAGTTAAAGCTGCTGTGATTTTTTTTGTTTTTAAAAAAAGTATTAAATAGCTCCACATTCCTAGAGATCATTTATTTAGAGTATCTAGTCAATAACACAGGTCTCTCAGTCACTGTACTCTGCAATAAAGCAGCATATAAAATTCTGAAGTCATCGACTGTCTCTATCCAATCAGGTGAGAGAACGCCATAAAGACGCTTCTCTCTGCTTGTGAATGCGCAGAACTGAATCTGCGTTGTTAGTGCGCCAACTATAGGAAAAATCAATAGCAGTAATGCAATAGCCGAACAGATGAAGTTTCCTATCCTAGTGCTACGGGAGACGGTGTACACAATTAAATAGCCAAAGCGCCAAAGAATGGTAGATGAACAAATAGAATTAAGGGGAAAAACGCGAGACGGCCAAGAGCTGTATTTGTATCAGTGCCGCTTTCAATGGGGAAAACTGAAGGAATCAAAGGGTTTAAAAAGCGAGGCACAGCTAGCCTTGCTGCCACTGGACAGGTAAGCTCTGCTTTACTCTGTTGTAGTTATGCAGTTTTATCAGCCTTGGATAGTCCTGTTGGTGGTTTTTAATCCTGCTAATGTCAGTTTATAAATGAACCGTCATCATTTGTGGCCGACTACAGCTTGCTTAGCTGTGTAACGATAGCATGTGTGGCTATAGGACACTAGCTATTTTTAGCTAATACCTTCACATAGCCATTCATACCGAAGTTTCTGCATGGATGTAATGTGTCTAGTCCAGTGTGGCTTTCACACGACAACCACTGAGAGTTTCCGCTTATATTGCACTTATATTGTAACTGAGCCGCTATTCTCCTCTGCCTCTGTCAGAAACCAATGCGCGTTCCTGTGCCTGGCTAGAGGATAGGGGGCAGGGACTGCTTACATAGGCTTTGGACAAGAAGCTAGGAAAACGACCATATCGGTTACAGCAGCTTTAAGACCAAAGAAACTTGAAGTCTCACCAAAATCCTGCTCTTGAAAGGCTATAATCTTTGTTTATGAAATAACATTGCTCAAGAAAAGTACAGTCAACAACATAACTTAAGTCTCCATCAATTAACCTTAGCAAAAAGACATTCATAATTTTCCAATAATAATAGATTTTACTGACTAACAATGAATTTCTCAGCTGCATTAGCAAAGGAGAGAGAGAAGTGATATTCAGACTTACTTTGCCACATGCTCGGCAGTGGTGCCGTCTCTTGGTGAAGGTGAACTTCTGATCGCAGTTCATGCAGTTCGGAGCTTCAGAGTCAGGAACCCAGGGGGGCTGCTTGGAACCCAGATCATCTGTCTCCTTCTCCATTCGATTTTCAAGGCAGCCAGCTTCTTCAGACTCAGTCTCCCCTGGGTAAGGCGGGGGCTCTGACATCTTGCCAGCACCTACACTATTCTCATTGCCATCTTGATAAGGGTTGCAAGCATCAGCCACAGATCGGTTGGGGGCCTCTCCTACAGCAAGTGCAGAAAAGCATGGATGCTGTTCACCTCTGTGTCTCCAGCAGAAGGCAAATCAGTCATCTCACTCCTTCCATGACCCTCACTCTCAACAGCTGGTGAGGTCCCAGAAGGTTGGCCATACAGCTTAGGTCTAGCACCTCCAAAATAAGGCGGCTGGTTCACACTGAGGAGAGACTGGACCATAACAGTATCAGAAGACTCCTCTGGAAAGTCTTTGGAACCAACATCTGCCTCACAGGGGTTGCTGTCCTGAGATGTAGAGGAAAGGTCAGAGCCATCACAATCCTCAAGTGATGGTGGAATTCCATCACACTGTGTAGAGGCAAGCCCACTGCCTTTAATCCTGAGAGAATTCATAAACTCTTCCTGCTCTAAGCCATCTTGGAAGGCTGTGTGGTGTTCCTCCACATCTCCATTCATTTCTGAAAACCCCTCATCTGCCAACTTCTCTGAGGCCATCCCTACAGGTTCCTTTGTACTTTGCTCCATTAAAAATGCATCCAAGTCCTCATCAGTCACAAGCATTCCACCTTGCTCACTTTCGGGGAGGAAGTCATCCACAAACTCAATCTCTGGGGGAGTTCCTGGGCTCAAGCATGTGAAAGGAGATTGGACAGCCTCCGCAAGGCTCCCAGAGTCCTCCTCTGGCGATGAGCCAGCTTCAAATGTGTCAGAGCGGGGTGGACTGGCAAGATTACAGGACGGCAGCATCACGTCTGGGTGTTCCAAATGATCGGTGCCATTCTCAGTGGTGGAATGGGGGCTGGCACGATCTGTGCAGCTGCCCGTTTTACCTTGTGGAGATGTGTTCTGCTGATATTCTTTGAAAGTGGAGGCTTCAGTCAACTGCGAGGCAGAGGACATATCCTCTGTTTCTTCTTCTTCCTCAGGCTCAATCTTCTCCACAGTGTCCAGAGAAGATACTAGAGATCCACACATGGACACAGCCATGGGAATACAGGAGAGGGAGGAGTCCCTCTCCTCTGTGGAACAAGGGGCACTGCAGTCCCCGCCCCCTGGAGGCGAGCAAGCAGCAGCCTGCTCATTTGAGCAGACCAAATGATCTTCACTCTCTGTCTCCAGCTCTGGTTCCACATTCCAGTTTCTGGCCTCTCCTTTTTCGGTATTGTCAGGAATGCGGCTTACAGAGTCTGCTTCCACCCTGCTACCCTCACCCTGATCTGTGACCTGATTAACATCAGTCTCCCCAGCATCAACACACAAAACCTCAGCATCCTCCTCAGAGTGTTCTAAGCTAGCAGGACTTTGGTCATTTTCAAGTGCCTCTGTACCCATACCTTCTAGTTTCTCAGAGTTGCTAGGGCTTGGCAAAGTGATGCCTTGAGCTTCACAACTCCTCTCTGCAGCTGCTGGTAAAATGATATCCAGTAGGCTCAGGGAGGCTGTATGCACTTCAGTTGTTAAATGGTTACTGGACTCCTGATCCAAGTACACCCCACCAGAAAGGAAGTCGCCCCCAAGAGTTCTAGTATGCCGAGCCTGTGAAGAGCTGCTAGGCAGGCATACTACTGGAGAGTCGAAGTCCACCAGCAGGTCCTCCTCCAGTTGCTTCTCAATGATATCCAGTTCCTTGAAGGCATCGTGGCTGTTGGCTCGCAGAAGAACAGCAGAAGCCGTGTCACTCACCAAGTCACACACAGGTTTCAGAGCCCTGTCGGGACATGGTGGCGGTGTGCTTTTTGTTGCCCTACTGTCCACAGAGGACAGCAAGTCCACACCAGTTAAAGGCTTCCCTTTAACATCATGGTCTTTCTGGAAAAGGTTGTAGCTCGGAGGAGGATCAGGGTACTGAAGAGAGGAACTACGAGGTAGGTTGCTGATGTCGGGAAGAGCTTCAGGGGTTGTGGAAAGTTCTGGGGCAAAGCACTGGGGGGAGGTGGCAGGGTGGAAGGAGGGAGGAGCTGAACACTGTGCCGATTTGCAATCAAGCTCTTCTGGAAAGAAGGGAAAGGGCAGAGACATGGTAACACAAATCAGTGACTGGAACTCAAACTGGCTATGAACTTTGAAACAAGAAAGCAAAGTCAAGAAAAATGCATGAAAAAGCTGACATCATAGTTGATGTAGCTGCTCAAAACAGAGGCAGCATAACTTCAAGCAGACTGCAAAATTACCCATCTCTACAAGCGAGTGTAATTTGACCTTTTGCATAATTTCTTGAAAAAAATAATCAAATAAAAATCAGCAATATCCTAAACTTCAACAACAGTGCATTTACAAATGCAGTGTTACCTGTATTCAGTTCAAAATCATCAAGCAGCTTATCCAGGTCACATACTGCAGCCTTAAAGAAGCTGTCCATTCTGAGCAGAGATCAGAGGCGTTTCTCAGCGTTTAAACTGAAGGAAGACAGGATGACAAGTTGTGCAGGTCCTTAAATGGAAGTACAACCCCAAATCTGAAAAAGTTTGCACATCACTGAAAATGCAAATAAGATAAATAAGGGCTGATCTGAAAAGTCCATTCATTGTCTGCTACACTGAAAAAGATATAAGACATTATCTGATGTTCTGACACTTCAATTTAATCTCTTGTTCAAAAAAATGTGCTGACAGAAACGGAGTCCAAACGAGTTCACTGTCTACCAAAGTCTAACATCACCAGGTCTTTTAATCACATGGTATGGGGCCTTTGTTGCCCTATATTTCACTTCATAATGCACCATACATTCTCACGATGAGACAGATCAGGACTGCGGTTAGACCCATTTAGCACCCACACTAATTGCTCACACAGCCATGCACTTGTAATCCATGCAAAATTTGGTTTGGTGTTGTCTTGCTGGAAAAAGCAAGGATGCTCTTGGACCAGACAACTTCTAGACGGCAGCATATGTTGCTCCAAAGTTCTTGGAGATCTTCCAGCATTAATGGTGCCCTTGCCAATGCGCAAATCAGCCATTTGTGCACTGACACAAGGGCTGAGCAATATATCAATGTGATATCAATGCCATGATCTAAGTCCTCATATCACCTGAGATTTTGAAAATCATATTTTTGTTTTGTGGCATAAGTGAAGCCTTTTTTGGTTTTAGAGACTGCATTACAGTAAATGGATACCATTTTCTAAACATAAAAGACTGTCTTAGTGGCTCCTTTATTTAAGTCTACCTGCTTTGACATTACATCCACATTATTACAAACTTGCAAAAACATTGTGTGTAAATATCAGTGGTGTGCCATCAGAGGTTTAGAAGACAATAAGCAACCTCAACCTTCAAAGCATGATTGATTTGATGCATCAGCAGCATCGCTCAGTCCCCTACATGTCCCTATTGAGACGTCACTATTGCTGCAGTGATAATAGTAATACGTGATAAATTTGGAGAAATATTTCTTCTGACAAAAAAAATCCATCAAAATTTTCAAAGAGGACAATCTATCAAGTGTACAGAAATTAACTGAACAAGTTCAGCTCCATATTTATTGTCCCAAACAGTGCAACTGTACTGTGTAAAGTCCAGTTAAATATTCAAATTTGGGGTTCACAGGCCTAATGAGGGGTGTTTGCCTGTTGTTTTGGATTTCTTACAGTTTCAGCAATATCTCAGAAAGTGGGTGGCAAACCTTGTTTCTTCAGGTGACTTCACACAGAATACAAAATTTTCAATAATCAAATAAATTCAAAAGTTATAGCACCAAATGAGAGTAGTGTTTCCAATATAACAGAGGATGAATGGACATTTCAAATCACTCCTTTTTTATTTTATGTGGATTTTCCATATATTTTTTTCAAATTGGGGGTTAGAACACATGCACAAATTTAGCACAGATGAACAGGGCTTTTATTTTTTTCATTAAAGTGAAAGCCAACTTGCGTAAAAAAAAAAAAAAAAACCCCAACGTAAAATAAAATAATTATCCATACAGAAAAGATATTATGAAGATTTTTTGTTTTTCTTTTGTGAATTTGAACAACACTTCAAATAAAGAGAATGTGACCAAACAATAAAAACACAGGGGGTTGCCTTCTTTCAATCCCACGAAAAGGTTTAGACAATGAGACGGCGAGGAACACTCTGGCAGTCATGTGACAGCAATGTCGAAGAAATATAGGTTAACTTATTTTATATTCAATAACCACGCATTTGTGCCGTTTTGTCAGTATAAATTGGTTAATGCACAACCTAGTGCTCCCCATTCTTTTGGAATCTTGGGATTTGCCGCAAATTTGATCATTATACATTGCTAGCATGTTTAGTGAACGAAGTTATGCTTGGCTGATACGGTTAACCTGGCTGGCACCATTGTTAGATTAATGTTACTACCCATGTGCAATAGTTGATTCATATATACGTATATCCCTTTTCATTTCTTCCTTCAAGAAAACCACACGTAATTAGCTGTAGATATACATGCCACATTGACTAATTCCCAGAGTATTGACAGAGTTGTTTTTGTACAGTTTTAAAAACACTACTATCATGTTTATTTGGTTATATAGCACAGCATTTGTAGCATTGGTGGATACCATTCATAACAGATCTTAATAAACTGCCAATGTGTTCAGATGTTGGGTGTAAGAGCAATCACGAGAAAGCAGACATCTCTGCTTTTCAGCGAAAGCTTTTCTTAACCTCCTGCCATTTAAGCTATATGACATTTGCAGTCACTAAAGAGCTCGCTGTTAACATGAAAATGGCGGATTTCAAAAGTGTCTGGATCTGGCTATTTAAATTTTTATCTTTCAATTCTGTTTTGCCTTAAAATCAACAAAATAAAATTAAAACCTGAGGGGCAGTTCTTACGTTTGCAGTTCACTTCAGGCTAAAGTTGTCTTTCACTTTTCACAAGTAATAAAGCGTTCATTATGCCATGAACTTTGCAAATTTCAGAGCAAGTTACACGTCTTTCAACTGACGCACGACAGCAGTACACAGAGAGTAATACTGCTAATAACTTTTAAGAACGTCTCCCAACTCTTGGCTGAAACATGTACAATAGTTCAGTGCTGTGAAAAAGTATTTGCTCCCTTTTGGATTTCTTCTACTTCTGCTTATAAGTCACATTTTAACTTTTCCGATCATCTAACTAATTTTAATGTGAGATAAAGACAATGGGCCTCATTTATAAATGGTGCATAGGCACAAAAAAGATACGTGCGTCACTTTCTTTGCAGATTTCTGATTTATAAAAACAAACTTGACATTTAAAAAAGGGAAATTATTAAGATTATGCACAATGTCAATAAATTCCAAGTCCATCCTGATTAAATAAATGAAAATTCCATGCATTTTATTTTACCCATAGGTTTATAAATTAGGTTATTTTCCACAAAATGTCATTTTTATTTTTTTGTGCGTACATATTATTTAGGTATGAAATCCACGCAAATTTTTATAAATAAGGCCCAATGTGAGAAAACACAAAAAGCAGCTTTACAATGAAAATTTCATTAATTGAAGGAAAAGTGTTATTAAAAATCTATCACCCAAGTGAAAAAAAAAGGTGCCCTCCTAGACCTAATAACTCATTGTGCTGCTCTTGGCAACAATGTAATCAAATGTTTGCGAGAACAAGCAATGATTTTTTTTTCCATGGCTGTGAAGGAATTTTGTCTCACTCGGTTTTCATTCAGCCAAAGTGCAGAGATTTCAAGCACGTACTGTTTAAGGTTACGCCACAGCATCTCAATCAGATTCAAGTCTGGACTTTAACTAGGCCACTCCAAAACCTTCTTTTTGTTGCTTGTGAGCCATTTCAGAGGTGGACTCACTTGCTTGCTACAGATTATAGTCTCCCTGCGTAATCCAACTGCAAATGAGCTTTAGGTTACAAACTGATGGCCAGACACTCTCCTTCAGCATTTTCCGATTAAGACCAGAATTCACGGTGCCATCAATTATGGCAAGTCGCCTTGATCCTGAAGAGCAAAGCAGCCCCAGAGCATCACACTACCACCACCATGTTAGACTATTACTACAATTCTCTTATTGTGGAATACTACACAAGCTTTACGCTAGATGTAACAGGACCCATGTCTTCATAATTTCCACTTTTTGACTGATCAGTCCACAGAATATTATCCCAAAAGTCTTAGGGGTTAACAAGATGTTTTTGAAAAATGTGATACAAGCCTTAGTTTTCTTTTTGATCAGCAGTGATTTTTGCCATGCAGCTCTCCCATGCATGACATTTCCCCCCAGTTTCTTTCTTAGTGTAAAATTGTGAAAATTGACCTTAACTGAGGCAAATGGGACCAACAGTTCTTTAGATGTTAGTCTGGCTACCTTTGTGACCTCCTGGATGAGCCACCAATTCCCTCTTTAGAAGAATTTTTTTAAGCCAGCCATTCCTGGGAAGGGTCACCATTGTTCTCAGTTTTATTCATTTGTAAGTAACCATGGTTCACTGAAGTCCCAGAGCCTTAGAAAAGGCTTTGTTACCCTTTCCAGGCTGATTGATGTCAACGACTTTATTTCAAATCTGTTCATGAATTTCTGCAGATTGCCGCATCATGTGCTGCTTTTAGCCTGCATCACATTGCCAGACAGGCTCTATATATGTGATGTTTCAATTCAGAGGAGCTGGCAGTTATCATGCCTGTCAGTGCCTAGTGAAATTGAACCCAATTATCAATTAAATTTGTTTAACTGGTTGATTTACTAAGGGAGGAATTACTTTTTAACATGGAGCCAGGTAGGGTAGGGTAGCTTTTTCCTTCAATAATTAATCATTTAAAAACTGCATTTTGTGTTTACTTAGGTTCTCTCTGTCTAATGTTGAAAAAAATTTGATGATCTAAAAAACTTAAGTGTGACATATAGCAAGCTAGCTAATATGCTAACGCTTTCCGCCATTAAATTAATAAATTCACGTGTCTATGACAACAGTTAAATGTGTACCTCATTCCTTTACAAGTAAAAAGCACTAACATGTGTGATACCAAACCTGTATCTCATGGGCTGTACCACACCTATTTTCAATCATTTATGGGATAAAGGCTGTTGTAAAACGGGTGCTTCCTATCCTTAAATGTGATTGGCTGAGCCGTGTTCCATGCCGGTATAAAATCAGTGTAACCCACTGTATTCTGAGGCAGACCGCAACACAAAATACCCCTGCGTGCCTGGCCTAGCAACCAACTACTCTGCATTCAATTGACTCATTCGGTTATGTTTGTTTCAAGACTTTTAGCTCGCTATTTCAGTGTTAGCGAAGTTTAGCCTTTTAACCCGCTAACCAGTTGGCTAGCTAGCTATAGCATTATAGAGTTTGATATCACTTTAGCTTGCTAGCTACGTTGCCAACTAGCTCGCTATTTCAGTATCAGCGATAAATTGTTGATTTTTTTTCTTGTGTGTTTATTTTATGGGCTATGTGTAGGGTAACCACATCCATCACAGTGAACGCTAGCTAGTTGACAAGCTGGCTAGTTGACAACATATTTTCCTGGACACCGCAAGTTGGAGAACAAAAGTCAATCTTGTTCCCTACTTTGCTGCTGGTTGTAATGAATCCGAACGAGTTGAGAAAATTATTTAAAAAGAACGGGCCTTATTTAACGGGACCGAAGGAGACATTCCAAATAGCCTGCTTTCATAGTATATCTACATTAACGAGCCCAAATAGCCTGATGTGACATGATAATGGCGCTAGATGAAAAAAAAGCAATCTTAGAGTCTGTGTTGCCTGCCAACCATTCTGTCCACTCGATCTTGCTTGGTGGAAGAACGAAAAGTTCTCAATTTTATTGTTGCATTATTACCAATAAATTGATTTTTTTTTCTTGTGTGTTTATTTAATGGGCTATATGTAGGGTAACCGTTTTATAAAAGCAATAAGCCCCTTGAAGCAGTGGGTTACAGTGATTTTATAACTGCGGAGGGGCACTAAGGCACTCCGTTGCGCGTCGTGCCTTAGAACGCCCCTCTGCCGTTATAAAATCACTGTAACCCACTGCTTCTCGGGGCTTATTCCTTTAGTATCACACACGTGTGATACGGCTTTGTCGCGACTTGTCAGATTCCATATACTGACAAAACGTCAGCTAATATGTGTTCGCAAAGGTAACTCTACCAATTCTGCTGGTAACTGTTCACTATCACTGGCGTTAGCTTCTAGTTCAGTTTATTCAAGTCAATGGGATGAATAATTCGTTAGCTAGAATGCAAACGCTTTTGGCCAATATAGTAATAAGTTACACATGTAGCTCTTGTCGCAGACACTTGAATTAATTAATTTGGTAATGAAAAGAGTTACGCGATTGCCGGATTCCCGCAAAAACTGCCCTAGCGCCCGCAAAGAAAAATAGTCAAAGCGGCCATTCCGCATGTGTTTTCAGTGAATTAAGCTGCTTGCACTGGACTGGACCGCGAACAAATTTTTTCGCACAACAGATTACGTTCAAAGTCAATGTAATCTGTCGAGCGAAAAAATTTGTTTATTCCAAAGTCAATAAAAGTACCTATGCAAGTACTGCTTGACTCGCACGCTCATTCACGCCCACAAAATCTGAACAGATTGGACATTCAGAGAGTAACTAGCCAATCACTGGCACGCTTTTCTGCCTTGCCACTGGCCGCAGATAATCTCGAATCTTCCCTTTCGTTACACCGCAATCAGGGCAGTGGCTATACATCTTCATGGCCAACGCCGTCCCTTATTTCAGACATGGTAATCACTAGCCTGCCCAGCGCTGTACATATACTACTCAAAATTTGATAGGGATCATAGGAATTTTTTTGTGAAATGACATGCAAATTTGGTAACTGCTACTGATGAACAATATATTGGATAAATGACATGCAGTCAGACACAAAACACATTTGCAAGTGCATTTAATGACATTAAATGAGCGTGTAGCCTCACACTTTTGGCTTTCACGAACACTTCATGGTTTCACCTCTGACATGTACAGTGAAAACAGACAGTGTTCGTTTGATGTTTCATTACCACAGTTAATGTCAATAACGGGTATGGCCTCCCCTAGCTTGAATGACGGCTTGACAACGTCGGGTCATACTGTCAATCAGAACCCGGATGCTTGCAATTGGAATGTTGTTCCATTCTTCAACAAGGGCATTTCCGAGCTCTTCTAGAGTTGTGGGTTGTGCCCTTCGACCGAAATGGCGACCTGCAGCATGTTCCACACATGCTTGATAGGGTTTAGGTCCGGCGAACGCTGGCCAGTCCATGCGGACAATTGTCTCCTGCTCTAGGAATTGATTCACCACCCTAGCACGATGGGGACGGGCGTTATCATCCATCAAGATGAAATCAGGGCCAACAGCACCAGCGTATGGTCTTACGTACACATTGAGGATCTCATCCCTGTACTGCACCCCCTGTCATCGTCCCTCTCCCCATGACATGCAGGTCCGTTCTGCCGTTCCTGCTTATTCCTCCCCAGACCATAATTGATCCGCCACCATAACGGTCGTGTTCGTTGATGTAGGCATCATTAAATCGCTCACGTTGTCTTCGCCACACCCGTTGCCTCCTGTCAGTAAAGTCCAAACAATATCGGGACTCATGAGTAAAGAGAACTGGAGCCCAATCGTTGTGTGTCCATGTGACATGATCGTGAGCCCAATCCAAACGGTCACGCCTATGACGCACGGTCAATTCAACACGTGGCCTTCTTGAGTTGAGGCGGCAGTATGAAGACGATTCCGTATCGTCTGAGTGGATACCCTGACCCCGAGGCGTTATGAAGGTCATTTCGTATTTGGTGGCTGTCCAGAAAGGATGACGTCGTGCCTGAAGTGTGAGAAAGTGGTCTTGTCGTTGTGTAGTCGATCTCTGACGACCACCCCCATGACGGTGTGCTGCTGTACCAAACGTTTGATGCGGTTCCACGCTCTGTTCACAACACTTTGGCTGACATTAAGTGCATTAACAACGTTTATTCAAGCATTCCGATGCATCTTCCCAATTGCTCTGAAGTCAATCGACGTCTAAGATGTTGAGGAGACATTGTTATTGCTAAATGTTGCAAAAAAATTTGGGAACTTCCAAATTTTCACCAACAAGGTCTGAGTTGAAATGGTGAAGTGTTAGTCAAAGCCAAAATGTGAGGCTGCACGCTCATTTAATGCCATTTTGTGTTTTGTGTCTGACTGCATGTCATTTATCCAATATATTGTTCATAAGTGGCAGTTACTTTGCATGTCATTTCACAAAAAAATTCCTATGATCCCTATCAAATTTTGAGTAGTATATTTTCGCCTTGGGAACAAGGTTTGTCTGCACCTGTCGTCGATTCATTAAAATGTTTATTCACGGACTAGCTTCAAATCAAGTGAATAATTTTTATAATGGGGGAGATGGCTTGTACGTTAATGATTTTTTTTTTTCATGCTGTCAATGCCAGTCTTTAATTTATGGGTGTACGATAACGGTTTCCAAAGTGTCGCCTTCCGTTCTTGTCAATTTTGTTTTTTCACGTAGAGGTTCCATGCGGATATCGTAGCTACCGAGAATCGCGCTTTAGCAAAAAGCACTGCTATTTTTTTTTTTTTCTTTGCAGGTTTGTTTATTTGTTGACTAGAGAATCTAGTCAAGCCCAGTCTTGTTCTAAAGCATACCGTTCTATCGCGTAATATCCATTATCTGATTATAGTCAATGGCAGTTGTAACTTGTATTTTTTATTTTTCAAATTTTACACGGTCACTCACTCACTGAGTGCAGTAATTACTTTTGTTGAATAAATGGTTTTATTTTTGTGAGAACTTTTGTCTTGTTTCAGTTCATCTGAATATCCTAAATGAATAGTTGTTACAGTCTCTTATGGTTGTGACAGCTAGCCGTTACATACTGAAATCCCCCCTGACAAACTGAAAATCCCCCCCAAAAAAAGTTGGAAAGGGGGAAATCCCCCTCTGAAGAATATTTTGGCGGAAGCCCTGGAGTAAGCATGCTAGCTAGTGAATTATTCATCCCATAGACTTGAATAGACTGCCAACCGGAAGCTAATTTTAGAGCTATTTTTCCACTTTCCAAATAAAACAACACTGACATTTATGGGATAAGTGGGATCTCAAATTTGTGAGCCCAAGATATCAAATTTAGGAAAGTTGAGTATTAATTTTCGCTTATTCCTCGCAGAAGGCTCGGAGTAAATGAAAATTACTGCTCTTATTGCATGAATTTGATATCTCGGGCTTACTCATTAGAAATCCTCATTACACATCAAAAGAATGCTCCCAAAACCTGATTAATATGGGCATATCCCAGGTCTTAATCGGAAAATACTACATTTCGAATAGGGCTTAAATTGGAAAATCCAGCAAGCAGAAATGCTGTTTACATGCCTCATATGAAATCTGAAATACAATCATATTCGGAACAATACTGGAAAATTTGTGCACATGTTAACATACGGAGAGTCAATCTTCCATCAGAAACTATGTTAGCAACAATTTATAAACTCTGTCCTCTGTAAGGTCGCCGTCGTCCGAATGAAGACAGAAAAAAAAATCACGTCAAAATTCTTACTGCCTACGATTTTCACGTTTTCCCTGACTTAGCTGACCCATAGGGTCCGGCGAAAACCAGGTGTCCCCTCTTCACGTTCAGCTACGAGTGACACAGTCGATTGAACTATGAGGTAGCAGAAAATAACGAGACTAATATATTAAGTTACGTCGGCAGGAGGAGTGAAAGCTAGGAAGCAAGTTCAAGAGTTATCCTAAATTTGAGCTCGCAAGATTATTTAGCCAAGTCCATAAAAAGTGACCGTCTCCGTGAAGTTCAGTGTCCGTCCGAAGCAACGTTACCTTGTGGAATAGTGTGGATCTATGTATGCTAAAATGACATCAACTTCTCGACTGTGTCACTAACGTTAAGTCAATTGTGGCATCGCCAATCTATCAAATTAGGCATTTTAGTGGCTGACGCTACGCGACTCTTCTTGGGTTATCAAGAAGAGCTCTAGCTACATGTAGTACTCTGGTAAACGACAAGTTAACCGATTTGCCCGATAAAAATGAGCGAATAAGCGTTAGATAGCTCGCCAAGTTCAGAGTTATCCGATTGAACGCAAGCAACAGGCAAATGCTGTGCCCTAAGTAAATTCTACCATATCTTGCCATGCACTTAAACTACTAGTTCAATGGCTAGCCAGCTATCTGATTTGTCGTACTTCGGACTCGACTAACGTCATAACTTATCACGCAGATAAGTTAGCCACCAAGCAAGGTGTAAAAATAATGCTAATTTAGAATAACGTAAGAGCAACCCAACTCGCCCACTAGCAATCCAACCCGCAGTGCTGTCAAATGCATCATAACCAAAACACTGGATAAACTACCTAACTAGCTAAGTGACCACAACTAATTCTTCACATTATTTTTGACACTGCAATGCTAGCGAGCGAGAATATAACCACTGTTAAATTGGATAGCTACATCCCTAGCTAACGTTTGTAAATTCGAAATCATCTATCTTGCGAATTCAAATTTTATTTTTAAAAAACAAAGCAGTATCGAGACTTTTAATATTTTCTCCTTGTCAGCGTCAAGTAGGAGAAATAAGACGGAATCTGCTAAAAATCTTTGCAGTAATAGCTAGCTACCAAGCTAATTCTTGTTGGTGGCTCCTATTATATCAAGCTAGCTAATTCTAGCAAACTAGCGTAAGCTAGAACTAGCTAGCTAGCTATTGTTAAAAAAGTAATTGCATTGCTCGTGTCACCTGAAACAGCGTCATCGTGATGGTCCCCGCCTGATACCGCAAGTTCTCTGATTTCTATTTAAATTGACTGGTTTGTTGGTCAGTTTGCTGTTGTCATTGATTTTATTTAAGTTGTTAGTTATCTATATGGACGCACCGCACCAACTAACGACCATCTTGGATCTGGTGTGTACCAGTGCAGTCACTTTCACGCAGTTCTTAAAGAGACAGCTAACATTACCTTTGTTTTTATTGGATTTCAGTTTCTAGATAAATTTGGCCTGGTCAAGACTGTTGAATTATTTTACGGACCCTTTTCACTCTTTTCGCTTCACCTTCCCCTGAGGTTGCGCAGTTCCATGTTTTACTTGTATCACATGCTGTTTGGAGTATGGTGGCAAGGTCAATGCCATCCCTTGTTAGGTTTTATTATTTTGTTGATCCAGAAATTCTAGAAATGATCTAATGTTAAAATGATGCTGACTGACTTAGTCAGTCAAAGAGTTTCAGTGTAATCATGTAGAGATAGCGAGCATTTGAAGTGTGTATTCTGAGTGTAACCAGTGCTGGACATCCTTGGGAAATAAGGTTGGGATCTGTTAGGTTTCTGTTCAGTCAAAAGAAGAAAAAAATAAATCCAGTGAATTCGTTCAAAATTTCCAAAATCTCGGCCACAGGATTGTGAAATCCTCAAATTGATATACAGCTCATGTCCTGAACTAACTGATGAAATCGAACTGACATTTTCTTATCCTACATGGTGCTCTTGCAGGAGGATGAGATAATCATCGCTTACCCTTTACACTACCCTTTCTTGTCTATTACCCACTGAAGTTTTTTTTTCAGCCCTTTTTCAAAAATCTAGCCGATCTAAGCAAAAACCTTTCAAAAGTATAAAAGTTTCAAAAGTACTGAATACTGTTGCATACAAAATGAATCCTCTAGGCCCCTGGTCCCCAAATCACAGTCCTCAAGGTCCGAGAACTGCTGGTTTTTTACCCTCCCTTTACCTGAGAATCAGGTGTGAAGACAGTCTGGCCAATCAGAGGCACAACATGTTCATATCCTTACCTGGGATAAAAAAAAACCTGGGCTGGATTTGGATTCGAGGTCCAGATTTGAGGATCCCTGCTCTAGGCTGTGCTTTGAATGATGAGGTTTAGATGCATCTAAGTGCAACACTATCTGAAAGACAAGATGTTGACTGTTTTTCTGTCTCTATTTTATTGCTTTTCTGGAAATAAACAATCACGGCACATGTTATGCCTTTCAGAAAAGTTGGGAAGGGCGTATATTCACTACTGTGGTACATCATCTTTCCTTTGGACAACCCTCCAAGTAATTTTTTGGGGTCCTGCAAACACCAGTTGTTTCAGTTTTGAGGATTCAGGGCAGTCACATGGCGTGAAGATTTTCAGCAAAATGGAAATAGGATGAATGGTTCAGTGTGCATTCGCATTCCAAACAAACATGCAGAGCAGAGTTTATATCGAACTCAATGGTCTGTGAATTGCAGGATCATTGTGACTGTGCTAGAGTTGAGCCGGACAGCCATTGGAGGTTTGCAAAATAGAACCTCGCTGCTTCACTGCAGCTGGCTTCTGTTCACTGCAGCAGGGTATTGACCAAGAGGCATGCGATTGGGGCAATTTTGAAACTATCATCTTTTTAAAAGTCGCTCTCGTAATTAGATTTTCAGGAGGCCTTTTGTAACTTTCGGGAGCCCCCATTAATTTTTTTCTGGTGTCTTGTGAAATTGAACACTATTATGAATTAAATTTGTTTAATTGGTTGATTGAGTAACTGAGGAGGCATTTGCTTTTTCACTTCAGGTCAGGTTGGGTTTGATAGCTTTTTTCACTCGGTAAATGAATTCATCATTTAAAAATGGCAATTTTTGTTCATTCAGGTTATCTCTGCCGAACATTAAATATAGTTTGATGATCTGAAATACTTAAATGTGACAAATATGCAAAAATAGAAGAGATCAGGAAGGGGGCAGATTCTATTTTACAGCACTGCATAATGCCATTTTCTCAATTTTTTTTTTTGGAACAAGTTGCAGGAATCAAATTCTAAATGAATGTGTTTGCAAAAAAAAAAAAAGGATGATTACAATTAAATGGGAAAATATGAAATATTTTGTACTGCTTTCAGTTTAAAGGAGGAGACCGCACTTCGGGAAAGTATATTTCAGTGGAAAGTAGAATTCTTGAAATGTCTAAAACGCATATTTTAATTTGATAATAATCCAGTGCGACGTATTTTTAAACCAGCCTGTCTTCAAATTGGCTTCAATATCAGGGGGCAGACATTTTTACTTGGGGAATCTTCTGATTTTGAATTTGATCTTCAGAAACCTCACCTTTAAATGCCTAATAAACTAAACCTCTCGCAGTTTACGTCTCCCAAGTAGCCACAGTTGCTCAGACTAATTGGTAAAAACCGACGACAGTCTAATTTACTTTTGATAGCATTGTTTTGCATTGCACCACAAAATTATGAGGCGTCTTCTTCTGCGCATAAATGACAACGTAAAATATCAATATGTTTTTATAATTTCAGCACTTGTGTTGCTCGTTAAGCAGCACAGATTTGCGTAAATTAGTTTGTGAGGATGCAAAATTCCGTTCTATATTCTGAATGTTGTCACGGCTAAAGGGCGCTGTAAGGCAAGTTGCATAGTTGTGTGACAATCCTAACGACAGCGAAAATAAATGCTGCAAAGTCAGCAAAAGTTTTGGATTTGCAATGCCATATCAGTTATATAAATGTAGGCAAAAGGATTGGTGTTTGATTGGATAATGCGTTTGAAATGTACACTCACTCACTATATAGGGCACTATGTAGTGAATATTCTGCCGCCTTAGATTCCCCTAGTAAAAATGTCTGCCCCCTGATATTTTGACGCCGATTTGAAGACTCGCCGGTTTTAAAATATGTCGCACTGAATCATTACCAAATTAAAATTGATAAAACTATGTGTTTTAGACACTTCAAGAATTCTACTTTCCGCTGAAATATACTTTGCCGAGGTGCGGTCTCCTCCTTTAATAGAGGTCAAAGATTTACAAGTCAATGTTTTCTTGGTTTTCTTGCATTTTCCATACTATCCTTTTTTTTTTTTTTTTTTTTGAAAATGGACTTGTACACTATTGCAATTTTAAATTTTATATTGTTTCAATCTATGAAACCAGACCTGAAGACTGCAGCAGCTGTGAAATCTTTGCACAGCAAGGGAGATTATACTGCTCAATGCTCAGTCAGTAAAAATGGAGCCTTTGCCCATTCATTATTTTTCCTGTTCCTGTTAATCTCATTGTTTCCTCAAAGTTAATATAGAGACAGAAAAATGCAAACACATTAGTAATTCAATTATTCCTAATGTTTGCTCACATTGTTATACTGGCCTCAAGATGATCACGCATCCAAAGAATCATGAAACTAAATGTAGGATTTAGGATTTAGTCTGCATTTTGGACCATTCTCTTTCTTGGGGCATGTACTTACTTTGTTTCTGAAATAACAACAGGTGATATCAAACCAGTTTTTCCCTCTCTGTATGGTTTTTTTTTTTTTTTTTTTGGTCTTTGGACATTGGCTACTATCCCCAGTCTCAGTGAACGAGTGTGTTTGTTTTTTGACTGTTGTGGTCTCCCTAGCCTGATTAATTTTTGGTGGCAAAGCAAATTTGTGATTGTGGCTCCTGGACGAAGTCGGGGAGCTACTATGGATTCATGCTTGTCGTTTCCGCCGCTGCTTCCGCGTCTGTAGACACTTCATTGTGGACGCTGTACTAGCTGTAATTTTTGACCAATATTTAGTATGTAAATGTGTTATACTTCAGTTATGACACCTACCAATTTTGGTTGCCATGGTATTGGCCAAATAATGCGCAATAAAGGGAGAACCCATGTGGGTGTTGGCGACCGGACTGTCTGGTTTTTGTCAGAGCTTGTATTCCCACTCTTCCTTGTTTAAGGCTTTGGGTCACATTGGCTTCTTGTAGATTCTGAATCAGATCTTTTCGAGTTATGCTTCATCCAGCACTTCATTGTCTCCGCCAAGGAGGGTATGTTTTTTGTTTGGTTTGTTGCTAACCAAAATTTTTTTGCCTGCCAAAATTTCAGTTAGCTGGTTAGTCAGGTGGCTTTGTTTGTTTGATTGTCTGTCAGTCTGTGGACAGACTGGCTCTCACAGTTTGAGACCAAATATCGTCAAACTTCACAAGAAGGTCAGAAGTCATACCCAGTTGACATGTTTTTTTTTTTTTTTTTTTTTGGTCAATCTAGGTCAAAGCTCAAGAGAGAAATAGGCCAAAGTGAGTCACTTGGATGGGTGAAATTGCCATTGGTCTCTGACTGAGTCTCCTCATTTGCT
This sequence comes from Gymnothorax javanicus, assembly GCA_029692085.1. Classification (NCBI taxonomy): domain Eukaryota; kingdom Metazoa; phylum Chordata; class Actinopteri; order Anguilliformes; family Muraenidae; genus Gymnothorax; species Gymnothorax javanicus. Next base: position 141,909,246 of record CM056194.1, read on the forward strand.
GGTTTGTTTGTCTGTTTGTCAGCTGGGATACAGAAAAAAAACCACTGGCCCTATTTTTATGAAACTTGTTAGAAATGAGTAGCATGTGCCACGGAAGTACCCATTATATTTTGGAACAGTTCTGAATCATAGGGTGGATACACAAATTATTTTCACTGTTGTTTACATTGCAAGAGAGAGCATTTGGCCCTGGCATGATAAAGTTCATATGTCTTGAAATCCAGTAGATGGTAGTAAAGTTCGATAGAAACAAAACAGCCATTTTAGAAGAGAGGACTATTGGCCTTGATGAAGGCTGTGCTCTCTGAGTACCCTTCTTGTTTAGACTACGGTATAATTAATTCAAGTGTGTAATTGAAAATATGTATAATGTTAAATAATATGGTTAGTTTTTAAACCAGCGCCAAATTAACTCCAACATTTGGTTCCTAGAATTCTCTGTTTGAGTTAATTTTGACATTGAACAACTTACTTTTGCTTTTAAATTTAACTTTTACTATAAGTAAATGTATTTCAAAATACATAAAATAATCAAATATTCACCTTTGTGAATACCTGTCCCATAAAATAAATTAAAAATAAACTGACCATGAAATTTTTTAAAATTTGTATTTCAACCATATTTAAATCAAATGTTCAAATGCATTTTATTGAATATTTCTATATTTTATTACATGTTATGTAAAACAAAAAAAGTGACCAAGCAGCTTCAAACAATATTTTGTACTCAGAAACTTTGTTCCCCCCCCCAGTTGTTAGCCTGGCATCTTAAAGACTGAATTCTTTGCAAGTCCAAACAGAATTTTCTTTTTCCCTCAATCATATATCAATCAGATGTTAGTAAAGTGAAACAAACTCAAATGGCTTGCACTTGATATATTACATTTTAGTTCCAGAAGTATTAGACAGTGACACAATTTTCATTATTTTGCTTCTGACACCACCCCAATGGATTTGAAACAAATTAATCAAGATGTGATTAATGTGTAGAGTTTCAGCTTTAATTAAAGGGGTTTCACAACAATCTCGCATCAACTGTTAGGAATTGCAGCGATTTTTATGTGTAGCTCTCCATTTTCAGGGGCTCTAAAGAAATTGGACAATTGACTGACAATCAGCTCCATTGTCAGGTGTGGCCTGTTCCCTCATTATTTCAGAACATCTTAAGCAGATAAAAGGAATGTCGTTTATTCCAGGTGTTGACATTGCATTTGGGAGCTGTCCATCGGAACTCTCAACATATGGTCCAAAGAGCTGATGATGCGGGTGAGGGAGGACATCATTAAACTGGAAAAACAAAACAAACAATCAGTCATATAACAGAAATTTTAGGGGAGGTCAAATCAACACTGTGGTACATTCTTAAAAAGAGGGACTGCACTGGTGAGGTCAGCAACACCAGATGGTCTAGAAAACCACAGAAGACAATCAACGTGGATGATCACAGAATTTTTTCTTTGATGAAGAAAAATACCTTACAACATCTCGCCAGGTTAAGAACTCTCTCAAGGAGGTAGGTGTATGATTGTCAAAGTCTATAATCAGAGACACCTTCATGAATGTAAATGCAAAGGTTTATTACAAGGTGCAAACCACTAGTAACACTGAAGAACAGCAAGGCAAAACTAGAGGCAAAATTTCCCGAAAACATCTTAAAAAGCCTGACCAACTCTGGAACAAGACTTTATGGACAGATGAGGCCAAGATCAACTTGAACCTAAAAGATGGGAAGAGTAGAGCCTGGAGAAGGAAAGGAATTGCTCATAATCCAAAGCATACTGCATCATGTGTCAGACATGATGGAGACAGTGTTATGGCATGGGCATGTATGGCTGCCAGTGGAACTGGGTAATTAGCGTTTTTAGATAATGTGACTGCTGATGGAGGAACTAAGATGAATTATGATGTGTACTAGGCTGTGCAATCTGCTCAGTTTCAGCCATAGGCTGCAAAACTGATAGGAAAGTGCTTCACTATACAGATGGATAGTGAGCAGAAACATGCAGTGAAAAGCGAAACGAGGCAAAGAAATGGAATATTCTTGAATGGCCAAGTCAGTCACCTGACCATACCCAGCTGTTTTTCACTAATGAAGACAAAACTGAAGGCAGAAAGACCCTCATACAAGCAGCAACTGCAGGCAGCAGACAGCTGCGGTGAAGACCTAGCAAAGCATCTCAAGGGAGGGAAACTCAGCAGTGGCTGATGTCCATAGGTTCCAAACTTCAGCCAGTCACTGACTGCAAAGGATTTTTATCCAAGTATTTAAAATAATCCCTATATTTAAAATTATGTTAGTTTGTCCCATTACTTTTGAACCCCTGAAAATGATGGACAATATAGAAAATGGCAGTCATTCAATATTTTTGTGAAATCCCTTGAATTAAACCTGAAATTCTGCACCTCAGTCACATCTTGATTAATTTATTTCAAATCCATTGTGGTCATGTCCAGAGGCTAAATAGTGAAAATTGTGTCACTGTCTTAATACTCCTGAACCTAACTGCATGTGAGAGGTCATTACATTTTCAATTTTAATGCATGACACACTAGCCACTCTTAAGAAGACACTTTTTTTTTTTTTTATTTGCCATTGCACTTGACAAGTATTTCAGCAATTCTGCCTTTGTTGACTATTCATAAGTAAGAAAAATCTGCATGGGTCATTCCACGTCAAATCATCAGATATACAAAACATTTGTCACCATGTAGTCATAGATTGCTTCCATATTTTCACATTGGATAAATATATATTAGTGATGAACAAATTCGAAATTTCAGCTCATTCGGACCAAAAATGAATTTTGGTGAATTATTTTCTAAGGTACTGTCCGTCGGTTTTTTTGTCAATTGACATTTTTCTAGTATTTAACATGGCATAACTTTTTTATTATTACACCTATAGCTTTTGAACCTTGCATCTAAGCTAATGTTATACTGCTTAATCAGAAAATGCAGTCCATTTTACTTTATCTTTCTTGATTGTGGAGCTATATGGACACCAAAAGTGCCTTTTGTTCAGGCAGTTCCATGTTTAGGTCCCCAAAGCACCCCCAATATAAAACCTAGCATAGGCTTTCTGGCATTTTTTCCATTCATTCTTGTCTGCGGAGTATAAATCAGGCTGAATTCACCATGAATTCATCACCAACTGCAGTCAGTGCCTTGCCAAATGTGAAAAAAACACTAAAATGCCACCTGTTCAAACCCCCGTATCTCCAGGGGCACACCTTGGATTTTCTTATAATTTTTTTACTGATTCCTATTATAGTAGAAAGACCACTCCAAAAATTGTTGATGTGTTTTGACCAATATTGTTATGATTCTGTCATTACCTGTTCTGTTTCTACTCATGTTCTGTTTAGTCTAGATCATTGCCATGTTTTTGTTGTTGCCATGTTTTGTCTTCCCTGCCAGTATCCATATTTCTGTTATGATTCCAGTCCATGTTTTTGCTCATGCCCTGCATTGCACTTTGTCTCCCCTGTCTGGTCTTGTGTTGAGCTACAGCTTATTCCCCAAGTACTGCGTGTCACATGTTTAGGTGATTTCATGGTTTCTGGGTTTCCAACCATTCCTTCGAGTCTCGTTTGCTTCCTTCGCCTCGCTTTTCTATTTTACTAACAAGTACTAACAGTTTGTTATTTTGTTAAAGATACTAACCAGAACTAACATTGTATATAATACTAACTTACTAACGAGCACCAGGGATTGCATAGCTGCACCTTACTAATTGATTAACAAGCTCTCAGCACTCGCCCTGTTCTATTCTCCGCCTCTTGCCTTCATTTAATCTTTGCTGCGTTTCAGCGGATCCTCCGCACCTGCTCTACTCTGTTCTGCCTCTCATTATCTGTGCACGTTAGAACTCCCTAACCGGAGCTGTATGTTTTGTCAATAGGCTGTCTTGTGATCCCTGTCCGTGTTTTGGCTTTTGCCAATTTCATGTGGCTAGGTTCTCCCTCGTGTCTGCTCCCTTGTTAATTAGTCTGATCCTCTTCACCTGATCCTAATCATAGCATGTGACTTCCCTTGTGTGTATTTAAGCAGTCTTTTCACAGCAGTTTCCTGTCAGAACATTTCCCTTGTGCTGCTCTTGTTTTCGCCTCGTACTCTTAGTGATTCTATTCTGACTGGACCGTCCTCGACTTACGGCTCTGTTTTGGTATTTTGTCTGCTTCAATCTGTTTATTGAACCCTTTTTCTGCCCGACCACGAATACTGCGATTGCTGCCCTGGTTTTTCGACTCGGATTCTGCCCATTGGATTGTGATTTTTGGATTGTGGACTTTGTACTGTTGCCTTCTGCCCTGCGGGGGTTTACCCCCTCGCTTAATAAAATCACATCTATTGCATTGCTTGGTTCTCGCGACTGGTTCCTGAACGCTACCTCACAAATATAAATTTTGCAGGTGTCTGAACAGGGGTGGGGTAATCTCGAGAATCGCGTGGCACTTTAAGCTTCTTACATAATGTTAATAATTATTGAATCACAATAATTGTAAGTTCTCAATTCATAAATGCATGACACATTCACAGAAAGGTCAGTATCTGCAGGTTGGTAGATCATATTGGCAAGGAGAATCCTGAACCAGTTATTGATCAGTAATTTCTAATTATTGCTATTGTTTTTCATGAAGCGAAACAAGAGGACACAAGCATTAACATGGACTTCTTCTGAAAAATGCTGGGTGTCATTCAATAACTCTCCGAACTGTTCCAACTCTGGATGTCACTGGACACACAGCCCGGCAGTATAAGTTGAACAAAACTGGGACAGACAACATTGTTGGGCTCTTTGCTGCATTTAGGAAGCAATAACTCTAACATAGCATGGAATACAAAGTTTTAATTTGACAGTCAGTTTACAAGAATTAGTGTCAGTAAATTTTATTGATGCAAAGAAGTGTGATTGTCAAAAAATGCCTGACCCCTATTTAGGCAGTTCTGAAATGTACAACCCCAATTCTGAAATGGTTAGGACGAAGTGCAAATTGTGAATAAAATCAAAATGCAATGACTTTCAGATCACATGAGCCAATATGTTATTTACAACAGAAGATAGATAACATTTCAAATGTTGAAACTGAGACATTTTACATTTTTATCCACAAAATCCTGAACAAAAAGCACTTTTGGTGTCCTCATAGCTCCACAACCAAGAAAGATAAAGTAAAATGGACTGTATTTTCTGATTAAGCAGTATAACATTAGCTTAGATGCAAAGTTTCAAAGCTATAGGTGTAATAATAAAAAAGTTATGCCATGTTAAATACAAGAAAAATGTCAATTGACAAAAAAACTGATGGACAGTACCCTTAGAAAATAATTCACCAAAAATTCATTTTTTGGTCCGAATGAGCTGAAATTTCAGATTTGTCAGTGATATATATTTATACAGCTGCATTCAAAAAATTAGCAAAATTGAGAAGGTGGTGGTGAGACCCATTTGATGATCTGACATGGAATGGCCCGCATTTAAAAAATAAAATATGTATGAAAGAATAACAATGAGTTTTAGTGGAATCTACACCTTGGAATACATCCTTGTGGGAGATTCGGTCAATGTTGCCATTCCATTAAATGCAAATCCACCACCTTTTCACTCCAGTCAGGAACTGAATACTTGCAAGAGAGGGTGGGTGTCCTGAAATTGCTACCTTGTTGGTAATAGAGTCCCAAGGCCTGGGCTGCTTGGTACGGCCAGTTGTGGTGCAATGAGGATTCAAATAGCTCAGCTACTGTGCAATTTGCAACAGCAGCAGGGCCAGATTTTTTCATTGCCGACCAGGTTCTGCCAAATTTCTTTCAGTCAAGTCATCAAGTATCTGCAAGATTACAAAGGACACCCACTGCAAAGCACAGGAGATGAATTTTACTGTCCTTTTTTTCTCTTGGTCAGTTTTGATCACTGCAGCAATGCACCCAAGACTGAATTTCTACATTTTCCCCACTTAAGAATGAGGTAAATCTATTGATTTATTAAATGAAAATATTTGCATGTGAAGCTAGATATTAAGCCTGAGTCAATGCTTGCATGAGTGCTAAGTAGTCCTCTCACACCACAATACAACCATATGATCAAAATAAAGGCTTGGTTGAAGTTTAATTGAAAATTGTTGTTCACTTTCTTGGATATTATTTCAGTCTGTGCTGACAGATTTTTGTTCACTGGAAAAAGGTTTGAGAATATTACCGTCCACGCTCCACCAGAACAATGAAATTGCTTGTCAGAGCCATGGAGCCGAAACTAATATGCAGAAAAAAAAACCCACGCTATTCATAGGATAAGGCATATAATCTGAGTGCTTTGTTACAATGTGACAATGTGACAGTTGTACCCTCTGTGCAGTTGTGACTCATGGATTCAGCTGTAAGACCTTTTTCTTCCATTAGGAAATAATCTAAACCAGCGTTCCTAACCCCAATCTTGAAGTATCTCTCAACTGCACATTTACCATGTCTCCCTCATCTGACACACCCATTCATTCATTCACTGGTAACCCATTAGTATTTGAAGTAGCTGCTCCCAAGAGCACTAAGAGTGTCACAATCGCTGTAAAATAATGGCTAGAGAAAAATATTTTTGATCAGAAGTATGTAGTGCCTTTTTGATGTTGTATGGCCTGTTTACTTGCTAGTCAGAAAGTGTTGTCCCGGTCAGACACCGTGATTACTTGCCAAAATTCTTTTGTGAAGTATGTTAGTCGATTCGGTTAGTATATTCGTTTATCTGTTTGTCACACCCCTAATTGCCCTTTATCTTGCAGTTTTCGTCTTCATTTTTATGTTATCGAGTCTGCAAAGGTCTCAGTTGGAAGCCTGAAGTTTTGTGTGATATTATCATCAGTCAAGGTCATCAAAAAGGTCAAAAACACATTTTGGTCAATAACTTTGCTTCTATTCAAGCTATCGTGTTTTAGTACTGGGAGGAATTTTGGCAGGTCATCGTTTTATTAATGATCTTTCATTTGTTATTACTTTCAAAAACTTCGAAAGTATGTTGGTCGTCATGTTTGTCCATCTGTTTGTCTGTCTGTTTGTTTGTTTGTTTATGCTCTACAGGCCACAGTTTTTGTCATATTGTCCTGAAATTTTTACCGTACAAAGATATCTCACCTCAGAAGAGGTGATTAGATTTTGGTGAAGATCCGGATGAAATCATTTCTGGATCACTTTAAAGATTTTGTTAACATTGGGAGATAGGGCACTTTTCGACATTTTCCTCACTAACTCAGTCAAAAGCATCAGAAATCATTTCAACATCAACTCACTATAGCACCACACTGAGGTCAACAATCATGGACAGTTTGACCCGGATCCGGATGAAAAACCTATAAAATTGTGGCCATTTTTGAAAGTCAATCCTGATCTCAATTTTAATTCTACTGACACCAAATTTGGTGCAGGCCACCTCCATTCATATCTGTTCAACATAAGTTCCAGGTTTTCTGATGCGATGTCTGGATCATGCGCAACAGTCCAAAATGTTGGATACCCCTCCTAAAAAAGTGATCAGTCGGATGACTTTTTGCATTTTCTTCAATAACTCAGTCGAAAACATCAGGAATCTTTTCAACATCAGCATATCACTGCACCTCAGTCATATCAACACTCATGGACAGTTTGAGCTCGATCCGGATCTGGCAGGTGAAAAACCTCTAAAATTTTTCACGTCTTTGAAAGTGATTACTGATTTCAATTTTAGGTATATTGACACCAAATTTGGTGTAAGCCATGTCCATTTATAGTTTTTCAACATAAGTTCAGGATTTTGATGCGCTTTCTGGATCACACACATTATGCTGGATGCTTATTCGCATCCAGAAGCAACATCGCATAGCAGCCTTCCATAGCTTGAAATTGGTTGAAGATAGGCATGCAGTTACTATCATTAACTAATAGTAAGTTGGGTATGACGATTCTTTTGGCATGGTGACCTTGACCTTCAAGTGACCTTGAAAGGTCAAACTCAACATCACCATTTTCAGAGTTATCCAGCAGCTAAACGGTGCAAGATAGACCCATAGTTACTACTGACCATTAATAGGAAATTATGCATGGGGAATCTAATGACACAATGACCTTGACCTTCAAGTGGCCTTGAAAGGTCAAACTCAGTGTCAACCCTTCTGTTTGCTTCAAATATATCAGAAATGATCCGAAAACTATATATCATATTTATAACATAAATATCAACTAGTATACGGATTAGTGTCATTGACATTCAGCTCTGGATCACAATGAGAAGTTTTTGAAAGTGTCACACCGTAGTGTGATTTTTTGTTTGTTTGTTAATCCGCTAGTCACATACTGAACTGCCATTCATTTTGCATTGATCGTCTTTGTTTTTATGTCATCGAGTCTGAAACTGTCTCGATTTGAAGCGGACACCTTTGTGCGATCGTATCATCGAGGCCAAGGTCAAGGTCATCAAAAAGGTCAAAAACACATTTTGGTCAATGACTTTGCTTCTATTCAAGCTTGAGACTTCAAACTAACGCCATTCCGTTGATCAAATCAATGCAGTCTTAGTGGTTATGGGTCGTGATGACGTCTCCTTGATGTACAGTAAGTGGGGGGGAATTTTGGCAAGTCAACATTCTATGAATGATCTTTCATTTATAATTCTCTGGTGGATGCATTTATTTCTAGTCCCTGTTACAGACTGCAACCCCTCTATTTTTCTTGTACTTAAAAAGTATGCTCCTCAGGGCTCACATTATGGATCATCACCCTATGGTCCTCGAGGGCAGAGAACTGCAGGTCTTCTTCCCTCCCTGGCTGGGAGTCAGGTGTTTAAGTCTGGATAATCAGAAGTGCTAATTGTTCAGTTAATTATTTACAGTAATTACCTGGGATAAAAGAAGACCAGGGCTGCATTTGGTGATCCCTGGCTTGAATCATATGAATCTGAATGACAATCAGCTCATAATTAGAGGAATCAATATATTTTACGCAGCATTAGACCACTGTGGAAAGTAGGCAGCGACTTTAAAGGAGGAGACAACACCTTGGCAAAGTAGGCTATATTTCAGCCGAAAGTAGAATACTTGAAGTGCCTAAAACGCATAGTTTTATAAATGTTAATTCAGTAATGATCCAGTGCAACGCATTTTTAAACCAGCTAGTCTTCCAATTGGCTTCAATACCAGGGGGCAGACATTTTTACTTGGGAATCTTCTGATTTGATCTTCGGAAACCTCACCTTTAAAAATGCTTAATAACCTTAACCTCTTGCAGTTTACATCTCCCGATTAGCCACAGTTGCTCAGACTAATTGGTGAAAACCGACGACAGTCTAATGTACTTTTGATAGCATTGTTATGCATTGCACCACAAAATTATGAGGCGTCTTCTGCACATAAATGACAATGTAACATTTCAATATGTCTTCATAATTTCAGCACTTGTTAAGGAGCTCAGATTTGCGGAAATTAGTTTGCGAGGCTGCGGGAATCCGTTCTTTATTTTGAATGTTGTTACGGCTAAAGGGCGCTGTAAGGTTGCACAGCTGTGTGACAATCCCAAGGACGGCGAAAATAAATGCTGCAAAGTCAGCGAAAGTTTTGGATTTACAATGCCATATCAATTATATAAATGTAGGCAATGGGAATTCACCTTTCATTACCATTTCTAATTATAGGTCATGTATTGGTCTTGGTCGCTCAGTCGATAAATTGTTTGATTGTTAATCATGCCAGTTTAAATAAAAACAGCTTGCGGGCAGCCAAGCCATAAAGGGAGAGCTTACTGAAGGCCCTTTGAACTACTCCATGGCCCGGATGAAAGGAAAGAGAACAACTGACGTCACGTAAGAGAATAACTGACGCACAAGCACCGTGGCACTGGCGTTTGATTGGATAATGCGTTCGAAATGCACACTCACCCACTATATAGGGCACTGTGTGGTGAATGCTCTACATTGAAAACAATATAGAGCGTGAGTGAGCGAGTGGACAAGCGTGCATTCCGAACGCAGTCTTAGATTCCCCAAGTAAAAATGTCTGCCCCCAGGTATTGACCCCGATTTGAAGACTTTCCGGTTTTAAAATGCGTCGCACTGGATCATTACCAAATTAAAATTGATATGCGTTTTAGACACTTCAAGAATTTTACTTTCCGCTGAAATATACTTTGCCGAGGTGCTGTCTCCTCCTTTTATGCCATCCTCTATGTTCTATTTTAATTTAATTCTATTTTATTTTAGTTAGCTACACAGTAGCCTTCTGTAAGTCAACGTCAGTAAATAAATTAAATACATGTCCACCGTTTTTTGTCTTCATGCATGCAATTGGGTCAATAGTTTTTGGTTGTGTTAGATGGTCATTAGTTGGTTAATGGTCTATCTAGAGACCATGTTTCTACTTCAAGTTGCATCACTGCATATCACAAGTGGGCTACTGATATAGGTATATGACTATTAATCGGCAATGTCACTGCTCCCTCACTCATTGCGGTGCATCAAACTTGCATATCAGACACAGGCTCATAGCTCACTCTGCAGTAATCCTCATGAGATAACACTAGCACCCTTTATAAGGAACATAAGGTTTAGTTGCTGTGCCTCAGGTGGAAATGATTACATTCCCACATGACCATGCAACAACACATCTATAAAATGAACTTGGTGTATTATTACAGATCATGCCTTTATAATTACCTTTATCACTTTCATGTTTAATAAAGTCGGAAAGATGAATTAAACAGGTGTCCATAGAACAAGAGTTTCTAAAACCAGATTGAAATTTACACAGAAGGTTGTTATGATTAAGGTAGTCATTGACCTGGTTAAATATGATCTTTTCAAAAACCTTGGTTACACTCAATACAGATATAGGCCGATAATTACCAGAGTCAGTTTTACAATTTTTCTTATTAAGGGGTACCACTCTAGCCATCTTTAACTCATTAGGGAAACAGCCAGTGTTAATTGACAAGTTGATAATGTGACAAATATGCTTAGAAATTATATTCATACTGGCTCTAATAAATCTGGCTGGTATACTGTCTAAACCAGTTGCTTTATTTACTACTCATATCACCTAGAACTTTTGACACGTTCTTCAGTAACAGGCAGCAGGCTGAAACTATCAGGTGATTCATTCTTATTGCGATAAAAGTGGTTAACAAAGGAAGCACCAACGGAACTATACAGTCCGGTCGGATGCAACCGCATGGATGTAGCCCCCGAAAGCCTGCTTCTCCCCTTTTTTGCGCATTATTCAGCCAATACTGTTGCTATGGCAACCAAAATTGATAGGTGACATAAGTGAAGTACAACACATGTCCATACCAAATATGACAGTAATCGATCAAAAAGTACAGCCTGTACAGCGTCCACAAGGAAGTGTGTACATTCAGCACAAATTGGCGCATTATTTGGCCAATACTGTCGCCATGGCAACCTAAATTGATAGGTGTCATAAGTGAAGTGTAACACATATCAATTGCAAATATGAAAGTAATCAGTCAAGAATTGCAGCCTGTACTGCGTCCACAAGGAAATCTCAACATTTTGCCATTAATTTGCATATTATTCGGCCGATTCTGTCGGCATGGCAACCAAAATTGATAGGTGTTATAAGTGAAGTATAATACATGTCCATACTACATATGAAAGTAATCGATCAAAAATTACAGCCTGTTGAGCGTCCACAAGAAAGTGTCTACGGACGTGGACACAGCAGCAGTGGCGGTGGAGACGACACACTTGAATCCATAGTAGCCGCCTGACTTCATCCGGGGGCTACAATTACTACTACCAGAATTACCATCCTCCTGTGGGAGATTTGATGCTGGTGAAGTCTGCACACCAACTGGCTATAATTCCAGAAGCTACTGGCCGGTGATTGACGGCTCAAGCTTTGTCTACGACATCTGAACTGAACTGCGCTATCATTATCCAGAATTCTGTCCCTGCCTGAGCCTCTTCCTCAGAAGTGCCATCCCCTTACTACCATATAAGGTATCAATGAACTACCTGTTGGATTGTACACTGCACTTGATTCCTGGTCTGGCCTGTAACACAGTTTGACATTACAATTAGGCATGAGGTCCCCTGTATGTTTAATTTTGGGGTTAAGGCAAATATTAGGTCAATAAACAACTTTTCACACCACGGTTTTGCTATCTTACTCGAATTGCAACGAGATGACCATATCAATGCAAGCCAATGAGAGCACGCATCTTGTGCAGTACACAATCCGTGTGACACAGTATGTAAGACACCACCCCAGGAGCCCCGAGGGCGGAGGGGGAGGGAGATGTGGTTTTGTTTATTTACACGCGGGGTTACTTTTGGGACCATCTAGTCAGAAATTGCTTAGTGTAGCTTAAAACCAGAGTTAAACCATGTGTGCGGCAGGTTTAAGTTAATCCACAGAAATGGTGGCCTCTAGTGGCAGTTTGGTAATTTCTACAAGACAGCAACTGTGCTTTGACTAAACCACAGGTGAACATTACAACCTAAGTTCCGTGGACACATCAATCTTATTAAAGAGATCATAAGACTTTTTCGGAATTAAGCAGGTTTAAACTCATATTAAACTTTAAATTGTGGCTAAGCTAATGACAGAGCAATAGCTACGAGAGGTTATATAGGCCTCTGTATATACACTCCTAGCTTGGTTGGCATCAATAACTTCCTTAAACGTAAGAACACAGCAGATTTGCCTCGTTATCATTTACTTTGAATGAATTCTTCATAATCTAACTAGATGGCCTTGGTGACCAAGTGTCTAGACTTTCATCAGTCAGCAGCCCATTGATCAAGCTCAGTTTTTAATTTGATTAGTTATTCGCCTCTTTCACTCATGTAAATATATCTAAAATATAGCCCAATAAGTTCTACATGTCCATAGAAATGTTGTTGTGCCTACATAGGTCTGGCTATTTCTGAAATAATGAGATCGAGAGGTCAAGTAACCCTTAGTGAAAAGCGCGCAGTCCAGGAAAAAAAGAGCTTGTTAAAATTATTTTCTTGCCATTGTGGTTAGAAGGATACATCCACGGAAGGTCTCCGGGTCCGAGAACCGCTGGGAACTGCCTTCTTCCCAGGTAGGTTGCTTTTGACTGGTTGGGTGACGTCACTCTATGGGATGGGTTGATCACGTGATATGATTGTTCTAACTAGTGAACCTCTGATTTCGAACAAGATTCGGGTTGTAAAGAAAATCTGTGACGTTTACCTGGATAAAGTTCGGAATTTTATATAAGAAGGTAGGGAAAGCTTATTTTTAGAAGTTTTGGAACATTCACTGTAAACGTGTGAAATAAATAAGACTTTAAAAGACTCATAATATTGTTTCTGTATGCTATTCTTTTTTATAACTTGGCTAGTTAGCCTGCCGTGCAATACAAGTGCTCATCCCCTAGTCAATTCAGCGCGCTTTGCTCGTATTCTGATCTTAGAGATTTGGTTTGCCGAATGAAAAATTCAACAAAAAAAATTGTGTAAATTGACATTATTATAGGTTTTCGTCGAAATATGTTGGAATATGCATTGGCTAATTGCCCTCATAACGTTAGGTCGATCGATACTATTCGGTGGAAGAGGTTCCGTCCCTGCCCTGCTGAGTTTGTAATTGCACACGCAGTGCATAACAGTAGCCTGCAAACTTGTGTGTTTAAACTTGGTGTGTGCTTGTCCTCCTTTTGTGATCCTGTCAGTGTTATTTGCGCGTTTAAACTTCGCCAACAAGTTTCCTCAGTAGTCCATAGGTTCGTTCGATCTTGGAAAGGGAAACAAAACAAATTAAAAACCCTTCTGAAGGGTATCGAAACAAATTTTGAAACCAGTCATGTTTAATATTTTCAGCTTTTTAATGTTTAGCGACTGGAGTTGCAAGCATGTGAGAGAAAATTCCATCTGTAGACAGCCATGGTTCAGTTTCTTAAGAAGTGGTAATTTTCATATTTTGACCAAATGTATCATACTTTCTGTCACATTTGTAATTACAAAGTATGAATATTCTAATGTCAGACTCGGCGTAAAGATCTATGAAAATTACACGTGTGTCTAGTTTTTTCGCAGATGCTTTTTAGCTGACCGCTTGGCGATTTATCTTCCTTACTGAGTTCATTATTATGTTGTTATTTTTAACTTCAGTAACGGGTTATTTCACGTCCCTATAATTTCACTTTGGGCTCCTCACCTTGTGTTCAACCTTTATACCAGAAAGCTGCGTAGCCAATAGAAGACCTTACTTAATTACCCGACTTTTCTGATCTCAGTGCTTGAAATTGGGTGATGTGCTCGCATCAATGGAGCCATCCACTGTAACAGACAGAACATAAAAGCCAGTTCTCTTCTCGATCAGATGATTTTGCTCAGCTTCCTTTTTTGCCGGCTCGACCTTTCACAGCATAATTGCCCATCTCATTTTTAATTTCTTTTTTTAATTGAATGGATTTTATTTTTCTTGAGGTTTTGAGAAAAACGCATTTTTTTTCGCCAGCACGAAAGAACAGGCAGCCGATATCTCAATTTTTGACAAAAATATGACTCAGGCAATTGTGCGATGAGGCTAACAATATTATTTATTATTCCAAATTATTAAATTTTCTGTTTTTCAGCAGATAATAATTAACAGGAGAAAAGAGCATCATGGACAACTTTGGGGATCCATGTGTTGGTCTAACTTTCCACCCATTTGCTCAAAAATCTGCTATTTAAAGTTGGGTATTAAGTAAGAAAAATATTTCCTCTGGGGCTCACATTCAGTGGCAGAATTTCTTTTTCTGGGGTAAAAAAGTCTTAGAAATAAGTGTTTTTAGTGAACAAGATTGAAATGCTCAGTAAGATTTTGTTATTTGCAGTGAATGAAGATAATTTTTTGTTCATCTCATGATCTTATTACCCTGCCCCACCCGAAGGGTGAGGGAAGGGGTATTGTTTTCGGTTCGGTTTGTTTGTGTGTTTGTTTGTTTGTTAACACTCTAGCGGCAAAACTAATGGCCAGATTCACCCCAAATTCGGTATAGGGATTGCCACTGACCCAGAATAGATCCCTATTGAATTTCGTACAAGTAGGTGAAAGTATATGTGAGGGGCGGGGTTTGTTGTGCCTGCCACCACTTGTTTTTCAAATGGAAACTGCAGAATTTTATAAGCTACAATAAAGAAAATTTCTAAAATTATCAAAATGTATTAAAAGAAAATTGAAAAAATTAGCAATATTCAACATCCAGCATTCTGTTCTGATTCCTGCAAAGTAGGGCTGCACGATAAACGGAATCGCGGTTATCGCAAGCGCAATAAAAGTAACTGCCACTATGGCTGGATTTACACTGCCGGTTAAATGTGACTTGAATATGACATGAATCGGATCTTTTGCTCAAATGCGGCCAATATCCGATCCGTCACATGGCTGTGTAAACAGAAAAAGAACACATTGGTTCCGCCCTCGATCGGATCCGTCAGTTCGGATCCAGGCCTCATTCAAATGTGGTTTTTGTTCAGGTATGTATCTGATGTGTATCGGATATGTGCCCGTCATGTAAATGCATGTCAGCATGCCGATCGGATATTTTGTAAAAAATTGTGTTCTTTGAGTCATTGAAACTGCGACGATATGTGTATTGATGTTGTTTTTCAGATGGAAAGGCAGGAACTGTATTAGTTTTTAGGCTATATAAAGCATAGGCTTTAAAGGGCTGAATTCCATTATATTATTATTTATTTAATTTTATTTTATTTTTTGGATTTTGGTTCTTTTAATTGCAATGATAGTATTTCACTGTATGACATTTTTGGTTTGAAGTATTAACACTTGGACCCCAGGAAGAATAGCCTTCACCGCGGTGAGGACTAATGGGGATCCGTGAAAAACAATAAACTAGGGCAGAGTCTGCATGCGCATTTGCGATGATGCAGGTGATAGGTGTAAAAGGCGTTAACAGGAGAATCAGATGTATGTTACCCAGTGAAATGTTGCGAGCTTGCTTGATGTTTTGATCATTTCTATGACTGCTAGGCCTGCATGCTTTTGTAGCGCTGCACGCACATTTGCTTTTATTTTCGGTAGCCTTCTCAACTGCACACACGTGGATTGCCCAAGACAATGGCCAGGTAGTGAGTGGTGTAAACAAACTGAATTGAAACGAAACAGATATCATTCACGCTCAAAACAAGATGTAAACACGCAGTTGAACAAATCGGATATGGGCCTCAAAATCCGATCCATATCTGATCTGGGCAACAAGGCCTGCAGTGTAAATCCAGCCTTTGAGGCAGGCAGACGAGCTTGCTTATTACCTTTTCTATGACACATATCTAATGCGGTCATTTGAAACGCTTCTGGGAAGAAAACTGTGATTTGAAGTCCGCTAATTACCAGCGAGGTTGGACAGCCTCCATCGCCTTGGCATAACTATCTTACCTTAAATCAATTTCTGTGTACTTTGCCTAACTTGCAGTCAAGCCATTTATTCAGCCAACTGACTGATCAAAACCAAATTATGGCCAATAATGATTAAGAAGAGATAATGAGAAGCAGACGGACCTAACCAGGCTGCTGTGTTAGATTGAAAGAATGTTAATAATCTGAATAAATAGCAGACCTCTGAATTCCACCTCTCGTAGAATTTTTACATATCATTAAAAGGATTTCTGAAAAATAAACCATTTCAAGATGGCCTTGGTTTTTAAGCATTTCAAAACATACACGAAGTGGATAACATTTTGTGAAGCATCTCGAACGTGAAAGTGAGAGAAATTATATTTTCACATTGCACGCAATAGACAAATACAGCGAAGACTTGGCAAACAAGTTCAGGAGAATCTGTGCCGTAAATTTGTTTCATTTTTTATTTGATAATTGAACAAGATTAATTTAAAATAATTAATTGTTCTTGATTTTGGTTACTTTTGAGCGTCTAATACCCAACAGTGAAGGTGGAAAACATTTTGTTTAAGGGTATCGAACGTCACATGTAAATTGTTATCGCATTTGCACGCAGTGCAGTCAAATGTAAAACTAGAAATGGCCTAATCTAGCAAACAGATTCAGGCAAATCTGTCATGTTTCGTGGTCATTTAAATTTCCAAATGTAATAAACAAAATATATTCAAATAAATCAGACTGTCTACCAATTTAAATCGTTAATTGAGCGAATCAATGGTTTGATTGCAAATTGAGCAAAGCAAATGGGAAGGGGATGAGAGCAATTGTTGGGTAGAGGATGATGATTTTGCAGACCTTACGTGCTGAACAAAGCAAATATAATTTACCTGAATGTGTTTGCGAGATAATTATTAGTTTTACATTTGGTCGCGCTGCGTGCTAATGCAATTACAATTTCTACAAGTCACGTTCGATAAGCTTAAACAAAATGTTTTCCCACCCTCACTTTAGGCTATTTAGATGCTCAAAAGAAGCCAAAATAAACAGCCATTAATTACTTTATTTGAAATCTTGTTCAATTATCAAATAAAAAATGCTCCAAATTTGCGTTTGCCTGAATATGTTTGGCAAGTCTTCGCTGCATTTGTCTATTGCGTGCATTGCGAAAATAATTTCTCTCACTTTCACGTTCGATATGCTTTCCAAAATTTTTACACTTCGTGTATATTTTGAAATGCTTAAAAACCAAGGCCATCTTAAAATGGTTTATTTTTAAGAAATATTTTTAATGATATGTAAAAATTCTACGAGAGGTGGAATTCAGAGATCTGCTATTTATTCAGATTAACATTCTTTCAATCTAACACGGCAGCCTGGTTAGGTCTGTCTGCTTCTCATTATCTCTTCTTAATCATTATTGGCCACATTTTGGTTTTGATCAGTCAGTTGGCTGAATAAACGGCTTGATTGCAAGTTGGGCAAAGTACACGGGAATTGATTTAAGGTAAGATAATTATGCCAAGGCAATGGAGGCTGTCCAACCTCGCTGGTAATTAGCAGACTGCAAATCGCAGTTTTCTTCCCGGAAGCATTTCAAATGACCGCATTAGGTATGTGTCGTAGAAAAGGTAATAAGCAAGCTTGTCTGCCTGCCTCATAGTGGCAGTTACTTTAATTGCGCTTGCGATAACCGCGATTCAGTTTATCGTGCAGCCCTACGTACAAAGCTTCTGGGCAAGGATATCCCTTTTGAGGGATGGGAAACATATCGATAAACATATCGATACTGTGACTCAGGTGCAGACATCGTCTAAGATTTTGGATATCCTAATATTGTAATATGGCTTAATATGGCTAAGTGTTGTCTTTTCCTGGCTTTAAAGGTTGTATTTCCTGTAATGGGATGATATTTTCCTGAATTTATTAGGCTGTTGTAGCTGTTCAATTAATTGCCCTGCCTGCTTTTTCATCGTATCTACATTATGAATGACTGTTTATTAAAAACTATATCTCCTGAGTATTTTGTGAAAGCACACGGAGTCATCCCTGCTGTATTGTCACAATTTTGTTGTCAAAATATTCACTCAAAGCTCTTGGAGGGGGCAGGATTGTTTAAAAAATGATCTAATTTTAGGGCATGTGCTGAATGGGTGGCCATTCTGGTAGATCAAGCCACATTCTAGGTCCCACATGTGGGTTAACATGTGATGCGAAAAAGTGCACATTTAGAGGGGTGATGTCTACACCAAGTACATGCTAAAGCATTGGCTAAGTACATGTTTAAAATTGAATTCACTGTGATGAGCCTCATTTCATCCCTCTTGAATGTGTTTTAACTGTCAAGTTAAAACTGAACAGTTTTCTGTGTACTCTAAAGTCTTGTACACTCACATTCGTATTCACTCACTCACTTCACCTCTTGACCTCTGTGCTCAATTCTGCTATCTTTCTCACGCACCTTTTCCCTCCCTTTTTTCTCTCTCCTCCCTCCAACTCGTCTTCTGTCCTTCATCCTCCTGCTCTTCCCCTCTTCTAGCCACTCACTCTTTTATTTTCTTCATTGAGCAGGATTGAACACATCTCCCATGTCTGCTGGAGGGGGGTCGCCCTCCCGCAGTTACCAGGTTCCAGGTGTGCTGCACAATGACCAGGGCGATGACGAATGGGATGATGAATCCTTCCCCCCTCCCCCCGAAGATTTGCTCCACACGGGCCCTGAGTTCGACCCCAGTGGCAGTGAAGAGAGCTACAGTGGCGTAGACCTCAAACCCGTCCACCGCTTCATTCCCGACTCCTGGAAGAACTTCTTCCGGGGAAGCGGATCGAGAAAGAGCCCTTGGTCTGCTCCACCATCCGACAACAACTACAGCAGCGGTGGCGGCCGTGGCTCCACTCCGCAGTCCTACCCCACTGCCGACCCTAGTCCTACATTCCAGAGCCATAACGGGGACATGGGGGCCAAACGCATCTCCCGTAAGGAGCGAGAGGCTAAACTATTGGCTTCTCCGCCCGACACATCGGATGAGTCTGCCCAGCTCGCCGCCCTGGCTTACCGCGAACGGCTTGAGGCTTACCGGCGTCGCCATAGCAGCATGAGGTCATGGCCAGGGTTGCTTAGGGCGGTGGGCTGTGCGGAGCTGCTGTTGGGTGCGGCCGTCTTCGCCTGCGTCTGCTCGTACCTTCACAAGGACAATGAGTGGTACAACATGTTCGGCTACTCGCAGCCGCAGTCCCAGGTGTTTGGGGGTGGGTACGCAGGGGCTGGTCTCCCGGGATACGGCACAGGGGTTGGTCTGTCGGGATACGGCACGGGGGTGTACTATACTGGACCCAAAACTATTTTTGTCCTGGTCGTAGCAGGGCTGGCCTGGGTGACCACAGTCTTCCTCCTGGTCCTGGGTATGACATTGTACTACCGCACCATCCTGTTGGGCACCACTTGGTGGCCCATTACTGAGTTTATTGTGAACTTGATCCTGGCAGTCTTATACCTGGTTGCGGGCATCTTGTACTACAGAGACACCACCCGCGGTGGCCTGTGCTACTATCCCATGTTCAACAATGGCTTGAGTGGGACGTTCTGCCGCACAGAGTCAGGCCAGACAGCTGCCATCGCGTTTCTCTTCATCACCATGGTTTTGTATGTGATCGGTGCCATTTTGTGCCTCAAAGTGTGGAGACACGAAATTGCCCGGCAGTACAAGGAAAGCTTTCCACTGGAGGTAGGGAGAGTCTGCGACCTGCACTCTATACTTTTGGGTGAATCACTGTGCCATTTGATCATCTGGCAGTGCTGGCGAAATTTGAGAACATCCCTGCTGCTCCCTTAGAAAACTGATACACACTTGTCGCAAACATGCATTTGTATGAAAGATTTGTCTATGCTTGGATGAGATTGGACATTTCTTTAGCACAAAATTCTGTGATTTGAATTATCTTTAGCACTTCCTCGTGTTTACTCCTCTTTTAATATTTGGTTAGCTCTGGTTCAACAGTATTAACACAAAAGTTCCAGTTGCAGAAGTCTGGAAATAGAGTAGAAGCCTTTGGGATTCATTCAGTGCCCTGGGAAATGGTCTATTGTAGCTTTAGAATGTTCTAACAGGAAGGAATTGAGTTGGGTCACCCGACACACCCTCTCGGCTGTTGTTACTGATGATGCTTAAGAGTGAAACCATGGTGTGTGACCAAAATAGTTTGTTTGCACATATTTATTTATGTTTTACTCAATGCTAGGGTTCTGTTTTTGCTTACTTGAAGGGAAATTCATGTGGTGCCTTTCATTGCATGCGTAATGTGTGAAAAAGTTTGTTTTAGAAAAATGCATTTGCTCAGTATGCTATTTTAGATTTGAGTGCTGTTAAGAATGGTGAATGTCTGAGGTGTTATTTAAGTATATTCGGTCCAGTTCAACTCCATGTTAAAATTACAGCCCTTCAAATACTTGTGGGCTCCCCATTTCAGAGCACAGTAATGTGGTGACTAATGTAGCCATATTTAGTTGTCCTCTGCTCATCCTTTCATGCAGTGACTGCTTGAAGTAAGTGGCCTGCAGATCAGAGTACCTTCTCTGGTGATATTTTATCAGGCCTGTAGTGCAGACCTTTTCAGCCCCCGCTCTTTCAGGAGCGAGTTTCCTTAAATTTTCGATTCATCGTCTGCAAAACATACATTTGGTTGAATTCACTTCATGTGTTAATATCAAGTAACTGTTTTTAAACTCAAAAGCAGGTGCAACAGAAGATGTCAGAGCATTTTACTTCCTGTATTTGACATGCTTTTGAATTACCAACAAGGTTTTTGTGGGGCGGGGTGGGGATACGTAAAGTTGTGGGGTGTATGCACAGTAGCCCCAGCTGAGGGGAGAGGGGGGTGTTCTCAAAGTTCCCGTCTAATGATCTCAAAGCCTGAGAAAAGTTCAGACTTTAGTTACATTTTGTAGGTAGAGTTTTTACTAATGGAAAAATTGCTGCCCACTTTGCTGAGTGTGGAAGAAAAATATCCTCAGTCCAGGCCAGTGGACTAAGTGTTCCTCTCACACTTGTAAATCTATTCTCAAGGAATGGACACATTCTCCAGCGTCTGATGCAGTTGGGTTTGTTGTAAGTAGCTCAAAGTGAAAAACAAAAACCAAGGCTGGTCTGCGCAAACCAAGAGGAATTCATTCTTCAACAATCACCCGACACCGACTGACCACCGGTTGTCTGAACTCCCGTTTTATTGGTTTTTCGGACTCGTTGATAAACCTCACACTTTTTACTGTATCAAACATCATTAGTTTCTGATTGGTACACTGTCATGATTGTAATTTTACACCCTTAGTTACAAGTTTGCCAGAATTGCCTTTTATATAATTGTGTGAATTCTTTTTAGGCCTCTAGGTACGCTTGTGCACTGCACCTATCCTCCTTAAACTTAGGGTTCATCTGAGGGTCAGTTATCCTCTGGGTTTTCATCATCTTGTTTGCCCGAGTTGGCTGGATTCTTGGTCTTGTCCAGAATAAACCGGAGTACGGTTATAGAATGAGGCCTCTTATTGGGTGACTACCAATATGGTCATTCCGGAGGACTTACTCATATAGCTGGCCTTGAGCAGTCTGCTAAGGTTTTGCTATCTGGGTTTTTTTTTTTTTTTTTTAACAGATTACTGAGTTTTTGCCTCTTCATAGCTCTGCTTTCTCTTACAGTAATTTTAAAGGGCCATATGAACCTGGATCAGTTCTTTCTGTTGAATCGTGATTATGGGTATACTTTGAATTTAGAATATTTTATAATATTTTGCCACCACATGAAACCTTGTGATCAGAGCAGAATTTTCAGAATGATGAAGATGTCCGTGGTGGAGACAAACAGCGTATGACTGCGTACCCATGTAAAGATGGGAAGGATGTGGTGCCAGGCACAGCATACCTCACCCAAGGAAGACTTTTTAGTGCTTAGGGTGTTGAGTAACCTGGGAGCCCCTGTTACATCCAACCCCTACCGCTAATGAGCCTAATGATGTCTCACCTTAGAGTAGCATATGCTTGGAAGTGGAATTGAAAAATGCACATTTTGAATCTGACTGAAATTGATTTGAGTACATTTAAGGAAGTTCAAATATTTTTGATGACCTTGATCATGATCCAGTTTGGTTCATAATTTAATCAGGCGATCCTTCGGGCATTGTACACCTTTCCTGAAAATTTTGTGTGATTTGAGAAAACCATTTTTGTGCTTGACTGCTGACAGACAGAAAAAATGCACAGCATTGGCCCTTTACAAGTCTGCCAGAATTGCCTTTTATATAATATTGTGAATTGTTTTTAGGCCTCTGGGGACACTCGTGCACTGCACCTATCCTCCTTAAACCCTTGGCCCTTTGGGCAGGGTTCAATATCCCGATTTAATTGCATCATGTCTTGTAGAGTGTAAATTGTGAATTCCCAAAAAGGTTTTCTGGCAGACACCCCTAGTAATGCAAGTTGATTGACATTCTCTAATTGCGAATTATTAGAAAAGCAGTGAAAGTAGAATGTGTTTTATTCTTGGTAATGACCATTCGCTGCAGACAGTGAGTAATGTATTTCTCTTTCTTTGTCCTACGTCTGTATGCAACTGGATGAAGACTGCTGAGCTTTCTGCTCCACAGCCAATGGTATTGCTTCAGTTATTCTTCTAAATAGTGGTGCCTTTGCTCTCAGCTGCTGTAAATATTCATGGCAAAATTGTATAATATTTTTGGTAAAATTTCACGTGTTAAGTAGCGTGGCTTGGTCTTAGAATATGCTTTGATTATAAAAAAAAGTTTTCATTCTTACTTAAGAGGAAACGTAATCATGATTTAATTTTACCTACCTGTATGGTTGCCTTCATTTGCATTTTGTTGAATCTTTATTCTTCTGTTCCACTTTTTGTGATGTCTGGTCTGCACCCTGAAGAAATCTGCTGGTTTGAGGGATCCAGAAAAAGTGCTGACAAAGCAGCCAGAAGTGGTGAGAGAACACGTGCCACCTGCCAGATACATGCCCAAACCCTTGATCATGCCCGACTACATCACGTAAGTATTAACTCTCCATACAAGTGCTTCCGTTGGCAGAATGGTTGGTTGTCATTGGTCTTATTGTACAGCAGCTACCCCTTCTCCTTGACCTCTAGTCCTGCTACTCACTTGTACATCAGTTCAGCAGCTCAGAGTGTTTTCCTCAGAGACATGTCTGTACAAGCCTGACTTGTGAAACATGGTGTGATAAGTGGTTGCAACTGTCATCGTCACGCTTGTCTGCACTCTCGGCAATCCACAGTCAAAGTTTGGGCAGTGACGTCTGATTGAGAAATGACTAGACTGTCTGCTATCACAACTCTTATCCTCACTCTGACAAATGGCAATAACAAGCTTATTTTGGAATCAAATGCCGAGAATAAAAAATGAATACTAAAATCTCTTTTATATCAGCTCTGAGGAGACATAGATCCCACCTAATTGTCGTTAACATTATGGTGACCTGAAATGCAGGGATTGTGTATGAGACATGCTATATTTCAACATAGTGTAATCAAATATGTTAAGTCATGGGGCATTCCGTGGTGTTCCTTTTGTTACGGACAGGACATTTAGAGAAGTAATTCCATTACAGCTACTAATGTGTTTGTCCTCTGAATTGTTTGAATGGCTGAATTTGAAGTACTCTGGGAGTACTTCAGGTGATGTAAAAATGAATGTCGACGGTAAAGAATGCATTTAATTACATAAGAGAAAAACTGTTACGGACAGGACAGATTGCGACATGGGTTTTTTTGTAAAGTGGTTAAATCAAAAGTTATCTTCATTTAGGTGATATTCTTCAAATTTAGCCATCCAGTGATGTACCCTGATATCAAAGGAATATCATTCAGGAATTTACAAAAAAAAATATCTGAACAGATGAATTCAACAGGGTTGTCAATGCGCGTTACGGACAGGACGGGGCAAAATGTTATGGATAGGACACTTTTGTCACTCTATAAATATCAATTAACTACCACTAAAACTTGTATTGATCAATGTTATGGGTACATTTGCTTTGTTAGAGAGACAGCTACATATCTTTTAATAAGAAATATGTCATTTTAATTTCAAATATCAAGACTTACAGCCTCATATCTATAAGCATGTACAAAATTGTTATACAAAGTACAACATAAATGCAGACATCCAAGTCCAATGCCTGGCATGACTAACTTGAAAAATGTAAATTTAAACGAAATTCAATATTTTGATGCCGATCACAGTCATGAAATTGACAAAAGGTACATAATGGCCATGGCTGCAATGATCCATAAAACCAAAATACATTTTTCAGAAACATTTGGATGTCAACTAACATATCCACCGGGTATTTCATGAAATTTCTGGGAAAAAAAAAAAATTTATGGAGCCATGTCGCAAATACCACGGAATGCCCCTCAAATCCTTTAATAAACAACAATAGCCTGCGCTTTAAAGGTGCAATGTACAACTTTTTTTTTTTATTTGTTTTTTTTTACATTAATTAAATTTAAATTCCCAACTTTCTCAATTGCCTATAACAGCCTGAGGGCTACTTTAACAGACAGTAAAAATTAAAAAGACGTTTATGCCCTCACCTGAGTGCATTTCCTGCTTCTTTCTCAATTGCCTATAACAGCCTGAAATGGCTACATTATGATAGTGAAATAAATAAGTTGAGTCTGATTTTCAGCAAAAAATGTTTGTTCTTTAGAACTTGTTACTGTACTTTGTGACTTCATTTTATGTGAATTCCCACTCCTATCATTTGTTTAAAACTTGACAAGTTTAAAATTAAAGCTACATTTAGCATATTACATGAATTTTTTTTTTCAGTCAAATGACCCCTTCCAAAGTGAGAGTCATCATTCTTTGGTCTCTTTTCACCATACCGTTTTATAGCCAACCTGCTGCTGTTGCCTGTTTTGTGTTTTCTAAATTTGTGTCGGCTCAACAATATGTTCCTCCTCTGCCCTCACGTCTCCCCTGTCTCCTTTGTTGCATCGGATTCCAAAAAGACTCTCTTAAAACATGGTATTTCACCTGGATGAGCTTGTTTTTGCAGGACGTAGCAGTGCATGCCTCGCCGAAGTCCCTCAACCAGTGCTCTGAGTGCACATTCATAAGTGAGCATGCATGGATTAGCACGTTTCAAAGCATTTCCTGGCTAGCACATAAAATAAGTGAAACTATCCACTAATCAGACAGATTTTGCAATCAGTACGTGGATAAAACTTTGCTGACTGTAACGTTAGAATAACTAAGCGCTTGAACTCTAACTTCACTTGCTACTGTAGGCAGCTAGCTACAGACGGTGGTAGCTCCTATTTTAAAGTGCTAAAGTTATTTGCTGGCTAACACATGGAATAACCAAAAGTTTTATTTATATTTGTCATGGTAGAAAGCATAGAACCTGTGCTTTGATGTGAACGTGTACTCCTGCTTCATGGCATCTGTATTCGCGTGACCTGTCCTATTCTTTAGCAATAAATGGAACTGTATGTGGATGCTTGCACACTGCTGCTAGCTAGCAAATGTTATCATGCAGCATCCGCCCATGGTATGCTGGCTAAATATTATGAGTTATGGCTAAAAGTAGCTGGCTAATTAACTGGCTGTGGCGTTTAAACAAGGGTACCGACAACAAAATATGAAAATGGAAGTTGGACTGAGTGGCAAAGTATGAGCTAGTTTTATTTATAAAGATTGGAAAATTGGGCAAACTAGACAATAATACATGCAAACAATATGAGATCAGTTTATTTGATGCATGTCAAGTATGAAAGCGTACACATTATACTGTTCATCTGTTCCTATAATTTACATATTGGCCCTCACACTGATTTAATGTGAATGTTACACAGAAAGCCCTTGTAAGCCCGTTTGTGGCTAGGTAACTATTGATATTGGGTGCCGCAGTGATATCAAAACACAAACCCTCATCTGAGTAGACTTTTGGTAGACTAAATTTAGTCTATCTAAATGTCAATATATTTCAGCAGTATTTCATTGTAGGTATTTTCCTATATAACGTTATGATGGTCAATTAGAGAATTTATCAACACTCAGGCAAAGTCCTTTAAAAATCTGCTTGGAAGTCTAGGCACAGGTGCAGCCGCGTGCAGCTATAAAGAGCAAAAATCTAAGCGTAGCTTTGTCAATCGATGATCACAGAGAATGGAAGAATCGTCTTTGTTTGAGGTTACAACTTGGGCTAAGATATCCTGTTGGTTTTATATTTGAATCAAGCCAAATATCAGTGTGATAAACAACATTTTAGGTTAAGATTTTGTTAGCTAATCCAACGTGCGGAGATGACCCAGGTGCTCAATGCGAGCTGATGGGATTATGCATCTGGGACATGAGTCGGTGGTTTTGGGTCCTTCTAGTTGGTCAGAAATTGCTTAGTGTGGCTCTAGGATACTGTGGACTCAATGGACTGCCAAGCCCATTCAGTACATTTACTTTAGCTGACAATCAAAAAGGTATACTCGATTTTGCTGAAATATTAGTGCATGGATTCAGCAAAATGAATTCTAATGGAAGCACATCAATATGAAGTGTGGCAGCACATTTATAATATCCCATCTAGTTCAATAACCATTAGCGTTATCATTTAGAAACCATGTGGACATCGCTGAGCCTCTTGGTAGAAACTAGACTAACAGCGATTGATAAAGCTGGCTAACTAGTTAATGCCGACATGTTCTGTAAATGCAGTCAATGCATCATGCTATGGCTAAGACTCCCAAGAACAGATTACTTCAACCTCACCAGTTTATATTGTGCTAGCTAATGATATGCTGTATAAATCCAATTTCAAAGAAACATAATGTTAGTCAAAGTATTCTAACTGTACAATTTTACTTAGCTTGCTACCTCGTCCATCTTGTTCGGTCTTGTGTAAGCTCGAGTAACAGAATGCCGACTGCAGTTCTATAAATAGCCACCAGTGTCAGTAACAACAAGGAATTTCTGAAAGTTGCACATTGCACCTTAAGCACATTTAAAATGTTTGACAACAAATCTGAAATTGTGTGGAAAAAAATTACTGTTAAAGGTTGTCTGTGGCTTTATGTATTACCACTGTGTTGTGGCAGTTATTGAGATGAACGTTACAATATTATGACTTTCACCTCCACACACAGAAAGTACCCCAGCATTCGAACAGATGAAGAGAGGGACCAGTACAGGGCAGTATTCAAGGACCAGTATGCAGAATACAAGGAGCTGCACACAGAGGTGCAGGCGGCCCTCAAGAAGTTTGAGGAGATGGATGGGCTTATTCAAGACCTGCCCCGGAATCCTGCTAATCCCATGGTCAGATACTGTCTACTACTACCTCCCTCACTATCCCCAGGGCCGCTGCAACAATGCGAGGTCTGACAGTGATATATCAGTGCTCTGGGCATCAGGCAGGAAGTTGCTCATTTCCATGTGGATATGTTCCGTCTGCATGCAATCCTATCTGCAGTGAACTTTTTTTGTTGCGCGTATGTGGCTGGGTTAGTTTGTATTTCCTTCCTCTTGCATTATGTTTTATGATGACTGGGGAATTTGCTTTTTTTGATAGTTTTGATAATGACTTCCTAAAGTGGGAATGCAGACCTCGCCTCAATATACGCATTGTTTATGTAGTTTGTCAGCACCATTGGAGGATAAATGCTCTTCATATTTTCCCCCTAGGAACGCAGCCGGATCAACAAAATCCTTCAAGAATACCAGAGGAAGAAAAATGTAAGTGACACTTGTTATGTTTGGTGTAAACCTGAGTCTCTTTAGTGCCTCTCCTTCCTTGCACTACACTCTTTTCTTCCATTCTTCCCATGTTTTGGGTTCTTCTGGGCCTGGCAGGGCTGTGGGAATCTCCAGCTTGTCTGTAGCTGATGCGGCATGGTTGGGTGTATGGGGCGGGTAGCCCCAGCTTTGTCATTGTCTACTCTTTCTGGAAGAACAATGGGGTCTGTCAGGAGAGGGTAAAGGGGACACGGGGAGTTGGTCCTGGGTCATTCAGCCAGCCTTATGGAGGAGAAGCCCTCTATTATGCCTGTGAAAAAAGCTCAGGAACAAGCGGGAATTCCATCACTCTGCATAGACTCTGATGCAATTTTCTCACGCGCACATAAATATACATACACCCACGCAGTCGCGCCGCAGAGTGCTAGAGAGAGGACACTGAGCAAATGAGAATTTTGCGGCCTCTCTGCTACACGCGGATAAACTAAATCAAACCCACCCTTTGATCTTGTCATTTATGCAAAAATTGTTTCAGCTCTTGTTAGTTATCGTCATTCGAAATATGGCTTAGTTTACAGATCGCTGATTTGAGTCTTCGTACTAAGCCTGCACTTTCATACCCTTTTGTTTACTCCCGTGGCACTTCAGCTACTGGTTCCTGTGTTTCCTTGGTAACCAAAGAACCAGTTTTCTCAGGTGTACACCTTGTACAGTAGATGTCCTTGTGGGCATACACCACGTGACTGTGCAAGCTGGTTCATTCATTTCAGGATCTGAGTGCCCTTCTCTGCGAACACTCTTGCTCCTTTCTATGTCATGCCTTACATCTGTCCCTCAGTCTGAAGCACTGTTTTTCTGGCAGCTAGTTTGTAGTCAGGGATGTAGTTGGACATAAATGGAAATGAGGAAATGAATCCATGGCAATATTTGCTCTGTTTTTCTTGTATCTCAAAATACTGATCAGCCATAACATTATGATGGGTGAAGTGAATAACATCGGTTATCTCATTACAATGGCACCTGTCAATGGAAGAGGGCGGCCTGGTCTGATGAATTTGGTTTTCTCATACATAGTGTGGATGGCTGGGTACATGTGAGTCACTTAACCTCGGGAAGACATGGCACCAGGATGCACTATGCAAAGAGGGCACGCCAGCAGAGTTTAGACAGTGTTCTGCTCGGAAACCTCAGGCCCTGTCACTCACGTGGATGTTACTTTGACATGCATCACCTAACGAAGCATTGTTGCAGACCAAGTACACCCCTTCATGGAAACGATTTTTGTAATGGCTGTGGCCTCTTCCAGCAGGATAATGCGCCCTACCACACTGCAAAAAATGGTTCAGGTATAGTTTGACGATCACAACAATGAGTTCAAGGTGTTGGCTTGGCCTCCAAATTTACCTGATCTCAATCCAATCGAGCATCTTTGGGATGTGCTGGACAAACAAGTCTGATCCATGGAGGCCCCTCTTAGTAAAATACAGGGCTTAAATAATCTGCTGCTGATGTCTTGGTCCCAGATACCACAGGACACCTGCAGAGGTCTAGTGCAGTCCATGCCTCAATCTCTTGAGGTGCTGTTAAGGCATAATAGTCATTTCTTTGTATATTACTTGTTGTTTTGGAGGTCCTTGGACTTAAGTGACCTTTGAATTTTTTGTTATTTTTGGCTGGTGTTTCATGACCTCTTTAACATATTTTAATACTTATTAGTTCTGTAAGGAAAGCAAATTGTCTGTCTCCTCTGGGCTTTCTTCCCAAAAATAGGAAAATGTGGATTTGGTGACTGCATGTGAATGCAGAATTTTGTACACCTGCTATATAATTATATCACATACATTCAGAGGTAATCAAATTAAGTCGTAGCTGTTGTGCTAAGGACTTTAATGGGGTTCTAGTGCCTTCTTCTCTCTCGAATTTCTGGAAATTTTATTTTTTAGCATTTTCATTGAAACAAGTTTGAATTGGGTGGTGTTGTTTCTAGAGAATAACTCAATAACTGTTCATTCTACAATGTCATTCTTAATATGATGGCAGAAAAATAAACCAAATACACTTTTCTACCTGTATGACTTCAAAAAAATACTTATTCTAACAATAAGGGGGCTGCTGGGGGATAGGTGCGGGTTGGAGTTGGGGAAGATATGTTTTTGCAGTAAAAACACTCTCTAGTCTTATTTATATAACGCTATTATAGCACTGTCAAATTCATGTGCTTTTTTGACAGGATCCAGCATTTCTCGAGAAGAAAGAGCGCTGTGAGTACCTGAAAAACAAACTGGCACACATCAAACAGAAGATACAGGAATATAACAAAGCCACAAACTGGACTGACAAAAAAAGCTAAAGAGTGGCTGCTGGACAGATATGGTCCATTGCCTCGGGAGACACGGGTCTAAGATTTGTTTCCAAATGGCAATCATGTTTTCTTGGGCATTTCATAGAGTTGATTCACAGCCTCACAGAACATTCTGGAAGTGGCTGAATATTCTTGTGGAGTGAATGACATTCTACAACCAAAGGACCTGCTGGAGATTTGTCTCGCACTCTTTACTGCCTACAAAGTTGAAAAAAATGGGATGAAATTTGATGACTGACGTATTTGTTTCTGTTACCTAAATCAAGATTATCTACCAAAAATGTGTTATTTGTGCCAGTGCTGACTTTTAAAAGTTAGGTAAATGTGGATTTAACCCTGCCATTGTTTTCTATGAATTCAGGCATCGTTTATGCTTTTTTGTTGAATTGCTTGTCAAAAAACATGCCCTTTTTTAAGGTTTGTGTAACTTCCTCCACTGCTTTTGTTTTATTTGTAAGAATTAATTATTTATTTTTTTGTATGTGTCCCTGCTTGGACAACTTTCTGTAGCATTCCAGGTTTTAAAGGTTATTAATTTATACAGCTGTATCAGTTTGATAGGGGCAAAGCAATTTCAGTTCCCAGGTTTGAATCGCAATGCTGTTTTAGTCTTTTGTAAGGATAAGAAAGGTTTAATAGAAACCTGAAATTGTAGATACCTACTGGTAGCATCAGTCCTGTGGTCTGATCTGTAATAAAATATGGTTATTTTTGAGGGGTTGTGAAGAAATGGCCATTCTCATTCTGTGAAACATGCTGAAAATTATACAGCTTGATTTCAGTAGAACATTTATCCTGCCATATCAACTGTTGAAGACATGCATCTCAGAACAAAGTGTATTCTTTGTGTGCAAATGACAAAGTAATCCAAGCCCAGAAGCGGCAAAGAACCTTTACACCATCCACCACCATGTTTGACTGTTGGTATGAATTCTGAGTCTGCTTTAAGTCAGATGTAATGAGACTCATGTCTTCCAAGAAATTCTACCTTTGCTAATGCATCAGCACTTATATGTGGTACTCCTTTGCCAGTCTGTGGCTAAAATATTTTAAAAGGTAAAAAGGGTGGCAGCAGAAAAAAATATTGTTGGCCAGTTGTGTGGAGTCCCAATCTGTCACTGCTCTGTGGAGGAGCTGCACTCTGTGTTCAGTAGCGTGTCCCAACAGGCATGGAGTAGCTGACGGCATGCTGCTTGGAAAAACCCGGAAATCAATCTCTCATGGTCTGGTCGCCTCCCTTCCTCCTCGAATGAGTCAGTGTTTTTGGACAAAAACGGTTTTATTTTGCCATCAGTCCCACAGTTCTAAATGTGGTGCTCTTACTGGGTACCATACCTGCCACTGCAGCCATGCATTATTATCAGTTGTGAGGATTTGAATGCATACCTCTCTGACCCCCAACTGCACCCCACCTCTCAAATTCCACTCCTTAGCTAAGTGCACTTTACAGTTCTCTATGCTTATTTCCAATGTTTTTGTCAGAGACCATCTTGCCATGTTGAGGATTCACATTTATGTTTGGAAATGACTGGCATCTGTCACTGGTGAGGACACCGCATCGCCTTGAAAGGCCATATATGTGGTCATATGTGACCTGCGCAAGTATGCCATCCAAGGATTGTTTGCTATGGATGTTAGCAGACTTGTGGTCAGAATGAGTTGAAGGGCGAGAAGGCCGAAGCGGTAATTGTTTCTTTGTCATGGTGCAGTGATATGTGCCCGCGTAGAGAAGTGAGACTGAAAAACTTAATTCCAGTTGACTAGTCTGGGTGCTCATATCACCACAGATACAATATGAATCCCATGCAGGGCCATGTATGCAAGTGGCCCAAATATAATTTGAAAAAAATCAGATCAGCGTTGTTCAAAGTTCCTGTTAAAAACAATCCTGCGTTGCATGTCGGTTTTTTGATCAGTTCCGCCTGATATGAATACAGCCCCTGCCTACACAGACAAGGCTAAACAAAGCTCCATTGTGGCTCACTGACGGGAATTAATTTGTGGAGGTTTGGGTACGGACGCAAGGCTCTTGGTTTAGTATTTGAATAACAAAGTGGAACAACTGGTTGCTGCTTACCCTTGCCATTGAAAGGGAGACTTGAGGTACTTACAACTACTAACAGTCACAGGCAAGAGTTTGGGCACCTCAGGGAAAAATGCATGTTACAATTAATATTGTAGTGAAAAGATATTAGCCTGACTGCAGAACTGCATGAAGATGAAATTGATTTATTTCTTCAATCTTAAGATGAATGTAGAATTCAGTGTCATTTTTTATTGTTTTTCAACTATTAGACGGGGAAAAAAGAAATTTGCGAACCTGAGACATTATCCACCCTCACGGTTTCAAAAGATAATTACAAAGTCCCAGGTTCAATGCATTTTGCTCATTAAGATTTCTATATCTGACGAAAGTAATTCCTCGGTGTCCTATTCAATTTTAATTCTCTGAACCACCAGAATGTCGCTGCCACTCCTCTGAATTGAACAAACATGGTATCCTTTATTGACAGACAACATTATTAAGATGATCTGGTTCCACCAGCAAGGAGGTTACTTCAAGAAAATCATAAATGTATCAATGTGCCTGAAACTGCAAGAAGAAATTTTATCTGGAAGAAAAATGGATTAAAGCTAAAATCTGGAACTCCAAGGAAGATTTTTTCAGCTGACACTTAGATTGATGAGAAATGCAAAAACAGACCCACACATAATGGTGAGAGATCGGAATAGAACGATGGGCTCAGGTGTATGTGTTCACAAATCCACAATACAATGCTTCTTGATAAGTGAGAACATTCATGGAAGAGTTGCCTGTAAATTGCCCTTTCTACAT
The DNA here is from genome assembly GCA_029692085.1 of Gymnothorax javanicus. Taxonomy (NCBI): domain Eukaryota; kingdom Metazoa; phylum Chordata; class Actinopteri; order Anguilliformes; family Muraenidae; genus Gymnothorax; species Gymnothorax javanicus. The sequence goes on from CM056194.1 coordinate 141,942,533, forward strand.
CCAAAACATGAGACGATGTGTCATAAACTTAAGATGAAATAAAAAAGTCCGGTGCCTTTTGAAACAATGCATAGGGGCCAGGTCACGCGGTAACAAAGTTACAAAATTGGTGTATTTTGTAACATAGCTCCAAAACTAAGTAAGATAGAGTTACAATTTCAATGGCTTTGCGTAGGTCTTCCCCAGTACTTCAAACAACAAAATAGCCAATTTTGTTCATTTGTTTTATTTTGGGTGAAAACTGCAAAAGAACTGGTCGGTAACGGAGTTATTTGCCGTTTGAGGACACAGTCCGGGTCTGCCTCCTCCCCTCTGCCTCCCTTTGGCCAGGCGGTCGGCCGCTGCTCCCGTCTGAGAGGGACAGGATGACAGGGAGCCTTTTCGACCGCTGCTATGCCAGTGCTGCTCAGGTGGTAGCATTGGCTCGCAATATGGCTTTCCTGGCCATCCTGACTGGCTGACCCACCGGTAAACTGTCCACAGAGGAGACGCTGGAGATCCAGACATCGGCGGTGACAATGCTCCATATGTCGCAGGCGGTCGCTATAGATGGGGGCAGAAGTATGTGCGCCGCCCAGATTGGCCATCATCATCTTTGGCTGGGGTTGTCAGTGCTCAAGGATCGCGAGAAGAGGCTCCTTGCTCCAATTTCCACGATGTTGCTGTTTGGGCCAGACATTCAGACGATGATGGACCGGCTTGAATCTGCCCGCAAGGCGTCGGAGAAACTGAGCTCACACCTCCACCCATATGAGCACCCCAACCAGCCGCAGTCTTCTAGACAGCCGCAGAATCGCCGCCTCCGCAGATCGATGGAGGAACGTCCCTCCACCTCCGTCAGTAGTCCTGCTCCAGCTGCCCCTCCGCAGCCTCCCTTCTGGCAGCAGAGCCGCACTCAAGGTCGACCAGCATCTAAGCGTTCAATAAAGAAACGTTACTCTTATTTAACCTCTGAGAGTTTGTTCTTGCACTTCACATTCTGACACACCGGTTGTTTCAGATGTTAGTATGTCTGGTCAGGACAGGCACTCTACCTGGGGAGGCGGGGATCATCTGCGTTCTTCCCCAGATCAGTTGGATAAGAGGAACACAGTAAAAGGGGCCCGCGCTTCCTCATCCTCTAAACATAGTGCAAATCCGCACACTCACTGTTCGTCTGCTAATAGCCTGTTTATGTGGCATTGGCTAGCAGTCCGCCGCCGGAGTCCGCATGACAACACCCATGGAGGTGGTACATGTGCAAACCGCTCACGGGTTTTCAATGTTAATAACTTCCCGTCTCAGAGTCTCAGCGGTTTTGTTTTGAAAGCGTAATGTCTCTTTGACCTGTCTGGGTTCGGTGCCAGCGACAAAACAAATTAAAACTGGGTTATTAAATGTCTGACAGCATCCTGCTAACGAAGCCGGTCTCGTCAGCTCAGTTAGTGATCGCCATTGCAACTCACACGTTTCCAGTGAGGACAGGAATGAGAATCAGAGGACTTTGCTCAAAGAGGCTATGTTTCCGTGTCAAATATCAGACCCGCGGAACAGTTCAACCCCAGCCACACTCATCAGGTTGGCGTACTCCCTGAAATCGTTAATGTTTCTGAATATGAGCAGCTAAAGGAGGTTGCGCTAGATTCAGAATTTGCCTGTTCCCTGCCCTCTACGATGAGGGAGTCACCAGGTGATGAGTTAGAAGAGGCAGCAGAGTCATTGTTATTTTTACCCTCTCAGCCCTTTCGGCCGGGGCCCCCAGGTCAAGTCCTTTCTGGGAAGGAGGAACGACGCGGGTGAGCCCACACGAGCTATGTCTGTGGAGCTGATGGCTTTGCCGCTAACAGACCGCTACCAATCATGGGTGAAATTATGAGCCCCTCTTCCGAGTTGGCGGGACAGAACATTGCGAACAGGTTACGCATTACAGTTCCATCGCCGACCTCCGCCATTCAGGGGCATTGTGCAGACTTGGCTTTCTAACCCCGCAGACAGGAGGGCGTTGAAGGAAGAGATAAACTTGCCTCTACGCATTACTATAACGGCGTTCCCCAATCCGGAAGCTCGAGCAGGTTTTTACTCCCCATATTTTCTAATTCCCAAGCAATCAGGAGGTGTGAGACCCTTTCTAGATCCACGCGTTCTGAATGGCCACATCGCATGCAGACGATTCAGAAAGTTAACAGTCAGAAATCTACTGGAATGCATCCAACTGGGGGATTGGATGACTTCCATAGATCTGACGGACGCTTATTTTCATATCCCAAGTCTTCTGCGCCACCAGAAATTTTTACGTTTTGCGGTAGAAGGCCAGAGTTTACAGTTCTATCGCCTTCCATTCGGATACTCTCTAGCACCACGAACCTTCTCCAAATGTGTGGAGACCGGGCTGGCGCCACTTAAGCAGATAGGGGTAAGAATTCTGACCTACCTGGACGATTGCTTAATTCTTGCCCCCTCCAAACAGCTAGCAAAGGCCAATACAAGGTTGGTCATTCAGCATGTATCTCAACTGGGCTTGGCGATCAAAACCATATCTACGGCCCAGCCAGCAGATAACATATCTGGGCCTATTGCTGAACTCTCAGATTATGACCGCACGGCTATCTATCGAATGGGCGAACGCTATCCTGCACGTAACCCGACAGGTTATGCATGCGGTCTTTGCGTTAGCAAGGGAGATCATGTCGCTCTTTGATATATGATGGCTGCATCACATTCAGTGGTGCGTCTGGGGCTGCTGCACATGAGAAAAGGTCAGCGCTGGTTCTTACGCCTTCGTCTGGACGCAAGGCGGGGCCAGCGCAAGCTGCGCACCCCAATTCAAGTATGGCAGGAGGTGGCATTTTGGAACTCACCCAACCGACTTCGCAAGGGGGTGCGGCTGGGTTGTGTTCCTCACTGCGTCCGCATATTTGTGGACGCCTCCCTCACAGGTTGGGTCGGAACCTGCGGCTTGGCTTCGGTGAGAGGCAGGGACCACGGCACCACATCAATCTCTAGGAGCTCACTGCGGTTCGGAAAGTGTTGTACCACTTTGCCCCGCAGCCAGGAGGGAAGTGAGATTTGACAGCACCACAGCAGTAGCCTATCTCAACAGACAGGGGGGCGTCAGGTCCGTAGTGCTACACAACATGGCGGCATCCATTTTAAAGCGGGCAGATCACCATATAGCTTCCCTAAAGGCCGGACACGTTCTCTCTCATTCGGTTTTTGGGACACAATAGGGTAGGTCTCCCACCAAAACCAAATGAGGCTATTGGTTTTTGATTCTTTTTGTCATCACGAACAAGTGCAAGACCCTCAGGGGGGCGGGGCTTGCTATTGACATGATTAGGCTTTCTATGGTGTTCTGTGGAACCCCTATGGTCTGGGACCAGCTGGGAGTACATCCATTCCTAATGGCCTTCACCTTAGGTGTAAACCAATAGCGAAGCCCGTTACAGGGCGAAGCATGTACGACATAGAAATAGTAGTTACCTGGATGTAACTCCAGTTCTGAGTACGTGTGCAGCCCTCTAACAACCTGCCCAGCTGGCCCCCGGTGTGTTGCTGATTTTCAAAGGGGAAATCAGCAGCGACAGTACCGGGTTTTTATAGGAGGTGGGTGCTGCTATCCCTTCTATGAAGCAGGTGAGTGCAATAATCTTTCTCAAGCGATGAGGCAGAGCCTCGGAGGGGTAAACCAATAGCGAAGCCCGTTAGTGGGCGAAGCACGTACTCATAGAACTAGAATTACATCCAGGTAACTACAACGTACTATATTTTGTGGTAGAGAACAGAATTCACAGTTCCATCAATTTTGGGAAGTCACTTTAATCCTAAGGCCGTAAAGCAGCCCCAGACCATTACAGTACCACCTGTGTTTGACTCTTAAAATAGTGTTTTTATTGCAGAATGCTGTGTTGGCTTCACGCTAGATGAAACGGAACCCATGTCTTCAAACATGACCCACTTTTGACTCATCAGTCCACAGAATATAATCCTGCAAGTTTTAGGGGTCATCAAGATGTTTTTTGGCAAATGCGTGGTTAGGTTTTGTGGTCTTTTTGGTCAGCAGAGGTTATCGCCTGGCGGCTCTTCCATGGATGCCATTTTAGTCTCGTCTTTTATTGTAGAATCATGAACACGAACAGCCGAGGTGAGGGCTGCAGTTGTTACATGTTAATCAGTGTTATTTTGCGACCCCCCTGGATGAGTCTCTAATGTTTTCCTAAAAGAAATTTGGTCAACTGGCTACTCCTGGTAAGGTTCACCACTGTTCCAAGTTTTCCCACTTTATAGGTGATGGCCGGGTAGGGTTTGACAGCTTTTTTTCCTTCAACACAAGAAATCAATTTAAAACTGAATTTTGTTTTTACGTCCTTTATCCTTGCTTAGTATTATAATTACTTTGATCCGAAACATTTGTGAGAAACGAAACATGAAAAATTAAAGAAATCAATAAGGAGGCAAATACTTTTTCACAACACTGCATTTTTTTTTCATTGCAACATGCATTTTGCCAATGGGTGCCCAAACTTCAGCATGTTACAGTATGCGGCAATTTGTTAGCAAAATGTAACAACAACAAAAAACATGTATAAAGTTAGGTTGATCAAATGACTCCGATAAAATTTCATTGAAAAGCTGGTACAATTTTAAATGGCCGACATATCACAAATGGAGTCATCATTTCCAGGAGAAAAATAATTCAACTGACAAATGCAAAGTCATTTCAATAGATATTTATTAGTAACTCAGTTCATCTCAACTGCTCATTCACAATACAGCTTTTCTAAAGGAATTTTCTTAAAAGAAAACATACTTTTTTCCCCTACATATATAAATAATACTTCTAAAGTTAGTACTGTACATTAATCACCAAAAATTGGTGCAATTGATCACAATGAGTAACCATTTGTGAACATAAGCCTACTCAAAAGAACAGAGGTAAAATGGTCTTGGCTGCAAAATTAAAAATAAATCTGTACATTATGAAGATAACTTTTTATATATATTTAGTACATGTGTAAAGTAAGGCTTCTCATAATTTGAGTCGTCTGTATTGTAGACTGAAATTGTATCTGCATCTAGTCAACAATTCCAAACTCCCCTGCAGGAGAACATCACTGAGTAAGTGCTCAACTCTCATCAAAAACAAAATAATTCCTAGAGGATCGAAGCCTCAGACAGCTTTACCATCCAGCAGAATTGATAATGCCATCTCAGCCCTGTTGAATAAACCACACCTTGAAGCGATCACCAGTGGTTTAAACGCGTGAGAACCTGGGGGGGGTTCGTACCGTGCTGCAGGACAGAGGGGTGGAGGAGATGCCCCCGTGTATCCAGGAGCTGCTCTTCAGTACACACATTTCAGTAAAGAGATTAGGCTTCTGGAAATATACTCATTTTTAAGAAACAGACCTTGTAAGCCTATTACAGATTTCATTCATGGGTAAAATACATCAGTTGCTTTTTTTTCCAAAAAAAAAAAAAAAAAAAAAAAAAAACAATTTGAATTACAAAATTTTGTACAGACAGAAATTAAAATGGATTGACAATGGCAACAGCTGCAAAACTTTTTTTTACTTTTTAAGTCTCAGACTGCCAAATTCTGAACTTCCAACATTTACAAACCTCTAGCAGTGTGCTACACTTTCTTCAGCAATTTGCCACAACTAAAGTCGTGGGGGACTGTGCAGTTAAATTAAACCCCTTTAGTCCAGTTCTCAAACTAGTCCTCTTCGATCAGTCTTAAGCATGAGAATTTGCATAGGTGTTTCTCCTTGCACATCTTGATAGGGTAGTTTAGCGAAGATAGAACCGCACTGTTTACTTCAAAACAGGAGCCAACCAAAGTCAAATTAAGAAACGCAACTCCCCGCACAGATTAATCACACCCACATCCAGATGTAACAAAATGGAAGCATAAATTTGCCATTATATTTTTAAAAAGTAGTTCAGTTCCATCAACACTACAGTAACGTGTGTTAATTTTTGTAAAAACGCATGTACATTTCCATAGACTGAAATGAAATGGCATTTCAATTCCCTTCTAAAAGAAATTATTTTAAATCACTTTTCATTTTGCCTTGTAGCCTAGTCAAACTATGCAAATTCGGAAAAAATTTTGAATGTTCGTTGAAATTTTAAGATAGTCAACCACCCCACCACCCCCCAAAAAAATAAAATAAATAAAAACAAAATAAAGAAATCTGCTTGATTGATTTAAATCATTTTTCTTTGATAGCAACAATAAGAATGATTTAGTCTTCTGCTCAATTCCCTTGTTTGCTGCAAACCATGCTAGCTCACCTGGGTACCCAGATCAAAGCCACAATAATATTGCAATCGAGTGCACCATCTAGTGGTGACTGTAGACCACATCCATGAGATGACAAATCGTGAACACATTACAGAACAAAGACAGGAATGAGGCAGTATTTAAAGAAATTAACAGAATGAGTCAAAAAGCCCAGCTTGAACACCTGAAATCCTGCCACAACTCCTAGGCTTTTACTGCAGCAGGTAACCGGTCCTCTTGAAATAATGCACAAGTGCACCATGTTATAAGTCCAAACAGAAAAAAAAAAAAAAGATTATAAAATACAAGTACAAAAAAAAGAAAATCATGCAACACATTCTGAACATCATATTTTCAGGACGGGGGGTACCATAATTCTGCTTAAAACATTTTCAGCATTTCAAACCTGTTGATATGTGCACACATGGTCATACAATCCAGTCACTTGAAGTGCCTGACAAAGGCACTCGAACTACTGCTGTAATCAACAGGACAAAGGCTTGGTGAATATGGCCACACTGCCCAGCCCTTACTGTCAAGTCTGTACAGGTTTGTGAGTAGTGCTGTAACACTGATGGGATCCCGTGCGTAGTCCTTGCCCTCGTGTCCAGGTGTGGAGTTGACCTCTGCACATAGGCCAAACAACAAATCCTCAGTGCTCCCCATTAGTGATGGTTACAGAATCTTCTTTGCCAGATGCAGGAAGTACTGGAAATGGGGGTTAGGAAAAGGACACAGAGGGATTGAGAAATGAGTATTAAGCTCACAGAGGAGCACAATTGGTCACGCAATAATTTTTAAGGAGATCGAGATGCCAAACTCAAGTCCCCGAGGGCCGCAGTGACTGTTGGCCGTTGTGGCGTCATTCCAGTTAGCAACCAATTAATGCCTTGAGAACAAGTTACATACACTGTTAAAGCTGCAGCTGGTAACTTGTGGTTAACTAGAAGGCACTCAGCGAGCACATACCTCCGCCAGCAGGTAATGATCATAGACTGTATATAAAGATGGGTGACGCATCTCCACTTCCTAACACTGAACAAAAATGGAGCCAAAATATCCTTCATATGGACACTGCCATCTTGCACATATGGAGCCAGATTCTGTGCAGTAGTGGTCACGGGGTTGAGCTGCAGTATCGAGAGCCCGCCCATACAACCACCCTACTCAGTTGCCATCACATCCCCTGTACTTTGTACGTAGCCCAACTGGCTACTTCAGCATTAACAGTAAACACACAGGGTCTACCATGACTGAAAGCTTGTTAAAGGGTTTGCTAGTTCAGATCCAAGTAGAGATGTAGGAGGCCAAAACGCTTTTGTGGATTTCCTCAGGATTGGTTGAGGGGTTGTCCAATTGTCTTGCTGCCCGAGTTTCCCCAAGTGTTTATGAGAAACTTGTAACAAAGCCAGACATCAAAAGTCAAGTCAAAATCTCCATCCATACTTCCTATTCCTCAGTTGCCAATGGCATATACTAGCAGTCAACCAAGGTGGTGGACTGCGCAAGGAAAAGAAATACCTCAAGTCAATATTACGTGGCTTTCCAAAGATGAGTGCAACTTCGCATTTTTGTTTTTGAAATCATACATTGAGGTTGCTCCCGTTCTTCTAGATAGGCTACGGGCAGTATTATTTTACGAGATTATCATTTGGCGTGAAATATCTAACGATAGTTTGGTTGTAATTGCAGCCCACATAAACCATAACCGTTTGCAAGATCTGCAGGCACCGTATTTGCCAGTAGCTTGTTAGCATGTGCTTCAATTATTTACAGTGACTGGGCTCCAGTTTTAATATTGTATAGGCAATCAGTCAGCAACAAAATAGTCAATGGTGTGTAATACTTAGTAACCATCTGCATTGTCCGGTGAGGGGGTGAGAATAAAAGTTGATCCACAAAGTCAGATCAGTAAGTAGCAGCTGAGAAGCAGTTTTTACTCTGTAGTGCACAGGGATGCAATCTAGTCTCTTTTAGTAAAGGACCTCTACTTTGCTTCCCTCGTCCTGTGGTTGGAACCAAGAATCTCATCTTACACACCAATAATGCAAAAATAAATAAATAAATAAATAAATAAATAAACAAACAAGTGTTGCCACTAAACATGGCCATGTCCCCCACCAGGTCATGGAAATCGACTGGGGTCGGCGTGTCACACTAATACACATTGACGCCAAAGATGAATGAAATCAGTCAAACCGTTCTTGAGATATCGCGTTCACAACATACGGGACGTGACGGACGGACGGAGCTGAATACTATATCCCCCGCTCTGCTCACTACCGCGACAGCAGGGGACAATAAATAAATAAGTTATTTGTTGCTAGGTAGCTTTTGTAATATGTATGGTTAGTTACTAGGTTCTGTATCTAATACCAACGTTGTCTAGGAAACGCAAGTAGTTTACTCACTCACTTGGCTGATACAGCCTCATTTCTCCAACATATGTAGATTACCAAGACTAATTACAATGACTTTGAAATATCATGGTAAGTGTCTGTGAGAAACAAGTCAAAAATCAATGTTTACTTTTTTGTAATCCGTGTTTTTATAGTTCAGAATCAGACATACTGGAGCTCCTCAGGTGTTTCCATTTACTGCGGTAAACTGACCTCATGAACAAGCATGAGCCTTGTTTGGAGGGATGGGCTACAGGAGGGCTGGTAGTGTTTATGGTCAAAATCTCTCTCACTCTTGGTCTTTGTCCAAAGTTACTAACAACAGCTTTAAACCAATCGGTGACTTCAATTCCGTAGTAAGTGCAGAAACATTGTTAAAACCAGCAGGCGCAGCGGTCCTTCAGGCCTGAAGTCTGACACCCTGATCGTTGGGTTTAACAGCAGGCTAAGCAGAAACAGTTCCTGAGGAATTCATAGCAATTTCATTGGTTTTTGCAACATCGAGTGCAGTTTCTGACATTTTAAGCCGATGATGATCTTAAAACAGGGATGGTGCTTGTACCTCTGTCACCGCGGTCAAACTGACCAATCCAGGGAGCTCTTCTAGCGTACTGCCTGCGGTGTTTCTCGTCCACGTGCGTCAGGTACCAGGTCCCGGGGAACAGGTCGTCCACACTGCCCTGAGGGATGTAGCTCGCTGTAGGAGAGGACAGGTGATTCACTTTAAACTGGGGGGAAATAACGATCAACCACCAACTCGAGTGGTTACATTACCTTCCTTCAACTGTTTCTGCTGACCAAGGCTACACCACTGCATTGGCTTTCAACCAAGCAGCCAGGGCTGATCCCAAGTCTTATCCGTAAATCAAAGTACATTTTTCAAAAGACATGGTTAAAAAATAAATAAATAAAAATTAAATTAAAAAGTCCATAATACCAGTTGTCCCACCCAAAGCATTAGGAGGACAGTTACTCTGCAGAACATATCCTTCATTAAGTAGCAAATTTATTGAACAGCTTCCATAAAGGTAAGTGGGTAGCTTGGGGGGAATCGCAGTCTTTTTAACCGCATTTAAAAATTATGAAGACTGCAGATTTACACAGTTTACAGCATTCTCATGAAATGTAGGCCTTTTGACACGGTGAGATAAATTACAAATTAAACTGCAATTACTAGTGAAATATTATTCATTTTTCAGCACATTACAGCAGTGGTCCCTAAACTTAGATTTCATTTTAATCTGTTAATTTGTCTTAATTGGGTTCATTCCAAGTTTAAAGCAGTTATTTACCATCTCAAGTCACATTTGCTTGAACTTCAAGTAGAGGGTCGCAGATGTCGAAACCATGCTCCATTGGAAAGAGCGTGACCTGGAGTTTCTAACTGAGCTAATCAAACATTCATTCATTTCAGGCAATTTTCCCCACAGACTTATGAGGATCAGACATTCCACAGCAAGCTAGACTGTGTGTTACACCATTTTGGGTGCTTGTGGCTGCCAGCATGATGCAGAGTGGGCCCAAGGGGGAGGCAAATGTGTCACTGAGGCTTGTCCAAGTGCCAATGACAGCCATTTATGTGAGCATTTCTGAATAATGTTTTTTTTTTTTTTTTTTTTTTTTAAATATGGTTTTGCTGACCCAGGTCCGCAAATAAAGTTTGCATGAGTAAAAATAAAACTGCATACAACAAAAGACATTCTTTTAACAAAGGAGAACTCATCCAGCTCCCAATTAAGAATGCCACAATTAATTAATCTGTTCATTAATTAATCTGTTCATTAATTCATTAAGTGAACAAGATGACAGCATCATTACCATCCCCTACCATGATCAGGGCCATAACTCAAAAAAAAAAAAAAAAAAAAAAAAAAAAAATAATTGCTTCGACATCCATTTCCAAACTCAACGTAGATGAATAGCTTAAGCATAGAAAATTTCATGCATCTAGCCATTATAGTTTCAGAAAAATCTCGTCCCCATTATGGCCCCCCGTCTAACTTTGTGGTGGGGGATGATAGGCTAAATACCAATAGGTTGCAAATAATGATTATGACATGATGGTGAAAAAAGGAAGCCCTTGAAAAACTGATCAGGGGAGAAATGGTGTTGGATAAACCCACATTGTGGCTCAGAAAAGCTGGAACAGGCACAGAGGGGACTGACATACCCAAGTGGTGGGTCTCCTCCCTCAGCTTCATGTTCTGAGCAAACACTTCTGGCGACACCTTTCTCCTGGAGTCCAGCCGGGACAGAAGGTCAGAGAGACTGGCCACCAGGTTATCCAGTGCGGAGCCTTCACAACAAGGCAAGGGAAGAAGCGGAGGTCAGGAACAGAACTGAGAGCTGAGGACTGAGACTCTACATATGAATGCAAGTTTACAAGCACGACAACGCGTACAAAAGACCACACAAGAGTGTGCCCATTCATAAGCGAGAACCAGCACGAGGCGAGAAAGCGGGTTGGGTTGTGCATGTTTACATAGGGAGGGCACACTCACCTGGTGTAGCATCCTGTGTGACTCTGAGGGAGTAGAGTGTGGCAGCAAACCCTGAGCCGTAGGAGAACACCCCGATCCTCCGCCCTGCCAGCTCCTGCGGGGTGTGCCTGTACAAAGAGCCCTGCTTCAGACTCCGCTCAGCATGCTGCCTACTAAAGCACTGCAATTACACCAATACCTGCTCTGTGGCACCTACACAAGCAGCACATCTGCATTTAGCAGCCTTTAAAGTCACTTTAAAACAGGTGCATTTTTAGCATTAGCATCAGCAGTTGGATGTTGTGGCTCCAGCTTGACCTCCCCAGGAGTCCTGAGTGTTCCTTTGTTCTTAGGTTACACTAAAAAGCATTAGCAGTAATGAACCCCTATTCAGCCCACATGACAGTGCTCCATTGTCTAAGATAGAACCTGATCCCATACACCCTTGTGGTTTGGAAAAACTAAAACAAAAGTTCCTTTTTATGCAGTTATTCTACAGTACAGTTTCCTCTGGCACTTTTGGCCAAAGACAAAACAAAAAAACACTTCTTTAAAATGCAAGTAGAAGAACTAACAAAAAGGGCAAACCACAAAAGATAAAGAATCAGCCTCTATATTCCAGACGAGGCAGCAGAATTGAATATTCTATATCCATAAGCAACTGGAGCAGCTGATGCGGAGAGAAACACGATATTGCCAAAGATCCAACTCACACGGCGATGGCGGAGGCAAGGCAGCCGTAGACGGATGGAGTGTACATGTTCCCGTTCTGGCTGGACAGCAGAAGGGAGGCCTTGGTCTTCTGCACAAACAGCTCCGAGCTGGCTGTCATGAAAGCCTTCTCCACGTCCCGGTCAAAATACGTCTCCTCAGGCTTCACTTCCCTTCAGGGACCAAACACCAGTCCAGGAGGTCAGAACACCGCAGAGACGCATAGGAATAGATTCAATAACGCTAAGCTATCCAGTTACTGCGGAAATTTTTCCCATAAATAATTAAGTGTATAAAAATCCTGTTCCTGTGCCAATGAGCATCAGTTCTGCCAACATTCCTGATCACTGGCTCTTCTAATGCCCAACCAATTTTATACTGAGAACCCACATTAAATAACTCCCGACACAAATAGGTGCCATTTTCCACAATTATGAAAGGCAGGTTCTACAAGATTCTGCAATTATGCCTGAAAAGAAGGCAGGCCAGGGATTTGGACTCCGTGAATAGGGCGGGATGCAGGAAGAGACACAGGATGGCCTCACCTGAAGGCCTCCAGGCCACTGAAAAGTCCACTTTTGGTGTTGGGGCTGGGGTCACAGAGGAAGTCGTTGAGGAGCAGGCGGGCCAGTGACTTCTGAACGAGCTTACAGTAAGGGGAGTGGAACACCATGAACCCGAAGTCTTCCAGACTAAAGCGCTTTTCAATACCCTCTGAAAAAGACAAGAGAAGGAGTAGATACAACAACAGGCCAGAAAATCAGGGATGGTTGATTTTTTACTGAGCATTTGGCACTTAAACTGAAGTCGGTAACTTCAAACTTCACAACACTTCAGCACATGCAACCACGCAAATCAAGTCTCTTGTTTGCTTTGGAAAATGTCGTACACTATTCCACATAAAATTCAAAGTGTGGGGGGGGGGACACATGACCAAATGCCTTACTTGTTGAACCACAAATTCCGGAAAGAGGGGAAGGTGAAACAAAGAAAAGGAAAATAAGATCAGTTCTGATGTGTAAAGGACAGTGGCTCCCGGGCTGTACCCACCTTTCTGCCACTGTGCTTGGATCTTGTTGCGGTACACCAAGTAGCAGCGGTCTAGTGCGCTGAGGTAGCACTGGATCGAGAGCTTGCCATCCACCACAGGGTACTCTGACACCATGTCAGGCTTGTAGAAGTCATAGGCATGCTGCATGTGTGTCCCGCGCAGACCTGCAGCATCAGAGTCGCAAATCAAAAACAGGCTGCTCGCCACACTATGAGGGGAAACATCTGCTCCCAGGCTGTTCCGCAGAGAGCAAACAAATCAGTTGAAGGGCAATACAAAGAAGCAATGTGTCTAAGCCATCGGCAACAGACACAAAAATAATTTCAGGGTCGTGAACATTTTGCATAAAACCATAGTAGTGCACTGCTTTGCTTCTCAGCGGTTTGTTTTCACCTTGAGTCCATCTCAAGGTGCTTACTGACTCACCTCTCTCGAAAGCCAAAGGTGCATTGGGACCAACCAACATGGCCACAGCTCCGGCGCCCCCTGTGGGCCTTGCAGTGCCTGTCGCATATACAGCAATGTCTCCTGCCACCACCAGCGCATAACGACCTGCATTAAAAAGGAGGGCAAATCAGGAAAAGGCAGATGCATAGGAAATCAATCCAAATGATTCAATTCAAGTAATGCTTGTATGACCAACAACAAACTCAAATCACACAAGAATTGAAAAGACACATCGTTAGTGAACTACCCTTGTCAAACCCATATTCCATTAATTATATTGTTACAATCAAACAGGTTTGCAATTAAGTTACACTACTTCATATAGACTGGAAGAAAGACCAGGCTACAGAGGAGAGAGGTCCAAGGGTCACAAAGTACAAGTCCTGTCAACTGATTGAATTCATTTCTACCCCTCTGGCTGAAGAACAGTACCAACTGGCAATCCCAGAGGTGGAACAAAATGCAGGGCAGGACTTCCACCATCCTATCCTGGATTATACACTTCAGCGTCACCGTCTCTAAAGAGACTCCGACAGTGCAGGAAATGTCAATTCAATTTCAGGGATCCTACACCTTTTCCCAAAGTCAAATGCAAGGACTTTTCAAGCATCTCTGAGGTACACTTAGATGTTTTCACAGCACCTTATGGCTCTACTCAATTACACATTTATAAAAATATTCAGCCAGAGAGGAATTTATGCCAGTAATGCAATTAGTGCTAAAAAAAAAAAAAAAAAAAAACAATTTCAAGCACTATATTCAAAATCCAAGCACTTTTCAAAGCATGAAAACACTGCATTAAAATTCAAAAGTTTGAGGATTTTCAGCACCTGTAGGAACCCTGAATTAATACAGGATTAAAAATTGTGGCAAAGCCACTGCGCCCGCTTGGCCACGCGTGGACAAAATGGAACGCCCCCTATTGGCGAAAGTATCAGTCCAATTGAGCTCAAAATCGAACTTGGTCTAGACCTTATGACGCTATATACACATATGAAACATGAAAAGGATCGGTGAAAAACTGAAGACGCTAGAGAGCAGACGAGCTAAAAGTTTACGCACGCACGGACGCATGTACGACAGACCACCATTGAAGACCCCGAGCATAGCATAAGCCCCTTGGGCCTTTTGGCCAAGCGGGCAAAAAATTTGAGCATCTTAGCTCATAGAATAAAGTGGCTAGAGCTGTTTGAAGTTTTGCAGAAAAAGCCGCCTGGTGGCCAAACCAAGAATCGCAGCATGCCCAAAGTCAAGCTCGGGCTAGATCTTGGGCCCATATACATGCATATAAAATATGAAAGGATCCGTGGAAAACTGAAAGCTGTATCGCGCTGAAACGACAATTGTGGACGCACGTACAAACGCACGTACGCACACACGACAGACCACCACTAATGACCCTAAGCGCAGCATAAGCCCGATTGGGCCTGTCGGCCAAGCGGGCCAAAAAGGGGCAACCACAGTATTGACCAAACCATTGAAGCTTAACCCTACCATCCCAGGAACTGGACTCCACCCAGTTGACAGCATTGAACAGCGCGGCTGTGCCCCCGTAGCAGGCATTGGTGGTGTCGATGCCCTCTACGTCCATGTTCCCCGACTCCTCGAACAGCTGCATCAGCACAGTCTTCACAGACTTTGACTTGTCTATGATGGTCTCAGTGCCCACTTCTAGCCGGCCCACAGATTCGTAGGAGAGCGAGTTCCTTTCCATCAGCCGCTGCACCACTGTCAGGCAGAGCGAGTTGATGTCCTCACGGTCAGAGCAGAAGCCCATGCGCGCCTGACCCAGGCCAATGGTGTATTTCCCTGCAGCAACCCCATCAAACTGCTCCAATTCAGTCTGGTCCACATACTGCGCAGGGATGTACACCTCCAGAGCAATGATGCCCACGTCTTTGGGCCACGTGGCTTCGCCGCTGACAGGAACTGATCCAGGCATCTTTACAGAGCTGGGGGATAGAGGGGGACAATTATCAAGAGGGTACATTCTGATAAGATGTGAGATTTCTTAAACGTGTTAAGAACATTCCACTGTATTGGTACAGGTGACATAATTCCCACTAGGTCGTGACTCCCCGACAGCTTTGTGAAATGAAGTTCTGTCTGTGTGTTGAAGTAAGTATTAATGTACTCCCACAACAAGTAATACTGACAATCTTACGAACTGCAAAGCCCCGTGGTCATTAGAAACTTTTGTGAATATCTCAAAGACCTTTCACTACACTCAACACTCGTCTTTATTGAAGGCGTAAACATAGAACAATAATCAATCCCGTAAAACGGAACCAAGGTGCCCGCCGCTGGATAACTCCTGAAACCAGGAACCTCCAAGAACGCTCAAGACCAATAATAAAACGATATCGTATCCGGAATGATCAAAATAAAGACGACAGACTACATTGCAGCAACACAAACTCACTCAGGTAAAGGTCATGCAACTAGCGTTCAGTACACTTTAACCTCGTTGGATAGACCAGCCCAGCTCAAGTTCCAAGCCGCTCCGGACAGTGCAACACTGGATACGCCAAGTAAACGGGGAACAAAATAAAACAGCCAAGTCGAACGCAAGTAATGTTATTTCAGCCAGAATTAAATAATACTGCTAATCATATCTCTTTTAGCAAGGTCATCGATGCGAATGTCGGTACCCGACATACGATATGGTGCGCTTTAATTCATAAATCTAAATTTCCACTCCGCGTACAGATGGCAAACTTGGCCGGTTAACTCACTTCTTAGCTTTCCTCAGTTTACAAAAATGAACTAATTTCCATACAAAGCGAGAAATACGTTTTAATGTAGAAAGTGTAAAGCGTATGTCAGCCCGGAATCCCAACTCAACCACGTGTTTAGCAGAGCGACCTTCGGCACACTAACAGTCAACTTCGGCAAGCAGGCCTGATAGCGAGCTAATTGGTTAAGCTCCATTATCTGCGTTTGCAAATGAAGCTCGACGACAAATTGAAAGATTGCTGCATTCACTCTCCTAGTTATGACTGTTTTCAAACGACTCGAGTACATTTCTTTCCAAACAAAGCCTAGTCGTAACGGAGTCTTGCGATCAAACGAGAAGAAATATGAAAATGCAGCACCGACGGCAAGCTTTTCAGCAAGACAGTCTATTTTGAGCAGACATAGACCTATTCAACAAGATTATCCAATTTAATGCCTGTGTTTAACAAATCTAATCAGCAGAATGAGCACATTTGAGAACGTTAAGTTAGCTTTCAAGGACGAAAACCGAAAGTGTTCATCCAGATTATGCAAAATTAACTTCCGCCAAATACCCAACTTTTAATGCGTAACACTTTCAGAGTATCTAGCAAGCCAACTTGGCCAGTTAGCTTACGCTACATGAAGTTGCCAGTCGGTAGCCAAACAGCCTGCGTTGATTCGAGCACAGAGCCTGTCCTGTATGACCGATAATGGGCTCATCATCCGATTTTAGCCAATATGTCAAATGCTTGGACAAAACAAGACGGCGCCACTTCCGTTTCATAATAAGAGTAACGTTAGCTAGCAAAGTTTGGCATCTATCGCCAAGTTAATGGTTAGCTACCAGCTGCAACGTTACAGTGAGACAGTTGTCACGCTGGCAATTTTCTGAATTTTTCATATGACAAAATCAAAAGTCTGCCAAAGTAACGCAGTTTGAGACAAACCAGGTGGCTAACAGTATTTCCATAACTTTGGACAAGCTGTTTCACCATGAATGGCTCGCTGTGACTGCACAGCTCAGAGAGCTAGCTAACCAAATACATTAATCTTGGTCAGTGACTAGCTACATTTGGAATAACGTTAAGTTAGTCACAGAGGATGACTTTCCTTTGCAAAATTGACCTGCTAGCCAAAATAATGTTTTTGGCAGTCTACTGAGAAAGCATGATAACGGGTGACAATACTGATTTCAACGCCGCTCAAACCAGCTGAAGTTAGCCATATCCTGCTGACGTTTTCATTCAGATGCAGCATCAATGTGTTGTCAACTTACTTTGCGATCTAGCCAAGCAGGCCAGCCAACTAATAGACAGTACGTTAGCTAAGGTCCAGTTTAATTTCAAAGAACATTAGCTAACAACTTGAACAACACGTGGGTATTTGTTGCTTGTCCATAAGGATAACAGTCTTATAAATAATTAAGAAGCGATGACAGAAAGAATAGCTGTTCATTAGTAACTGCCAACATAAGATAACGTTATCCAAGTATTGTTCCAAGTACATTCAGTCATAGACTTAAGAAGCCAGCTCGATTGATTAGTCTTAAGTTAGTTTCGAGTAAGATGCAGCCAGTTAAATTGTCGCTAGCTAGCTACAGTAGTGCCAACTCCGTATCGGTCACATTGCAAATTAACGTTTTTCATTTCACGAAGGCTTAGCAGCCCAGTTCCATGCAAAACAAACCTGCGCTAAAAGTTGATGCACACATTTACTGCACTTACCGTACACAGGTAGTGTGATGCTATTTCTGGGGCGTTAGTTTCAAAATATTTACGTAGAATTCCACTCAGGATAGAGCCCAGCCTGCTAGCTCGCTGATGTTGTGACGAGAAGGCTGCATTTGTGGACTACCTTACACCCTGATTTTCTGAAATGACAGATTAACAACCAATCATATCGTAAGACTACTGTTCCTAGTTTGATTTGGGTCCAACCCTTTTCAGGTCCCAACCAATAATACATAAGATGGGCGGCATCAGGCTAAACGACACGCTGAGTGGCCGAATGGTGTGAGCGAATGACGGTATATGGTGAGAGCACAGAGGCCAATCAGAAATTACGTGCGATTCCTGGCGAGGTAGTCAGAGCCTTTCTAGCTCGAATCCGTGAAGAAGCTGGGTCTGGTTTCCTTGACAACGGGAGGTTGGATGTCCCAAAGCGTCGTATCGGAGGATCCTCAGATCTTGCCATAAACGTCAACTTTTTTTTCGGGGAGGGAAGGTTAGGTAATCTTTCTGAATTAAGTAGTACAGGAAATTAACATTTTTAAGATAGCGGCTAAAATGTGCGACTATAAGCTCGGAAATACGACGAAATTCCTAAACGAGACTCATGAGCGAATGTTGGTGAGGGGTTATATAATTACTGGGAAAATCAGCGTCCTGTTGCACTGCCGTCTGAAGGAGTGTGTTATTATGATTTTCTGCAGATTTGGTGGCTACAGAAATGAATCTAATACACCATACATACAAATAAAAAAGGCTTACTGGTTATATTTCACGGGACATAGTTAACAGCGTTTGGCACTCCGTGTCGGATTTTTCCACGTCCCAGTGCAAGCTTTGCAACAAATTTCAAGTATTGCTCAAAAGCTTTTGCTTTATGTAGTGGGTACACTTGCAATTTGACCCCTAGGATGTATCGCGCGCGTACCAGGCAATAAAATTAAAATATAGTTATGTCCCAGGTGGTTTTGTCATTCCGTGACAATTACAAACAAGATACTTTATCAGCCCTCTCTGATATGATATTGCAAATGATCTCAGGCCGGTTCACGCACCATCTGACGAATTCTTCATTCAAAGCGCAAGAAAACTTAGCCTACTGGGAAAATTTATTGGTCTACTGTTAAAATAGTTTTTAGTTTGGGGGATGTGACAGAATTTCGCGTCAACTCGACGACAGTCGGCATCACAATTCAATGTAAATAAGTTGTAACAAACCCCCAGTTTGGACAGCTGCAGAACTTTATGTTGCAAGTTAGTTCACGTGGTAGATAATGCGTGTTGTACTTTAACTATATGGTTGCTACATCAGATACAGTGAACGTCACTCCGTGACAGCATGTCGACTTCGTGATATTTTCGAAAATATTTTCATCATATTTTCATCAAAAATTATGAAATAGTATAACTGTTCAGATATTGCTGGCGTACTGTCCCACAATTATAAGATAGGCCAACAAAACCCTGTTATCTCGCAATTTATTTATTATTATTATTATTATTATTATTATTATTATTATTATTATTCTATTTTATTAATTATTCTATTTATTACTATTTTTATTTTTTATTTTTTTTTTTTTTTTTTTTCCGCAAAAACTGACTTCGAATTTTTCGCGATATACAGATTCACTCTGATAAGGTCTTGAACATGGAATGAAGTACATTGGCACGGTAAGTTCACGTGCCTCCTAATATCCGATCCGAATCCAGACAAATGCTTCCGCCATAGTTGTATCAGAGATCATTTCGGCCACATTTCACATTTTCCATGCATCTAAATTTAAAAAGTGAATGGTGTTTCAACAGAAAGCAACGGAATGAACGGTATCAGTATGTTCCCATCTAAAATTTCTAATGCTCATGCATGATTGATATCTAAAAGCAGAATAGTTTAATAGCTCTGATTTTGAATACTGAAGAACAAAACAATCGACCCTTTAAAGCGCATGAGGCCTCTTAAAATTTAACATCCTCTAGCCTCAGGAAATGTGTTCATGTATGTGGCGAAAGCAAAATCTACACTAAATCATCTCAACATTTTTTTTCTTTTTTTACTAGGTGTGTCGACGATCCGGAAGCTTCGGAACTCATTACTCAAATTGGTGTTACAATTACAGATAGTAACTGAAAGAAATTGTGTCAAAAAAAAAAAAAAAACAGAATCATTTCGGAGAGAAAGACAAAAAGAAAACTACTCAAGAGTTAAATTCGGTAGAGTCCTACGTTGCTTGGCATTAGTAGTACAAATTACATGGGAAATATCCAATAATGCAATGTCGAAAATTAAACAAGAGAATGTAAGAATTGTTGCAAAACAGGCGGATTTTATTTTTAATCTTGAAGACATGAGAAAAGATTTACAAAATAGTGTTTTTTTCAGTCAGTACTATTATGAGCTAGTTACAAAAGTGCCCACAAGCCAATACAGTGGGTCGCCCATTAAAGATATATTGAAATTTCCAATGAGAGTAGAAGAGGGGCATGACATCTTGAAGACAAAGAAAGCAAAGGAAGAAGAGATAAATAACAAAAAGCAAGGAGGAAGATAATTAAGAAGTGCAGGAGGGTCCACCAGCAGAGCTCATCTGGTCCAAAATTGAACCTTGAAGTCATATTTCTTTATTCCACGCAGCACTACACATGCAGGCAATAGTATGATTATACTGCATCACACAGGGTTCAAACCATTGACTGTATGGCTCAAATGCTCAACCTTAGACACCATGGTCAAGTCATGATCCTATTAAGCTGCCTGAGAGACTGTTGATGGGTTCAGACTTTAACTTCTGCAATCACCAGGGTTGCAGGTGAAGGCAGATTTCATGCTAGCGTCAAAAATTTTGCCATCAGGATAAAATTCTGAGAATTTGTTTACTTCATCTAGATAATACAAATTTGCCAATGTCTGCAATTTCTTTTCAAAGATTGATTGCTCCATAAGTGACATATTGATGTTTAAAGATGCTCTGTTTTCGTTAACTGCAAAAGTTAGAAACAAGAACAAGAACAATTTAAATACCTCAACACAACAAATATTACAAGTAGCTTCTCCAAATTCAACACAAAATGCCACTTTTAATGACTACTGCAGGCTCAAAATTATTCAACCCCTTCATGACAAGCATCTTTAATACTTTATAGAGCACCCTTTTGCTGCTATGACCTGCTGGAGATGTGATGCGTAGGCAGACAACAGGTTCCGGCAGCATTCCCAAGGAATCTTCGCCCAGTCCTCATGGACAATGGCCTCCAGTTCACTAATATTCCAGGGTTTACATGCTGCATCTGTCTTCTTCAAATCCTACCAGAGATTTTTTTATGGGGTTCAAGTGAGGCGACTGTGATAGGCACTCTAGAATCTTCCCAGTTCTCTTCTGAAAGCAAGCCTTGGTGGATGTTGAGGTATACTTAGAATTATTGTCCTATTGGAAGGTCCAGTGATGCCCAAGCGTCAGCTTCCCAACAGACGGCATGACATTTTCTCCTTGGATATCCTGGTCCTTGACTGAATCCATCTTGCCCTCCACACTTCGCAGGTATCCTGTGCCAGAGGAAGCAAGGCAGCCGCAGAGCATCAAAAAGCCCCCATAATTCTTCACTGTAGGCAGGGTGTACTTTTCAGCATACGCTTCTTTATTCCTCCTGCAGACATACCACTGATTCATAAGCCCGAAATATTCCAGTTTTGTTTCATCACTCCACAGAACAGTATCCCAAAACTTCTGTGGCTTATTTATATGGTTTTGAGCATATTGGAACTTGTGCTTTTGGATCAGTTGTGGTGTATGTCTTGAAGTTCGGGCATGGAGACCTTCAACATTTAGTGTGCACCCTTCTGTGGAAACTGAAACTTCAATGCCTCCAAGTCTTGCTGCGGGTCTCCTGCAGTCACTCAAGGGTTTTTGACCACCCGTCTCCTCAGGAATCTGGTGATGTCCATTAATAGCTTCCTCTCTTCTGCCACATCCTGGTACAGTTCCCTTAAAGAGCATGGAAACCCTTCCTTCACTATCGCTCTGCTTTCATATTTTGTTTGGGTACACACCCAAAACCATTTTGGAGACACGTGTTCCACCTGGTGGTCCTTTGTTGCCTTGTCACCAAGGTTTGAAAATCACCATTTCGCTCTGCCTGGTTGCCTGGCTAAAAATAGGACAGCGCTCTTGTTAGAGGCATGTGATGTCAGCTCTAGAACACAAATCAGCGTGCAGGCGGCGCCAGGCGCATATGAATAGCCATAATTTGCATTCAGCCATTGACTCGTGTTGTTTTGGTTGTTTATCTATCTTTTTGAACGATGGTTCAGCGTTGTGTTGTCAAATTCTGTGGAAATTCTGATAAAACTGGACATAGTATTCACAAAGTATTCCCTACTCGGACATAGTATTCCCTCTCACAGTCTACCTCTCCCAATTAGCAACAGTTGTTCAGACTAATTGGTAGAACCAAGGAGAGTCTAATTTATTTTTGAAAGCCTCGTTATACATTGCACTACGAAATTATACGGCGTTTTCTTCGACACATCAATGACAACGAAAAATATCAAGTCGTTATAATTTCTGCGCTCGTGTAGCTGGTAAATTAGTTTGCGAGGCTCATTGAGCAATGAGCCATGAGAATCCGTTCTATAGTCTGGATGTAGTGACAGCTAAAGTGCGTTGTTAGGTACGATGCATAACCGAGTGATGGCGAAAATAATTGCTGCGAAGTCAGGGAAAGTTTTGGATTTTTTGCAGATTGTCATCCTTGCAGAGTCACATCAATTATATCAACATAGCCGGCTTTGTCATTAGCAATTTAATTCTTGCGTGTCGTGCATTAGTGGTGGTTGTTCAGTTTATAAATTGCTTGATTGTTAAGCAGCTTTCACACCGAACGCGAAATGAATTTTTCGCACGACAGATTACATTCAAAGTCAAAGCAAAGACACGAATACGCATGTATTTGCGTCTTTGCATTAACTTTGAATGTAATCTGTCGTGCGAAAAATTCATTTCGTTTTGCGTCCGGTGTGAAAGCAGCTTTAATCAGGCAAACTTGATCGGAAACAGTTCAAGAGTAAGCATGTGAGAAAGGGTGATGTTACTGAAGGCCTTCCTGACATCCGACGGCACGCCACTGTATGCAGCTAATAGTCCAATATATTTGCGGAGATCTGGGATGTTAAACTGTGTCAAGTCATTCCTAATACACTTGATTAATTTACTATTGTTTTCAAATAAATGTCACCGTAATTCAAACTACAGGAAAATAGCATACCAAGTCGTATTGCCAACGCGATCTTGTAATAGTACCGCATCGTCAGGAACGGCATCAGCTGCATGTCCTGCTTGGTCCTGGATTTCTTGCCTTGCTGGTGGCTCATAAATGTAGGGTTGAGGACCATTGTATTCCTCCGTATCTGCCACATCATGAACTAATTCTGTGTCTCCTGATTCCTCATCACTCCAGTCGTAATCTAGTCGGAATTCCCGCTATATTCACTTAAACTGTATGACGCCATGTTGACCTTGCCTGTTTGTGTTCTAGCGCTGAATTCATGCTTACTTTGGGTGCGCTTGGGCCAGGGTCGGCATGTTCCGCCAGAGGTGATCAATAAATTTAATTTGCAGCGATCTGCGATCGACTTTTGTAAGAAATGAAGAAGTTTTGCGATCTTTGAGTAATTCTCTATCATATAATGATTGCCTGTCCCCTAGGGTTTTCATGCTCTTTAACCCTATCTAGACCAGGCTTTTTGGAGCCTCCTGGGGCCGGGGGGGAGGCTTTTTACGCTCCCCCTGGTAACTCGTAAACGACATGGCGTATGACCACCAAATTTGCAGGGGATGATGCACTGGTAAAACTTAATCACTACAATCATTTTGGTATTATTATGACCTATTATGGCGTCATTATGATATCATGTTTTGATTTTTATTGCCCAGAATGCTTTGCTTATTTTATCCGATAGTGCACCAGCTCCGAGAGACCATAAAATACACGAAATTCTATTTATGTTCTGTGAAAATAGTTTTTAATTTACTCAGAATGTTTTTCTTAGAAGTTCAGGTCAGAAAGAAATGAAAGTAAACTTATAAAGGATTACAGGTTTGTGTAAGCAAAACTCGCTCTGTTCTTATCGTCAGCTTCTTTGTGTTTAGTGTATTGATTTCAATATAGAGCCTAAAGACCACCTTAATAATGGATAAAAACGTCTCTTTGTTGGTAGTAGAAGCTTTCATTATAGGAAAATAAAATAAATTCAACGACGTCATCAAATTAGCATAAATTAATTCTACTTAACAAAGCTGACATTAAATTACATAAGACATAAATATAATGGAATCAGTATATGTTAAAAAGAAAATCTGGAAACTACATTGATGAAACCAAATTCAGCGATTTTTTTGTCACACACCTGTTAGAAAACCGTTGCCATGGTCCTTGCATCCATCTCTCCAAATGTCAGTCTTTTTTAGCCCCTTCTATTCTCTAGATATCAAAGGTTCTTCCACTTTTTCCAGATATTTTTTGTTCTTTTCCAACTCTATCCACCATTCATGGGTGGCATTCACTTTTCAAATGCAATAAAAATCCAATTAAATGTAAAAATATGACAAGGTTAAGACTTGTAGAAAAGGTAAAAGGAGTCTGAAATTGAGCAGTTTTGTGATCAGAGATGTTTTTGAAGGTTTACAAGGAACACACACACTACAGTGGACTCCATGAATACAAGGGTTAAATTCTTTAAGTTTGTGTGGGTGATCAATCACAATAATCTGTGCTGGTGAAAAAGTTATGTAAAATATAAGTATTCAGTCTAAGACATTAAATTGTAAGAGGTGCTTCAATATTATTATGAGTAGAGAGATGATTAATGATAGTAGCACTGCTGCCTCACGGCAAGAAGGTAGTGGGTTCGAATCCGGGCTGGGACTTTTCTGTGTAGAGTTTGCATGTTCTCCCCGTGTCTGCATGGGTTTAGTCCTGACACTCAAGTTTCCTCCCACAATCCAATAGATGCATGCCAGGCTTAACGGGGACTTTAAAATTTCCAATGGGCATGAGTGTGTGTGTGTGTGTGTGTGTGTGTGTGTGTGTGAATAGTATGTACGCCCCACAATGGACTGGCAAGCTGTCCAGGGTATGTGCCTTCCTTTTGCCCATAGCTAACTGGGCCAAGCTGCTGCTCCTCCATGACCCTAGAGAGGAAAAAGTGGTATAGATAATGATAATTATTATAATAATGTTGGTGGTATTGCTATTATTGCTGCGATGCTACTTTAGTTTCAAACAATGGAGGCTTCATTTCAGTAACCACACTTGCAATCTTTGTACTTAGTCAAGTGACCATGTGAGTGACTGTTTTTAGGACCGAGCCAAAGTGTAAAAGCAGACGAAAAGACTGCAAGTGCTGCCAGGTTTTGTCATCTAACATCAGGACGCACTGAACAAAAGGAAATTGTTTCCAGTTCAGACAGCAGTTAGAGGAGTTTATAAACTAAGGATGACATAAAGGGGATATGTATTTTGAATAAATTTGTGAATACAGACCCATTTAATGATCCAAACATTAAAACAACAAACATAGAAACATCGTCCAAAATCATAAACGAACGTAGTAAAAAATTAGGTACTAAATATGTCAAATAAGTAATCAAATAGATTACAGTTGCTTGACACCGAGAATATTGCTCGATAACAGAAGTTTCAGTAACATGATACAACTTTATTAACATCGGAATATTTTCTAGCCCATAATCTTAAAGGAGCTGTGTCACAATTACTGCACATGCTCAGTACGTATATCCGAAGACAGTGAATCTGCTTGACTGCAAGTCATAATCTTATTCCATCCTTCCCAATCCGTCTTTGTGTTGCACTGCATTTGGACATTTTGGTTACTCCGGCATTATGCTGTTCATATTAAGGAGCTTTCAATGGAAATTTGGGGATTCAAAGCACTATTTTATGTTTCGGCCAAGGGATACAAAGAGTGTAAGATGGTTGCAATCGCCAATAATCTTGGACAAAGAAAAATTATGGGGTAAGGTGCAGTCAAAAAATTCGTGTGTGTACACGTAAAAATTCGTGCAAATATTTAAAATGTGTGCATATTAGTCTATAGTCGTGCATAAATAAAAATTAAACTCTTAAGTCAAATCATACAAGTTTAAGTCAAATCATGCATAGAATATGTAGAGTGTATTTTTCTCTGTGAGAATACAACTCAAAGTTACAGCTTTACAAAATTACGAATGCGTGTGGGGTTTGGGATGAACCCGTAGTCCGTTCTGCCAATCACAGAAGTTAAATTCCTTGAAATGATGAGGCCATCTAGGGGTGAACAATGTAATTACAATATTAAGGAAAAAACTTGCGGAAAAATGGAGAAAGTAGGACCACTCAGGACTCTCCGTTTCGAACAGTATACATTACATCAAGTCACTTTTACATTACGTTTTTTTTTTTTTTTTGTAAACATTAAATCGTTTTTACGTTGATAATTTATGACTGAGGAATAAGCGGGTATAGAAAATGAATGAATGAATTTATGACTGTAAAAACTTGGATGGAAACAACACTACACAGCCAAATTAATGAGTTATCTTCACAGACCTAAATAATGAATTTATTGAATATTACAGGAACGTCCCAAATTATATGGCTGAGGAAAGCAAGTTATATGTGAATTCCCACCTAAATCCATAAAGTGCTCTTTTAGTGGTCTCTCTCTGTTGCAAATCAATCTTTGTTGGTTTTGGAAAGCACTAGTAAGGTTTAACAAACTTGGGCTTAACCTCAGGTTATTACAACTTTGCCAACATACCTGTACAGAGAACAGTATCGACTGCTTGGTGCACTAAAGTGTTAAATATATTTTTACTGTAACTAGTAAGCTGGATGCAAGTCATAGTTTTCATATTGTTTCAAAGTTTTACATTACTTTTTCTCAAAAGTCAAAAAATGCACTTAACCTTTTTGTGCTCCAAGCAGTGGATATACAGCGGGGAAAATAAGTTTTGAACGCGCCAAAATTTTTTCTCACTGAAATATATTTCTAATGGGGCTATTGACATTAAATTTTCACCAGATGTCAGTAACAACCCAAGTAATCCACTCATAGAAAGAAATCAAAACAAATAAGTCCATAAATTATGCGTAATGAAGTGGAATGACACAGGGAATAAGTATTGAACATATGAAGAAAGGGGGTGCAAAAAGGCATGGAAAGTCAAGAAACAGCTGAAATCTGTCAGAATTTAGAAAGCAATCCTGCCCCCCATCAGTGCAAATTAATATCAGCTGGTTTAGTCCCAATTGATGGCCTATAAAGGGGTTTCTCATTTCCAAGGTGTCACACAAGAAGCATCTCATGATGGGTAAAAGCAAAGAGCTCTCTCAAGACCTTCGCAACCTTATGGTTGCAAAACATACTGATGGCATTGGTTGCAAAGGTATTTATTGACTTCTGAATGTTCCAGTGAGCACGGTTGGGGCCATAATCCGGAAGTGGAAAGAACATCATTTCACCATAAACCGGCCATGACCAGGTGCTCCTTGCACAATTTCTTACAGAGGAGTCAAAAGAATAATCAGAAGAGTTATCCAAGAGCCAAGGACCACTTGCAGAGCATCAGAAAGATTTGGAATTAGCAGGTAGTTGTTTCAAAGAAAACAATATGTAATGCACTCAACCGTCATGGCCTCTATGCACGCTCACCTCGCAAGACTCCATTGCTGAAGAAAAAGCATGTTGAAGCTCATTTAAAGTTTGCTGCACAACATTTAGAAAAGCCAATGAAATACTGGGAGAATACAGTCTGGTCAGATGAGATCAAATTGACTCTTTGGTTGTAATAGCACACGCCATGTTTGGAGGACAACCGGCACTGCACATCAACCCCAAAACACCATACCAACAGCGAAGTTTGGAGATGGGAACATCATGTAGTGGGGCTGTTTTTCAGCATATGGTACTGGCAGACTTCATATAATTGAAGGAAGGATGAATGGAGAAGTGTACAGAGACATTCTTGATAACAATCTGCTGCCATCTACCACGATGCTGACGATGAAACAAAGGTGGACATTTAAGCAAGACCATGATCCCAAACACACAGCCAAGGAAACTCTCAATTGGTTTCAGAGAAACAAAATAAAGCTGCTAGAATGGCCCAGTCAATCTCCCGACTTGAATCCAATTGAAAATCTATGGAAAGAACTGAGGATCAGAGTTCATAGAAGAGGCCCCCGGAACCTTCAAGATTTGAAGAGTTTGTGTGGAAGAATGAGCCAAAATCACACCTGAGCAATGCATGCATCTAGTTTCTCCATACAGGAGGCATCTTGAAGCGGACATTACCAACAAAGGCTTTTCTACTAAGTATTAAATAAATTTCAGTGAGCGTGTTCAGTACTCTTTTCCCTGTGTCATTCCATTTTATTACACAACTTAATTTTGGACTTATTAGTTTTGATTTCTTTGTATGTGTGGATTACTTGGGGTGTTAGACATCTGGTGAAAATTTCATGTCAATAGCCCAACTAGAAATATATTTACCAAGAAAAATGACGCGTTCACCCTCTAATATATTAAATAGCACTACTTTGAAGTGTTAACCAGTGAATTCAATTGCTCATTGAAAATGACATGTAATTGGCCATCTTGCATTGGAAAGGGAGCCAAGAAACATGCCATCATGCATTATACTCCAGTCATTAAAAATGTGGACATACCCCATCAACTGCCTGTGTCGCAGGCATCCACTCCATGGGTTTCATTTGGAATTTTTTTTATTATCAGTGTTTTGCAGAAAAGTTGCCTCCTGTCTCGTCTTTCTTTCTGTAGCCATGACTGACTTTCAACACTTCCATCACCACAATTCAAGTGCTCTCACAGCAAAATACACACACTCATGTTGGCCAAGTGAGGACAGTTTGTAGTAACAAAACACTAACCCAAGATGAACTTAAGAAAAGACAATGCATTATTTTTTCCAAATTTTGTTTATTTACTAGAAAGACAAACACCAAAATAAGTCCAAATTATGCTATAAAATGCTTCAATTGGGGTAAAAACTTTTAATAATTAAAATATCTGGATATATTTAAAATTACAAAGGATACAGCTTAAGCCAATCTTATTTTTCTTAACCCAGAGATTTCTTGAGTTTATTTGCACAATAAAGGTGCTAAAAGAAGTTAGCCCTTAAGCCCTGGAAATCTTTGAAGAAGAAAAAAAAAATCAAAAACAAATTACAGTCAAATAGAATATATTTTGAGAAAGTGAGCTTTGGTAGAAGAAAACTCTATAGGACACCTGAGGTAGTAGAGACTGGAATAAAACAGCAATAGACGTTCTTTACAAATTAAAAAAAAAAAAAAAAGTACCACCAAGAGACACAGAAGACGGCACAAAACAATTTCAGTCCAGCTCCGATCCAAAAAAGGAAATAAGATTACATCACATCTCATTTCAAATAAGAAAAATAAAATACAAGAAATCAGACCAGCAAGCTGGTGGAGACGCAGGCAGATAAGAAGAGCATTCAAGAAGCTTGGAGAAATTTAACTGCAGGCATAACAAGTTGAAGTAATACTGATTAGCTTTGATGAATCTGACAGAGACCGTATATTTCCAGTATATAAAAAAGACAAGAGTGCATAAATTTAAAGCTTTTAAAAAAGACATTGAAAGTAGGATAAGAAAAATTACCCAAAGCAGGAACAAAAAATAATTTTTGTATTTATGGAAAAAGTGTGGTATAAAAATACAGATCAAGTACAATAAATTTAGCTACCAAACTTAACACATATTTACATTTTAACTCTTCAAGCAATGTCAAGCTTGTACTCCACATAAAGAAATCTAACTTTGCATTAAATACAGTATCAATTTAGTTTAAAAATGTTCTTTTTGAAATTGTCACAAAATCAACCATAATATCCCGAGTCAAATTATCTCTAGGGACTCTAAATGGAAAAAAATAGCGCTAAAATAGCTCATTTCCTTTAAAAATATATTTTTGTACGTAATTATTCACATTTTTCTGAGTTTAAGCGCTCTGTTCTCGGTTTTTCTTTTCTTGACTGATTACAACCAGAACAACAACACTTGAAGAGTTACAGATCATACAATTACAATGATTTTACAACATGCTCTAAGACTCTAAAACAATGATGAGCCAATATAAAAAAGGTTGCGCAAAATTTGAAAATTGCAATGCATACCCCCACCCCAACAGAAAAAAAAAAAAAGAGAACAACGTTTACAGCATTGTTGTTTTACAATAGAAATTCCCTAGAGGAGAATATTTAAAAAAAAAAAAACCTCAGTACATTTATCCACTTTTTGAAAAATATATGATTGAAATAATTCCCAAATCAAACGGAATTAACAATGTAGTATCACAATGTACAGAGGAACAGCACCAGAAGGACAAGGAAGCTCGATTAACCAACAGCAGTACTGTTTCAAACAAGTGAACACAACTTCACATGAGAAATCATGAAATGACAACATCCAATTTCCAATGACAATATATTTCATGAGATTCTAAAGGCTCAAACATGACACAGGAAAACCAGTAAGATACTTAAGGTGACCCTAATGCAAACCTTTGACAGATACTTTGAAACACAGGACCTCTAAACCAACACTAAAAAACTGAGTGTGTGAGTGCATGTGTGAGCGTAATACATACATGTGCGCACGCATACACACACACACACACACAAAAAAAAAAAAAAGATGTCCTGACAAATCTTTGAAATACCGGCATCATGTGTTCACATTCAGCATTATGTCTACTAGTAGAATTGCTTTCAGATATTGCCTTTCCCTGAAACAGTTAAAACATGTTTCTGATTGCTCGACCAATTTAAATGGCCCAACAGTAAAATGCACAGATCAGAGGCATCAGCACATCTGCACTAATAAATGTACTAAATGCAAAACTCCAACTGATTAAAAAAAAAAAAATACAGCCAATTCCTTCTAGACAAGACTTGAAGTGATCGATTGTTTTCATATATAAACATACAACATGCCTTCATAACAGAAGTAGGAATATAAGCAAATTACTCTACTGTTGATTGTTTTTTTTTTAAAGGTTTTTTCATTTTTTTAACTTGTGAGGTTCAGAAATAGAGGCTCTATTCTAACCTCACTGTCATGAAAACAGCAACGAAAGTGCAGACAAAATAACGGTTTACCACAGAACTGCCTTTTACAGAGTAAAATATCATGGTCAATTATAAAAAAAAAAAAAAAAAAAACAAGGGACTCATTAAAGCCGGTCAACTGGAGACCAACATCGCACTTCTAAAAAAGGCACCATTCAGAAGCAAATCTTGTAACTTTGCTGCTTTTTGCGATTAGGTACAGCAGTTTGTAGCCGTCGCGTGCCTTACAGTGACCCCATACAGCAGCATGACGTGCCTGGTCTGATGCAGAGGAGATGGGAGGCGCAGCGGCTCGCGAGGCTGAAGGAGCAGGCGTTTGGGCGGGGCCCTCAGTAGTAGTTTCCCCAAGAAGCGCGGTCTACCAGTTGAGGCGGAAGATGGGGTGTTTGAGGAGCTCACGAGATGGCGGTCGGTCCGTGGGCTGGAGCTCCAGGCAGCGAAGCGTGACGTCCCGCAGGCCTGGGGACACGTGTGCCGGGATCGAGGGCGCCGTCGTGGCACTCGCAATCTGAATAAATGGCAGAGAGGCCGACTGAATGCTTTAAAACCAAGCAACAAAAAGGGCTGCACTCAGCACATATCCCCAAAGCTTGTCTGATGAGTTCTACAGAGCTTCCTATTTAACATCAACCAGAGCCTGTTTGCTGGAACCAATAAAAAAAATATAATAAACAAGTTCTTCCAGATTCATCATGTCTGCATATAGCCCCTGGCTGTGTGACATTAAAAAGAACACCAAAAAACTACTCTTTGTTTTCAGGATTCTGTTTTGGGCAACTGACGCTCAGATTTCAGTTAAGTAGATGCCGCAGAGCCTGAAGAGGAGGGGCAGCCTGATACACTCATGACTGGCCTCCAGCTCCTCATTTTAATCTAACATCATGGGCAATATGGAGTTGACCTCTTTCATTTCTAACACAACCTCCACTCTCCTACAAAGGCTTTCTCCAAGATGTTAGAACATGGCTGGAAAAAAATCTGCTTCCAATCCAGCCAGAAAAGCACGAGTGAGGTTGAGCATTGATTTTGGGAAAATAGGCCTAGCTCAAAGTTGGCTTTCCTGTTGATCTTAGCATTTGATGAGATTGTGGCCAGAACTCTGTGTAGGCCAGCAAAGTACTTCTACATTAATGCACAGTGATGTAAAACCATTAGCTATAAACTCATCCCCACTCAGAACGTGGAAAGGGCTTCCCCACCCTCAGTGCTCAAAGCACAAAATCATCTAGCGTGTCATTGCAGGCCAGAGCGTCAAGATTGCCCCTCAGTCAAAGAGGCATTGCCAAACGATGAAAAACAGCCCCAAACCAAACGGGTGTCCGCATATTTTCAGCCATGCGGTGTCGCTGTAAGTGTATCACAGTAATGGGAAATATTACCCCTTACTGTCCCCAGTGGCTAGTGTTTTGCACAGCTTACCTTGAAAATGAGTGCCAGGTGGTTTGAGTGTTTCTCTGCATTCCAGGGTGGCTTGGCACAGGACATCTCAATGATGGCACAGCCCACACTCCACACATCACAGCTCCGGCCATACTGCTGCCCCCTCAACACCTGAGACAAACAACCCAATCAGAGCCATGGCATGGACTCCTGAGAACAATTCTTCACTCCACTAAAACAAAACATTTTAATAACATGTCTGCTGTGAAGTGGCAAAGTTAGAACACTGACTAAGCCTTCCTAGAACTTTGTAACAATATTCTGTAAGCTGGATGGAGTATATAAAACAAGTTGGTCAAAGACAAGAGGACAGATACAACATGCAGCTCATATCCTTTTGGTTAAGACTTGATCCAAGATGCCGATTCTCTTTGTAAGGTAGGGACGTTAACTTTGACCTTCTGTCCAGGTAAAACTCCCAAAAACTGAGGTCTCTACATCTACACATCTGCTCCCATTGGCTACAAAAACCCCCGAATCTGATTGGCTAAAATTTTTTTCATGTCAGCAAAAACCTCATGAACTGCAGTTGCACTGAAACTTAGAGAAAAATCAGAGTAACAACTATCCCAGCAAAAAAGGCAAAGTGGGTGCATGGAAAAAAGATAATTATGGGGTTTTTTCAGTATAGTATCATTGGCAGAAAAAAAAAATGTATTGTATCCCTCAGGTAACAAGTTCAATTAAAAATACTAAAAACAAGAAAAAACACTCTTCCCGGAGGCAATGTGATGTTATTACGCCAAAGTTATCCGGCACTAAAGACAATACTCAAAGGCGTACATATACGTGCTCAGATACATGGGTCATTCCATATAAAATTAACCAATTCTGCAAAAAGTTCCAACCTGACCCTGCCCAAAATCAACTGATTTTCTTTGTACAATAACCTTAGTATATTTAATGAAGCCATGCAGAATTTCACCGTCATGCTATGACAATCCTCTGAGTTACAGGCCGTCATAGTACGTAGGGGTGGGTCGACATTTAGCGCATTTTAATTCATTTTATTTTTTCTAGCATTTTTGAGCCCACATAACTTTTAGTACAGGAGATAACCATATGAAATTTTCAGAGATTAAAAGCAAATTTGAGCACAGTTAAACTGCAGCCTAAATAGTTTTACATCCACTCCAGGTGTCACAATCTAAAGCAACCATCTCACTTTTGTTTAGTACGACTTCATCTTTAATCAACTTTGAGCAACAATATCGCGAGATGTATTCTAGTTTCAAT
The DNA here is from genome assembly GCA_029692085.1 of Gymnothorax javanicus. Lineage (NCBI taxonomy): Eukaryota > Metazoa > Chordata > Actinopteri > Anguilliformes > Muraenidae > Gymnothorax > Gymnothorax javanicus. The sequence goes on from CM056194.1 coordinate 141,976,180, forward strand.
AGCAAAACTGCACCAATTTAATTTCTGTGGCAGATTAATACAAGTAAGCATTGGTACTTTTTATGTGTAATCCTTTTCTGATAATTTGCCAGGGAAAAGTTTAAATACTGCATTTTGGGTACATTTTCAAGGGTCATATCACCATGTGGGATAGGTGGTTGGTAAAAGCACATAATGGCATGTGAAAGGTCTCAGTGATACCTATCTTTTGATACCAGACTCATCCTCTAGCAACCTCTACTCCTTCTGTGCCAAAATAATTTTCCAATATAGTCATATTTTAACACTTAGAGATGTAGCTATGGCTGTGAAATGAGGGCTATTAAAAAAATATTTGCACTTAATTCACAATTTTTAACGTACTGCTATTTTTTTAACACAACTGTACAAAACAAATCAGTAGATTCCGAGGGTGTCAGGAGGGAGGCACTGATTGATGTTTCATAGAACGACTAATACCGTATGTATGTACTGCCGGTTTTAAACGTGACCACTCCAGTTAATGAAGGAAACAGAAGACTGGAGTCGATCTCAGCTCAAGTAACAGAATCGGGCTGTAAACCTTCCCACCCCCCAACCCCTCTTCGAGGTGAGCCCCTTCCAAAATGAACCGCAGAACAGTGCACCCTTGCTCAAGTCCCTCCTAATTAAACGTGGTCCCCACTACAAAGACAACAAGGCATTAAGAGACCAACTATTGTGCAGGACTGAAAAGGATTACGACTTTCTTTCATTTGGGGTTACTGAGAAATCCAAATCCACTTTGCCCACTCCTCCAAGAGGCCCGTGACGCTGACCGCCTCGTATAAAGGTCCCTGGATCCCCCCCCAAGCTTTGTCCAAGGCCATTGACATTTAAATGACCGCAGATGCAGGGTTTAGCTTCTCAGCCCATCCAGCAGGCAGCGATGCATGAGGGGTAATGGCTGGACAGTTTGGACGAGAGGGAAGGTTCCCTCAGTGGTTAGCCTGGAGTGCTCCAGTGACCATATCCCTCAGGCAGAATTTAATAACAACATCCTTCATAGAGCACCACAGGTATCTGCCCTATCATGAGTTCGCAACTGATAACCAGTAGAGAGTGCTACACAGATAAAAGAACGCTCAGGTAAGATGCTGAGATCTTACCAATACTTTCTTAAGAGTAGATTTTATGGAATGCATTTTGAAAATTCCAAACCAATTTTTAAGAAATCTATTGCTTTCAATAAACATAACTGATCATGACCTCAGTATTTGAATTCAAATATAAAGAAGAAACTGGAGAACTCAAATCACCAGCATAAATTTATTAAGGTGCCAAGACTGACGTTTTCGACGCACTTTCTGCGAGCACCGACCTCCACTGACAGAGGGGCTGAAGCGCAAGGGGTTCCTTCATTTTATGATCACTCAGTATTTGAATGTTCAGTTAATAAAAACATAATTATTCAAAAGAAATCTTGCACCTCGAAGGGTTGAAGGTTAAAACGCAGCAGGGCTTTACAGTCCGACAAATCTCCAGCAATAAAAATAACAAAACCTTGTATGCTGTGAAGACGTTCATAAATAAAATCTTGCAGACTGCAATCCTTCGTTTTGAAAAAGCCAGACAAGTGATTTATAGCTCCCTGCCGGTGGTCCAGGCGAGTGACTTCACAGCTCCTGAGCAGCAGCTTTAGGCAAGTGACTCGGACTAGTGCATATATGCAGCCCAAAGCTTTTAGGCAATTTTTAATCTCTCTTGGTAGCCTTGCCCAAGTAATGAGTGCTTAGCTTTCACTGTCCTACACACTTCACATATAACCTCCTTCTGTTCTTGAATTTTCCTACTTTCTGGTCATCATGTCTAGGGAAGTCAGCCACATGATGTTCTCCCATGTCATCTCGCATGTTTTAATTTAATTTGATCAGTTTATGACATTTGGCAGGAAAACTGTATGCACGCCAAGTTTATTTCCTTTCTTGTGCTAGCTTACTTCCTCCGTCATTTCCATGAATTTTTCGGCTTCTCAGCCATAAATGTTGTCAGATGTTAAGATGTTTGTTATTGATTACTTAGCTAGACTAGAAAACGAGCGTCGATACAAATTGTAGTTTTGATTCGTATGAGCGATCTTTACGAGGGCAAACTTAAACTGACTGGAAAAATAGGTCCATTGCAAGTGAACCTGAACTGGAAATGAAACTCTCAATTTCAAAGGAATAGAAAGTTAACTTTTTTGTAGCAGATAAACCATAGTTAACCATTTGAGAGAGGTTTTCAATTCAGCTGGGGAACAGCGCTGTCATTTTATGTTTATTTTTGTGTCCAATAAAAATGCTGATATGTGCAATCTTCTCCAAAGTGTTCTGAAGACTCTGATAACTGGATGATTAAAGAAGTAAACCAAACTAAACAGAGTATTTATTTTTTGTAAATATAGAGTTGTGGCAAACAACAACTTTATTCATTTGCACATTACACTATGAATGATTAACTGCAGGGGCTCATTAATCAAATATAGGCATGTTGAAAATAGATTCATAAATTCGTGCCACATAGTTGATCTAAAATGTGTCACAAAAATGAGGCCACAGATGTATTAACAGAGCATGAAAGTTAACCAATGTCCTATACTCTACTGCTTTCTAGTGGAATGGAACATCTTACTATTCCCCTTTGGACATGACAATACCACGTTTCACCAAACTAATAATGTCAGATGCACAACAGATTCTGATCAGTCAGAGTGAAGGTGACAGGCTGCGCTCATCCAATGATCACGGTTAGCCAACCAAATCACTACAGGAATGACCTTCACGTGGCCACAGGGGGATTTGAAGTGTTAAGTTTGTTTACCTTGCACAAATGGTTGGCCATGCGCGAGGTTCTGTAAACAGGAGGTGTGCTATTTTCACTCAGACTTTAAGAGGCAATTGGCCTCAGTTATGTCAGGCATGTGGTCTACAGCTCCTTCCCTCGGCTGTTTAGGTGCATTATGGCACGTGAGAGCAGCCACTAGCCTCAAAATCTAAGGACCGAGACTGCATGTTCTGTGATTCAGAGTCAACATGTACAGCTGACCCTGTGAACAGTTGCAGGCTTGTGTGGAGCAATGTATAATTTGTAAGCAGAAATTGTGTTTAAGCATTATTCATCTTTACAGGGTCTCTACCTCAGGGGCCATGAAGGCAATAGTGCCGAGGAGCTGGCCCTGGAATTCACCCGCGCCTGTGCCCTTGGAGGCCAGTCTGGCAGCTGCTCCAAAATCTGCAATCCTCAGCCTCTGGCCGGTGCTGTCAATCAACAGGTTGGCTCCTGTAGGAAAGAGGCGGGGCATAAAACAAGAGGCAAGACAAAGAGGATTAGTGGGTTAGCGGGGTCACAGGGGGATGAGAAAGCATTCCTAATAACACTGCCCTCGTGCTCATCTACAGCTTCTACTTCTGTGCTCATAAAGCGTAATTCTGACATGCTACGAATTCAGCGCATCAAATAAACGAGAAATGGATTCCCAGGCTGCACTACGGCATGTCTGAATGAGGCCATACCTTTGATGTCTCTGTGGATGATCTGGTTCTCGTGCAGGTAGGCCAGGCCGCGCAGCAGCTGCTCGGTGTAGTTGATGATCACAGCCTCCTTGAAGGCCCCATACTTGTTGAGCAGGTGAGACACTGAGCCGCCTGAGGGCAGCAATATGGGAGGGGGGTGGATGGGCGGTACAGGGTTTTATTTGAATAAAGTATGCAGTACATGTTCAGACCCTACACACAACAATAAAATAATGATATTAATGTCAATCCAAACATGTACTGTTGCCTTGTATCTACACTAAAATCATATTTTTATTATTTGGACAAATAGTACAAAATAGTCCCAATAGGGAACTTCATGTTTGGCTTGTGTAGATTTGCCAGTGGGTTAGAAAGATGTTATTCGTCATGTAAGCAATAACTTGGAACTGGAAAGTATCTTCATATTCAAGAGGAAAAATGTTAATTCTCTGATAGGGTGAACACTTGTTGAGACGGGCATATTTTTGAGGCTACAGACTGGTTTTGAGATGGTGTCACACCTGCCATCCACTCCACAAACAGGTTGTAGTTGTTCTTCTGGCAGGTGGCCCCCAGCATGCGGATGATGTTGGGGTGGTTCAGGTGACCCATCATGCGGATCTCCTCGCGCAGAGCCTCCACCACCTCCTCCTGCTCCGAGGAGGTGTTCCTCACATAGGTCACCTGCAGGAGAGAGGTAAGGAGGCAGAGATTCACGTGAGAGGGGTCAGACCTGCAGGACAACTGCAGACCTACGGGTGAAGAAATGTCAAAGGTAACAAACCGACCATTATCCAAAAACCGAAAAAAAAAACTAGTCATTCATATGTCGAGACATATTGTATACTACTGACGTTCCTAGTCTAGTTTCTTTCTCCTCATTAAAAAGGCCGAAAATGGACAACTTCAGTTTTTCAGTATGACCACCCTGCCACACCCACTTCTTTGGGACTGCAGGGGTTCATTTGCTGAAGGTGCTGCATACCAGTTTTTGTAACATCTGCTCAATATCCGTGACCGCTAGAGGTTACAGGTCGAATTGTTTACGGACAACAGACAAAAACGACAACAAATAACGGCGTTTACACCATCTCAATAACTGAGCTGGTCAACGACGAATGAGTACAGGAAAGCAAGGACAAAATAAGAGAAAAGTAGTGAAAATATAAGAAAATGAGCTGGCTGTGTTTGCCGTTTGAGATGGTTTGAGCAGCTACTGGCTCCTCACCTGCTTGACGGCCATCAAGGTCCCGGTGCCCACGTCCTGTGCCTGGTAGCAGGAGGAGAAGGCCCCCAGGCCGATCTGCTGGCCCTTCAGCCACTCCACCCCCTCCCTGTAGGGCTGCTTCGCTTTGGTGTGACCAGGCAGGGTCTCTGGGGTCTGCAGAAAAACGGCACGTCATTCCAAACCCATCAAGAGTTTCACTCCCACCACTACCTAGGGCTCTACAGGACTCCAGCATTTGAAAATTTGCACCTACAAACAGTAATGGTGATAAATAAATGCCACAGCACTAGTGCTTGTGTTCCATTCCCTTATTGGGCATGATTGTATAGGGGGAGCGCTGGACGGGTACTCAGTGAGAAGGTGTTCCACTGCTTTCCTGTGGCAAAACATAAGTTGAACCCGAAAATGAGTTTTCAGAATTCATACATGTGTGTGTGCGCGTGTGCGTATGCGTGTTTGTGTGTACAGAGTACACTTTTGGTTAAAATAACTTAAATTTAACATAGAAAATGGGACATTTTGACCTGCATGAGAGTACACGCTGCTTCAAGCCAACGTTCCTCTTCATTGATGTCACCTACAAGACAGGAGGTCCACTTACATCTGCCTGGATGATGATGACGTCCTCGCCCTTGTCCACCTGGAGCTGGGGGATGGTGGGCAGGGCGTCCTGCGACTCGGACATGGCCATGACGATGGCTAGGGCCTCCTCCTCCTCGGCCTCCATCTTCTCCTTGCACTGCTGGTTGTGGGCGACGTCGTCAGTGTAGGCGGGGTCCCCCGGCCCGGGGCGCTCGGGCGACAGCACCGCCACCTCCGACTTGAAGGTGACGGTGCTGTCTCCGGCCGGCTCGGCTCCCTCCAGCAGGTCCTCCATGCTGGAGTTGAGCTCGGCCGAGGCGTCCAGGCCGCGGAACTTGTCCTCCACAGGGGTGAAGACCGTGTCCTCGCTGGGGATAAGGGCGCCGCCAGTGGGCCGACCCCCGCAGGCCCCGTCCTGCAGCTCCAGCCTGAGGCCCCCCCGCCCCGCGCCCCTGTCCAGCCCCTCTGGCCCAGAGGAGCGGGAAGGTTTTGGTCTGTGGATCTGGCTGGAGGGGAGGGGGTGGGCCTGGGTGAAGGCGGGGGACAGTTTTTCAGCGTCTCTGCCTGGGGAGGGGCCCGTTAGTTTGGAAGGGGGGAGCTTACGCTGGGCCCCGGGAGAACAGGCCGCTGGCTTGCCGGAGCAGAACCCAGAAGATCGGCCTTTAGCGGCGTCTAGCCCCGGAAACGCCGGCGGGTGTGCGGCAGAAGGGGAGGAGGGAACAGCGGGGGTGTGAGCGGAGGAAGGAGAGCCAGGACATTGGTTCAGGGGCCTGCTGCGGGTCTGCGGGGTGTGTTTCGGGGGTTCTGCTTGGGGCCCCAGGGCCATGGCTGCCAGCCGCTCCGTAGCGTCCTCTGGGCTGCAGCTGCGCTTGGGCCGGCCGGCACCGCGGGGCAAGGTCTTGGCGGGTGCCAGCTGCATGGTGGGGGTGGGCGTGTTGTTCTCGGTGGCGTTGGGCGAGTTGTGCGGGACAACGGGCTCTGGGAAGTCCTGCTGCGGCCCCTCGCCCGCGGCGCCCACGTCCTCCAGGATGTCCATCTCCTCGGCGATGGCCAGCAGGCGGCGCCGCATGCGTGCGTAGTGAGTGGAGCTGGTGCCGCTTAGCATGTCCAGCAGCTTCACGAAGACGTGCGGCACCCTGGCCACCATGCGTGCGGCGCTGAGGAAAACTCTGCGAGACAGCTTCCCCACCATGGAGTGGGAGTTATCAATGGACTGCAGAGCAAAACTCAGCAGGGGCAGCAGCTTCTGATACCTGCAAATCAGCGATGAGAAGTCCAAGTCAGAAAATCGACTAGCAGCCTTATGTTTTTACACCCATAACCTCGTGAGCCAGCATATTTCTCTCATTAGCTCTTGCCCCTGGCTCAAGATAAGGGGCTGGAACAAAATGCTTCAATGGATTTTTGGAATTTGACAAAGGATTTTCCACCTGCGTACAGCCCACCCTTCAGTAAGAATATGATACACTCATAGGAAGATGATGAACTCAGAGTGAGCTCTGGAAAAAAAGAGAAACTGTCCACTCTGACGTTAAACAGAAACACATGTTACGCCGCGGTCCATTACAGCCATTTGGCCAGTAATATCAATGGCCTTGATTAGATAACTCAGCACCCAAAAGACAGAATAATCTTCAAGATCACCTTAATCTGCTCATGACAGTACAGTTCCCTTTAACTAATTCATCTCTAAACCTGCAACCGGCAGTACACCTGCTTTTCGTTCAATCAATTGGCTACATTATGCTCAACTCTGACTCATCACCCCGAATAAGTAGTTTTAGACGCGATGACAATGTAAAAATAAATCGATTAAACCATGAATACATGTGCCCGTGGAGCCTGGCCTACCTCTCGACCAGAGTTTGTGATTGGTGCATGTCCCCGCTAGAGACGATATGGGGGTAGAACTCGGCGGGAAACTCCAGCAGGAGGCGGTCGATCAGGCACAGGCGTCCCAGCAGGGCTTGCCAGTTATTGGCCTCCGTCTGGGGTCCCAGAATGCAGTTCAGGACATAGTCCACTCCACCGATACCAATTGAGCCTGCGAGACAGAGGGTGAGAGGGTGAAGAAGCCAGCAGCAAGATGTAGGTGTTAATAATGAGGGGACAAAAGACAGGGTAAGAAGGGAAAGAGGGTATAACTGGACGGCTGAAAGAGGAGTGGTGGGGGGTGGAAGTCAGCCGCCTGTCTGATTTTGCACCACGAAATATTGTGAGACAGCATTTGACAGCAGCACCATGCACAGTGGAGGGTTTATGGCAACAGAATCACAATGCGCATGGCGGGAAAGGGCTGTGCTGGAACTGCAGTGAGCGTGAGGGACTTAACGAGGTCAGGCCCGGCTCAGGGGCGCAGCGTACCTGCTTTAAGGATCTCCCGGCCTACAGCCAGCTCCCCCACCTGCCCCTTACACAGTTCCAACAGGGTGGACACGGACAGCTGGCTGGTGCGGCTATGAAAACACACACAGACCATCACTCAGACTCTCTCTGTCCATCTACCATCTGACACACTCAAAATACTATATAATCAACAACATAACATTTGAAGATACAGCACAGGGGCTTTACAGTCAAATTTAGGCTCTAAAACAAATGCCTCCTTCCCTCCAAATTATCCACAAAGCTGCGCGCAGTGTTTACCACTATTCATATGAAAAATGATTGAAACCCAATTTCCCTCATTGGACCAGAAAGCTGTTCCAACTGCATTAATCAATAATCAGTAAAAGTTGATTAAAATCAAAAATGTCTGTGTGACAATTTACGGAAAAATTGATGCTGTCTTGGCACATTTCAAGAAGGTACATTTCATCATGTGAGCACAGCTCACCACTAGATGGCAGTATCCACAAACAGTCTGACACCGAACTCTTAGGCTCCTAACTATAGAAGCAGGCTAATGGAGGAGACGCAGGCAGCTAATGAAAGGTAGTTTTAGTGACTGACCTGTTGGCATCTGCACACTTGACCAGTATGGTCTCCACCACGGGCCGGAGCAGCTGCTGCAGTCGCGTCCTCTCAGGCGCAGTGTGGCAGGGGGTGTACACCAGCATGGCCCGCAGTGTTTTCTGTGACAGAGATACCAGCAGCCCACTTCAGAGAGGACAACTACAGCCACAGCATTACACCACACTCACAAAAAGTACTGCCGTCACTTCATACCAGAGGTCCGGGTCTTACACGTCAAAGCTACAACGATTCCCCACACAGGTTGTCAAAGACGGCGGAGCAAAGACGAGCCCGGCACGAAATAATCTCCAGACTCCACGCGAGTAAGGGCTGTAGCCCACGCACTTACACGTCAACGAAAAACAGTCAATCAAAGCCCTACACCAGAAACTCTCACGACAAGACAGCAGGTCGCCCTGACAGCCGCAGTAGCTGCACGTCTGCACCCTGCCGCGAGCGAGGCGTACTCCGACCCCAAATCAAAGTCCCGGCAGGGAAGGGAAGGGCGGGGAGGCAGGGACGGCCAAATGCAGCACGTCTCTTGCCACCCACAGCACACCAGGTTGTAGAGAGTTCTACTGAGAGGCTCTGTTTCTGACACTGGCTCTATGGATTTGGGCCGCTCCAGGAAACATCAGACATGGCCTACAGCTCGACAGGAAAAATGAACGACTAATGGTCAAACATAGCCATTGGATCCATAAATGATTAACTAGCAATGATTGTTTTTCTCTTATGAACCACTTGCAGATGCGGCAGAGGGAGCGTATTACACGCCTTACTTAAAAACTTCAAAATATTGGTTGACCTCAAGTAGTTCCACGCAGCTGTGTCAAGTATCTTCCAAGTAGACAAAATTATTATTACAGACTTCGAGCCTGAGAGCATAGGAATTACATGTAACAGTCAAATATAACACATTAACATACAGTATAACAGTTAAAAATAAATCTGCCATGTAATGTTTAGAGTGTAACAGGCTGTTGGTGTGTCAGCACGTTCCTCACAGCCTTCAGACAGAACAGCTCCTCTGAGCACTCAGGGTCCCTCCCTCCATGGCTGACCAGGGTATTTTTAGTCCAAAGCAAGAACCCCCCCGCCCCCCCAGCCAACCCCCCCACCCCCTTTTGTCTTTGTAGAGCAGTGCAGCCGCAGTAAACCCTGCCTGCACTAAATATTCCGGAAAACCCCGCGAGGACAGAACTTTCTTGTTTTTGCAAAACGCTGCTCTCCGAAGCATGGCGCCGAGGGAGGGGGGTGGTGGGTGGGCTCTCGCAGAAATCCAAATTTAAAACCCATCGAGTGCCTTTGTTCAATTTAAAAGGAATAAATACGCTACAAAGGGGGGCATTTAAATGTAAAGCTTTCAGAGAAGATCACAGCTGCATTAGAAGTCCTCCCAGGCAGAAGCGATTTTTGATACAAACTTATGAAGTTGCCGCAGAACTGAACTTGAGCTCGGCTCTGCCAGCTTTGCCGTAGCAGCTCCGCTAACGAGCGTGGCTGAGAAGGTACACGGCAAAAGGCGGAGTGGGTTATATTGTGGTTACCAAATGCCAAAATCTTCATCTTTAGGTCACGCGCAGCCAAACACGCAGTTTTCACCTCTGGTGCTTCCATCAAAGTAAACATTCTGTGCAACCTGATCAACATTCCAATAAAGATACTGCACGTGCATACTGAAGCAAAACTAGCAATGTAACTCATGCGCGAGCAATTTTGTTTTTTTTAACATGAAAATCAATGTTTTTACGTCATAAAAAACCTCAAGCTTAATACCAGAAAAAGCTTTATAGCTTGTACAGTTTTGTAATGCTAAGTCAATTTCCAATTTCATTGCTTATAACACCATCAGCGGCAAAGTATTTACTGTGAAAATAATTAAGAAAGCTACAGCAATTCTTAAACATTCATAATCACAAAATACAAATTTGAAAATGCCAAAAGGAAGGCACAGAAAGGAAGGCAAATGAACAGCACAAGTTTGAAAGTAAGGTCTTGTTAAACTGTAAATATTCACTCAGCAGTTAAGTGTTTTGATTGGTGGGAATTTCGTTGACCGGCGCTGCTGATTTGACACACATCGGGAGAGGGCTCACCAGTGCAGCTACGTAGACCTTGTAGACGGGGTCAGCACAGACCATGGAGAGGACGCTACAGCAGGACTCCACCACCACGTCTCCTGACGCCTCGCGGCCCGCCGCTGCCCCCAGCCCCGCCCCTAGGCACGAACGCTCCCCATTCGCCAGCAGCAGAGCGCCGCTGACGTCATGTGAGAGCCGGCGCAGGGCCATCTCGCGGATGTTCCAGTTCCTGGAGAACAGGCACCCCACCAGCTCCAGCCCAAACACCTGTGCAAACACGCATGTCGCGCACACACACACACACACACACACACACACACACAGGGAGAGAACTATTAATGCGCACATACACCCCAACACAGGAGGAACAGGGCTTTTAATATCACAGCTTACACCTGAGGTTCCCAGCTCTGTTCCCAGAAAGCTACCATCAAGCAGGTTTTCACACACTGATTTGACACACTGGATTGTCAAATTAACAGCTCAACAAACTCTCCAGCTGTCATACATGGTGTGCTCTGTTCGAGCAGGAATGAAAAAAAACACAAAAATCTGGATTTCTGGGACTGGGATCCACAGGCTTACAAACACACACACACACACACACACACACACAAACACTCAGCTGGTGTCAGTTGCCGTAAGAAAGCCTCACCTTGATCCAGGGCTCAGCCAGCTCTCTGTAGGTCTGGGGGATCTGCTGGACCCCGTAATGAGGGAGGATGAGGTCCCCCTCCTGGGACTGCCTCTGTCCCTCGCTCTGAGAGGACGCCTGACTGGCGGAGCGGCCGCCCGCACCATCCAATGGGCTCGCTGGTTCATGGCTGCGCACACAAACAAACAATTACACTCCAGTCAGTCACCTACACAGCGCCTACCACTACACTCTGTCAGCTGCAAGTGAGCAATAATATGGACCACATTTCTCCCACATCATGTTATGTGAGTGCATTCGCACAACAGCCATGATCAACATTTTACTCATGTTTGAAGTCAGAAAACTCAGTGAAAAGCTGATCCTATCCAGAATCTTCTGCAGATAGACATCAATTGCTCGCTCGAATGACACCAGAAAAAATTAACCATTAAAACGGCAATTATTTGATCCTGCAAATCAGTGATTGTACATTTGGCGAAACAATGCCCTTTTTAAATGAACCATACTTTAAAGCTTGGCATGCAATTCAGAAAGCATAGAGCAACTTTTAAGGGTTCAGGGCCAACTTACACAATAATTATGCAGGTATCCCACAAAATACCCAAGAAAAGGAAGATTAAATTGCTGACGGGACTAAACCTCGAGGCAGTGGAGGAAGTTGCATCCGAGAGGGGAAAAAACTGGCAACAAAAGCCAGATTACCTCCCGTCACACCTCAGTAAAAAGCATGAACTTAAAACAAACGCAGGAGCCTGGCTGTCTGACACACCTAATCACATGGAGGAGATCCAGGCTGCATGAACTTGAGACTGCTCAGAGTAGCGCCAGGCACGGCCTTGCAGGTGCACTGTGGGATAGCAGTAACCTGCCCTGCTGGTAAATTGCGAGGCACCAGTATGGCAGAATCCAAACACCCGCACAAAGGACCACTGGCCACAGTAATAACAGACTTCAGTATTACGTACTGTGCCAATGCCTGAACTGCTCCATGTCTATACCTGAAGCCTTCGAGAGTGCAGGGCTTGGAGCGTAAAGGTGCAAACGGGGCCAGCCTTCAGACCTCACTCTTTGCCGTGGGTTCAGTCCCCACGTTAGAAAATGAATAAGTGCCTGCAAATAAGCCTACATTTAGGCGAATAATTTGTGCATCAAATAATTGTTTTGGGGATAGCTCATTTGGTTAGTTTCTTGCCACTCTTCAATTTATCCTTCCCCTTTTTTGGAACTCCGACAGTGGGGCGCTTAAATGCAAGCGGAGGCCGAGAAGCCGCCACTGAGCATTTCTGTGGAGACGTTCTGAGAGCCCACACTTTCTAGCAGGCAGCCTTTCACAAAGATGACGTCATTACCTGTAGAAGTCATGTGACTTCCACTTGGCTCTGCAGAGCGGGCAGATTAATGTCTCCTGGTTCCTCCTGCACTCTTCAGCCCCTGAAACGGCAACAAAAAAGAATAAGAGAGAAGGAAAAATTGATTTCGACTGCCTGTCAAATAAGATACAGCACGAAATAACATTCCTGCTCCAATTAGGGTGCGCTTCAAGAGGGCAGGAATTACAAACGAACAATCTCCGTCCGCTGTCCATCATTCCTAACGTCCACTGCATTCTCCTGTGTTACAGTGCGGAATTAAATTGGAGGACATACAGGAGCGAGATCAATTCAACTGTGAAATCTTTGTGGGTTAATGCTGTAACGTACAGGATCAGAGGTGACCCTGCCTGAAGCTGCCTTCCAGCTCCACAAAGAAATATTCCCATTATAAATCATGTTTCAAGCACTTATTGGTTCTATTCTTTTTGCTTTTGCCCTAAACAAAAATTGTCAAATGGTATACTCAAATATTTTATTCTGACCTCGGATGGACACAGTTTCAACATTTTACCACTTCAATATACAGCAATAGGTGTTCTTTTGAAATCAACAAAAAAGGGGAAAAATTAAGACTGGAGAGGTACAAAGCAACGCCAGTTCACTGAAACGCTTGATAAATGGACATTGTGGCTTGCGGCTGGCTCCATGAAACTAAACTCCACTGCAAGCCGCGAAGAGCAACTGAAAGCTGTTAAACAGAAAGCTAAGCTACACGGCAGAAGCCACTGGTGTTATTCACAGAAGAAAAGAAAACACTCTAAATTAGAGAAAATCGACAAGTGAGCAGACTGGCTTGTTGTCTTTGGTTACACTGTACTGTTTGTGTGTTGTAAAATATGCTAAAAACAGCCACTGCTCAAGAAATATCATCTCTGCTTCCAAACACCCTTGACAGGAAGTCAGTTGTGGACCATTTAAATCTCTAAAGTAGTGTGTCTTCACAGCATAATTTCTTCCTGCAGTTTACACTATGCTGAATGATTTGCCATGATGAGGGGTGACAAATGCATGTGGCATTGCTGCACACCAGAACTGCAGTTGTTTTAATTGACTTCCTGATGTACGCATGCCAGTATTAACCATAGTAGCACAGTCCATGGGGCCTCCAACGGCCTTTCGCCATCTAAAGAGAAGCTGCTATATTTGTCATGAAGCAATGCATGATTTGATCATCTTAAAATATTTTCTAAGTAAATGGATCGCTCCTTTTATTGAAGTACAAAGAGAATTTTCATACTTGCAGTGTAAATGCTTGCAATGATTTACATGCTTTCAGTGTAAATGCTTGCAGATCTGCAGCCCAGACCAATGTGGATTCCAGTCAACTTTGCGCAGTAAGTGTGCTATGCTAAACCTAGATTTTGTTTAAGTAAGGCAGTGGTATTCAGCGTTGTTCCAGAGGGCCCACTGTGTACGCTGGTTTGTGTTCCAACCACAATTGTAATCCCAGGATTTTAGCAAGCTGTCAATTTGTCCTAAGTGCATTTAATATTTAGAGCAGTTATTGACCTCTCAACCCACATTTTTACAGAAATATCTATGTACGCCATCAAGAATAGAAATATACCATACCTACATGGCCTTGAAAAAACAGCATAAAATGAGAAAACAATGTCACCAATCAAAATTAAAAAGCAGTAGGCTCCTAATTGGCACATTATGAGAAATTTATTTGACAATCAAATGATAGAGTCAAAACAGTTTTGTGCCATGTTAATCTAACTATGTTCACAAAGTTTTTTGAAAAAACTAATTTGGGGTTTACCGATTTTCTCAGTGTCTCATTTGATCTGTTTAAAATGTTATATTAATTGAAATTACTTGCAATATAGAAACAAACACACCATCTTCAATGGTATTTTATTCTTTATAGCATGTATGGATGCTTCTATATAAATTTGGCTAAAGAGACTAACTAACTGCCCTAAATATGAAATGCACCTAATCAAGACATATTAACAGCTTGTTAAAATCCTGCAAATACAGTTGTGGTTGGAAAAAAACCAGCATACACAGTGGGCCCCCAGGAATGACTTTGAATACCTCTGAAGTAAGGCATAAAGTAAACTGTGGATAGGCTACAGGTATGGCCACGTTGTGGGTGGAGCTTGTGGGTGCTACAAAGTGAGTGGGGCCTGAAAACAGAGTGGGCAGGGCTTAAGCACAGTGAAGGAGGTGATTGGACAGAGTGGTGGCAGCACTCACAGATGGACATGCAGTGGTGGTGCAGCTTGTTCCTGCAGCCGTCCTCACACACCGTCAGACTCTCCTCATCCAGCATGTCCAGCAGGCATATCGGACACATCTGCTCCTCCTCATCCTTCAGACTGCAGACCGGAGAGAGAGAGGTAGAGGGAGGGAGGGAGGGAGAGGATAGATGAGAGAGAGAGAGAGAGAGAGAGAGAGAGAGAGAGAGAGAGAGAGAGAGAGAGAGAGAGAAAATGGGACAGAGTGATAGAGACTGTAAGCATGTTGTCAGACAGCCCTCAGCAGATGTTTTCACCAGTCCTCAACACCTCAATCAGACACCGCAGAGCTAAAAAAAAATGCTGCACTTGACAGGCTCACAATAACAAGATCTGAATGAGGTCACATCCTGCCACACTTCAAGTTGCGAGAGGTTTTCAGAAAATGCTAAAGAGCAAAGCACCGTGAGCATCTGTGCATTTCTGCACTGAACGAGGCACTTCCCCTTTAGCCCACAACACCAATGCATTATACTGCAGTTCATGGCCTTTGCCATTGGTGTGACACACTGAGTGCTCAATGTCATAACTGACCCCAAACACACACTGCTCTCCACAGTCAGCTCTGCGTGGGAGGCGTACCTGTTCTCATTGCCGGACGAAGAGGTGCTGGATGTGCATGATGTGTGTGAGTGGGACATGCGGGAGACAAACTTCTGAATGGTGTTGCGCGAGGGAGCCTTAATCCGTGAGCTGCGCCGATTGTGATATTTCTGAAACAAGCTCTCCACCTGCAACAGCAACAAAACAAGTGTCATCTGACCATCCTTTACATCGAATTAATCCCAGACAAGTCTGCATTTCATTACAAAATCAAAGAGTATAAAGATATATCCCTAATAATTTGATCCTAATCTACTCAGATTAAACAGTTGTTTTTTATGGGGAAGGACTCTGGCATACTGCTGAATATTTGTTGTGATTGATAAACTGCCTTAGAAATTGTAGATTAGAGTCAATACATTTCTAGTAACCATGCCCCTTAAAACAGTGAGTTTTTCAGATCTAGTTTAAACTGATAATACATCCCTTTCATTCACAAGAAACCAGCCCTGGGACACAGTGCTGTACAATAAAATTGTCAGCACCCTCCATTTAAAATATTCCCCTACTACAGAAAGGCTCAATGAATTAGGTCACAAAGCCACCAGTCCTGTCCCATTCTTTTTGTAGTGGTAGAATTCTCTTTGGGTGGTAGAATTCTGCAATACTGGGGCACAGGGTGATTATGAGGAGGGGATTTTAGTTAAACAAGTGCAGAGAGATTATGCTGGCCTAACTGCATAATTATTTTGAGGTTTTTTGGGCCAGATGGAGAGTGAGTGATTACAAAGGCACCAGGGGCAAGGTCAGAAAAGGATTTTGGGTATAACAGAAGTGTGGTTTGATGGGAGGTTGAGACAGGTAAGACAGTGACATGACAAGGTGTGGAAACGTCACCTCAAAGTTTTTGAGGGTCTTCCTCCAGAGCAGGGGGTCGGAGGGCTCCAGCTGGAAGACTCTGAGCATGACGAACAGGACGTGGATGCAGAAGGTCCCTCGGCCGCAGCTGCAGGTCTGAAGTTAGAGAGAGGACATGCGTGCTTAAACACGAGCACAGCAGGCCCTGACGCGCAGCACTATCCTACTCACAGCGCAAAACCTCCATCATGATTTATTTAGTACTACAAACAATATAAAGATCTACACAAGCGACAACTATATGGTTAACAACTGCAACAAGTACACAAAACCTAAGAATTAAACATCTACATCTATATGCTAGCTACCTGCACCTACATTGTAGTTGGCAACTACACAGTCTATGGCTAAATACAATCTAAAACTGTATCCCCCAACTATGCACAAGTCTCCAAACCAAAGGTTTAAAAGACTGGTAAAACAGAATCAGTACCTTAAAAATAACAAATCTGCAAACTTCCATGACAAGAATTACACTCTCGCAAAGATGGAGGAAGGAAATGAGACAGCCGCGTATAGGAAGCAATCCTCAGGTCTAGGCCAGTCTAGCAAATTTCACCAGCTCATGTGTAAAACCTGGCCCCCCTGCCCAGCCCAAAGCAGCAGGACACCAAGGTGGCTTAGTCTGCACACACTGCCGCATAGCACACAAAACCACTGGTCCGATTCATGACATGTTTTACTCCCTTGCGGCTTCAGGGGCACTGCGGCGCAAGACTGCGGCTAATAAAAACTCAGACTGGTTCTCATCGCGTATTCCCAAGACCCAACTACTCCAGTTAAGATTTTTTTGTTCAAGTACACAACCAAGTACTAAATACCTGACTTTTTCAGGTTGTATGCCAGTTAATGATAGCTGGCACTGTGTTGCCAAGTCAATCCAAACCACAGCAGAATACAAAAGAAAGCCCAGAGTTGGAAGCTGATCAACATAAAACTTTATTTGGTTACACTATGGTTGCTACATGACTGTCAAGCCATGGCAACAGCAGCAAACAGCAGTAGATGATAATAAAGCAACACACACCTAAGGACAGATTTTTTTCAACTTCATGCTACTGCAAGTCCTACCTGCGGGCCAATGAAAACCCTGTATTTGTTGTCGGGGCTGTCTCCACCAATCAGGAAGGAGTTGGGCCCAATCTGCTGCAGCAGGTAGAGGCGGGCCCTCATGACTTTGTTCACTCTGCGATTGGTCTCTTCAGGACTGTACGGAGAAAAACCGTCTGGGGACGGCGCACGTCGAGGAGGGGTGACTCGCCCACTCTGAAACTACACAAAACAAACTAAAGTCAGGGAAAAGAAGGTAACAGAGGATTACAGCACTGCTCAACTAATATGATGTAACTGTATTTCAAAATTGCCCTTTAATCATGCATGGTTCTTGGGTCGTCATTGATTACTGTTCCCAATGCATTTAATTAAGTGATTACACAGCAGTTGCCCTGTTTTCCCCAGTTGAATGGGATGGATTGGCTATTAAAGAGAACTGATGTAAAGTAAATGGAAATTGCTGGTACCATTTAAGAAAGGTGAATATGCTGTTTCAGAGTTTGAGTAAGGGAAATTCAAATATTTTAATTCAGCAATGGCAAATAATAGGGGAATACTTCCCTTCAGTGTTGGCAGTGTATATCCACTGTTTTATGTTGGTGTTAGCCTGTGAATATGTCCCATTAGCACTGGTCTAAAACACCCGAATATATCCCATTAGTGTATATACAGAGACAGTGAATGAGTATGTGTAGCATAGATGTAAAGCAGGTGAGCAATCGCACTGGTGTTGGTAGGCAGATTTTTAAGCCGGACTCACCGGGACAGGGGACGCTCTCTTCCTGCGAACGCCAGGGGACTCCGCCTTCCCGCCGGTCCTCCCAGAGGAAGAGGAAGAGGAGGAAGAGGCGGGGCCGGGGGAGGGGCTGCGGCGGCCCCGGGACAGGGGGGACGTGGGCGTCTGCGAGTCCCCTCCGCCCTCGCTCCCTGGCCGACCCGCCTCACTGCCGTCCGGTCTCAGCGGGATGGGCTTCACCACCTGGGGGGGGGGGGTCAGCGTTACCATGACTACCGCTGGAATACAAGGCTTGAGCACCGCGCACCGTTCTCCGGGCTCAACACAGGAAGCCTCAGATCATGCAGCAGCGGCTTTAAACCACTCCTCATGTGATGATCACATTCCTCCCACGCCTTCCCAGCCAGAGTTCAGAGCAGGGGAAGTGTTCAGACAACCGCCTGTGACTTACCCACCCACTGATCACTGATACACTGCCCCACAAACAGCATGATCATCATGAGTTCCTCACTGACGCAAGTTTTTAGGTGCTTTTCTGTCAGGAGCAAAGGCTCAGCTCCCTGGCTAATGTATTGCAGAGATTAGCTGTAGTTGAACAGAAATCAGAGTAAAGCCCGGCAGGGGCTGGAAGTGAAGCTGAATTACAGTAGTTCTGAGGGACCAAAGTAAGTTCTCTCTTTTAGAGACAAATTCACATCCCAGACAATCAGATTCATTGTTTACTAAAGATTGTTCACACATGAATTTCCATTCGCATAATTCACAAAATATTGTATTAAGCATTTCATGACCGACTGATGCATTCTTGGTGAATATATTTTTGCAAATTAGCTCTTGCACCAGCCGGCTCAGCAAACCCTAAACTTGCAATCAGAGATGCCTTAAAGGTGCACTATGCAAGTTTGCTCACTTTCTGCGCGATTATATTTTTGTCTCAATTCGCCGACATCTCTCCACGATCCGCATGCTGCCTGCCCCTAAATTCACTGTAAAAAACAAAACCCCGGGCTCTGGAGACCGCACAGGCGTCACAAACTGCAAATAAACACAAGGGGCACCGGCTGTGCCCCATAACATAAAAAACCGTCCCGGCCAATCACCAAAAAGAGCTGACAGTTACGGAAGCATGAGAAGGAGGGAACTATGGGAGGGAGGGGCGGGCTTCCTCTGTTTTGTTTGAGTTTGAATGTCAACAGAAGTGAAAGTAAACAAACTTGCATAGTGCACCTTTAAGTTACAATGGCAGGTTAGAAGCGAGCCACTTTTGCGACATTGAAAACCCTGGATTTAGGCTCAAGATGCCTTGTTAACCCACTAATCTCACTTCATAGTACACCCCACTGGACACAGCACAGATTTTGTGTTTGTTTGGTGGAGAAAATGCACGAGAGCACATGATTGGCTGAGACTCACCACAGGGCCCTTCCTGCTCCGCCTCTCCAGCCACTCGTGCTTCCATGTGGGCATGCAGGTGGCCTTGAGCTTCTCCCGGATCATGCGCTCCTCCGGCCGATCCTCCATCTTCTGCAGACCCCTCAGGGTGTCCTTACTCTCCATCTCTCGGCTGCTGCGGGTGGGGAGGAGGAGAGGGGCAGAGTGAGTCAGTTCGTCAAGCCAATTCAATTTTATTCGCATTTAACCAAGACACTTCACAGAAACAAAAGGGCAAATGTCCAGGCTACTTCTCAAAAAATGTCAAATCAGGTTAAAAACTGGCTAAAACTTCAGAGAGAAAAAAAACTACCCCAACTAGACGAAGTCCAGGGGGACACTAGCTGTAGTGGGGAGGCCCATCGTCCACTGGTTGGCGGCGTCAAAGTTCATCGTTAGAGGTACAGGACATCATGAGATTTGCAAATCCCCAAAAATGCACGGCCAAGCACCCATAATCATCCCCTGGGCTCTGCTTTCACCCTCAGCAAAATGCTCCAACTCAACACACCAGCTCCAGGGTTCGGCACTGGCATCACATGAATAAGCACATAAAAAAAAAGGTACTTCCATACTTCCCATCTTTTTACACTGCTGTCAAGAGACTGAATTAAGGAGGGCTACTGACCCCTTCAATCACTCATTTTGTGTTGCTGATGCTTGGAGCGGAGGACTGAGAGAACAGGCGTCCCCCCATCCAGAGAGAGAGAGAGAGAGAGAGAGAGAGAGAGAGAGAGAGAGAGAGAGAGAGAGAGAGATGGAAAGAGAGAGAGGGGGGAAGACAGAGTGGGAGAGAGAAGGGGAAAGAGAGAGAGGGAGAGAGAGAGATACAGCAAGCTCTGTCAGGGACTAAGGAGGATGTTATGATAAGGAGCTCCAGCAGTCGGGGGCTGTTACATTTACAGTACATCATACAAATGAGTGCTGACAGCATTGTCCAGAGCTCTCCCATTCCGCAACACAAATGGAGTCTTTTCAGGACACTTTTTATGTCTGCTTTAAACAGAAATGCTGCCCACCTGCCACAATTTAAAGGAATCCTCCCAAACTAGGGTACGTTTCTGAAGAGCATTTTTCTGCAAAATTCAAGAGGGGCCGACGGAATCCACGCTAACATTCAATCGAGGTGTAAATCGGAATAAATGCAGCCCTTTCCAAACACTCGTCAAACACTGCGTTCAAAAACAAAGCATACGTTGTGGAATCTGCTTGCTTGAAAGCTGGCAAATGTCTTACAAGACTAGCACAGTAGGTTACGGTACTGAACCAGGAAAAATTTATGAACAGCCCAGCGCAGCATGCAGCGCCAAGCAAGAAATCACAAGTCGCTAAAATTTTATCATCACATGACAGGAACTACCTCTACAGCCCAGTGCCAAGCGAAACCGAAGCACAGCCAAGACTGATAAAGGAGGGCAATATTTCACAAGGGCACCTTACTGAGAAAAAAAAAACCCCACGATCGGAGCAAAGCTCTTTCACGGTCTCTCTGCAGGTGCTCATTTTAGCCCATCTGACCAGCAAACCATCTTCCCAGTGTCCCATCAATCATGAAGACCGTGCCAATAAATTCTGCCAGTGCAAACAACAGCAAACTCTGTTCCAGACCAGGCAGAAGATTTAACCTATTGTTCGCACAACAACAAATTACAAATATGAATCCTGAACTTTGATTTAATCCAAAAGACAAACATATTCAGGCAAAAAAAAAAACTGGACTTTAATGTTCCACGGGAGGCATTTCCCAATCAAAGACCAACAGAAGAGACTAATAGAGTTGTGTTCCATCTCAATTCCACTCACCAAATGTTTTGGTCTCTTTTTTTGAGGGGGGGGGAACCATCGGTGAGCAGTAAAATCTTAGTTACTTATGAAAATGATAATCTTTCTAAAGACCGCAATCAAAAGACGATTCCATAGGATTCTCTGCCACGGAGCCCAAATCCGTAATATTGCAACAGAAAGAGCAGATAAAAAGAAGCCAGACCCACAATATCCAAGGTATAAAGTTGACAAGGCACGACTTACCAGCCAGGGCCAGTGTGCGGAAAGGTATAAGGAGGGTCAGACACAGAGCAGGAGCTGCCATGGTTACCATCGGTCCGAAAATATGACATTGCTGTTTGGTGGCAGCTTACGCAAAAAGTGTTATCGTTGCCTCCAAAAATCTAACTGAGGAAAAAAAAACACATGAACTGCAGATGAGGAAAGAGCTTCCTGTCCACAGAACAACGGTTTCTGAGTACTCACTTACAAAGGGAAAAAAAAAAAAAAAAAAAAGACGACAAACCAGGAAGTGCTTCTACCACAAGACAGTAGCTACCATACAATGTGATATCGAAGAAAAGTCTGTTTTCGCAGAAGATACATGCAATCTTGTAACTGGCTAGTTTTCTTTTAACTTGGGCAATTCGTTGTCACCTCTCCAGAGTAATACAAATCATAAGGGAGCAACAGAACGAGCAAAAAAACAAACAAAAAAACCAAAAGAGAGGCAGGAGACAACACCACCAAAATTAAGGAGGGCAAGAGATCGGTCGACAAGATCCTGCATAACGGCAGTGACAAGATTCTCTTTATTTCAGCCACACACAGGGGAAGTGATCATCGTCTGATCAGTTCACTGATGCATTTGTAAGGCAGACAGGAAAAATTCTCAAACAAAATCTGGAACATGAAGTCGATAGCAGCATTAAAGCCTTAGAGCCCCATCCCCCACCCCAGTAGAGCAAAAACCATAATTACTAGCAATTGAGCGAAGCACCTGAAGACTGGCACCACAATAAAGTCTCAAAAAAATTAAGCCCTGAATAAAAAGTTGGCGACAGCCGTCCCCAGCTTCTCATATGACAGCCATCCAAGAGTACAGTGGGCAGGGAACAAAGAGGCATTGTGGAAGGGGTGCAGGTGGGACGTGGAAGAGCCGACGGGCGGGAGCTGAACCTCTGAGTAAGCAGAGAGCGCGTTGCTCGGCGAGCCGCCGGGGGTCCTGCAACAAACTTTCTCAGGGGCCTCTCTGTGCCTCACACGCTCAGGTTACCTCTCCTAAAATCACCGCTGCTGCTGGAGGGGACAGCGGGACTGAATAGCTGCCTCAAAAAGCTGGCACAGACTGGACACACGGTTCCCAGGAGCACAAGGCTCAACATAAAAAAAACAAGGCTGCATACGATACATTTCATCCTAGAAGAGTGCGGCCAGAGCCGCTCCAGGCACCTGAAGCAGAACAGTTAGAGCCAATATAGGTCAACCAGGGGCATATTTACAAAGGGGGGGAGGTCTGGTCTGGCATGCCATCTCCCAGCTACTAATGATAGGGGGGCTAAACACCATTTCACGGGGGGGCCTAGAATAAAATAGGCCTAGTGAAACCCCCGATGTCAATAGTTATCATTTCACCGAGGATAGGCAGCCAGTTTCCATCTTCTTACTACGACTGGAGGTCGTCCTGCTCTAAGAACATTGTGCGCGTCTTGTTGTTTGCATTTGATGTTTGCTGCTGCAGCTATGCAACACATCTGCTGTGATCCTAACAAATTAATCCAACATAATTCCATTGATTTAACATCAATCACTGATCCCTGAACGCCATGAAAAAAAGACTTTACCCCAGCCTCATAGCAGACTGCCCCACCCAAACAGAAACAAACTTCAGTAACCTTAACATCACAGATCACTGGCTCAACACTTTCCCCTACATTTGCCACTCCACCCTTTTGATGCCTTTCCTGCTCTGTCTACTGTCTTAATTCTCAGATAACTTAAGTAGCTCTGGCTTAACCTGGGGGAAGTGTGAGCTTAACACTAACAGAGAGGATAGGTAGGTTGGAGGCATGTAGCCACACCTTGAACAACACTACAGCCGCCAATGACAAGTTCACAGTTTTATTGGGGGAGGATTATTACCAGATAACCACAGCTCTAAAGCAGTTACACCTTAACACCCCAATTTGAAACTGCTAGCTAAAGGTAAAAGTTAATTCACTCAAATTATTATTAAAGTCGTATACAACAATTGGAAATAGCCAACTTAACAATCAAATCGGCCAGTAAGTATGCAAACCGTTTGTTGGAGACTGCAATTTTCTCTGGTCCCATCCCCATGCACAGAGGTGACGACGCGTACAGTAGATTACAGTCAGTTAATCGGTGGCCTTCCAACCACAGGGGCTTCAAACACCATTGGCATACTTTCTGGCAGAGGTCAGGGATTTCATTTATAAAAATTAGCACAGGTTTCAAACTTTAATATTGCGTGCGGTCAAAAAATAAATAATAAAAATAAAAAGGAAAAAGGAAAAAGAAAAAAGAAAAAAGAGAAAAGAGAAAAAAAGTAAAAAAAAAAAAAATCCAAATTTTATAAAACCATGGGCAAGCCAAACTGCATGCTTTAATTTATCAGAATTAACCTGGGAATTATTCATATTTGCATAAAATCTTTTTAATTTTGCCCAATTTTTGATGTCAAATGTCTTTTCACAAATCCAAAAATCAGTAAAAAAAGTGACATGTGCATAATTGCTGAGCATATTCACCATATGTAAATGAGAACAACAGCGCATAGGCACAGCAATGGTGTGTATGTCAATCTCTTTGCAGATTTCAGATTAATACAAACAAACCTGAGAACACCCCTGGTCTTTGTAAAAGAAACAGCATCCAACCCACCCCAGAGGTTGCAGATTTCATTTCTAGAAACTTGTCATGTAGTATAAAACAGGCGATACCATGACTTGGCAGAGCAAAAGCTAGTCTGCAGACATTCTGTTCTTAAGAGATTTCCACATTTTCCATTAATCATTTGCTTAAGTTGAAGACTTCGATGTAGACTGTCTCTGATCCCTGATTCTCGGTTCCATACTATTTGAAGACCCCCTCCTGACATTGATTAATCCCCTCAAAACTGATCTGTGCTCATCAAGATTTTGATTTTTTAATCTCATTTTATTGGTTTTTAATTTTTCCCCATAAAAAAAAAAAAAAAAAAAAAAAATCCATTCATGCCATAAAATGGGTTAGATGTAAGGCCACACCTTGGCCTGCATTTAGTGGATCAATGTTCCACAACATGCAAATGTTCCACGCCTCAATTCAAAAGTCCATTCACCGCATGCTTGCAACTCGATACTGTAAATACCTGCTCGTAATCAGACACTGTTCACCAAAAACGCATTTTTCTGCTTGTTCTCCAATTTGCTAGCTACTGTACATTACACAATGGCAAGTAGCAATGTAGGAGAGTCAATTTATACTGGGTCGCCAACAAGTAGCCATATCAAAATGAATTTTATGTATTGCTCTCTACAATGTTAGAAATATAACCATAATAGATTAGGCAAATATTAGCCAGATTATAATGTGTTGCTAGTGTTAGATAACCTGGTTCCAATCGCCAGCTCTGAGAAGTTAGCAACAGAAAGATAAATATCCAGATGTGCATTAGGAATATAGCCATTGTCGGATTCCGCATATAGGCCATATTAAATGTCCTCTTAGCATCTGAAATGAATCCAGCAATTGGCAGGCTAACATTATCTAGTTCGCATACTGGAGATTTGTTACACACAGTCAACGAATAATACAAACAAAATAAACCAACTAGTTGACTAACATGCTGGCTTCTACTCACTGTGTCCCCCAGATAAATGGATGGAACAGTGTCTAGCTTCAATATAAACTCAGAGGCAAAGCCAATCTGTTTTTGATCACTTTCAAAACGATAACGAGAAAAATAGCTTGAACAAACCCAAATTTCCTCCATAACATTGGCTAGGCCATCCCATTTTTTCTGTATACTGTAGACAGCACCAATTTCGCTTGGATTCTCAGCTCTTTGGGGAATATAAATGAAGGCTCACAATTTTTCCCTTAGCAACTTTTCCTGTTTTCTGAGCGAAAACTGAACATCTGCCTGCCATAGTTTTGAAAACAGTGAAAAGATAACAATATTGTAGCTACACATGGCTTCCAGGGTTTTTCCTGCATAAATAAGTTGGTGGCGGCCGCCACCGCCTAATTTCTTACCGAAACCAGCTCCCAATGTGATTTTCTGTATCGCATTCTCATTTGCGTGCGTGAAAAAAAAGAAGAAGAAAAAAAACGCGGAATTTGCGCAATATTAGTGGCATGCTCCCGCAGTCCAAAAAAAAAAAAAAAAAGAAAAAAGCATGTGCGGCCCTAATCTCCCCCCCCGCCCGCTCAACAATATTTTTAGTGCGTGCAGGGTACCACCACCAGCTCATTCTGAGCCAGGAAAAACCCTGGCTTCTCCTCTATTACCCCTAGTTTTGCTGTAGGATAATAGCTCTGAGGAAGGCAATACCCAGGTAGTTGACAGGATTGGTTCCTTAGTTTTGTGAAGTAATGAACCATGTCTGTCTGAATCCATTTTTTGTGACCGTCATTTCAGCATGCAGTTCCGAAGTGGAGAAGTCAGCCATAGTGTTGACTGCATAGTTTGCTCCCAATAGGTCCAATAGCATAACACACACATACATGCTAACAAGGCTAAAAACTTAGATTTCAGGGGACGGCTCTTCAAGAAAATATATCCGGGATGTTTACACTGAAAAACTCATCACAATTAAAATTGGTAAACCCATAGAAAACCCCCACAAACTAACAGTTCTTAAGACAGGGTTATTAAATAGGTCACTAGCACCTAAAGCTAAGCTAGTAAATGAATCACTTACTGATTATAGATTGAACACCTTATGCCTAACTGAAACTTGGCTCCAACCTAATGATTACTTTGCCTTAAATGGGTCTCCTCCTCCTCCTCCTTCCCCGCCCCCAACCAGGTATCGTAATAATCAGGTCCCCCATCCTGACTGGAGATGAGGTGTCGCTGGTATTCACTGCTCCGATATCTGTGCCACACTCTAATGACTTTAACTATAATTCATTTGAACTGAACTGCTAACTAGTGCTCATCTTAGCACATCCTGATAAAGTAACTCAGTCGGTTACCCCAGTCATAGTTACAGACAATCTGGGCCTTATACCGTTTCTCACTTATTTTGCGGATTTTTTTATTCAACCTGGCTGTGAGTGCAGAAAAGACTGAGAAAAGACATGGTTGTTACCATACTCTTGATATGGTTCTTATTTACGGTACCAATATTAACAGCAGGCAATTATGCCCCACATTCCTGTCCTTTCTGACAATTATCCAGTCACCTTCAAATTACTACTGGCCCGTTTTCATAATTCTGACTCGAAATTCTCCTGTAGGCGCATGATGGCCTTATGCCCTGCAAACTCCTTTATTAATGAGCTCCCCGGTTCATTCAACACTGAAAATGAAGAGCAGCCAACCTTAACTCTCCACATTGCCTGAAATTAAACTATTTATTGACTACACACTCCACAGAACGCCAGACACTGTTGCACCTCTTAAAATTAAAAACTTATTTAAAAAAAAGCTTGCTCCATGACCAGACTTGGGGTCTTAAAAAAAAAAAAAAAAAAAATGTGGATACTAGACCAGAATTTGGCATTCCACCAAATTGCAAGGCGTTTTTCCACGCATGGAAAGATGGTTTCACAAACTACAAGCATGACCTCATAACTGCAAGACACTCATACTCTTCCAAATAAATAGCCAAAAATAAAGACACTCCACAATATTTCTTTACACTTTAGTCAAGCTAAGGAAGACCATCTGATCCCCGCTTTCCCACATATAATAGTAGCAGGGACTTCATGCTCATCTTGGATGGAAATATCTCAAAAATAAGATGATGCAAAATCTTCCCTGTCCCACTGCCTCCAGCCCTGGTTATTGTCTCTGAAAAAGTGGATATCACTCCCAAACCAGCCACATTCCTAGATTATTTCTCACTCACCGACTTCAGTGAATTCTCTTAATTCCTCAAAAATTCTACCCACTCGTTAGTCCCAATACAAACAGGATTCCTAAAACAAATGCTACCTGCTATAGGCCCAGTTTTATTGAAGTTTTATCAATGCCTCCCTCCTGTCCAGATATGCACCTCTGTCTTTCAAAGTTGCAGTTATTAAGGCTATTCCCGAGAGTCATGTAATCCATCAAATTACAGGCCTACCTCAACTTTCCCACTGCTTTCAAAGATCCAAGAAAAGGCATGTGCAAAGCAACGCTGGACCTCTTTACAGTTCAATAGCATTTTGGAAATATTTCAGCCTTGTGATCTGACACAATCAATCATACTATTCCGACAGACTTACTTGAAAACTATCCTAATGGCTTAAGTGGACAGGTGTTCTTCAGGTTTCTCTCGCTCAGAACCATTTCAATTTGTATTAGCAAAAAATTAATCCTCCTAATGCTCTGACGTGAAATATGGAATGCTGCAAAGTGCAATCATCTCTGGGGCAACATTACTCATTACCATGGTATCAATTTTGACTGTAATGCTGATGATACCAAGTTTTACTAATCAGCTAAACTGGATGTCATTGCCGATATGTCAGATACAGAGCCCGCCTCCTCGCTAAAAAGATGAGGACGGCCCAAAATTGTATCCTTCAGACAAAACCAACATGATGGTTGTACAGCCCAAGTCCTTAACCAACAAATACACAAATATCCTGCTACATTTTGATGGATGGTACCACTATGCCTTCAAGTTCATTCTCCAAAAATCCTGATGTAACTTCTGATCCCGAACCTCCTTTGAAGTACACATAAAGAACACTTCTAAGACTGCCTTTTTTGAAATATAGCAAAAGTAAGAAAAATCCCATCCGTCTTGGACACTGAAAAGTTAGTCCATGCTTTTTTTAACATCCAAATTAGATTACTGTAATATCCTCTTGTCCGGATGTGCAAATACTGCCCTAAAGCCACTGCAGCTGGTCAAAAATACAGCTGCCTGGAATCAAACAAGACTTTGAGCACATTACCTCAGTCTCTCCAATAGTTACCAATTAAATTTCATAGAATTTGAAATACTACTCACACATAAAGATTTAAATGGGTTTATCACCCCAACCTTAAGGACCTCCTTTGCCCTTATACTGCCAAGGAGCACTTCATTCTCCAAGAGCAGGATTTCACACAACTCCGAGAGGGAGTAATATTCCTGTTGGAGGCAAAGCGTTCCCCTACTGAGCCCTCCTCCTATAGAACAATTTACCTCCTGAGATTTGGGGAGCAGATGCTCTCTCAACCTTCAAATTCCAACTCAAAATGTGCTTGTGTACCAAATCCTTTACCTGAAGGATGGGACAGGAGCATGGTCTCATCGTCCCTCCGGCTGACAAAGAGCTGAACGCTATCAGTTCCTTTGGTGTTACAATGGCACACAGCATGCATCAACGGAGCCAGTGATGTCAGAGCAACATGAAAACTGTGAGTGACCCTGACCTCCCCCAGAAATTAAGTTACTGTACACAACACTAAAAATAGGTACCCAGCTCCATTTGTAGTACAAGACTGTAGTCTGTGGGCTAAGTGATTACAGCTACATTGCATCATAACTGGTCTGGCAAGCACCATCAAGCACTTTGTTGTCAACTCCAAGAGCAGAGCCCACAAGACAAATATCAGCATAGGGTCAAGTGCATCCCGCGAGATAACCTCCACACAAATACACAACAGAACAGCCATTTTTAGTCATAACGTCTTCTTTCAGCTTTGATTCAGACTCCCCTAAAGACTCGGCTGACGTGGCAGTGACACACAGCCTGAACCGCTACATAACTCTAGCAAAAAGGTTTTTTGATATTAGAAATAAAGTGGTACTACCAGAGAAATAGAATCCAAGTCCATTTGGTTACAGACCTAGTGTTGTAAAATGACTTTAAATCCATTTTATATCTACACTTAATACACGTCTCTCTAGGCTATGCTCACTATAAATTCAGTTAATATATTCCATCCCTGATTACGTAGGCTTATTTTGATAATAGAAACCAGTGTTGTGCTGAAGCCACACAGTCGAGCAGCACCACCAGATAGTGATCAGCAATGCACCATGGGAGGGGAGACAGGTCAGCTGAATGTTATCTCCATCATCAGGTAACCAGAGATTCCTTCCCTCATTCACAAGTGGGAGAAGGGGCTGGGAGAGGAATGGGGGGGGTCCATGCGAAAGTGGGCATTTACAAACAATTTAAAAAAAAAAAAACCTCTTTCTCGAGGGAAAAAAGACAGGGCCTGCACATTTGCCCTTCTTTCGGAATGTGTACATGAAAGGAGCGTTGGAGAGAGGAGTGGGGGAGGTCATTTTCAGGGATGATGAATCTCATACATTGTCAACATGCAGGATTTCCAAGCAAAGCCTTGCCGTAAAATTTTTCACCACTCAATTTACCACTCGACAGAGCACTACAGCAGTCATACTAGGGACTGTAAGTGTCCATTTCACACTAAACATTTTACCTTGCTTATTCAAAATAAAAATCAAAAACAAATAAATCAATAACCCATAAAGTATCCAATTGTGCGCAAGAGAATTTCTCCGTTTCATTTTGGTGTCAGAAGGGACCGAAACCCAGTGGTAGTTTCCTCATTTGTAGGCAAACATACCAAAAACAAACATCTGCTCAGTGACAGGAAACGAAGGCCACCGTACATTTCCTGCAGCATGTTCAAAACAGAGAAAGACAAGTTTTTGTTGCAAAAAAAACCAAAAAAGTAAATTATGAGCCTGTAGAACATTCCAAGAGTGAAGAGAATTCAGAGTGAA
Source organism: Gymnothorax javanicus (assembly GCA_029692085.1). Classification (NCBI taxonomy): domain Eukaryota; kingdom Metazoa; phylum Chordata; class Actinopteri; order Anguilliformes; family Muraenidae; genus Gymnothorax; species Gymnothorax javanicus. The sequence goes on from CM056194.1 coordinate 142,006,175, forward strand.
TGCGAAGGATGCATAGCGTAGATCCATCGCACAATGTGTTGATTCAGATAAACGGGGTATATCGGATGAAACAATAGTAACACAGGCAGAATAACATTTGAATTAGCACAGATAGCAGGGGTTGAGTCATCTGGTTACTTTCTAAAAGGAAATGATCATCTTCCCCCAACATTTCAATATCAAGAAAAGGAACGGACGATATGGCAAAAAAATGTTATCACAAAATTTACCAGCCTCAGCAGTGTCGGCTGGTATTGTTTTCACCTTGCGAGCCTGTGTGTGTGTGTGTGTGTGTGTGTGTGTGTGTGTGCGTGTAGTTCTGTGAACATTGAAAAATAATGTCCTGGAGACACCTATTGTAGTGAGAACAGAAGCAGTTTTGAGTATTTTGCCAGGTGTGAATACATGGGTCTGCCCACGGACAGACTTTGTTACTGTAGCGTCAGGAACTTGCAACACGCCGTCACAAAACTTCATAGGTGTGTAGCTGTGGCCAATTTCAAAGGTGGCTGTGGTCCGAGCAAGAGCACTAGTGGTGGGGGGGTAAAAACAGCAGCTGGTGTGATCCCATTGCAAAATGGCATCTATTTTTTCAATATCAGTAGGTATCAGTTTACCAAAATGTAAATGAAACTTATTTCTGTCAGGTTTAAAGACTCCTAATCAGTCCTGAACAAAGGTTAGATATGGTCTGGATAATGATTACTCAGAACATGAAGATGACAGCATTCGGACATAAAAATGAGGAATGTCTACTATCAATACATCATGGCAAGAAAAACCTCAGAGTATGCCATCACGCATCAAGTGATACAGCAAAAGGGAAGAGACACACAAGACAAAACCTTACTTCTTGGACAGAGTATGGGCTTTCTGCCAAATGTATCAAATTATTGATACGAAAGTCCAGTCTGCACACATTTTTCCTGGAATGCACCATGTTTACATCATTGTGAAACAATATTAAACATTACAACATCATACTCCTCAGAACCCAGATGAATTCCAGATTTCTTCTCTCGAGTACCAGATAATTCCTGAAAAGCAGCTATCTGAGGTTCAAAAAATGAAGAAATAATGAGACCAAAAACACAACAAGATATTTCCATTTCAAAGAAAGGCAAACGCTCTGCAATACAAGATCAAGTTGACAACTTTAAAAAAAAAAAAAAAAAAAAAAACTGTAAAGGAGGTCAGTTTAAGGGGACACCGAGAAAAGGATTTTCAAATATGATTAATAGTAGCATCACAGCTTGGCGCGGCACTGGTTCTGAAAATACATTTGACAAGTTGCTATGGCTGCCCGATTTCTGGCCAGCTGGTAACAAGCAGTGCGACAATTATTTCCACGGAAATGACCAACTCAGCTAATCTGTTCAAACCAAATATTGTTTCAGCCAGCTCCCCTGTCTAATTGTTAGTGATGATAACAAAGTCATTATTAGGCCTAGTTTTAGGATCACTGTTAACGCCTGCCATGACTAGCGGCTAATCAGCCTCTGCTTGTTTGTTGCTAAATTAACAATGCTGAATGAACAGCCTCTTGGGTGAAAAGTTAACGCTGCACTACTGCCTCACATTTGCATGGGCATTTCAGTGGCGCAAACAACAGATAAACAGTCATAACAGATGCAGTATTAAGTCGTGTCTGTTGGTGCATCTAACCAGAGATCTCCATGTAAATTCCAGCAAACGTTTCTCATTTTCATATAGAGGAAATCTTACATCGAGATCACTGCTGTATTTCGCCCAGCGCCAGCCAAGCGCAGCAGCCACTCCCAGGGAAAGGTTTGTAGGTCACATCATACAGCGATGGATGAGATTCTGGGACAGCTCAGGCATAAACCTCCCAATTGCTCCTGTAAGACGCGGCTTGAACAAGCAAGTGTAAGGGTACATCCCAATACAGAAAAATATACATTTCCCAATCCTCCACTCGTATCATACCAAAAGTATAGCAGGAGAAGACTATTAGAGGAAAGTAGGGTACATTATATTTGGCGTATTGGGATGTGCCCTCACAGTGCGCAGTTGCCATTTGTTTAAGCAACTGATGAGACGTCAACACCTTGCTGCACTACTGCTGCCAGGGTGTAAACGCATCATGGAGTGAAATAACCAGCACTGGCTGTAATAAAAACTCTCTGCCACAATAACTGGGTCACCAGGAACCAACCCAATAAAAGAAGTCTCAGGCACTTAAAAGGCAACACTGTTCGGGTCTTAATAGAAGAACCGCCAGATGCAGCCAGCAGGTCAAAATAGGATCGTCATTAAGCACAGATCCATGACTTCACATTCCCACAGCCGCCGTGAGGGCAAACTGCAGCTAAGATAAATGACTGACAATGAGAGAGATGACTGAAGAGTTGGTCATCAAATTTTGCTTTCAATTTTACCTGCCAAAAAGCCGCAGAAATGAAGACTGCATCAGCCAAATGTACCACTAGAATAACACTGAAAACATACCTGACAAAATACCTAGGCAGAGCGTCATGAAATTAATCACTAAGGGTGACGTTTTTGTTGCCAAAATAAAGCACAGGCCTGACACGTGTCTTACCAGTACTCAACATGAATAGTGCTGTCCGCCCTAAAAGCAGTTTCGGGAAAAGCCATGCTCTTTCCAGGCAGCAGACTCCATGGCTGGCATTCCTGTCCTACAACTTGGCCAATATATTTACAGTTTAAAAAAAAAAAATTACCTATAAATATGAAAATATAAATTGCTCACAGGCAGTTTTCCTTTTTTTAAAGTCAACCTGGAATGACATTAGCAGTCTGGGCCAAAGCAAGCTCCTCCAGATACTTGCCAAGGGAATCCATCTCTGCCGACCACGGGGCGCTCCCCCATACTGGTGGACCAGACGACGCTTTTATTTTCGGTGGGGGGTAATATGAAACGTCCACCTAACTGCAAATAGACCAACTTAAATACATGCCGGCAGCGACCCAGGTATTCAGCAGGAAATGGGGTCATGGACCATTATTGAGCTGTGAAAACCCAAATAGGTTTGATAAACCCAAAGGGGTCAAGTCGACACATGCATTAAAACTGCAGTTATCGCACATTAATTTATTGGGGAAACCTTTCTCATAAGAAGAAGTGAAATCTCTGACTGACATCATAGGGTAATGTTTAGTAAAACCAGTTAAGTTTCAAAATTGTGGTAGGAAATTCTCGTAAAAAAGTCTTGAAGGCAATGCAAAGAATGATGTTATTAGACAATGAGCGATGAGTCAGGGAGAATGTCTCAGGTTTGGAGATGATCAGAATTGCACCGTGGGCGTTTCATTAAAGAAAAAAAATCATAATTTGAGCCAATAATGACCCTTTTCCAGTTTCTTAGTTGAGCCCTCAAATAACATTTTGAACTTACAATGGCTTTTTGAACAATGTCAGAACCATTTGAAAATGACCTATTCTTTGAAACTTTTTAAACAAAATTGAATACACTTGGAGAATCCACTCGAAATGATGCATCCAAGTTTTTATTTTTGCGGACCCACCAAAGGCACTGCGATAAGATCAGCGAGACATGGGATTGGATGCCTGCGCAGAGGAAGTGGGTGCGCTGATGTGTGTGTAAGTGCATGTCTGTGCAGATGAGCGAGTACTGAAACGCATAAATCTGTGTGTGTGGAGCTGTATCCGCCCAGGGCGCAGTGCTCAGCTGAGGAATGCGGCTGGAATGCAGAGGAATTCCTCCCACCAAGAGCCAATCATAGCGCTCGGCCCCCAGGAGAGAGCGTGACCCCACCATCCTGGCACAGCCCTCTCTCAGCGGGGGAACCCCCCCAAAAACAGGGCACTTGTCCCACTCTGTCAAACTACAGGTCAGGGGACAATGGCAGGCTTCTCATGCAAAGATGCAGGTTGACATATGATTGGGTTGGGTGTGGTGGGGGGGTGTAAGGATGAGAGAGAGTGGAGCAACATACTTACGAGGCCTTTCAATTTTCACATCTCTGAACCTAAGGGTGAGTTCAGTTGAACAACATACTGGCTCCAGGCCTCAAATTTTAACATCTCTAAACCAATGAGCAAGTTGAGTAGTTCAACTACTTTACTGAGGACAAGAAAAGCATGACCCCAAGCAGAAAAAGTTGGTATGGTGTGGAAAATGCAAAAAAAATAAAAAATTCAGAAGGCAGAGATTTCTAAATTTACTTTGATGTGCATTTCCTTGGAAACAGTATAAGGACAAAATTTGAAGTGCTTTGTCTTGTCAACTTCAGTTTATTCACACACATACATTCATTCTGACCATCTAGGCCTGCAACAACTTTGAAAAGAAGGTGGTACAGGGCAATTAAGGTCTAGTAATGGGGTTTAAAAAAAAAAAAAAAAGAAGAATGATGATGTGACTTGAAACAGCTGGAGTCAGCAGCTCACTGCAATCATGATTCAGTACAAAAGCAGCATCCAAGAAAAGTCTAGTCCTTCAGGAGCAAAACTGGGCCAAGGATCACCAATTTACCGACAAAAGCAAGAAAGAAAACATTCTTTGAAAGACTTATAAGTAAATGTTTCACCAAGATGCAAAGGGATTTGAATATTTCACCCTCGACGGTGCTTAGCATAATTAAAACGTTCAAGGAATCTGGCGGAATTTCTGCAGGTGAAGGGCGAGGGTGCAAGCTTAAGTTTAATATCCATGATCGATGATCACTCAGACGGCACTGCATCAAGAACAGTCATTTATCTGAAAGCGATACAACCACAAGAGCTCAGGATTACGTAGGCAAACCTTTGTCAAGGACAAAAATACGTACTTACATTCACAAATGCCACAAACTTTACTGTGCAAGATGGAAGCCTTATGTTAACAGTGTCCAGAAGCGCCAGCAACTTCTCTGGGCTCGGGGCCATCAGAGATGGACCATCACAAAATGGAAATGCATACAGAGCTCAGAAAAAAATCAATATTGCAGGCGTTTTTCTTGGAAGAAATAAACACCGAGCGCCCTGAGCCAAAGAAGAAAAGGACTATCCAGGCTGCTACCAGTGACCAGTCTAAAAGTCATGCGCCATCATGGTATGGGGTTGTGTCAGTGCCCTCAACAAGGGCAACTTGCACTTCTGTAGAGGCAACATTAATGAGAGATTTGGAGCTGCATATTCTGCCATCAAGGTGACATGTTCCAGCGGAGGCCCATATATATTCCAAAAACAGTACAAAAACCACATTCTGCATGTATTATGGAAGTCTGGCCACTAAGGAAGAGGGTACGAGTGCTGGATGGGCCTGCCTGCGGACTCAACTTGTCCGCAAAAAATGTATGGCACATTTTGAAACGTAACATGTGACAAAGGCACCATACTGTTGCACACCTGAAGACTTTTACAGCAAGAATGGGACCAAATTTCTCCCGAAACTCTCAAACACTTGGTATCTTAAATGTTTACCAAGTGTTGTGAAAAAAAATGGCAACATTACAAAGTAGTAAATACTTCACTGTCCCAGCTTGTTTGAAATATGTTGCGAGAATCAAAATGGAACTACAGGTTTATTTTGAAAAAAAAAAAAAAAAAATGAATGTGGTGAAACACTACGTGTCAAAGCAAAGACTATAGACAAATCACTGGTTTCGTTTTTTTTTTTTTTTTTTTTTTTTTAAACTGTCCCAACATTTTTCGACTTTTTGGTAGTAATTCTAACAAGCTAATATTTTTTACTTGGGAGAAAAAAGAAGATTAAGCTTACTCTAAGACTTACAGTGCTTAACAAATTTATTAGACCACCACCCAATGTAAGGTTTATGCTGCAGCTGCCCTACATGAACAGTGTTGGTAATCACCAAAATAATTTTTATGTTTCTGTAAAGGTCATAATCCACCAGTATGTCCAAGCTCTTTAATTGAAATGATATTCTTAATGCAAAAATATAATTATTGTTGTTATCAATGGCTTTTCAAATAGTTGAGCACATTATTTTTTTGATAAAGATGTCAAATAACAGTTATTTACTAGCATTCCTCAACATGAGAATTAGTTTTAGTGGTTGAATGCAAGAATGCAAGCTGTTATCAAGGAGGATATACAAAATATTTTAATAACAAAAGTTTTTTTGGTTTTTATGTGTGAATAAGGACTATTTAGTTGTTTCAGTTTGTTATTTGCCAAAGAAATAACAATATAATTTTTAGTTTAAAACAAGTTTTTGACAAATTTCTAGAATATTTGTGTTTTTTCATTTTTATGACAGGTGGTCTAATAAATTTGTCAAAAACTAAGTACTTAAGAACATTTTTTTCCCCAGACAAAATGATTGGAAATGTAATATTCGTATGCTTAAAAACAGAGGTGGTGAGATTGAGGCTCAGACCGTGGATGGTTATATCCCCTCCCTCTCTCCACACTCACGCCCTGTATGTCAGGGTGATTGTGCGGAGAGCGCTGACGAGCAGGCAGGCCGTTAATGACCCAGCATCCAGCAGGATGGAACTGGAGCATGGCCTGCGGGGGTGGGGACCACAGCCATTAAGGAGGGGGGGAGGGTAGCTCACCCTCAGTGGAACCAGGCAGCCCAAAAGCGGCAAAGAAACGGCAGGTAAAAACCACTATGCCACTGCTTTCTGGTGTAGAAATGATGCACGGAGCTCCCAGAGTTCCTGGAGCCTCAGACCACAAGGCCGTCATGTCTTCTGAGGACACGAGGCAGCGCTGACCGAAGAGTCAGCCCCCTCGGAAAACAGTTTCACAACAACTGCATGACTCGGTTCCTTTGAACCAATCATGTCACATTCAAGACCTACATCTAGCTCTGTGGGTACAAAAACACAAAAATATCCCAAAATTGCACAAGCAAGTCTTTGAAAGGCCTTTCGTTGTGACATTTTCGAGCAAGCAACTTGCTCGAAAACACACTTGACCGTTTTGGCCCTTTCTTTCAACAGCAAGAAATAATTAGTTGCAATTACCACCCAAAAGGTCAGAAGAAAACAGGAAATGAAGTTGTGGTTATCGCAAGAACAAAAGTGAAACTTTACCTGGCTCTCAGAAGGAGTCCCACGATTCATAATGGGGTCAGAAAACCTAGAGGCAACACCTGACATCCTTCTACCTTAAGAATTTGACAGAGCTCAGCAACTGGAGTCCACCGACCTCATTTTATTACAGGCCTTTGATACAGGATGGACTCTTGGTTGGCTGGCTCAACAATGCAGCGAACTGGGAAAAACCCTGTCTTCCTCAGTCCCCTGGCATAATGAACACAAGCAAACCTCACAGATGGATGAAATTACCACTTACAGTCTCCAGAGATGCAGCACTTTTGGATGATGTACACATAGGTCTACAATGTTCAAAGACAACGGAGTTACATTTCAAAACATCTATATACAGGCAGAAATGTAATTCTCTGGGCTGACCCAAGAAACTTCTGCTTTGTAAACACGCATACTCAGCATAGTGAAGAGAATTTGTGTAACTGCTTCTTCATATTAAAAAAATATAATAATAATAAAACTCTACTCCTATCGGGCCAAAGGAGCAAAAGTTCACACAAAAAAACACCAGTACCCAACTTGGAGAACTCATCATATAACCCAATCAAAAAGTGAAAAGGACTGAACTACATAACACCACCGCTGAGGACAAATGCTGCTTCAACAAAAACACCAGCACCATCATCGCATCATGTGAGCCCCAAAAAAGAAAAATCTTTGAGAAAACTCCAGTGTTTCTCAGCTATTCCCAGTAAATGCCTTGTTCCCAACTCGCCCATGTAAAATGCTCAGCTGCACGGCACCTTGAAAATTGTAATATGCGACCAACAGAATCAATTTAACCGGCTTATAATGGCCGATTTGTCACGCCAGACAATCGCTTGGGAAATAGAAGGTTTATGACTGTCAAGGCACATTTCATGGCAGGAGCAGCTAACTGGCAGCCAGACATGAAGCGGCTTTGACCTCCGAGGTTGCGGAGCGCGATGTTAAGAGCGACCAAGTGACCACGTGAACCTGGCGCTCCACGTGTGCCGGCCTTACCAGCAGCGACATGCAGAGCCGTTGTCATAACAACCCTGACCTCCCCTCGGGAGAATGCTGCGGCCGGTGTGGGCGGGTCCGAGCAGGTGATGTCATCCACCTCTGCCCTGCGTGTGTGCATCACGCTCTTTGGGGGCGATGTGAGCTGACAGGGGGGAAACAATTGCCCTCTCAGGCCCGGGGGAGCGAACATAAAGGAGCAAGCACCTCTCTCATGGCCCACCAGCAAAGGCAAAACAAAAAAACCCTTCAGAATCCATGAAGCCCCTCTGACAGAGAGGTGTGGCCTGGACATGAGGAGGTCACCTGGGGGGGAGGGGGACAGGGGGAAGAGGGAAGGGAGAAGGAAGTGTCCAACAACCCCCGGGTCCAACTGCCCAGGGGGGAAGGGGAGTCTGGAATGGGTTTAACATCGCACCCCTGGCTCTGGCAGTACATTCGACAGAGCATCGCTGGCACCACTGAGCACCATGTGAGGAAGCTCAACTCAAGCGAGAATGTGGGCCAGTCGGCAGCAGCCGGCGGTCACATGCCTGGCCTCCCAGGCCCTCAGCCGGCCCAGGATATGGGGCTGGAGTTCAATGGCAGGATTTCGCAGTGAAACGTCTCGCACCAGCACTCCCTAACACAAGCTTCACAGAGCTACAGCCCTGTGCTAAGACAGCAGACCTCATGCTGGCGGAGATGGTGACCAACTGTGCGCCAAAGAGCAACAGAATACCTGCTCGCTAATCTGCTCTTCGGCTAGTATGGGAAGCGGTGATCTCTGCTCTTCACTGCAAAAACCAAAAAATTTACGTTAAGGGCCCTGAGACACCAGATACCTTTTTTTCATGCAAATTATTTTACGAAAAATATATTCTGAACTGCTGATGGAGCATGAGATTTTACACACAGAATGTGATTATCACGCTGCGATAAAGCAAACCTTTTATTTTTCGGATCGAGGTAGATTTTTGCGAACATTTGTGCTGCGAGTAAACGCATCAAACCAATCATATTTTACCAACTTGCCTTCCTCAGACAGACTGTAAGACGGTCCTCCGAGTTAATAGCCTCTCGGTCAGCGGTGTGCCGTCAGAGATGTTAAGAGGACCTTTATTAACCTCACGGCTTACCGCTCGATTGCCCTCTAGCTGTTCACGTTTAAGTTCGCCTGGTTATACCAAACAAACAATTTATCAACTGAACAACCAAGAGCAATACATGACCTATAATAAGAAATGATAATGAAACAATTAATGCATATTGCCTACATTTATATAATTGATATGTCACTGGCTTGTAATATATATGAATGCAAAAAAATCAAAACTTTGACTAACTTTGCAGCATTTATTTTTGCCATCTTTAAAATTGTCACTTAGCTGTGCAACGTGCCTTACAACGCCCTTTAGCCGTGACTACATTGAGAATATAGAAGGGATTCTCTTGGCTTATAGCTTAATGAGCCACACAAACCAATTTACGCAAATCTGTGCTGTTTCACAAGATAAACAAGCGCAGAAATTATAAATATATATTGATATTTTCCGTCGTCATTTATGTGCAGAAGAAAACACCTCTATCAGGAGGTGAAACTTTCCTTCTCTATCCCTGCTTTGTGACAGAGGGTGTACCCTAAACCTCTGTTGTTCTTAGAAAGAATGATGAGGAAAAGATCTTCATCGCTGGAAGATGAGTACATTTTTTCCCATTCTTCTTTCCTGTTCTTCCTCTGTCCTCTTTTTCCTATTCGGAGTGAGCTGTCAAAACTTCCTTAATTTGTTTTTTCCGTGTTTCCGTCACAAATTCGTGTAGGAGCCAGTTTTGATCCGAACATTTCGCATCCGAACATTTCTTATTTTCGTGTCGTTTATTCATTACGCATCCGATGTGTCAAAGCCTGAACCATGATATAGGTCTTCTACTCGGACTTAAATATAATCACTATTAGGCCACTCCATTGCTCGACAAGCCAAAAAGAACTTCCAATGAAGCAAGAATTTTATCCATTTCAAAATCTGCACATGAAAACAACATTTTTTACAAATTTAAAAAATTTGGTAAATTTTAAGTCCCATAACATTAGAACAGTTAAGACAGACTTCTTGCAGCATACAGGCTTCATACATCAATGTAAAATACCCACAGGCTCCACACAGGAACTTAACCACAGAATTAGCCCCTTCAGGTAAATGAGGAAAATGGAAAATGTCTCAGAAGACAAAAAAAAAAAGGTCATGGAGGACATGGAGTGAAAAGAGACACCCTTCACGTTTCAAGACCGTACACGCAAAATGGAACAGCAGTACGAGAAATGAATGCGAGGCGTCCTTGATGATAAAAGCCTTTCAAATCCCTTTGAAGAAAACCGCAAAGTTGCAGTCATTCACACAAGTTTGAGGTCAAGGCTTTTAGCGAAATGACTCCGTCCAACAATCGTCTTCTTTCCACATGGAAGTTTACACTGCAATAAACAACGACGGAACTAGAGATGTGAATCATTAAATTAACAGCCCAAACAGCAGAGTAATCCACCCCTCCCACCAAACCAAGCCAGACATGTATTCAGTCAAGATAGTTCAGATAGAGCCGGCACACCCAGAGGAACCTATATCGACGAGTTAATAGTTTATATTTAGAAAGTTCCTGTGGAACAGTGCAATAACTGACTTTGAAACTCACAACAGCAGAGGAGAGAACTCGCTTAGATGCAGAAAAACAAACCAACACAAACATGCAGCGGCAGATCTGATGCTCTTCTCTACCTGTCATCATGGCCACCAGAGTATTTCTCAGTGTGAACCACTGCATCGGTCTTTTAAAACCATATCTCCCATTCAACAAGATGGAAAACCAGAGCCAAGAAACCAGCTGACACACCATCTCCACCACAAACATCCCCCAGCAGACAAACACAGGAGGAAGACCCTGGAAACATTAACCTGAAAGTGTAGCTGAAGCGAGATAACGTTGTAAGCAAAACAACTGGTGAACAGTGACCCCTGGGAATCTGGGAGTCCAGACCAGCTGCCTGGATCGTCTGACCGCGGGAGAAAGGCAGGGCTAAGTAAACGCTTCCAAGCCCTTCCGAAAACAGATTTTAACTCAGATAATGAGAGCAGCAGGACCCAAGGGTATCATCTGTAAAGCCCTTTACTTTATCACTTTTCTGTTCTGACATTACACTGCGCCGATGGATTCTTCTCACCATGACACGGGTGCTAGACCCCAGACTATCAGAACTGACAAGCATGGGGTCATGACTTAAAATACACTGGGGGGGGGTCGTTTGCAGTGACATACCAATAGGCAATGGGCCTTTGAAGGGCCGGTTTAAAATGTTTTGACGATCCAAACAAGAGATCTCTTTGGGTTTATGAGAACCACCCAAGATGCCCTTTTTAAAGGACTCTCCAATTCCTTTATTTTCCTTTTCTTTGAAAACTAAAGCACTTCTCTGCCGCCAGAAACTCTCCACATGCCATTTCACCTCACCCAACCCTCCTGCTCACCCCTCCCTGCAGAAGGAGTGGTAGATTCCACTTCGCACCCCCCAGTACAGATGGGATGGTAAACTCCACCTGGTCTGTACCGCTTTGTTTTGTCTCCAAAAATTCCTCCAGTGTCAGCAAATTTCTCAGATAAAAAACATACGGAAAATTTGAAGATAGTGCTGCAGGGAAGGTGGTACAGCCAGCCAGGAGGGTAAGGCAAATAAGAAGCCCTCAAACACCATTAGCGGAGGCAAGAAATTCCTGCAGACCTGCCCATACTCAAGTGTCCTTGAGAAAGCTCCTTTTATCGCACTTTTATAGCGATACGAAATCAGCTATTCAATGCGCTATCCCAGCAAAGGACTTTCACTCACATTAACCCATGAATCGAGGAAAAAAAAAAAAAAAAAAAAAACTGTGAAAGTCAAGCTATTGTGTTACAGCACCAAAAGGCAAAAGGAATTGTGTATGTAGCTCTCTGTCAATGTGTTGCTGCTGTGAATGTGTGGGAATCATTTTGCGTGTACATGTGCACGTGTCCCTCTGTTTGTGAGTACGAGAGTGAATGCAGCCTAAGTTTGTGTAGTCTGCATGTGCATATAATTTGACTGTATTCACCCGTCTGTGAGTGTATGTGTGAGTATGTGTGCATGGTGTGGGGCTGGATTTTTTGGAAGCCTGCACATTCCAGGTGGCCAAAGGCATTCCTACATGTGCAGTTTATGGTGCTCTCGGTCCATCTATAATCAATACGCGGAACACAACACCCCCCCCAAGTCCAATGCAAGACACGTTGTTTTAACTGGTAATCTGGGCTTGATCAAGCACGGACCCCTCTGTTTACTTTTCACACGTAATCTCCAGCTTGCCCCGTCCTGCCGCTAACTAAACACAAAGTGGGGGGGTGGGGACCCCTGCGCCTGCCGACACGGCTAATGGGTATGGAAATATCCGGAGCTTTTGTTGCCGATGTCCAGCCATGAGCAATCAGCTCACTGGGGGCTTTAAACAGCCAGTTCTGGTGTCCGTGGGGAGGCCCATGCAGACTGGTTAGACAAAACAGTGGATCCCCCGCACCGGCCCCGCCCGCCCAGGATCCCAGCTCTCCTACTGCGGGTCAGATCGGAGCTGGTGCTCAATACAAGCCAAATCTTAATCAGACAAATGTTAAGTTGAGAACTTGTAAAAGGACCGGTAGCTCTACACAAACAGTTTCCTCCCAATAACCTCCTCAGCTGATCAATGAGGAGACAAGTCTTTCCTTCAAGCGTCAGCTGAATTGCATCAAGAAGAGATTTTGCTAGATATTCAATGTAGTACTTTTGTTTAAAAATGGTGAAATTAAAGTGTAACCACTCCCCCCCACCACACACACACAAAAAAAAAAAAAAAAGAACTTAACCACTTCCAATAAAAGATCCTCGTCTCACAGAACTTGCCCTCCCATTTAAAGAGATTTAAATCAGCCTCCCAATGCGAGAAACTCCATCCTCAGGCAAGACTTTTCACAGAAGGAACATGGAATGCCACTTGGTTGCATTAATGCCAGTTAACTGTCAATCTGTATATTCAACTCAATCAAGCGATGGCTCTGCCACTGCTTTTAGCACAAATATTACCATATGCAGTCAACATAGTCAATTCAGTCTAGAAACTCAAAAAAGCCATCAAGAATACGTTAAAATAAGCGTAACATCCAGCACCAAATGACATATTTACTGGAAAAAGAGGAAAGTCTAATGAGGTCAAGCAATCAAAAATAAAAAATTTTACATTTGTTCATTTCTTCAATTAATTTGCATGGTCAAATAAGAAAATACACAAATGGCGTGAATGATCACTTCCTACTGAAAAATATGGACAAATAATAACAATAATAATAAATACAGCAAAGTGCTTCACAAACAGGCAAAAAAGAAAATGTATATAAAAAGCAATAGCACAAGGTGGGAAAAAAAAAAAGTTAGGGAATTAAACATCTAAGTAGGAATAATGAAGATTTTAAAAACAGACTTGCACAAAATAACACCAGAAAAAAGAAAATTATACTACAGCAACTAATTCTGGGCACGAAAAAAATAGAGTCAGCCCAATTCAGTTCAAATTCCTTACCCATGATCATAAAGCAATTACCACAAATAGCGTTTCCCCCCTCTAATTCCAAAACTAGGTGGAGGCTGGTGGCTGACAAAGCCGATGGCTTTTGACCCCAGTGTGAAGAATTCAATTCGAGAGCATTCCTCCCATTGCCTGCCTAGCAACCGATCATTTCAAAATACTTCAAACTCAGGCAACTCAAAGCAACTGCTCATTATAAACATTGGCCTCTTACCTTCTTCATAAGATTTTCAAAGGACTACAATCCTCCACTACTCCCCCCCCCCCCCCGCCCCTCCAAAAAAAGGGGCTTTTAAATCATCCCAGCAACTCTGTGGCATTATTAAAACAGCCCGTTCTCAATCTAGATCTAATCCACAGAGAAGTACAGGACAAAAGAAAATTCAGCTGCTGTTCTCACAGGAGATAGACATGGTACCGCTAAAGACGGGGAAATCAAGATAACTTCAGCGCAGTATCGGTTTGTTTTTAGAAGAGCAAACCCTGAGCTGTTATAGAATAAACTCCTAAAAACAAAATAAAACACATAGCCCACTCACTCATAAATTAAACAAATAAACTGGAACGTTGAATGTGTCGGGGGCCGATATCTTTTACACTGGCCGACTCCATTGATTGCATTTCCCATTTTAATCCATTTGAACAATCGAAACCGTACAGTGCAGGCAGCACTTGTAAATGATAAATAAAAGAATAAAAGTGATTTGAATGAATGGTCCAATGGATTAACAGTTCCACTCAGCAATTCCCAAGCGCAGTGCACAGAGACTCCTCTGCTCAGCGGCTTCAGCAGGCAAGTAGCAGTGTCACAGCGGTTTTTCGAATAAGCAAAGGGCCTTCCACAAAATGCCAATCGAAATTGACGACATACGGCAGAGGTGTATGCTAACAATAAGCCGTTGCTGGTCATCACATTAGCATTATGTGAAAATGGAGCTGAAAATGGAGACAAAAGACATGATGCACCACCTTCGGTTTCACGCTTCACTGGGTAAACGGGGGGCTGGGCGGGTGCGGTAGTTCAGCCCAGCACATTTTATGGGCGAGCCGCAGGAACACGAGAGCACTGTAAAACCGCGAAAGCTGGCGGTCGTGACCCCGGTGAGGAGCAGGGAGATGGCCGACCGCCACGACGCACGCATCGTCTCCACTACAACCCCGGGGGAAGGAGGGGTTGGTGGGGAGGAGGGGTTAGGGGAGGAGTCGGGGGCGGATCTGTGGTTGATCTACAGGATCCTGATTGTCACATTCCACACAGACAGGGTTACTCGTACCCCCCCCCCCCAAACACAAGCGCACGCACACACACACATCACACACACACACACACATACACAGGGGGGAACAGTACCCAGGCATGGAGACTAGCGCTCTCCTATCAGTCCCCCCAACCCCAAACTCCCCCAATGCACCCCATATGACCCCCAACTCCTGGTCTTTGAAAGCACTGCTAGGCCACCAAGGCACCACCGACACACTCCCCAGCATCAAAGTGCAACAGCAAGGAGTGATGGCAGAGCTGCCGCTTTCCTCCAGCACTTTGCGTTTGGTTTCCGGTACTTCCTTCACAACCTAAACTACTCAGAGCCTCACAATCCTCAATTACGCAATTATACTTTGCATGGGACGCTTTCCTTTTCTATAGCAATCAAGTTTCAGTCATGAATCTATGGTGCAAGCCAAATAACCAGTGCTAATAGCAAATGTAGCAGCATACCGAATAAATCCAACTTGTTCAATCACTTTTGTCCTGCACAAAGTGCTGGAATTTCCATGAAACTTACACCAGTGAGGAAATAAGATGTGGGTGCACTACAAAAATATGCAGGAGTATCATTTATTACTCGCCTGCAGAAGATATGCAGGTGCAGCTGCCTGAAGTGGTTGCATTTTAAATGCATTTGAAATTTATGAATACACAATTTCTCATCACTGATCAGAGGGACAAAAGTTAATTAATGGTTAAGCCTCTCGTTGAAACCATTGCTGCACTTGAAAAAGACAAACATATTGACCAAGCACAAGCACTTTATTAGGAACACCATACAACACTAAGAAGGGTCTCAACTCTTTGTAGCGTGGGTTCTACAAGATGTTGGAAACACTTGTTTGAGATTCCAGTCCATGTGCCCATGATTGCATCACATTATTTTTGCAGAACGGTCCACAGCACAACTCCCATTATACTAGATCCCAAAAGTACTCTCTACTAGACTCCAATGTGGCAACTGCGGAGGCCATTGACATACACAGAACTGATCGTCACCTTAATGAAACCAGTTTGAGAAGATTTCTGCTTCGTGACATGGTGCTTTATTGTGCAACAAGTAGCAATTACATGATGGGCACATCGTGGCAATAGGATACATACTGTATGGCCAGCAGCAGTAATGCCCAACTTTGACAAAAGGAAGCAAGTTACATAGACATGCATGTCACTGACTTCCTTTGGTCAAAGTTTGGCAGAATACTCAGATAAGCTACGCCATTCAACAGAAGGTCAAAATGTGTTAAGAGAACAAGTCGCAAAGCATTATATCACCACCAGCACCAGTTCACACAGGGCAGGCAGAGTTGAAGAATTCATGCTTTATCACAATTTTTCAGTCTTAGACTGGTTTTTTAAATCTTATCATCAGGTTTTGGTGAGCCCGTGTACCCACTGCAGGCTCAGCTCTTGGCTAAGTGGAATGTAACCCGATGTGCTCTTCTGCTGCCTTAGCCCATCATGTGTCAACATGTGGTGCATTTTGAGACACTTCTCAGCTCACCATGGTTGTAAAGCGTGGTTGCCGGAGTAACCATGGTCGCTCTGTCAGCATAAACCAGATTGGCCATTCTCCTCCGGCTTCCCTCATTGACAAGGCTATTCCATCCACAGAACTGCTGCTCACTGAATATTTATCACTTTTCAAAATACTCAAATCATGCCATCCAGCACCAACAACCATGTCCAAGTCAGTCACATTTCTCCCAAATTTTTTTGTTTGAGCTGAACATCATGTGACACTCCAAACCAGTATATCCAAGATCTTATGCCAAGTACTGCTGCCATAAGATTGGCTCTCTGGATAATTGCATGAATAAACCGGTGTACATGGTTCCTGCTTAAGTACCCAATGAGTGTGAAGACAGATCATGTATACATGCATTTTGCGCAGTCTACTGGCAAGGTGCACAGATTACATTTGCTTGCATTTTGTAACTGAAGTGGTTCCATGTGGTATATCTGAGAAAAATCTCAAAAACATATCAGAAAGTCATGGTTTCACCACCCAACTTCCTTTTTACATGTGACACAAGGATGTACTTCAACCTGTATCAGCAGCTTCTAAAGCCAATTAGCTGGGCTGGTTTCTACGACAGCACAATCCTCTCCACTGGTCAAGTTTGTAGTTTGACAAGGACATTACACAACCAATGGGCCACATTCTGGCAACAACTGTCTGAAGACCATACACTGGTGACAGCGCAATATAAACACAAAAGTGAACATGCTATGCAGCAGCCCCGTAAGTCTTCTACAAAATAAACACTCAAATAAGCTTCACAAGCAAGGGAGCAAGCCACTGCCTAACCAGCTTTTCACATCAAACTCACGTCTCTCAGTAGAAAAGGTGAAAAACTGAAGTTCAGTGATTCTAGATTAACACAGATTCAATTACTTTGAATATAAAGTAATGATTTGTCATGAAATTTCATTTTAATCTAGAACAATCATGTTGTTTTGATTCCTAATCTGCAACACAGATGAAGAGTAAATGAATGCAAAAAGCAAAAAATGAAATTTGTGCAAAATTGTACACTCCAAGAATAGGCAAGATTTAAAAAAAAAAAAAAACCAATTCTGAATAGTAGGCGGTTACAGTTACTGGGAGGAAACTGTACAGCACAAACAAACTCATCTGATAGCTGTGCCAAAGTTGGCCATAATAACAGGACAGCAGTGGGGGGCTGGGCTACACAAGTGAAGAAGCCCAGTTTAATGTAGGGCAGTTCCGCAGCTGCATGTCTATAACAGGGTAGTGAGGGAATGATTCCCTCAGAGAAACATAATGACCTGCCACTCAGCTCAAACACAGAGAGAGTCAGCGCTCCGTATACGCTTAGTACAGCCTCCTCTATACAAGAGACAACCGTCTGCATCAACTGTCTGCACCATCACCTCTAAACCAGAGAAAACAGTCTGCACCATCACCTCTAAACCAGAGAAAACAGTCTGCACCATCACCTCTAAACCAGAGAAAACAGTCTGCACCATCTCCTCTAAACCAGAGAAAACAGTCTGCACCATCACCTCTTTAAACCAGAGAAACAGTCTGCACCATCACCTCTAAACCAGAGAAAACAGTCTGCACCATCACCTCTAAACCAGAGAAAACAGTCTGCACCATCACCTCTAAACCAGAGAAAACAGTCTGCACCATCACCTCTAAACCAGAGAAAACAGTCTGCACCATCACCTCTAAACCAGAGAAAACAGTCTGCACCATCTCCTCTACACAAGAGACAACCGTCTGCACCATCTCCTCTTTATGAGACAACCGTCTGCACCATCTCCTCTTTATGAGACAACATTCAGCACCATCTCTTCTACACAAGAGACGACCATCTGCACCACCTCCTCTTTATGAGACAACCGTCTGCACAATCTCCTCAACGCAAGAGATGACTGTCTGCACCATCCCCTCTACAATAGAGACGACCGTCTGCACATCTCCTCTACACAAGAGACAACCGTCTGCACCACCTCCTCTTTATGAGACAACAGTCTACACCATCTCTTCTACACAAGAGACAACCATCTGCACCATCTCCTCTGCACAAGAGACAACCGTCTGCACCATCTCCTCTTTATGAGACAACAGTCTACACCACCTCTTCTACACAAGAGACGACTGTCTGCACCATCTCCTCTACACAAGATACAACTGTCTGCACCATCTCCTCTACACAAGAGACAACCGTCTGCACCATCTCCTCTTTATGAGACAGTCTACACCACCTCTTCTACACAAGAGACGACCATCTGCACCATCTCCTCTTTATGGGACAGTCTACACCACCTCTTCTACACAAGAGACGACCGTCTGCACCATCTCCTCTTTATGAGACAGTCTACACCACCTCTTCTACACAAGAGACGACCGTCTGCACCATCTCCTCTTTATGGGACAGTCTACACCACCTCTTCTACACAAGAGACGACCATCTGCACCATCTCCTCTACACAAGAGACGACCGTCTGCCCCACCTCTTCTTTAAGAGACAGTCTACACCACCTCTTCTACACAAGAGACAACCATCTGCACCATGTCCTTTATGAGACAACAGTCTACACCATCTCTTCTACACAAGAGACAACCATCTGCACCATGTCCTCTACACAAGAGACGACCGTCTGCACCATCTCTTCTGCACAAGAGACGACCGTTTGCACCATCTCCTCTACGCAAGAGACGACCGTCTGCACCATCCCCTCTACAGAAGAGACGACCATCTGCACATCTCCTCTACACAAGAGACAACTGTCTGCACCATCTCCTCTACACAAGAGTTGACCGTCTGCACCATCCCCTCTACAGAAGAGACGACCGCCTGCACATCTCCTCTACACTAGAGAAAACTGTCTGGTGACCGCTTGCATCTTCGATCATTACCTGCGGAAAAGCCGCTTTGCCCTCCAAGACCCAGAGAGCTCCGGAAAACAAAAATGACCAACAGATATTTGGCCTCTGTCTATGCAGGGCAGTCCGTCTGACGTTTGGCCAGAGGCGGCAGGCGCATCACTAATTAATGGGAGTGACAAACATGTCCCTGATATTGGAGCAGCTGAATGACGAGATCACGCCATTCAGCACATTTCCTAAACACCTCAAGTCCAGCCTACTTTTCACATCACTGGCCACAATTCACTTCCCCTCCAATACCTCTTCCAGAAAACAAGAGGCCCATGGGCCTTAACCCATTTAGGCCTGAGGCCTATTCAAAAAACACCTATGAAAACCTATGGGCGATTTTGAAAAGAACCCCTAAAACCTGAGGTTTTCTGGAAAAACAGCACCCAGGTGTCAACGTCTAGTAAAAAGCTGATATCTCAGCCTCTGTAGCAGATAGAAACAAAATTCAAAAAAGTATTTGAGAGCTTACACCTGTGGCTTTCATAAGAACTATGTTTTTTTATTTGTGCAAATCTTCATCACAATATTTAAAACACTGAACAAACTATAACAAACTATAAAATATAATAAAACCAATAAAATAAATAACAAATCTCTATCTACATAACATGCAAAACTCAAATGGAATAAAGAGGCCTAATAAATAAAAGTATAAGCTCTGCACTAGAGAATAACAAACATTTTTTCTTTCTCTGGAACAGGTGGCAGCAGTGGCGGAGATACGGGGGCGAAGACACGTCCCTTTTAGTCCTGGCTAGATCTCAATCATTTTCCTTTATTGACGTCTTTTCCAATTATTGTAATTGGCAACTGAAGACACGGTTTCTCTCCACATGCGATCTAACAGCGATTAAATCGCGGGTTCAATTCAGCACAGTGGTGGAACAGAGAACTGGGTTGCACAAAACAGCCGTTTAAAACAATTATAAATCCTGACCTGTTCTCAGTCATCTTCATGATTAACAAAAGGTTCACTCCGAGAGCGCTCCGCACTTAACAGGTGCTGCTTGTTCTCCCCGATTAGGTAAGACGACAATCATTCCTCTGGAAGCGTATTTGCTGTATTTAAATCTACGTTATTCAAAATTGCATAGCCTACCTGTTGACTCTCACGCAAATGGCTTGAGCCGCACGCTTGTTATAACCTAGGCTATTTAACTGCCGAGTTTTTTTTTTTTTTTTGTTTGTTTTTTAAATCAACCCACACAATACCGAGAGTGAAAGTCCGCATTTCATTGGAACACGGACCAGTTCAATCACGCGAAGCATTGGCCAATTAATAAGTAAATTATTTTTCTGCACTGAATTTAGCCCATGATTTCATCGCTGTTAGATCGCATATGGTGAGAAACCGTGTCTTCAGTTGCCAATTACGATAATTGGAAAAGACGACAATAAAGGAAAATGATTGAGATCTAGCCAGGACTAAAAGGATTTGTCTTTGCCCCCCTGTAGCTCCGCTACTGGGGGGCAGGCATGATAAAGTGTCCGTTCAAATAAAATAAAAATATAAAAAATAAAGTGTCTTGAAGTGTTACTATGGCATCTGCCCTAGTATGAAGTGCCAGTAAAAGAACAGCTATGAGCCCAGAAATGGTAGGAAAAGTAATGAAAACTACAAAATGACGTATCCGCTTTCCCGGCCTTAAGGGTAGAAATGCCTAACAGCTTCCCCGGTTTTAAAAGGTTAAAATGTGCACATGCTGTCCTGGTTTAAATGGGTTAACAGTCACCTGAGTTGGATAAAAACTGATGTTATTGATGTCAATGAACAAAATATACCCAAAAGTATCATTTTCCTAAATAAAGTATAGTAAAATTCACCCCCTCCCCAGGGGCAAACATGGAGCCCGGGGCCATGAAATTTACAATTTTGATAAAGCACCTCAAGACCCTTCCATCTATGAAGAGTATTGGTTTCCAGCCTCTCTCGGTCTGGAGAAGAAGACTGTTGAAATTTCTGGCAATTTGACCACTTTTAGCCCTGCCCCTCAGAGCACCTGGGGGTGGGCACCATGTAATTCACAATTTTGGTGCATATTTGACTACGGAAGGTTCCCGCAAAATTTTATTGAAATCGGATCAGCGGTTTCTGAGAAGTTGTTGAAAATGTAAATTGTTTACGGACAAAGCCCCTGGGGATGGGCACCATATAATTCACAATTTTGGTGCATATTTGACAAAAGGTTCCTGCAAAATTTTATTTAATAGGATCACTTTCTGAGAAGTTTGAAAATCTCAGGTGACCTAAAAACTGTACAAAACAACTGAGCACAAAAGTAATGCAAACTGTCACGATATAGATCTCGTCAGCTCCTGATTACTGGACTGCCCACAATTCCCAAGAACACCATCCAGAGAGAATGCTGCTGCACCTCTGGAAGTCCCTGAAAAACATTAGGACTACATTAGAATCCTCTCTTAAATGTGCACCTGCTCCAACCCTTCAAACTTTGCACCTGACTCCAAACAGCCAGTCACATCTACATGATCACATGATGACCAATATTGGCTGCTCATATCTTCAAGAGGAAATGGTAAAAATTCACAACAGCAAGCGTGAAAACGGTTGAATATTAGCAACAGAGCAATGTTCTGTCCCCTTTTGGCCAAGAGGCCAAGTACAAAGCGCTTTGCAGTGCAGATATCTTATCACACATCAAGACCGGTGGAGCACTTCAAACCAGAACATCTGAGCTCCTGCCATGTCTGTCAGTTAGAAAGACAAACAGAAATACAGTGCAGCCCCAGGGGCCTGGGAACACCCACTGGAGACGTCCCACGCTTCTTCGGTTTCAAACAGAGATTTATGTGCACACAGGCCCAGAACACAACAGAGGGAACGCCACAAAATTACCTCCGGCCTTATCCTTTCCATCGCAAACTACTCATTATGCTGGGTACAGGAGCAGGTACAGGAATTCAGTCTAGTTTAAGGATTTGTCTTCTGCTATGTATCTACACAAGCTTCTTAAGGATGTTGTGCAAAAAAAAGGAGGTGAAATTACCTTAAATTACAACCTGCAGAAATGCTTAACAAAATTAACGGTGTTGGAAAACGTATAGTTTTTTTAAGGACTTCAATCAGTGGATAACTACCTTGAGAGTCAATTATCGATGTTTATTTTATTGTTCCATCCTATGGTAAAAGTCTGGGGATTAGACATACTTAAGTACATCACACACATGCAATAAACTTTTCTTTCAATCGCAATTGTATACACCCAGCACAGGTGAATGTGCAAATTAAGAATATTCACACCGCAGTTTCTGCCTGAGACTAACACCCTTGAGATTCTGAAAGGCAATATCAGAACCTACAAAACTGGTCCCAGCGTTCAGTCAGCAGGAGCAAATACGCGGAACTAATGATGGCAGTAAGTAGGTTGGGTTTAAATTATTCCTTGATACATTTTATTTCAGAAGTAATCCACAATGACGTTGATGTTACAACAGCAAGCATGGCAAACTGGACCAAAGAAGCAACATAAAGCAACACGACATCATTATACAAAAATAACTGCACACACGAGTCCGTGTTCAAGCTGAAGAGTTCACATCAGCATGGCTGTAAACGTTCCCACTGATGTCCCGCACTTGTAATTTACTTCTCCTTGACCCTTTTGTCAAATAAGTCCCAAACAATTTTTATTTTAATTCACTTATAGGAGAATAAGAAAAAAGAAGTTTGTTTATTTTGCCAAATACTGCTTTTTAAAGAATGGTCTTTGTGGTCACAATTCTTTCAAGTGAATTACGCCTTTTTAACCCCCGACTACTCACCTCTGATCACTCAGTAATTTACAGAAGTTAAACCACTAAAATTTAACTCAAAACAGTGCACTTGAACATGAGTACAACGAATGCAAATTTGAATGGTAATGTACACGTTACAGTAATGTAATGTGTACTTAACTGGACAGCAGTGCAGGCCCGTCTTTTACATAGACATGCAGTGCAATGCATAATAGGGGTTTCCCTCCCTCCACAGCTCCATAGTACCAGACACAGCTCAGTCATACGGGAAGCCTGTCCTAACACAAGCTCGACTAAAGCTACCAGCTCATGACACATAGAGCCAATGGCATAAAAAAGAGAGTAAAAGGGAATCCTAAGTGAAGGCCTTGTTTTCTCATGTTGAGTTTAATGTTATAGACCGTGGGTAGTATTTCAAATTTGTTTGCTTCTGCACTTGCGCAAACCAAACTTCTATGCAGCTGAAATTAACAGTAACACAATCATAAAACGCAAGGCCATCATGCGTGAAGCAGTAATCTGCCCAAAACAGTGCCAACAGTATAATTACAGATGTTACTTAAACCATCCTTCTTCAGGGAAGAAAGACTCCAAAAAAGGAAACAAAATGCCAGAGCCCCTCATAATCCCACTCCTGATAACATGGGGCAGACAGAGAAAACCTTTGGAGTTTAAGTTCCTTTGATCTTCCATTGGACTGACAACAGAAGGAACTGCCTTCACCCGAGGTGTTCAGCACCTGTACAATAGGAACATCTGCTTTTTTTGTGTCCTCAATGGTATGCGGCGGAGATGTTTCTCAGCAGTTCTCCAAAAACAGCCACAGGGTCAAACCCTATTCACACCAGCTGGGGACAGTTTGGTAAGTGACTCAAGTGGGCAACATGAAAGAGGAATTACCAAAAATGATTCAATTACTCCGCTTAAGCATCAAACTGCTGCCCAGGAAGCTAAATGACGACAATCCAATGGACCCCAAATACCCCAGCAGAAGTAGTCAGACATGGCGAAACACAACAAGAAGAGCTTAAGAAATTACTAGGCTGCAAAAAAAAGCATGCTGGGGTGAGGGATATTAATATGGCACTGCCATAAATCTCAAGACAGATACACCTTAAAATTAAGAGATGCCTTGGGCATTAAGGAATTGGAACTGATCTTATATGCAGATTTCATCCCGCCACACAAACAAAATTCAAAAATATGGTCTCGAGTATTCATATTCTTACCTATAATACTTATTTCAGCAAATTTGAACAAATTATTTTAATCATCATGACCAAACACTGCTATTTTCAAAAGATAAGTCTGTATGGAGGCTGCCAGGATGTTTATATTTATTGTGGATGTCAACACACTTCCGCTTCCTTCATGCATCACCATCACTGATCTATAAATGACCGGATTTCTGATGCAGTAGTAAGCTGCATTGAGCAGTTGAAACCAGCAGAAGTACCTGAGCATCCTTATTGCCATGTCCAGTAGTCAGCCATTTACTGTTTGTTTACATTGTGTCCTATGGCGGTGATGACTCGCCGTGCAGTTTTTCAATCCAGCACATTCTTTAAGCAATGTGGCAGGCCAATCTACAGGTTATATGCAAGACAGATACACAGAAATTAATATGTTTGTGAATATATTGCTTTATATCAGCTATTTACAATCTACTGGCCGCTAACATGTTAAAGTACACCAGGGCTCCTCAAATCATGGTCCTTGAGGGTCGAGAACTACTGGTTTTCCACACTCCCTTTACCTGGGAGTCAGGTGAGATGACAATCTGGCCAATCAGCAGCATTAATTGTTCACTTAATTGCCTGGAAGGAAGGAAAACCAGAACTGTATTTGGATTCGAGCGCCAGATTTGAAGAGCCCTGAAGTACACCTATCATAATTTTTCATTATTTTAATGTAGTAGCGTGAATCATATCTTTTTTATGCGCATTTAAAAGGTCTGTGTCGGAAAACAACTCGAAGTCACCTCCAGAAGAAGCGCTCCGCCGCAAAACTCACTGCTCCAGAGCTGATTGAAACACCCCAATCGCTTCTGACAATTTTTTTCATCAATTGGGGAGGTCACCATTTGAATTTTCGTGCCAAGCAGATAGTTTAGCACGCCCTTGAATCAAGTGGGTTTCTCCCCCAAGGCTGAACCGGAATTTGTTTCTAAAGTGGAAATCCATTTATGGTAAGGGGCGAGACAAGGGGCGCAAAAGGTGGACCAATCACAAGTGAGTGATCAAGCTGACCAATCACAGCACACTGCAGTTTTTGGGAAGGCGAGGGTAGGACTTTCAATGGAGCATTTCACAGACTGGCACTGCAGAATTGCTAAGCATGAGAAAATTCAAGTGTTTTTTTTTTTTTTTTTTTTTACAATGACGCATTTAAACCTTTTTTCGTGGAGTTCAATAATACAAGAATGATCAGTGGAAAGTCGCATAATAGGTGGTCGTGCGTCATGATGTGGTCATAATTTGGTGAACATGGTCAAAACTGACATTTTTCACGCTTTTATCTATGTTTTAGTAGAGCATCTATGGAACATAAAAACGTGACAACGTAATACCATATTAATTAATAAAAGATATTAGCCCATTTGTGTCTGTGGTTTAATTGAAGATGTATTAGAATGCCCAAACGTTTTTGTTGTTTTCTCAAAACAAACTCGTTTTTTTTTGAAGTCATATTGCTCTGGGGTCCTTCACCCAAATTGGCTCTGGTTTTCAGAATAATAATCCTTAGATCTTGGGCTAAAAATTAACTAATTATTTGATGGATAGGTTATTTTTGTAACATTGAATATTTGAGCCAAATTAATTCAAATTAAAAATAGACATGCCAATACAGCCCTTCTTCCAAACTGCTCTGAAAAGCACCTTCAAAAGTTCAGTCTCCTGAGAATGTTCCTTGTCCCAATTAAGACTATTTACAACACAGCAAGCACATGATATCTTCATGGTCCGACTACTTAAAACAAACAGTCCCTTTCTTTCATCCAAGTCAATCCCTATGAAAAAGACGCTTTCAGCTGGAATGATGGTCTCTTCGCTGTATTTTTTGTAATAATGACCTACCAGAAACACTAGTCTGGGCATGACACAGTTTATGACACTGAAGACTGTCCATACGACTGAAACCTTTACTGCAGGTCGAACAAGTGAAGGATGACCCCAAAGTAACATCTTTGCCGTGATGAGATTTTTCATGTCTATCAAGATTGCACTTTGCTTTAAATGTCACTTCATATTTCTCACAACTAAATATACACCCGGCGGACTCTGTATGAATTTTCTCATGCCGGAAAAGGTTGTATCTCGAAGAAAGGATCTTTGCACAGACTGAGCACTGAAATGTCCCAGCCATGGCCATTTACACGCTCATACCTGAAAAGAGGAAAGTTTTGGCTGAGTTTTCTGCATGAAGATTCATTTTGTTCACTTTGATATATTGGAGAATTCAGCAGCTAAACTACGGGTAGACAGTAAAAGTTGTCCATTGTAATTGGCAATTTTTCAGTCTAAGTTTGAATTCCTGACTAAGATTAACAGTTCAATCCAATTGAAATGCCTTGATTTCTATATATCTGAATATCAGGGCTACCCATTATTTTTTAGAGTAGCTATGGTGGATAGACTAGAGCCATGTTCTGGCTAGCTAACAAACTAGAACAGCACAGCATACTTCTTAAACTGATAGCTCAATTATTTTTTCAAAATATTGGCTGGTGAAACTTCAGTTTTTCTCCATTGAACTTTAGTAGAAATATGGTTTGCAGTTATATTTCCATGACAAAGAGTACCAGGACACATAACAGAAACAGAAATATGAAGAAATTTGATTGGTATGGAAGTTTACAATGGACTTCATGTTTTGCTCCTCCACCTTCCATCCACCCCTGCCAATGTTGATAAAATCCTGTGTAGTTCTTGATTCCTTAGCTTGGCTGCAATTTGAAAAATAGAATTATAAAGAGGACTAAATAAACTTTTAAATGACACCTAATTTGTCATGATAGGCTTTCTCAGTCCCAAAATATCGAAGACAAAAAAAAAAAAAAAAAAAAATTTTCAGGGGTGATGTTCAAAATCCACCCTTTTTATACGACTACTTCATGATGCATGACCAGGTGCACTTTAATGTTTGGCAAGTTAATGCCCAACTCAAGAATACTTCAAATAAACATTAGCTAATGTCACCGATTAATAACGTTATCTAACATTACATTACCCATCGAGCAAAGGCTAATTTATGGTTTGCACATCCGCTAAACATACAAGCCCGCAAACAGAATGCATGAAGCTAATTTGTCAACTCCGTGGTCCATGCAAACTGTCCGTGTACCACCAAGATTTTAGGTCAGCGCGGCCCTGTGCGCACGGACTATACATTTGCAGATCCGAATCATCTGAAACAAGCAGCCATTTTCCTTTCCTCTCCACTTTTCCTTCACCCAGCAAGAAAACTTCATACAGCCAATGTGAAAATTGCGGAGAGGTTCTTACTCTAACTGGGATATGTTTGAGAAAAATCCAATATCCTTTCCTTCAATATGTCATGCGCTTCACGGCGATTGATAATGACTAGTAATGCACCGAAATGAAAATTTTTGGCCGAAACCGAAAACCGAAAATGAGAAACGCCTGGCCGAAAACCGAAACACCGAAAGAAATTATGCCAATTTTTTGTACCATTGCATTTATGGCTATGACTGTGTACTTACCTAACTAAAGCAAAGGCGTTGCAATTGCATGAATTAATATTCACCCTTCAAAGAATAAATCAATTACAAAATTATGAATATATTTATTTAGCACTGACATTCCAACAAAGCACAATATAAAATAAAATTATAAATAAAATGTTTTACTTGGCCCCACTCATGAATAACCTACAGGCCTATAACTGACT
Source organism: Gymnothorax javanicus (assembly GCA_029692085.1). Lineage (NCBI taxonomy): Eukaryota > Metazoa > Chordata > Actinopteri > Anguilliformes > Muraenidae > Gymnothorax > Gymnothorax javanicus. Next base: position 142,034,116 of record CM056194.1, read on the forward strand.
GGCCTATTACTGGCTGCTGAAAAATTGTAAAATTAAATATGTTACGTGACAACACAGCAGCCCACTGATTGGTCAGAGAGAATCCTCTCTGCGAAAGACAACTCCCTTCCGCATTATCGCTAGGAAACTGGCTTCACTTGCCATCATTGAAACAGGTCTTCAAATTGTGTTTTTGAAACGTGTGTTGTTTTAGGCAGCTTGATAAATATACTGTGTGTTGCCTTACCTTTCAAACGAGGTTGCGTTTGTTCACCGAAGCTGCTGAATTTATGCAATGCCCTTCTTTGCCTGAGCCCCTGTTCGTAGTGAAATTAGAAGCAACGGTGTTCCTCCAACTCCCCTTGAGAAAGTTCTTATGCTGCCCTTATTTTATGAAAATTGCGCGATGAGATGACGCATCGTAAAGCGATAAATTCTAGTACTCTGCCATCTCCTGCGATTTGCGCATTTGCTACGTGTGTTGCCTTCAATTTCAAAGTGACATGTTTATGAAGCCTGAATGTCAAGCTAATAAACAATAATTGTTTTGTCATGTGTTATTTGCTTCTTTATTATGAAGGAAAAAAGGTAAATTAACATCCTCGGTGTGTGGCGATTCCATATTTTTTGCCAGGGGTTGTAGTTACATTATGGAATACTGATAGTACACAAATGTGTTGAGAATATATTGCCTTATTCTATTAATGCTCTATGCCTTTTACGGATATCATTGCTTTACGTTTTTAGGTGGTAAATTATTTAACGTGCAACCGAATCGGACACAACACCAGCTGCTATCCTATGCATCAGGACAATGTCAAACAGAAATTACAATTAAGCACTCGCGGACTTTAGTGCCATAACGTGGTGACGGTAGTGCACGTCCCCTGATTTAAACACATAAATATTTAACAAAATCGACGGATTAAAAGTCTGGACAGGCGCGTGTTGGCCGCGGTTTTTGCTTGCGTCATCACAACATGCTGTTTTGGCCGTATTGTTTCAATGTTAAAAGTCTTTCGGCCGAAAACCGAAAGTGCATTTTCTTGCCATTTTCGGCCGAAAATTCGGTGCATCTCTAATAATGACACCTCTGATCCAACAGGAAAACTATGACGACTGAAGTATCCAATCGCTGCAGCTGCAAATGACCGTGGTCTATAATCCATTCCTTTATTACAAGCCTGGTCACATGGTTCTTTGCTGGCAAGATGCAAAAGGCTGGGTATCGCAATACGGTCACAGCGCACAGGCATCAAGACAAATCCGCTACAGCAGAAAAAATTGTAGATATCAAAAAGACTCGTCCGTGGGCTAACTAGTTTTGGACACGAAAACCATAAATTAGTCTTCAGGCTATAGACTGCATGTGGCTTCCCAGCTGCAGCTGACATGATCAATGAGATCAATAGACAAATGTAGGGTTTCGTCCGGCATATAGACCATTTAATGAAAGATGTTCAGTTTGCGTATGCACCCATCTGAAGGTTTCGAATCGGTGAACACACCACCAATTTTCATCAACTTCGAATTCTATATTTGTACACCACGCACCCACTAGGTTTCAAAATACGATACATTTTCAGACTGTCTTTTTTAATTTGATCAGCAAGTTTTGAAAGCAGAAATTCTGTATTTATTTCTCATTCATGGGTAATAATTAAATATTTGTATTGAGTACAATACCGTTGTTAGCTAGCTAGTTTTCTGTTAGTCTATATATCAGACTTGCATCAAATACCTACAATAAGTTGAGGAATGAGTGGTACAGGGAAAAAATTCAGATTTCAGATAAAATTGCAAAAAATAATCTAATCTCAGACTTAGACACTGTCCAGGCATTGGTTAAACCCCCTTACCTACTGGTAACAAACACTCCGGTAGCAGACGTAAGCAGCCTAGCTAGTACCACACACAACTAGCTAGCAAGCCAAGTTTATTACGTGGTAGCGCTTTTTTTGTCGGACATGTTGATCATGAAAGGTACATTCAAATATCATTTAGCACCACAGGAGGGCAGGGTGGTGAAAAGGGGCGTATAATTGCCATTCAGTTGAGATTATTATCATTATTACATTGCCAATTCTGTTATACTGTAGCTTCCAAAGGAAGACCAAAAGGGTGCAAAAATTTGGGTCAGTACTTGGCGATTAGTACTTGCTGCAGTAGCTTGTGTCGTCTCTGGAATGTTACAGCCCCTCACCTTCTGCAGTTTCTTGGTGTCCAGAGACAAAACATTTATAGTACATGTCCTCAAGCAGGCCTTACGATCTCTCTTCAAGAACTCCTACCAGTGGTTGATGAATACAACTAGCCTTGAAAACTCTAGAAAAAGTCATCAGAATGCAAAATATTTTCCATAGTCAACCATGCTACAGGGTTTACCATTTGCACACAAAATCAATTTGGCGGTACCTAATATTACTTTATAAGGTGGAATCCTGCATTCATTCATGCATGGCACGCACTATAATTGTGTTAATCCAGTAACACAGGCTAGCAAAGCTAGGTGCTGACTGGTCAAACCATCAAGGCTAACATTCTCTTAACATTCCATCAGCTTGCTGACCAGCTCCCTTTTGCAAGGTAATCAATATGGATATACATTAGTGTTTAAATAGCTCAGCAAACAGTTGTTTTTCACAGGCTACCCCTGCGTGATGCATCATTTATCTTTCTTCTCATGCGGACAACGGATTTATTTCGCAAAGCGGACATCACTTTACCTTTACCAAAACCATTAGCTGCCCAGCACCATTAGTCTAAAGACTAGTCAATTGTGATCACATGTAACAGTGTCAGCAAGTCAGATGAGTTCAAATGGATTCCCTTTTATTCATTTCTATAATTTTTTTGTTGTGACATGAAAAACAAACATTAACTAGACAGTCAAGTCGCCCGCGACCGCATAGATGTAGCCCCTGAAAGCCCGACTCTCCACCCTGTACTGCGTCCACAAGGAAGTCTCTATGTTTCAGCACTAATTTGGGCATTATTTGGCCAACACTGATGCCATGGCAACAAAAATCCACAGGTGTCATAATTAAAGTATAGCACGTCCACACCAAATCTGAAAGTAATCGGTCAAAAATCACAGCCTGTACAGCGTCCACAAGGAAGTATCTACGGACACGGCGCGATGGCGGAGACAACAAGCATGAATCCACAGTAGCCGCCTGACTTTGTCCAGGGGCTACAATGGAGACTAAATACCACATTGGAACCAAAATCAATAGTGGACAATTTCAGCACAAATTTGCGCGATAATCGGTCAATACTATTGCCATGGCAACAAAAATCGATAGGTGTCATAACTTTAGTACAACACATGTCCATACCAAATATGAATAATAGTGTTGCCATGGTAACCAAAAACAATAGGTGTCACAACTGGAGTATAACACATGTCAATACCAAATATGAAAGTAATCAGTCAAAAATTGCAGCCTGTACAGCATCGATGAGGAAATCTGTACATTTAAGCACAAAATTGTGCAATATTCGGCCAGTAGTGTTGCCATGAAAACCAAAATCAATAGGTGTCATAACTGGAGTATAACACATGTCCATATCAAACATGAAAGTAATCAGTCAAAAATTGCTGCTTGTACAGCGTCCAAAAGGAAGTGTCTAAGGACGCAGCGGCGGAGACGACAAGCATGAACCAAAGTAGCTGCCCAACTTGTCTGGGGGCTACAATTAGTTTGACTTCCTTTTTCAATGAAGAGTAAACTACTAAGAATTCATGTTCAGCATCTGAAGGGGAAAGAACACATTACGGACTGGGAAATTTTGGTAGAAAATTTGTCACAAAATACTTGCAATATTTCACTAAAGTGCACCAAATCAGTTCTTTTTTTTTTTTCAAATATTTATGGGGGGGGCATTTCCCCAGGCCTGTAGTATGGATTCGCTTTGCCCACTTTGAATGGCACCAATCTGAGAAAAAAGTCTGGTTAGAATATAGATATACACACAGTATTTATGCATCTGCTTGGAAACACACTGCCAATAAAAAATATCACACCTACAAATGAAAAATATTGACTACAAGCACAGTATTACAATTTTTGCATTTCTAACCATTAAGCAGGCTAGTAACCAGTGTCTAATCAACAAATAAATATAATATGTTCCAAATAGTCTTGTCTAGTTCACCATGTGATAACAGCCATCACAGGTTAGACGAGCGTGCTCATGAGGGAGAGAACACCAAAGTAGCTGGAAGACAATATCAAATTTCAAGCATCTTGCATTTTATTTGAACTAGAAACAGAAGAATGGTTTTTAAGGATTATTTACAAAAATGTTAATTTTAACATTTTCCAGAAAAGCATTTTAATTCCAAATTTCATGATTGACTGAGGCACTCAATAAGGTTCATGTAATGTAGTCAGGCCAACCCCACCGTACAAGATTTAAAAAAAAAAAAAAAAAAAAAAAAAAAATACGCACGCACACACACACAGACCTGACAGTCTTAGATGCATGGTTCCTGAGAAATCTGCAGAACTTCCAGCTATATTGCTCAACTGCAACTCAGCAGCACCTGAGGCAGATTTGGAGATTTTCCCATAACAAACGGAACTAAGCCAACGGCAGTGGCCAAGCCCATATAGGCCTACAACAGGAGACTGGCAAAAAGCCCAGGTAAGACAAGAGCGCCAACCGATGTAGGAAGTAGCTTAACTAATGCTGTGAACTGTTCCACCTCAAGCTCCTTTAGAATATCCCTTTTATGCTGAAATAACATGGATTTAACACAGTTCACAGAGCCATTCTTAATGGTCAGTGTGAATAAAATAACATTTTCAAGGATGTATGGCCAAAATCCAGGTGTAATCACCTTTTACTGAGATTAAGATTTTATTGCTGTCATTCCATAACAGGAAAAAAGCATAAGTGACACTATTACAGAGTTACGGAACAATGAACAGTTGTAAGGTTTCAGCAACTAAAAAAACAAACCAACTTAAAAAAATAAAATAAAATAATAATAAATAATAATAATTTATTTTCAAAAGTGACACAGGTTTATTTTCCCAAGGCTGGGTCTTTCCAGAGTTGATAATCAGTCTAGTACTCACAACAAAATGGTGCAATGCAGAAAACAAACCTCCTTTAGTTCTATCTTTAAGCAGCATCAACTGGCACCACTCAAACTCTAAATTTTACATTTTTGGGAGTGACAAGAATATAGCCTTTCCAAAAACACATTCATGGCCCTCATTTACTCAGGGACCCCTCCTCTCAAAGAAGGAAGAAACAACATTTTACCTCTGACGGGAAACTGCAACCATTAAACAGTCATATTTTAACCGACATTTTCCACATTGCTCAAAACAAGCAAATTCCACCAAAGCAATAAGTCTGGTAAACCATTGTAGGACTTTGGAGCACTGAAGCCTGAGAGCTATGGCCAGCAGTCACGTACTGTAGGCTTCTTCATAGCACCCCTACCTTTCTGCTCGAGAGGGAACACTGCCGATTCCTTCCTCCTGCCCTTTTCCCTGGATGAGTAATGCTAAAAAAGGAATGCATCACTCTTCCCCCTCCAATCTCTCCCTTTCAACAACCCATTCACCACTCATTATCTGTGCAGGTCCAAAGCCAGCTTCTCATATTGCAATGAATTATCTACTCACAACCTTTCTTTTAGTAAAAATCTGTCATTCAACCCAACTGACTCAATGCCCTTCTCACGTGATTATGTGCAGTTATCCGTTTTCGGCGTCCCAGTTTACAGTTTAAATTGAACTCAACCCCCCCCATCAACAATGAAAAAATAAAGTAACCAACTAGGTTCAGGTCTACCGCCTTTTTTGTTCATTTGCAGGGATGTAGTGTCTCAAAATCTCATAAAGATCTCAATTAAAATCATTACACAACACATACTGTAAATACAACAGTTACAGCCACATTTTTAAAGTCTATCCATATCCTCAATAGAGACCAATAAAATCAATTCCATGGCTATCTATGAAGATGCACTTTCCCATTGGATCTCCTCAAAGGACTGTTTTTAATGGCCACATCAATAATTTTATTCCAAGAATCAGTCCTCTGTAATTTTACAAGCTGATGCCACATAATAGACTTTTGAACATTTAAACTCTGGCAACATGTAGCCAGAAGAAAGCACAGACACAGATCACTATTCCAGTGTTGACTCCTGAACCATGGAGCCATTTGAGGAGTCCCACAATGGCATGTTAGCACAGTATAGACAGGCACAGCACACTCGCTAGGAAGGCATATAACTGGAATCACATGAGGATTTTAGTACACATCTCTGAAGGGGATGCACTCCTTGGTGATCACCAACACACCTGAATAAGCACCAAAGCGGAAGAGTACTGCCTAACAGGAGTCAATCCAGGGTCAACCATAATTAATGTATGACCACTTCAGCAACAAAAAAAAATGGTTCAGCCCCATCCAATAGAAAAGGTATAGACTTAAGTTTAAGTAGCGCAAAGGTATAAACCATACAATAAAGAAGAACATTCCATGTTATATATAAAATATAAATGCATGTGCGCCTACACTCGAAATTCATGTAGTTCAAGCCCACGCAACATCCAAATGTACATTAGGCTAACGTTAAAGGATTTTTAAAAGATTTTGCACCAACCAACTCAGATAGGAAAATGCCATAAATATACGTTACGGTCTTCCTGAGAAACATAAATAAACCATTTAGCATGCAGTAGTAATTAACAGGCGAAGGAGTTTAAGGGTAGCCTTGCACTCAGGTTCAAATCACTAGGCCTGTCACTGAAAAGTATGAAGCCCACAGTTGCTCGAAGCAATCGTCTTATCAAATAACACACAAAAAAAAAATGATGGCCATCTCGCAATCACCCTCAAACATTTACTTGAATATTAAGATGACTAGTACACAAAACGTAATCAAATTTACGGCAGAAGGCCAACGCACAACAAACGACCATTTAACACTTTGCCGAAATCTACCCCATTTCCGTTTTAGACTTCGATCTGACATGGTGGCCCAAGTCTGAAAACATACGAAGTGCCCAAAACTTAATTTATCAGCATGGCTCATTGCTGCCAGCCAAAAAGCAAACACAGCTCTAGGAAACCCATATCACCAGCTGCTTAACACCGACCCCACTTTTAAATGCAGCGCTTCGATAAAGCCTTCAGGTCCATGTCCTGCCAGGACCAATAAGCTAACGTTACACCGAGGTGATACTGCCTAATAAATGAAGTTTCACAATCACAGCACATAACGCGTTCCATTGTTGTTACACGCAGATATTGAAAAATAAAATGGGTTAACATAAGATCACAGAATCACACAATCAAAAAAGACAACATAGTTAGATAAGCCAACAACCGATATTGTCGTTCTTCCATGAATGAAAACTGTAACTTCAGCGAGTTATCAGGGTTTCATTAATTTAATTGCCGGCAATTCATGTTCTATGTTCATAGCTAGCCACCCAAGGGTACAGCGCAAGACATCCAACTTCACAGTAAGAAAAAAAAAATGCATCTTATAAATCAGAAGCAGCTAAATGAGTTCCATACGATTACAAATCAAAGGCAGAAGAAAAAACGTCAGAGGAAAACTATCCTAAGGTAGGCTGATCTTACCTATTTTGTGAGGCGATTACTTCCACAGAAGTTCCGGAGACACCATAATCAGCGCTGATACGGTCGCTGCTGGGTTTTAAAGACGTGTTCAACAATTCCTGAGCGGCTGTAGATAAACTATTAGTATTACTTGTACTATCTGAGAGCGAATGGTCGGATACAGAGTTGCTCTGCTGAGCGTGGCGAGTCTGCTGCAGCAGAGTCGCCTGCACTGCGCCAGGCGAGGAAACGGACAAGAAGTGCAGCTGAGCTGATATTGGAGCCGTCCCGGTCTCTGGCGATAGGAGCAGCGACTCAGGTTTGTCCAGATCCACACTTCTCACTTTCCGCAGGTCTTTACGTCTCCACTGAGAGTTTTCCCCAGTCTTGTTCTTCGTCGTGCCGGGACTGCTCGGTAGACCAGGGGAACCCGAGTTGCCCTGAGAACTACTTCCACCGTTTGTGCCGTTATTCAGATCATTTATTACCGACGACGAGGTCCGGCTCCCCGCCGTCGCCATTTTCTGTCCCGGAGTTTATCACTTAATAGCCTCTCTAGAGGAGGGAGTGGAGGGAATTGGGGGAGGGGCACAGGGGGAGGAGCGAGTGAGCCTGGTAGTGTTTACACACGACCGAAAAAAGCGCAAAATGAAGCACGTGCTTGCGTAGAATGCACGGACTTGGAGAGATTGAATAGCTTTTCTCTTTGAAAACAACAACCGGAAATCCCCCCGCGCAAAAATTTAAAATTAAAGTCTGTCGATGATCTTGTGAGAGTACTACCAAATTTGACCTAATTAACATTTTTTTCATGGAGTTTTTAATGCGCTCTGTCAACGCTGGCTGAGGGCTATTGCGTGCGTAGCTACACAGGTACACATTTATAATTATGCATTGTAATGGACACAGGTAACCAAGGAATTCAAGCTTAGCTGAGCCACGAGTGCATAATTATGCATGTATTCATACATTTCTGTTACTGGCAGTGTGTACTGGAACTGATCTGTTCGACTCTGGGTGAGGTACGGGTTGGGATATACTTGATTTTCCTTCTAAGAGCTAAAAAAGGGTTATGCCAGTTCCAGTATGTTTGCACATACTCAGAATGGTGTTCAAGTTTACTGCTGTAATGTCTGCCTGCACAATCCTGTAGAAACCTAACTCACAGAAGTTCATTTCAAAGGTTATGGAGTCTGATTAAATGTGGTCCTGACCTTTCACTCACTTATGCAGGTGCTAAATTCAGACAATCCTTGCCTGATGTCCATGACCCCTATTTTAGGCTTTCTAACTTGGAATTTGGTCTTTATCATTTAAATAAAGCGAGCTACACTTGTCATTTGGAAAGAAAACTTATTTTGCTTATTTTCATGATTTTGAGACAAAAAAATAGGTGCAAATGCAATGAAAATGGATGGAAATTCAACAGTGAAGCTGTTTCGCAATGAAATTCTGAGGAAAAAAAACTGGACGGTAAAACAATTCATTTCCTCTTTCTTCATTGTCCAGATTTGTGTTACATCAGAGGATGAAATTCAGAACTACTGATTATCAGTGAAGCCAAACATAGGCTGCCCCCCACCTCCCCAGAGAGGTAAAAATGGAGAGATTTTTGCTTTGGTGTAATGTTTTACTACAAACTAACTTCATGCATGGTACAGACTTTTGCATCAAATGCAAGTGGATATTACATTATTTCTTAATCTTTTCAACAGTTAAAATGAGAGCAGCTTCAAAGTACCCATCAATTTGGACTCCAAACTAAATAGAAAACTAACTGAAAGTTATTTGGTTATAAAAACATAATAATGTCCCCCTATATGATGTAATGTTGTCCACTGGATGAAAAGTAATGCAAGCTCATTCTCACAGACTCTGTGTTAGACTCTGAAATCATTCTCTGTTGTACATTATGCTAAACTCATTGTAATGGCACAGTTTTACAAATGTCACCATTTCCGATCAATCCTCGAGCAGATTAATGTTCACTGCCCACATATCACAAGTTTGAACTATTGCTCTGGTACTATCGGTGCAACATTGGTCATGATGGATACCAGGGAAAATTGGCAATTCAAACAAAATCCAGAGGTTATCTTTTTTTATCATCGTAGCCAACATGCAAATATGGAATATACAACATTATGAAAATGATTTATATCTAACCTGTGGAACAACATACCGTTTGCCTCAGTCGTATGCATCTTATCCACACTTTATGATTGCCCGTGAAGTAAGTCTTATTACTTGATAAGAACAGGAAATTTAACTACATAATCGTTTGGTAAATGGTAAAGAGATAAGGGTATTTTGCCTCAAATATCTCTCCTGAATTCATTTTATGCATTAGATTACAACCCCTTATGAATGAGATACTAATCAAAGGAATACGCCGCTTTAAAGCAAACATTGTGTCCTATTGGATTAAATAGCTATACCTCTTATAAGCATCGTGAAAAAGATTTGAAGAGACATAAAGTGCTGACAGCGAGAATTTTCAGATTCAGCTCTGCTTTCTATTTCATGTATTTTTGCTGGATGGCTCACTAATGATAGAAAAACTGAATGCTGAATTTTTGGGACCTCTCTACATGTTAGTCACGGTAACATTGTGTATTAATATTTATTTGAAATTGGTGATTTTGATAGTTGAGTGACAACATAAGAATTTATTGTATATATTTTGTTATTCCCTAAGTAGCTTTTCACTTCTGTATTCATGTTCGTTTGAGTATGTATGGCTTTATTTTGTTGCTATGAGATTTGAGAATTTTTTAATAATCAATGCTATGAAATATTCCCTGATTGCTTCTGTAGCCAGATATTACAGGCCTTCAGCAGATTTGTTTTTATGGGAGAAATGATTCATGCAATGTCTATTCCTTCATTTTCGACGAAAGAACTCCCATCTTTTGAATAGTTCTTGGGTACCACCTCCTCATAAATATTCAATATACAGTTATGTGCTCCTGGAACAATAACAATTATGGCATCATTTAGATACTTACGTCTAAAGTTACTGCTCATCTGTGGAAACGATTCTGAACAATGAGATGTCAGGATGTTCCACAGTTGCTCACGCTACATTACATTTATCTTACTGGAATTCAGCCAAAGTTCCTATCAAAAGCAGCTTATATCACCAGAAAGTAAATGCTAGGGTTGTCAGAAAATCCTTACAGGAATAATATAATCCCATATTACAGCAAGTAGCTCAAATACAACTTCTGGAGCCCTACTGCACTACTCAAACAATAAGAAGTCACAAACAATAAAGCTGACAGGAAGGCGGCAGTAACTCAAATAACCATGCTTTACGACAGTGCTGTGGAATGGCATCCCTAAACAACAAGTTCAACCTTGAAGTGGACGGGCTACAGCAGCAAAAACATACAGGAGTTCCATCAATATCAACTAAAAAAGTGAAGTTTCCTCCGCTTCGTACCAGCCGGCAGTGGTCGGCAGCATTTTCAGAGTAGCGCACAATTGGCTATTGCAGTACAGGGTTGCAAATTGGGAAGGGACTGCCAGGAAGGGAAAATAATAGTTGCCTTGTTCGTTGCTCAAGCGCCTCCTGTTGGCCAGACGGGCGCTCATCAGGAAGATTCTAAGTCTGTTCATGTCCAGGTATCCTCCGCCCTCGTTCTGAACTTGCGAAGATTCAACCAATGAGTGTATAAGAAGCGGTGGCTGACAGGCGCGTGCTTCGGAGGAGAGCCGCGAACTGTCTACACTCTCCTGAATTGGCAGCAAGGGGTCGCATACGAGCAAGCCTTGTACATAGTTTACCAATTGGGCATTCCAGATTCGGGTGGGATTGGAGATGCCAAATTTAAAAAAAAAAAAACAAAACAAAAGTGAAGTTTCAGTGAGCAAGGGCTTGCCAAACCTGGACAGCTGAAGACAGGAAAAAAGTTGTATGGTCTGATGAATATGGATTTCTACTGTGACTTGCAGGTAGTAGGGTTGCAATTTGGCATAAACAACATAAATCCCTGAATCCATCCTGCCTTGCATTAATGGTTCTGGTGGTGATGGTTTTAATGGTGTGGGGAATATTTCCTTACCATACATTAGACTACTAAATACCAACTGTGCATCATTTAAATGCCATAGCCTTGGTATTGTTGCTGACCTTGTGAATCCTTTTATAGTCACAGAATGTGCATTCTCTATGGGCTACTTCCACCAGGATAATGTGCCATGTCATCAAGCAGTTCCACGAACATAACAATTGTTTCTATGTACCCCAATGGCCACCACATTCACTAAGGTGAAGCCAATACGACATCTTTTGTATGCGGTGGTGAAGATTTTCCGCATGCATATGAGGCCTAAAAAAACTGCAGCAACTCTGAGATGCTGTTATGTCAACATGGCCAGTGTCTCTTGAGAATGTTCCAGCATCTTTTTGAATCTACAATATACTACAAGGAATGCTGTTCTAGGGGCAAAGGGGGCCTGACTTAGTATTAGAAAGGTGCACTAAATAAAGAGGCTGGAGAGTGTATAATTAAAGTTTGTGTTAGAGAGTGATTCAATTTACATTATTCTTATTCAGCCTGAATTACTAATCACCCTGGCTCGCCCCAAAGTCAACTCGCTTACCATTGCAAGTTCAGCCACTCCTCTCCAGTTCTGACAGGTTAATGTAACTTTATCAAAAAGGCTGGGAACCACAAGGATCTTCAAAAGTTAGGAACCTGCTGGACCAGTTTGAGCGATGTACTGAATTATAAGTGGTACATTTGCTGAGGTTGTGTTTTGTGCAATGGAAGACATACCCTGGAGGATCCCTACCTGAGCCTGGATATTGATAAGGCAGAGGCTTTGACTCAATAAAAACTTATCTATTATACTTCGTAAGATGTCAGGAAAGCTCCTGATTGCATCTGTTTTACTGTGCTTCTTAGGAATTTGAAGTGTAAACATCTAATTGCAATGATCAGTTCCACCCCATTGGCAGTGCATTTTTTTCTGCTTTCATTATTCTGTATTCAGGAATTGAAAACAAACTGTGTAGGTTCAACTCTGATCTAATGCGCCAAAGCAATTTGAACAACTGTAATATACCACAGTAATTCTGACAGGTCCTGTACACCACAGTTCTGACCACTAGAGGCATTTATAGTTAGCGGGGAAGTGGTGGGGAAAAGCACAAACATTTTTAATTCATCAGGAAAGAATTATGCCTCCAAACTGGTTTGCTAAACAGATATATTCGGCAGAAATTTTCTAAATTATTTAGGTATGGAGGCACTTCCAGTACTTTCAACTTATAAACTAGACAAGCTGCCAAGGCCTTAAAGAAACTTGCAATCGCATTTGAATGACATAATTCAGTTTATTATGGTAAAAGAGAGAGGCTAAAATCACTCTTTAGCCTTTTTATAGCCTATAAATTAAGTTTGATCTAATGAATAACCCCTTCAATAGCTCCAATAGCCTCTTTTTGAAATGAGGAATAAATCTTTCAGAAAAATTTGATGTTGCCTTACGTGTCGGTGCATGCATTTGTTTGTGTTTGTGTTTGTGTGTGTGTGTGTGTGTGTGTGTGTCTGTGCGTGTATGTGTGTGTGTGTGTGTGTGTGTGTGTGTGTGCGTGTGTGTGTCCATGTGTGTGTGCTGCTGCATGCTTGTGTGTATGTGCGCGCGCACATGTGCATGTGTGTGTGTGTACAGTGTGTGTGCATTTTAGCAATGCTGGGACAAAAGTCACAGAAACCGAGCTGCAGTGAGCAAGCTTATTTGTCCAGTCACTGATGAGTTTGACTAAACATTGCAATATCAGCCCATATTACTCAATCAAATGATCTCCTTATGGGTATTTTTCACCCAATAATTATTTCTAGCCATTAGATAATTTTGCAGCCTGTATGGCCCCAATGCAAAAAACAAGGTAATTTATGAATCCTCAGATGCCAGCTCACAACAAGAGTCATCAGAAGATGACATATCCCCCCCAGCCCCCACAATCTTATAATATAACTAATCATGGAAAAAGTAAAAATCTCAGAAATTCTGAAATATCAAGAGGCACAGGTCTAGGACCTGATTAATATGCGCAGCAAGTTTTGTTAAAAAATATTGAATGGTTTTCGAGTTCTGCTCCATAAACGAAATGATAACAGACAGACGTCCACACAGGCGGACGTACTGATGACAGTATCTCCCACATTATATGCCAGGGGATAATAAAAAGTAAGTCTCACCGAAAAGAGGCAGTTGAACAAGCCCTTCATTTACTTTATCTAATGAACAGAAAACAGCAAGGGGACAGCCCACAGCTGCCAGAAAACACAATTTCCTGTCAGCGTGGATCCAGTCTATCAGTATGCACTATTCTTAGCCATCCAGGCTTCCTGTCGCTTCTGCATTTCCCTCTCACGTGGAGCTGAATGCGCTCGGATTGTGCCACTCTCATGATTCTGGAGATCATGGGAAAGGGGCTTTTCTGTTTGCTCAGCAGGTAAACAAAACTTTCACCATGAAAATCTAAGGTAAAAGCAATGATGGACTCATTCTTGAATAGCGCTACAGCTGAGCATTTTTTCATTCGGCAATAAATTCTGACTTGAACCTGCTGGCTTACTTTACATAAGGTGAGAAACAAATGTTATGAGACAGGCTATTGACGATCTTTTTTATGATTCTATAACCTCCAATATAAATAATCATAATTATTCTTTTTAAATAGTTCTTTTTAAAAATCTGGAAACTTCATAAAGAGAATTATTGAAGGATCACTGGGCTTGTTTAGGGAGGCACAGTCCTTGGCCTCATTGTCAGAAAATGGATTGCCAAGCCAGTAATGCTGAAAAACGTCAGTGTTAGCCCGTGAGGAATTTATAGGGCTGACAATGCAACAAGAATGCAATGCCTTACTGCAGCATTGCCTTGAAAACTAGCCTTAGACACTTAGCTGTGTACGTGACCTCCTGCAGCCATGTAAAACTTGAGTGTGAGCTCAGATAGGGGCTGGATCAGTGGTAATGCAGTCACTTCACGTCTTGAATCTCAAGCCCACATACTCTCTCTCTCTCTCTCTCTCTCTCTCACAAACACACACACACACACAAATACACACACAGAGACCCAAATACACATATACACAAGCGCACATACACACACACACACACACAGATACATGCACATGCACACACACACACGCGCACACACACACTCATACATGTGTATATATACATGCGCGCTTGCGTGTGTGCACACACACACATGACACACACACACAAACATACACTCACAAACTCACATATATTCATATGCACACACACATGCACACACACACTCATACACATACACATTCACCCTGGCACACGCATACCAAAGCCACATAGTTATGCTTGCAAACACACGCAAACACGCAGTGAACCATATGTACACAAATATGCACACAAACGTTTAGTCAAAAAAATAGTTTGTAAGCAACTGTGCATTTGCTCGCAACCACACTCACATACAAACAAAGCAGCTCATCAAACCTTCGTGTTTTTGCCCTTCTGAATACATATGAATAAAACCATCAGTTAAATGTTTAGATATAAATGTATGTATTTCCTCTTCCATTGTTCAAAGACCATCCACTCATTCTTATTTCCTTGAGTTGTTCTCCGCTCAAAATTTCAGACCGAGATTGCAGGATATGTGTAAGGAACAGCTGAACAGCAATAGCTGCATATTCTATTGTCTGTAGGTGGAGGTCAGGCCAAGTAATATCGCATAGTTTAAATTTCTGGGGTAAGTCCTTTGAACCTTCTCCAGTTCTGTCCTCTTAATTCCTTTGTTAATGTTATTTCCTGTTGTAAGTATATAGTATGCTCACACTTTGAAGTAGCGCATATCTTTAGGAGCAAATTCAGAAAGAATGTGCTCTCAAACATAGAGCCTTTTAATTTAACTTTTGCCAGCAATAAACTTGCAGGCGTCAAATTTACAAAACACACAAATATATATCTTATACCACTCTTGCCTGGCCTAAAGCTGATAATACCATTAATCATCCCAAATAATCATTTGTGTGTGTGGCAGGAAAAAATAAATAAAAATGGTGTTGCAAACTAACTGCTTCCACTACAAAGGGTTATATTTTTTTTCTAACAAGTATTGTTTTGATTACATATGTTAAAGTGCGCAACAATGCATATTTGTGTGCATATTTCTCGTGCTGCATAACTGAAGAAATTTAAAATGCCTACTCGTAAAAAAATTGATGATGTTTCTGCTTAAAATGTCAGAAGATTCCGGCTATTTATACATAAAATGTCAATCAGATAGAGCAAACTCTTTTTTTCTGATCTTGGGTACCCTGTCAACAAAATCATAACCCTTAGGAATTTTATTTAAGTGCCAAACTAATAAACAGTGAATTGATGGTTATACATGTAACAT
Source organism: Gymnothorax javanicus (assembly GCA_029692085.1). Lineage (NCBI taxonomy): Eukaryota > Metazoa > Chordata > Actinopteri > Anguilliformes > Muraenidae > Gymnothorax > Gymnothorax javanicus. The sequence goes on from CM056194.1 coordinate 142,050,100, forward strand.
CCAGGTCTCTATGCATTAACTCGCTGTGGGGCAAATTTACAGTGGGATATGTCGTATGTTATTATGTTTTTATGTGGAGGAATGTGCAGTTACTGCCAGAGTTTGGACCTCAAATTCATCTTCAGTCAGCCTTGTTATTGCATAAACTCTGCAAAATACTGTATAAACTGCAAACTTCAAAAACATTTCAGACACACCCTTAATAGGTGCTGAAAAACTGTTTTGCGCACAAACATTTCTGTGAGTACCCTGAAAACAGTAACAAAGCCAAGAAAAATTAAAAGCATTATGTTACTTTCACCAGCAAAATATCTTTTAGTACAGTAAAATATTGTATTTCAGCGAAATGATTATATCCATTGTGCGTTGATTCCGAAGTGCAGTGGTGGTTCGTCATTCTTTCGCATTTATGCCACTCTACACAATATCTGAACATGTGGTGCCAGGCCACTGTGGTCCCCTCGCACACACTTTCACCTACTTGTACGAAATTCAATAGGGATCTATTCTGGGTCAGTGGCAATCCCTATACCGAATTTGGGGCAAATCTGGACATTAGTTTTGGCGCTAGAGTGTTAACAAACACAGAAACACACAAACACAGAAACAAACCGAACCAAAAACAATACCCCTTCCCTCACCCTTCGGGTGGGGCGGGGTAATAAAGTGAAATTTAAAAAGGTTTTCTTTTTGGATATTAATTGTCTGAATGAGAACAAAACCCCACCCCTTTTTACAGCGAACAGCGTGGGTGCACAGTCTCCAAGTTATACGTCTGGAACGTGGAATCATATGAACTTTGGCATCAAAAATGGGTTTTAGAATTTTTGATCGACTGCTTTATTCCAGCAGGGCCCCTTTTTAAAAAAGATGGGCATGCCACTCATTCCAAGTGATTTGGCACTGATTTCACAGTCTCCCTTGGCCTGACAGCCATGCAAATGCCACACCATCTGGGAGTCCTTTACATTCAATTTGCATGATGGCCTCTTACCGATTGCTTTATGATCACGTCCAACAATGCGCTGATTTTCCCCCAGAAAGTTGAAAACCAAATTTCTTCTGTCCCACAGAAAACACACGCTGGGGCCATTAAGCTGTTTCCTGCGGACACCGGCATCTGCGAGAATGGTTTGGACTCCCTCCCAAAATGTGTCAGAAGTGCAGTGGAACTGAAGTCTTTTTGCTCCACTGAACACACTCACACACACTCACTCACACACCACCCCACCAAATCTCTCTGGAGTTCGATAGGGGCATATCTTCATTGCTAACATTCCCAAACTTACAGTTTATTGTCCTGAGGAATTTCTAATGGCTCCCAACACAATTGGTTATCTAAAAGCCTTGAGGTCCCTTTGCTGTGATTGATAAGATCTCATGAACTGCAAAAAAGTTCTGCTCCATTCGTAAAATTTTGTCCTTAATTAACAGGAATGTAATGAAGCAACTATTTCTGAGTCTATTTGTATGGAGTGTCAGATCCTGTATTTATGTTAATTAGTGCCCCCCCAAGTCCACAGTAGCTGTCGGTGTCGGTTTTGGTTGTGTTTTGTTAATTTTTTACTCAATTATTGTCTTGTAGCTTTGCTCCTCCCTTTTGTGCTTCTCCCCCATGCTTTTGCATACCTGACCCGCATTGTCAATTGTTGTCTCTGTGCATTTACGTTCCTGGTTTTCATCTTTCCTTGGCGGACTGTGAACCTCTTGTGTGCAGTGTTATGCTGTCACTATTCAGTATTCATAAAGAATCCTTTTTCCTAGTTCCCTGCTTCTCTCAGTCTCTGTACGATTGTTTCCCTAGTGTTTCTTCGTTCATTGTCCAAGTATTTCCGCCAGCCTTGAGTTCTCTGTTCCCTCTGCCTTGATACAACAACAGTTGACCTTGGACCTGTCACCTTGACCACACTCTGCCTGCTCCCCTTTGATCCTGTCCACTGCTGCCTGAACCCGGACCATCCCACATTACGTTCCGCCTGCTTCCTCTGCTTTAGCTACTTCATTGTATTATGATAAACGTGCTCCATAGGGCTTTCTCTGCATCAGGTCTTGGTTCTGTCTTCTGACATGTATTGTATATTGTTACGATCCAAACCAGGAACAAAAATGCGGAGTCAGAGTGTAATCCAATAGAAGGTTTATTGATAATAATACAGTCTTGACAGCGGGATGGAGCCCAGAGTAGAATGACACAATTCAGTTCAGATGGTACAGGCTTGAGTGCAAGGGGCATGTCTGTGCCTGGCCAGTGGCGTTACGCGACAGCTGCCAGATGGAATGCACACTTCACTATAGCAGGGCTATCAAATGGCAGGACTAGGGAGTTCAGCAGGGACGTAGTCCCAATCCTGCTGACCGCAGAGGGCGTGGAAGGTGTTCTTAATAAACTGGGCAGAGGAAAATACTCAAGGATGACTAATCAGATTGCGGTCCCAATCTTGAAGAATGAGAATAAGGTCTGAGAGCTTGTTCCTATTAGAACTAGGAAGAGAACTTGCATATTTGACCATCATCGAAGATTTCAAATAATTTCGGAAGATAAACTTTTATTAAGAAATACTGATTGGTTGTTATTGGGATGTAGCAAGCAACAATCCTCAACTTGCACTGTCAAAGTCAGGAACACAAACCCATACGTGAGAAAATGGGAAAACAGAGATGCATAACAGCTGGTGGGGAACGCACATAGGATGTAAACCAACTAAAGGAGACAATATATTTAAAAGACATGAAAGCTGCTGGGTGGGAGGAGATATGAAAGGGATTAACACAAGAGTTCTAACAGTATCTAATATATAAAAGTATAGTTAATGGCAGTCTCCCATCAAAATAATTTCCAAACATTCTCTGAGCTGTAAGTGTATCAAATAAACTTTTGGAAAATGACTCCATATATCAGTCCTATAATTGTCTTGTGACATTTGGGCATGGATTAATAAAGCAAAAAATATCAACATTAAAAGAATTACAACACAGTGGGTAGCACTGCACAGCAAAAAGGTCATGGGTTGGAATCCGGCCAGGGACCTTACTGTGTGGAGTTTACATGTTCTCCAGGGTTTGAAATGGGCTTTCCTCCGAGTACACCAGTGTCCTTCTACGGTTCAGTGACATGCATGGCTGGGTACCTGGAGACTCTAAATCACCCAAAGGTGTGTTTGAATGGTATGTGCTTCCTGTGATGGATTGGCAGATGGTCCAAGGTTTGTTCCTGCCTCTCACCCTTTGCATGCTGGGATAGACTCCAGCCTCCACAACCATGCTCAGGAATAAGTGGGTTAGGCAATGTATGGATGGATGCACAATATTACAGGACACAACAGAGGCAAAATTCCACGAGAACCTATTGTACGTTGTATAATGTTCCTCATTTTATTTTAATTTCTAGGCCATCACTACCTGGCAGACATTTTGAGACCTTGGAATTACAGGGTTCTATGTTTGACCACTCAGTGTACACAAAGGGAACTGGAACTTTGTAGTTCTGATCTGAACCCAATTTAGCAAATGAACTGAATACCCATACTTAATCATTAGATAGAACTATTTATTACCAATTATGTGCAACAGTTAAGTCAATTTTGACCAAAATGTCAGTTAGAGCCCTGTAATTCTCAGGTCTCGATTTGGGAAGATGTATTCAAATCAATACACTGGTGAGGGTTACAGTGGGCTGCTGCTTCACCTTTACTGTAATAAGGTAATCTGGGTGATTCATCTCCCAGCAGACATAATACACCTTGTTTTGTTGACCAGGCTTTGAACAATCCACTGGTCTTTGACATAATATGATATGAGTAGTACTGATGAGAACAAATGCATTGTACAGAAGGCCATGACAACGTATTAGTACAATGATGCCATCACATTTAGGAAATGCAATGAGGGTGCATTACTTTGCTTTCAGTGTGTTCCTCCGGTGTCTTGATTACTCTGATTTTGCGTTTTCAAAGTGCTGATGTTATTGAGTATGCTCAGACCTCAGGATCTGGTCTAAATCAAAGAGTGTAAGAACAGCCAAGTCTTGGCTTGAACTTTAATGAATACTCTGAGGTCTGACACCTTCACAACTTTAGCTTTGTGTCGAAACGTGGAGATTTCTAGCCCTCTGTTGCAAACAGGTCCTTGGCTGACATCCTCTATATATGGCCAGGACTAAGCCCTATGGAGACAGGGACGCTTCACATGGCAGTAGGATCAAATCATCATGTTTCATTTGCTATTTTTAGCTGTCTCTGTGATATAAAATACGGGCCAGACTGCTGGCACTTGGATTAGATAATTAAACTATGTTGAACAGTGGCGGCTGGGACACCTTTGAGCCTTATCTGGTGTAGAATCTGGAGACTGCTGGCTCGGGTTTCCCTCCCGGAACTCTGACCATGTTTGAACGCATTTTCCAGTGACTCAGTGGCAGTTAAAGTTTCATTTTTGATGATGTCACAGACTCCCCGAACCCCCCCCCCCAAAAAAAAAGAAAACTGGCAAATGCAACAGCAGTTTATCTTGTGATGCAATAATTTCTGGGAACCTGTACAAAATTAGGTTGTTCAAAGTTCCGGTACAATATGATTGATTTACAATGTATGGGTAATATTTTCAGTGAAGTTTTTTACATGTATGGGTCTACTTCCAATTTGGAAGTCTGCTTTATGGAGCTCAGATACCGTATCGTATTACAACCCCAACCCCCCCAGGCGCTTTCTCTTCCAATAGGGGAGGGGTCTCCTGTAGGTGAACAGTCATGGAGGTTTTTCATCCTCTCTCCATCAAAAACAGAAGTGAACTGAAACTAAACTGTAAAAGGAAGAATATATACATTTGTGCAAGTTTTTTCTTATTCACAACTGTTTGCAATTGATCAGCTAATCAGTTCAAGATTTATCATTCTACACATGCTCGTCCGTAGCCATGCATTTCCCACCCAAGCAGCTCATTCATTTTGTCGTATCTTTTTTGGGTTCATGTATAAAAACAACACTTTCACCGAAGGAGTATACCTGCGGTTTCATTGTATTACTTCTCAAGGAGTAAAGCCTCAGATATAGACAAGCTTTTGTAATGTAAAGTGGTTGCATGTCACTGAAAAAATAATTTTTAACTCATTCCCTACGGAATACTTTTACAACCCCAATTCCGAAATATTTGGGACGAAGCGTAAATTGTGAATAAAATCAAAATGCAATGACTTTCAGATCACATGAGCCAATATGTTATTTACAATAGAACATAGATAACATTTCAAATGTTGAAACTGAGACATTTTACATTTTTATCCACAAAATGAGATTATTTCAAATTTTCTGGCTGCAACAGGTCTCAAAAAAGTTGGGACACAGGCAAAAGGGCTGAAAAAACCATTAATATATAAGAGAATCAGCTGAAAGAACATTTAGCAAGTAATAAAGTTAACTGGCATCAGGTGTGTAACATGATCGGCTGTAAAAGGGATGTCTAAGAGAGGCTGAGTCTCTCAGAAGTGAAGATGGCCAGAGGCTCTCCAACCTGTGAAGGTTTGCGTAAAAAAATTGTGGAGTACTTTAGAAACAATGTTCCTCAACGTCAAATTGCAAAGGCTTTGAAGGGCTCATCATCAACAGTGCATAACATCATCAAAAGATTCAGAGAAACTGGAAAAATCTCTGTGCTTAAGGGACATGGCCGAAGACCTTAACTGGATGCTCATGATCTTCGGGCCCTCAGACGCCACTGCATCACTCACCAGCATGATTCTGTCATTGACATTACTAAATGGGCCCAGGAATACTTCAAGAAACCACTGTCTGTAAATACAGTCCACCAGTGCCATCCACAGATGCCACCTGAAATTCTATCATGCTAAAAGGAAGCCATTGTTGAGCATGATCCAGAAGCGCCGCCATGTTCTGTGGCCAAGGCTCATTCAAAATGGACTGTAGCAAAGTGGCAAAGTGTCCTGTGGCCAGACGAGTCCAAATTTGACATTCTTGTTGGAAATCATGGGCATTGTGTCCTTCGGGCTAAAGAGGAGAAAGACCACCCCTCCTGTTATCAGCGTTCAGTTCAAAAGCCAGCATCTCTGATGGTGTGGGGATGCATTAGTGCATATGGTGTGGGACACTTGCATGTTTTAAAAAGCACCATGAATGCTGAAAGGCATATAAAGGTTTTAGAGCAACATATGCTCCCCTCCAGGCGACATCTATTCCAGGGAAGGCCTTGTGTATTTCAGCAGGACAATGCAAAACCACATACTCAAGAAACTTATCTCCTCAATGTTCAGATGCCTCCACTCTGTGTTAAAAAGAAGAGGGGATGCTACACCATGGTAAACAGGCCCTGTCTCAACTTTTTTGAGACCTGTAGCAGCCATCAAATTTGAAATGAGCTCATTTTGTGGATAAAATTGTAAATTTCTCAGTTTCAACATTTGCTATGTTATCTCTGTTCTATTACGAATAAAATACTGGCTGGTGTGATTTCAAAGTCATTGCGTTTTGATTTTATTCACAATTTATACTTTGTCCCAACTATTTCGGAATTGGGGTTGTATATAAAATTGTCGCGTTTGTACGGAATACTTTTCCCAAAAATTACACAATATAAAGACACGTTTAGTTAAACATCTGTATTTTCAAAATAAAGGTTTTTAGCAGGTTCAAATGCAAATGTCAAACGAGCAGTGTCATTTTGGGTATTTGTAACATCATTTCAATTGTCATTTTGGTTGCCTGCTACGTGACGCTGAGCAGCTGCTCGACTAGGTGCTCGACTACATGCTCCTCGACCACGACCTGTCCTGGCTCGGCCTCGGCCCCTCCCCTCCTGTGGTTGAAGTACAGGAGGCCCATCACCGCAATTGTCAACTGATTTCATGTTTTCATCGGACTACGAATGGTTGAGGCCGCTATTACGGCTGTCAGATTGGTCAGATTGGCGCGATACTCATGTATTATGCATGTTTTCAACGGAACTCTGAATGACGTGATCCACGCCGCTGGCACCGGCTTACCGTAGGGAATGGTAGAATTTGCCGCGCCGTTGGCAGTGGCTTGCCGTGGGGAATGAGTTAGACGCTCCTTTTACAACTTGGGACAATGCATCAAAACCCCTATGTGCAGATATAGACGCAGGCGTCCGTAATTTCCGAAGTTTAATTCCTGAATAATTCTGTCTTGCTTCACTGGAATAATTTTCCACAGTCTCTTTGACACAAAAAGTGAGTTATAAAGTCTAAATAGGCTCATGCATAACAGGAAAAATTTGCATTATTTGTATTCTGCGCAAAGGAACTAACCTCTTCCACCTGGTACTTGCCATCAGAGGGATTATTGCCTGGCTCTCACCTTGCCTTAAAGCGCACTGCTTCTCCAAACCTGTTCCCAGTCTTGTTTCCTAATTAGCAACTAAATGTTAATTCGATCAGCTGTGAGGATCATTCGGTAAAATTACCGACCATTTCCCTTCAGATGGCAATATTGTTAATAACAATAATTATCAAGCATTCTCCTGTCCACATTAATGGTGACATAAAACATCAATGTCTTTTTAAGCTTCTGAATTCCTGTTGTTCACAAAATGGTTTTTTTTTTTCTGCATCAGTGTCTGATCGGCTTGATAGATCAAACAAAATGTTTTTAAAAAATGAAGTTTTGCCGACTCAGGTCTACACGTCAAGTTTTCTTATGCAAAAATAAAACTCTGTCTACAACCAGATACCTTGTTACTGTGATCAACAGCAAACTATGCTTCGAGCTCCAGGTTGACGCGGTGTGTAGGAAAGCACATCAGCGTATGCACTTTTTAAGGAAGCTCTGTAGTTTTAATGTCGACACTGTTTTCATGAAAATGTTTTATTCTTGTTTTATCGGATCTGTTCTTAGTTTTTCTTTTATCTGTTGGCACGGGTCACTTTCTGTCAAACTCAATAACCGCCTGCAAGGCATTGTTAAGTTGTGCAGTAAAATCACTAGCACACCCTTGAACGACCTAAATGAACTGTACAAAGTCAGGTCCTGGAGGAAAGCTCAGGCGATCTTGGCTGATCCGAGCCATCCCTTGTTGGGCGAATTCAAGATGCTGCCATCAGGGCGCAGATACAACCTGCCACGATGCAGGACAAATAGATTCAAAAGGTCCTTCATTCCTGCTGCAATCAGTCTTTTAAATTCTATGTAACTTAACTGTTGTATGGATTGTGTTGTTTGAATGATGTTGTTGTTACTGCTGGCTGTGAACCACATTGCCCCTCGGGGATAATAAAAGTTACCTTGACCTTGACCTTGAACCAGTGACATTACCGTAATGCGGGTTAACTCTCTACCTGTTTCCAATTAAGAATCAGACACTTCATTGAATTCATTTACTGAGCAAATAGAATATCCAGAAGCTGCTTTGCCATTAATGATTAAGACACATAGCTTTGTGTCGAAGAGGAAGGCTACAATATGAGAAGGCATGAATGGCAATTAACTGAAATTTCTTGAAATTCCATCTTGAAGCATAGTGTTATATGGTAAATACTGCTGTAGATGGTATTTAGATGAGATTTAGTTTCCCTTTCTCATTAATTGATTAGATGATTGCCATTCATACAATCTCATATTCTAACCTTCCTACATTTCCTGTAAGCTGGACTATAAAGATGTCATTCATGATTTTGCTACCGTGAAAGTTTGATGCATGGCATGCCATTCGTCAAACTTTTGCGATGCACTTATAACCAATTTACTAAAATATTCAATTACCGACGCTATGACGTAAGAAGCATTGATAATTTCAAACATTAATTATTATCCCTTTTTGGCAGCCATTTGTCCGACTGCGCATCCCCGCAAGTGTAGCCTATTCTTTTGAACACTAAAAACATTTTGAAGAAGTGCAATCTTAAAATAAATTAGGTTGCACTCTTGAAAAAAAAATGCTTGAACAGGACATGGATTCGGGGAATATACTGGATTAATTAATTATGTGTTGGTTTTTTTTCCCATCCCTACAATACCATCATTTAGTATGTTGTCATTGTAGCCTTTCTGTGATCTTTCACTTCTTAATCCTTAGAGGCTTATATATTGTTCTTGATTATTCAGTAAATAAATTGTGTGATTATTCATCATGCGATCTTAAACAGGAACAGCTTGAAAGCAATTATGTGTCTCAAGGTCAGAGGCTCACGGCAGGCCATACCCAGCTTGCCCCTGGTACCAGGGGTGTTTGGGTTTAAGAGTTTAAGGCTTCTTGAGCATAGTTCTGGGCCCGGGGTTATAAAACTTAACTCAGTCTCAGCTCAGAGTCGACCTCAAATCTCAGAGATCATACTCTGCGGAGTTTGACTCACAGTCCGAGGTTACAAAACGTTTCGAGATTGAACTCTACTGAGCACGTCTCAGTGTTAAGTTGCACCTCTTAAGTGCACTCAGCGACAGTAAATTCACACCAGCGAAAGCGGCATTTCAGAACTCTTCAGCGAATAAAGGTAATTTAAAGATAAAGCACGTGGTGTTGTCTGTTCACGTTTTCCAGGTTGACAGTTGTCAATTTTTTACAGCACGTTACAGTGACCATGCTGCAAAAAGACCCAAACTACAACTCTACAAACACCATAGACTACAGCACCCTGCATGCACCTGGCCACCAGAGACACCACTGGGGCCTCAAAACTTTCTGTGGATCTGCTCAGTCCACCACTCATGATGAATTCCCTGAGTGCGGGTCTAAGCAAGCTCCGGACCATGCTAGGATTTCATGCTTAAGCTGAGTATGAAAACGAACTCAAAAAGTTTCATAACCTTGGCATTGTGAGTCTGAGTCTGCAGTTGAGTATGAAAGCTGAGTTCAGCACAAAATCCTACTCGAAAAAATTTTACAAGCACGGGTCCTAGTCTTTCCCAAAAAGCTACAGTACATCACATTAAAGGGCATCTAAAGTCAATTCCCATGTTTTTTGTTTATTGGCCAATCAGCGAGCCGCACCTGCGCAAACTAACTGAAATAGAAGGATTATCTACGTATGTACACAAAACATTGGTTTATATGAATGAAATTGGTCATGTGACAATGCAAGATGTCAACAAAAGCAAGTGATTTGTTTGTAAACATTGGACGTTCAACGTCTCGTCTGAGAATCGACTTTAGATGCCCTTTAACTATGTTAGAGTTTTATTTTTGTGTGGTTATTTTCTGGGGACATGACCTCATTGCTTGTTATCTCATCCACTATCAGACATAATGGATAGTAAAAAATGAGAAAAATTAATATGAGAGCGAAGGCGTGAGCTAGAAAAGAATTGTATGCTGTTCTCACAACACAATATTCTGCATGAAACAGACCAATGCCAAAGATAAAAGATATTAGCTTAACGTGGTGGGGTATTCAAATGATTTGATGAGGTATAAATATACAGCATGTGATATCATGTGATATATGACAGTTATATAATAAAGAATAGAACACTGGATATCTCCCCGCTGGACATTTGCAAACTTAACTTCAATTTATAACCATAATTTTTGTCATTTTTAGCATTATCTTTATACACACATTATAAAGGGCTCTAGGACTCTTTGTCCCCAGACTTTTTATCCCCGGGCTTTTCGTCCCCGAGGAATTATCGTCTCCAGACTTTTCGTCCCTAGACTCTTCATCCCTTGATGGTTCATCCCCAATAATGCTTTGTGCTCTTCCTATATTATAACACTATCCCTAACCCTAACCCTAACCTTAAGCCTTATAATAGTCCTCAGGAATGAAAAGTCCAGGGACGAAAAATCCTCGGGGTCAGTACAGTGGCAGTACACACCACTGGAAACCCAAGATTCTGCAGAGTTCAGGAGGATTCACACATCTGAGCCTGCAAAAGACTGAATATTTCTATACTCACCCCTATGGATGTTCGCAAACAATGAGCAAAGGCTTGCTTGACTGGTAACTGAAAATAACTGACAAGCAACCTACCACTTGGCAACTCTGCCACTCTATATCGGGTCCCATGGCTCATGTTTTAATGGCTGTCTACAGCTATCATTGATGAACTTATCAAAACGTGGTAAATATATATATATATATATAACTTTGTTATGGTTAATTGAATGATAAATAGGAGAATTTGGAAAGAAATTCAGAAACTGATTCGGTAGTCCACAATGAAAACTTCACATTAAAGCCTCCAGTGGGACTTAGGATTCTGACTTGCATCTGGAGAAATGAAGTTGGGAATAACTCTACTGTTGGGGCTTGAGCAAAACACTTATCCAAAAATTGTTCCAAGGGCTTTACTCGTGTTTTCTCTCAATGCCTCGTCACGGACAACTGTTCTATCTTGCATTTTCCCAGGGCGTCTTTGAAAAACAGAAACGTAGTTAATAGAACCTTCCCGGTTTAAATACGAGGTAAAAAATCTTATTTTGGTCTATTCTACAGTATGATCAAGCCAATATAAATGTATTCAGCTGATTAGCTAATTTGCTGACAAATGGGACTTTGTCATCCGATCATGCCAGGAAGCATTAACTGTCATGTCAGTACTCTCCTAGATCATATCTGGCTCGCATTGGGAACTGATAAGCCAGACTACATGCTGTAGAGGCCTGGCTGGCATTGAGTTTGGATCTCAGTGAGATGAGGACAGCATGCTCGAACAATCCAAATAATCTACCAAACTTAGGTCTCACAACATCTTCCTGAAACATGGGAATTCCTTTCCCGAGCGTGTAAAGCAAAGCGAAGAGATTCAAAGCTGGGGTATAAGCAGGACTGGAGCACAGCTGAGACCCGCTGCCTCATTGCACTGTGGTCCAACACCATCCTGCAAGCTACACTTGAAAGCATTCACAGAAAGAAAGCATTATTTGAGAAAATTGACAGCGTTCCTCATTCAGAAAAACAATAGCTGCGTTAATCACTTGTCTTCGCCGGTCTCCTCAACAAAGCGCATTTCAGACCGGCCCTACTGCCATTGCAAAATAAATTGAAATGGTAAGAATATAAAAAGACTCTCTCTTGCACCAGGAGCCATTTAGGATCCACTATTGCTTGGGAATATATGCGATCACTATCCAATTTGGCATGTTGCACTGAAATGTTAAGTGTGGACACATATGCGAACACAGCTGAGTTCCGATCTGACACATCCAATCACAAAAGTTGCACTGAAAAGGGCTAAACTAATTAAAACCTGTGTTCTCTCTGGCCCTGTAGGAATGGAATCTGCCATACCTGAGTTTTAATTTATTCAGTCATATCTTATTAGCAACCATGAATAATGGTTCTTCTGCTTTCTTTAGAAGTGACATTTTCTCAAAAGGTGATAACTGGCTGAGAACAAAACGCAAAAAACAATGGGGTAAACCTCAAAAAAACTCAATAAATAAGATAAATGAACTAGCCATAGCGGAAAAAACTGATTCATCATGACTCTTCTTTATGAAAACAAGGAACAACAGCTTTAAAACTTTCCACACTGATAACGCATCTGGTTTTAAACTAAATCTATCTGGTCTCACAGGATATCCTTAACAAAATCGTCTTTTTCTTTTTAAAAGTTCAGGACTTTAGATTCCAAAATTATTACATGTAGGGCTTAGAGTTCAGAGACAGGAGAACACTTCTTACACAGCTTTTTACAACATGGTGATTATAACCTGGGGCTGGGACACCATCCAGTTCAGTGCAAGGGCGCTAATCAAACAGTTCTAAAAAATATATAAATTATTGCATTGTCACTGCGGTTAAAGCAGTTTTAACTTCAAGTCATTTTACTTCACTGCAAAATACTATTTTTGTAGAATTTAATATCATTATGGTATTTTTTTTATTTCTTTATGGTCATTTTATTTCATGATTACTTTGAATTAGTTAGCATTTAAAACCAGAATTAACTAGTAAACTTAAACCAAGCAGGGGTTGTTAAATTCTGCATGTGTTTTTTTAGGTAGCAGATGCAACTAAGTTTGTAGCAATAATGTGTTGTTTTTTGTCCTACCATGGCAGTGTACATGTGATTCAGTCGACATCTTTGGCCAGCTCTCAGCATGAGCACAATGCAAAGCTCTGCAGGAAAGAGTATTCTGCAACAACACTGGCAGCAGCATGCTACCACAAACATGTATATTTCCTCTCAAAGTCATTGTTGTTCCTCCTTCAGCCAGGAAGAAGTAAGGAAGTTAGCACTATCGTCATCAAAAAGTTCAAAGTACAGATGACACAATCAAAAAGGATCCAAACTCAGATAAATGAATGAAAAGGTGGGGTGGAGAGCTCATGGCAATACACAATGATAGGAAGTGTGTATTGTGTGAACGTGTGATGCAAAAAAAAAATGGATAATGAAAATATTGTGAAGCCCAGGCCAAGTGAACCCAGTCAATTATCAGAAAGGCAGTAATATTTTTTGGTGATAAAGAAACTGCGATTCTTTTTTCTATCTTTTCAGTGATGTTTTCGCCAAAGATGCTGCCTTTATGTCTTTCTTCTTGTCTCTCCACTCCTGGCATCACACAACAGTAAAGAACCTGTCAAGGGCTGCATGTATCTTTCCAAATAGTCTGAACGAGCACAATAACTTCATTTAATCCACCGAGAGATTTAATCACAGTGTTCCTGGTCAGACTTTTCCTTTCATTGAATGTGAACAATGGGATTTTTCCAGAGAGTTGCTTCCTGCTTCAACTTTCAACATGGAAGTGGATGTTCTTTCATCTGTTATTCTTCCATTTTTTATTTATTCATTTAATCTATAGCAAGACTGAAAAAAACACAGATAATGCTCATGCTTTACTGTGGTGCCTTATCATGCTTGTATTTGCAGTATAAAACAACAACATAAAGCCCCCTAAAATCAACTCCAGTATGGGACACAGTAGGATCCCGTTTTGGATCATCCATCAGAAAAAGGGGATTTAATTAGTCTTCTCAAACCCCAGACTTGGCGGAACTATCATGAGACTTGCTGAAGCAAGGTCATGTTTTGATCTCAATTCTATCTGTAGTTAAATGCCAGAGAATATTATTAGAACAACATTCCATCGTCACAAAAAAGGCAAATCAAGGGTGCCAATACATACCTCCAATTCTGTTGCAGTATTTGCGGTCGTATCAGGCTGCTTAAGAGTCCCTTTCAATGAAAAATAAGAGTTAAAATTGAATTATTTTTTGAGTTTGTTTCCACACACTTCTTAAATTTTAGAAACGAAGGACTCTTATGGTACTTGCAACGTGCAGTTGGTTCAATGTATGAAAAATTATCTTCCCTGAAAGTAATTGGATCAAATGAACAGCAAGATAGGTGAAAGATACGCTGAGCCAGGCAGAAATAATACCTTTATCAAATATACGCAAAGAAAAGTGAATCCTATTCAAAAAAAAAAAAGTTGAAAGAAAGTAGATGGCGAGCAAGCTATTAAAACATCATCCAAACATCTCAAACTGGGCTCTTTGTTCAAAGGAGCTGTATGTAAGTTTGTGGCCAAAACTGGTACTGCAATCACATTCAAAATAGTGCAGAGCGCAGTATCCCCTCCCCCTCTCCCCCAGACGAGAGGTTGCCAGCTAGGTTGCCGGATCCAGCAAGAACGTCCACTACAGGGGTCACCAATCCTGTTCCTGGAGGGCTACCATCCTGTAGGTTTCTGCTCTGCCTCCTATTCAGCACACCTGATTCAACTAATTAGCTACTTAACAAGATCAAGAGCTGGGCAACTGAGCAGCTTATTAGTCTACTACAAGGAGCTACCATGGCTACGTTTCAATATCACCAAGAAAAGATCAAGACTAATGACTAACTAACTTTAGCAATGGTCATATTGGTCACCTTGCTCGTCACTCTTCTGTGTGGATAGTCCATTAAAGTCCATACGATAATATGCGTAAAGAATGAATGAGGACTCATTTGACCAATGTACTGTCTCAATTACATTTCATATTGCCATAATGGCTGTGCTAATGTTGGAACGGATACCACAGCGTCTCACCATAATGCCAGAGAAACAGACTCTAATAATGCATTGCTAATGTTTGCAATGACCAGTCACGGTTTTTATTTCTCAAACAATTTGTTACCAAGTCAATTCGATGACCCACCTGCATACGCACTAACATACCATGAACGAACATACATAACGTTATTCGACTGTAGAGAATATTTGAAATGTCCGTGCCTACATTAAATAGAATGAAGTTAGCCAAACTTAGTTGAATCTTACCTGTCCAGGAGAAAATTAGCAACTTCGGCGTCGGTTTTCAACTTCTTCTCCGCTTTCAGCCGTCTCCATCTTTCAAAGGCATGTCCTATACACATCCTAATTTTGTTTCTGACTTTGTCACGACGTATTTCGGAATCATAACGAGGCCTTTTAGGTTTAGTAACGTCAGACATTTGTGCTCCAAAACACTGATAGCTGCAGCTCAGTGGTAACTGGCAACTTGGATGCAGAAATGCTACTGACTTTGTGATTGGGAGATAGGTGGAGGCCGGCGAAAATGACAACATCAACATTACTTGTGGGCTGCAACTTCGCTTTTATAATGAGAATTCTCTGGCTGGACTACTGTTGTCAGTGATATAAGTATTTGAAATTAACATCATTCCTTAATGACTGATGATATATCAGGACCATTTCATGATTAATCAACATACATTTCTTACATACTGCTCCTTTAATGTGTGTGATCCTCATGTCTTTTAAACATTGTTTTTTGAGATAATCAAGTTCATGTTTATTATAACAAAGGCTCACACCCATATTTCCACTGGGGAAAATCATTTTAGAAATATGGAGAGCATCTGTTCCTGGAAATATTATCTAATGCCACCCTATCAATACTGAGTCAGTGTCGTGAAAAAAGTGTTTGCCCATTTCCAGGTTTTGTCTATTTTGACATATTTGTCACACCTAAACATTTCAGGTCATCAAACTAATTTTAACATTAGATAAAGATAATCCGAGTAAACCCAAAGAACAGTTTTTAAAGGATAATTTCATTTATTGAAGGAAAAAAGCTAATCCACCCTACCTGACCCATGTGAGTTACTATATCAACCACTAAGACAAATTTTAATTGATGATTAGGTTCAATTTCATGAGGCACTCCCAGGCCTGATTGCTGCCAACCCTGTTTAATAAAAATATCCCTTAAATAAAACCTGTTGAGCAAAGTGAAGAACATAGAAAGTAACACATGATGCTCCACTCCAAAGAAATTCAGGAATAGATGAGAAACAAAATCGTTAACATCTCTCAGTTTGGAAAGGGTTACAAAGCCATTTCTCTGGCTCTGGGAGTCCACTGAACCATGGTGAGGGCCATTATCTACAAAGAGGAAAACTTGAAGCAGTGGTCAACCTTCCCACATGTGGCTGGTTGACCAAAATTCCTCCATGAGTGCATTGACAACTCATCCAGGAGGTCACTGTCACAATCCACAAGTGAACACCTTTCGTGTCTCTTCATACTCAGCAACTTGCATGTATGTCTCCTTTTGACTGGTTTATATCTCGCGCATTTGCCACTCCTTGGCTGTGTCTCGTTATATGGTTATTTCCAAATGACCATGTGACGTGTATTTAAGACCTCTGCTTTGTGTTTCAAGTTGCTGGATTGTAATTTGCCTTTTGTGCTTAAAACCAGTCAGTATTCCAAGTAGAAACTATTCATTTTTTAGCTTACCGGCCCTATGGCTCAAGCGCTGTTGGGTTATATGGCAGGACAATGATCCAAAGCACACAAGCAATTCCACCTCTGAGTGGCTCAAAAGAAACAAAATGAAGGTTTTGGAGTGGCCTGACTTCGATTCGAATGAGATACTGCGGCGGGTCCTTAAACAAGCAGTTCACGCAAGTTTACACACCCCCCAGTGAGTCTGAATTAAAACAATTTTGCAAAGAGGAGTGGGCCAAAATTCCTCCACAGCGAAATAAGATGCGTTGCCAGTTGTTGCAACTGTTTGATTGCAGTCATTACTGTCAAGGATCACAAGACCAGTTATTAGTTTTAGGGGAGCACTTATCTTTTTCACATGGGTGATTACATTTAATCAAAGAAATGATCTTTTAAAAACTGCATTTTGTGTTTACTCCATCCTATTTTAAAATTAGTTGGATGATCGAAAACATTTAAATATGACAAATAGAATGAATCTGGAGGGGGGCAAATGTTTTTTTACAGCACTGTGCCTACTACTTAATACGTGATTTTCTGGAAAGCAAATATCTGTGAGCAATTGAAGAGCCTAGAGCTAAAAGTACTTAAGTCACATTGTGGACACTTCAAGTTCAGGATGAAAACATGTTGCATTTGTCCAGCCTAGGCTATAAATAAAGACCCCAGTGCTAAAAGTACTCATGTCACTAAATGTTCATTTTGAGAAAATTAGGGTGGTGGGCTTAGGAAACTATAAAAGATGTTTTCAAAGCCTTACCTCCTGGTGCATGAAAATGTGACTTAAGTACTTTTAGCACTAGGCTCTTCGATTTCAAGGAAAGCTTTTAGTTGAATGCATGAAACATGCCTAAATGGCTCAATAGTTGTTAAATAAAATAAATTCTGTGGGTTTGCTCATCAAGCTTGTCCCATTTCCTGCCCCAGTGTTCATGTTCCTCGATTGTCCTGTGAATTCCTCATGCCATTTGCCGCACCTGCTTCTCATCTATCCTTGTTATCTCTGTGTATTTAGCTTCCACTGTTTCCGTGTTTATGGCCACATTGTCTTGTCCTGCTTGAGCTGCTGTTGCATCTTGATTTTCATGCCTTAGCTCCTATTTAGGTTCCGCTGTTTCGGTGTTTATGGCCACACTGTCTAGTCTTACGGCCACACTGTCTTGTCTTGCTTCTTGCTTGTGCTGTTGTCGCATGTTGATTTTCATGCTTTATTTTTCCTATCCCCTCATTCTAATCTGAGCCTCGTGTTTGTTTTAGTTGACTTGTATTTGTTTTTGCCTTGCCCTGCCCCAGTTTTCAATCCTCTCTGCTCCCATGGACTGAACTCCAAGTTTGGACCCCAGCTTTGGTTCTTCGTCCTATGCGCTCCCCTGGATCACCACCTCCTAACCTCCACTTGCTGTGTGACCTCACTCTGCATCACTCTGTCTGCCTGTTCTGGACCACAGACGGTCTTTCAGCAAATAAGGCCCTGGTTTTCGCATCCCTGGGGTCTGTGACTAATTCCTTTGACCCACCCTTGACAAATCTAGCTAAAATGGTGATTGAACCATCTTGTACACAAATGCAAGCTCAGTATAGCACTTAAAAGAATCTCATCCAAAATTAAAAAGAAACTCAGAAACACTCAAACAAGCTGGACATTCGCTGGACATTCTGGTGATTGTGATTATCATAAACAAGGCTGATCCATATGCCATAATCAGTTGTGCTCGCTCAGCTAGTCCCAGCCTTCTTTTGTGGCTGCTGAGAGCTTTCCGGACAGTTGCTTCCTGTTTCAGCTCTCCCAGGGTCAGAGGTCAGTGGGATGGCAGACAGTGCCTTCAGCTTCACTCCAGAAACAATACCTTCTTTATACAAGACAGCTACTGGAGCCAAACTGGACAAGGCAAAATAAAGGAAATGCTCAAATTTGTCCAGTCAGCAGAAAAAAATAAATTGCGCAGAAAGCTTGGAATTTTTTACGGAAGAACTGACAATGCTGATTCATGACGCTATGTTTCTACACAGTACTGTAACGTCAAAGGTGCTGCACTTCAACATAATTTTCAAAAATGAAATATAGGCAAGGTATTGTAAAGTGTGCATTTGCGGAAAAACTGCAGCCACATCGAAGTAAACGTAGATATCGGCAACATGAAATAATGTGAAGTAATGATCCAATTCCTGGAAGTTGGAAACACCATTGGCTAGTTTGAGTTTAGTCGGGGTCTGGCATTCCCCTTCAGACAAAAAAACTTCTCCCTGTGGAGACACAGGATGTGTGCAGAGTGACTTTTGGCTTCCCACAATCACCAAGCTCATTGAGTCTGTAGACAGTCTGGAGTCCAGTCTGCAATCGCCATCTGTTTTGGCAAAATCTACAGATGTACATTAGAAAAACTGAAATTTAAATAAATTAAAGCTGTCTTCCTGTCTGGTTTCCTTTCCACTCTGCTAATGTCTGCAGCTCACTAATCTTTTCTAAGGATAATACAGGATTGCTTACTACAATCCAATTCATTGATGGGGTAAATCATAAAATGTCCAATAATTTTGTGTCAAGTGCTCCTGTCTTTAACTCAACCTGCCTTAATCAAAACAGCATTCTCTTCAGCATAATTACTACTTCTACTCAAAGCGGGCATGCAAAAGGGAGATCTTTTTGGTCATATCACAAAAGATCCTGGTTTTAATACAAAAATAATGGATAACTGGCATCTATGATTGCAGCAAACCTTAAATCAGAGATTTGTTCACACAATGTCCGCTTTACATGAAGTGGTTAAAATTGGATCCTTTAAAGCTTAAATGTAAAGCTACGGGGTAAAAGTGACCAGCAACGATCCATGAAATAACCATCATTGAGTTCAGAGTTTGCGTCTCAATTAATGTAAAAATAAAGTCAGCATCTACAGTCAGATCTGGCTCTTATTCTGACACTCATTGTTGCAAATGACCAGTAATACTTTGTAGTATTGACAGTTCCATTATCAAGAGCAATATTCTACAGCCAAAACTTATCGACAAAGCCAGCCGTTGTCCATTTGTAACCCTGTAGCTATAGAGTCAATAGAGTTTCTGAGGGGATAAATATTGGAACACTACAAGTCAGGAACAATCCCCCTTTGCGTGATTCCTATTGCAGCAAAAAAGAATTCCAGGAGAATTACATGAGTCGCTGATAGTTAATCTGTCCACCTTTTAAATGAAGTCTGGTGGGAACTTCCATCTTATACTGCCAAACCTTCACTTTCACGAATTTTACTTGCTAATTTTGCAGGAAAAATTGCAGCTCAAACATCACCATTTGATATCCAGCTCTAGAGCTGGAAAGTAGTGGAAGGCAGGCCAGACTAGTTTCAGCTTAGTATAATAGTTGGGCTTCTGAAAAGTAGTAGAAGGCAGGCCTGACTGGTCTGGGCTTAGCCAAATTGCTGGGCTTGTCTCCGTCTCTGTGTCCTTCTCCAACATTTTCTGTTCATCCAACTGACTGGGAAAGAAAATGCAATCTTGCGCTATTGCAATAAGGAAAGTTTGATGCAATATAGCAACTATAGCATGGGGAATGAGAATGGTGTAATTCCATATGTTGACTGCAGTTCAGTGTAAAAAAAAGTGGCATTGAAACCGCAATACACCACTGAATACAAAAAAAAAAAACTGAAAGTGATGAGAACTAGCTCATGGAATCAAATAATTCACAGATGCAGTCAATCATCCCTTTAATCCTTTGTTGATGATGATATTTACGTATATTGATCTAATACATATATGACGTCCAGTATATGAGGACCAGTTTCTCAATGCATGCATCTGGTATGCATATGTGTGGTCTTGCTCGATGGTAAGAGATGCCTGAGTCAATATTTTGTGCCTAAGAGAAGCAGGAATCACAAATGTGAATCGATTAAGGTGTAGCATAGTGGTAAAGCACAAAAGAGTAAGATTATTGCTTGTTGCTCTTCCTCACTGCAAAAAAAGTGCCAAAGGAAAATGGTGGTTGTTATTCACTTTGCAGAGATCAAAATGATGAAAAATCCCAGCCACCTGATGAGAGGAGGAAGGAGGTTCGGGTGGTCTCTCAACAGCTAAAATAACACCTCATAGCTCAACAGCTGCCAAGAAAAACCACTAAGACGCACAACAATAGAGGAAGAATGCATTCACCAACTTTTCCTTTTCCACACACCTATTCCCTTCCCCTATTGTTCCTCTCTAAGGTCAAATTTCCTAATCTCAAAATTCTTTGACCAAAGAAGTGCACTTAACTACTTTTAAACAAAAACAGTAGCCGGCATGTATGGACATGGTCAGTGGCAAATCTTCTACACCGTGTAGACGGACCCTCCCCCTCCACACCCCCCTGCCTGGAGTTTGCGTATGTCCCGAAAAGCCCTTCTATTTTAGCCAATGCCACATTGCATGCAGTACATACACATCGCACATCGTGCATCACAGCAATAAACTCAGCCTCTCAACTTTTTAAATACAATGATCCAATGCATTTTGACAAAAGTGTGTGCATAGCTTTAGAATAACACATATTTTGTATATTATAGCACCACATAGGAAGAATTTCACATTGATATGGAGCAATGATGGTGTTTCTTGGGGTTGATGGATGCCAAAAATATGTAAAGTGACCGCAGAGCAATTGTACCCATTCACTAACAGAACAATACTGACGGCTTTAGGTTTGAGTCCTGGGCAGGCCATTGCTTCTTTTTTGTTTAATATTAATCGGCAACATTCCCATATAATGCAGACTATATGTTTAAATTGTTACTTCAGGATGCTCCTTAAGGCCATAGAGATTGCTACTGATAGACAAGCGCTAAGGACTCAGTTAGAATGCAATTATGTAATTGAAAGATGAAGCACACATATATGTATTTACATTCGACAAAGCACAAAAAGGCACAGTGGCAAGTCACCAAGGAAGGACGAGACTTGTCCTGCGATGCTGAAGGCTCTGCATGTGGTTGGACTGCCATTGCTGACATGTCTGTTCAACATTGCTTGGATATCAGGTACAGTTTCCTGAGACTGGCAGGGGTGGTGGTCCTATTTTCAAAAAAAAAAAGGGACTGGAGGGAGTACTCCAACTATCAGGGGATCACACAGCTCAGCCTTCTGAGGAATATTTACGCCAGGATGCGGGAAAGGAGACCACTTAATTGTGGAACCTTGGATCCAGGAGGAGTAATGCGAGTTCCATTCTAGTCATGGAACAGTGAGCCAGCTTTTTACTCTTGCACAGACACTGAAGGGGTCATAGGAGTTCATCCATCCAGTGTGCTTGTGTTTTGTTAACTCGGTGGAGGTTTATGACTGTGTCCCACGAGGTATCCTGTGGGGGAGTTGCTGTGGGAGTATAGGGTTCTGGGGCATTTTGTGTGAGCCATGAAATCCCTGTACAACCAAAGCCAGAGTTGAGACCAAATTCTCAGCACGAGTAAGACTTTTTACCTGTTGGTGTTGGACTCTGTAAAGGGCGTGCCTTGTCACCCATTTTGTTCATGATTTTCATGGAAAGATATCAAGGTGTAGCTGAGGTTTGGAGGGCATCCGGTTTGGTGGCCTCAGGGTTCCGTCTCAGATTTTATCCCCCACCAGGCAAAAGCCCAGAAGGGGGATTATGTCGTGGCGCAGTCCATTTATCCGTCCGTCCGTCCGTCTGGCCTCATCGGAAGGTCCTTGGCTGATGAAATCAACTCCTCCTACAGTGTTCATAGGACATCCCTGAAACTTTGCAGGTATGCTGCAGATAGACTGATGATATGCATATCGCAGTCGCGACTCCTGCGGGGGATGTTGCTCTGTTGGAGCACTCTAGTTACAGATGATATGGTTCTGTTGGCTTCATTGGACTGTCACCTCCAGCACGCAAAATAGGCCAGAAGTTTCAGAGGTTTGAATATAGCAGCTGCATTTTACGGACCCATATATGAGTCCATGTTTTATGAGATTAAAGCTGACAGTCTACACTTCAACCTCATTGTTACTGTATCCTTTCAAAGTCCTGGAAAACGGAACAAAAATAAAAATGTGTCACTATTTACTGAACTATGTTGCTCACTACACTTATTTCTATGAGCTGAATAATAAGGGTTGGTTAGCATTCAGTTACCAAATGGAAATAAGCTACGGCACTTCTAAGCTTTGATGCGCAAAATATCTTTATTATTTAAAATGGAAAATTTTTTGTTCTGTCTTAAATTATAAAAATATGTGCATTGAGGCTTGAGAGAGCCTTTTCATTCCGGCCAGTAGCCCCAATCAACGTGTGAAGAACCCCATTGAAAGAAACCATTTCAGTCTAACAACAGTCAGGGTGGTTGGTCAGCATGTCTTCTATCAGGATTGAAAATCAGAGTTTTACTTTGCTTAAGCTAAGGCTGAGAAGTTTCGGCAGGCAAGGTGTGGACTCCCACGCAGGCAGCTGGATGTTAGCAGAATGCCATGCCCTGTAAAACACTGCTGTCTGACTCTATAATTTAATCCTTCAGACACTAAGCTTTTAGATTACTGCAATATGCCTGTACACATTTATCCCTGTATATAAGACTGGAGAAAAACAAAATGTTCCTGCACTGTTAAGAAACGCTTGCCTTGTGTTAGCAGCTTATTGTTGGTGGAATCCCCATTGGTGCACTTTGATTCTTGCTCAGTCTAATTCCCCAAAAGTTTAGTGAAACACAATGAACATCTCATGAAGGCTTGTCAACCAGCAAAGTGATAGACAAGCAAAGGCAGTCTCACAAAAGCTCCTCTCTGTCTCTCTTCAATTATTGTGAGGAATACAGCTGGTTGCTCTCATCATGCTTAGTGCATAGGGTGCCAACAGATCTGAGAAGTGGTACGAGGCACAATGTACTTCTCCTGGTTTTTTCAGTAACCTTGACTTTTAACCTTGACTCAGTTAGGTCAAAAATGTAATTGTGTGATCCGTGGACCATTGCACACCTTCCTTGAAAATTTGTGCAATGCGATCGAACTGTTTTTGCACGACACTATTCAGAGACACTCCAGTACAGACATACAAGCTAACAGACAGGCACACGGTACTGAAAACAATACGTCTCCCTCCTCGTCTGTCTTCAGTGTTGAATCCTAGAACATGGACCTCATTTGTAAACAAGGCCTAAGCACAGAAAAGATAGTATGTACATTTACAGTATGTAGAATCATCTACTGTCTGTTTTGTGGAACACTCTAGAAAATTCTGTATATTTCTCAACTATTCTGGAAAGCTAAATTTAGAACTGGACTACACTGACACAAGACTAGAGGTGATTACGTACGTATGGAGGGTTCGCAACCAAGACACAGATATCAAGTAGACTGTGGAAACTTCTGGAAAGTTCTTTTGGTAATATAAATACTTGTGGACTTGTGAGGAGATTTACCTTTTCTTGGACACATTATAACATTTATTCAGCAAATCTTGGATTCAGTCAAGCCTGTGTCTCTTATTGTTCATCGTCGACTTTACAGTTTTCCTGCCCAGATGCATCAAAGGACTCAGAAATGCTTGGACTTCTCGGAAATTCTTGGACTTTCTTGGGTATCTCCTTTGGGACCAATCCATCACTGTATTGGGGCATTTATTAGGATAGCTTGGACATTACACCATGAAACTGGGTGAATATTAACCATTTAATATTATTAATTTGTTTGTCATCTTAGGTTTAATATAGCAAAGAAGCTGCTGTGAATTGAGGATTTCTTAACTGCCTGCTTACCCATTTTAGCTTATTTGTTTTAGCAGTCATTAGCAGTCATATTCTGTATTTCCAGCTGGTGCCTAACTCACATGCATTTGGTTGCTAATTGTTTGTGAATTGCCATGCGTTTCACAACTAAGCATTCCCTATTCCCCTTATTCGTTAGGTCATGATAATATAATCGTCTTGCCGCAAAGTTGCTATCATGTTATGTGACCCCGCAACGTTTATTTTGTGTTAAATTAGCTCACGAGGAGGCTAGCTAGCTTGTTGGTTTGGATACAGATACCTACTGATGTCACTTCTCAACGTTTACACTTTAGATTGCGTTGCTGTGAAAATCATCCTACTCCACTGTAACGTTGTGTATTGTATGGGCTCATCCTGTATCGTGAGCATGACGATTCCTACTGATCGATTGGTGGTCTGCAGCGCATTGACCCAGCGTTTTGTTATCGGCTCGGCTCGTTTAGAACCTCGGCCGAAGTGATAGTGAAAAGTATCTGGTACCAGGTAGTATCCACAATAGAACTGCATAAAAAACCGAGTAGAGTAGAGTCAAGTAGACCCATGGAAAAGCCCCATAAGATGCCAAATTTTGTGATTTGTGTGCGCACACATGCAATTATGCCAACCCTGAAGCCACGGAGCCCCCCACTTAATACATGCCAATTTAATCACTGAGTAGCACAGAAAATGGAATATTATTGGCTGCTATAAAAATGCTAGCTGTGGATCATTCTTAATATTAGAGGCGGAATTCCAAGTGCAGTTAAACTTTTATGGTGAGTGTATTTCGCAATTCTTTGTGAATGTAAGGTCCATCCTTGCCTAGCCTGCAGATGTTGCCTTTCCATACTCATTGTGTAGTTCAATAGCTCGCTGGCTGGGTACTTATTCACTCATCTGTATCTAGAGACTTGCCAGTAGTCCAAGGATTTTGACATTGTCGCTCCTCTTTGACACAGAGGCCTTGTTCACTGGCCAGTTAGAATAGATCTCATTCTATAGTGGGGACACCACTCAGAACAGCGTGTTTTTCAGAGGGTTAGAAATGACAGGAATCAAATATGGCAAAACCCAAGAGTGTCTTTAATTGGCTCCTCTCCTTTTCCAGCAGTCTGCGTATGTTTTTGCACTCACGTCTCACCCCTTTTGTCGTCAATATCAGTTCATGTCTGTGTGGTTGCTGGAATGTCCTGGTGCATACCCTATTAAATTTTCAGCCAGTTTGTGTCTTCTGGTATTCGGCAAAGCTCTTCCTTCAAGTGTTTTCATATTTTTTCATATTAATGATATAGAAAAGCGTGCTAATTTTATGGAATCTTTACAATGGAACAATCCATTAGATTTTGGTGGTGATCCCGATCACCATCCGAATCCAGGAATTTTTTTAACGATTCTTCACCATTGCGGGATTGCAAGATTGGAATAGACGTCATAGATCTTAAAATCCACTAGACTGTAGTAAAGTTCAATGTGATAAAACTTAGTTAATTGTAAAAATATGATGGTTGTCCTCGTAAATTTGCATATCATAGAAGAGTGGAATATTTACGTTGAGGAAGGTCTGCACTCTCTGAGTTTCAGCCTAGTTCTGAATGAAATCTACACAATTTTTTAAAAATAAATAAGGCCCAGTGGTTGTGAGGAAAACTGTGCAGTTACATACTGTTGTTAACAATCATAGTAACCTGCATATTAAATATCCTTAGTTGAGGTTTGTAGCGCATACCTGCTGGCCCCCTTTTTAGTTCAGTGTGCATGAACAGTCATGAAATATGCGAATATATGTAAAAAAAAAAAAAAAAAAAAAAAAAAATTTTCTTTAGCCAAGAAAGCACACTACAGAGGTAAAAGAGTATTGCCCTTCTTTTTCAGGTCCTCCAATTCAAAAGAAGGGAAAAATTAAAAATGAACGTAAGTCCAACACCCAAGTGTTTGGGGATGAGAGCGTTAGTTCTGAGCTCTGCTTAGTTTCACCTCCCTTCTCAGTTTTGGTGAAGTGTACGGCCTGGCACAGCTTGATACTTTAATTCTTCAAAACAATTGGTGAATCTGAATCCCTGGCAATGTGCTGACGCCCCCTCCCTCTCTCTCTTTCCCTATCTCTCTCACTCACTTCCTGTCTGTCAAACACAACCTCCCAAGATGGAATAAGCATGTGGGAGCACCGCGCCTGATGCAGTGCAGTACAAACCATCCGAGAAGCGGCAGTATCTGCGCTGATTTGGGAACGGCAGAGTAACTCCCTGAATGACTCTTAGTCCACCCAGAGGCAGAAATGTAGTACAATGATTGGGGAAAATGGTAAGTAACCCAAAAGTTCCAGGTTTAGTTCTAAAGAAAACGTTGGCATCACACCATTGAGCAATGTAACCTGAGCATCTTCTGTATATATGCAGCCAGATATAAATAGATACAGTTTAAACTACTGGTCACTTTGGATATTACCACCTGATTACAGAAAGAACACAATTAAGTTTTTACACAGGTAATGGCATTATACTGTATATCTAAGAAAGCCGCTGAATAGCACAGTCTATGAATTTTGTTCCAAAGCCCACAAGTCAACTGTGCCAGGACACCATGGACCTCCATCCCCCAGGATCCGAAAAATATATTTTTTTAAAAAGGGTTGAAGGATCCCTGCCTAACTCAGGCTATGTGCATTGCTTACAGCCCACAAGTTCACCTGAGTGTCCACTGAGCCCCCAACCAAGGCCCTCCAGCACTAGTTGCACAAATGGAAGCCAGGATTCATTTGATATATTTCCTTAGCTTGGTAATGGAAAGGTGCAAGCACCCCAACCCCCCAAACACACATCACTGAGCTTGCTAGTGAGTAATAAAGTGAACATGTGCTTTTACTTATAAGTCAAAGTTATGAACAAAATAATGATTGATCTCTGGCCAATGCAAACGTTGTCAGCTGTCGGTGAATATTTCCTCAGACACATTATGGCGGTCAGAATACCAATCTTAGTTTGTCAGCGGAATCTGGGGCTCCACTCTGTTGTATGAATCAAGCCTTGGTCATCTTGGACAGTCTCTTGCCAAGTATCATTGGAATTACACCTTTCTGCATGAGATCTGTCAGCAGCTACCAACTGCATTAATGTGACAATAGAAAAAACAGGAATTTATGGCTCATAAATTAACTGCATTAGTACTTCTTTTTTTTAACTATATTTCTGTAGAAACTAAATGCAGCAATTGAAGATCATACAACCCCATTGGCAAAAAAGAATAAAATTGATCAGTTTCAGCATCTGACTTGTTTGTCTTTGTGTCAAAACCTTTGTGCAAATTCTTATTGTTTCTCCTCCCATGCAGCAACCTGCGTGTCTTTTGGAAGTATTGTCTCCATTAATTGATTTAGTGTCTTGTGTGCCTCCCCTTCCAGGTATAATGCATCTGTCTTCCCCACTCCCACGTGTTTTCATGGTGTAAATAACCTTACTTTGAGTCTTGCAGAGTCCCTGGATTGTCTTTGCTATACACCCTAAATCAACCAGTCTGTAGTCTTCCTAGTTTGAGAATTTATTGTCTTCGGAAATTATCTTTCATCATAGAAAATCACGGAAGCACTCCTCTTAGTTTCATAAATAGGAACAAGCTCCCAGGCCTAATTCCCAGTCTCCAGGATTGGGGCCGCATTCCTGTTAACCTGCCTCTCTAGTTTGTTCCTCTGTCGCCATCTCCCATACCTTCAGCAGTCTCCAGGATTGGGACTGCGCTCCAGCTGAACTCTTTGAACTAGCCATCTAGCAGTTCAGCTCAGGCAAGGTTGATCATCTGGCTTCTGCCTCAGGACGTCACTGGCTGGGTGCAAACATGCCTCTTACCCAAGCCATCTACCATCTGATCTGAACTGTGCTCATTCTCAGGGCTTCTGTCACTCTCTGTCATTGCCATATTACTATCAATAAATGTTTTCATTGGATTGTGTTACGGTCTAGAACAGGAATCAAGTGCAGAGGCAAATCCAATAGGCAGATTACTGACAGCTTATATGGTAAACTGGGTACAGAACCCCAGAAGAAGAGGTAGGGATGAAAGCCCAGTTTAGGATAGCACAGTTCAGTACAGATGTTTGGGGTGAAGCTGACGCTGGACCGGTGGCTGGACCAAAGCTGGGTCAGAGCTGGATTGAAGATGAACCAGAGCTGCATCAAAGCTGGACTAGAGCTGAACCAGAGCTGGATCAAAACTGAAACGGAGCTGGATCGAAGCTGGACCAGAGCTGGACCGGAGCTGGATCGGAGCTGGACCGGAGCCAGGCTGATGCGGGGACTGTTTACAGTTGTGGTAACAGACTGACTGCTGGGACCGCAGGCTTACTGTTGATGGCGACAGGCTGATGGCTGGCGCCACAAGAGGGCGACAGACTAACTGCTGGAGCCGTGGACTTACTGCTGGGGTGACAGACTGCCTGCTAGAGCCACAAACACACTGCTGGGGCAACAGGCTGACTGCTGAAACTGGCAACAGGCTAATGGCTGGTGCCATAAGAGGGCAACAGACTAACTGCTGGAGCCATGGACTTACTGCTGAGGTGACAGACGAATGGCTGGAGCCACTAAACTCACTGCTGGGGCAACTAACTTGTTGGGAGAACCACAGGTTGGTCGCTGGAGCTGCAGATTTACTGCTGGAGCAACAGACTGATTGCTGGAACCGCAGGCTTATTGCTGGTGGCGACAGACTGATGGCTGACGCCATAAGAGGGCGACAGACTAACTGCTGGAGCCGTGGACTTACTGCTGAGGTTATAGACTTATTCCTGGATCCACAGCTACACTGCTATGGCAACAGACTTGTTGCTGATGCAGTACGTTTATTGCTGGGGCATCAGGCTAATGGTCCCCTTGCCAGATGCATACATCTCGATCGCCAGATGGCGCTAAATCTGTATCCGGGGCGGTTCGGACCCGTGCGGCAGATACAGACGCATAGAGGAACACTGTTGATGAGCAAACCTCCCAGGATTTCTTGGATTGTTTGGATAATTTTGAATGCACAGCATGGTAAGATTACCAAGTATATATTAGAGATAACAGCTGTCAATGTGAAGTGACTTAAAACGGAAGGATTCTTATCTATATGCCCGGTTTTAATGCTGGAAGTTCCCAAAGGCTATTGTGCCTTTGCATATTCGTTACCTGGGGGTTTGCCCACTTGGACTGTCATTATAATGACAATCCACGCACAAGGAGTGGAAAAAAAGCTTAGAACTTTTTTGGAAAGTGATAGCACCTTCTGTACTCAGCTGACTGCAAAAACGTTGTCACCGCCCGATAGTTCTAATGTTCCTCTAGTAATTAGCTAACAAATTAAGATGATTAGTTGCTTTACTCACCGAATAAATCCAGGTTTTCTCCACGAATCCAATAATCTTCTCAATCTTTTTGTATCCCAATCGATAGACATATTTATTTCAAAATGTAGCTAATCGAAGGATAACAATCTGGAGTACCTGGGGAACAAGAATTTATTGGAAGGTAGGGACGATTTATATATTTTACGAGACGTTATGGGGGTGTTTATCGGTGGAGAAATGCATTTAATACTCCAAAATACCCATTTTTCTGCCCAGAAGTTGATAGTTGGAGTCTTTATCCATGTATATCTCACTTACCAGATGTCTGTCACACGAACGACGATAGAAAAGCCGATGAAAGCTAACAACAAAATTTCATGCTGTGATATGTAATGGCAGTTCATACAAGCAGGACGGCCGACCACCCCGGATATCGTGAAGGAAGGTGCGGACACCTAGCGGCAGAAAGCTGAACCGCGCATCTGGCAAGGCCGCCGTTGCTGGGAAAACAGGCTTACTGCCCACGGCAACAGGCTGACAGCTGGCACCATAAGAGGGCAACAAACTAACTGCTGGGGCTGTGGACTTACTGCTGAGGTTATAGACTTGTTGCTGGAACTGCAGGCTTACTGTTGACGGCGACAGACTGACAGCTAGAACCATAAAAGGGCGACAAACTAACTGCTGGATCCGCAGACATACTACTGAGGCGACAGACTTGCTGCTGGTGCCACTGGAACGGCAGGCTAATTACTGGGGCCACTATCAGGGGCAACAAGCTGATGGCTGCGGTCACAAGGGGACTCTAGACTAATAGCTGTGGCCACGAAGAAACACTAGGCTGACGGCTGAAGCGGAGGGGGAAGCAGACCACTGGATCAAGGATGCACACTGGCCTTTTGGTGCCTGGGCAAACTGGCCTCTGATGCTGGGGCGAACTGGCTTCTGGTGCCCAGGAGAACTGGCCTGTGGTGCCAGGGCGAACTGGCCTCTGGTGCCGGGGCGAACTAGCCTCTGGTGGCGGGGCAAACTGGCTTCTGGTGCTAGGGTGAACTGGCCTCTGTGCCTTGGGCAAACTGGAGCGGGGCGTAGGAGAGCACGCAAATGCAGGCATTACTCCTGCTGCATGCACGCACACCCGGCTTCTCAAGAGGAGAACAAAAACAAAAAAAAGGAGGGGGATTGACCCAGGGTGGGGTGGCTAATGTCTGTGCTCGGTCCTTGGGGTTAGGTAGCCATCTGTCAGTCCCCGGTGTTCAAGGATGTTGAGTAGGGTGCCAGGGCAAGGAGTAGAGATGAGGACCCAGGTGCAGGGATGTGGAGTTTATTAAAGGGGCAAAAAGCAAAATCGTTTAACTGCTAGGTTTGCTGTTGTGCACTGCCTGTAGACCGAACAAAGTGTGTCATGAACCACACCTCCCGGATCCTGGCTAGTCTTAACACCAGGAGCTAATGCTAACGTTCCTACTCTTCTCTGTGAGTAAGAACGATGTTTTAGCCTGGCGGGAAGCCCTTGAGCCCACCAGGCTGCCCGCTTGGCTACATTTTACAATGCTAATTGAAAATGTTAGCTGGCTGCCGGGCTACTCACCTTACACAACCGTAACGCCTGACCCATTGCTGGGACAGAGCCACTAACATCTCAAGCTCCGGACATTAACCCATGCTACGATTGTAAGATTAAATTTAATTGAATCAACATAGCGACATGTGCCTAACGTTACTGTAACACTAATTAAAGCAGACATTTGACTTTATGTTGTTACTTACCTGTCCAGGAGAAGAAGAGCTAGCTCTGAGTCAAATTGTAGCCCCTTTAGCTCTCGCAGTGCTCTCCACCTCGGAAATGCAGGGCCAATTTTAATCTGGGTTCTGTCCCTTTCTTTATCCGACAACTTCTTCGCCAACGACCGTTGTTTATTTAGAGGTAATCTTGGATCCTGGGGGCTGTTTCAATAAACTTAACTTGTCCGACCCAGACAGACCATCCGTCGAGTGAAAGGTCGGACCTTCGACAGACTATTTCCGTCTGGTGTTTCAATAAAACAAAAGTAGGATGTCCGACCATGGTCCGACGTGGACGGACGGTTCGTCACTGTCTGTTCGAAGTTGCATGAGAATTTACACCTCAGCGAAGCACTGCTTTGCTATTTGGCGTTCAAATTTTCGAAATAAGTAAACGTTAAATGAAAAAAGAAAAAAAAAATTCTGATTAGGTAGATCATTAACTACTATTCAGACATAATTTAACGGCGCACATCACTGTAGGATGTCACGTTCAATTTCAGTAGGCTATTAACTGAATACAGTCTAGCTAATTAAAAGCAGTCTTTGCTCACTGTGCACTTTGTGCTTAAACTACTATTGGCAACATAACAAAGCTATTCATCACACAAAAGACATTAAAACATTCATATCGTCATGATCGCTCATTTAACAGAATTGAGTTGAGCAGACGAGTGATAAGCAGAGCTCCACTCTCGGTTACACATAAGCATCACGTATACGATGTTTTATAACCACTGAGAACCATGTCGAGACTGCTCCTAAAGCAATGTCCCATTTGTGTTCACATAGCATGCATAAAAACACAACTTTTTGTCACACTTGAGGATAACGGTACCAATGATTTAAAAATGAAATCTTCACGCGTTGTTAATAAATTATGTGTATTTGTTAGAAAAATTTATTCATGGATTTAACAGAGCCCCATTTCTGGGTGTAGGCTATATTGGTTTCGCGGGCATTGGTTATACTGTCTTTCCATTCTCTAAATATTTTGGGCTGTCTGCGCTTCCAGACAACATTAAACAATAACGCCATATTTTGGCGTTATATTTTTTGTCCGACTGAGTTTTAGGACAACTCTCGAGTGGTCCCAGAAAGTCAGACAGTCCGACCAGAGCGGAGGATCACGGGCCGTTTATTGAAACACCCAGAAAAAGACAGACTGTTCGATCCAAGCAGGGATAGTCTGTCGCTGGGTCGAACGGTCTGTCGTGTTTATTGAAACAGCTCCCTGGTCGTCTTCAGGTGAACTTTTCGTTCCGCTCTCCGCCATTTCGCTTTGAAAATACACACTGCCACTGCTCACTGGCTGTAGCCTTTTATAGGGAGGGAGGGCCAAGGGCTCCGAGAGGAGGGAGGAGGCGGCGATTCACATGAGCGTACATGAATGCGCAGCCGGACCGGCTTGTAAACAAGGGGCTGGAGATCAACACAGAGAGCGGGTGTGTGATGTCATGCTGTACTCCAGATGAAATTACACCTCTTGTTCTTCACATAGCGATTTTTTAATTCCTTCACTCTAGAAATGATGCATTTCCGCTTATTGCCCCTTTAAACAAATGGCAAAGGAGCAATCAAAACAAATACAAAATTTCAGGACAAAGCAAAGGGGAGTCTAACCAACAAAAAGGGGAATGGACTATGGCTACCTGCCCGTGTGGGGGAAAACTAAGCTTATAAATACTTTAAGGAGTTTAATTAACTAAAAGGAAAATGGGTGAACATAATTAAGGTTAAGAGAAACAGATAATTGATTGATTAGTGTAGAGCAGGTAGCCAGACCAAGGAATGCCGGAGAGGAGGGGCATTACAGTGAGGTTTAAATGGAAGTTTGTCCTCAATCAAAAATCCCAAATATTTGTTTAGTTGTAACATTGTCAATATGTTTAACATGAAAAGTAATAATGCTCTGATTCAAAGAGATCTTCGGACAGTTTGAAAAGACCATCAGTTTGTTTGTTTTTTTTCTGCAATGTTTTTTGTTTTTTTCTGCAGAACAAGTTTTAACTGGCAAAGTTGATCCTGCAAAATATCAAAAGCATTTTGGGGATACTCTCAGGAAAAGCCTTGCTGAGAGTAGGTGCACTGCAATAAATTATTGTATCATCTGCCCAGAAATGGATATCATAAGTGCACACCCTGCCTGGAAGGACACCACTGAAGTACAGGAATGTTTTTGCTTGAATATCTATTGTAGCTTGCACTGACAAGAGGCTAACTTTCACTCAGGCAGGATATTTTATGGTTTAAATATCCACTTCAAAGTATTTGCTTAGCTGATAGGTTACAATCAGCACCACAGTCATCTTGCTTAACTCAGAATTATTGAACACCTGTGGAAAATTTCCAATTTTTGAAAATTGTAGACTCAGGGCTGCCAACTCTCATGCATTCGGCGTGAGATTTAGTGGCATATTCACGTTCCCGTGCTGTCGTCAGCAATTATTCAATCAACGCAATGTATGTGTTTCACGATTGTTCAAACTATTTAAATGAAATTAGACCATTTGAAACGTTTTTATGCAATTCTGTGGCTTCCAACCCCTGAGTAAAGAAAAGTGTGAGAAGTCCGGAGTCATAATTGATTTTTGTGTTACTAGTGGTGAAATCCACCGTAACACGAGAAACTGATAAAACTCCATGCACAAGGACTTCAATTCCGCTTGAGAATCTCTTACAAATGCGCTGATTGAATAATTTCTGACTACAGCACAGGAATGTGAATATGCCACTTAAAGTCAAGCTGAATGCGTGGAAGTTGGAAACCCTGTGGACTATACTGTGAGTTTAGCATTATATGATATTGCAGTGTAAGCATTGTTCCAGGATCATCAAAACAATGTTCATCCAGGAATAACAGTACAGTCCACCAATGAACAGCGGCTCCGATATCACTATGCTGTGCTTCCAAATGTAATGAATTGCAGTTTTTCCACTACCAAATATTAGCAAGCTTGTCATGCAGATAAGCAGCGACTTGCAGGGATGCGTGTTATCAAGAAAACCCAAAATGGGTTTTGCCTTGAAAATTATGTTTAATTTCCGCAAAATCTCTCTCATAAATTGCACTCTTTCAGGGATTTTGCTGGTTTGAACAGCTGACGTCCTTGGTTGCTGCATCCCTGGCACAATTGTAAAGCCTTCTTGGTCTCCTGACATGATATAGCAAAGCTGCTATTTATTGGTGGGCAAACATGATTTTGTTAATCCCAGAACAACACTTACATGGGGATATGAGATTTTGCGTAAATTTGCACAAATAGTGTCTGGAATTTTAAGTGCAGTTAATTCTTTTAAATTCTTATTTCAATATATAAACCATACATTGCCTGCCATTCTTATAATATTTGTTTATACTACTTTGTCTGTTTTTCAAAGAGAAGACTACAATGACGTGATATTCTCATAAAAGTGTTAAATTACAGTAAACAGATTCAAAGAATATAGAAACAAAAGTGGGCTGACTACTGTATATTGTGAATTGCAGTATTTTGCCAATTTTGTCATGGACACATTTTGTATATTCTCACAAATTTCCCTCTTAATGCTTGGACACTGCCTTGTAGAACTATCTGGAAATAAATAGCATTTGCTTAATTCTGTTTTGAGGCAGTTTTAGGTTTATGAGGTACTGTCCAAGGCCACCTGGAACATTCCAGTCAGAGATATGTTGAATACGCCTCTTTCTGACACTGTTCAGCAGTATTATGGAAAATGAATGTCTCTTATCTGACTTTTCGGGGCAAGAATACATCCTGCTGTCCCAGGTGCTTTTACTTTGGATAAAAGGATTGTTGTTCTCCATTAAACCCCAGGATATATTCCAGTGTGGGTAGTTTTTCATTTGTGGAAATAAAAAGAGAGGAAGCAGCCTTTTTTAATATTTACTGCCAAGAGCTGTTCTCTGTCCTTCAGTGTGATTAATTACCCTCTACTTCACATTTTGCTATGTTCTATGATCTATTTGTTTGCCAACCAAATTGCCTCAGAAACTATCATATGATTGTGTTTCATCATTCAGGAGGATTTCCTAGAGAGATGCTTTTTTATAAGACAAATAAATGTAAATTGAGGAGCTGAAAAGCGTTTGGCTTCACAGATAAAGGTTCACATAGAAAAACAAAAACGCAAAGTAATTGCAAACAAATGAGTTAAAAATGACGCACCATACTGAAAGTAATTATCATCATCTTCATCATTATCATAATCATCATCATCGCTATTCTCACTAGAGCTTATATTGCTTCCCTAAACATTACTGCGGGCTTCATCATTGTCATTGTACTCATCACCACATTCAATAAATACATCTATTATGGTCCCCATAATCAAAATCAACATTCTTGGCAAGATGATACTTCCAAGTGCATGCATTGGGTTCTGGAGCTCATGTATAACCCTTAGTCATGGATGTTTGGTTTTCACTTCCATATTAAGGCTGTTGATAAAGATATGTCTTAATTATTAGTCTGCTTTTGTAACTCAGAATAATTCAGGAATCCATTTTGCATCCAGGACACCTAAACAATTTGAGCGTTTCTCAAAGAACAATTATAATACAACATATGGCATCAAAATGCCACATGGTGTCCGTTAATACTATACTCTGTGGTTGGTGCTTAATTCTTTCATATCCTGGGGATAACGTCTTCTCTTGCTTTAATCCAGAATTAGCTGATGCATGAAAACAAAGCTTTGTGCAAAAGCAAAATCCTGGCATTTCTCCAGCTCTGCTAAACCGTTGCAGAAAGAAGTAAATGAGCCATTTCCTTTGAATGGGTGGTCTAATTAAACTCAAACATCTGAACCTTCTCAAATAAAGTCTGATTTTAAGAGATACTAGTGAGACAGGCTCACAACCAAGTATTATTATTTGAACAAACCGCTATGTTTTGAGCTTCATTATGTGTGATATTCCAATGTAAATGGAAACCTCTCAAATTTGATATGAAATGGAGAGCAATGTTAGGAGGCAGTGAGGGGGTGGTTTTTATGACCTGAGGATCACTGGTGAGCCATTGTTGTGCTGCTGTGCACAGCACTGTGACTAAACAGCCGCATTGAACACCCTGCTGTATTATATGACTGCAGAGCCCAGGGTGAATTGTGGAGCACAAGGAGTGCCATTGCTCATGGGGCTTTTTAGTTTGGATACTTGCAAATACATGCACTTAGTGGAGTTGCTGAGATGATTTTTCATAAACATATTGAGATTCATGGAAGAAGCAACTCTAAGTCTACATCTCTGAATTAACGCGGTCCGAGAAAACTGTGCGGTCATAAACAGGTCGACTCCATACCTCCTATAGCCAAGTTATCCTAAGTTGACCTTTAAAGAGCTATATAGTGCCATCTGTTTTTTCATTTGTAATAACAATGGGGAAAAGTTATGAATATATAGAAAGAACTTCCAGAAGGAAGGGCTCAAACAACCTAATGCTTTTGTTCTCAAAAATATCTTTTTGTGCTAATTTTTCTCACACTCAGCGAAAAAGTGATAAAAGCTTGATTGTGCAGGCTGTAAAAAAAGAATAGAATTTGAGATGGATTTTTTTTTGCATAGGTCCTGTTCTTAACTCCTTATAACCCCCAAAAAAACCACCCGGCCGTTGTTAAAGTTACCTCTGGTCATCTTGGATGAGATTAACACAGAGATAAATTCTATGGACCGCAGACAACAAATAACATAGTGTCAGTCTGTGGGCGTATGTCTGGGGAGGGGGTCGTATGAGAGCAGGGGGGCGGGAGGAGGGGGCAGGGAGGATGGTTTAAATCCGATTAATTGTTCTTGAGGGAATTGGCATTAGTTCTGTCCGTGGCTCAGAAAACACTGTAGTCATGCGATCCAAACTGGTTTTTTCTTCCTTTACAGAATAAGCAGAGCTTTTTAAAGGATTAATCTTTCTTTCTATTCTAATCCCATTTCCATCTGTATTCATTATGGGTTTAGTCATTTTTCAGTCTGAAGTGGGGCTTTACTTGATTTACTGTACGGTGCCATTCAGGTATTCAAAAAGAGCTCAAAATTAGGCCCTTATGCTGTGCGCTTGCATCTGAAATAACCATAGTACATGTATCTGGACAATATGCCTTCATCCCTGATTCATATTTATTGTATTGCAGAAATGTCAGTTGATTTCAGAAAATTTTATAATCCTGTATGTGTTTAAATTAAATAATCAGTAATAAAAACCCATTTCCAAAAAAGTTGGGATGCTGTGTAAAATGTTAATAAAAGCAGAATACAATATTTTGTAAATCATTTAAATTTTGTATTGAATTGAAAATAGTACGAAGCTGTTATGATCTGCAAGTTTGTTACTCCCCCAGCTGCGTCTCGTTTCATGGTTATCCTCTAATGCCCATGAGACAAGTATTTAAGCCCTCAGCTTTGTCTAATTTCCTGGAGCAGGAGAATGTTCAGCACATGGATTGGTCTGGATATTCACCCAACTTGTCACCCATTGAGCATGCGTGGGATGAACATAGGCGGCGAGTTCAATCACATCACGTCCCTCCCACCAACCTCCGGCAACTGGCTCCACGATTAGTTGCAGAATGGCAAGCTATCCCTGAACTTCATTTCCAACTCCTGATAAACAGCATGTGCCAACATTGTCAAGAATGTATGAAATACTAACGGTGGCTACACCAGTTACTAAAGGTTTTGTGTCTTGTGTGAACATCATTGTAGGGGGTGCATGACTTTTTTCACCAGGGCAATAAACTGCTGTTTAATCAATGTTTTTTTTCTTTGTTTTCGGTTCTTGAGCCATCCAAGAATAGTTTTGTCATTAGCTATCACCATTTTAGCTTGTTAGCTTATACTTATTTTCAAAAATATTTTTAACCCTTGGCTTCTTTTGAGTAGTATATATTCAATTGAAAAAAGTGAAAAGACAAAAGAAATGTTTTAACTCATCAAACTTAATTCTTTTTGAAAATAGTGACTAATTTGAAAAGTGTCAGCAACATATGAGACAGGTGTTGTGAGGTATCGTTCAGGAACCAGTCGCGAGAACCAGGAAATGCAAAGTATGTGATTTTATTAAGCGAGGGGGTAAACCCCCGCAGGGCCGAAGGCAACAGTACAAAGTCCACAATCCAAAAATCACAATCCCAGGGGCAGAATCCAAAGTCGAAAAACCAGGGCAGCAATACAGTAATCGTGGTCAGACAAAAAGGGTTCAATACACAGGAGCAGATAACAAAACCAAATCAGAGCCAAAAATCGGAAGTCGGACGGTCCAGTCAGAAAAGCAACACTATGAATACAAGGCGAAAACGAGAGCAGCACAGGTAGACAAGGGAAACGTTCTGACAGGGAACTGCTGTGAAGACTGCTTAAGTACACTCAAGGGAAGTCACATGCTATGATCAGGGACAGGTGAATGGGATCAGACTAATTACATGGGAGCAAACACAAGGGAGAACCTAACCACATGAAATTGGCAAAAGCCAAAACACGGACAGGGATCCCGCGACAACCTATAGACAAAACATACAGCTCCGGTTAGGGAGTTCTAATGTGCACAGATAATGAGAGGCAGGACAGAGTAGAGCAGGTGCGGAGGATCCGCTGAATTGCAGCAAAGACTAAGAGAAGGCAAGAGGCGGAGACTAGAACAGGGCGAGTGCTGAGAGCTTGTTAATCAATTAGTAAGTGCAGCTATACAATCCCTAGTGCTCGTTAGTAAGTTAGTATTATATACAATGTTAGTCTTGGTTAGTATCAAAACAAAAATAACAAACTGTTAGTATGGGTTAGTAAAATAGAAAAGCAAGGCAAAGGAAGCAAACGAGATTAGAAGGAATGTTTGAAACCCAGAATCCATGAAATCACCTAAACATGTGACATGAAGGACTTGGGGAGAAGCTGTAGCTCAAAAGACCAGACAGGGGAGACAAAGTGCAATGAAGGGCATGGGCAAAGACATGGACCGGAATATAACAGAATAATGGATCTGGCATGGCAAAAATAAAAACATGGCAAAGAACTAAAACATGGGAAAAAACAGAACAGGCATGGGAGAAACATAACAGGGCATGGCAAAAAATAGAACAGACATGGCAGAAACAGAGCAGGCATGACAGAATCATAACAGGTGTATCTTCACCAGTGTGTAACACCTCGCCTTTTGATAGCACTCAGTCGTCATTTTGGAATTGAGGACATCTTATTTACCTCCACCACTCAAAACATTCACCAATAACAATGTTCTTTTTCAAAGTCAGACAGTTGTGAAAAATGTCCCAAGTTAACCCTCTCATGCACGAATTATGATAAACTCAGTCAGGATTTTTTAACGAATATATAGCAGTGCCCAAAATTCCAGGCATATATAGAGAAAAAACACTTTTAAACAGCTGTACACTGTAGTGACCACCATGCATGAAAGAGTTAAATTTTGGCGATATTACTGAATAATTATGCAAACCTGCCTGTAGTAGAGAGTATAATTTTTACCACATGGAAAACACTTTATTACCTCTACCAAGGAGGATGTTTTACTTTTATTTTTTGGATAAGTATGTTTGTTTGTTTGTCAGCAGCATTATGGAAAATTTTATGGACAGACTATTATGAAATTTTTACCAGAGGTGTGCCTTAGCCCAACTGCGAAGTGATTTCATTTTGGGAATGATTCCTATCAAATTCAAAATGCAGGAATTTTTTATTTACTTGTGTGGTCGTACAAATGACGCTACTTGTAGATTCCTAGACATGTTTGGGACTGTTGCGCTCTCTAAGTGCTTTTGATTATATTTGCTTTGCAATGTTCGTCTCTTTAAATGCACCCACTAATGTATAATTGTACATATTTGCATTTATCTCTGAGAGCAAAAATTTCATTCCTATGAAAGGATTTCATCAGAATGACGGCAATACTGAAGACCAAAAAACATTGCTAAATATCTTATATATTTCAGTTATAATGTACGTATATCAAATAATATTAGTGGACTGTCAATAATGATAATGTGCTGCGCAATCATCAGACATGACAGAAGCTGGTTTCAAGCACCTAGTGAGAGCAAGAGAATATTTCGGGAAAACGTCGCGAAAAATTACTATAAACATTATGAAGGCGTTAATGCATATGGGTAAGTACGCGTATAGCAAGCACCATGGTGTTTTTTTTTTCCTTGATTTGGCTGCCCTCAACAGTTTTATATTTGTATTCAAAGGATTATGGCATCCTGAACTCAGAATGTCTTGGTATACTTTCCACTATGCATCGTGAAACCAAATTATACTAAAATAACTTTTGATAAAAGCTGAAATCTCTGTTTGAACCACACGTGAAATGAGTGATTTCAAATCTAAAAGTGTGGAGTAAGTTACGTGTACCATTGTTTTTTGTCCAACACGTTACGGAGCTCTTTGTCTGAATGTGTAAAAATATGCGGATGTGTTTGCTTCTTCTGTGCCCAGTAGCACGGCCTCCCTTGTGCTGTCCCCTCCTCTGAGTTCAAACGACAAGTCTGGCCCAGATTTCCAAGGAAATTAATCTCCTAGGGACTGCAG
The DNA here is from genome assembly GCA_029692085.1 of Gymnothorax javanicus. Lineage (NCBI taxonomy): Eukaryota > Metazoa > Chordata > Actinopteri > Anguilliformes > Muraenidae > Gymnothorax > Gymnothorax javanicus. Next base: position 142,091,081 of record CM056194.1, read on the forward strand.
TGACCCAATGCTGTAATCCCACAGGAAATGGCCCACCAAGAACCAGATTCCAGATCCAAACACGTTAGAAGAGCCAGGAAAAAAGGGAAAGCTAGAGGGAGTCACCAAAAGGCCAACATTTCACCATCACCGGTAAAAATAATCAAGTACTGTAATATTGAGGGTTTGATGCAGTGTTTTTGCAAAAAGTAATTTGTTTATTGAGGAGACCAAGAACATCAGTTTTTATAAATGAACACACAAATAATTGGTATAATGTTTGCAGCAAGGAACACAACTTTTTCTTGTAACAATTTAATTCTGTGCACAGCAAGGGAGTGTGAAGTTCTCACATGTGTAAGTTGTCACACTGTTCACGTCTCCAACACCAGAATCACCCTCTCAAACCTGAATAGATATTATTTGTGACATTGGGTTCTGAGGTCAGCCATTTCCTCGTGTGTGGACAAAGTCACAATAATCAGAGGTCAGCAGAGTTTTCTTATTTTCCAATTTCAAAAGTAAAACATCACACTTACTACTTGTATTCTATGCAATAAAACTTAGTCATATACAAATATTTAGAAAATAAATTACATTTTTGCACTGAATAGCGGTGAGAATGAAGCGTCATTTGAATTTTGCTGCAGATCTGCCAAGCTAACCTTGAGATTTGGCTTTGCCAGGGCAAGTTGTCTCAATGGCAGTTAGACATTTTGTCCCATGGTTAGAATATAAATTGTTTGTTAAAACCTGCCTGACAATCACTTTGCAAAATCACTTTTGTGTGATTAGTGACTGGAGTCATGCAAAAGTATTAAATAATATAGTAAATGGATTATTACATAGTGTATTCATACTTCAGAGCAGCAGACATACATCTGGCTTACAGCATGGCAATCAAATAAGCTATGTTCGAGTGTTAGTATGTATGTGTGCTTGTGTGTGCGTGTGCAGTGTGTGTGTGTGTGTGTGTGTGTGTGTGTGTGTGTGTGTGTGTGCGTGTGCAGTAAATCTGCTCTCACTCATACACTGACACACATGCAGACACACACACTGAGACACTGCACAAAGCAATTACTGTACTGTGCTATGAATTGCAACAACAAGAACAGAGGAGAGTGAAGGATTGGCCAACTGTACAGGGTTTGTTCCGGCCTATTGCATGCTGGGATAGGGTCCAGCCCTGACCAGGGAAGAGGGGGTTAGATAATGGACAGATATTAAGTATGTTCCCATGCACCATGCAGACAGGGCTTTCTCAATCTGCATTGAGAAAGCTCCAGCCTAAACGATAAACTTTCATTTTGGCAAAAACAAAGATAATGACCTCCCCCCTTCCTTTTCTTGTCACTCACTCTGCCAGCATTTTGTTCCCTATTATATTCAGGCAAAATGTTACATTTCTAAAACTTCAGATTTCACTGGTGTTTGTTTTAAACAAGCATAGCAAATAAGAATACCAAATAACACAATACAGTGGCCTCTGGAATTATTGGCACCTTTTTTCTAAAAATAAGAAAAATGAGACGTAAAAAAAAAGTCTTTGTTCAGCCTTCATTCAAATTATTCATAAAAATCGGACCTATAATTCGAATTAATTCAAACATCAAATTCTTATCATGAAACAAATTTTTTTTTCTCAAAAAATTTGTGTGCCATACTGTGTGCACGCCCTCATTCAATATTCTGCCAGCTTTTTTTCGCCTAGACTTCAGTCGTCTCCAATAATGCGTGATGAGGCTGGTGAACACACTGCATAGGATCTGAGACCTTTCCCCCATCAATAATCTCTCCAGATCCTTTAGATTCTGAAGTCAATGATTGTGGACTCATCTCTTCAGTTCAGCTTACAGATTTAATATGGGGTTCAGGTTTGGGGACAGTAATGGTCATGGCAAAACCTTTAATCTGCGATTGGGGAACAATTTTTGTTTAGATTTTGAGCTGTGCATCGGATCATTGTCCAGCTGGAAGGTCCAAGCAAGGCCCATTTTCAGCTTCCTGGCAGTGGCTGTTAGGTTTTCATTTAATAGCTGCTGGTATTTGATGGAGACAGTAAAGGCTTTTTTTCTGGCAACATGCCCAAACAAGTTGCGATGATGAAGGTACATCTGACTTTACTTTTGATTCTTTCTGACCCCATGACTCTACTAACCTCTGCAATCCTCCAGCTGTGATGTTTGGAGACTCTTTTACCAGTGGAAACATCCTCCTCATAATGCATGAGGTCAATGTACACACACTCCATCTTCCAGGCTGATTCATAACATCTCCTGTTGCTTTGAACTTCTTAATTATTCCTATGACAGTGGAAATGTGTACTTTCAATTGTTTAGAGGTTTTTTTATTTCCTTTTCCTGATTTTCACTGCTGAATAACTATTGGTCGCACATCACCATCACACATAGTAACAAACTGGGGGAGATATTTGACCATTTTTTTAGGTCTCTCTATTTGTGACGGTGAAATATCTTTGTTGATTTAAACAAGTCGACAGACTGAGATGACAATTGCACAAAAGTAATTTTGTTCTCAGTTTCTGTGATCAAAATTTTACATATGCCAGGGACTGTTGTCTTGAAGGATTTACTTATAGCTATGCTTAAGCTTTTGTTGTAAACTGCAGCCATACACAAATGCATACAAATGCACACTGACAAACTTGTTCGTACACACAGCTTACGTACACACAACATTCAACACCCAAATATATCAAGATTATTCTGACACTTTTGATTCAGTTTGCACCAACTTTGTATTTTGGATTGTACTCTGAGGAGCTCTTGTCCAAGTAACAATTACAGAGGAGCTGCAGTATGGTTTTAATGAATACTCAGATGATAAGAAGAGAAGTTACCACCTGTTCATTCAGTCATCATTTATGATCATGTCTCACGCTTCCCTAAAAAAAAGCCACGGTGCTACAGCCTCTGCAGCTGCGAGACTGACATGTTTGTGCGAGCGGTGCTTTTATAATAAAATTAAAACCCTGGAGCTGCCCTTCAACTTGAAACTCAACACCTACTCTGCTTTTACAGGCTTCTGGGGGATAATGGCAAAACTTCAGTTCCCATAGCACACAAAAAAACTTTTATTTGTCCAGCTGTGAGGCAAGCCACCACTGCTGGAGAATATTAAAATCAGAAAACAAAACCACCTCAAGAGGGGTGATGAAAATAAAATTCAAGTTACATTTTTTTCCTGGCTTTGAGTTTCACAACATATGTAGGTCAAGAGGGAGTTGAATAAAAAGGTTGAGGTTCTTGAAAGCTATTTTAATGAACTCATATCTTTAAATGTTTGATACTCTGGCTCAGAATGCAGAAAAGAGGTTAGGAATAATAGTCACAACAATGAGAGGAAGCATTACGCGACCCCATTTCCAAAAAAGTTGGGACACTGTGTAAAATGTAAATAAAAACAGAAGGCAATGATTTTCAAATCATTTGAACTTTATATTTATTTGAAAATAGTATGAAGACAATATATCATATGTTGAAACTGAGATTTTTTTTTGTTTTTTGGAAAATATGTGCTCATTTTGAATTTGATGCTAGCAACACATTTTAAAATAAGTTGGCACAGGAGCATGTTTACCATTGTGTTGCATCGAGTCTTCCCCAATCTACACTCTGTAAGCATTTGGAAATTAAGGAGACCAACTGCAGCAGTTTTGAAAGCAAAATGTTTTCCCATTCTTGCTTTTTGTAGGATTTCAGTTGCTTAATACTTTGCAGCCTCCTTTGTCATATTTTTCGTGTGAAAATGCGCAACATATTGTCAGTGGGTGACCAACCTTGCGCGAAGTGCATCACAATTATTTGCAGTTGTAGCTACTGGATAAGTCTTTCATCATAGTTTTCTTGTCAAATCAGTTCTAATATTACACCGCCCTGCGTGTTGAAAAAAAATTTTCTGCTGATTTCCCAAAAAGGCTTCATATACCTAATTGGAGGATGCTGAGTTAAAAAAAAAAATGCAAGGAAAAAATATTTCTATCGCGTACAGATTTTTTTTTTTTCACAAAATAAGAATGAATATTTTCCTTATCATATCATACTGTACATAGCTTCTTTCAGAAAGTCTGTAAGCTTCTGTCGCTGTTTGGTTGTCCTGAAACAGCCATAGATGTGGCAGAAAACATCTGGATCATGTTTGCATTTTCTTCTGTCAGTGGCCATATTACCATGCATTGAATTCAGGATTGGGCATAAAACAATGTCTTTAGAATCATTCATACATGTGAGATCAGATGAAAATTTAACAAATTGTTCTCATCTGGCTCAGAAGAAGATAGAAATCATGTCTTTGTTGCAGTCTTTCTGGTGTTTAAAGGATGACACAAGAGTTCTTAACCTTAAAAGTGGTTGTCGAAAGTGACAATGCAATGAAATGCACATCATTCATTGTGAGAATATGTGACCTGCTGAGGAAAAATGGACTATATTTTTAGAACCATCGCCCAAAAATGAGTAAAAAACCAGTATTGGATTTTATTCAGCAAAAATGATGCGGGGCAGTGTTATCAATCGCCTTCAAGTTCACGACATACTGAAAGAAAGGACATCTGATTTTTCACAAACGTCTCAAAGTAACGTCAAAATCTCCCCGTTACTTTCCTTCAACGTTTTCCAACGAGTTCAAAGAAGAGTGCAGAGGAAAAGAAAAAAAGACTACCTATTTAAAAGAATTCACTTGCACCCATTGACTCTAGTCATTTCAGTAATTTTTGAGTGAGGCCTTGTCCACACGCGCACAGGTTGTCCTGCAATTGAGAAAAAGCTCCTAACGCAGATCATAAATCAAGATGAATTGGCTTCTTTATTAACCAAAGAAGGTTTTACTCAAAAACACTTTAGAGGAAACTTGATGAGGAGCAGGCGGGGGCAAACAACATTACTGGGGAGTCAGGCAGGGCGTTATCAAAGGTACTGGTCTGAGGTCAGAAACGGGGATGGCAAGCAGAATCAACCAGGGCATGCAGGCAGGTGCACACCTTGGAACTAGGCCCTAGGGTGTAGGATAAACTGGAAGAAGCCACTTGCCAGGATTGCAGACTCTAGGAGGAGATTTACCATTAAATAGTTATTAGTTATTCAAAGTAGTTAACACCAAGGATGGAAGAGAACAATCCAGCAAAAGGACGACGTAAACGAGGAACTTCAATACACAAAACAACAATAAACAATAAGGAACAGGTGAGAGTGGGTGTACAAAGATGGGTGAAACACAGGACAATAATTAAATAATGAGAACTAACTAGGGAAACTGAGGATCCAAGGGTAAACAATTAAGAAAAGACTCAGGATGTGTGAGTTCCCTCCCCCCCCTCCAGGGGTTACCCCTGGCGGCCCTGTGGCCAATCCCAGATGCCGATGCAGGAAAGCGCGGATCAAGGAGTGGACCGAGATGTTGTGTCCCAGCACCCAGGGCCATAGTCATCCCAGTCAACCAGGAACAACCAGGATGCAGAGCACTGTGTATGAGGGACCGCAAATGATTAGCCGGGGCGAGGCGAGGAGCGGAGAGGAGAACTTTAGGAGAGGAACAAACATGTTTAATATGGGAGACATAGAAAACTGGGTAGATGCGGTGACGGGGAGGGGGGAGGATGAGTCTTACCACCAAAGTTGAAAAGACTCTGGAAATGGAGAAGGGAGCAATAAACCAAGGGAAAAGTTTTTTAAAGTGAGCTCAAAGCCAGAAGTCTCTGGTTGCCAGCCACACCTTCTGTCATACCTGGTAGTCGGGTATATTTTAAAAATTGGGGTTATTCCTCCTTCATTTTCCAAAAAAATCTCTGGCCGCACGAAAATGCAAAAACACAATTAAAGCTCTGTCGACAGTGAAAATGGAGTCAGAAATTTTCACTTTGGAAGGCATTTTCCAAAAGGTCTGTTTTCAGTGTCCGAAAACGTATAGAAAGTGCTACTTTTCAAAAATATCCATGCATGAGTGGACAAAGCCTGAATACATGGTAAGATTTTATGGTTGAGTCTTGCATTATGGCAGCTAAATGTAAGCAGGTCACTGTACTTTTCAGTGCTGTGGATAAGTATTTGCCCCCTTCCTGATTTCTTGTATTTTTGCTTATTTGCCATATTTAAATATTTCAGAACATCCAATTAATTTTGGGGCGGAGACAACATGAGCAGATACAAAATGCAGCTTTTGAATGATCATTTCATTTTTTGAAGGTAGAGAGTCAATTAAAACCAATATCACCCATGTGAAAGAAGAATAGCCTCCTTAACCCTAATGACTGGTTGTGCCAGCTTTGACAGCAACAACTTTAATCAAATGCTCATGATTATTGGCACTGAGTCTTTTTCATTGCTATGGAAGAATTTTGGCTTCCCCTTCTTTGCAGAATTAATTCAGCCATTTTGGGGGTGTTTCTGAACATCAGCTGACTGTCTACAGTCATGCCATTGCTACTCGATTGGCTTCAAGTAAGGACTTTGACAATGCCTCTCTGAAACCTTTTTTTTTTTTTTTTTTTTTTTTTTTTTTTTTTGCCCCATTTAGAGGTGGACGTGCTTGTGTGCTTCAGATCATTCTCCTGCTGCATAACTCAGCTCCGCTTGAGCTTTAGATCACAGGCTGATGACCGGACATTCTCGTCCAGGATTTTCTGGTGGAGAGCGAAATTTATGGTTCCATTAATTATGGTAAATCGCGCACGTCCTGGAGCCCTGGAGGAGCAAAGCAGCCCAGACCATTGCATTATCACCACCGTGTTTGATTGTTGGCATGATGTTCTTATTGCGGCATGCTGTATTCACTTTACATCGGATGTAATGGGACCAATACCCTCCAAAAGTTCCAACTGGAACTGGGGAGTAATTCAGATGTTTTTTGGCAAATGTAAGATGAACCTTTGTGTTCTCTTTGGTTAGCAGCAGTTTTTGAGGTTGAAGGAAAACAACAAATTGCGTGCATGTACTTGTGCATGTGCTTGTCGTGTATGTGATTGTATATGCATGTGTGATTGCCTTTCTTCAAGTGTTCAGTTGTGCCCTCTGTACTTACCTGGGTCATCAAGCACTCTTTATAGGCCATCTCTGGGTGAAGGTCTCCTCATACACTATGACCCTCATTGATGAGAGCAAGCTATTTGGAGATAGCAGTCCCCAATAAGGAGAGCAAAATGCAAAACCATGCCAAGAAGGGGTGTGTTGTCCTCAAGGAGAGTATACCTAGAGTTAGCTCTGGCCCGACGACATACTGTTACTAGCTTTAACCATGAACACTCAATGAGGTCACTTACAATGAAGAACCACAATCACTGTTTTGGATTTTAAACCACCTCTCCACCTTTCACAAAATAGCAGCTAATTATGGAGGAAATTTTGGCCTCTGGTTAGGATGAGATGGAGGTTAAAGCTGGAGCCCAGTACATTGCGGCTGTTTCCTCCTCATTTCTGCATTCAGATACCCTCCAGTGTCGGAATGATCTCTGTTGCTGGAGTGCTTTGTCCTCCTGTTTGGCTGCCTTTGTCTACCTCTCTGATGGCTGCAAATCACCTCGTGGCCGGCAAAGTTTACTGCAGGGGGGAAAGAGGGCCCCTTTTCAAAGCCCCCTTTTGTGCACTCCTTTCTTTCTCCTCCACGCCTAACCCACACTCCCACCCCCACCCCCTCCTTTTTTTTCTTCTGGCTTTCTCTGGCACACAAATCACAAAAAATGGCAGCTTTAGGTCAGGTCATGTAAAACGAGCGTACATCAGATTCTGCTTTGTCTTCCTGGAGAATGCAGAAAGGCCTGGGTACAGCTGCATTTGTGAGATAATTACCCTTTAGATTGCCAGAGGGTGCCCATCTTAGAAAAATGGTGACTGGTGTTGTCAACTGTATTTCTATGCAACCTTTTGAAGCTGATCGTAAAAATGACTACATTCAACTTACTGACTGGGGCGGCCAAATGAGGCATTTTTGTTTGGTAATTTTTTTTTAAATTTTCCTCCCTGCAACATCCCCTCTCCACTTCCATACCTTAAATCCCACTCTCTACACACCTTAGACTCAGGAACGGCTCACTACAGAGTATTTCTGGAAAATGCCTGGCGTGGTCGATTTATGTGTCCTTTCTCATGATGCTTCTGGCTTAGCATTTATATTCAGTAAAAGCTTGACGTTGCATGTGTCACACAATTTCTAGGGCTGATAGCAAACATTCAAATAAGCAGGTAATTGGTTATTAATTATTTATCTTTTTATGTATTGCACAAAATATTTTATTGACGTGTTATAGTTCATACCCTATTTTTATTCATATAGGAGCAATTAATGGTCATTTCTTTAAAACAATTTCGTAGCTTGATTGCTCATCATAATTGACAGCTTAATAGAACAGAGCCATACAATAGTTATTCTCAATGTCTTGTTCTGTGTTTGAGATCCTTCAAAATATTTATCTGTATAAATTGTGAATGCATTGGAAATGCGTCTCTATATGTAATGCATGGACACAGGTGCTGGTAGAATGGATGACCAATGTAGAAAACCGCAACAAAGGTCAGGGATGGAAAAAAAACTGGCAAGTTGTGTCTTTTTGTTTTTACATTTTTTATTTGCGATTTAATTATACTATGTAAGAAACTGCCCCTAAGATGCATCCACTGCCCATGTATTTACTCCTTAACTTTGATAGAGCAGTATATAAAATGTTACAGCTTTCAATCTTGTCAAAGTAATGAGTTTTATCATGTCTGTGCAACACTGTCATTAAATTTGAACATTTTAGCTGTCTGAACTGTTGAACCATGTCAGGGTCAAAGGTAAAAATGATTCATAATCATAACCATAATATTCCACATCCCATGATCACAATCTCAAATCCCCTTCACTACCCCTGCTCCCTCAAGACTGCACCAGCATGCCCCTCCCCCGACTCCAATCGCAGACAGTCATCTCTGCCCACGGCCAGGAGATAAAGCTGAATTTTGTGTTCTCATGAAATACTTCTAGCTTATCACTTCTAGCTTATCATCAGTTTATTTAATATAGAGTTCAGTTATATACAGCATATGATTACTAATAATGAAAGCAGTCAGACCCATTTTGTGATGGGTAACTTCTGTAAAAAAAAAAAAAACTCAGACACGCCACATAGAATAAGAGCCTTTTTTTGTAAAAATATTTTTTTAATGCTCAAAAATTGCTCAAGATAATCGAAGCACTGGGCACTGCCAGAATGGGTGTCTTCATAATCATATCCAAAAAACTTTTTGTGCAATGATAGCATTGCTTAAAAGTGTTTCAAACATACAGTACAATTAATATGTTGCATAGGTAGACTAAATGCAGACCAAAGTGTAAAAGTGTTGAAAGTGTGTCAGTAGCCAGACTGGCAAGTGTTTTAAAAAAAAGTGCTTTTTAACACATCTGTTCTGAGAGTGTGCATTAACTTTCAGTAAAAACAGACTGAATCATGTATAAAAATATCCACTCAGCATTTGAAGGGGTCAATCAGACGCAAAACTCCTCCAGAGTAGAATACACTCCCTCAATCTCTAACAGTCAACCAATTAAAGGGGAACTGGTGCACAGGTGAGTGGCCTGGTGGTGAGGGATTAAAGCTTCGCTGAGAGGGACAGAGAGCGTCAACAAAAGAACACAAGAAGCGCTCCCTTGATTGATTTACCAAGTGGAACTTCAGCCTTGGCCAAATCTTCAGTAATTCCATTAACTTGAACCTCGGCCGCGTCTCTGGCTGAATGAACAAAGTGGAGTTAGCGAGAGGGGTTGCAGGGGTGCAGAGGGCTCAAGAGGAGGGCCCACCAAGGAATTCACTGGCCCGTGGAGTGCAGCCTTCCCATGGGACTTAATAACACCCCCACCTGACCCCAGCTACTGCCAAAACACTCGCTGCACTCAGATGCATAAAACGCCCTCACTCAAACGCAGTTAGTAAAAAAGGGTTTCAACAGGAGTTCAGATTACAATCATGAAGTAAAGTATTGCTTTGCTTTGAATGTATACTATGGCTATTTTAAATAAACCACAATTTGAATAAAAACAAAATCTCATTGCTAAATTTCTTAACACATGCATATGAATCTAATGATAAGCAATGTCACCAGATAAATCATTCAACGTCTGCAAGGTACCACAGTGCAGTGCAGCAATAAAACAAACACAATCTCAACTAGTATTTTAATTTTATAGTTACTCGTAAAGTGTACCTGCAAAGCATTTCTATTTGAATAGATGTTGATTTCTCATGAAAAAAAAATTAAGTATAAAGTAGATCACAACAATTATGAGAAGCACAGTAATCCAATTTGAGCCTACAAGAAATACATTGGCCCAGCTGAATTTTTGTGCAGGAGGTGCCATGTTGCAAAGGTTTTTCACATCAAAACTCGACTACGATACAAAAAATTTGATTAAAATTCTGCTGATTCTGGCAATCTATATGAATCATAACCAACTGGATTACCCACATTTAGTGCAAGATTGTGAAAGCAGTGAAGACAGTGAACCAGAAACATAGCCTGTATGCCTGAGGCACAGCACCTGGCCAAGTCAGCTTGCTGACATCCCACAATACCAGGATCTGACAAGGGGTGAAAGCAGTTTTCTAGTTATTACTGGCCAATATTTTACCATTTTTAGGCATTTTACAGTTATTTCCCTCAGAAAAATAACACCCCAAAACTTAGTGGATTATCTTGAGCCAGACATTGCTGGAGGCAACTTATGATGAAACATATCACTAACGAGGTGAGGCAATTTGAGTGATTTCAAGATTTTCAAATTTGGCAAAAAAAATTCCTGTCGTCAATCAGACAGTTAATTCAAACTGACGCATTTTTTTCTACTTGACAGAAATCCTGTTGTAGGACTAAAACACTTATCTTTTTAACTCAACGGTATCTTCTTGACGATTTCTAGCTTTTCATTGACAGTCATTTACACAATTATCCTCTGGGCACAGGCCAGTGCGTGAGTTAATGTACCTGATGGTGGGTTGTACTCTCTCTGGTATGTGGCACTGCTCATGCTGGGCAGGATACTAGTAACATTTAAGGCTGGGGAAGCATGTTTTTTCAGTGCACTCTGCAGCTGACAGTGTCTCGCTGTGGCCTGGTCTCTTCATCACTGCTGCTGCTGTTCCAGGCATGATTGTTATGATGATGATGATGATGAGGTTGATGATGGTAAGGGAGACAGCGATGATGACATCGACAGCAATGGTGATGTTGATGATAACGTGGATGATCATTAAAATAATAACATCTTCGAGGATGATGATGACGTGGATGATGGTTATGATAATTACAGCAATGATGATGATGATGATGAGATGGATGATGGTTATGATAATAAAAGCGATGATGATGATGATGATGATGATGATGATGGCGGTGAAGGAGACAGCGATGATGACATCAACAACAATGATAATGATGATGATAACAATAGTGGTGGCTCAGGAGACCGCATTGATGACACACAACAATTGATGATGATGATGATGATGATGATGATGATGGTGGTGGTGGCGATGGTAGTGGTGCCATTATTGTTACTGCTACCGTTATTGTCAGAAAGCAGGACTTGCAGGATTGTGAACAGCATGTGAATTCTGACGTGGTGTGTGAAAAGGAGCCATGATAAAGCAAGTCCTCAAGCCAGCCCAAATAACAATACCATTTATTTAAAGTCAAAACATCGATCAGACACTGGCCCCAATTAATGGTGACTCAGCACTGTGAGAACAGAGGCCGAAACCAGGGTCTCGAAGGATCTGCATGCAGTGCTTGGGTTTTCCTGGGAAATTGCTCATCTTACGCAATGCAATGCCAAATTACTTTTTGGTCTGGGTTTCAAAATACTGTGAGGCTTTCTTGCGGTCTCCCTGAAGGACAAAGTGAGTCGGTGAGTCTATGGTGGTGGTCAGTGCACGAAGTTGGAACATGAAGTGAATCACTATAATGCCATAATGGTGTTTTGCCAAGGTGAGGAATGGTTAAGATGTGCCATAAGAGGGACTGAAGGCTGAAAATGGTGCAGAACAAACAATATAGAATAAATATTTTGCAACATGTCTCTGTCCCTCTCCCTCCCTCTCTCTCTCGCTCTCTCTCTCTCTCTCTCTCTCTCTCTCCCCACTCTTAGAAGCAGAAGAGTCTCAAGCAACCTTTTGGGGTTCCTCACCATTGCCACTGTGGAGGAACCTTTTCAGTTCTAAAGGTTCATCTAGGAACCCTCGTAAGGGCAGTTCCTTGAGGAACCCCTCATTAAGGTTCTTCAAGGAAATGCTTCGTGGGGAATGGGTTCAATTCTGAACACCTTAAATTATCATTATTATTACTTTTATTTTTTTATATTCATGTTGTTATTTTTGTTGACACTAAACAAATGTTTTCTCACAGACATTTTATTTAACTTGAAATTTATTTATTTACACAAAGCAATAAATACATAAATTTACAAGCAAATTTGTTGAACTTGAAACAACTCATTGTTTTAAAAAGTTTACATAATTTTACAAACGCAATTCACAAGTCAAACAACTGAATATGTCATATGACATACAAAGCAACATTTGTAAAAATATGAAATAATAATAGTCATGACAGTCATTTTGGTAGTAAATATATATAAATATATTTTAATATAAATAAAAATCACAATGTCTGAAATATTACATGAAACAAAAGATGCAGATTAACATGTTTTTTCTTTCTTTTTTCTTTTACAAATGGTTTTTCTGCGAGAAAGCTTACACTTTACTTAAATAAAGACTGTACAGATCAACACAAATAAAATACACTACAGGTTATTTATATTGTAGCTAAAGACCATTAAGTAGAAATACACTGCCTGGCCAAAAAAAGTTGCTGTTTGGATCGAAATAAGAAAACACTTTAAAGTGAATGATTGAATCATTATTATGGTGATTAATATGTTTCAGCTTGGTACCAGTCTTTCAACCCAGACTGATGCAATGTGTCGCTCCTTGTTAACTTAAAAAACCCTGTTGGAAGACACATTTTGTGGTCATGGAAAAGATGCTGCTGTGATTCAAAGGGGGCATTTTTTTTGGCTATTTCAAGCAAACAAAAAAAAGATTGATTAATTCACTAGAATTTGGTTAAGAACTTTCCTAGGCATTATCAGCAATATTGAAAGTCTTTGGAATGAGCTGGAGAAGACCTCACGGAGTGGTTCCACTGACTCATCATCAGTAAAAGATTTCGGCCAAAACTTAATTCAACACTGAATGGAAATACATGTTTCGACATAGCATGAGGTTGTCGAAGCAATGCCTTGGTGAATGCGTGCTGTAATGAAAGACAAAGGCGGTCCAACAAAGCATTAAAGTGTGCAACTTTTTTTGGCCTGGAAATGTATGCTTGTGTGTGAGAGAGTGTTCAGGGAGCATATGCAGGAGACTGCTTATGAAAACAAGTACGTAGCCATTTTGATGACAGTGGGTGATATCCTTCCTCAAGATGCACTTGACATGCAGTACTTTTTAATGAACATAAGAGTATTTTTGACTCACTTGTACTGGATATTGAAAATTAAATATGAAGACATCAAGGTCCCCAGCCCCAGGGTGATGTCATCAACCTGATGGGTGAGGATGTCAGAGTAGTCCAGGTGCATGCCAAAACTAGCCTCCAAGTATGGGTTTCCTGTTATGGCAAAGACAGGCGCTGGGATCTCTGGATTCTAGGGAAGACCAAAAAACAAAACATTCTAAATGTCTTATGACATTGCTGAGAATTAACCATGAAATATGCCACCTGCAATAATCCAAATGGCATACCTTCTTGTTGATTACACAGAGGGCGTTGGGGTCCTCTTTGAATTAGTGTGAGCGAAGTTATGTAGCCAGGATCACTTGTAGACCTTGTTTTGGAAAGATAAAAGAAAACATAAAAATGACATTGTCATAATCTGTGTTTTTTGGCTTGGTTATGTTTATCATTTATTGTTTCATTTATCATTCGTGTGTTTAGGGTTGCACCTCGTCTGCCCCAGTCGCGTCATGTACGTCTTCCATGTGATTTGAGCCATGCACTTCCCTGTCCGCGTTCATGCATCTATTCGGGTATTTCCGTTGGTTTCCGTGGTTTCCGAAATTCTTCCTTCACGTCTCGTTTCCTGTTTTTCCCGCTATTCACGTATTAACATATTAATTAAGACTAATACTTCATGTTACGTTATGTCATTACTAACATAGACTAATATACTCATCCTGAGTAATTTTGTGTATTAACATTCATCTGTCATGTAATGGTGTGTAAATATCACGTTGTTCATTTTTTACTAATACTCTTTGCATTCGCTCTAGTCTGTAAACTCCGCCCTCCTGTTCCTATCCCTGACTCTGCTGATTACTGCGATCTCCTGCTCCTGTTTTACCTCGAGCTGCCTCCCATTCTATTATGCACTTAGGCAACTCCCTGATCGGAGTCTGTTTTCATGTTTAGGATTGGTTTGTCAATTGTGATGCGTGATCATGGTTTGTCTTTCCCTCGTGTGCTTATTAGATTTGATTGTTTAGTAACTCCCACCAATCCTATTCCCCGCCTAGTTTAGTAATTTCCTTGTGTATATATTGTCTCAGTTCGCTACAGATTTCCATCAGATCTTCATTCCTTTTTCTCCCTTGCCTGTGCTTAGTGCCAGTATTCTTGTTTTTGCTTCCCGTGTACAACTATAGCCTGTGTCTGACCGATTACTCTTTTGCCTAGCCCTTTTGTTTTGATTGCCTCATTTATTGATTCTCGTGTACGAACCTTGCCTGCCTGACTACGTCTCTGTGCTACCCCTGGCTTCCCGACCCATTGCCTGAATAAACGACTTGGTTTTGGATTTCCTGACTCGCGTTTGGTTCTTCTGTCTGCCATGACAGAAAAAGATCTGACCAGAGGATGGAACCAGCGAGTGACCCACTGCAGGCGGCAGTGAGCCAGCAGGGAGCAGCGCTCGAATCTCAGCAACAACAACTGCTGGCGATTATGCAGCATCTGCAGGCTCTGACTCATTCCGTCAGCAACCTGACGATCCAAGCAAGAGCTACACCATCCGATGGCACACCACAACCATCAGCTCCACCTGTGCTGGCGTCTCAAGCTCCTTCCACACCGAGCCCCCCGCCTACCACCCCCCCTGAGAGGTACGCAGGCGAACCAGGTACCTGCCGCGCCTTCCTGACGCAGTGTAAGCTCATCTTCCAACTGCAGCCAGCGACCTTCCCGTCGGAGCAATCCAGGGTGGCCTACATTATCACCCAGCTAACCGGGAGAGCCAAGCAGTGGGCTACGGCAGCGTGGGAAGCTGGACTACCATGCACACGGTCTGCGGAGTCCCTGGCCGAGGAGATGACGAGGGTTTTCGACCGGTCCAAACATGGTCATGAGGCAGGACGGGAGATCCTCCGCATCCGCCAGGGGGCCAGAACAGTCTCAGACTACTCCATTGACTTCCAGACCCTGGCTACCGATAGCGGATGGGACAAGGCCTCCCTGTACGATGCCTTCCTTAATGGACTATCCGAACCGGTGAAGGATGAACTGCTGACTCGTGACTTGCCCGAAGATCTCAATCGTCTCATGGAGTTGGCCATCAGAGTGGACGCACGCCTGGAGGAGAGGCGCAGGGTACGTCAGTTCCGTGGAAGGGCGGCCGACCAGACATCCACACCTCAGGGCAAGTCTCCATCTCCCTCCAGTGGCGACAGAAACAAGCAACCCATTCCGGTGGAAGAACCTATGCAGGTGGACCGGACTCGGATATCCAGTGCAGAGAGGCAGAGACGGAGAAGGAGAACGCCTGCTTTTACTGTGGCGGTGCCGGACATCAAATTAGGCATTGTCCAGTAAAAGCCAACGCCCACCAGTGATTAGAGGAGCATTGGTGGGCGTACTCCCTGTCGAATCCTCCTCTAGAAGCTGCACCTGTCTGCCTGTAACCATTGAATGGGATGGAGGGTCACGAAGAACCACAGCCCTCATCGACACTGGGGCAGAGGAGAGCTTCCTGGACGCTAGCGTGGCGAGTCGATGGGGGATTCCGACACAACAG
This sequence comes from Gymnothorax javanicus, assembly GCA_029692085.1. Classification (NCBI taxonomy): domain Eukaryota; kingdom Metazoa; phylum Chordata; class Actinopteri; order Anguilliformes; family Muraenidae; genus Gymnothorax; species Gymnothorax javanicus. The sequence continues at coordinate 142,107,113 of CM056194.1, forward strand.
GTTGAACGTCCACGAATAGCCAAATCACTCAATGACCAGAAGATCGGCACTATCACCCATTCCACCATCCCGCTCAAACTGCTTGTTTCCGGCAATCACCAGGAGAGGATCCAGCTCTACATCATCGACTCGCCACATGCACCGGTGATTCTGGGCCACCCCTGGATGAGGACCCACAACCCAGAGATTGACTGGGAGAGACACGTGATCCGGGCCTGGAGTCCATCGTGCCTATACAGATGTCTCGATCAAGCCCATGTCCCTGTCCAGAAGCAAGAACCTGAGGAGAGCCCGGACTTAAGCAAAGTCCCAACAGAATACCATGACCTGAAGGAGGCCTTCAGCAAGTCTCGTGCCATCGGCCTTCCCCCGCACCGGCCGTATGACTGTGCCATTGACCTTAAACCAGGGACCATACCACCCAGGGGGTGACTGTTTTCTTTGTCCCGGCCCGAGACGGTGGCGATGGAGAAGTACCTGAGGGAGGCGTTATCTGCTGGCATAATTCGACCATCCTCCTCACCAGCTGGCGCAGGATTCTTCTTCGTTAAGAAGAAAGATGGGTCACTCCGACCATGCATCGATTACCGGGCACTCAATGACATTACGGTTAAGAATCGCTATCCCTTGCCTCTGATGACTACGGCATTCGATCAGCTCAGTGGAGCCAAGCTATTCACCAAACTGGACTTACGCAATGCCTACCACCTGGTGCGTATCCGTGAGGGCGATGAGTGGAAGACTGCTTTCAACACCCCTACTGGCCACTGGGAGTATTTAGTCATGCCATTCGGATTCACCAATGCCCCCGCCGTGTTCCAAGGTCTGGTCAATGACGTGTTACGGGACTTCATCAACAGATTCGTCTTTGTCTACCTTGGACGATATTTTAATTTTTTTCCCCGCAACCAAGAAGAACACAGGCGTCATGTCAGACTGGTCTTGCAGAGGCTCCTGGAGAATTGCCTATTCGTCAAGGCTGAGAAGTGCGAGTTCTCATGCACCACGACCACCTTCCTGGGCTATGTTATCTCCACGGGGTCTCTCAGCATGGATCCAGCTAAAGTAGAGGCAGTTACCAGCTGGCCTCAACCTGAAGATCGCAAAAGGCGCTTCAACGGTTCCTAGGTTTCGCTAACTTTTACAGGAGGTTCATCAGGAACTATAGTTCGGTCGCCGCTCCACTCACAGCACTCACCTCCTCCAAGTCCCGGTTCGTATGGGGGGAGAGGGCGGCGACTGCATTCAGAGTGCTCAAGCGCCTGTTCACCACGGCACCCATTCTGATCCATCCTGACCCCAACGCTCAGTTCATAGTGGAGGTGGACGCCTCGAACATCGGAGTTGGAGCTGTGCTGTCCCAAAGATCGGCCTTGGACAACAAGGTACACCCTTGTGAGTTCTTTTCAAGACGACTTAATCCTGCCAAAGAAAAAATTATGACATTGGAAACCGGGAGTTACTTGCTGTCAAACTCGCTTTGGAGGAGTGGCGTCAGTGGCTGGAAGGAACACAGATACCGTTTCAAGTCTGGACAGATCACAAGAACCTAGAGTTTCTCTCGTCAGCCAAGAGACTGAATCCCAGACAGGCCCGATGGGCCTTATTCTTCTCCCGTTTCAACTTCACCCTCACTTATCGACCTGGATCCAAGAACATCAAGCCTGACGCCCTCTCCCGAAAGTTCGAGGTCACAACCAACGACGACCCTCCAGATACCATCATACCATCACAAATAGTGGTCAACGCGGTTGAAATGGACATCGAGCGGGAGGTCCAACAGGCCCAGGGGGACTCTGGCAATCCCAGTGACTGTCCTGACCATAGACTGTTCGTGCCAGAAGCCATGCGCTCTCAGGTTCTCCGTTGGGGACATTCTTCCCAACTCTCCTGTCACCCGGGCAGAGGGCGCACTCTCCATTTCATTCGTCGCAAGTTCTGGTGGCCACGCATGAATAAAGACATCCTGGACTTTGTATCCACCTGTTCAATCTGTGCCCAAGCTAAAGTCACTAATCAACCACCACAGGGACTTCTCCAGCCACTCCCCATCCCACACCGCCCTTGGTCGCATATCTCCCTCGACTTCATCACTGGCCTACCTCCCTCCAACCATAATACCACTATCCTCACCATTGTGGACCGTTTCTCTAAAGCTGTGCACTTCATACCGCTCACCAAACTCCCCTCTGCCTCTGAGACTGCATCTCTGTTAGTCCAGCATGTCATCAGACTCCACGGCATTCCCTCCGATATTGTTTCGGACAGAGGTCCTCAGTTCTCTGCCCGCTTCTGGAAGGCCTTTTGCAAGCTGCTTGGGACATCCGCCAGCCTCAGTTCAGGGTTCCATCCCCAAATCAATGGCCAAACGGAACAGGCCAACCATAGTATCGAGACTGTCCTCAGGTGCCTGTGTTCACACTGTCCGTCCAGCTGGAGCCAGCAACTACCATGGGCGGAGTATGCCATCAACAGCCATACCTCCTCCTCTTCACAATTATCACCCTGTGAATGCTGTATGGGCTATCAACCCCCCATCTTCCCCAGCCAAGAGGAGGAGGTGGGAGTTCCATCAGCCGCCGCCTTCATCCGTCGATGCAAACGCACCTGGAGGATTACACGTACCAACCTGTTCAAGGCGGCGGCCCGAACTAAACTACTGGCGGATCGTCGGCGTACTCCGGCCCCTGTTTACAAGATTGGACAAAAGGTCTGGCTTTCCACCAAGGACATTCCCATTCGCGGGGGCACTCGTAAGTTGGCACCCCGCTATATTGGACCTTTTTCCATAGTCAAGATCATCAGTCCCACAGCTGTACGCCTTCGGCTTCCACCCACCATGAGACGTCTTCACCCGACCTTCCACGTCTCTAGAATCAAGCCTGCTGTCAACCATCCCCTGCATGAGGATCCGGCTCCTCCCCCTCCACCCCGTGTCATTGACGGCGGTGAAACCTTTACCGTCCGACACATCATGGACTGCCGTCGTCGGGGCTGTGGGCTCCAATATCTCATTGACTGGGAGGTTTTTTGGCTTGGTTATGTTTATCATTTATTGTTTCATTTATCATTCATGTGTTTAGGGTTGCACCTCGTCTGCCCCAGTCGCGTCATGTACGTCTTCCATGTGATTTGAGCCATGCACTTCCCTGTCCGCGTTCATGCATCTATTTGGGTATTTCCGTTGGTTTCCGTGGTTTCCGAAATTCTTCCTTCACGTCTCGTTTCCTGTTTTTCCCGCTATTCACGTATTAACATATTAAGACTAATACTTCATGTTACGTTATGTCATTACTAACATAGACTAACATACTCATCCTGAGTAATTTTGTGTATTAACATTCACCTGTCATGTAATGGTGTGCAAATATCACGTTGTTCATTTTTTTTTTAATACTCTTTGCATTAAGCTCTAGTCTGTAAACTCTGCCCTCCTGTTCCTATCCCTGACTCTGCTGATAACTGCGATCTCCTGCACCTGTTTTACCTCGAGCTGCCTCCCATTCTATTATGCACTTAGGCAACTCCCTGATCGGAGTCTGTTTTCATGTTTAGGATTGGTTTGTCAATTGTGATCGCGTGATCATGGTTTGTCTTTTCCCTCGTGTGCTTATTAGATTTGATTGTTTAGTAACTCCCACCAATCCTATTCCCCGCCTAGTTTAGTAATTTCCTTGTGTATATATTGTCTCAGTTCACTACAGATTTCCGTCAGATCTTCATTCCTTTTTCTCCCTTGCCTGTGCTTAGTGCCGGTATTCTTGTTTTTGCTTCCCGTGTACAACTATAGCCTGTGTCTGACCGATTACTCTTTTGCCTAGCCCTTTTGTTTTGATTGCCTCATTTATTGATTCTCGTGTACGAACCTTGCCTGCCTGACTACGTCTCTGTGCTGCCCCTGGCTTCCCGACCCATTGCCTGAATAAACGACTTCGGTTTTTGGATTTCCTGACTCGCGTTTGGTTCTTCTGTCTGCCATGACAGACATGCCCACAAAAAACCCCACCGGATTTACATATATCAAAACACAATCTCGGTGGGGGTTGCCAGAAATTCCCTTGTAATTGCTTCTTTTAATATTGGTAGGTATTAATGTTACCTCTGTGTGCCTCCTCTGCGCATCCATTCTTGACCTCTTCATACATGGAGAGAAGATCGAGTCCAGCTGCTCGCTGCTGACATTGTATTATTACTTTCTTTGCCACATGGCCCATTCCGGTCATGATGCTGCGATCAATGTCAACATCAAACTAATGTCGTGATTCTTAGAAGATCTGTGAGCAACAAACACACACTAAGTAACAAAAAATACACTTGTACATACACATACCTAAAAAAAAAAAAATTATTATTATTATTATTATTATTATTAATTTTTTTTTTTTTCAAATTTTGACATGGCTCAGCCCAGAGCCATGTAGAGAGAGAGTCGCGTCAACTCCGTTCACTCCAATGGGACACTTTTTTACAGCAATGGCGGATCGTGGAGTCTCCCAATAGTTCCCGGAAGTTAGCGACAAGACTAGTCTAGCAGCTGAGCTGAAGCAGAATGGACTGTTCGTGATGATCTTTCAAAAGGTAAGACGTTTAAAGAATTACACTGTATATTGTCAGCACATCTGAAATGAATTAGCACGTACAGTAAAGCGTTTTCCTGGATTATCCCATGTACAATTCGAGATATATCGAACGTTTACAGGCAAAAAATGAGGCTAGGATACTAGCTAGGTACAGTTAGCGACACAGTTACTAGCGCTAACCATGAGCAGCAGCGTAAATGAAAACCCTGTTCTCTCAGTGTCATTTCATCCAATGACGCGATATTGGAAAAAAAAGGCTTCTTAAAGTGATTTTTTTGCGGAGTGGGGTGGAGGAGTGAAATGTTAGAGAATTAACGTAAATATAACATCAGACTGGCTATAGTAGTGGAGGTGGTGAAGTGAGGTTCTCTTTGAGTACAAGGTAGCTAACCTTAGCTATTATAATAAAGTTAACGTTACACTATGATAAAGAAGAGAGCCATCAGTTGCTGTGATACATTGCTATTAATATTGATTGTTAGAGCTATTTTTTTTTATTGCTATGCAATGAACTAAAACGTTGTCTGTAGTTAGAGTTTGTAGGATTTGAGATTCTATTGACCATTACTTGTCAATATTATGTTGCTGCTCATTTTGCTTATTTTGGATTGATGATTCAGGGAGAGGGAAGCTGGAGGACCAAATAGAAGATTGAAAACAGAAAGCATTGGCCAAATAGGCCAAGCATTTTGGAAAATTAAGCATAGAAGACTAAGTGGGGAATCATATTGAATAGTAAAAATATTGAGCTGTACTGTATTACTTCTCTGAAAGACTGCAAAGAACATGATCCAACTTTATACTAATTCCTATTTCATTTGTTACTGATGCCACTTGCCATACTTTCTTAAATATCAGCAGCGAAAGCTGATCACTACTACTCAAGTTTCATATGCTAAGTTGGGAAACAAAGACCACGCCTCATCTCTCAGCACTATTTCCCATCCAAGCCCATATAGGTGTGTCTAACCCTTTCTCCTGTCTTTTTCTCCCCCTCTCTCTCTTTCAGCAGAAGAACTGCAGGCGATTCAATAAGAGCTAGAGAACTCCCTGCAAAGAGACAGACGACACTCACCCTGCACCCTGAGTCTTAACTCCCTTAGCTGTGCAAGTCTTTACCTGTTCCTTACTTTTAATAAACTGGACAATAAGCTTTCAAATCGTGTGGTCTTTGGTTGCGAAAAAATGCATGTGCGGTGTTTGAATATGATCACCTCACATTTTTGTTGTTGTTGTAATTTTTAATGATTGTTAGATTTCTCCTGCTGATTTGAGCCTACAAACTGTACATTTGTACTCAACCCCCCAAGCGATTGGAGCATCCCCATGCAGCAGAGCAAACCATGGTAGAGATTATATACAAGGACAACATGGAGGAGAGGGCACAGACAAACTGCTTCACATGCTATTCATGTTTCTGAGTTTATTCAAGATTTCTTTTTCATGGAGTAATTGTAGTACGTAAGTGCAAAATAAAAAGATATACATAAAATGTATGTGTTTGTATGCGTATAGCGATATAAGTTTGTGTGTTAATGTGTCTTGTTCTGTCTGGATGTATAGTGTTTAATGAGCCCTTTCTAAAAATATTATTGTACGTGCAAGCCTAGATAAATTTATACCTTCTGCATGCAGAAAGTCAATGAAAAAGTTTTTGATTTTATGTATTGGTGTTTAGTGATAAGTGCAGGTGTGCATAAAAATTATGAACAGATAAACTGTAATTATTTCCAGTGGATTTTCTAAGATGCCACACTGAACATTATGCTGCTTTTAATGATGCAGGGACTAATTGTGCTGTCAGTTAACACTCATTGATAGTCACCTGTCAGTCCTCCGCTTTCTGAAAGTCATGAAGATTACATTAGTCATTACTGAATTGATAACTTAGATCCTCCATTTCCATGGGATTATTAAAACCCCAAGCAAATAAAGAAATGGTAGAAAGTTAAACAGAATTTTGAAACGTTCCTTCCCCTCCCTCTGCATAATAAACATTAGGATGGGATTAAACAAGCATTGTAGTCAAAAGCAAAAACCAAAAATTCAAAGCAATCGACAAACACTCTTTAAAATGACTAAATCTCGTTTTAGTCATCTTAATTATTTGAATAATTCTAAGGCACTAAAACCGCTTGAATACTGCATATATTGAGTGCAAATGTTCAACATTCTGCCGTTAAATGTAGCTTTTTCGCGGTTGTTTAACGTTGGGTTCACTTTAGTGAAATGGCAAACGTTCACTCAAGCCTAAAATACGTCAACAAGGCAGAAATAACGCTATTTATTGACTAGTAATTACCAAGAATCGCAGGTATGTCTCTCTGCAGCCTATTTGACAGACACATTTAAATTGCCCGCCAGCGACTTCCTGGAACTATTCACAATCTCCATGAACCACGTGACGATCGAGAATTTTGGACTTCCGTTGACGCAACTCTTTCTCTACATGGCTCTGGCTCAGCCTTGAAATACGGGAAACCTATTCATAAGGACTCAAAGCGGGGCTGTATGGACGTTGTTCAAAACTTAAAACCAGCAGTGGGAGGCAACAATAAGATCGCGGACGTATAATCAGCCAGAAACTCAAGAGAATAAAGATTGCAATAAGATTGGAACGCCAACTGCTTACTCGTGACAGTGACCATAGACCGCACAACCTGAACTTGCATCAACATGAGAGCAATCACCTCTACCCCGTAATGTTAACATATGATGGATTAACGGTAGCCAGCTAGCTAACAAAGCTATCTCTTACATGGTGATGTGAAGCAAAGCTAGCGAGCTAAAATTACCTTTGGTCATAATGTTAACCTTTCGTATGACTGCTAATGTTACATGTGTTAGACAACTATTACAACATTACATATCTTTTAAAAATTTGCTTACGTTCGTGATTTAGCTGACGTTATGGTTCATCAGTTAGCTAGCTAACAGTATCTTAACGACGAAGTGTAAAATAGTAAGCTATCAAATAACTAGCTAATGTCCTTGAAATATAACGTAAGTTTGCATCTAGCTTCTGCTATTATATCACTATTGTACAATTTGACCTGCATCAAGATTTTCCACAAATGTTTCGCTTTACTAAACTTACCGTTTTCAACATGTCAATTAACGTTATTTTTTAAATTTTTTTCCGTTTTTCGACCATTGGAAAGTCAGAAACATTGGGCGCATGAAGCTCAAGCCATTGCTCAAATTGTGGAAGCTTGCACGAGGCTCCAGCCGAGTATAGAGCATGAAAAGAGGGTTTATTGGGATCAGCCCTGGCCGAATTTAACCCAGTGGGAGCAAGAGAAGAGAGAGGGAGGACGAGGGATAAAAACAACTTAGAAATAAGTAATTCAGGTTTAAAAATATACGCTTGGAATCTGACTTGAAACCAAAGTAAACGTTTCTTTACTTTAAACTGAAATTAAGCCATTGCACTGTTTTAAAACGATATGTTGCTTTACAAATGAAAAGCACGATCCTTTTGGCTTCCTGTAACTTTATGAAGTCAAGCAAAGCATTACAAATTGAGTGAACATCAGCTTGAATAACTTGTTCAAGATTGGACATGATATTAGCATGGCAAAATTTGTCATATCAGCATTTGTGGACACTGGAGAAATAAATATATTACTACTTTCGGCTTAAATGATATTTAGCTCGATAAGGACAAAGCACGGCTGGTTTATGACACATTTCAATTAAAACAGCACAGGCAACGTTATATTTGATGTTAATAATGAACATTTCATTGGTTCACTGCAAAAAGCATCTGAGATTTGTCGACAGTGACGTTATGTTTGTTAGCTGTATGAAATGGTGGTATTTATATTTGCTGATATAATATAGACTCGTGCAAAGGCCCAGGTCTTAACTGAGTGAGCAGAATAGAAATCTCTCCCCATCTTAAGTAAGGAATCATGCCTGATGAAGAGCTGTCCATTATCAGATAGTAATGGACAGCTACTCTCGCTTATACCAGGATCACTTGACAAGGACTAGACATTCAGACCATTGATTTATATTTTTCATTCATTTTGGTATCAATGACTACAGTTATTTTTATTTTTATTGTTTTTGCTAGTCATAACTCAGTGTCTTAACATGAAAACACCTGACGAACACCTGGAACAATCATCACCATCATATGAGGATCTCACTGAATTAAAACATTTTTCACAACTCCCGTATATTTTTAGATGCTTAATTATTTTGTACAAAAGACCATAGATTGCATATAAGGCAGTTTTCGAGTTCGGTTTCCAGTGTTTTTAATTAAAGAATTTAAAAAAAAGATCCTCAAGGAACCTTTTTTAAAATAGAACCCCTTTTGATATATTAAAGGTTCTTCCAGTAACCTCTCTTCTGTGCTGAGCAGTTAAAGGTTCCTCCAAGAACCCTCGTGGTACGCAAGGTTCCTTGAATATCCCAAAAGTTCTTTGAGGCTCTCCTAATTTTAAGAGTGCAGAGATGATTGCAATGGTCATGATGATGCTCTTTCTCTCACTGGTCTACCTCAGAAAATTTACCGTGAACTTGCCTCATTCAACCTCCTTTGAGGAATTAGACAGCACTCCTGCAGTGCACTCATGAAATCAACATTTCCTGTTTCCCTTTTACCCCCGTCCATCAACTTATCACCACACCCTTCAGTCCTTATCATGCCAACAAGTCTTTGACCATGGCTTTACAGCACGACAGAGAGAGAGAGAGAGAGAGAGAGAGAGAGAGAGCGGGGAAAAATTTTTAAACAAACAAGAGGGATTCTATCTTGGTGAAGAGAGTCCCAGTGTGTGGAGTGACTCCGCTGTGTGAAAGAGAAGCAGGTCTGAGGTTACAGTGGATATCTCCTGAATGGGGGACTGAATGGGGCAATGTCATGTGTGGGAGAACTGGGGGTGTCACAGGTTTACCGAGCCCACCTCCCTCTATCCCCATGGCACACCTAGTCTGTCTGGGCCTGCAAGACAAGTTGTCTCCCACACAACTGACTTTCCAATTTAAAATTCCAAGGCACAAAAGAGGCTGCCCACAGGGTAGCACAGACAAACAACTGGCCTACAGTGTTTCAGTGGGACGAAGGCCCTTGGCAGACAGCCACTGACTGTTGAAAAAAAAGAAATAGCTCAGTTTTAGCTCTTCTTAAAAAAAAGAGGCTCGGCCGGCATCCACCCCCACCTCTTCAATGGAATGTGTTAATAATTCACTTCATGGAGATGAAAGGCCCTTTGATAAAAATTGCATAAACACATCTCTGCAGCTCAAAGGTCTCGCTCTCACAATGGGGACTACAGACTCTCAAATATTAGCGCAGTTGGAGGAAACGGACAGTGGCTAGACTCACTAGTGCTTTAGCTGGTCTCTGAGGTGTCTGGCTCAATTTGCAGTTGATTTGAAAAGGTGGCCCCATCATGAGGCACGTTGGTGGGACATCTCGAATCGAACACACATAACATCTGGGAAGGAGGGCGGGGTAATGCCAATTTCACTTGGGACTCTATCCAAAAAATGTCACTACTACAGTATACACAGTAAAATGTTCAGTGGTAAACTCTATCCCTATTCAAGGTATACGTAACCTTTTCCATAAGGAAATTTTCCCTATGTTTTTACTTCTTAATTTTTTTGAGAATAAAACTGCAAATTCAGCATTTGTATTATGCGTGTATTACGCGCGTTTCGCCTGTATTCGCGTCTTTGCATTGACTTCGAATGTAATCTGTCGTGCGAAAAATTCATTCCGCGTCTGGTGTGAAAGGGGCTTTCCTCTTCTTCTTCTTCTTTTCTTCCTCTGGCTAGGGTGTCTCCGGCAGCCCCAGAACTGAAATTAGGTGCTCTGACTGGGGACAGTTGGCTTATATTTTTCACCAAGTTTCATGAGTCTGCCTCAAGCACTCCAGGGCCTCCGTGACTCTGAGTTACCCTGGGGCGAATGCAAACTATGACAAAATGATCAACCTATTATAGCTCAGTGTGTTCTGCATGTGCTGCTGAAAACTTGACAAATGCTGTCAGTGGATGGAGGCAGGGTATATCCCCCAAACTGTAGCATTCTCCTCATAAGTAAGATTCATAATTTGGCCAGGTGGTGGCGCTACAGGCAAGGGTATTGAGTGTTGTGAAAATGTGTTTTTCCCCTTCCCAATTTCTTCTATTTTTGCATATTTTTCGTGCTTAAATGTTTTAGTCCATCAAACTACTTTTTATATTAGACAATCAGTGGCGGCCGTGGGACAGAAAGGAGGGATGGCGTTAAACATGCCCTTAAACTAGTAATTAGTCTTGATCGGTTTTTAATCATTTGCTGTGATTAAAGTTACTTTAACTCACCTCTTTCAGGTGTTTTTGTTAAGACGAGAAAGAAAATCCATCATTTGAATTAAAAAATACGGGCATTTCAATGTTTGTTTTCAGTTCAACCATTGTGTGGTTTTTTTTTTTTTTTTTTGGTTCTTCATGGAGGGTAGTTTATTAAGGCAAGTGAATTAAACATTTGTACTGAATTTACTATTTACTCAAAAAGCAGAAAAACACCTTGCTATCCCACGAAGCCACTCCAAGATGCATAGACATCTAATAGTGAAATGTACCGAATTAAGGAATAAGTCTGCATATGTTTGGACAGTTCTGTATTCACCACAGGGGACCAACAGCAGACTTACGGCAAAAGCCCTCTTCAGGGCATATCAATTAAAATTGCCAAAATTGATTGTTTCAGTTAGAATATGTATCTTTTTAAGCCCCATAAGCATTTTAATCGATATGCACTGAAGAAGGCTTTTGCACAAATGTCTGCTGTTGGTCTCCTGTGGTGAATAAAGAACTGTCCAAAAGTGTGCAGACCTCTTTTTCCTTATTTATTATTTACTCACCTTAGTATTTCATTAAAAAGGAAGCTTTGTATTTAACTGCCAATTGATTATTCATATTGTAGGAAAATGTGTTAATCAAGAACAATGTTTAAAACAATACCCTCGCCCTCCCCCTTTGGGGTGGTTAAAAGGTCAATTATCATCTGTTTCAAGGGATGTTTTCCACCCTACTTGTTTTCTGTTCAGCAGCCACCAATGTTAACAATGATAATATGAGTAAACACAAAATGCAGTTTTTAAATGATTGCATTTTTTGACGGAAAAAAGCTATCAAACCCTACCTAGCCCAGTGAGAAAAAGTTACTGCCCCCATAGTTACTACATCAACCATTTAAACAAATTAAATTGATAATTAAGTGCAATGTCACTCATTACACACACTCAGGCATGATTGCTGCCAGCCCCACTAAATCAAAGCATCACTTAAATGCCTGGCAATGTGAGGTAAGCACAAGGCAGCACATGGTACTGCAACATAAAGAAATTCAAGAACAGATGCAAAACAAAGTCATTGACACCTATCAGTCTGGAAAGGGTTACAAAGCCATTTCTAATGCTCTTGGACTCAAGTGAACCATGGTAAGAGCCATTATCTACAAATAGGAAGAACTTGGGATACTGGTGAACCTTCCCAGAAGTGGCCAGCCTACCTTCAAAAGTGCATCGATAACTCATCCAGGAGGTCACTGAAGAACCCAGAATAACATTTAAAGAACTGCAGGTCTCACTTCGCTCAGTTAAGGTCACGGTTCACGATTCCACAATTAAAAATTAACGAGGCAAAAATGGCATCCATGGCAGAGCTGCAAGGTGAAAATCACTGTTGTCCAAAAAGAACAAGAAAGCTTGTCTGTTATTTGCCAAAAAAATTCTTGATGACCTCCAAGGCTGATGAGGACTGATGAGTCAAAAGTGAAACTTTTTGGATGACATGGGTTGCTTTACATCTGGTGTAAAGCTATCAGAGCATTCCACTATAAGGAAAGTCAAATACGGTGGAGGTAGTGTGGTGGTCTGCCACCATTTCCCTGCTTCAGGACCCTGGAGACTTGCCATTATTGATGGAACAACAAATTCTGCTTTCTTCTGGAAAATCCTGTGGGATCATGTCAGCCATCACTTTGTGACCTAATGCTCAAGTGCGGCTTGGGTTATGCAGCAGGACAATTATCTGAAGTACATAGGCAAGTCCACCTCTGAAAGGCTCGAAAGAGTGGAGTGACTAGCCAAAGTCCTGACTAAAATTCAATTGAGATGCTGTGGCATGACCTTAAACAAGCAGTTCATGTTCAAAAACCCTCCATTGTGGCTGAATTAAAACAATTCTTCCAGAAAGTGCAGGCTAAAATTCTTTCACAGCAATGTAAAAGTCTCATTACCAGTAATCGAAAATGTTTGATTGCAGCTATTGCCGCCCAACCACTTATTAGATTTAGGGGGGCAATTTTGTTTTTTTGTTTTTTTTTATGAGTGATATACATTAGGTTTTGAATAAGTCTTTACCTTCTATAAATTAAATGATCACTTAAAAGCTGCATTTTGTGTTTACACACATTGTCATTGTCTTATATTAAAATTATTTGGGTGATCTGACACATGTAAATATGACAAAAACAGAAGGAACTGGGAAGGGGCAAATATTTTTTCATGGCACTGTAGGCTCCATAAAATTAACTGGGGAACAATTCTAGGCTCCAGGAAATTTTACCTGATTCTAATAATAACTGAATGACTAATTGAAGGGGTTATTTCCATAAGTGCTCAAGTCCATATTCATTAAAAATCAGACAGTCAATTCTCTCTTTGATGAGGAATAAGCCACATAAGCTAATTTTAGCCAAGAAGCACTCAAGTACAATATAAAATGAGCAGTGAATTGGAAATTCCCCAAGAAATTACTTCTAGCGGTGACCAAGTCCAGTCTAAAACTTCTACAAGTACACAAGTCCAGTCAGCCAATCGAAGTATCGCTTAGAAAATTGGTTGGCCAATAGCAGCCACTGTAGCTTTCTTACCTGACCAAAATGGCTGACTCTACAGGCCAGGATGTGTGCATGTGGACTCAACCCAAAAGAGCAAAAAAAAAAAAAAAAAAAAAAAAAAGACTCAGGCAGCCAAAAACATGGGCTAAAAACAAGCGAAGAAGAAGTCTGGCAAAAGGGAATCTTTTTTAGCCGCTTATTCTTTGACTGAACTTTCTAATTACCTTGCCGCATCCCTATCAATGGCGAATGAAGTCGTTAAACCTGTTTGGATGGTGGCACTGCCCATTCATAATTGATGGAGATTGGTTTTTATTGTGACCTTTGTTCAGCTGCATTTACCTTCCATTTCACTGTATATATTTTCCATTCATTTTGTTAAAGAAACTTTTTGGCATCCATGACTATAGTATACTGGTATGACTATATTTACTGTTCATTTTCATTAGAAAGCGGTGTGTTCTGTTTTCAAAAAGATAATTTGTTTTAGTACTCTGAAATAATAAAATTTAATGCTGTTAATTTTTTAAATCAACTTCAATTTTCGTTATTTTGAGGCATTTGCTTCTAGAAGTACTCAAGTCCGAAGACTGGTGTTTGAAATATCTGGGCCAAGAATCAAGATAGAGGCTAGAAGGTTTCAAAATTTGTTTTAAGACGTTTTCTGATATTTCATTACGTTTACATCAGCTTAACACATGTGACATGTTCCCCACAAGTTGTCATATTCTTAAAATCTCATTTCTCTAGAAAGACTAAAATAAACTCGCACACTTCTGGAAATCAACCCTTCAACTGCATTTTTGAATAGGCCAAGGTTACCCTAATGGTGGAGCTACAAGAACGGTCATAGTGTCATCACAACAATAGGATTGCTCTTTAATGCCTCATTTACCCCAAGCAGTGCATTTTAGTTCGGTTTGTTACACATGAAAATGGATATATTTGCATTTCCTCTGTCAAAAGTTACAGAAAAAGAACCATTTCAATCTGTTTTTCATCTGCTGAGGTACGTAGCTCACTGATCCGATTTTAAAGGGTGAAGGTAGAAACAATGCATTCTGTTGACTGGTCAAGAGAGAATCCCCAGTCTTGGTAGACAAGGACTAAGTGAACACAAACATGCCACTTACGTGGCTGTCACGACTTTTACCATCTCATTACCAGTAATCGAAAATGTTTGATTGCAGCTATTGCCGCCCAACCACTTATTAGATTTAGGGGGGCAATTTTGTTTTTTTTTTTTTTTACATGAGTGATATACAGTAGGTTTTGAATAAGTCTTTACCTTCTATAAATTAAATGATCACTTAAAAGCTGCATTTTGTGTTTACACACATTGTCATTGTCTTATATTAAAATTATTTGGGTGATCTGACACATGTAAATATGACAAAAACAGAAGGAACTGGGAAGGGGCAAATACTTTTTCATGGCACTGTAGGCTCCATAAAATTAACTGGGGAACAATTCTAGGCTCCAGGAAATTTTACCTGATTCTAATAATAACTGAATGACTAATTGAAGGGGTTATTTCCATAAGTGCTCAAGTCCATATTCATTAAAAATCAGACAGTCAATTCTCTCTTTGATGAGGAATAAGCCACATAAGCTAATTTTGGCCAAGAAGCACTCAAGTACAATATAAAATGAGCAGTGAATTGGAAATTCCCCAAGAAATTACTTCTAGCAGTGACCAAGTCCAGTCTAAAACTTCTACAAGTACACAAGTCCAGTCAGCCAATCGAAGTATCGCTTAGAAAATTGGTTGGCCAATAGCAGCCACTGTAGCTTTCTTACCTGACCAAAATGGCTGACTCTACAGGCCAGGATGTGTGCATGTGGACTCAACCCAAAAGAGCTAAAAAAAAAAAAAAAAAAAAAGACTCAGGCAGCCAAAAACATGGGCTAAAAACAAGCGAAGAAGAAGTCTGGCAAAAGGGAATCTTTTTTAGCCGTTTATTCTTCGACTGAACTTTCTAATTACCTTGCCGCATCCCTATCAATGGCGAATGAAGTCGTTAAACCTGTTTGGATGGTGGCACTGCCCATTCATAATTGATGGAGATTGGTTTTTATTGTGACCTTTGTTCAGCTGCATTTACCTTCCATTTCACTGTATATATTTTCCATTCATTTTGTTAAAGAAACTTTTTGACATCCATGACTATAGTATACTGGTATGACTATATTTGCTGTTCATTTTCATTAGAAAGCGGTGTGTTCTGTTTTCAAAAAGATAATTTGTTTTAGTACTCTGAAATAATAAAATTTAATGCTGTTAATTTTTTAAATCAACTTCAATTTTCGTTATTTTGAGGCATTTGCTTCTAGAAGTACTCAAGTCCGAAGACTGGTGTTTGAAATATCCGGGCCAAGAATCAAGATAGAGGCTAGAAGGTTTCAAAATTTGTTTTAAGACGTTTTCTGATATTTCATTACATTTACATCAGCTTAACACATGTGACATGTTCCCCACAAGTTGTCATATTCTTAAAATCTCATTTCTCTAGAAAGACTAAAATAAACTCGCACACTTCTGGAAATCAACCCTTCAACTGCATTTTTGAATAGGCCAAGGTTACCCTAATGGTGGAGCTACAAGAACGGTCATAGTGTCATCACAACAATAGGATTGCTCTTTAATGCCTCATTTACCCCAAGCAGTGCATTTTAGTTCGGTTTGTTACACATGAAAATGGATATATTTGCATTTCCTCTGTCAAAAGTTACAGAAAAAGAACCATTTCAATCTGTTTTTCATCTGCTGAGGTACGTAGCTCACTGATCCGATTTTAAAGGGTGAAGGTAGAAACAATGCATTCTGTTGACTGGTCAAGAGAGAATCCCCAGTCATGGTGGACAAGGACTAAGTGAACACAAACATGCCACTTACGTGGCTGTCACGACTATTACCATCTGGTAACAACTCCACTTACATTAAACAGCACTGTTTGCAGTGGAAACGCAAAGCAGATCCAGGGTTTAGGCACGAGTCCGTACAGGTAACAAACCAGTCTTAAGGGTGCTCTACCAAAATTGTTCGGTGGAACCCTGGCTCTATGCAGCAAGGCGTTCAGAGGACAGTTGATCTGTTTCCATTAAGACAGTTTGATTTATTGCATTTGGAAATGTAGTTTCACCTAACACTGGAGCAACAGTAAAAGTAATAGAGCCATAAAATTAAATAAGATTCCTCCTCTACATACTAGGAATGCTGACAGCAGCATTGACAGGATTCCCATTAAAGCTTTTTGAGTTATTACATTTATAAAAATGAAATGCTTGGCCTGGTGGGGGCACTACAGCAAAGGTCTTATGGTGACCACCATTAATGACAGCCATTTTCTATGCGCCAGAAACCATCAAAAGTTTGACCCGATCATGGCACTCCAGGAAACGTTGAAGGGCCAGACAGGACTTTCAATTTTTAAAGATGAAAAGTTTGGCCTGTTGAAAAGGTCAGAAAAGGTCATGGCGTGACCAACATCGAAATTTTCTATGCATCTAAAACCACTGTAAACTACAAGAAACGACGAAGGGTCTGACAAAACAATATCCACAAGGAATGAACCATGAAGTCTCATATGATTCCCATAAAAACTCATCTACATATCGTGCTAATATGAAGGATTTGTGGCACTGGCAGCTGTGTCCAGGGTGAATCCATAATATTCCAGGAAACTCAGTTTCAGGCATATAATACTGGCAAGTCTATTGCTACTGGTGGTTACATATTACTTGTACATCAGCACATGGGGATTGTGTCTATTGCAAGGTTGAGGTAGGCTGTCGGACTTTGTGACTACTGTGTGCGTCCATTTATCATTTTAAAAGTAAATGCGGATACTTGCAGCCCTTGTAACACTTTATTCTTTACATTTTCAGTTTGACACTGAGCAAACACTTCACAGCATACATAATATAACCACACAAGACATTTATATTGTTGGATATTTACAGAAGCAATTTAGGTGAAGCGCCATGCTCAAGAGTGCAACAGCAGCACAAAGAATGGGAAGTGACTCCACATTTTTTCAGTCACAAGCCTTGTTCAATATCTAACGGTGTATAATGCATCCCAAATGCTTTATTGGATCAAGTCATACCCAGGTTCAGAACCCACAAACCCCATTTGACCTGATTATGAATACAGTTATTTCAGCTACAAGAAGGGCCCCAGCTGAAAGGCATAATGGTTCCAGGAGCCCACGGCTTTAACAAGTAGAGAGAGCCTACTTGTTTTATTTCAAGGGGAGCCCAGCGCTGAGTAACTCCCTTGCAAGGAGCTCACAATTCCCAGCTACAGCCCTGACCACAAGTAGTTCATCTGAAGCCAAACCACAGCATGGAACATGCTAGGAATCTTTACACTAGTACAACTGCCAAAAGGACCTGCATTGAAGTTCCCATAAATTCATGTTGGATTACGCCTGGATCTCAGTCATTCATTTATGAAGAAAAAATACATATCATCTGAGCTGAGGAGAGGGTATTTTGTGTGTATGCAAATAAAGTTTTATCTGTACCAGAATCAAGCTATGTCTCAGAACTTCCAAAAAATTCCTAAAAATGCAACATAAACAGCGCATTCTAGTTCACTGCCACTGACCTTTCAATCAGTCAGCATGCACCCTACACAAACCCAAGCCAGCGCCCAGCAAAAAATGCACCTTTATTCCCTGTCCAAAGCTGTGTTAATTATTACTTTAAAATGTTTGTGCTAGGCACCACATGAAATATTAAATGCTAGGATCAATCACTGTGCCTTCTTTTCTTGCTTTAGCAAATCAGTTGTTTAAAATATAGAGGCTGTTGCTCAATTATTAATTTCTATTAAAATAATTGGTCAATTGTTATTGTATTGGAATTATATCAAATGAAATGTATTAAACTTTCACAGTATTAGTTACATAATGGATTCCATCTGAGATGTAACTCTGCATAATGCAGAAGAGCCATGTAGGCCTAATGCTAACTGTAGCCTACACAAAGGCAATAGCCATTGGGCTATTTGTCATGAATCATTCTTGTAAGCTCCCCTTTTCCCTTCATCAGTGCCATTTTATTCTTCCCAAATTTCCCAAATAACTCATCCCACCAACATTATCCCAATCGGGTGCTTCACTTCCAGGCCAATAAATTGAAAAATTGCATTCACCTGCTGTGTTTGGCAGCAGTAAGTGATCAATAATTTGTGATTATGGATTTTGAAAAGGACCATTTTCTCAAATGTAATTCTCATCTTACTCATCTTAGATTACATCAATCAGCAAAAAAAAAAAACATAGCACATCCTACTTTGGATCCAGATATCAACCAGGGAACCATAATCAATTTGGTACGAGGGTGACAACCATCATTTGCTGGTTGAAAAATTATTACAATTCTCAAGGTCTACAGCTGGCGAGGTCACACAAAAACTCCAAAAGATGAAGACCAACTGCATTGTTCTATCTGAGAACCCAGAATTTCTAGCTGACCCCTTGGCAGGATATGGAATTTGAAGTTACATGTACAGTGCCATAAAAAATCTTTGCCCTCCAACTGATTTCAAATACTTTTTGAATATTCCCATCCATCTATACCCCTTCTTCCTTACTAGGGTCATGCAGGGAGCTGGAGCCTATCCCAGCTGACTATGGACAAAAGGTAGCGACCCACCCGAGACAGCTCACCAATCCATCGCAGGGCACACACACCATTCACTCTCACACTCATACCTACAAGCAATTAACTGTCTCCAATTAGCCTGACGTCCATGTCTTTGGACTGAGGAAAGAAACCTGAGAACCCAGAAGAAACCCATGTGAACACAAGGAGAAAGCCGGAACACCCATGGGAAACCCACGCAAACACAGGAAGAACATGCAAACTCCACACAGAAAGGTCCCAGGCTGGATTCCAACCCACAATCTTCTTGCTGTGAGGTGGCAGTGCATAAGTGTTGTTGGTGCTATATTGTTCAAATAGGCTAAGACTTCATGACTGCAAAGACTGCAAAATCAGGTCGCTGTGATTCACAGCCGGTGCGAGTTCTGTGTGAGAGGTCATGGCTGTCAAGTTAAATGTTTGAATGTTTTGATTGTTTTATTGCTCCCTGGGTTATAGTATTGGTTTACAGTAACTGCATGTCATGCTGGGGGTGATGCCATATAAGTCGCTCCTGTTTCCTGTGGTCTGCATGGAAATGTGGTACTGTGGTTCAATAGGAACGCCGCGCTTTTGAAGTTTGTATGACGCACTTCTGAGAATGAAAAAGCGTGGATTTTTTCAACATTCCTGATTCAAGTGAAGTTGAGATGATGGTTGTGCCCCAAAAAAATCCACAAACAAATGTGAAAGCATTTGGCCAAGTGTTCAAACTGACTATCTTTTAACCTCTTAAGCCCGGATGCCCCCGAAAGCGGGGCTATCACTACGCATAATAAATACAGCATGTTTCCTAATAGCAACATCACAACATCATCATGAGGCATATCCTCTTAAAGGGAAGAAACTTGGTGAAAATAACCATTTTCACCTCAGCCAAACACAATTCAAGCACCAAGAAAGGGATGTTTATGAGTCGTGTCTATACTGGGGGCTGGTGGGGGGTAAGGGATGTACACTTGTTTATTTATTTATTCATCCGTCTTAAAATTTCCCTTTTTGGGATAATAAAGTATACTTTGACATCTTGTGCTACGCATACAAACAATACATCAAATGAAAGAGGAAAGTCCACAGAATCCAATTATATAAACCTTATCATTCTAAACCGACACCACACTCTAAGAACAGTAGGCATACACTTTACATTCTACAGCGATGAGCAAAAATTTTTCCTAACCTTTGCTATTTTGTAATAAAAAACTGCCTTCGAGGGTAAAGCTGCGCTGTGTGTTGTTAGTCCAATGTGTCCGTGTT
This sequence comes from Gymnothorax javanicus, assembly GCA_029692085.1. Lineage (NCBI taxonomy): Eukaryota > Metazoa > Chordata > Actinopteri > Anguilliformes > Muraenidae > Gymnothorax > Gymnothorax javanicus. The sequence goes on from CM056194.1 coordinate 142,127,450, forward strand.
ATATTGAAACTACATCTGCCAGTCTCCATGCATGTTTTTTTTTCCCGGGGCATTGCTTCCATTGAGATCAGGCCCTGAGCATTCTCCTTGCACCAATGTATTTTCTGATCTGATTTTTGGGGCGACCATTTGATTCTATTGGTTCTGACATTTCCACCGAGCCCTCAACCACCGTAATCACACAAGACTAGCCTTAGATGGAGCCTTGCATTCCCGGTGCATAACTAAGAGTCCATGTGCCATTACGCACATGTACTTATAGAGCACAACAATATAAATGCTAAACTGATTTGTTTTTGGTATTTTCGCTATAATTATCCACTAAACATTCAGCAGACATCATCTAATTAGTTTCTATGGCTGTAGGTGCATTTTATACCCATTGGCCAACGAGAAGCAGGTACATCCTGATTTTCATGAAGATGCAAGCATTACAATGTTTACTAATGATTTCAACTGAAGTGTTCGAACTATTGAACGTCTAGGGCAGCGATTCAACACCACCAACAGTACCAATTACCGTCCACGCGGTGGTCGCCCCAGGGTCACAACGCTTCGACAAAACCGGCATACATTGCAGTAACACCTCCAGAACCGGTTCACTACGGTGACTGACATGGCTCGGCAGACCATAGCGACCCACCAAAGACCCATAAGTGCAGGCACAGTTCGTCACCGCTTGAGGTCTAACAACCTGTCCTGCCGACGTCCAGCAGCGGGTCTCATCCTGACAGATCGTCACCAACGGGAACTTCTGCAGTGGGCTCAGCAACAACAAAACTCACGTTATTGGCATGGGAGGACCGTAGTTTCTTCAGATGAAAATCGTTACTACATTTCTGTGGCAGATGGCAGAACTAGGGTTTGGAATGGAAGAGGTGAGCATTACGTTGATGGTTGCATGATGGGAAGAGATGCATGGGGCGGACAAAGCATCATGATATGGGGAGGAATTTCACTGAACCAAAAAATTGTACCAGTGCTGTTTCAAAATGTCGGACCAGGTCGAGGCCATGGGGTCACAGCTGCCCGGTACATCAATCAAGTTTTAAGACCTTATGCTGTGCTGTACTTTGCCCATCACCAACATCACTTGTTTCAACATGACAATGCACATGCTCACACTGCTAGGTTAACCCGAAACTTCCTACAACAGCATAACATCTGTGCGCTGCCTTGGCCTGTCTTTAGTCCGGATCTGAATCCAATAGAGCACTTGTGGGATGAGATCCAAAGGCATCTTAATGAGGTGCTGCACAGCTCTCTGTAGCCTTTCAGAGAGTATGGGCCCAGATCCCTATAGCCTTCATCAATCGCCTTGTGCATTCCATGTACAGAAGATATGCGTCCATAGTCAATCCTTATGGTGGAGATACAAGGCACTGATTTAATCTCACAGGATTTAAGAATAAATCTGATCACATGATCACAAACATCAAGTCAAACATGCTCCAGGCAATGGTGAGTCAATATATGAAAGAACTGTCACCAACTAATGTCCCAATCAACTTTATAAATATTTGTTGACAAAACAATTTATATGCAAAATGTCTGTAACGTTTCTTTTGCTGTTCAGTATGCATTGCTCTTCAGTGCCTATAGAGGTTTATGATTCAGTGGTTTTTGCGCATGACTGATTCTTAATTTTTGCTCCATGATGTTAGAGTTCAAGGTTAGTTACTTTCATCCAGACAAAGTGCTCTTACTAAGTACTTCCACAGAAAATAATGGCACATTTCCTGTTATCTTAAATCCAGCAATTATTTTAAACTGTATCCCACTCTAAGGCAGCAAAATCCTTATTTTGACTAGTTTGGTGGTCCCCTACAGTGTTGATACATTCATTCATCCACAAGGAGAGATCCTACCCTGGAACACACAAGATGTCTGTGGATTTTCCCATCATGCATACAAAAAGACCTGACGAGTGATAATTATGTGCTCTACTCATACAATTATTAAAATCAAAGAAATGTTAAAATCGCTGCTTGTAAACACACACTTTTTGCTGATCGTTATTGCCCATGGCAATATGACAGATTTAAGGTTAAAATACCAAAATTAGATATTATCTCTGCTTTCTGACTTAATTTTATTTCCTAAGTGGAACAGTCTTTGAAATAGAAAGCAGTGAAGTTTTAGATAGTTCAAGGACTTCCCTTATGTGTTGGTGCAGTTTGCTTAGAGGTTGTTTATCTCTTTATAATTACACACAGACCCTGTCTGTCAAGACTTGCCGAATCTCATTGCTTTGAGTTTTAGAATGCTAAAGAAGCTGCAACAAGGGTATTTAGCCATGGTTGAACAGGGGAAAACTGATGCGAGGATTTCTGCAGAGTTCTGCTGCAAACTGAGTCTTCAATGTCAATCAGGCGATATGCCATAAGCAAAGGTAGATTTGTGCTCTGCCAGAATGCATTTTATTCGCCACAAACCAAGAAAGCAGAATATTATGTGCACAATGTATATGCATGTTGCTCAGTTAGGAGACATGAATATAGTTGGGCTTTAGTGAAAAATTTTGAAGCTATTGCATCATTATCAATCACAAGACAGTTTTTACTTTGCCATTGTGATATCTAAAGTATCAAGAATTATTCAGTGTTAAATGGCTATGAATTCAAAAGGTTTTGAATTCAAGAATAACGGATCTGATATTACCCATATTAAGTGGCTATAAGGGTGAAAAACAGAATAAATTGTGATAAAATTAGATGTGCCAAAACCAATTTGATATTCTTCTTGAAAGAATGAACACATTGGTGTGCTCAACAAATGCTAAAAGTTTAACATCCTGTCAAACTAAGATAGAACACTTCAGTTAAAGACTGCTTTCAATTGCTAAGTCATAGTTGACTAAAACAAGCACCACAGGTGCTGTGGCTCACCTGGATAGTTGCAGGAGCTGCATAAATGGCTGCCTAGAGGGTAAGAATTGGATTTTCAATATGGTGACCATCTTGAAACTTGGACTGAGACCTTTTGAACAAAATTAATTGATGTCATCAGTTATGGGAAAAAGAGTACAAATGTCATCTTTCAGTCATGTGATGATGTACAGTGTTAGGCAGGAAAAAAGTCTGCATCACCAAATTTGTATATGGTGTAGGAAAACCTGCAAGCATTGGCTGGAACCAGTGATCCACCCATCAAATAAGCTACTACCTACCCATAAATCAAATTTCAGGTCATTTCCTGGAAAAACTGCCGACTAATGGCTCTATATGATAATTTCAATGTAGCCGCCGGGTGGCCATATTCGGAATCGAATCGAAACGCCTCAAACAAATTTTCATATCCTCATCAGAACCCACATGTGAGCCAAGTTTCACCTTCACTGGTCCATTGGTTTTTTAGAAGATGATGTTTACAGTGGTAACTGGTAAAGTGGACATGTCCAAGGTCCAGGGGTCATATCTAGGTCAAAATTGACAATTTTGCAAAACCTGTCAGACATGCTTCAGGGCTTGCTACTAGCTACCCATGAACCAAATTGAAATTCAGATCAAATTTAATTTTGAAATCAGCCTGAGAGCAAATATCAAATCAAGGTCAAGTGTCAAAATACAGCAAAACTCAGAATAAATACATTGAAGCCCATGGAAAGCTACCCATGTATCAAATTGGCTACAGTATCTACAAAAGGCAGCAATGGCAGCCATATTTGACATTGGTCAGGATGCAGTGAACAAAATTTTATTGTCCTTATGGGTAGCAACGTGCATACCCAGTTTCAACTTCATCAGTTCAGCAGTTTCTGAGACGGAGATGTTTATAGCGGCATATCTGTAATATATCTGCAATATTAGCTGCAAAATGGTCAAAATGGTATTTTCAAGATGGCTTCAATGGCAGCCATATTTGAAATCAGATCAGAACACCACAAACCAATTTAATTGTCCTAATGGGTGGAAAAATGTGTGCCAAGATTCAGCTTCATTGGTCCAGTGGTTTCAGAGAAGATGATGTTTGCACTGGCCACTAGAAAAGTAGGCATGAACCAACTTAATCCGGATTTATTTATTTATTTATTTATTTATTTATTTATTTTCTGTAAGTCATAGACAGTAAAGATGATTGTTCACCCGCTAAATTTGAATAACAAAAATAATGTGTTCTAGATTCATCAGAAGTATTGTAAAACATACTCCAGAATAATATAAAAATCTAATAAATCGAAGTGCTTAAACAAACTAAAACTGTGAAAATAAACACATTTGCAACTTAAGTTAGATCTGTATTAAATTTGAACATTCTTTCCTATATAACATTTTAAAATATTAATTTTGAATGCTTTCATCTGAGAGGGATATATTTTTGTGTCAAACATATAAGGCATCCATAAAAGATTTTTCAAAAGTTAATCAGTGCTTCTCCTGTACAGGCATGCTCCTAATGTTCTCTCCAGTGAGTTACTAAAATCTTCATCTTGTTAAATAGTGGCACCTGGTGGTCACACTTAGCAATGTACACCGTGGAACAAAATAAACATTACAAGAATTGCGGTCCAGTTGACTTCTTGAGCTACTTATATCAGATATCAGATTGACAAGTTCTCTCTATAGTTAGCAATTGTGACCTGACAAACGCGTTGTTTGGTAGGTATGGTTTTAAAAATAACTTCTAAGATCCATGCATCTTCAAGTTCACACAGAAAAAATTAATACATTCGTACACTTCTCTCCTACCAGAATCTTTTCCACAGAAGTTTTGCCTTCGGATGCTTATTTTCCAATGCTTCTTTTGGTTTTCTTAAAGTCACTTCACAGAGTCATACTGACAACATATACGAATTCCGGATGTCTAATGCGGAGCACAGGAAACACTGGAGCCTGAAGAGATGGATCAGAATGAGCATGCATATGAAACACTGAATATATCATAAAGTTTTATTCTTTAGGGAATACAATACTATGATTTCATGATTGTGTGCTCGCTTCAGTGAAGCAGCACACTCTATTCTCTTACTTCTTCTTCTTCTTTCTTCTTCTTCTTTTTCTTCTTCTGCCTAAATTTGGCCGCCTAACTCCTCCTACACCTTTTAAGCTATTGATTCCGTTCAAATTTTTAAAAATCAGCTTGTTCTGAATTACATTGCATCTGTACAGATTTTTTTTTTTTTTTTTTTTTTTGAGATATTTATTTTTAGATGTCATTTTTTGGGATCCTGTTGAATCAAGCCACTTTTGTGCTGATTCAGTAGATTCAACGCAGGGGGCAGCAATACGCCTTCGCTGCATCGTGCCTGCCAAATCAAGAGAAGAAGAAGCCGTTGGCATTCCACGGCCGTTTCTCAATTCTTGGTGTGCAACCACGTGATTAAATAGCACGCGTCGCCATGTTGGATGATATACAAATCAAAAATGGCATCTCTTGCAAACAATAACAGTGATACATCTCCAAATTTTTCGAAATATTGTGACTCTCTGGAGTCCTCTGCCAAGTCAAGATACAGAGAAAAGGTTGAAATTTGTGGTTTTGACCCATATTATGTTAAAGCCGTCTGATTATATGGAGGATTTTGCAACATTACCAGTGATTGAATACCCCAATACCCTGATCTCGTTATTCAAACCTCGCGGGCAACCAACACAGAAATGAAGGCTTATAAGAGTCTAGATGCGTATAACTTTTTGTGTCTGGCTGGGTTGGTATTCTTCTCACTAAAGAAGTGAAAGAACAGGGTGCTGGTTCATGCTCGGGTAAACCATTCTCAAAGAACTTGAGAAACACCGCTCAAGCCGTGGTTTGTGAGCGATAAGAATGACGGTGCGATCCTCGCACATTGTGATTGCATGGCTGGATTAAGCGAGGCTTGTTCCCACATTGGAGCTTTGCTCTTTGCGACTGAAGCTGGATATAGAATCGGGAACTCGAGAACATGTACTGAAGTAAAAAGCAAGTGGCTGCCAGCGCACGTAAACAAAGTGCCAGTAAGCGAAATTGATTTCAATGAGATGAGATTCTGAAGAAACTCGTCTTTATCACGAGTAGCATCATTGCCACAATTTAAAACTGCACACAAAGGTAGGCATTGTTTTCTTTTAAAAGGAAGCGCAAATCCGAAGAAAATCAAGAGGCGTTGCAGGAGCTCAACAGTGAAGCGCAGCTATCTTGGTTGTTGTTATCATCCATCATGGCAGACTTCCTGTTTGGAAATTATGCGCGACGTCACGTGCACACCAAGAATGATAAGAACGGACTGGCATTCTAGGGAGGAAGGTTCTCACTAGTCGTTCTAGGAGGAGTGCACTTCCAAGGCTACGAGCACTCAGAACGCTGTTGACGGATTAAGACGATGCGTTCTCATTGGTATTACGCAATACGCCAGCCAGTGAGCCGTGACTTCCTCCGCCATCATCCTTTTTTTTCCCCAGTAATGTTATCTGTGGGGGAAGAGGGGTCTGTGAGCTTAAGCTAGTTAAGGTGCAAAATAACATTCCCAAATCTCATAATGAGTTTCCCATTGATGGATGTTTTAATCCTCTCCAAAAAATTTGGAGCATATCAAACTCATCGCCAGAGTCATAAAGAAAAACTTCATCCACGTTGTAAAGAAACACGGCCAGAATATTCCAAATGTCCCACCTTTGAGATAATAGTTCCTCGCTCACGCCTGAAAATTACCAGAGAGACAGCCAATGGTAGGCCTATTTAGCCAAGAAATTTAAAGAAGACTTTATAAAACACGTTGTAAAACAAAAAATAAAGTGCTTAAGGGTTAAGGTGCTTAGCCACATTCTGGTTGTGGAGTTTCCGTACTCCAAAAAATTGGAGCATATCCGACATAGAACTTCGTAAAGATGCCAATATTCCAAATTTATAATTTCAAAAATTACAGAAGAGTGCAAAAGAAATAGCAAACGAATATTGTAATAAAAGACTTAAGCGTTCCACACTGGACGTTCGTCAGATTTATATTCAAAATCAATGACTTTGAATAAAATCTGTCGTGGCACTGAAAATGTAATCTGTCGCGGCGAAAAATTTCGCCCGCGTCCGGTGTGAAAGCTGCTTTACCAATCCTGGGGTGCATTTCCCGAAATCACAGACGCTAACTTACATAGTTTGTCCATTCACAGTCAATGGGTCCAACTATGTAAGTTGCTAATTTAGTTGGCAACTACGCTTTTGGGAAACGAAACCCAGGCCTTCTCTGATCGATCTTAGGGTGTTCCGCTCCCGCTTGAGTGCCGAAAAGAATTCTGGGATATGCGTGCTGTGAAGTTCACACAACCATCCGATGCATCCTCGGAAAAATGGGCGTGTCAAGAACACTTCCGGGACTGGTAACCGTTCTCGTTGTGATGCGAACTTTGAATTGAGACAGTACATGGTCTCAGACCGATGACGTTTCTCAAGTTCACAAGAACAGAAGTACAGAGAAGAACGCATATTGAGAAACGGCCCATATCTATGCCTATAACACTGTTCAAGGCTAATGTTAAGGTTGGCTAATGTAAGGGTAACAACGTTAGCAATAGCCAGTCGCTAATGCTGGCTAGCAGCCGTTGGTCTATCATAATATGCCTGTTGCCATTGCTTGGAAGGGTTGACGTTAGCTAATATAGCAGCGTTAGGGTTGGTCAATCACTCTGCTACCATGACGGCTAGTTCAGTCAGCCGGACAATCGCTCTGCTATCGTGACACTAGCCGGTTAGCTGTCAGGCTAACAGCTAACCGCCAGCTTGTGATTATAGTAGGCCTAATCAGTTTTCAAGCATGATTTGTTTATTCAAGACATATGCTTCGTAACTGAGTCTTGAAGGGTTAGTGGATAACGTCTAGTGTTTTTAGGGACCTAGCGACTCAATTGACCTTGAATCTCGTACAAACGTGAATTGGTCAGAAATGCTAGTGCCGCACAATGGGAGAAATTAGCATCGCAATAATATTTACAGGCTTTGACCTGCCTAATCTTGTTTTGCCAGGGTCAATGAAGGAGACAGATTGATAAGAACAAATTGAGTTTAGTTTGGGAGAATAGTGCAGTCATTACCAATACACTGAATGTCAGGTAACGGTTGCTACAACGCCCATTACCCTAGCCACAAATGAAATTTTTAAGACCGTAACTGCCACCCTTGCTAAGCCAGCAGACGTAACTTTTCAATACTCATTGAGTAGTTTAATAGTTAACGTTAGCTAGTAATTGATTATGTCATCTGCAGTGAGCAAATTCAACGCTCAAGTTCGACCCATTTCGAACACGTTTTGTGTACTGTGTGTTCGCGAGCTAACTAGCTAATAATAGCACAGAAATAAAAAGGGAGCCATGAATAATATCACAACATGTGTTCATGATATCTTGCATTGGCCAGGTCAGCTTTATACAGTTCGGGACTGGGGGAGACACTGACAATGAGCTATAAGCAACAACAGCAGCAGCAGTCTGCCAATGTGGTTTACCATGTTTGCTCCGCCATAAAGCTAATTTCTCACCATGCACTATGTTGACCTAGATACGCACAGACCCATAGAGAGAGAGAGAGATGCATCAACTTCATTGACTCCAGTTGACCATTTTTTTACAGTTGGGTTGAGGCGGAGTAGACTCATGATGGATGATGCAGCTGAAAAGTCAGAATTCCTAAAAAAATTAATTACTTTCAGCTTTAAAGTCTAGCGTTTACATTTCAGCAGTTTTTCAACATGTCTTCAGCAATTTCCTTTGCCTCTCAGTTTCCAAGCACCTTGATTTTATAAGCCAACCTCTTCAACTTTTCTCGCTGAAGCAAGCACACAAATTTTTTTCAGAAAATTTTGCCTTTTCTACTATTTAGAATATAATTCCATGATTCCACACAAATGGCAATTCTTACTTTTGAGATGGTAGTACAGGAATATCATAATATGAGTTTATATTACAGGAATATCATACCATGATTATTTAAAATATTGTTCTATTATTTCAAACTATTCAGTTTAACTTATGTGATTTCATTATGTTGACAACATCACACCATGATATCATTCCAATGGTACAACCCCATTTCCAAAAAAGTTGGAACACTATGTTAATTGTAAAAAATATAGAATGCAGTGATTTGCAAATGAATTAAAACCCTATATTTAATTGAAATAGGACAAAGACAACATTTCAAATGTTGAAATTGATCAACTTTAATGTTTATTGAAAAATATTGGCTCATTTTGAATTTGATGACAGCAACACGTTTTTAAAAAGTTGGGATAGGACAATAAAAGACTGGAAAAGCTGCCTGATGCTAAAAATAGACTACTGGCAGAACATCTCACAGTTAATTAAATTATTTAGCAGCAGGTCAGTAACATGATTGGGCATAGAAAGTCTTTCTTCAGTAAACATGGTGAGGGCTTAACCATTCTATGAAATACAGCCTGGGGAAATAGTTCAACAATGTAAGAATAAGGTTTTCAACTTAAAATGGCAAAGACTTTGGAGATTTTATCCTCTTTGTACATAATATCATTAAAAGTTTCAAAGAATCCAGAAAAATCTCAGGAACACTTCTGTAAACCACAGTCAGCAAACACAATTTGTCACTGCATCCCCAAATGCAAGTTAAAACTCTGCCATGTAGAGATTAAACCATATATACACAAGATCCAGACACACTGCCTTCTTCTCTGGGCCCGAGCTCATTTAAGATGTACTGAGGTGAAGTGGAAAACTGCCCTATAGTTTGACAAATCAAAATTTTAAATTCTTTTTGGAAATCATGGATGCCAGATCCTCTGGGCTAAAGAGGAAAGGGGGCATCTGGCTAGTTATCAGCAAACAATTCAAAAGCCAGCATCAATGATAGTATGGGGGTGCTTTAGCACACATGGCATGGGTAACTTGCGCATCCATGATGACGCCATTAATGGTGAATGATATATACAGGTTTTGGTGCAACATTTACTGCCATCCTCATGTCTTTTTTAAGAGAAGGCCTTGCTCATTTCAGTAACACCATGACAAACACATATATTACAACAACATCGCTCTGTAGAAAAAGAGTCTGGGTGCTAAAGTGGTCTGCCTGCAGTTTAGACCTGTCACCCTCTGACAATATTTGGTGCATTATGAAACGAAAAATATGACAAAGGCGGCTGCAAAGTATTGAGCAACTGGAATCCTACATTAAGCAAGAATGGGAAAACATTTTGCTTTCAAAACTACAGCAGTTGGTTCAACTATGGATACCAAAGTGGAATTATAGTTTAACCATAGATAAACAATAGTTTCATAGATAAACTATTGTTTATTTTTGTGAAGGGAGTAAAAATAAAATCATTTCAACTTAATGCTCATTGCTTGAGTTTTAACTCAGTAAACAGCAGATCAGAAGTATTGAATACAAGCAGAAAAGTGAAGTCAAAGAAGTCGCAGTGCAGGCTATTTTTGCCAACTGTTTTATCGAAAATGAAGTCCATGTTCAAACTCAAGCAGACCTAAATGCTCTCAAGTTCCTCATGTTATTTCTTGCATAAAAATGATGAAACTATTAACTTCAGATAGAGTCAGTACAGTTTTCACCACGCACATTGTTGGCAGCCTATAAATTGTCTTAAACCCTGCCGTGTTGTTTACAAATGAGCCATGCTTTCTTTTTGGACAAAAACTTTGTCTCATCTCATCATATCATACTTTGGGAGCTTTCAAAGACAAATTCCAAGGCAGGTAGTTTGGAAATATGCAGTCTACAAATATTGCGTTAAGTTAAAATTCCACGTATCATGTAAATCAGTGAATATTTTGTCCTTGTCTGTGTCTTCATTGTGGAAGGAAAGACGCTTTCAAGGATTTTCAAGTATTTTCAGGGCGCAATAAATATAAATGAGTGATTTAGGCCAAAGGTATTAATTTTCTGTGTTTAGGGCATGTTACAGGATTGGGCACAGGCATTATGCTACACATCAGCTTCAGTGCACCTCCAAGGGAAGAGTAAACAGATAGCTTTGGTGGCCCGGCCAGGCACCTCTGCTGTGGCATTTTGGACTAGTCAAGGCTTACAGGCCTGATGAAAATTTTGACTGTCCCAGTGTCATATACTGAGACTGTACCTGTTCTGAATTTATACAAACCGCAATTTCAATGAAGTTTGGACGTTGTGTAAAACATGAATAAAAACAGAATACAATGATTTGCAAATCTCATAATCCCACATTTTATTCACAATAGAGCGCATACAACATATCAGATGTAAAAGTGAGACAATTTACCATTTCATGAAAAATATTAGCTCATTTTGAATTTGATGGCAGCAACACGTCTCAAAAAAGTTGGGACAAGGGCAACAAAAGGCTGGAAAAGTAAGTGGTACTAATAAAAACAAAACAGCTGGAGAAGCATTTTGCAACTAATTAGGTCAATTGGCAACAGGTCAGTCACATGACTTGCTTTAAAAAAGAACATTTTAGGGAGGCACAGAAGTTAAGATGGGCAGACGTTCACCAATCTGTGAAAAACTGCATCTAAAAATTTCAGAAAAATGTTCCTCAATATAAAATTGCGAAGACTTTGAATGTCCCACCATCTACAGTACATAATATCAAAAGATTCAGAAAATCTGGAGAAATCTCTGTGCACAAGGGACAAGGCTGAAGGTCAATATTGGATGCTTGTGATCTTCGAGCCTTCAGGCGGCACTGCATTAAAAATAGGCATGATTCTGCGCTGGAATTCACTGCATTAGACCAGCAGCCCAGAGCAGTTTGGTCAAATGAACTTGGTACCAGTTGCGGAGTACAGGATTACGTAGAGAATGATAGGGCATATGAAGAACTGGACGTCTGCCGGGGACCCCCTGCTGTGTTTGGCCCCTGGGGACCCCCAAAAGAGGCAAAAAAAAAAAAATCAGCTTGATCAAAGATAGATAGGTACAAACATAGATTTTTTGAGGCCTGATAGAGGGCGAAATATCTAAATCCTGTCATATCCTGCTTTTAGGAACATTGTTATTAAACCTTTAAGTGATTTTCTCATACCTTTATTGCCGAACTGGCAATCCTTGGCCCATCTTTGCTCTGGAAGGACAAGGTATTTTTTGGAAGCTGCATTTGCACCAAATCGTGATTCTGATCTCCTGCTGACATCAGCTTTTTAAAATCGCATCATAACTCACATTTTTTTTAACCTATTACTAGTCCAAAATTGTCCTTGTCAACCTTTTTTGGAATGTGTTGCAGGTATGAATGGCAGGAATGGATGTGTATTTATATTTACAAAGAGAATGACGTTAACTACCCAAAACATGAAACATCTTGTCTTCAAACTGTCTGCAATGAAATAAGTAAAAGTAAATTGAGAAATCACTTCTATATTAGCTCATTTCAGCATTTTCAATAGTGTCCAACCCTTCAAAATTTGGGGTTATATGTTTGCATGTGTATTGATTTTATTGACTATTCGTTTGATCAACTTCAGACTTGACTGGTGAATTGCTGAGGAATCAAGGAAGTGCAGGGTCCAGTGTGAACTTGTTTCATACTATTGTATCACTGTGATTTTGAACACAGGGAATATCTTACTATGATATTATACAATGCATTATATTTTCATGCTACGATTTCATAGATTGTGTCGAACAAATGTGGAAAGATAACAAACTCATTTTGTTGTCTGCCAAGGTTTAAAGATTTATCATCATAATTACTCCAATTAACAAAACTGACAAACCTTTGAAAATATGCTTAATGGAAGATTGTCGAAATCATAAGCATCCAATGAATATCTATGAAGTGTACTTTGCTTTCATTCAAGAACAGAAAATGGATTGACAGTATAACTTTTTACTGCAATGCTTCTGTTTATGGCCTGCTTCAATGCAGTTATTGCACAGTGGACATCCTGCCATTATTTTTTGTAATGTAGTGCAGTTCTCTAGGGTTCCCATAGCAACATGCCTCACAATAAATATGAATGTAGTGCAACAGAGTCCAGAAAGACTGGTGTCCCATTTGTTTCCTGTTTGCTTTTTTAGTCAGCCTTCTGCTTTCCTGCAGTCAGCACAACCTTTGAATCATGCCATTACCATGACATTATTATGCCTCCGATAATTTCCTTAATGGCAGCTATATTCAATGCCCAGCTTTTTCCTTGAGTAGAAGGGCACACAACTGGTTTTCTCATTTCTAGTTCCCAATTTCCATCTTGTTCTCTCTCTAACTTTCCTCACATCCACCACACTTTTGAGGACAGATGCACTGTCACGGTCAAGCTGGGGTGTCCAGCAGTTTACATTAACACTAGCTCCAGAATGAATAGGATCCTTAAAATAGGCTGCCAAGTAGTTAAGGGTGAATGTTAATTCAAATTCATGTTTCATATCCCGCATCATCCTCCAATCTCCCCCACCTCTGGCACATTTTCTTCACAATGAAAACAACGGCCACTAGTCTGTATTGTGGTGCTGCACATGCTCAGTAGAGCCACGGGTATCCATTCATATATATCACACAAGCAGTGCAGCCTCCACTGTTGGAATCAGCAGCTGCTCCTCCACTGTTGCTGGGACTGAATGAGCGCTTCAGGCACTGGGGAGCAGGGAGATTTATCACCTGATCCCATGGTGTACAGCAAACCTCTGCTGCTCACCGCAGGCACTGCACTTCACAAACATCCTTCTGCTTTCACAGGAACTGCTCTGCACAAGGGCATTCACTAGCCTTGATTTCGCTTTCCTCCGCCTCGTGTTTTTTTTTTTAACGCAATCCTCTCAATGGAGAGGAAGAGCAAATAAAACGCAATCGTGTCTGCGGTGGGAGGGGCACACCGGTTGGGGCGAGCAGCATTCTACCTCAGCTACGGCGTTCCATTTATGGCGAAGGATGCGTTAGTCCACCATGGAGTTCAGCTCATCTTCAGTTTTTGACCAGCATAAAGGTATGATGCCGTGCATGTAAAAATCACTGTCAGGAGTGGGGGGAGGTAGGGAGGAGGGGGGAGGAGAGAGAAGGAAAGAGAAAGAGAGAGGGAAAGCCAGTAATGGAGAGAGAGAGATGTCGCTGCTGCAGTTGCCATGGAAATGCTCGGTTCTCAGCCCTCACCTCCGGAGCACACCATTGTCATTCTAACGCTGTCGTGAGAGAATCCTCTTGCCTGCTTGTGGATGTTGTGAATTTGTTTAGAAATGAGTCAGATTGATCGCCACTCAACACTAGTGCTTAACCCTTTGAGGGGACCGAGTGGAAGGGGGCTTTAAAGGTGTGGGTAATGGGGAATCCCTCCACATGGCTCAATTCAGTTTAATCACAGCAGACTTTGGTCAACAGTTTCAAGTTTTCAGAAGATGCTAGTGAAAGACAGAATGTGCAGAAAGACAGAATCACATAGATTCTGAATTTTATCCACATGTAAAATATGTGTGAACATTAGGAGTAAGCCTTGTGTGCTGCATTGACAAGTTCAGTGGTTCCTACACAGTGGGATCTAAGAGGAGTTGAGGACACATCACCTGTGCAGACTCTCAGTGAATCAAAAAAAATAAATATGGGTAAACTTCTGAGTAGCCACATAACCAAATTTGACATCCATTGTTGGCACTTCTGTGAATGTCCTCTTTCATATGTGTGCGTGTATGTGTGTGTGTGTGTGGATAATTTCATGATTTAATTTCATGAATGGCAGTGCTTCATGTATTCTATATAGCTGTGTTGGAAATTATTGTCAGCGGACGATACCATGCAACATGTCTTTTTGGGATTTATATCACAATGTGTACAACGAGCAGCGGCGGGCGGTGGACAGAAAACAAGGAGGGCGATAAACATGTCTTTAAACTGCTTATTAGTCTTGATCTGTTTTCAGTCAATTTCCCTGGTAAAAGACACTTGAACTCTCCCCTCCCAGGTGTGGCTAATTGTCTTCGGTAAGACGAGAAATCAAACGCATCAGTTGAACGCAAAAAAGAGCGCATTTCAATCTTTTTCAATTAAACAATCATTAAGCACAGGTTTGACGACTTGCTTAGGATGTGACAAAATTTAACGCAGAAAATCCACAGCGGTTCTTGGCCTATGAAGGCATGTGAATTAAACATTTTATGGAATTTATTATTCACTCGCCTAAACATTTCATTATAAGGGAAACTAACATGTTGACCAAGAACAATGATTGAAATCGGGTCACTAATCTCATCCGTTTCAAGGGATGTTTTCCGCCACTGACGACGAGCATAGTGTATTTAAACGGACAATTTACCGCAAAATCAAAAATACATATTGTTCCTCTTACTTGTACTGCTGTTTATCCATCTAGATTGTTTTTGAGTGCCAGAGGCGCTTTAAGCACTGCTAGGTGAGTGCAATTAATTTTCATCATAATCACGAGAAGACAGACATCTCTATGGGCGAGATCTCCAAAACAAGGTGACTTACACCAAAACAAATCTAGATGGTTATATAGCACTACAGGAGCCAGTGGTCATTAAAATGGACTAGAACAAGGATGGACAAGCATTGATTTTAATGGAGGTTGCTCAAAACAAATTTCTAATCAAGAAACCAATTCATTCACGGTTCCATAACACCACCCTGCATATTTAAAAAAAAATACTGCTGATTTCCCAATAAGGCCTCATACCTAATTTGAGGATGCTGAGTTAAAAAATGCAATTAAAAAGTTTCTATCACAGTTTTTTAAACAAACATTGTAAGAATGAAGATTTTCCTCATTATATCATATATATCAGCTTGTACTGATTAAAACAGCAACAAATGCTGCTTGGATGTCATGAAACACCCACAGATGTAGCAGAGAACATCTGGATCATATTTGCATTTTCCTCTGTCAGTGGCCATTTCGCTGAGCCTGAAATCAGGATTAGGCATAGAATTATGACATGGATGTGCAGCGTTTTTCTCTGGCATTTGTTTTTGAAGTTCATGTGTTTTTGACTTTGCATCATTTCTGTTTTTGCAGATAACACCCTAATGTTGTTAATGTCCAGGCAGTGCCAGTAAATTTTTGCTGTGTGAGGATGAGCGTTATCATGCATGAGGATGACGTGATGATTTTGGCAGATGTGGGGCACAATACGTGGTTCCATGATCTCATCCACATGGCATTGTACTGTCAGTGTTCCATCAGTAAATACGACCTCCTGCCATACCTCATAGCTGCCCACACCATCACACTCCCATTGCCAAATCGATCTACTTGCTCAACACACAGATCAGCGTACTGTTCACCTCATCTCTGGTACACACATGACCTGCCATCATTGCGATAGAGCAAGTAGCGCGATTCGTCACTAAAAATAATGTGACGCCATTGACAATTTGGCCAATTTCTGTTGGAATGCACCTGTCCCTGCTGACGACGAGTTGCTCCTCTGCGATTCCTCAGGACCATCCCAACATGTGGTCTAATTAAAGAGATGCCTTCATTTAGATCCCAGAGCCATCTTCATACCTTATGGGAGCTGATATGGTTACGGTGCCTACCAGTAACCTCGGCAGCGGTCAACGTTGCTGGATGAAAGCGGTGTGTAAGTTGCATCACACGAACGCAACGGTTCTGCGCATACATGGTCACACGTGGCTGCTTAGGCCGTGGTTGATTTCAGACACAAAAAAGTTGCACGATGCACTCCACAGCATGCCGCAACTCTGGCGGCACTCATTCCGGACCTCAGCATTCCGATCACCTGAACCCTTTTTTGTTGTGTCAGTCGTGGCATTGTGACTTCTCACAAATGAAAAGTTTTTAAGCCCGGCTTATTATAGCCACGATTAATGTTGAGCAATGCACAAAACAATTTTTTTCTCACTCTCTTTTTGAGGATCATTTAGGGAGTGGCTTATGTATCGGACTATTGCCGTTGGCACGTGGCTTGTTATGCGGCCAATGCTGTATATATTGTCGTGTAATTCTGGTTATAATTTCACTATGTTATACAAACATATTAAACTTCACATAATGTGTCTGATTTTTTTTCAAATTATTTTAACGGGATAAAGCCCTTAAGATATGCCTTTTTGTATTCAAGAGGTCCTAAATTAATGTCCGTTTTTTCATTCAAGATTCTACGGAAGAAGTCGACCTGAATGTTGTTTATCTGGCGGCAGCCAATGGAGATGTCAATACTCTGACTGCGACCATCCGTGAAGACCCCTCCATTTTGGAAAGCTGTGATGGCGAAGGTAGGTGTTGAGTATAGGATTTTGAGCAAGTCTTTTTTTGTTTGTTTGGTTTTTTTGCAAATAAATGAATGCAGCCACTGGCAATTTACATATGTTATCATAACACAAAGACTTTTGTATTTATCAAGCAAGTTTGCATCTGATAATCTGTTGCACTAATTTTAATAATTTAGATATTTTTCAGAGGCTTCACTGCGAAATGAATTGTTCAATAGAGTGTATTGATTTTCAAAGTGTAATGCTGTTCTTAAAAAAACAATGATCCATCCTGTTTCCAGAAAAGTTGGAATGTGCATAAAATGCAAAAAAGAGAAAAAAAGCAGTGCATTGATTTG
The DNA here is from genome assembly GCA_029692085.1 of Gymnothorax javanicus. Taxonomy (NCBI): domain Eukaryota; kingdom Metazoa; phylum Chordata; class Actinopteri; order Anguilliformes; family Muraenidae; genus Gymnothorax; species Gymnothorax javanicus. The sequence goes on from CM056194.1 coordinate 142,144,898, forward strand.
CTAATCATTTGAACCCTATATTTAGAAGTAAATAGTACAAAGACAACATATCAAATGTCGAAACTGGGAAATTATATTGTTTTTTGAAAAATATCCGCTCATTTTGAGTTTAATACCAGCAACACGTTTCAAAGAAGTTGGGACAGGAGCAACACAAGACTAGAAAAGTTGTATGATGCTAAAAAATAAAGCACACCTGGTGGAATATTCAACAGCTAATTAGATGAATTGGCTACAGGTCAGCAACATGATTGGGTATGAAAGGTGCATCCCAGACAGGCAAGAATGAGGGCTCGACCATTCTGTAAAAGACTGCAGGGGCAAATGTTTCACAAAAAAATTTAAGAACAACATTTCTCAACCTCAATTGCACAGAATTTAGGGGTTTAATTATCTACAGTACATAATATCATTAAAAGATTCTATAGTATCATTAAAAGTTTGTGAGAATTCGGAGAAATCTCTGTATGCTAAGAAATAAGGCCAAAAACCAATATTAAATGGCCGTGATCTTCAGGCCCTCTGCACTGCAGTGCATTAAAAACAGACAGTATTCTGTGGTGGAAATCAATCCATGGGCTCAGGAACACTTCTGAAAACCACTGTTAGTGAACACACTTGGTCGCTGCATCCACAAATGCAAGTTAAAACTCTACCACGTAAAGATAAAACCGTATATTTTAGAAGATCCAAAAACAAAGCAGGCTTCTCTAGGCTTGAGCTCATTAAAGATGGACAGAGGCAAAGTTGAAAACTGTACTGGGGTCTGACAAATAAAAATGTGAAATCCTATTTGGAAATCTTAGATACTGCATCCTCCTGGCTAAAGAGGAGAGAGACCATCCAGCTTGTTATCAGCACACAATTCCAAAGCTTGCACCCGTGACGGTATGGCGCACATTAGTGCATGTGGCATGGATAACTGTGAAGACACCATTAATGTGGAATGATATACATTGGCTTTGGAGCAACATATGCTGCCATTCAGGCTACATCTATTTTCTGAGAAGGCCTTACTTATTTCAGCAAAACAATGCCAAACCACATTCTGTACGTATTACAATATTATGGCTTCATAGTTTAAAAAAAAAAAAAAAAAAAAAGTCCAGGCGCTAAACTGGCCTGCCTGCAGTCCAGACCTGCCATCCATGGAAAACATTTGGTGCATTATGAAAAAAAAAAAAATATGACAAGGGAAGCTGCAAAGTATTGAGCTGCTGCAACACCAAGCAAAAATGGGAAAACATTCTTTCAGAACAAGAGTAGTCAGTCTATTCAGTTCCCAAATGCTTACAGAGTGTTGTGAAAAGAAGAGATGTTGCAACATTAGTGGTAAACATGCCCCTGTCCCAACTTTTTTGACATGTGTTGCTGGCATCAAATTCAAAATGAACCTACATTTTTCAAAAACAATAGAATTTTTCAATTTCAACATTTGATATGTCGTCTTTGTACTATTTCCAATTAAATGTAGGGTTTAAATTATTTGCCAATCATTGCATTCTGTTTTTACTTAAATTTTACACAGCATCCTAATTTTTCTGGAAACTGCGTTGTAAAAAGAAAGTGAATCTGTGAGGGGTGGGTCAAAGGTGTACAATGTGCTTGTTCTTGGCTTGTGCGACTAAGGATGAGTGAATCTGCCGAATGAGGGTACGTATATGTAGCATAAACATAGATTCAAATATGCTGGCTGGTGCCAGCGGTACGGCCTATCATTAGTTGTCTCTTGACAGGATCCACCCCGCTGATGCATGCAGTGTCGGGTAGACAGGTGGACACTGTGAAACTGCTGTTGAAGATGGGAGCATCCATAAACACTCAAGATGCGTGTGGAAGGACCTCTCTTTCTTTAGCAACATACTTGGTACTAAGAGTCCCAACGAGCACTCTCACAACTCTCACTTGTCACTCTCTTTGTTAAGCAATTTATTGATTAATTTTATTAATTTATTTATTTATTGGGACATTCTGCATTTCGTGAATAATTATGATCATAGTGATGTAGTGTTATCACCCTACGCTCACATTACATTTAATCTTGAATATGCTACACTTTGTGCAAACACAGTTTATTTACAGGAGCAAATTGTATCTGGAATACATTTTTAATTTTTGTTACAACACACAGAACACTCAAGTGCTGACATCAGTGAAAAAGTATGCCTAAGTTTTTCCGGGAAGTCAGACAGGCAGGGGTCAAATCCGGACTGGCAGATTGAGTCAGAATCCAGATTCATAGTCCCACTGGAAGAGTTCAAAAACCGGGTGGGCAGAATCCAATACAAGTCCTAGGTAAGGAGCGTGGTCAGTAAGCCAAGTTCAGAGGCCAAGCAGACAGTCTTTGGTATTTAACCAGGATCCAGGAATTGTAGTCTGTAGAGACTGCAGAGACAGGCCAGGAAGCTTGGGAACATAAGGGGTTCAGACTGGCATGGGAACACAAAATAAAGGCAGCAGATCTGCGAGCACAGCAGACTTAAACAGCGCAGTGCTAACTGTGATGACCACACACTGACTGAACAAACAAAGGGACAGGTATACACACTGACCAAAATAGACTAACATGAAACAGGTGGGGAGAAACATGGGAAATGCAGTGAGGGAAAGCCAAGAAATGAGCGAACATGAGGAAACACTAAAAATGTAACAAAAAACAATTAAGGAGCGATGGGGAAGAGACATTCTGAGAGAAAGGTAAACAAACACCCGTGGAAGTGAAAACATGGAAATGGCAACCACATGCAAACAGGGAAAACATGACGTGAACACAAAGGCAGATTGACTGAATCCTGTCTGTACTATCCCCAGGACCAGCACCTGGCAGTCCTGGAGGAACTTCCGGGTGCTGTTGATGGCAAGCCTTAATGAGGGAGGGGTCTAAAATGTCCTGGGATGGGATCCAACAGCACTCCTCTGGATCATAGGCTATGCAGTCAACCAGGTCCTGGAGGCCTCTGCCCTGACAACAAAACTTCAGCAGGCGGGAAACAGTGAAGGTCTCAGCACCGTCAATGTGGTGAGAGAATGGGGCACCATAGGGGAGAGCACCAGACCGTTGTGGAGCCCGAGTCGACCCGAGACACATGGAAGGTTTAATGGATGTGCTGGAGGGTACACGGTAGCTGGAGCTGTATGGCTACTAAAATGCTGATTGGATATGGGAAAGGGTCCAATCAACCAGGGAATCAGCTTCCTGGACTCCGACTTCAAAGGCACGACCCAGGTCAAAAGCCACACTCACAGGCCCTGGATGCAGCGGGGAGCCATAGAACGAGGAAGATCCGCTGCTGTCATGTGGTAGGCGGTACACTGAAGGCCACATGAGTGTGCCCCCATGTCTGCTGGCAGCACTGAATAAAGGCAGTGGGTTGGAAGGTGCTCTCACCCTCCCCTTCTATGCTGGGAACAAGGAAGGGTGGTAACCCATGCAACACTGGAATGGGGACAATCCTGTCATTGAGGAAGGCAGACTGTTAATAGCATTTTCCACTCAAGGGAGTTGATGACTCCCGGAGTTGGGCTCAGCGGATTTCACAGATGGCAGGATGGTCTCCATTTGCCCATTCAGTCTTTTAGTTGGACTGAGGGTGAAAGCTTGAGGAAAGACTAACAGAGCTACCCAATAATTTGCATTGGGTTTTCCTGAAGTTCAAGGTGAATTGAGGATCTTAGTCAGACACAATGTTGGTGGGTAGACCATGGAGCTGTACCAGATGCTCCTTGGCTGAAGGGAGTTCAGGCAAAGACAGGACGTGAACAGTTTGAGAAGTGATCAACAATGGTAAGGATGGTGGTATTACTATTAGACAGAGGCAGACTGATGACAAAATCCAGGGCTATATGGGACCACAGTTCATGAGGAACAGGCAGAGGACGCTGCAAACCAGCAAGCGGAGTGGCGGAGCTGTTGTTTTGTGCACAGATGGAGGAGGTGGATATGACACTGTGAACGTCCCGCCCCATTGACAGCCAACAAATTTTGTTGTCTGACTATGGCTATGATGCGTCAGACCCCTGGGTGACAAGCTAGCCAAGGAGAGTGCTCCCATTGCAATACCTACACCTACCATTGGTCAGAAGAACATGCCAAAAGAGCGGTGCGGAATTGCTGATCACAGTGAAGCACCATCTCAATGTCTCACTGGTGCTGCCCCCACCCAGAAATTTGGAAGCAGAATGGCATGCTTTTCTCTGGCCTACTCAGATGAAACGTGGCATCTAGAGAGGGTGTCATACTTCCCATTCTTGGCTTCAGACCAGTCGGACAAGCAGAAATTGAAGCAAGCATAAACAAGGACCAGCCTGCCTGGTGGGCATTAAGATGCTTGGCTGAGCAAAGGTATACAAGATTCTTATTGTCAGTCCATATGAGGAATAGGATCTCCGTACCCTCAAGCCAGTTCCTCCACTTCTTCAAGGTAAGTTTCATTGCCAGGAATTTGAAATCCCTGGCGGAGGAAGACGGGCAGATGATATCAATGGCTAGCGACTCCTGCATGGCCTTAGTTTCAGGATGGGGCAGAGAGAACAGGCTACCTTTGAGGGGTCAAGTTCCAGACAGGAGATCGATAAAGCAATCATATATGGCTGGTTTGGTGGTAGAGAGGTTGCCCAGAATTTGCTAAAGGCATTCCAGAGGTCCCAGTACTCTGGTGGTATGTAGGACAGATCAGGGGTCTCCTCTTCAGTCTTCAGTCCAGGGCAGACTGAAGCTTAGGCATCCCGTAAACAGTGAGCGGGACTAAAGGCACTCGACTGCACCACGCGGTGGCTGTTCCAATCAATCTGGGGGTTGTGCTTGACAATTTAAGGGTGACTAAGCACTTTACGTACGTGCGTGAGGAGGGGTCTTAATGATGAAGATGATTACCTGCTCTCAGACATAATCAGATCCTCAGGAGGTGTGACGTGAGTGATTTAAACCAGGTAGGTTGCGGTGATGGCCAGGGCATTACTGAGCTGCTGGAGCTGCTGGCTAGGCATCTGAAGCTGGGATGCAAGCTGAGCATTGATAAAATTTATGTAAGTGCTGAAATCAATCAGAGGAGAGGCCGCTGTCTGGCGGTTGGTGTGCTCTGTAAGAATGCAGGAAGCAGAGGCTGAACTTCAGGGGATGAAATAGCATTGGTAACACTCATCTGTACTCCCCTGACTACAGGTAATTATTAGCTTTTATAGGACAGGATGCTAAAAAATGGCTGAGTTTGCCACCATATAGGCAGAATATGACTGGAGTCTGTGGGACTCAGGCAGATACGATCAACTTGCAAAGGCTTAGGAACCCCCAATAGAGTGGGTGCCTTGCAGCTCTTGGGGACAGGGGGTCTGGAAGGACCACCAGAACTCTTCAACCTCTTCTGGCAGAAACATTTCCTCTCATGGCAACGATAGAAAAGCCAGTGTTCAATGCAGGTGGTCACCTCTACCAGGGCATTAAAGCTGTCTGGAAGCTTACGGGTGAAGATCTCATTCTTCACATCTTCAGCCAGGCCATGGAGGAAGGCATTGTGTTGGGGTTTGGAGTTCCAATTCGAGGAGGCTGCCAGAGTGTGAAAACCAATAGCATAATCTAGCACCCTACTGTAACCTTGGAAGATCTCCATCTCACAGGCTGCCTCATAACTATGCTTTGATCAATTGAAAACCCTCTTCAGCTCCTCCATGAATTTCCCTAGGGAAGAGCAAACTAAGGATTGGGACTCCCATTCAACTGTTCCCCACTCTGGTATGCCTGGTGTGCAGCGTAATAATCTAGGGAATCTTGATCTCATTAGATTAGAAGGCAAACAGCTTTAGATTGAAAATGAGTGAGCACTGAGGCAAAATTGAGGGACAGGTACCTGGGGTACCTGTATTGAATTTGGAAGAGGCAGGCGGGCCTCCCTGACAGGACTAGAGGAAGGTGTCTGGGGTTCGGGAGCTGGCACATCAGATGGGGCTTCTGGTTATTTCTGCATCTGTGGGATCTGGGCAGACAGAACATTCATGTTCGCTGCAAAGGTCTCTAGCATCTTAGTCAGAGACTCTAGCTGGGCTTGATGACATCCCAGCAGCACCCCTTGGTGGTCCATAACTGAGTGGACCTGGCTGCTGTCCACTGAGTCTATCTTGGCGTGTTCATTCTATCATGACACACAGAACACTCAAGCACAGATAGCATTAAAAAAATAAACCAAAGTGTATTTATGGAAGTCATACAGGCAGGGGTCAAAACCAGACGGGCAGATTGAGGCTTAGAATCCAAATCAAGAATCACTGTCAAACGGGCAGTGTTCAATAACTGGCTGGGCAGAGTGCAGTAGAAGTCCAAGATCAGAAGCAAAGTAATTGAGCCAAGCTCAGAAGCCAGGTGCACAGACTGTGGTGTCAAGTCAGAATCTGAGAATCCAAGTCAGTAGACTATGCAGAGTTAGGCCATGAAGCACAGAAACAAACAGGGTGCAGACTGGATCAGGAACACGAAATAAATACAACAGATCTGCTAGCACTGCAGACTTAAACAGCACAGAGGTCACTGTGACGACCAAGCACTGACTGAAAAAGCAAAGGGACAGACATAAACTGACCAAGGGGAACTAACATGAAACAGGTGGGGAGAAACTCGGGGAACACAGCTAGGGCAGGGTGAAAAAACAACACAGCACAAGGTAACAAGCGTAAAATAACAAGAAACAATTAAAGAACATGGAGGAAGAAACGCAGAGAGGGAAAGGTGAACAAACACCTGTGGGACTGAAAACACAGAAACCGGAACCATATGGAAGCAGGGAAAACATGACGACGACATGAATCCCGACAATGTCAGTGCAATGAAAGGCACCAGATAACAAATCCTCCTCTAATTTGTCCTTAAAACCGCTGGCTGTTTGCACTGAGGCTGATGACATGGTGTGTTCCCATTGCTAACTAAGAAAAAGTTTGTTTCTTTTCAAAGGGCTGGCTTGAAGGTTGTGTGTGTTTGCTCCGAAATGGTGCCAAGCAAAACATACCAGATAAAAATGGACGCCTTCCTCTTCATGCTGCAACAGCGGAAACCGACCTGAGGTATATAAGGGAGGGGTGGGAGTATTTTTTGAGTGTTTATAAAATTTGTAAAATTGTATGAGTGTGCATATGCAGACAGTTTGGGATAAATTGTCCGGGATTTTGGGATTTGGGGTTTTTTTGTGGCTGGGTTCCTATGTTCTGCCCTCATTAGTTTACTGTGCAAAAACTGAGGAAACACAATATTCTTACTGCAGAGCTTCCAATAACACACTGATTTAATGCAGAAAGATGGTTTATAATAGTGGATAGAAATAAAATCGTTTCTATCATTTTGCTCCATCCCTGACCCCCACAACCATGCCCCCTTATGCCCTATAAATAGTATTGCCTGTTTCTTGGATCAAATTGCTTTACTCAGTCATCATTATAATTGGTGACACGGTATTCCCAGTGTCTGTAGTGCCCGAGTGGCTACTCGCCTGGGATGCACCTAAGATTTCTTTCTCAATCTTTGGATTTCTTTCCATTGTTGGCCTCGTCTTGTCGAGGGTCTGGACCAAAAAGGCTCACAAAGAGCTTTAAGACATTGGCCATTTGTATAAACAAGATGATACAGACCTGTAGATGAATTGAAATTGAGGGAAGTAATACGGTACTATGTGTAATGTTGTCTGTACTGGCAGACCTGTTTAAAGAGCATAAGTTCTAACCTCAAAGCATGTTTCCACCATAGACTCAGTCACCAACATGTAGACTCAGGTTTATATTTAAACTCTGCCAACAGACATACTGATGTGGCCACAAGTGTGGCAGGAGGGGGGCAGTGTGTGTAAGGGGTGTGCGTTAAAGTGTGCTGACAGAACACACACTGATGGTACACATACTGCTGATAGCAGGCTCTGGCAGGAAAGGCCAGAATCTGAGAGAGAAGGATGTGGGGGGGGGGGGTATAGAGACTGCAGACCTTTGCTCCTCACAGTCGAGCAGCGGTTTCTGTTTCCTGACATTTGCTCAGTGTTGGAAACCCCCCACACACACACACATATTTATTAGATACCTGCATTTACAGTGCTGTCCAGAATTTGACGCGGATGTAAGGAATTCTTAAAACAAAACCATGAAAAGTATGAAAAGCTCTTATAGTGAAATGAAACATTTAAAAGCATGCTGTGAAGAGTAGTAAACAAATAAAAACTCAATCAATTCTATATTTGGTATGCCCACCCTTTGGCATTAACTGCCTCAATTCTCTCAGGTACACTTTCTTCCTGTTTTGCAAGAAAATCTACTGGCAGGTTGTTCCGAGCAATTCACCACAGCGATTCTGCAGACTGACTGTCTCACTTGCTTCTGTTTCTGTGGGTAATCCTGGACAGCTATGATGATGCGGAGATCAGGACTCTGCTGAGGCATACCATCTGTTCATTTATTTAATAAAATATAGAGAAAATTTAAGTTTTGTGGAAGATGATTGTATTGAAATCTCAAATGTGCCTTTTCCGCTACCCCACTAATGCGTAAAAAAAAAATAATCATCTTTTTACAAAAAAACAAATGGAGTCTGAACTTTTGCTCAGTGCTGTTTGAGGACCTCAGCAAGAGCTGCCTGCAGTTTTTCAGCGTTATTGATGTCGCTTGTGCCCATTGAGCTGAAGGGCATTGACATGCCTGGCTTACTGGGAAACGGCACTGGAGTTCATTGCTAGGATGCAGGAAGAGATAGGAGCTCTCAGAGATTATTCACTGCTATAAAAGTCTGTCTCAACAAATGTTTTGGTCTCATGATTAAAACAGGTTTTTCCTGTAGTGAAAATGCATTCTAGCTTTTTTAAAGCTAAAGCTACTTTTTTTTACTTGACAAGTGAAATTCTCTTACTTCATTGGCAAATACTGATGTGAGCCAAATTGTTTTGTCTTATCATTTGTCTTACTTAGCAAGAAAGTGACAGAAATAAAGTTTTAAGTAAATAAAAAGTTTAAATACTAGTGAAGTTAGACACACCTTTTAGTTTTGTAGACTTTCTGTTGTGCACTAAGCCTTCAATCTATTGAGCTGGTGAAGAGCATGAATGCTTTGCCATATTTTGCAATGCTCCCCATTGATGTTTCCTTGGGTGTGCAAGACTGGAATGTGGCTATGCTTTATAAATTAAAATAAAACTGTACCTAATTGGCTTTAGTATACCTTCATTGTATTATCATATCAGCAAAGTTTTGCAACAGTCTTGCTCTCGCCTTTAAACGCTAAAGTAACCCAGTGATGCACTTCACAGCACCCTGAAACCTTCAGTTTCTCCCTCAGGCCCCAGGCCCCTCACAGGGAAATAAAGAGCACAACAGTACTTTCTGGCTCAGTTTCACTCTAGGAAGTGTGTTTGTGCCTGTGTGTGCATATATATATATATATATATATATATATGTGTGTGTGTGTGTGTGTGTGTGTGTAAATGCGAGTGTGAGTGTGCAGGAAGTGGTCTGTGGCACTTTGATGCTGTATCTGTGTACCTGAAGTTGTCCTCTGGGTTCTTCAGAGCTGTAAAGGTTCACCCTGACAGTGGCATGAATGTCTCCTTGTGTGTTCTCAGGCTCATGGCTGTGCTGCTGCAGCAGTCCACACTGTGCGAAATCAACCACCAAGACAATGAGGTGAGAAACTTGCAGCAGTGTCACACCTTGCATGCTACTGCCATGTAGTGCTGTGAGATTTCCATGGTAATTTCTCAAAAAGACCCAACCAAACCAAAGCCATAAGTACACAACTTGGTAGTGTGTAAGTAGAAGAGTGTTCAGCCTCCCTTGCTGTCGATCTGACAGAGGCAGTTGACCAGCCTGGAATGAATACATGTTACGCAGTGAGTGTTACATCCTAACAGAAAAGATGTACTGTCACGTGACAGAGATGCGATTGGTCATTGGCAGGGCATGACGGCTCTTCATTGGGCGTCCTTCCACAACAGGCCGCAGCACGTTCAAGCCCTTCTGCAGAAGGGAGCAGACCCGACACTGGTGGACAAAGACTTTAAAACTGCCCTTCACTGGGCTGTGCAGGTGAGAAATGGTTTATAGACTCACTCCCTGCCTCTCCCCTTCTTTTGGAGATCATAAGATCAGTTAATAATGCTCTTTGCCGTTTGGACCCCAGGCTAACAGTTTCACAGTTGCTACTAATAAGTACATGGAAGATGAGGGCTTAAATGGAATTGGGGTGAAGGGAAAAGCATGACAAAGGACATTATATCAATGATAATTTATTCAGATGATTTTTAACCACACACTGACTTTCCAATTCTTGAATCTAACTGGGGTATTCTAAGCAGTGAACAACATTTGATGTACAGTCCCCTGCGGGCTACAGCAAGCACAGCTTTAATTACAAGACTCCTCCTCGGTCAAGCAATTAGTGAAGGGTTATGCATAGACAAGCAAATCAGTTTATTCCCTTACATGCTGATGTGACCATCTTCTTTAGTCCCTCGAGTCAAAAGTTGTTTTTCATTATCAATAACATCAGATCATGCTTACATTCTGACCAAGTTTCCTTAGGGGAGACCACACTTCCAAAAACGCAAGCATGGAGAATGGTGTTGCACAGCTGAACTTCTGAGATTCAATGCAAAGGCCTACATAGATACAAGTGTTGCGTGGTTATGCCACTACTACACCAGGCAGCATTTTTTGGCCTTCTTGTGTCTTGTGCATCTAAAATCTAGCTCTTTCATAAGGTGGTGTTAATGTTATTTGGAGGTCTAGATTTATTGCCGTTATTGATGATGTGTAGCTGATATGAAATATTCTAAAATCTGATTATGATGACTGCTTTCGCAAAAAATCTGAACCATGACACAAAGTGAAAACAGTGTTGCGATGGCAAAGTGGAATCATGCTAATTTCTGCTTCCTGTTCTTCAGTTTCATTCTGATGTTCAAGCAAAAAGTGCCCAAGTGACAGTTTAAATATAGACCTAATATTGTAAGCTAAGGGCTTCTGCTTTCTTTCTATTATTCTTTTAATATCAACGTAGCATTATTAGGGCTGCTTCTGCATAAGCAGTGTATCTTTGATTATACTGAATGGAGTAGTATGAAACCGTGTGATTCCCTGTGGCTAGATCTCTGATCATTTGCACATGAGAGAGAAGTCTTGCCTTGTGCATTTATCTGCAGTCTGTCCATTTGTTGGTTTTTGTTATTTAGTCCTCGACTTAAATGCGTGGGTTCGAAAATTGAAACAGTGTTAAAGACCATTCCCTAAAGCAAAGGCAATGATAGAGACCATTTTTTAAAAACCAAAGCAATGGCAGAGACCATTCTCTAAAGCTAAACCAATGATAGAGGCCATTCTCTACAACTAAATCAATGATAGAGACCATTCTCTACAACTAAAGCAATGATAGAGACCATTTTTTAAAGCTAAAGCAGTGATAGAGAGCATTCGCTCAGTTGCATGCGCTGGTTAATGCCTTGAAACATGAGCAAGTGTTCATTTTTGCACAGGAAGTTTTCATTTCATCTGCAAGTATTTTTCATGTTTTGCATTTGTGTGACCTACAATAGCTGAGTTGTGGATCCAGGGTGTATTTCTGCCTCTAGCCTGCTGGATGCTAAGAATAATTTAAGTGGGTTAGATCGTGAATGGATTTCTATCCGGGTCATTTTGACAATAAAATAAAATTTTTTCCATCACGATACCTAATAAGGCCCTCCAGTATAGTAAAATTGTGAAGTTCTCATTTAAAACATCAGTCCAACAGCGTCGCGTCAGCACCCTTGACTGGGTACCAATGTACTCTGTTCTTCCTATTACTCTCTAGAGTGGTAGCAGATTCATGTGCTCACTCATTCTGGACCACCACCTGGGCTCATCCGTCATCAACTACGATGACGAAAATGGGAAAACGTCGGTCCACATTGCGGCCGCCGCAGGCTACAGTGACATAATCTACGAGCTTGCGCGTGTCCCCGAGACCAACCTGCAGGCACTTGATGTGGACGAGAGGTGAGCCAGCTGCTTCCGTTGTAGTGCTGTCAGAGAAAAAAAATGAGTCTGTGTTGAGGCTTTGAACTGAAGATCGAAATTTCAGGATGTGGGCATGATCAAGCTTTATTATTTTACAAGAGGGAAGCCCAGGACCACAAACCTAAAATGGACCAGCATATCAGATCTGTGTGATCAGCTGTGTGCAGCATTTGCGGAATGGGCTAGTGCTAGCTGTTGGTCTCATCCATTCAATTTTCTACATACAGTTCTGTAACTAAAATTTCATTTTCGAGATTGTGTTGATCATTTACCACACACTGCGGGGTAGATCACACACTGATCATTTATACTGCTGCCTTATTAATGCAATCTTCAAAATTTCTGCTTTTGATTTGTAGATTGTAGCTTGTAATGTCAGCGTTTCATGCGCAGATAAAAAATTTGTGCGTTTGTCTCTAAGGCTTTGTGAAACCTCACTGTTGAACATATAGCTGCAAAAACTTTAATGGCACCGACACAAAATATTTCTTCAAAAAACTGTTTTACACATGAAGAGTTCATTTGCAAAAACAGTTATGAGCATTTTGATTTATTTTTCTAAATCATGTTTTTTAATTGTGCACGTCATGGAATAGCAATCAAATTAGAGATGGGTTATTTCAGAAAGATATATCAAAATTTTTTACTTTTCTTAAATGATGTTTTTGGATTGTGTAGTCAAAGGAATATTCATCAAAGTGCTGTTGGTTTATTCATTTTAAGAATGGCCTTTATCTGTTTTTGCAAATGAACTCTTCACATGTAGATTACAGTACATATGTGTGCAAAAAAACTTGTTCACATTGTGCAAAAATTTCTACAGCAGCAAAACTCTCTCACTCCTGCAGATTATATCTGTGCGCACAAAACTTTCACACTCACACAAAATATTTCTAAGCTACAAAACTTTCTTACGCAAGTGCAAATTATACCTGCATGCACAAAACTTTTTCACATGCACAAAATATTTCTACTGCTACAAAACCTTTTTTTTTTTTTTTTTTTTTTTTTGTGCACATTATAACTGCGAGCACAAAACTTTACTCAAGCTCAAAATATTAATGACCCTTATTTGCTTCTGTGGAGTTAGCCTGCTAACAGTTTTTTATAAAGTAAATTAAGTTATTTGAAATGGAATTTGATGAAAGCCTCAATTATGTCAAGGAAGTTTAAAAATTGGGATGCTAATTCAGTATATCGACTCAATCACATGGCCAACTGTGCCCATGAAAACAGTGCTGCAGCAGACTGGTTTGCTGTTCTGTCGGTGTATGCTTTCTTTTTCTATGTCAATGCTGTGCTTTTCTCTGGCTGGACCTGTGTGTGCATGGAACTTCAAGGACCCCCCTTCACTGGGCCGCTGCAGCAGGAAAGGCTGACTGCGTCCAGGCCCTGCTACAGTTGGGCGTCGAGACGGCCCCACGGGACATCAACGAAAACACGCCGCTCACATATGCAATGTACTGTGGCCACACAGCCTGCATCAAACTCCTTTCCACAGAAAGCAGGTTTGGCACAGTGATGCACACTATGGATCATTCCTCAGGAGCTTTGTTCATTTAATTGTCAAAGAAAATGTGAAAGTGAAAATGATTCTTTTAACACAGAAGCAAAAACAGACATAACCCGACCTGAACAGGATCTGAAAGCAAAAATGCCTTAAAACAGCAGGACTTTTGAACTTGTTAATTTGTATATGTTTGTGGCTGTGTTTGCAGAGAAACCCTGTAGCGTAAGCCATTATTGTGGACTGGTGAAAAAAATTGAAGTTAATTTTCATCAATTGATCTTTGCAAGGATCCCATAGTCATTCTCATAAGCCTGTTTCAATTGATCATTTTAGCATTTATGCTTGAAAAATGGTTGAAGAACCAGGTTTTCCTGTGTTTCCCGATGTTCCTCCGCAGATCTGCAGAGTCGGACAGGCAGTTACATTCCCAGAACAGTGATAGTCTTAAGAAGGAGGGAAAACTTAGTGTTCTGAACCAGATCTTCTCCTGCAAGAAGAGGAAGGAGCATCAGATGTCGAGACAGCTGGATAAGACTCGGGACCGGGACCGCCACATGAGGGATGAGACGTCGGAAGTGGATGATATAATTGCCATGTTTGACTGCATCATGGAGTCCTCTCCGAAGAACCAAACAGAGGACAGTCCAGATGCTAGAATGCGAGCTGGAGAAACTCAAAAACACCAGCTTAAGGATGATAATGGCTCTGCAAAGGAACACAAGGGGCTCCCACCCATAAGGACTCAAAGTCTTCCCCCCATCACGCTGAGAAACTCTTTGTTGGCCAGCTCCCAAAATGCGTCACACAGCGGCACCCAGGGGCAGATGGTCCACCATTTTGCCCACAGATCTCAGAAAAGCAGGAGTGAGCACGACTTGTTTGACAACCGCCCCAAGGGCCATACCGCGCTCTGCAAATCATGGAGATCAGAATCAAATCAGGTGCTGTCACATAAAGCATGGACAACCTCAGACTCTGACAAGCTGCTTGATGAGCTGCTAGATGACAAATCCAACCCCTTAGATGTTCTTTACCCTAATCACATTCCTGTCATGCAGAAAAAATGAAGGTAAGACTTACTCATCAAAGGTGAGAACTGCGCATATCCACACACTGATCAAAGACAAAATTGCTTGAAGGCTACAATATGGTGCAGTTGGTATAGCGCTGAAGTGTTAAATAATATTAATTTCAAGTGAATTCATAAATATTTTCATTAATTGACGTGATGCATTATTTTTGCAAAATTGTAAAACACCTACAATGTGTGTGCCTCACTGATATACAGCAATATACTTGAGCACTATACAGTGCTGTGAAAAAGTTTTTGCCTCCTTCCCGATTTCTTGTTTCAGATCATCTAACTCATTTTGGTATTAGACAAAGGTAACCTGAGTGAAGACAAAATGCAGCCTGTAAAATGGTTCCATGTATTTAAGGTAAAAAGTTATCCAGCCCTACCTGGCCCAATCTAAAAAATAATTGCCCCCTTTGTGTCTAAATTGTACAATTCAACAAATTTAATAAATAACTGGGTTCAATTTCACTAGACACACCCATGACTACTGCCAGCCAAGTTGAATCTAAATGTCGCTTAAAGTGAAAGAGAACTTCCATCTGAAGTGAACTGCAAATGAAAGAACTGCCCCTTAGGTGTTACAAGATATTTATTGGTAATTTTAAGATAAAGCTGAACAGAATGATAAATACTGAGACATTCAGATCGAAACACACTTGTAATCTGCCATTTTCACGTTAAAGGTGCAGAAGGTGACTTTCATAAAAATAAATTTTTTTCATATTTGCTGAAATTTTCACTCTGTACTGACTGTAGTGGATAAGACAAGTAATCTGTAAAAAAATAATAATAATAAGGTCAATTTGGCTCCACCCAACGCTTCTAATGGTATTGGCAAGAATCTACCGCGCCCAAGCAAAATTTACCAAATAAAGCCAGGAGGAGTTTTTAAATGCAGTGTCAATCACTCCTTGTACACCTGCGGTTCAGCCCCCTTTTTGTGCATGCTTTCTCCCTTGGACAAGGCTATCGTTTGAGCCCAGTTCCTGGACAAGCTTTAAAGTTGCAGTTGGTAACTATTTTGTGTTTCATTTGGTAAAATGTCATAATGCCTTTTCAGCTATCTGTTACAGCTTTGCCTGCCGGATGCCATAAGGCTACCCAGCGGCATGAAGATGAGAACAGGACTCAAGTGCAGGGTTAGATCTGGTCACATTTTTTAATATTATTTACTGACACTATTTTTCACACACACATAAAATATGATTACACGTTTGTTACACATCTCGCGAAATGGGAAAATACATCTGTCTTAAAATTAGCAATACAGCATCGGCATGATTGCCGCAAGACTCAGCCAACACTGAGTGTGAAGCTTTGTCTTAAATAGCACACAGTGAAGATTAACAACAGGTGCAAGTAATAATTGAATAATATGAGAGAGCAGAAAGTCCAGGGCGAAGCCTCACACTATCAGTAATTGAAGTAGTCTAAGAATAAATTTGGATCTCTGTATGGCGGACCCAGACAATGAAAATTCATTGTATAGAGGACAAACCATTTTGTTTTGTGTGTCCCTGCAACCTTTCCTGTGGTGCCACTACCAGGTCAAACTTTATACAAACCCAAATTCCAATGAAGTTGGGATGTTGTGTAAAACATGAATAAAAACAGAATGCAATGATTTGCTAATCTCGTAAACCCACATTTTATTCACAATAGAACATAGACAACATCAGATGTTGAAAGTGATACATTTTACCATTTCATGAAGAATATTGGCTCATTTTGAATTTGATGGCAGCAACACATCTCAAAAACGATGGGACAGGGCCATGTTTACCATTATGTAGCACCCCCTCTTCTTTTAACAACAGTCTGTGAACATCTGGAAAGTGAGGAGATCAGTTGCTGGAGTTTTGGAAGAGGGATGTTGTCTGATGTAGGACTCTAACTGCTCAACAGTCCTGGGTCTTCTTAGCCAGATTTTTCATTTTATGATGCGCCAAATGTTTTCTGTAGGTGAATGGTCTGGACTGCGGGCAGACCATTTCAGCACCTGGACTCTTCTCTAGCGAAGCAATCCTGTTGTGATGGATGCAGTATGTGGGTTAGCATTGTCTTGTTGAAATATGCAAGGCCTCCCCTGAAAGAGACATTGTTGTAAAACCTCTATATACTTTTCAGCATTGATAATGCCTATCCAAATGTGTAAGCTGCCTATGCCTTTGGCACTAATGCAACCCCATACCATCAGAGGTGCAAGCTTTTGAACTGAGCGCTGATAACAAGCTGGATGGTCCCTCTCCTCTTTACCTGCATGACACAGCGTCCGTGTTTTCCAAAAAAAAGAATTTCAAATTTTGATTTATCTGACCACAGAACAGTTTTCCATTTTGCCTTAGTCCATTTTGAATGAGTTTTGGCCCAGAGAAGACGAGGGCATTTCTGGATCTTGTTCACATATGGCTTCTTCTTTGCATGATCCAGATTAAGGGGTCTTCAGAGTAAAAGTTAAAAAATTTTTTCAAAAATGTCAATATATTTGATTTTCACATAAAATAAAATAAATAAAGGAATGCAGTGAGGTGCCACTAAATACCAAGAATCTATGTTTTTCCTCTGCCTCAATTGTTACTTGTGACTTTGAATGCAAATTACCGAAAATCACAATTTTGACTGATTTTCAACCTTGTGGCATTCATAAAATCATTAATATTCATCTGATTGACTTAAAATTTGGACTGAAGTTGTATCTGTTGGAGATCTTTGAAATGACTTAGGATTTTCTAGATAGGTGCATCCCCTGGGGGTTAATTTTGAAAATGAAGCAAGTTGATGATAGCGATTTTCGTTATGGTTACATAACAGAGCTCATTGAATATTCATAAATGTTCCAAACAAAAAAATCCTGTGTCATTTCATAGAACTATCTTAAACCTTTCATAGGAGACTAATTTGAGTAAAATCTGACCATGGGTTATTGAAATATTAGTTCCATAATATATTTTCAGATTTTGTCATTAAAGTGCCGTTTCCATGGCAACCATGTAAAATTTTATCAAAATACTACATTTTATGAGGTTGAAATCATGTTGAGTATGTTTATTTCTACACTTTACCCTGAATACCCCTTAACTTGCATTTGTGGATTACTCGAATGATATCTGGAAGTGTTCCTGAACCCTTGCAGTGAATTCCAGTGCATAATTATGCCTGTTTTTAATGCAGTGCTGCCTGAGGGCCCAAAGATCACAAGCATTCAATATTGACCTTTGGCCTGGTCCCCTGCAATTGCAATTTCTTATTTGTCTTTCAATTGGAAATGATAGCATGGGCTTATAAAGTCTCCA
This sequence comes from Gymnothorax javanicus, assembly GCA_029692085.1. Classification (NCBI taxonomy): domain Eukaryota; kingdom Metazoa; phylum Chordata; class Actinopteri; order Anguilliformes; family Muraenidae; genus Gymnothorax; species Gymnothorax javanicus. The sequence continues at coordinate 142,162,785 of CM056194.1, forward strand.
TAATTAATCATGTGGAAATGTTTACATATATTGATATTATAAGCCATTAAGGCCCGTTCACACATAGACGCCGCTTCTATTATGATGGAAAAGTGGCCAAGAGCGTGACCAATCGGGACCAATCGTGGGCCAAACATGGGATGATGATCTCCATGTGCGTGGTTTGGTCGGGGTGGGATCTCCTAGGTCAGGAAGCTCCATGCTTTCCCCACGATTATTTTGAATGTGCACAAAATAAGCGTAGCTGGGTCGTGGCCAACAAAAAGCGGGGCAAGGTCTGAATGTAGTGGGAACGCCATTAACATACAAGCAGTGTGATAGCATTGTGGTGAGATCTCTGTGGTCGTAATAAAAACGCAGCACCGTTCTTGTTGGAGCAGAGCCAGTTGAATCAAAATCAGCATCAGGTCCGTTCATCTTCGAAGTTGGGAAAGAACTGAAGAAATGCTTGAACATCCCCGATTTATATAGATGTAACCCTCGTTTCTCAATTTATGTCGCGTGCTCCAGGTCTCTGGGCTGTGGGAATGAGCGCTACAATTGGTGGTACACAAATTAATCTTTAGTCTTCGTTCTTCGTTAATCACACCAATACAGTACTGTACAGCTAACGTTACATCCAACAAAACGGACTGCTCAACTCAATCGTTTTTTCTGCTACTTCCTTTTTCCCCATGAAGCTCCTTCTTCCCCAGTAAAACAATTGTAAGTAGGAACTAATATTCAATCGAAGCAAGAGGACATAAATTATAACTTAAATCAGTGCACAAAATAATTGCATAAATTAAATAACAAGCACAATGACTTTTGCTTACTGCATTGTATTTTCTTCACTCACTGAATTTAACTTATGCATCACAAAATCAGTTGAGCAAGTATAAGATACTCCAAAGAAATATAAGGCATACAGTAATTACAATTACATAGACACCGCCACAAATCGTACTAGAAGCGTAATATGGTCAGCACCAGCATAGCGACATCATCCTACAGTCTTCTAGGTCTGTGTAACAACGTAGTATGGTCCTGTACGTCGTAGCGGCAAAGTAGTAGAAACGACCGCTTGGTCAGCATTGATCTAGGTGTAATTGTAGTGGCAGTGAGTCAGCAGCGCTTTTGACATAGAAGCATCGCAGTACAGTCATGATGTAGTCTTTAATTTCCCAAATTGCTGGATTTGATTACTTTTTCTTGGTCGGCATGGTCTTCGTAAGGTCGCGGAGTTGTGTGAATGGGGTTTTAGTGCTGAAAGTGTGGTACCATGTCATTTGACCTTGAAAGTGCCAATTTGTGGCACTTTTCGAAATTCTTCAAAATTTCCATCTTCGGCTGTTGGACGACAGGACCCTTGGTCCTATTTTTAAAAATTGCAATATCTTGGCAATTTTCATGGGAATCACATTAAACATTTTGTGTTCATCCCTGGCACAGAGTGGACAAATCTTATTGTTTTGAGTAACCATTTTACGACCTTTCCTATAGTGCCACCACCAGGTCAGACTTCTCACTTCCAAATGCAATAACTCAAACAGTTTTGCAGGGAATCAAGTCGCTCTTCTTGTAATCATTTCTGGTCTGTACTGAAGGGCTTTTATCGATGTTGGTCACCCTATGACCTTTGCAGTAGCGCCACCACTTGACCAAATTATTCATTTTTAAAAATTACAGAAACTCAAACAGCTTTAATGGGAATCATGTCAAATCTGCGTTCAACATTCCTGGTGCATACAGGAAGAAGTTATTCATTTGCGTGGCTCTGTAATGCTTCCTGTGGAGCCAGAACTCAGTCAAATCGAAAATTAGCAAATGCATGTACTCCAACAGTTTTAATCAGAACCATCTCGCACTCGTGACTGTTTCCGATCCATAGAGAACGAGTGTGATCGATAGTGGTCAGCCTATGACCAAAATTTGCTGTGAACATTCCTGGAGCCCAGAGGAGTTTTCCTGTTTTTTCCTGTTGTGCATCCGTAAGGCCAAAGATTGCTTGTGGGGATAATGCTGTCATTTAGGGGATATACCCTGCTGTTGTCCATTTGTCCAGTTTATTTGCGTGTAAAAACTGCTTTCTGAATCACTATTGACAGGTTGTATTTAATATTTTTAATAAAGGTAAATTAACAAATGTCAGGCATCAAATAGCAAATTAACAAATAATTGTAGCGGACCAGCTCCCAAGGTCAAATGGTTAATCTACATCCTAATTTCAAAACATTGATAATCCTGTCACTTGTGGGGGACATTTTGGCAGCATCTTTGTCCTCCAGTATCCATACCTCATCCACTTTCAAATAACTTGACAAATGGACCACAAATTATTCCATTCTTACATTATATCATTACTTGGCCCTTGGGAGCCCCAGGGTGTGCAACTGTAGATTTCATTTCAGACCTTAGGTAATTTGATTTGATATAGTTTCCTACGAATGCTAATCTACACGCCATAGCTTTGTTGTAAAAACCACTGTTTATTATTTAGAGTTTAACTAAACCCACAATTCTAAGTTAGACTCCACCCACTACATAATTTTGAAAAATGCAAAATTGTGCATGCGGCTGAGGGAGGAGCTGAGGATGGGGGGCTGGGAGTGATGGTTGGTTAACATACTTATTACATGAATTAAAACTATGGCAGTCGCGATAGCCAAGAAGCAGTGATAAATTTGATTGGAAAAATCAACAATTGTACTTATTAGAAAAAAAACAAACATACTGGTGACTGGAATAAAATTCTACGGAAGAGTTTTGCCTACTGTGACCCAAGATGTTTCACCTCTTTTGCTCTGAGCCCTAGCTGCAATCAAACCTCCAAAAAAGGCCTAGTCCCTCAAAAGCAAACATGGGTCGAGGCTAACCAATTTGCCAAAAGATGCGTAAAGTTAAATTCCATTACTTTGAAATGAATGTTCTCCAAAGACAACTTGCGTGTCTGGATTTTAATCTGTTTAGTCATATTTTATTGTATTTTTGGATATGTATTTATTATATTTCATGTTCATGTGTTTTGTTTAGCATGTCTGTGTATTTGTTTTGTGTCTTCCCTGCTGCCATGTATTTTTTTTTCACTCCCTCACCTGCACTGCCCCTCATTCATTGTTTAATTGTAAGATTGTTTCCCCATTTGTAACCACACCTCCCTGCATGCTTCTTAGATTCCAACACCTGTTCCCCATGCAATCAGTCTCTCTGCTTGCCTTTTTATTCCCCTTCCTGCCTTTTGTAAACTGCGAGTTTGGTGAGCCTTCTTGGATTGCATTCTTTACAAGGATTTTCTTAATTCCTGAGTTCCCTGTAGTTACGATTAATTTTGTCCCTGGTTTACAATTTCAATCTTGTTCCTATTGTTTTATGATTACCCCTGTTTATTGTTTGTTTTGGCTTTTTGGTTTACATTAATTCCTTATGATTTGGCTTTGGTGTGCCGACTTCTTGGTTTTGATTACAGGAGTGAACTCTACTACTGAGCTATCGAGTCCAGATGGGAGTGGTTTGCAAGTTTGATCTCTCAGGACCACAATACACATGACATATTGTCACAAGGAACATTTGGAAGATGAATTAATTTTCTGAAGACAGTGTTTCGATTCCGTCTTGGAGTCATCTTCAGGGATAAACTGCCTATTTATACCAACACTGGTCAAGACCGGATCAGAAAATCTGAACCCGAGTGAGGACCGAACTGATGACTTAGGGATAATGGATATCATGCTTGAAAATACTTGGCAAACCTTTTCCATTTAACATTATTCACCAATGTCTTCACAGATTCACGTTAAAGCTTTTCAAACCAAATCCAAAGCAAGACATCAGTACTGTCCAGAAGCACCACTATCCTCTCTGTGTTTGGTGTCATCTCATATGGACAGACAGTAGCTCTATGGAAGCATGCTATGTCATCAGATGCGTCAACATTTCCAATGGTTTTTGGGAAAAAAAGCTGCCATGTTCTCCCAACCTGGGATGATAAGGACAACCCAAGCTGCTATCAATATCAGTTCCAGTATCCAGCATCTGTCATGGTATGGGAGTGTGCCAGTGTAGATGGCATGGGCAGGGGTGTAAAGTCCAGGTTCAGAAAGTAAAAGTCCTCCCCAGAACTTTATTCCAACCACCTGGATTTACTTCGGACAGGAGATAAAGCCAATATGAGTGATCAGCCCATTCTGTGGGAGGGAGAAAAACTTGGCAGGACTTTTACTTTCTGACCCCTGGATATTACACCTCTGGGCATGGGTGACTTGCACATTTGCGTGGGTGCCAATAATGAGGAAAGATATGCCCAAATTTTGGAGCAACATTTGCTGCCATCTGGATATCATCTGTGTCAGGGACTTCCCTGCCTTTTACAGTACAACAACGACAAGCCACATCCTGCATGAAGTACAAGTGCTGTAGTTTGAGTGCTAGATTGGCCTGCCTGCAACCCTGATCTTTCTCCAGTTGAAGATATATGACGCATTATGAACCAAAATATGAGCCAATATAACAATGGCCCCATATAACTCTGGAGCTAAAGATCAGCATAATGGTGGAATGGGGGAAACTTTTGCTGGCTAGAGGTTTCCAATTGGTGCCTTCAGATTCAAAATACATAATGAGTGCGACTTAAAAGGCATGGTGATGCGACAGATTGGTAAACAGTTGACTCTGCCAGCTTTTTTGGGATCTTGCAATTATCAAATATTTTCAGCAAGCAACTAGAGGTGCCAGGCACAATATACCCTGCCTGAGGGAGACATTTTAGTGCTTTGGGTGTTGGGACATCCCCTGGCATTCGACCCCTGCAGCTCATGGGCCTGATGATATCACATCATGGAGTGGCATATGGTTGAAAACGAAACTGAAAAATGCACATTTTGGATCCTTTTAGAAATTGAACAGAGTAGATTTAAGGAAGTAATCATGAAAAAAGTATTTTTAGTTTCTCGCTGACTCTGACCTTGACCTTGACTCAATTAGGTCCAAAATTTGGCCGGGTGATCCTTGGAACATCGCAAAACTTTCCTGAACATTTTGTTTAACTTAACTGTTTTCTGACTAAAGTGCTGACTAACAAATGAACAAGTCAGAAGAAAACAACTTAGCCGGCATGTGACCAATCTTCAATGCTGAAATGTGGTTGATATAATGTCAGCTGTAGTTTTACTGGTGAAAAAATGTTGAAACAATGTTTAGTGCTAAAGCACAGAGCCAAAATAACAAAAATGTATCACTGTCTAATGGATTATTGTGTTCCCTGTGCATGGATACCCATTAACAACCTGACATCAGTTAATTCCAGCAGCTCCCACAAAGTCACCAAACTCAATGTTAATTTTGCGCATGAATTAGTGTAAAAAATTGTATATACTGTGCCTCGATACGTCTACAATGTAAAATTTATTTCTGTCATCTTTATATAATTAATCAAATGAAAATGCAACATGTAAGAGCTATATAAAAAAATCGATTGACTAAATTTGTCATATTAAATTACATTTTATTAAATTTATTTATTAAATTCGTTTTGCCTTACATTAAATTTATGTGTTAATTGCTAAGAATTAACTTTGATTGAACCTTAAGGATGAATTATTATTACTTGTTTTTCTTCCATCAATTGTTTCCAGAATCCAAGAAGCACACTTTGAATTGTTAATGCAATGTTTCTGTTATAAATGGAATTCACCTAAATAAATTGCTCTTGATGTAGTTCTGAAAACAATATGTTCAGACTGATGGAGGTTGGTCATATGGAAACTCAAAATGTGGCCTTATTTCTTTGTACTTGTTAAAATGAATGAAACCAGATCCTATTACCAAATAATTTTTGCATATATTATTTCTGTGAGTAACACTAATCATCTTATTGGTTCTGGGTTGAAGTAAAAAAAAATAAAATTTTATGTTTTTGAAATGTCATTACATACAACTATGTTTAGCCTGGAAAAATGCTGCTTTCCTTCCCCCATGATTTTGAATCTGATCGTGAGTGATTTGTTTAAGAATTCCAGTCATTATGCTGAAGTTATTTAAGAATTCCTGGTCACCGTCATCGTTGGGATGCATCGTTTATAACTCTCGTCTTTTATTTTGTTCACAGCTCCAAATTCCCACCTCCTTCCACTGGACAGGTTGAAGATAAGAGATACTGGCCTCACACGCAATAGCTTGGCCCCTATTCGTGACCACTGTACTCACAGATGTAAGTCTCCTCTTATCTCCCAGGGAGAGAGCTTTGTAAATCCATTGAGTTCTAAGTTCTTCCCAAGATTTTCTTCCCATTCACTTTTGAAATACATTCCCTTCTTGTTCTCGGAAATGCTATCCTGAACTAATTTTTTTTGCCATGGACATAGATGTGAAAGATTGGCCAGACCTCACTTTTATCTCGATCCTAAATATCATGTTTTTTTGAATTAAGCTGATAAACCTTCTTTTTGCACTCCTCCACAGTCTCCTTGCCACCTGATCAAGTGTCTCAAGGGGTCAAGAAATCCAAATCGCTCCCGCTGGGTTCCCTGGGACGAGCCCGGCCCAGCCTCCCTCCACCAGTATCCTCCAGGACCCACAGGATTGCAGTGCCCCACAGCCTATCCCTCTGTTCTTTCTTGCCCACCCAGACGGGAGACCCCCTGCGAAACATCCATGTCCTTCCTGCTATTCAGTCCCATAAGAAACGCAGCCTATCCCCACCCGAACCCCAGAGGGCCACTCAAAGTGACCTTGACAACAGAACCTAATGTATGTCCCTGTCATGGTTCTGGAGGCTGGCGTTTGCTTGGGAGCTTTCTCTGTTGCTCTCGTCCAAGACGATATCGTTTGCCCTCAATCGGATTCTTTGGCCACTGGCATCAATTGTGGGCGGCGCCCGGACTCTATTTAAGCCCAAGTTCCGCCTCGCCACCTTTGCTAGAGTGTCAGTGTTTCGATTGCACTATAGCATGTAAGTTCTCTAGCTAGAGAGTTGGTGAGGAATTAGTTGCAAAGAGGAAAGTGTTAGTTAGTAAGGGTATCTTTCTCTCTCTCTTCCTCTGTCTGTGCACCGTCTGGGTGCTTAATCTTTTTATCTCGGTTCCCGAGATTTTTCCTTTATTTCGTTCAGTCTAGCTCGCGTTGCTTCCTTATTTTTACTTGGACTAGATTTATGTCCTTTGGAAGCACGAGCCTCTCTCTCTTATTTTGTCTGTGTTCGTCATTTTGCTGTACTTCCTTTCGTTTCGGCCACTGCATTTGGTGTCTCGAAATACCAGCCATCACAGTACACTCTAGCCAAGGTGGCGAGGCGGAACTTGGGCTTAAATAGAGTCCGGGCGCGCCCACAATTGATGCCAGCTGGCTAAAGAATCCGATTGTGGGCAAAACGATATCGTCCCGGATGAGAGCAACAGAGAAAGCTCCCAAGCAAACGCCAGCCTCCAGAACCATGACAGGACAGACAAAATAAGAGAGAGAGGCTCGCGCTTCCAAAGGACATAAATCTAGTCCGAGTAAAAATAAGGAAGCAACGCGAGCTAGACTGAACGAAATAAAGGAAAATCTCAGAAACCGAGATAAAAAGATTAAGCACCCAGACAATGCACAGACAGAGGAAAAGAGAGAGAAAGATACCCTTACTAACACTTTACTCTTTGCAACTAATTCCTCACCAACTCTCTAGCTAGAGAACATATGGGCTATAGTGCAATCGAAACACTGACACTCTAGCAAAGGTGGCGAGGCGGAACTTTGGCTTAAATAGAGTCCGGGCGCCGCCCACAACTGATGCCAGCTGGCCAAAGAATCCGATTGTGGGCAAAACGATATCGTCCCGGACGAGAGCAACAGAGAAAGCTCCCAAGCAAACGCCAGCCTCCAGAACCATGACAGTCCCAGGGTGGCACAGACCTTACTGTACTGTATTATTATTATTAAATGACTGAACCGTCTCCTGTGACCTATCAGCACAGTGCACCTTGGTGACCATAAACTGGCTTGAAGAGAATGGAATAATAGAAATTCTGCATGGAGTATGCCAAATTACCTGATGCGAAGCCATCATTCCCCCTTGGGGGTGCATGTGTATTTTTTGTACAGTTGCTTCAGTTTTGCCGAAAGTATATGCAAAACTTAAGAATGACCACAATTTTTACATATTTTCACTTGATAGTGGATACTCCATGTCTCGAGGCATGTACTGTTTATGGTTCACATTTTCTCGTACCCTCTGTACTTGCACACTTCACTTAGGTTTGTATTGTGCGGATTTTGCTGATTTATTAATGAGTATGACCAGTTATAGATTCATTATTTTCATGCCTTGGTGCCCATGTAGTGGGCGAAAGCTTGGTATTTCTCACTTTCTTTAATGAGAGCATTTTGTCAATATACACATACAATGAGTGCCATAGTGTTTGGAACAGAGAGAAGAATTAATTCAATTTAAAATTCCGAATAATTCAAAAATTTTTTTTTTGGTACTGTATTCACATTTTTGATTTGCAACATTTTGTATTGAATGTAGCCAATTTGATGCAATGTAATACACATTTCTACAAAGAGATTTCTCCATTGAGAAACTCAAGGGTGTTTCATCATTCATCAATAAAAGCAGAGAGTGAGAATTTTTTCAGTGTTTAGATTTTGTTTGATTATTTTTTGTTCATTTCTGTTCAAATTACATATTTTTGTGAGCTTATTGTTCTGTTTAATTCATGTTTGATTTCCTCTTTTCCCCTTTTGTACCCTTCTTCTCTCTCTCTGTCACTGCCCACTCTGTGCCACACCCTTTCCTTGCTTCTCTGTCTACTCACCTGCTTTGTTTTGCCTTAAACAAAGAAAACACAGGGAACCAATTTATACTCATTTTAGTTTGTTAGTTATTGCTTTGGGATATGTGGTAGCGCCTCGATTAAGTGTTGAAGAAAATCTCTTGTTTAGTTTCTTCTTTTACCGCTGATTCGACGATTCCAAAACGGGCTGTTTAATTCATTGTTAATCCGGGTTGGAAATAACTTGTATACGGAGGCAATGGTAATGATAGACATGTAAAGCATTTTATTACAAGTTCAGTTGCGATGGGAAAACAGTCGTGCTCACTGGAGAGGTCAACATCACACACAGAATGAAGGAAAATAGGCAGTTTAAGTAGTGTGAAGGAGTGACAATTAACACCCGGCCAGGAATCCGCCCCCCACCAGCGCATCCAGAGGAGCCGGTTCTGCTACAGGATGTCAAAACACCTCATCCTAATTTAATAAGATAAATGGTGGCCGTCTGCTGGCACCCAGTTGATTTGCATAGATACTATAGTGTATAGCGGCACAATCAAGGCATTGGCCGAAACCAATTGGGTCTCACAGCTCACCATCTGTTTGGAAAGATGAAAGACAAATCAGGGGAACACGCTGAGAAAACCCGAAATCTAACAGTCTGCTTGACTTGGGACCAAAAGGTCCTGAGTTTGAGTCCTAGCCACTGCCTACACAATGTGTACTTGGGCAAAAAACTTCACTCCCACAGTGCCTCACTCCAACCACGTGTATAACTGGGTACCAGCAAATTGTCAGGGAAGCCTGACTAAGAGCTTGGGGAGTAACCTGTGATGGACTAGCATCCCATCCAGGGAGAGTAGTTTACTCCTAGTCACTTCATATTGTAGAAACTGGGGTTAAGCACTGGGTCCAATGAGCTATTTGGCTCGGAACAGACTTAAAAAAAAAAAAAAAAAAACATTATTGCTTTGCTAATTTCATTTGTTTTCCTTTCTTCCATGCTTTTAGTCTCCCTCTTACTTCTTGTGTATTGTCTCTTCCTGTGTCCTGTCTCCCCTTTACTTTATTTCCCCTTGTCTTCTTTATGGTCTCGTCCTGTGCTCCACCTCCTCACTTCCGCTTCTTACCACTTGATCATCACCCCAGTCTATTTAAGTTCTGCTTTTAGCATAGTCCCTGCAGTCTTGTCTGATGTGTTTCCGTCAAATACCAGTGAGGGGCCAGGCTTTCTTTGTTCAGGTAATTGGTTCATTAAAACTTAAGTCTGTGCAAATTATTGTAGCCCCCGGACGAAGTCGGGCAGCTACTATGGATTCTCGCTTGTTGTCTCCGCCGCCACCACATCCATGTCCGTAGACCAGGGGTGTCCAATCTTGTCCATAAAGGGGCCGGTGTGGGTGCAGGTTTTTGTTCAAGCCAGCAGTGCTACGGCACCTGATTCCACTAATTAACTAATCAGGGGTTCAATCAGGACCCTGGTGGGTAGAATCAAGTGTGTTAGTGTTGGGCTCTAGCAAAAACCAGCACCCACACCGGCCCTTTCTGGATAAGATTGGACACCCCTGCCGTAGACACTTCCTTGTGGACGGCGTACAGGCAGCAATTTTTGACTGATTACTTTCATATTTGGTATGGACATGTGTTATACTCCACTTACATCACCTATCGATTTTGGTTGCCATGGCGTCAGCATTGGCCGAATAATGTGCAAATTTGTGGCAAAACAGAGATTTCCTTTTGGACCCAGTACAGGCTGCAATTTTCACCAATTACTTTCATATTTGGTATGGACATGTGTTACACTTCACTCTGACACCTATCGATTTTGGTTGCCATGGTGACAGTATTGGGAAAATAATGCACACATTTCTGCTGAAACATACACACTCCCTTGTGGACGCTGTACAGGCTGTAATTTTTGACCAATTACTTTCATATTTGGTATTGGCATGTGCCCGCCCCCACGAAACATGACTGGCCCCACCTGGTGCCACCCCAATCCATTGGGCTATAGTGCTGTCGATCTGACGATTTATATTTCCATTGGATCAGAGTACTGTTATTTGGCTGCCTGTTCTTCCAATCGTGGCCTTTCCGTTTGGTAAATGCTCAACACCATTAAACCAGAGGGCTGCCAATTAAAGGTACTTGCTTTCCAGTACAGAGGCAGAGTTTTCCCCCCAGCCTAAACATTCGCTCGTGAAATATGTGATTTGGCATTTGTTCCAGATTTTCCTTTATCACATAACTATGGTACTTTTCCCAAAGCCCAACGCATGGCATATTTTCGATATTACCTGAGGTTCATATTACTTTTGCGGAAATATCATTGTCTAAGAGCTTGGGGAAAAAACTGTTCCATGTTAAGTCATGCTGTTAATGTTTAGCCAAACTGAATAAATTGGTATGGCTTAGCACCGTAGCAGGCTAACTAAGTGCCACTCTCATAACTGAGTTACCGTTACTTCACTTGCGTGCTCGCGGTACCTTTCCATAATCATTACGTAACATTAATTTGTTGGCTAGGGAGCTAACATTAGCTAGCCAGATACTCAGTCGACAGTGGAGGGAAACCGTGATTCAGCATTGGTTCTAGATTTTTCTCTATCACATAGCTTACTAACGTTAGTACTTCTCCCATAGCCCAACTAATTATGTGGACACTTACAAAAAAGAGGGATACTTCAAGTTCATTTTTTCGAGTAAACCTAAGTAAATGTCAAGTATATTTTCCAAGTATACTTTATGTAGCAAATATACTAGTGCCAATATTTGAGTAGCATACTCGAAAGTGTACTAATTAAATACTACTTGGGACTAAATTGGCCCACTGTAAGTTTATAAGAGAATACTTTTAAGTATACTTCAAGTTTAAGCAACACTTGAAGTACACATCTAGTTTACATCTAAGTTTTATTTTGCACTGCAAGTACACACTAGAACTTTTAAGCATACTGGCCCTCATTTATCAAACGTGCATACACCAAAAAAATGGGTGTATGTCAAATCTCCCGCAAGGACCGGCATTTATCAATCTGAACGTGAGCGAACGGTCCATAAAAATCTCACGCCAGGTCTGACCAGGCGTACGCTCATTTGAAACCAGCATACAACATGCAGGAACGAGTGCAGCTGTCAAATTGATTAATAAACCATATGCAGCAATGCGGACATCATGCTGTTGTTGTTCATATTAGTAAAATTAATAAATAGGCTAAATAAATAAATGAATAAATAAATAAATAAGACACCTGTGTTGAGAAATTAATTAAACTTATATTTTGAGACAACCTGCTTGTCAGGCCAGACGGCTGACAATTACAATCAATTTGGTTAGGCACAATGCGTGGCTTGACAGATATGCAATGTGGTATGTCAGATGCTCATCCAGTCAGATGTATACTGAACAACAAAAGAAACGCAAGTTAATTAAAGGCAGACTGGAAAATATGTTTGCACGTAATTATTTTAGAAAATCAAATGTATTACTAGCGCATGCACATTTACACTCGTTTCATCAAACTTTTCTTTGTTTTGCGGTCACTTTGACTGAGTAACCATAAGAGTACATTAACTAACTAACTAACAAACTTGCGTTTCTTTTGTTGCTCAGTATATATAATAATAATAATTTATTTGCACAGAAAAAGTACAGCAAAGGGCCTACAAACAGTTTGACCGTGATCACATTTTGACAATGGCAGATCCTCTATGGAAGTGGCTATTTGCCCCACAGCAGGGTGAGTTGAGGGAAATACATCAGCTATCTGCCCCGCAGTGGGGCCGATAAGAGAAGCAGTTCTGCTATTAGCACCATGGCATGGCGGATAACTGAAGCACTTCTGCTCTTTGCCCAGCAGCTGGGCCAATAAGAGATTTCATTTTATAATCCGCCCCACTCTTTGAAGTTTCGCGCGGAAGCGCTGCAGGGCGAATAGCCTCTTCCATCTTCTATTGTTAGAGGAATACGCTTCTGTCCGACATGGGAGGAACTTTCGGCACAGAGAAGATCTCCTCCGGGAAAGTGACGAGTGGCTGCTCGTTTTGTGTGGTACCCAATAAAATTCCATGGAGTAATACTAATAAAAGTATAATGAAGAGTGATCCCTGCAGACTGTATTTTAACAATTACCCTCATGCAGTTGTGATCGAGGCGATGGGGACTCATCCGTGTCCCCACCGCCTCGTATTCCCACGATGGAGGGGGAGCCCATCAGTGCTGCCATGCGCTCCTCTAACAGTGACAGCTGGAGGTTTGAGTCTGGTTGACCTCCACCCCGTTTTTTGGTGGCGATCTTAAAATAGGACCACTTTTTTTTACCTACATGTAAAGCATTTGGATTGTCAGTTATGTAGGCTATATAACATGAAATATCATGGATCTATACATTGAATTTATTTATGAATTAAATCAAATCTCTGCTTCACTTCGGTTTTCCACCCCAACGGTGTTTACTGCAGCACTAATAGTTTTCCAAACTGCAGCCTTCTGGGCTCCCTTGATGCCACTCTTAAAGTAGGAGACAGCACCTCGGCAAAGTATATTTCAGCAGAAAGTAGAACACTTGAAGTGTCTAAAACACATAGTTTTATAAATTTTAATATGGTAATGATCCTGTGCGACGCATTTTTAAACCAGCGAGTCTTCAAATTGGCTTCAATACCAGGGGGCAGACATTTTTACTTGGGGAATCTTCTGATTTTGAATATGATCTTCGGAAACCTCACCTTTAAAAATTCTTAATAACCTAAACCTCTCACAGTTTTCATCTCCCGATTAGCCACAGTTGCTCAGACTAATTGGTAAAAACCGATGACAGTCTAATGTACTTTTGATAGCATTGTTATGCATTGCACCACAAAATTATGAGGCATCTTCTGCGCATAAATGACGACGTAAAATATCAATATGCCTTCATAATTTCAGCGCTCGTTAAGTGGCACAGATTTGCGGAAATTAGTTTGCGTGGCTGCGGGAATCCGTTCTTTATTTTGAATGTTGTCACGGCTAAAGGGCACTGTAAGGTTGCACAGCTGTGTGACAATCCCAAGGATGGCGAAAATGAATGCTGCAAAGTCAGTGAAAGTTTGGGATTTACAATGCCATATCAATTATATAAATGTAGGCAATGGGAATTCACATTTCATTACCATTTCTAATTATAGGTCATGTATTAGTCTTGGTTGCTCAGTTGATAAATTGTTTGATTGTTAATCAGGCCAGCTTAATTAAAAACAGCTTGCGGACAGCCAAGCCTTAAAGGGAGAGCTTACTGAAGGCCCTTTGAACTACTCTATGGCCCGGATGAAAGGAAAGAGAACAACTGACGTCACAAAAGAGAATAACTGACGCACAAGCACCGCGGCACTGGCGTTTGATTCGATAATGCGTTCAAAATGCACACTCACCCACTATATAGGGCACTGTGTAGGGAATGTTCTACATTGAAAACAATATAGAGAGTGAGTGAGCGAGTGGACAAGTGTGCATTCCGAACGCAGCCATAGACTCCCCAAGTAAAAATCTCTGCCCCCTGGTATTGACGCCGATTTGAAGACTTTTCGGTTTAAAAATGCGTTGCACTGGATCATTACCAAATTAAAATTTATAAAACTATGCATTTTAGACACTTCAAGAATTCTACTTTCCGCTGAAATATACTTTATCAAGGTGCTGTCTCCTCCTTTAAGGCTTCCAAATAAAATTATTTTGTTTTTCTCCACCTCCAAAGTGGTAATTTATATTTCCTCCTCAGTGAAGTTCTTCTTCTTTACCGTCTTTCGAGAGTCCATGTCATAAAGTGGGCAGGACTATGCCTCCCGGAGCATAAATTTATAGGGGCGTGTCATGTAAATTACGATGGTTTCAGCCGCCAGATTTATCAACGCCATGCCATTTCCACACCGAAATCAGCGACGTACACACTTTTAGTAAATCAGACATAACACCTGGCGTACGCCGATATTTACACCAGAATCTACACCAGATCCTACGCAAGTTTGATAAATGAGGGCCACAGTGAGTTAACTTGATGTATACTTCTAGCTTACTTTTCAGTTTATCAAAGTATATATTTAAGTATACTGCAAGTAAACTTACAGATATACTGCTAGTTTGTTAGCTGTATACTTCTAGTAAACTTTTCAGTTCATGAAAGTATACTGTGAAGTATACTGCTAGTAAACTTAAAGTGTGTCATAGGATCTTTAATGACCATGAGTCAGGACTTCAGTTTAATGTCTCATCCAAATGACAGCATCCCCATCACTGTACTGGGATATTCCAGATTATTATACATTGCAATGTAACATTGCCTGGGGGTTGTCCTTAGGTCCAGATGTGACTGAGTGTGGTGCCATCAGTAGGAAAACCAGGAGAGTAGAAGTGTAGGGGCTGCTATCGTTTGTTGAGAAGTTGTGTGTTCTAGATCAAACTGACAGCATCCTGAAGGTAGTTCACTTTCTCTGTCTCAGTATTTGCGGCATCAATGGTGCAACACTCAGTTGCATCTGGACCTAAGGACAACCCCCAGGCAACGTTACATTGCAACGTTGCCTGGAGATAACAAAGTTGCGTTATCACCAGGTTTGGACAACGTAAAAATACTTGTATAATGTGACCCAATCAAAACCAAAGGTGACGTTGCAGGTACTTTATGTTTGCTGGGTTATTGACTGAATAACCAAGACCAACACAAGACCAACAAGACGTATAATAAAAAAAAAAGATAATGAAAAATTGAATGCCTATTGCCTACATTTATATAATTGATTTGACATTGTAAGGATGGCAATATAGATGCAAAAAAATCCAAAACTTTTGCCGACTTTGCGGCATTTATTTTTGCCATCCTTACTATTGTCACTCAGCTGAGCATTGTGTTTAACAATGCCCTTCAGCCGTGACTACATTCAGAATAGTATAGAACTAGTTCTCGCAGCTTATTGCTTAATGACCCTCGCAAACCAATTTATGCAAATCTGTGCAGTTTCACAAGCTAAACGAGCGCAGAAATTATAAAGATATCGACATTTTAGGTCATTTAACAATGTGCAGAAGAAAACGCCTCTATGAGGAGGTGAAACTTTCCTTCTCTATCCCTACTTTGAAACAGAGCGTGTACCCAAAACCTCTTTTTTTTCTTGGGAAGAACAATGAGGAAAAGATCTTTATCACTGTAGGATCAGTTCATTTCTCCCTCCTTTCCCTCTTCGGCGTGAGCTGTCAAAACTTAGTAAATTGGTTTCCTATGTTTCTGTCACAAATTTGTGTTGGAAGCGGTGTGAAGAGTTTTGATCCAAACGTTTTGCATCCGAACATTTTGTATTTTAGTGTCGTTTATTCGTTATGCATCCAGTTTGTAAAGGCCTTAATGCACATATTCGTTATGCATCCAGTTTGTAAAGGCCTTAATGCACAACATTTAAATGTTGATGGTACATTGGCACCTTTCATCGACTAAGCTGCTGATGTAGAGAAAGGAAGGATATATTTAACAAGTGGAATGTAGTTTCATATACACTGCCCTCCATAATTATTGGCGCCCCTGGTTAAGATGTGTTCTTTAGCTTCTAATAAATTCAGTTTTTTTCTAAATAATATAGGACCACAATGAAAAAAAGAGGAAAATCCAACCTTTAATTCAAGTGCATTTATTCAGTGGGAAAAAAATCCCACATTAAGAAATAATTCTTTTACATCAAATCATGTGTACCACAATTATTAGCACCCCTGATGTTAATACTTCGTACAACCCCCTTTTGCCAACAAAACAGCACCTAATCTTCTCCTATAATGTTTCACAAGATGGGAGAATACAAAAAGAGGGATCTTCGACCATTCCTCTTTGCAAAATCTCTCTAAATCATCCAGCGACCTGGGTCCTCTCCTCTGCACTCTCCTCTGCAGCTCACTCCACAGGTTTTCAATGGGGTTGAGGTCTGGGGACTGAGATGGCCATGGGAGGAGCTTGATTCTGTGTCTGGTGAACCATTTCTGTGTAGATTTGGCCACATGTTTAGGGTCATTATCTTGCTGAAAGACCCAGTGATGACCCATCTTCAGCTTTCGGGCAGAGGCCACCAGATTTTGATTTAAAATGTCCTGGTATTTCAAAGCGTTCATGATGCCATGCACCCTAACAAGGTTCCCAGGGCCTCTGGAAGAGAAATAGGCCCACAGCATCACCGATCCTCCCCCATACTTCACAGTGGGCATGAGGTGCTTTTCTGCATACTCATCTTTTGTGTTCCGCCAGACCCACTTAGAGTGTTTGTTGCCAAAAAGCTCTATCTTGGTCTCATCTGACCAAAGCACACGGTCCCAGTTGAAGTCCCAGTACCACTTAGCGAACTCCAGACGTTTGCATTTATGATTGTGAGTGAGAAAAGGTTTTTTCCGTGCATGCCTCCCAAACAGCTTGTTGGCATGTAGATAGCGCCTGATGGTTGTTTTGGAGACTTTGTGACCCCAAGATGCTACCATTTGTTGCAATTCTTTAACAGTGAGCTTTGGAGAACTTTTTATTTCTCTTACCATCCTCCTCACTGTGCGTGGTGGCAAAATAACCTTGCGTCCTCATCCAGGTTTGTTTACCACTGTTCCAGTTGTTTTAAACTTCTTTATGATTCCTCTGACAGTAGATATGGGCAGGTGCAGGCGAGTGGCTATTTTCTTGTAGCCATTGCCTGACTTGTGAAGGTCGACACACATCTGCCTTACTTGAATGGTGTGTTCCTTTGTCTTTCCCATGTTGAGGAGTGGATAAGAGAAATGGCCTCTGTGTCATGTCGTATTTATACCCCAGGGAAACAGGAAGTGATGAATTACTAATTAAATGTTCCTAGATACTCTGATCAACTTTGTAAACTACTGTAGAAATGACAGAAATACTTCAATTACATTTATTTCCTAGGAATTGTCAGGGGTGCCAATAATTGTGGAACAGGTGATTTTATGAAAAATAATTATTTCTTAGTCAGGGATTTTTTTTTTCCTTTAAAATTCACTTGAATTGAAGGCTACATTTTTCTACAATTTTCAGTGTAAGAGTATGCTTCTGCAAGAAAAATTGAATTTATTTTAAGGCTTTTAACATATCTTAACGAGGGGTGCCAATAATTATGGAGGGCGCTGTACAACACATACATAATCCATGGGATTGACTTTAACCAACTCTCTGATTCATGATGACACATTCATTACTTTAGTTTCTATGCTTATAACCTGTTTAATAATGTTTTTGCTTCATGGTCTGTGTTTTATGCCTGAATTGTTGTGAAGATTTGTCTTTGTACAACGGACTTGAAATTGTGTGATAAAATTGGAATTTTCAGAATCAAAGAGAAGTGGTTGGATTAACGATAGTGGAGTAGCCTTTGAAGGCCAACCGCGAACTACTTATCATTAGTGTAGTGCTTTTGTTTGCTGCCGATCACCACAGAAATATGTAGAATAAGCATGCAATACTCTGATCCCCTGCCACAGGATGGCTGATATCTGGGCTGGGAACAAAACACGGTTGAGAGACTGACAGATGGACAGGAGAATGGATGGAAGTATGAAGAGGCACATCTACAGAAAAAGATGAATCAATGTAAAAAATTTTATTCAGAAATTTTGAACGGTGCAGGAGTTCTGGCCCAGAAAAGAACAAGATGGCTGATATCTGGCCTGGAAACTAAATTCAGTGATGGGAAAGACTGACAGACAGGAGGAAAGACAGAGTTATGAAAAGGCACATCTAGTCAATAAGCTGCATATATATGGAATTTCTCTGGGGAATATTGAATGGTTCTGGAATTTGGGCCAGAAAAGAAGCGAGATGGATGGACAAACGAACAGGCGGAAGGAAAAAACAGATTCCTATATTCCTATCCTCTTTGTGGCGAGGGTTAATAAAGATTGTGCTGAAAATTTCATCTGTGTGTACTGATTTCCATATTTCATCTTTGTTGGATGCTAATATTATTATCCCCCTGCCAGTGGATGGGGATTTGGAGTATTGTTCATCCGTCATGCTTCATTTGCGGACTATAACTCCTACACAGCTCTATATTTCTCATCAAAATTTTCTATATTTGTTTCCAGGCCAGATATCAGCCATTTAGTGGTGGGGGATCTGAGTATTTCATGCTTTTTGAAGGAACTGTCCTATTACTTCTCCATGGTATGTTCATTAGTGAATAGGTTGTTTGAAATGATCATAATGAATGTGAAGCACTGAAATCAAACAGCGGTTGTCATTTCAGTGGACAGTATGCTTGCTTAAATATTTTTATTTCAACGATATTAAGTCGTAAATTCTGAACTTCAGTGATGGAACAACTGAACCACCATATGCCTACTGGATGGTCCCAGATTACTTCTTTATTTTCAAATGCTGGAAAGAGGCGTTTATCCTACATCAGATATTTGCGTCTTGATTTCTGCCTTGGGGCCACTTGGTGAGCAAGCTTTGGTACTTGGTGCCATATCGACTGTTTCTAATCAGTAAAGTTGGGTATCCTCAAGTTATTTAAAGCGCATTTTCTTTTTGTTTCATTTCCCATTTATAGATTAACTTCCTTCTGTCTAAGTTTATTATATCCTGACTGTGGGTGAAATATGCTCTTTACTGTGAAAATATTTTAGTGAAATTATAATTTCTGAGGGTAATGATTAAACACAATGCCAACATCATTGCTAAAAGGAGAAGTTCAATTAAAAATAGATACAATTTAGGTTATATAACAAATGCGCACTGGTGGTTTTTAAATGGCTTTGCTTTGTTAATTTTGCAATAACACTTCCTTTACATCTGCTGTGTGCACAGAAGTGGCTAAAACGCTCTTTTGCTTTTCTGAACATTCTCTAGACTTGGAGATAATTAGCTTTTTAGTGAAATGGCAATTAACCAGTTAAGTGTGTTGATCGATCAAAATGTATAGAAGTTGTCTATGTGAGAAATTAGACCAATTTACGGAGGGCAAACTGCATTTTCAAACAATTGGATTGTAACGATCTGTGATTTCTGCTTCTTCTGGTTCATGTTTATTTCCACTTGGTTTGTTTAATTTTTGCATTCAGTATCATCTGCCAGTTTATGTACATCATTTTCCCCAGTGATGTCTTGCGTTTCTAAGTTCTTTGCCAGTGCACGGCCCTGTCTGTGAGCTGTCACATTTCGGGTGATTTCAGAAGTTTCCCGTGTTTCACAAGTTCCTTCATGCCTCATTTACCTCCTTCAACACTGATTACTAATTAAGTACTCATACTACTAACACTCTATGTTTTGTCTAGTTTATCTACTAACCCTGATTAATATACTAATCATGTAAATAACTAACATACTAACTTGCACTATTTGGGGAAAATTATTACTGTATTAACTACCAACATTAGTAATTGATTCTCTCCACTTTCCACACTAATCTGTAACTCCGCCCTCTTTGCTCTCCCAGTGCTTTGCCTTTGTTCTGCAGAAACCTTGCAACGATCTCTTCAACTAATCTGTTTCTTCCTACTCTCCCCACTTAGCCACTCCTTGCATGGAGCCGTTGTTGTTTAAGGATGTCGTGCGAAAACTAGTCTTTGTCATTGTTTCCCATTTTGTATTCTTTAATTACCTCTTGTGTTTTCCCCTCTTAGTTAATGCTTAGATTATTCCTCACACCTGTTGCCCTGCCTAGCTTGTTACCTCCCTTGTGTATACTGTATATAGTCCCCCACTTCTGGTTAGCTTTGTCAGACTGTTGATCAGTAAAGATGTTGATCAGTGATGCCAGTAATCTGTTTGTGATTGTGTAACGCCCTTCTGTTTGACACCGAATTCTGTCTCTGCCTGCCTGGTTCAGTTGCTCCTGATTTCGACCCATTTTCTGCCCATCCACGATTGCTGTGTATTGCTGCCCTGGCTTTTGGAATTCGGATTACGGACACTCTACTTCCCCACTGCCTCACGATTTGGTACTGTTGCTTGTGGTTTTTGGTTTTTGAACCCTTGCCTGTCTTTGGACTCTTTTTTTTGGATTGCCCCATACCATCATTGTATTTACCTGGCTTTTGACTCGGACTGAATAAGGATCACGATTTTTGCGCTTCTGAACTACTTGCAGTTGGATTCCTTTACCAGACATTACAGACATGAAATGTGTTTCCTACTATCCTTAGCTGTTATTCCATTTCACAATGATTCTAGCAGGTTTCAATAATGCTTGAAAATAACTGAATTACACTGGACAGCAAAATTTTGCTTCCTAAACACTTCAGTAGAATTCATGGTTCCATCAATTATGCCAAGTCTTCCAGGTCCTGAAGCACCAAAGCAGCCCCAGACCATCACACTACCACCACCACGTTTGACTGTTGGTATGATGTTCTTTCTATGAAATGCTGTGTTAGTTTTACGCCAGATGTAACGGGACGCACACCTTCTAAAAAGTTCAACTTTTGTCTCCTCAATCCACAGAATATTTTCCCAAAAGTCTTGAGGATCTTCAAGACGTGTTTTGGCAAATGTGAGACAAGCCTTTGTGTTATTGGTCAGCAGTGGTTTTCGCCTTGGAACTCTCCCATGGATGCCATTTTTGCCCAGTCTCTTTCTCATGAACACTGACTTTAAATCATCATTAAAAACTGCATTTGTACTTACTTGGGTTATCTTAGTCTAATATTAAAATTAGTTTGATCTGAAACATTTAAGAGTAACAAATATACAAAGAAATAAGAAATCAGGAAGGGGGCAAATACTTTCTCATGGCACTGTATAGTAATGGCATGTAATATACAACCCCAATTCCGAAATAGTTGGGGCAAAGTGTAAATTGTGAATAAAATCAAAACGCAATGACTTTCAGATCACATAGGCCAGTATGTTATTCACAATAGGACAGAGATAACATAGCAAATGTTGAAACTGAGAAATTTTACAATTTTATCCACAAAATGAGCTCATTTCAAATTTGATGGCTGCTACAATTCTCAAAAAAGTTGGGACAGGGGCCTGTTTACCATGGTGTAGCATCCCCTCTTTTTTTAACACAGAGTGGAGGCGTCTGGGCATTGAGGAGACAATTTTCTTGAGTTTAGCTATTGGAATTTGATCCCACTCTTGTTTAATACAGGCTTCCAGCTGCTGGAGAGTTTTGGGTCTCCTTTGACAGACTTTTTGTTTAATTATGCGCCAAATGTTCAATCGGTGAAAGATCAGGACTGCAGGAAGGCCAGTTCAGCACATGGACTCTTCTACTACGAAGCCATGCTGTTGTAATAGCTGCAGTATGTGGTTTTGCATTGTCCTGCTGAAATACACAAGGCCTTCTCTGGAATAGATGTCATCTGGAGGGGAGCATATGTTGCTCTAAAACCTTTATATACCTTTCAGCATTCATGGCGCTTTTTAAAACATGCAAGTGTCCCAACACCATATGCACTAATGCATCCCCATACCATCAGAGATGCTGGCCTTTGAACTGAACACTGATAACAGGAGGGGTGATCTTTCTCCTCTTTAGCCCGGAGGACACAACTCCCATGATTTCCATCAAAAATGTTAAATTTGGACTCGTCTGACCACAGGACACTTTGCCACTTTGTTACAGTCCATTTTAAATTAGCCTTGGCCCACAGAACACGACGCGGCTTCTGGATCATGCACAACAATGGCTTCCTTTTTGCATGATAGAGTTTTAGGTGGCATCTGTGGATGGCACGGTGGACTGTGTTTACAGACAGTGGTTTCTTGAAGTATTCCTGGGCGCATTTAGTAATGTCAATGACAGAATCATACCGGTGAGTAATGCAGTGGCGTCTGAGGGCTCGAAGATCACGGGCATCCAGTAAAGGTCTTCGGCCTTGTCCCTTACGCACAGAGATTTTCCAGTTTTTCTGAATCTTTTGATGATGTTATGCACTGTCGATGATGAGACCTTCAAAACCTTTGCAATTTGACGTTGAGGAACATTGTTTTTAAAGTATTCCACAATTTTTTTTAAGCAAGCCTTCACAGGTTGGAGAGCCTTTGGCCGTCTTTAACTCTGAGAGACTCAGCCTCTCTAAGACATCCCTTTTATAGCCAATCATGTTACACACCTGATGTCAGTTAATGTAATTACTTGCAAAATGTTCTTTCAGCTGATTCTCATATATTAAATGCTTTTTCAGCCCTTTTTTGCCTGTGTCCCAACTTTTTGAGACCTGTTGCAGCCAGAAAATTTGAAATGAGCTCATTTTGTGGATAAAAATGTAAAATGTCTCAGTTTCAAGTTCAAGTTCAAGTTCAAGACTATTATTATCATTGAGCAGTTGCCTGTACAACGAAATTTAACCAGCAAGTCCACAAAGGTGCAAAAGAAAGTTTTAAAAAGTATTCGTAATAAAAACAAGGGCATAATAAATAGAGTAATAATAAAAAAAAGAGATAAAAATATCCCTAGAGGTAGGCAAGTAGATATTGCACATTAGCGGTAGGTATTGCACAGATGAGTATGATGATCAGTAGCAGCAGTATGTGTTTTTTTCATATAAAGTTCTGACTGCCCAAGGGTAGAAGCTGTTCTTGAATCTGTTTGTTTTGCATCTGAAGGATCTGAACCTTTTCCCAGAGGGCAGCATGCTAAACAGATGATGGCTGGGGTGACAGTGGTCTTTTATAATTGCCTTAGCTCTGGTGAGACACCTGGAGCTGGCGATTGCGTCCAGAGAGGGGAGTGGACAGCCAATCACCCTTTCTGCAGTTCTGGTGACCCTCTGTAGCCTCTTCTTGTCGGCCACTGTACAGCCAGCGTACCACACAGGGATGGCATGCCCCAGCACGCTCTCAATTGTGGCCCGATAGAATGAGACCAGCAGGTCGGTCTGCAGCCTGTTCCATCTCAGGACCCTCAGGAAATGGAGGCGCTGCTGGGCTTTCTTTACTAGGGCAGTTGTGTTAGCCGCCCAGGACAGGTCCCCGGAGATGTGGGTCCTGAGGAACTTAAAGGTGGGCGCTCTCTCCACTATGTCACCTTTTATGCAGGGGGGGGGGTCGGCTTTGCTCTTACGGAAGTCCATGACCACCTCCTTGGTCTTTCTGGTGTTGAGGGTGAGATTGTTGCTGTCACACCACTCTGTCAGTCTCTGAACCTCATCTCTGTTCAACATTTGAAATGTTATCTATGTCCTATTGTAAATAACATATAGGATCATGTGATGTGAAAGTCATTGCATTTTGATTTTATTCACAATTTATGCCTCGTCCCAACTATTTTGGAATTGGGGGTGTAATTACATGGCCCAATGTTCTCACACTGGCTGTTCTATTCATGTTCGGGCACAGCCCGTTTCACTCGTGTGGCCCAATCGAATGCAACCTTTGAGATGCACCTTATTCCCACGTCCTATGACCCCTTGTGCGAATTCTGGGCGCAACTTCCGCTGCATCCTGTCACTGAACTGTTTACCATGGTAGCGGCTAACGCGAATCCTCTTTTTTTAAGCAATTAGAAAATAATATATGAGGGAACATCACCTTTTAGCCCTCAGACGGGATAAAGTTATAGTACCACTGCCTTCTACTATCGAAGAATGGGAGAACGACCTGAAGCAGCGGCCACACTAGCGCATTTGGCTACATTAGCGACTCTGTTGCCACAGACTGCGAAACTATGAACAATCTACAAAGCTCTGAAGCGTAGTACTTCCACAGCAACAAGATCAGTCGCGTTTTGTTATAGGAGGTAGTATACGACCTTATGTACCTTAAAACAGATATACAAGTACTTTCTGAGAATATTTATGAAGGAAACACTATATTTCAGCGGTAAATATTGCTCTACATATGAAACGTAATGGATTGTTATACAGAGTAAATTAAGCCATCCGACAGTACGAGTCAAATTAGCTCTACTCCAGCCAACTACATTATACGGTATTAAGTTGCTAGCTAATCCAATACTATAACATGTAAAACACAGTGAATCCATTTTTCCCATACTTTTAATTTTAGTGAAATGAGGTTTGGAGTGCAAGACTATTGTTTGGAACAGAGTAGGCTATTTTCAAATTGTAGTAGACTATTGCTACTTCTACAGCCTCATCTTAAACTGTACAGGATGAAACGTTAGTTACACTGACTGGCATTACCAGACGATTACAACAATTTTCTGTCCTCCCTGCACGTGAAATCATACCTTGTGCTCTCCTGGCACTGCTGTCAAAATGCTGCTGAGGACCCGGCGTCTCCTCTGCGGCGATCTGTCTGAGCCTAGCCATAAAGTTGGAATCGTTGTTTGTCCACATAATGAAATGAACACCTAATGTTTTCGGGGGTCTTTTCAAATTCAGGTTTTTCAGCCAAATTCTGGCTTCCTCTTCTGTAGGTAGGCGATGGAAACCGTTTCGCTGAACACAAGGACAATCCCCTATGTTCTGGGTGCATGTTCAAAACACTGTTGGTCAAATCATAAATTTAGCTTCCTCTGGTTGTTGGTTCAGCCTTGAACAGCTCGACAGGTGCCAGAGCTCTGAAGGGACATTTTAAGAAAAGCAAGTTAATTTGTTAAAAAAACGAGCTGTAATCGCTAAGTTAACTGAAAGAGACGCCGCTGTTTTTGACTAGCCACTCGCTAAAACTACTTCCATCGGAAGTTGCACCCAAGATCATATCTACAGTAGCGCCCTCAGGAATAAGGTGGATAGAAAACACCAGAGTGGACAACGTCATTGGCTGAACCAACCGCAAAACGTGAGACGCGTCCGCCATCTTGTGTAAGGAATCGGCGGGCCAATTGCGCAATCAAACGCTCTACATGTGTATATGCGACTAGATAAAATGAAATGAAAAACACAACTGGTGACATGCATCAGCCTACAAGCACGACCATTATTCAAAAAATTATTTTGTTTATGAGTGTTTGTTGTAAGGAAATTCTTAATCGTTAGTTAAAATTTAAAAAAAAATTACTGTCACTATATATAAAAGAGTTGTATATTTATGTCTAAGGAATGCTGTTTTCATATTTTGAACACTTGTATTTGTACCTTGAATTCCTATAGTGCTCTTTATTCTAAATTATGGCCATTTTTTAAATATTTAAATGTTAATCTTGGTTCATAATAATTATTAGTATTAATTTCTTTCACATTAAAAAATATTATGAATGATAAGAATCATGCACATAATCTCTGTATTCCACCTCTGAACTTCCTTTGGTTTCTCACAGTTCTCAGTTCTCACAGATGGCGGACGCAAATCTCGCCAAAACTGGTCTCGTATCCACTCTAGTGGATCTGTGTGATCTGTGTTCCCTACTCAATCAATGTAGTGCGACGCTGTTAGCTGACGCGTGTACTTTTTCTAAAAAAAAAACATTGAACAACACATATACAAAGGACCACAAAAATATACAAAAACCTATGAAGCCTATAGGTTAACGCTAGGGGATAAGGAAGATAAGGTACTAGCAGTCTTTATTGCTTTTTGATTTGTTGAATGGTGAGTGTTGAAGAGAACAAATGTATTGTTTGAACTCTTTGCTAAAAACAATAAAACATGGTATTTTTACCAGTAACTTCACATTTATGGATTTGGAATTTTGCCATTAGAAGAATTTGATTTATCAAAAACACTGAAGTATATGCCTGCGTGTGGTTTTCCAAGAAACCAAACAAAACATTCTGCCGCATTAATATAAAGCTTTCATCAATACTTTCAATAATAAAAGCACAGATTTTGCCAGAAATTTTTCACTATTGGGCAATGCCGAAAGAAATGCACCACAGTTTCAGGACACCTGTAACAAATACTACAATTCACATCAATATCTATCCCAAATTTTGATTTAATGTAGTGTTTGTCAGGATAGAATCTATGAATAAGTTTAAAAGAAATTTATTTTACTTTATCTGTAATTAAATATCAATTAGGCAAAAGCCAGGCCTTCTTCCACATCAGATCATCAACAAACTGTTTCCAATATGAAATCACATATGGTAATGTAACTACATCTCTTTGGAACAGAGCTCTTATACATTTGTTATTGCCCAAATTATAGAAAAACAAACTTTTCCAATGGGAGTTGGAGTTAAGGGCAATTGTAGAACTTTGATTCTTGGTTGAGATCTAAACAGCATACAAACACCAGAAGGAATAGCAGCAATAACCTTTGCGTAATCTCCAGGTGATACGGGAATCTTGTGTACTTGCAAAAAATTCTTCGTATGTCAAGAGAAGACCGTTCTGACTAAATATTTGATCTACTAACACAATATTACTATTAAACCAGTATTCCAAATGAAGACATTTGTGTTAATATAAAATGTCCTTGTTATTCCATATTAAATAGTTATGAGGTGAAAAATTGTGTTTGTAGATGAGAGACCATGATAAGAAAGCCTCGCAGTGAAAGGCAGACATCTTGGCAGGCATTTTTTCAGAATCCGCACGTAGTTGTTCCAGGGAATTCAGTAATATTTCAAGCGAATGGGAGGAGAATAACGGGAAATCTCGTCGAAAATATGACGCTACAGTTTACGCAGTGAATGACGGACGTATCAACGAATCGAGACCTCGTCTTGTGCTGTACGGCCCAGAACGGCCTATCGCCTTTGGGTGCTCATGTCAGCTGCGCGTTTACAGTAATACATCAGTGAACTCGCTAGCGATGTACTTTGGAAGGATTTCATATCTCCATCGGTGAAATTAATCGCTACCTTGCAGTAATTGCTTGAAATTGACATAGCTATCATTTTAACATATATTTTTTCAGGCATGAGAACCTAAAAGTGCCCCATCCCGCCGACTTCAAGCGTAAGTATTGAGGGCGCATTCATGCGCATGTTTGCTTGTTATCCTCTCGCTGAAACTGCCTGGCTGGGAGAGCGATGGCGAGCTAGCTGGCTAGCGAACGTTTGCAATGTTTTTTTCTGAACTGAAGTAGCTTTGGTTGTAATGTTAAATGTTCACTAACGTGCTCTAGGTAGGTAACCACAGGAAAGCAAACCACCATGAAGGCTCCGATGTTTTCTTTATTTGGTAGCTAGCTAAACTTTCATCCTATTAAGGCAAGCTAACTATTTGGCTAGGCGAAGTGTTAATCAGATGCTAGCTAGCACGCTCGTAATTCAGTAATATTAACGTTAGCTACGTTAACTGCTCTTATAGATTGACTTGGTTGTTCGCTAGCTAGTTAATTAGAGCGGCAGGTAACGTAGCTAAAGTGAAATTTTACGACAGCGTAACATAAATTTGACGGAAGCTCTGTGGCACGTTTTTATTTTACTAGCTTTACGAATGGAGGTGGTTAGCCAGCTAAATAAGTTTGCGTTACTTGTTAACGTTTCTAATATTAATTCAGCAGTGACAAATGGCATCATATTGCGTTTGCGCTATTTGGCAAGAAGCTTTGTTGCAGTGCCTTTGCATTTGCTTGTGTAGAATCACAGTGGTTTAGTTGTCGGTGCAAATGTTGCATTGACCGGCGAGCTTGCTAAAATAGTTCGTGGGCTATTGTTATTATTGGCAAGTGGAAATTAAAAGGTTCATTCAAGCTTCAGTTAGACTTGATAGGTAAGTTACATTTGTGGGAAGGCTTACTGCGTGACGATCTGACAATGCTAGCGAAAACGATCCTGCCACTTCGATTGTATAACTTGTGAAATGGCCGTTAGCTTGCTTGCGAAAAACGTAGCAAGCTAATTGGTAGTTTTAAAGGCAAGTCGGCCAGCTGGAAAACGTGAGAGAATTTTTTGGTGGCAATGTATTGTGAAAATTGGCATGTTGCCTTACTGCCTGACAATTGCGGAATAATTTTGTTGTGACAGGCCCTGATGTCTAGCTATTGAATAAATAACTAATGGGCTATTCTTTGAGAAGTGAACCAAAATGTCACACACATGACCAGATGTCATCAAATAAAGAAATACTTTGAAAATTAATGAAAGGTATCAAATTTATTCCTTGCTATTCTCCATACCCCAAAACTATGAAAATTCTAGATTTTTCAACTTCACAGAGTTTTTGAAGTCAAATAGAGTTATGAAAAACCTGTTTCCGTGTGAAGTCACACACGTGACCAGTCGTATTTGACCTCTGACCTTAAGTAGTTAAAGTTAATGTAACAAATAACATTTTTACTTGATAGACTTGGATAAGTAGTACTCTTATACAAGGTCCACAATCATGAACCTCCAATGCTTTTGTAATTGGAGGAGATTTTTTCTACTATTTGTTACATTTTTGGTCACACACGTGACTGAGAATGGCCCAATGTAATTCGTCGCCAACATGCCAGTACGTGTGTTGTGGCGTGGTGTGTCAGTGCAAATGAAACTGTTATTTCAGTGTCTATCCCACGCCATGCGACAGTCCAAAAGGGGGATTATGTCGTGGCGCAGTCCGGCCGTCCGACTGTACGTATCGGAAGGAACTGTGGCGGGTGAAATGTACTTCTCTTACAGTTTTCATAGGGCATCCCTGCGACGTTGCACGTATGCTGCAGATAGACTGATGACACTCCCAAAGCTTTCGCGACTCTGGCGGGGGATGTTGTGATCTCAGAGCGCTAAAGTTTGGCATAGGCACTTCTGGTGGAGATTTGTGCGCGCGCAATGCATTCTGTTGATTATATAAGGATATTGTTTTGTCTTAATGTATCAGAGATGTATAGGGAAATTGTGCAGTTTAATTGTTAAATCTGGTTGTCAAAGTGCAGCTTTAGAATACACACATCTGGAAATATGAAAGTTTTGTTCTCCTTGATCTATTGGGAAGTCTCGCCTATCGATCTTGAATTCTACTATTTTTATTTTTCACAATGAAATTACTTCAAGTTTATGGTCATGAAGATATAGTAATAAGAGATGTGGGTCAATCCACCTCAATTCAACAAGTGGGTTCTGCTCGACCATCTCAGATTTGCTTCAAATTTTTACCAGATGAAGAACAACCATAATAACTAACTCATGCAAAATATTAGACTTATATATCAAATATATACCGAGAAAAAAATTTGTGAACATGGTACCCCCCTCACCGTTTTCGGTGCATTTTGCGATCATCTTAAATCTACAGCAAAGTTCATACTGCATTATCTCAAAAAGTTTTCTAGGTAGAGTCATGAAATTTTCAGGGCAGAAAGCCTGCTATCTATAGATGTCATTTGTCTTATTTGAAGGGAATAGCCTTGGTTTTGACCATGGTGTGACATTGTGAAATTTGGAAAAAAAAATTTAGCACTTTCACGAACTCCTATATTCACTGGCCCATCAAACACAAACTAAACATGGCAAGTGTCAAATAACTAGAGGTTCTTTTACATAAGTCTATATTGTTTTGATATTAACATAACTGGTTGTGTAGCATGCATATTTCTTGCATTTTTTTTTTAAAATAAATCGCAAAATATTATTTTTCATTAAATTTCATCTTCCAATTGCTCAGGTATGACAGGCTGTACCAATCAACAAAACATATTTCCTGGAAGGGCATCTTATATGCATACTGCATGTGAAATTTCAAGATGGTTCTAGGACTCTAACCAGGCAAAATATTTTTTTGAAAAATAGACATATCGTCGCAATTTACGTCATCGCCAGTATAGGTTTGAACACTGTCACACATTTACCATAACTCAAAGAATTTTATTTATTTGAAAAACACAATCTAATGAATTAATCAACATTGTTTCCAACTATAAACAGACATGATGAAACCTTATTTAATGTTTTTCAGTTGTTCTGTGCAACGTTTTTGTGTTTCCTGTGGAACTGTGTATCGCCTCCCCAGTTGTTGTAACAGGTGAATCGATGATTCCAAGGACATGGCTCAGCGGAACCCAGCAAACATCATCTTTTCTGGGCCAGAATAAGCTTTTGTTTGGACCATGTGGATGCATGAACGAAACTTGAACATCATTTTCCTCATGGTCAACGCTTTTGATATTGCCTATCCACCACTCTCGGTCATACATGCAACTGATGTATTTTCCAGGTATCATGTCCTGTAACTTTAGAGTTGGTGTTGGATCAGAGAACACTTCCTGTGATTGCTTCATTCTTTCACCCGTTCCAAGACAGATCTGAATGATATCTCAGGAGTGGGTCTTATTTATACCTGATGATGATCTGATGATGTCAGCGAAATCTGACCTGGTCATGGTGGAGGCTGATCTAATATGTCAGCCAAGCATTTTCCAAGAAGTGTTGGGATTTCAGTGGGCTTATTCCCTGACATCACCAGCAAGCTGCCACATGTTTCTTGGACAGGACACTATCATGAGATCAGGAAATTGAGATATGTCATGACATGTACATGTATGATGAAACAATAGCTGGGATAAAAATGGAAGTAGTGAAAATGCACAAATACATGTACTTCAAAAATATACTTTTCCTTGTTGGAGTCCTGGAACTATCTTGAGAGAGAACAAACTGAAAAACATTAAATAGGGATTTTTCATATCTGTTCACTGTTGGAAGCAATTTTGATTCATCCATTAGATTGTGTTTTTCAAATGAATAAAATTCTTTGAGTTATGGTAAATGTGTGACAGTGTTTAAACCTATGCTGGCGATGACGAAATTATGCATTTATATGTCTATTTTTCAAAAAAATATTTTGCCTGGTTGGAGTCCTAGAACCATCTTGAAATTTCACATGCAGTATGCATATAAGATGCCCTTCCAGGAAATATGTTTTGTTGATTGGTACAGCCTGTCATACCTGAGCAATTGGAAGATGAAATTTAATGAAAAATAATATTTTGCGATTTATTTAAAAAAAAAAAATGCAAGAAATATGCATGCTACACAACCAGTTATGTTAATATCAAAACAATATAGACTTATGTAAAAGAACCTCTAGTTATTTGACACTTGCCATGTTTGGTTTGTGTTTGATGGGCCAGTGAATATAGGAGTTCGTGAAAGTGCTAAATTTTTTTTCCAAATTTCACAATGTCACACCATGGTCAAAACCAAGGCTATTCCCTTCAAATAAGACAAATGACATCTATAGATAGCAGGCTTTCTGCCCTGAAAATTTCATGACTCTACCTAGAAAACTTTTTGAGATAATGCAGTATGAACTTTGCTGTAGATTTAAGACGATCGCAAAATGCACCGAAAACGGTGAGGGGGGTACCATGTTCGCAAATTTTTTTCTCGGTATATATTTGATATATAAGTCTAATATTTTGCATGAGTTAGTTATTATGGTTGTTCTTCATCTGGTAAAAATCTGAAGCAAATCTGAGATGGTTGAGCAGAAGATGTTCTCTAAATCTGTTGAATTGAGGTGGAATGACCCATGTCTAAGTGTCTACTATATGGGCAATTTCACACTAACTTAGGCCATCCATGTCTCATTGGATCAAAATTTGAAATGCATTTTGTTATGTTACTTCCAGTGGATATTAAAACTAAAGATATTATATTTATGGAAAATTAGTTTTGGCAAGCTACAGATGTTATGAAAGTTTTGCAATAACAACAAAAAGTGGAGTTACTTGTGAAAAATGAAAGCACCAGAGGTGCTGATGCCTCGGTGTGTATTGCTTAGCCACTACTGATGTACAATAGTTGTACAGTAACATAAAAGCAAGCTTGAATACATAAACAGTCAATAGAGTGCGGTCCTTGTGCCAAAATCATGTGGGTGTGGCTTAACATTATGTACACAAAACGTGTATACTGAAACATGAAGTGCTACAAAAAATCAAAATTCTGGCACATTTAAAATCAAGAGAACAGTGTTTGTCACTTGTTGGCATTGTTACTTTAGCTTGGATGCACACGCTGTCGCAGTTATGATGGTAACAGACAGACAAACAAATACACAGACTGAGTACCGTATGCTCGCTGTGCGCATGCGCACACCGAGGCATAATTATTTATTTAACCACTAAAAAACTGAGCACCTGAGTATATGGTATGTATCAAAATGTTGTGGTTTGCTTAGCTGTAATAACACCAGAACATCAAAATTTGATACAAAAATACATCCGTGTCTATATGTATCATAAACAATTGAGAAAATTAAGTTTTTGGCAAGTTTTATCCGTAAATTTTGAAAATGCTAATGCAAACTATTTGTTAGAGTATGCAAATTACACAATAAATTGCATAGTTATGTCCAAAGTCAAGCACTTGACCCATCTGTTGGTGCTCCTACTTTTGTCATAGGCAAAATTGTTTGCCATCAATTGCCTCAACAACAGTTTTAGTGTATTTGTGTCGGAGTGGACATTTCTTTGGACAGAATTATATTATAAACCTTTTAACCTTGTGTTGGCTCGTCTATATTGCAGAGTAGGTTCACCAAATCATATTTTATGCAAATGCCAAGCATTGCTAATTAAAATTTAGGGAAAGAATTTCTCTTACTTGCCAAATGTAAAAAAAATATGCACAGGAACTAAAGTTATTCCTCCATAACAGGCACAATAATACTGCAAAGACAGTTCTCTTGTATCACCTTAAAATTACTGGTATTGTCTGTAACATCAGAACCCTTAACTAAGCCTTGAATGTCATTAACACAGAATATTTGAACATGCTCCATATGTGTCGGAGTGGACAAACACTGGACGTTGTGCTTGGCCTACATGTAACAATGAAGCATGTGACCTTTCAGAAACTTATAGTTACTAAAATTATTGTCGCATATTTGCCTGTGTATTAAGCAGAAAATGTCTTATATTTAGCAACACTAAAGACACACAACAAGAAAAAGAATAAATGTGTTGGAGTGGACACGTTTGGACGGAAGATGTTTAGTACCTTGAGACAACAAGTGGAAGTACCAACAAAGTAAAATATTGAACTTTTACTGAATATCTCTTCATAATGTCTATAATATACATCCAAAGTAATGGGCTTCTCCATTCTGTGGCAGTAGGTGCAGACCAATGTGTCGGAGGGGAAATGTTGGACGGAAAAAAAATAGCATAAAGTAAACAATATGAAAGGTGAATAAATAGTTGCTACACACTCCAGGCAAATGGCTTTCATTTTTTGTGACACATAGATCTGTTAGTATTGTGATAGAAAATTTACATGGACACACACAAACAAAAGCTAGAATAGTTCATGTAAATGATAAATTTTTATGAGTCAAAATTCGGTCCAATATTTGGACACATTTGGACATCGTAGAAAAAGTACTCAGCCAGTTTTGTTGAAACTTGGTACTATGATTGCTCATGAGGTGCTTACATATCAACATCAGCCATACCCAGTATAAAGTAGGATTTACTGCTCATTTTTGAAGTATTGTTGATGGCCTAGGTTTGCGTAAAATTGCCCACATATCATTCGCTCTCCTGTCTTGACATCGTCTGTAGATTCAGACAGAAGTGGCATCAGTGATGGTTTTTGTGAATAATTCACATTTAAACATGGGTCATTCCATATGAAATCACCCAAAATGGGGGGTGCTCCCAGCTTGATGGTTTCAGAATTGCTTCATTTGGTGATATTTTGTTGCATGTGATGAGCAAATCAAATCACAGGTGGTTTCAAGTTGATATCTCGTTCTGTCCTCATTTTATGGGCCCCCGAAAAAGGGGGCGTGGCCCACGTTAACCCTCTGGTCACAGTTTGTGACCATTTTCAAAGGGTTATAACCGATGAACTAATAAGGATACAAATTTCATACTTTCAGGATATGTTTATTCTGTCTGATAGTCTGCCACAAAGCTTTAACAATAGTGTTTAACCCTTTGTGTGCTTTGTAATTAACCCCTAAACATTGAAATTTGGTGCCAAACATGTCGATTTCAAATGAAATATTATGCAAGTATCCTTAGAATGTCCCCTTTGCCATTTACGTTGTTGATAGTATACCTGATGGAGTTTCAAATGAAGGTAAAAACATCTTTCTATCTTCATCCAATTTGGAGAAACATTAACCCCTTTTCAGCTAATTACCGAAACAGTGCACTTTTTGACCCTCATTTTGACCATGTGGGCCTGTTTTGATTTTCCAAAAGTTGGCCTCAAATGAAAGCCTATTCAAAGAACTTCAAAATGCATCACAATCAAACTTGGAACAAATACTCCTACTTGGAAAAATAAGACGCCCTTTAAGGGCTATTTGCACATCGGCACAACTACTCTCAGTGTATGTAAATGTACAATAATGTACAGGAAATACTGAACTCACTCATTTATTTCTACTTTCAGTTGCATGCTCTTTGATCATTTGCAGCCTGTGTCATTTTCTTGTATTTGTTTTCCCAGAAATTTCAAGATAATTTGATAGACTAGGCAGAATTGTTACTAATGTGGATGAAACCCTTCCAACCGTGCCTGCCCGTTCATGCCCTTTATTTGCGAAAAGGACGATCCTGTGGAGCTTAAATATTGTACCCCTGGTCGATTTGTTGCCTGCTTATGTGATGGCCAGTGGTGGTTGGCCAATATCTTAGAGCAATTCCTTGAAAACGAGGATGTTAAAGTATCTTTTATGCATCCAAATGGCCCTGCACCACAATTCTCTTGGCCACGAAGGCAGGATCTTTTTTGGGTACCACTGAAGCATATCATGTTGGTTGATGCTCCTAGCACGAGTGGCAAGGGCAGGAATTATATAATCTCCAAGAAAGAGTTGGACCAAATCTCATTGTGGTTTGAAAAATTGGATTTAGCAAAATAATTTGCATTAAACATTTGTATCATGTTTGCCATATCTGCCTTTCTTCTCTACATTTCCCTGTCCATTTATGTACATCTACCTGTACACTGAGAGTAGTTGTGCCGATGTGCAAATAGCACTAAAAAGGGGTCTTATTTTTCCAAGTAGGAGTATTTGTTCCAAGTTTGATTTCATTGCATTTTGAAGTTCTTTGAATAAACTTTCATTTGAGGCCAACTTTTTGAAAATCAAAACAGGCCCACATGGTCAAAATGAGGGTCAAAAAGTGCACCGTTTTGGTAATTAGCTGAAAAGGGGTTAATGTTTCTCCAAATTGGATGAAGATAGAAAGATGTTTTTGCCTTCATTTGAAACTCCATCAGGTATACTATCAACAATGTAAATGGCAAAGGGGACATTCTGAGGATACTTGCATATTATTTCACTTGGATTCCACATGTTTGGCACCAAATTTCAATGTTTAGGGGTTAATTGCAAAGCGCTCAAAGGGTTAACCACTATATTAAAAGGTTTGTTGCAGACTATTAAACAGAATAAACATATCCTGAAAGAATGAAATTTGTATCCTTATTAGTTCATCGGTTATAACCCTTTGAAAATGGTCACAAACTGTGACCAGGGGGTTAACGTGGGCCACGCCCCCTTTTTCGGGGGCCCATAAAATGAGAACAGAACGAGATATCAACTTGAAACCACCTGCGATTTAATTAGCTCATCACATGCAACAAAATATCACCAAATGAAGCATTTCTGAGACCATCAAGCTGGGAGCTTGGGTGATTTCATGTGAAATGACCCCCGTACATTTCATCGACTAAGCTGCTGATGCAGAGAAAGGGAGCATATATTAAGCGGAATGTAGATTCATATTTAAGAGCCAGTTTTCTAAGAATCAGAGGGTGATATATGGTGGTCTCACATTTGCCTAAAATTTTTGTTGGTGAAAGATGGTTGGTTCAATAGAAAAACTGGTAATTTTTAGGTGCCAATACGCTTCGGTTTCTTTTTTTAGCGGTACCAGAAGGGCCAAAGATTCCGAGATGAGAAATAAGCGCTGAAAAAAATTCAGTTTTGAAATGCAGTTACATCATTGTGCCGACAATAGCCCACATTTATTTTCACATTTGACAATCTACTGTGTGTAGGGCTCGCAATTTTCGTGGGCTGTTGAGTGCGCATCCTATAGGGGTCTCTGCAAGATGCTACTTTTGGCAGTTTGAGCAGTAATATCTGGGGCAGTTCCAGACTGCCCTCAACAGCCCAAGATGGTTTACTCATAGTGTGATACCGTGGGACGTCTTTTACTTAAACACAAATTAAGCGTGGAATGTTGAGGGCGTGTTAGGTGGCACTTCAGTCAGAGAAAAAGTGAAATTTGGCATTTTAGGTGGTCAAAGTTCTCCATGCGCCTTCATCCAATTTTGATGAAACCTTTTCTGTTGGGTAGCTCTATATGTCTAATAACTGTGATGTGAAGATTACTCTGGGCTGCTGCTGCATTAAAGGGACCGACGGTCGTGGGCTTTCAATGTTGGTTTTTGGCCTTGCCGCTTATGTGTAGAGATTTCTCCGGATTCTCTGAATCTTTTGATGATATTATGGACTGTAGATGATGAAATCCCAAAATTCCTTGCAATTGCTCGTTGAGAAACGTTGTTCTTAATCTGTTGGACTATTTGCTCACGCAGTTGTTCACCACGTGGTGAACCTCACCCCATCCTTGCTTGTGAACGAGTGAGCTTTTTTGGGATGCTCCTTTTATACCTAATCATGACACTTACCTGTTTCCAGTTAACCTGTTTACCAGTGGAAAGTTCCAAATAGGTGTTTTTTGAGCATTCCTCAACCTTCCCAGTCTTTTGTTCCCCCTGTCCCAGCTTTTTTGGAACGTGTTGCAGGCATCAAGTTCAAAATGAGTGAATATTTCCAAAAAAAACAATAAAGTTTGTCAGTTTGAACATTAAATATCTGGTCTTTGTAGTGTACTCAATTGAATATAGGTCGAAACGGATTTGCAAATCATTGTATTCTGTTTTTATTTACGTTTTACTCAACGTCCCAACTTCATTGGAATTGGGGTTTGTATATATGTTTTAAAAGAAATTCTAAGAAAATATAGAAGACTGAATTCATCAGTTCTTATGTGTTTTACTGACGCTTCTAAAGCTTTCGATAGTGTGAATCATTGTAAGTTGTTTTTTAAATGGAGTCATAGAGGGGTGCCTCAGTACATTGTGAGAATCCTGGCTTACTGGTATGCCCACCAGACTATGCAGGTTAAGTGGGGCTGTAGTATCTCAGCCCCATTTGGTGTCAGCAATGGTGTCTGGCAGGGGGGAATTCTGTCCCCTGCTCTGTTCAACCTGTAGCCTGTATTGATGATTACTCTCAAAGACTGAATGCTTGTAATATTGGATGTTTTATTGGAAATTTTTTGGCGAGTCATATCATGTATGCAGATGATGTAATGTAGTTTAAGTCCATCTAGTGCTGGAGCCGGTTTCACAAAGATATTTCAGACTGGTCTATAGGGTTAGACCAGTCTCAAATTTGCTCATAGATTAGTCTAATGTAAGTTAGACCATTTCACAAGAATGAAGACTGACCAAGTATAAGCCAAAAAAATTTGACACCTCGGGGCGCTCCGGTGGCTCATCGGTCTAAGCGCGCGTACCATAAAGGCTGTGTCCTTCCCGCAGCGACCTTGGTGAGATTCCGGCTCAGGTCATTTGCTGCATGTCTTCCCCCATTCTTCTCCCCAACCTTCCTGTCTCTCTACACTGTATAACTATCAAATAAAGGAAAAAGTCTTAAAAAAAAAAAAAAAAAAATATGAGAATTGAATATTGAAGAGTTTCAACACCTGGGGGATTTCTTTTACATTTTAGTGTGCCATACGCTTATTAGGAGCATTTTAAGATTACAAAAGAAAAGTGTAAAAATGCCAGAAAGGTAAGAATTGCTTTAAACGCCTGCGGTCAAATAACAAAAGAAAACTTAAACGCTTGTGAGGGTATGTTTGAAGGGGAACTCTGGTGTGAAATTGACTTGGGGTGTATTGAAACATGATAACAAGTACTAACTTTTGTCGAATACCCCACCTCCGTAAGCACCCAACATTTCGAAATACAGAGCTTTTGAGCTGAAGCTCCCAACAGGCTTACAATGTTAGTGAATGGGGCTTAGCGTTGCCATACAAAGAAATTGCTATTTTTACATCATTAACAAGGCTCAAAGTGGCTCCACACTTCATTGGTAGAATTCTGAGGGCCCTGACATTTAAAATTACTGATGCAATTACAGAATATATTAATTTTTCTATCGATAATGTGGTCAATAAAAAGGAAGTTGTTATTTACCCAAATAACAAACCCTATATCACTAAGGAAATCAAAAACTGCATTAATGGAAAGAAAACTGCATTCAAGAGTCGGGATAGGGTTGCTCTTAAATTAGCACAAAAAGAACTTAACCAGCAGCTACGCTTAGCTAGGAAAAAACAAAAAGAGCTCTTGGCAGACAATTATAATAGTTCAGACGTGAAAAGAGTGTGGGATTCTATGAAGTCTATTACAAACATGAACCCAGCCAAAAAATCTTTAATAACAGCAGATGATACAACAGGTTCTACATAAGATTCGAGATGCATGATTACTCAACCGAGCGCTGCAGGGAGCTGGACTCCCTATCACTTGTTTACCGCGAATCAGGTGGACTTGCGCATTGATCCAAAACGCGTCCAGCGCCTATTTAAACAGGTTTCTGTAAGAAAGGCTGCAAGACCAGATGGTTTATCACCCTTTTTACTTAAAACATTTGCAGAGGAGCTCGCTCCTGCCTGGTGCCCCGTCTTTCAGCAGTCCCTTGATACGCAAATGGTCCCTCTGCTGTGGAAACGTTCAATTATTATTTCAGTGCCAAAAAAGGTAACCCTAAGGAATATGACGA
Source organism: Gymnothorax javanicus (assembly GCA_029692085.1). Classification (NCBI taxonomy): domain Eukaryota; kingdom Metazoa; phylum Chordata; class Actinopteri; order Anguilliformes; family Muraenidae; genus Gymnothorax; species Gymnothorax javanicus. The sequence goes on from CM056194.1 coordinate 142,202,077, forward strand.
TTTTAGGCCAGTTACATTAATGTCAGTTGTCATGAAATGTTTAGAAAAATACATAGTAAGCAAGCTGAAGGATGCCATCACCAGCATTTTGCACTTGGTGTTAAAGCATCTTGAGGAGAAGTCATCTTATGCACGCTTACTTTTTAGTGATTTTAGTTCTGCATTCAATACGCTTCAGCCTCATTTATTAATTCGGAAACTTAGTCAGTTAGAAGTTAGTCCTTCAGTGTTAAAATGGTTTCATTCTTTCTTAACAAATAGGTCCCAGCAGGTGAAAGTTAACAACAGCCTGTCTGAAATTAAAAACATAAGTACAGGAGCATCACAAGGCTGTGTTAGCTCACCTGTGCTTTTCACTTTGTATACAAATGTGTGTTCAGCCAAACGCCCACAAAACTATCTTTTTAAATATTCAGATGACTCAGCTATATTGAGTCTTCTTCATAAATCTGATGATCTTAATATCTATACGACTGAGGTGAAGCAGTTTGTTGAGTGGTGTGACTCTAATCACCTCGTTTTATACACAAAAAAGACAGAGGAAATTATCTTTGATCCCAAGCAGATTGGCAACCATACATTAGTTACTATACACAACCAGCCAATCACACAGGTACAATCTTACAAGTACCTTGGGGTCCATATTGACAGTAACTTGACATGGAATACTCACATAGATTGGTTATGCTCCAGACTGCAACAGAGATTGTATTTTTTGCGAAGGTTGCGTCTGTATGGTGTGGAGCAGCGAATTATGTTCATGTTTTATCAGGCTACCCTGGAGAGCATAATTAGCTATGGCATGACGGTCTGGTTTGGGAATCTTCCTGTGGCTTTAAAAACAAAACTAACTTATCTAGTTCAAACAGCAATGAGAATAATGGGCCAGAAGAACTGTAATAGCCTCCAGTCCATCTTTGACCAGTGTTTGCTAAAACGAGCCGATAGAATACTTTGTGACCCCTCCCATGTCCTGTATTCAGAGTATGAGATGTTGCCATCGGGTAAACGCTACAGAGCTAAATACTGCAAATTAAATAGATTTAAAAATTCCTTTGTTCCAAGATCAATTATTGCTCTGAACAACCACCTTAAATGAGCTAGGGGCAACATCTTAGGTCCTAGTGCATTTTTTAACTTGGGTTTATTACTTTTTTAACTGTCTGCTTAATATTTATTTATTTATTCATTTATTTTTTTGTATCTTTGTAACATTTGGTGTTCATGGGCTCCTGTGCGTTTTGTATGTTGCATGTGTGACTGTTTATTGTAAAATTTCTTTGTCACTGTATGTCCATCTCTGGGTTTGCTGTGTGGAGTCCAAGACAAATTTCCCTAAGGGGACATTAAAGTATATTCTATTCTATTCTAAATGAGGCACTGAGAACTTTGAAAATGCACAGGTAGTTTATTAAAAAAGACTGTTTATGGGCGCCCCGGTGGCTCATCGGTCTAAGCGCGCGTACCATAAAGGCTGTGTCCTTCCCGCAGCGACCTGGGTTCAACTGCGGCTCAGGTCATTTGCTGCATGTCTTCCCCCATTCTTCTCCCCAACTTTCCTGTCTCTCTGCACTGTATAACTGTCAAAAAAAGGAAAAATTCCCCAAAAAAATCTTTAAAAAAAAAAGACTGTTTATACAGACAGTACCTCAAGGTAGTTTCCTGTCGCCGCCATCTTGAAAGTCACGATAAGTCGATTGACTAGCACGAACAAATAGATTGCAATCTGTTCCCCTATCCTACCTATTCATTCGTGCTCGTCAATAGACTTATCGTGACTTTCAAGATGGCGGCGACGGGAAACTACCTCAAGGCACTGTCTGCATGAACATTGTTTTTTATGCAAAAATTATATGCTTTTGCACTTGTAGTCCAGATTGTAGTCCACTTCTCCGAACTACATATCCACTACACAAGTGGGCGAATACCCCATGATTTGTTCCCAGCCAATGAAGTACCTCAGTTTCAGCAAACGTTCACAACTTACCACGATTGTAGCCGACCAGTGCCCTAAATTGCCGTTGTCTATGTCCGTACACCCGTTACTACATAGTGGGCTACTATTAGCTAGCTACATGCCTAGAAATGAATGGACTACAATGAATAGTTATTTCGCCATTCAGCTAGCTAGCTAGCTAGCATTAAGCTATGCTAGCAAACCACCTGGCTAGCCAGCTAGTGAGCTTATTACATCTTGTGCACATAGCTAAATCGATGGAAACAGTAAATGGTTAGTTAGCCTAGCTAGCGAGCTAGCTAAGTCAATAAAAACAGTGAATAGCCATTATTTTGCTACTTGGTGAGCGTTGAGCTGCGAGCATTTCACAAGCTGGCATTTAACTAAATGTGCCAAATATGAAGTTAGCCAACTACTGAAGTCGGTAAACTGGCTCGCTGGCTAAGTTAGCCTGCTGACAGCTAGTGCGCTGTCAGTTATGCGTTGACAAGGCTGAATAGCTTGTTCACTGACATCCGAGTTTTTAAGCAAACAAATGTCGGACAAAGATGCCTGGCTATTAAAGTAAATTGACGCCAATTGCAAAACTTGATATCTAGCAAGTAAAGCGTAACCAAGTAGAACGTAGAGTGGCTAACTAATTCAGCGAACAAATGGCTATGGCAAGGTGCTAGAAAATTTGAGACGGGAGACTTCTAACGCGTTCTGAACCCCTTCAGCCTGGGAATCAGGAGGATCATGGGACGTGTAGTTTTCAGACTACAAAGAGGATTAGCATGGTGGCGAAAAATTAAAATGATTTGGATTATAGCTGATTTTGGTCAAGAAAAATTTTATTTGTTTTTATTTGGAAATATAATGCAAAATCTCAAAAAAATGGAGGCTTGAAAACTATGGGAAGTGATTCAAAAGTGAATATTTAAAAAAGTCTGTGTAAAATGAAAGGGAAATTTTACTTCTGAAACCAGGGCAATTCCACGGTAGCAGAATTACGATCGAGTAATTTTCATGTAATTTTTACCTGCCATCTATTACTCTAATGCAGTAGCTACTTGCCTGTGCTTTTATCAGTACCACTGGCATGCCTACTGAGCTGTATAACACAAAGTTTGGGGTAATCTATTTTGTAGAAGGCTATACGAAGGTGAAAGTGTCGGTAACGGAATTACGGCAGAAAAAATGCCTTTATTTTTGCTTTTACTGTGACAGGCATTTCTCTGAAATCTGGAAATGATAGGCAGTAGGTTTAAGCTTAAGTTGGTGGCCTAGGATGTTAACCAGGCCATGGTAAGTTTATATTGACTGGTACGGATGTTCACAGATATTTTGTAGGATGCCATTTATGAGAAAGAGACAGCGGTAACGGAATAACAAAATGGTAATGGAATTACATTTTCTGATAATCTACTAAATTTAATATACTCAAAATAACAAAGCAATTGAAAATTGGTATCATAAGTGATGTTTGTTTTGCTGACCTACTGTTGAACAAAAATTTTGATCAACAAGTCTGGCCAAAAAGAAGGCAATACATGATATTGATGAAAATAACTCATTTTTGAACCAAAATTTGAGCTTATAATGAATATCAGAGGCCACATGCTTGAAAATTGTTGTTCTTCCTCTGACTGGATCCTGAAACATTTGTTTTTACCTTGTAACAGTGATCCAACATCATTCAATGGGTAAATATTGTGAGTAATGAAGTCGGTAATGAAATTACGGCAACTCAGCCAATGTCAAAAGCACTGTGCAAATCTCAAATGTGTCATTGCTTGCAATATCTATATTCTTTCTAACTTTTTTCAGTCTTGAGTGGCAGTCTCTTCACACAAAAGAAAATGTATTAAATATCAACTACTCAACTCCTGAAACTTGCAAAGCTCAAAATAAACATGTTATCATTAAACACTAGTAAATGAACCATAAGTATTATCCATTATTGGCAGAAGACAAACACTGTTTATACAAATGTAATCCTGTCCCTTCTATCCATCTGTGGCTCTTTGCGCTCAGAAGTCTAGCGCAGCGTGACGACGGAAGCCGCACAGCTCAGTCGCTGTGTCGAAAATCGCCACTTTGGGTAATTTTTGGGCTCCACGGCCACTTGAAAAAAGGGCTAGCCAAACTGGCCGTTTGGGTAGCCGGCCATGACGGCCACACAGGGGGGCAACCGCGGCAATTGCCGCTAGGCCGTGGTATAATTCATGCGCTGGTTATGGAAACTTAAAGCAGTTCTTACCTTTCTGACATTTTTACACTTTTCTTTTGTAACCTTAAAATGCTCCTAATAAGCGTATGGCACACTAAAATGTAAAAGAAATCCACCAGGTGTTGAAACTCTTCAATATTCAATTCTCATGTATTTCTGATAAAAGTCTGACCAATCATTTTCTTCAGTCCGAATAAAATGATTTGCAGAGCTTCCTGTCTGTCATCCGTCGCAGCACCCCTTCCAGTTGCCTACCGCTGTCACCGCTTGCGAGTCACGCGCCTCTCTGGCAGAAAAAAAAACGACGCATTTAACTGTAAACAAACGGGCGCTGAAATGCTATAATTACGATAATAACGTTAATGGTAGTTCATCAGACTACAAAGGTAACTAAACATTAACGAGGGCGTTTTATTTTATACCACATATAGAATGGAATATTATGTCATTACTGTTGGTTAGTTTTCACTTACCGGAGCCTCTGAATCTGACTCTATTGACCTGTTTCACTCTCCTCCGAAAAAAAAAATATTGCGTGCGGAGCGAGGAAGTGAGCAGCACGAGTGAAATGGGTCAATGGAGTCAGATTCAGAGGCACCAGTAAGTGAAAACTAACCAACAGTAATTAAATAATATTCAATTCTATATTTGGTATGAAATAAAATGCCCTCGTAACGTTTAGTTACCTTTGTGGTCTGTTATATTTTTTTTCGTAGGAGATGTCTGGCAATCGGGGGGAAGAGGGTGGGACTTTGGAGGGAGGTGGAGTTGTTCATGTTCAAATTTTTACTAAGTGCTGTGCGACGTCCCAGAAAGGTAAGAATTGCTTTAACTCACAGGAAAAAACACTCAACTATAGATGTCCAAAACAATGAACCACTACGCTTCATAACGTCCTCATGCCACCTTGTGCTATCTTCTGTTTTTCACTGGCTTTCAGAATAATTCTGTAATTCCGTTGCTGGTGTAATTCCGTTACCATGTAATTCCGCTACCACAAATTTTCCAGGATTACAGCTAAGTATTAGAGAGGTTAATGTCTGAAATTCAGTATAGACATAAGAAGGAAGAGAATTCTTAATAACAGTAAAATAAATGCAGAAATAAGATGATGAAGAGAACTATACTGCAATTTTGGTTACGGAATTACATTGAAAAATGATAAATTTCACAATGAGCCACTGGAATTGTGTGTTTCAATTTCCTGCAATGACTTGGTCTCAAATACTTCGGCTACCAATGTATGGAAATACAGTAAATACCAGGAAATAGCTAAATATCTTTTAGGAGTTGTCAGCTTTGGAAAAATAACCTTTGATCCTTGTCCTGGAGCTAAAAAAAATTACAAAATTCAAATCTAAATTTTGAGAAGACCGTCAAAGATATTTCAGAACGGCTTTCAGTGTCTGATTTGGTAATGAGTCATCTACATGAAAACCTATATATTTCTAATATAAAACACTTTTTCAAAATTGCTGTTTTAGCAACTCTCATGTGGAATTGCCCACCAGGGTGAAGTCATCACTTTAGTACTCTATTGCATGCCACTCTGTACTGTGCACTTGGGGGCAGACTATGGAAAGGCTGGTCTTAAGAGACTGAAGCAATGAGAGTGTTGCTGAAGAGGCCGAGATGGTGCAGTGCGGGTGAGATGTTTGTAAGAGCAGGAGTCAGCACTCTGCAGGCTTTGTTGAGAAAACTCATGTATAAGTTTATCTGTCTGCTGAGTCATTCTGAAAATGAAATTGTCTTGCCTTTGGTAAACCCACGGCTAAGCTCTATGCGTGACCAATCTCAGCTCTGGAGACACTGGTACACCTGTCTTTTACTTAATTCTTCCTAATTTTTCTTAATGTATATATTTATGTGTACTATGTGTTCGTGCTTTTATTGTTTCTGGACCTTGAGTCTGTAATAATGAAGGTTGATTGAAGACACAGAAAGATGTATTGATGTATAAAAGTTTACTCAGAAATTTTGAACGGTGCAGGAGTTCTGGCCCAGAAAAGAACAAGATGGCTGATATCTGGCCTGGAAACTAAATTCGGTGATGGGAAAGACTGACAGACAGGAGGAAAGACAGAGTCATGAAAAGGCACATCTAGTCAATAAGCTGCATATGGAATCTCTTGGAGAAATATTGAATGGTTTTGGAATTTGGGCCAGAAAAGAAGCGAGACGGATGGACAAACGAACAGGCGGAAGGAAAAAACTGATTCCTATACTCCTGTCCTCTTTGTGGCAAGGGTTAATAAAGATTGTGCTGAAAATTTCATCTGTGTATACTGAGAAATTTCCATATTTCATCTTTGTTGGATGCTCATATTATTATCCTCCTGCCAGTGGATAGGGATTTGGAGTATTGTTCATCCGTCATGCTTCATTTCCGGACTAGAACTCCTACACAGCTATATATTTCACATCAAAATTTTTGATATTTGTTTCAAGGCCATATATTGGCCATCCAGTGGTGGGGGATCTGACTATTTCATGCTTGTTGTCGAAGGAACTGTCCCATTACTTCTCCATGGTATGTTCATTAGTGAATAGGTTGTTTGAAGTGATCATAATGAATGTGAAGCACTGAAATCAAACAGCTGTTGTCATTTCAGTGGACAGTATGGTTGCTTAAATATTTCATTTCAGGGGCGCCCCGGTGGCTCATCGGTCTAAGTGCGCGTACTATAAAGGCTGTGTCCTTCCCGCAGCGACATGGGTTCGAATCTGGCTCGGGTCATTTGCTGCATGTCTTCCCCCATTCTTCTCCCCAACCTTCCTGTCTCTCTACACTGTATAACTATCAAATAAAGGAAAAATTCCCAAAAAAATAATCTTTAAAAAAATATATTTCATTTCAATGATATTAAGTTGTAAATTCTAAACTTCAGTGATGGAACAAAGTCTGTTCTTCATTGTAGAGGGTAAATCTGTCTGCTGGAATCAACTGAAATAATTGGTTAAAACTGGCTTGCTAAACTGCAGCATTTTGACAAATTTCAGGTCTGTATGTTGTTAATGGGGTTAAATTTTGTGTTTCTATCCATTTCCAGCAGTCCGCCAAACATTTCGTAGAGAATTCCTCTGAATGTTTTCCTTTGGTTCAGGAACAAACTGAACCACCATATGCCTACTGGATGGACCCAGATGACTCCTTTATTTTCAAATGCTGGAAAGAGGTGTTTATTCTACATCAGATATTTACGTCTTGATTTCTGCCTTGGGGCCCCTTGGTTGGTGAGGAAGCTTCGATACTTGGTGTCATATCTACTGCTACTAATCAGTAAAGTTAGGTACTCTCCTCAAGTTATTTAAGGTGCATTTTCTTTTTTGTTTCATTTTTCATTTATAGATTAACTTCCTTCTGTCTGAGTTTGCTATATCCTGACTGTGGGTAAAATATGTTCTTTACCGTGGAAATATTTTAGTGAAATTATAATTTCTGAGGGTAATGATTAAACTCAATGCCAACATCATTGGTAAAAGGAGAAGTTCAATTAAAAATAGATACAATTTAGGTTATATAACAAATATGTACTGGTGGTTTTTAAATGGCTTTGCTTTGTTCATCTTGCAGTAACACTTCCTTTACATCTGCTGTGTGCACAGAAGTGGCTAAAACTTTCTTTTGCTTTTCTGAACATGCTCTAGACTTGGAAATAATAAGCTTTTTTGTGAAATTAATCAGTTAAGCGAGTTTTTGATCAAAATGTATAGAAGTTGTCTGTGAAAAATTAGACAAAATTTAGGAGGGCAAACTGAATTTTCAAACCATGGAATGAAATGTGTTATCTACTATCCTCAGCTGTTATGCCATTTCACAGTGATTCTAGCAGGTTTCAATAATACTTGAAAATAACAGAATTACACTGGACAGCAAATATTTTGCTTCCTGAACACTTTTCAGTGGATTTTGGGGCTGCTGATCACAAAAGTTATCTTATAATTTTTCTACCATTTTTTTGGATGTGCCGTACACAACATGCATTAAGAAATCTATGATACTATGGAACTGTTATTGAAATGTATTCTGTACCATAAGGCTCCCCAAATCACAGTCCTTGAGGGCCATGAATTGCTGTTTTTAAGCCTTCCCTTTTCCTGGAAATGTGTTGTTATGACAGTCTGGCCAGTCAGTGGCAACAACTGTTCAGTTAATTGGCCGGAAGCTGGGAAAACCAAGGCTGGATTTAGTTGAGGGCCAGATTTGGGGAGCCCTGCCGTACAAGAAGCACCATTGAAATGTCTGACAAAAACCCCTTTTTTTTCAGAAGTCTTGTTTATAGTGAAAAAGTCAAGTTGAGATAATAATATTTTAGCAAATATTGCAAAGATATGTATCTTTAAAATTAAATTAAGCTGTCTAACCATCTATGTTGTCAACCACCACCCTGAATGTTGGGGTACCGCAGGCATTTTTTTATACTGTGACCATTTTCAGAGGCCCATAACTTTTTTTTATTGAAGGCTTATTTTATATTATTTTGCTTAAATAACATATCAATTTGATATTTGGGTCTAGGTATAAAGCTAACCACCCAGTGAGCCATCAAAATGTGGAAAAAAAAATTTCTGTCCAACCAAAATCCAGTTTTCAAATGCTCATAGAACCCAAATGGTTCATCACAGTGCAATTTTGATGCCAGATTCTGAAAGCCAGGGCAAAAGTTTACAAGAATAGCATTTTTCAGCTTTCTGTCATGTTCAGAAAAGATTTTATAGCCTTCCAAATACGCTCACGAGCCAATGTCACGATTCGCGGGTGCAAAAAACGGAGAGGACACCCCAATTTTAAAATGGCTCTCACACGAAAACCATTCAAGGTATTGAGCTTAAACTTGGGATTCCTTCAGTCGACAACCTAAGGTATTTTTGGGGGAAAAAAATTGGCAAATTGGAGACGGACCGTCTGGAGGCTCTGGTTCATATGGCATGGAATGACCCCATGGCACCATTAAAGTCACCATTTTGTTGCTGATTGTCTGAGGATGCCAAGGATGAACCACCTCTTGAGAGGGGTAAATGACGCTCAACTAACTTGCTGTGCAAACGTTAATTCGTTGAAAATTTTTAAAGCGAGAAAATAAAAGTGATCCAGCGGTCAAACTCGCACGGGTTAAGCAAGGTGAAATTTCACTTTGCATGTAGTGTGAGCACACCTTAGGAGCAGGGCAGCAAGCAGAATTATGTATCAAGCAGCGCCACGCATGCACAGCCCTGAGCATGCAGTTACCCCGTTTACCATTAATTATGAATCAACATTGTTCGCTGCAAAAGAGCTTTCATTGTGCTGATGGTCTCCGCACTAGCAAAATTGGCTACAAGTAAATACCATTGGTGAAATAGCGGTGCAATTAATGACGCTGTCTGAGCACACTTTGGTTTTGTGCAATTCTTTGAAAGATGCAAGCAGGAGGTCTGTGTTGAGATTAAACATGTTCATTAAACTTGACAAGTTCACTTTTCCAGCTTTAGTTTTTGTTCCTCTGACTACATCACCTAACTTGTCAGGGTGTAGTGTTATCATGTGTTCTCAGGCTGCTTGTTGTCGAATGAGATTCCTTTGAACGTTGCATATTCTGCAGCTTGCTGAATCTTTAATGTCCCCATGCTCCACAAAGCGGAGTTAAGGATATTGCAATGGAGCTTGTATGTCCGTCTGGATTAGTCGGGACAATTTTATTCAGAAAGTAATGTACCTACATAAATTAAGTTTTGTGTGTGTATGTTTTGTGTATAAGGTCATCTTGTGGTTGTTAGTCTTTTATGAAAATTTTAGCTTGGTGTGAACATCTGTAGTGATGGGGAAAAATTGGAAGATAAAATGATGTCTATACAGTGATTCCTATGGAAGTGTATTGTGTGTTGCTGATGCACTGGTTTAAACACTGACTCATTTACATCAACACTGAGATTCAGGGCGAGAACAGCTCCACTAAGCCAGAGCTTTAAGGTGTCCTTTCAGTGCTGATTCAGTCAGGGCGATTTCCTATTTGTTGATTAAACACTCATTAACATTTTTTGTACAATAATTTTAAAGAGCAATGGCTTGTCTATTTTATCAAGAGAGAGCAGTGGTGTACCCAAACCGTGGCCTCCAAAACCAATCCAAACTAAACCATGAGAACTGCTGGGCTCCTCATATTTATTTTCAATATACTCGCTTTAATACAACTTCGTAATACTCAGCAGTGCTAAACATTGAATATAATTATTGACACCCTTATTTATTACCAGCGGGTAATGTGTTACTCGGGAATGACTGGCTGTCCATGAAAACAAAAAGGAAATCGTGAAACTTTTAAAAATTCTGTGTTTCTGCTGTGGTATTTCATACTACACTGGGAGCTGTACTGCCTCTGTAAATGTGGAAGAGGAAGCCATTAACTGATCTGACTGGAAAAAAGTCAAGTGCAGGTTTCTGTGTTCTGGGTCATTCCATATGAAGGCAACCAGAGGTCCCCAGGTCACTGACTCAGATTTGGCTCAAATTTATTTTTGGAGCACTTCTATATTCACAATGAACACATGCAAAATTTCAGGGTTCTACTGCAAGGGGTTTCCGAGATATGGCCCCCGAAAAGTTGGGGGCCATGCCCCCTTTTTGCCCCTGCAAATTTCAAACGTTAATTTATAGGAATTTTGGAGGCCAATATCTTTGGAAAAAATTGTAGGAATGGGCTGAACATTGCTATCCAGGGTAAAAAGGGTCCAGGCTTTTAGAATCACTTGTCAAAATTGATCTATCTCTCTTCATTTTCAAGATATGGGCGCTCAAATATGAAACTTCTTACAGGCGGAAATCAGTTTTCAAGGGCCTCTATCAGGCCAGGATCCCTTGCAGAGGCCAAATTGTGCTGGATTCCTTCTATTTGAGGACAGATCTGTTTGCACAAGGAAGATTGACAGCACCCAAGGCATAATCGTGGAGATCCTGAAATGGGTCCTGGCTTAAAAGCTTCTCTTTATTGCCAATTTTGGATTGGCAAGTTCATCATGTGGACAGTTACCCATGGTAATGAAACTCGTTCTAAATGTATGTATCTTGGCTTTATTTGTTCAAAATTACAACTTGTTTTCTCATCTCCTTCACTATTCAATCATGTTATCAAATATTGGTGTTTTGGGGTAAAATGCCCATTATTATCCCCTTTGTTCTGCAGCTAGAAAATAGACAGTGCCTGCTTATAAACCCAAGTTACATCATTTCCTAAGATAATCTGACATCTGACATGATGTTGCAAATCAAGTGTATCACAGCGAGAGAAATGAACATCCTTACAGTAAATTAACAACACCCGTTCTCGGCTGTGCTAAAAAGAATACAGGGTGATGCCACCATGAACTCATGAGTGATGCGCTTCTTATGATGGTTAAATGGATCGTTAAGGTTAACCTCTGTTAACTTTCAAAGCATGACAAATGCACTTTTTTGTGACGGAAACAGATTTGGTCATCTTCACTGAATATGACATTGGAGTTGCGAAGTCAAAAGTTGTCTGTCAGCTGGTTTAAGGTCACTGAATGAACTTTGTCCTGTCTTTCTGCAGTATGTATGTTTGTCGCATTCCTCATCCAAGGAAATCCCAATTTTGCACCTGTCTGAAGCCATGCTGAAGCTTCACTGAATTAATTAACTAGCTACCGTATTGTTTTAACCAGAGATGATGCAATGCCCATGAAAGATGATGCAATACCTGGGAGATCCTAGGGAGGGAATGCACCATCATGTCAGATGGCAGATTATGTTAGGAAATGATGTAACTTGAGTTTATGAGTAGGCTCTGTCAATTTAAAACTTCTAGTTCCAGAACAAAGGGGATAATAATGGGCGTTTTTACCCCAAAATGCCAATATTTGACAATTGATTAAATGATGATTAAATAGTGAAGGAGATGAGAAAACAAGTTGTAATTTGAGCAAATAAAGCCAAGATGTATACATTTATGTCAAACGAGTTTCATTGCCATGGGTAACTGCCCAAATGGAGAATTTGCCAATCCAAAATTGGCAAAAAAAAGTTACTTTTTTAAGCCCAGGACTTATCAGCTTCTCCTAACTCCATTATTGTGCCTTGGGTGCAGTCAATCTTCCTTGTACAGACAGACCTTTCCTCTTATAAAAGGAATCCAGCACAATTTAGCCTCTGTAAGGGATTCTGGCCTCATAGGGAGCCCGAGAAAACTGAGTTTTTGACGTCCGCCCATGAAGAGTTTCATAGTTGAGAGGCCAGTATCTTGAAAATGAAAAGAGATTGATAAATTTTCACAAGAGATTCTGAAAGCCTGGACCCAAATTATTCTGGGTAGGAATGTTCAGCCCAAACCTATGATTTGTTCCAAAGATCCTGGCCTCCAAAATTCCTGTAAATTAACGTTCATGATTCGCGAGGGCAAATAAGGGGGCATGGCCCCAGATTTTTCGGGGGCCATATCTTGGAAACCCCTTGGAGTAGGAGCCTGAATATTTTCATGTGTTCAGTATGAATATAGAGGCACTCTCCCCAAAAAATTGAGCCAAATCTGAGTCGGAGACCATGGAAGATTCTTGTACTCAGGTTGAGTTCATGTGGACTGACCCTTCTTGAGATTGAGATTTTTTTTTTTTTTTTTTTTTTGGGACAATATGCATTAATGAATATTTACATGTAAATGCATGGGATTATAGCCAGGTGGCTAATTTCCATCCCCAGTCCCATTTGCAGGTTGGTGTGAACACATAAAACAAAGCAGAACAAACATCCGTAATAGGAATAAAAACACAGAGCATATTAAAAGACAAGCAACATACATCAACCATAGACAACCAAAAAACATCATACAGTCCAGAAGAGAACGGGCCGGGAGTTGGGGGACCTTGCTAATTATACACACTGAATTGTGAAGTGCTAGAGTGTTAATTAAAGTGCCATAGTGCTGAAGTGCCAAAATACTGAAGTGCAAAGTGCTAGCTGCCTGGTGGTACGTTTTAATGTTGTCTCTTTTTACAAGGCCCCTTTTGCCCAAATCATACATCCAAAAATGCTTCATGGAGGGAAAGTTAATATTTATTATTATACCCCCGCCACGGCAAGCGGGGGATATATAGCGCCCCGACTGATCTCGTTCTATCTCTGCCCTTCCGGCCCAGGGTCATATCTCAAAACCGTTGGAAATATTTCACCAAACTTTGTACAATCGTGAACTATGTCACAAACTACGATCCAGTCATTTTCAGCTTTCTGATGTCAATTTCTGACGCTTCCATGGAAACGCCACATTTTGTAATTTTATTCTATAGTGGACAATGGGGACAAGTTTTCTCGAAACTACTACACCTAGATGAATGAAATTTTGTTTGTAGGTACTCCTGACGATACTCTTGAACGAAGTTTGAAACCCAGTTCAAACTTCATTTTTTACGGAGTTATTGCCCTTGAATCTTTGATTCGACTTAGTGCAAAAAAAAACCAGGATGCATCAATGATGGGACAAATTTTCAGAAACTATTTTGCACCTAGATGAATGAAATTTTGTGTGTAGGTAAACTCACCTAGATGAATGAGGTACGATTACTGAACGAAAAGTTCGAAACCCAGTTCGAAACTTTATTTTTTACGGAGTTATTGCCCTTGAATCTTTGATTCGACTTAGTGCAAAAAAATCCGCTGATGCATCAATGGGGACAAATTTTCTCGAAACTATTACACCTAGATGAATGAAATTTTGTTTATAGGTACTCCTGACGATAAACGAACGAAGTTCAAAACCCAGTTCAAAACTTTATTTTTTTTAGTTATTGCCCTTGAATCTTTGATTCGACTTAGTGCAAAAAAATCCGCCGATGCATCAATGGGGACAAATTTTCTCGGAAAACTATTACACCTAGATGAATGAAATTTTGTTTGTAGGTACTCCTGACGATACTTTGTACAAGTTCGAAACCAAGTTCCCACTTTATTTTTTACGGAGTTATTGCCCTTGAATCTTTGATTCGACTTAGTGCAAAAATCCGCCGATGCATCAATGGGGACAAATTTTCTCGAAACTATTACACCTAGATGAATGAAATTTTGTTTGTAGGTACTCCTGACGATACTTTGAACGAGTTCAAACCCAGTTCAAACTTCATTTTTTAGGTACGGAGTTATTGCCCTTGAATCTTTGATTCGACTTAGTGCTTAGTGCAAAATTGGCTGGGACGCCAATGGGGACAAGTTTACTCGAAATTACTACCCCTACATCAATGACATTTTGCTTGTGGGTACTCCTGACGACATTTTTAACGAAGTTTCAAAACCGAAGTTACTTAAACTTTATTTTTACGGAGTTATTGCCCTTGAATCTTAATTCAACTTAGTACTGTAAAATCGGCAGGGAGGCATCAATGGAGACAAGTTTGTACACTAAATGGACCTTTTTGGTACTTGATTTGAATATGACTGCATATTACATTTCCATAGAAGCGTTATTTGCTATTGACATTCATTGAGCGACAAATGGGGAGCGGGGGTATGTGAGCTTTGCTCGCTTTTTTCTTGTTTAACTAACAGATGAAATTTTGTTAATGAAATTAACAAAATTAACAAATTAACAAATCAGTTTTTTGTTTTTTTTTTTTTTGGGAGTGAAAGTTGTGAGTATAAAATGACATGATGCATTTCCCCGCAGATTTATTCCAGAGCCGGCAAGATGAACATTTCCCATAAATCACCGCTGCTCCTGCTTCTATTGTGTTTGGTCTCTCCCTCCTGTAAGTATTTTTTCAGTATTTCAAAATGCAACACAATGTGTTGAATGCTAGCACATCAGCAGTATTTACAAAAAGTAAGGCTGCTCGATAAACAATTTATAGATGAAGACAAAAGTTTACGTACACTTAAGCCAAAAACATTTAAAGTCAGTTTTTTACAAATCCTGACATTTAATCCGATTAAATATTCCCTGTCTCTGGTCTAACAGGATTACCGCTTAATTTTAAGATTATAAAATATCAAATAATAGTTGAGAGGATCATTTATTCTAGCTTTTCTTTCTTTCATGACATTCTCAATGGGTCAAACGTGTACATACGCCAAGTTAAAGATGAGTAGCATTGCCTTTAAATTGTATTACTTGGGTAAAATATTTGACTTGCCAAAACAATAAATTAATGTGAAATCAGTAGAGTGGTGAAAAATCGGTTTTAAAGACATCAGCTTAAGTGTAAGTAAACTTTTGCCTTGAACTGTGTATATATATGGTGATAAAACTTTTGCTCAGTTGTAAAATTTCAACCCTTCAAGAGTGCGGTGAGGAGCCATTGCTTGGATAGACAAACTGAAGAAATAATGCACTTGCAGCTAATCACATCACAGTAACTGATTTGAGAACACAACTTCCATTTTTACCATAAACAATTTTGGTGTTTGACTGGCTAGACCTCAGCACACATTTTCATTGTGTGTCAGTCCTATTTCATCTGAGCTTGAGCCCAAAGAAGTCAGCATTTCTGGACATTGTGACATGTGGCTTCCTCAGTGCATGGTTCAATTTGAGATTGCATGTGTTTATAGTCCTCACAAAAGCATGTCTCTTTTCAATGTGGTATCACCTGAAGGATTGGAAATCAGGGGCACTTGGTATTGGTTTCCAACTTTGTCCTTTGCACACAGAGATTTCACTGAATTCCCTGAATCTTTTAATTACGATGAATTTTTTAAATTAAGATTTATTTAAGCAGGGGGCCTGACTGAGACTAAAGTCTCCCTTTCAGCAGGGTTCTGTATAACAAACAAATAAATATCACTTTACAAGAAAATTCAAATACGATAAATAGAAATTGCTACCATAAAATTAAAATAACAATCACATAAAACAACAGCAGCTCTCTCTATAAAATTATATTATGCACTCTGGGTGCAATCCCCTAAATTATTGTAAAGGCAGGTTGAGAAATGTTGTCCTTTAAGTGATGGGTGATTTTTTTCTTGTATTTTTGTACTAACAGGCAAGCCTGGACATTTCTTACACTTAAACAACTTGTAAACTGCCTTCCACGTCCAAGCACGATAGCATCACCTGTTCAGCACCTGGTTTTTAACATTCCTGCACTCACAGAGTCATTTTTAAAATAAATTTGGCTTCTCCAATCCCTCTTGAATCTAGGATGTTCAATCGGCGAACTCTGCACAAGCACGCTGGTAGGCGACGCGAGGAGCACGGACAGTTAACAAAAACAAAACAACGCCTGTCAGCCGCCACTTATCTCTTCTGGGTTCAAATCTTGTATGCGTGGAGTGAAGGCGGAGGAAACGCAAAAGGGTGCTTGCTCTCAATGCAATTGATGAGAACCTGGATGCCTAGTCGTAGGCACTCACAATCATTTATACTGCTCAAAACAGACTTTTTTTCCCCTTTTTCCCTGAGCAGTGCAAAGCCAATTCTGTGCTGGGCCATTCTTTGAGAAGTGAACCAAAATGTCACACACATGACCAGATGTCATCAAATAAAGAAATACTTTGAAAATTAATGAAAGGTATCAAATTTATTCCTTGCTATTCTCCATACCCCAAAACTATGAAAATTCTAGATTTTTCAACTTCACAGAGTTTTTGAAGTCAAATGGAGTTATGAAAAACCTGTTTCGCGGTGAAGTCACACACGTGACCAGTCGATTTGACCTCTGACCTTAAGCAGTTAAAGTTAATGTAACAAATAACATTTTTTACTTGATAGACTTGGATAAGTAGTACTCATATACAAGGTCCACAATCATGAACCTCCAATGCTTTTGTAATTGGAGGAGATTTTTTCTACTATTTGTTACATTTTTGGTCACACACGTGACTGAGAATGGCCCTGCTGCTCTCGCAAGGCTAATCGCCACAGTCTGTACTAGCATGACTGGATTTGAGCTCATGCTTTGCTGGTCACGTTGCATTGCAAAAGGCTCATTTACCACGTTAGTCAACCTAGCAACCGCTTAAAGGTTTTTCCTTTGAATTTATTTTTTCCCTGCCATTCCAAGTTTTTTAAAAAAGTGTGTGTGTCTGTGATGCTTTACTTTCGCACCGAGGACAAATGGGACCTAATCGTCTTTTTTTTTTTTATTTGTTTGTTTTTCAACTGTTGAAAACTGTGCTGGTTTTTGGATAAAATTTTATATTTTATTTAGTAATTTTTATCACATCATTACATTTTTAAATTTGTGTTTTGAACTATATGTAATCCATACATTTGCAATCAAGTCACCCATCTATTGGAATTAACTTTTCATCCTCGGTGTAATAATTGTAATAATATAAACCGCATTTAACCCCCTTGTATTTACAGTTTTCATACCGGAACAAAAGGGAATCTTGAAATGATAGTTTGCATTATATTGTGAAGTGTATTAATATTGACAGGTAAGGTGGGTGAGTTTTTCTCTTATGTTATCCAGCACTAACCAGAAGGGCAGAATAGTGCCCTGTTCAAACAAAAACAAATTTTTTTTTTCCTAGTCATCAGCACCTATGCGCGTTATGGAAAAAAATGGTGTAATGTTTGCTTTGTGTCCATCGACACAAGGTAAATGCTGTGAATTTGTTTTGTTTATTTCTGAAGACCAGCTTGAATACTGCTGTGGGAAAACATTCCCGGAGTCTCCGGTGTTGGAATTGGGCCGGGAATTCACAGCCACATGCGTTTTGTCAGCACGGGGAAAGAGAGAGACCGGAGCCACAGCTGACGACCTGTTTTGGGAGTTCAAAAATGTTCGGGTGCCCAAAGAGCGCTACACCCGAATCAATGACTCGGCCATCAGCATGACTGTCAATGTCACAAGGGAGCTGGAGAACCCTCTGAAGTGCAATGTGTTAACACGCTCTCCCTCACGGGAGCGCAGCATCAGGAATGTTCATGGCCTATTTTTCACTGCAGGATGTAAGTATCACTGACAATGCTCTTGAATTGACTTACTGTAATTGACCAAATGAATGGTTGAGCGGCAAGCAAAACCAGGAGATTCTACCCGGCATGGGGTTGGTGCATGCTATGAAAGGAGCAAAATACTTTTAGTGAAATTCGATCAGTTAGATTGATTGAATTATATAATTATGTCATCACTTTTCAACTTCGGAGATTTTTGCAGGTTATATAGTATAATCCATTTAGTGTTTAAATGTATGAATCCTGGGGGCGCCCCGGAAGCTCAACGGTCTAAGCGCGCGCACCACTAAGGTTGTGGCCCTCCCGCGGCGACCCGGGTTTGATTCCGGCTTGGGTCATTTGTCACGTCTTCCCCATTCTTCTCCCCAACTTTCCTGTCTCTCTCTACTGTGTGACCATCAAATAATGGAGAAAATCCCAAAAAAAAATCTTTAAAAAAAAATGTATGAATCCTGTATCCAAATTCTGCATGCCCATGCTTTTGGTTATTTAAAAACATCATGGCAGGGTTATATCTATTTGGAGCACGTTCTATGCAATATGTACAGAGGGTGGACAAAATTTCAGAAGCGCCCCTGAAAAAGTACCAGAACTGCAACTGCAAAAACAACCATGCTGATGATTCATTAAAGTGTTTGTTAGAAGCACATATATGCTTATGAGGTCTGACCACCCTCATTATGCAAGTCTCCAAAGCAAGATGAGGGTAATGAAGCTGCATTTCCACCAAACGTTTTCGGTATTGTACCCTTGGATCCAGTACATGACCTGTATGGATGGGTACATAAACCCTAGATTTGGTTTTTGTTTCCAGCGTAGACAGTTTTCGTAAATGTTGACGGGGTTGTTACCGGATGGTAATACCTGGGTCAACTACATCCTTGCCCAAGAGAGACGACTCTCTGGACCTGGACTGCAGTGTCTGTACCGCCACCTTTTGGGATTGAATCAGTGTGTCGGGTACCTCAACAGAGGGGTAACAAAAAAATGGGGACGAATCAGAACAGTTCTTTTGGCACTGTCATAACTTCAGACAACGGAAATGCAAAAATAACCAATCAAATGTGTAACAAACTGAACTGGCCTGCTAGGTGGAACCAAAAAAAGGGGCCAAAAAGTTTTATTACAGAATTGCAGATTCAGCGATCACAAAATGGAAAAATTATTTAAGATGGTTTGGGGACCTATGTCATAAATTGACGACATATGCCAAATACCAAAAAATAGCTAACACGAGCTCTAGCCACAAGTCAAAGCTGTTGTAGTTTGCTACCAAACTACAGTTTTAAAAATCACCACAGAAATTAATCAATCCATATGTGACGTCATCTCAACGAAAACAGTGCAAAACTTTGCAAAGGTGGTATGTGATGCATTCACGGCCTGCTGTTTATGACTGTGTTGTGAATGTTCTCATGTCCATTTTCTTTCTTGAAACAATTGAATTTTTGCTCTGCAAGCAATGGACTGTGAAGTTTAATGTCTGCTGAAATTACCTGTACATGAGTGTGGTCTGTTAGACAGAATTCCTCAGGTGGTAATGACATTTGAACTGTGTACTAAGTTTCACTTTCTGGAAACAAACTGCAGTGTGAATGTTTTTCCAGATCCCCCTGAAAAGCCAGATGACCTGTCATGCATGGTAGGTCAGTCTGGTGAGAGTCTCTCCTCCATCATGACCTGCTCCTGGAATCCTGGGAAGAGAGACCCCATTTTGAACACCTCTTACACTTTGGTTGCTGAGTAGTAAGTCTTCCTTTATAAACACAGTGCTTTCGTAACCTCCAGTTAAACAAGAGATCTTGTAATATTGCTGGTATTTTATAGTACATTTAGTATGTTTGAAAGATTGGCATTTTACTGCATGTATAGTACAGACAGAAATGGTGGAATACATATGATATACGTGTCATATTTACTTACCATTACTGAATATACAGAATGCAAGTAAATGGTATATATTTTAATGTAATGTAGTTGAATAAGCTATTGTATGCAAGTTAAAAGTTAAATGGCTTTTCAGGCCTACTACATCATCATAGGATTGTGCCTTTTTAAGCACAGTGCATCTGAATGGCCCAATGATTGTATTTGACCTGAATATGTATTTATCATTCTATTCTGAATGTGAAGATGTAGTTTGTTTTTCCCTTTTCGTCAGCAATGCAGCTAAAAAGAAAGAGAGAAGCCCTGCGAGAAGAGACGGTGGGAGTGTAGATTTCGGGACCCTGCCAGTATTCTTGGAGGTGAACATAAGTGTGGAGGCAGAGAACCAGCTTGGGAGGGTCCATTCCGATGCGCTGCTTGTGTATCCTGAAGAAATAGGTACAGTGTAATTAACCTCTCATCTATTTAGCATTATTTGCCCGGACTCCGCTAATCAATCACATATGTCTTGTTCTTCAGTGAAAAGCGACCCCCCAAAGGACGTGAAGGTGATCTCTGAGGTGGGCCTTCTCAAGTCCCTGTTAATATGTTGGAAGCGACCTGTTCAGATTGAATTACTCCTCCTCAAGTACAACATCCGCTACTGTCCAGCTGGGGCCCACCAGTGGTTAGAGGTAAATGAGCAAAAAAGTGCTTTGTGTTTTGTGTTTCTCCTCCTTTAAATCTTCAGAGATGTGTCTCTCTGTATGTAAACTCTGTGTGTGTATATCTGCTGGAAAGCTAAATAGCATTTTGTAGCTGACAGGCTCAGCAGGATAAGCACTGTAAAGTTCATGTGGGCAAGTTTTAGCTCATGTCTAGAAACAAGTTCACTCTAAAAAATAATGTACTGGGTCTACTCAAGGTGTGTTAACTATTTGCATGGATCTTTTTAAGTTGTCCCAACTTCAGTATTATTAAGTAACTGATACTAGCATATCACTATTACACCAACATAAATCATTAAATACACTGAAAGCTATATTAAGTTAAATCTACTTGATATTCAGTGGGTACAGTTTGAATTTTCACATTGGCTGTACTTAATGCCTGTGTTAGTTACACCATTAAATTAAGTACAATAAACATGTTCTTCTTCTATATCCCAAAGCTAAATTAAGTAATACCTACTTAATATTAATTAAATATGCATTGAAATATTAAGTTGTCTCATCATTCAAATAAAGTTGCTCTAACTTAATTTGTTTCTTGTTTTCTACTCAGAAATGTCCATGCAAATAGTTAACATACCTTCTTTAGTATTAATACCTTGATTTATTTAAGTCAGGGGAAATAAAAAAGAAGAACCATATTTCACAATTCAACATTTTATTAAACAAATGTCAAGACAGCTTCTTTTTACAGTCTGGGTCTGCAAAAACCAAGGTATACTTACCAATTTAATTAAAACAAAATGTAACCCAAAATATTTCTGGAGATTATTTTATCAATGTGAAATGAGCTAAATTAACTCTTGAGCTAACACTCCAGCATGTTAAACAGTCTTTGAAAAACTCAGACTCGGACCCAGGCCGTTTTCAAATGATTAGTAAGATGATTATATTGCAACAACATTACTACAAAACATGGGAATAGTCAAGGAAATACGCACATCCCTAATACGGGTGCTGAGTTCAGTGAAAAACAATGAAAAAGAAAATGGAACTCACACACTCGAATGCTCCAAATATTTAATGGTAGACAACGTTTCGAGCCAATGCTCTTCGTCAGGTTATCTTGTCAAGTTAGCAGTTTGTAGGCAGCGCAGCAGGCTGTATGTCGGAGTTTATAGCTACACTGTAAAAACTGTTACTTAGATAAAACTGAAAAAAAATAAGGCAACATTTTCCAAGCACTTTTTCTTAGTTTTGTGAACTTCTTGTTTTTTTAAGTTGAGAAAACTCAATCATAAAATTTTAGCATAAAGTAAAATTTTTAAGAACATTCTACAAAAAAAACCCAGGAAATTGAGTACAACCATTGTCAAAATGGACAGTATTTTAAGTACATATAACTTAATTAAATTAAGTTTTATTTAAAAGAAAACATGAATTTTACTTTCATTTTACTTTTTTTTTCATATTTACCAATTCCAAACCTCTCCCAGGGGCCCACCTGTCCTGCATGTTTTAGATCTCTCCCTGCTTCAGCACAGGTGATTCAAATGATCAGCTCATTGTCAATCAGCCTCAGGGGAATGATAACGAGCTGATTATTTGAATCACATGTGCTAGAGCAGGCAGAGATCTAAAATATGTAGGACAGGTGGTCCTCCATGAGAGGTTTGGGAAGTACTGTATTAAACTACAAACCCCAATTCCAATGAAGTGGGAAAATCGTGTAAAATGTAAATAAAAATGGAATGCAATGATTTGCAAATCTCAAACTCACATTTTATTCACAACTGAACATAGACAACATAATGTTGAAATTCAGACATTTCATGAAAACTGTTGGAAATATTAGCGCATTTTGAATTGGATGGCAGCAACACATTTAAGAAAAGTTGGGACAGGGGCAACAAAAGGCTGGAAAAGTGCTGCTAGTAAAAAAAAAAAATAAAAAAAAATAATCAGAGCATTTTGCAACTGATTAGGTTAACTCTTTCAACCCCAGATATTCTAGCATCACTATACCCTTCAACCCCACAGCCCTCTGTAGAGGGCTGGTCATTATCTGGACATTGTATCTTACTGTTATCTCTGGAATCCCATTAAATGTAACCTGATATGTTCCAATCAATTAGTCAGATTGTTTGAATTTTCCCTACAGGAATTTGGGGTTGAAGGGAATATGTTGGTCAGCCCTCTGTAGAGGGCTGTGGGGTTGAAGGAGTTAATTGGCATCAGGTCAGTAAGATGACTGGGTATAAAAATAGCATTCTAGAGAGGCAGTCTCTCTTAGATGGGCAGAGGTTCACCAATCTGCATCTAAAAATTGAGAATAATTTCAGAAAAAGGCTTCTCAATCATAAATTGTGAAGATTGAATATCCCACCATCCAGAGTACAAGATTTAGAGAATCTGGAGAAATATTTGCTTAAGGGACAAGGCTGAAGGTGAATATTGGATGCTCACGATCTTCGGGCCCTCAGACGGCACTACATTAAAAATGGGCATGATACTGCATGGGAATTCACGGCATGGGTTCAGGAACACTTCCAGAAATAATTGTCTGAACAGTTTGCCGTGCAATCTACAAGTGCTAGTTAAGGCTGTATCATGTAAAGAAGCCATATGTAAAAATCCAGAAATGCTGCCATCTTTGCTAGCCCAAAGCGCATTTAAAATGGTTTAAAATGGACTGAGGTAAAATGGAAAGCCATTTTAAAATGAGCTTTGGTCCTGAGCAGATGGCACCATTTCTGGATTGTGTTCACATATTGCTTCTATGCATGATACAGCTTTAACTTGCATTTATGGATTGCACAGCAAACTCTGTTCACGCAGTGATTTGTGGATGTGTTCCTGAGCCCATGCAGTGAATTCAAGTGCAGAATCATACTTGTTTTCAATGCTGCGCAGCCTCAGGGCCAGAAGATCGAGCATCCAATATTCACCTTCGACCTTGTCCCTTGCGCACAGACTTCCCAGATTCTCTGAATCGTCTATGTATTGTAGATGGTGGCATAATGTCTTCGCAATTCACATGAAGAAATTTTTCTGAAATTGTTCAATTTTAAGATGCAGATTGGTAAACCACTGCCCATCTTTACTTCTAAGAAAGGGTGCCTTTCTAAAATGCTGTATTTATACCCAGTCATGTTAGTGACCTGTTGCCAATTAAACTAATTAATTACAAAAACGCCCTCCAGCTGTTTTTTACTGGGAGCGCCGAGAAGTGACGACAAGCGGCAGAAGAGGAGCATATCTTTAAAATGGATAGGAAAATGTCTACAGGTGGAGGCGTAGCGAAGCAAAAAAAAAAAAAGATTTTTCAGAGCGATCAGTGTTCATAGTTTCATAAATCGTTGACGAATTAACATCGCCTCGGTGAAGATCTAGTAATCCAAACTTAATTATGTGCTGCTTAAATTCGTTGTTGCTGTGTTTGAAAACATATCAAGCATGCGCACAAGCTTATAAGGCGCAAATAAAAAAAAAAAAAGACCAGACAGTTCGAGTTTATCTGGGGCATTTTAAGTCATAATTTATGCACATAAGAAAACGCGTCATAACTTTGTGAAGCAACTTAAGCAGTGCAATCGAAAATAAAGTGGACTGTTATACAACCAATTAATTTTAGAAACTGTTGCTAATCAGACAACGTAAACTGCGGCAGGATTAGATAATTAAGCATACAGATGTGCCATTACCTAAAGGTCTTTAATACCGCCAACGGACTGCTACTGATTTAAAACACTTGTCTGTCGTTCTGGGCACACAATCACCAGCTGAATCCACACCGTTTCTGCTTTACTAATTCCACACGTGCAGACAGATTAATCATGACGTCAAACAGCAACTACGAATGGCTGGTAACGCAACAGGGGACAAGCAAGGCCATTGGTCAAACAAATTTCCCAGCAAACCTACTTTCTGAAACTTTTAGGAGGAAAACAACATTAAATAAATTGTACATAGATTAAACCCATGCATCGTTTTTTATTTGCAAGAATACAGTTTTCAGTCATTATATCATGAAGTAAATATATCGATAGATTCAAATGGCCATGACGCAGGATAACCGCAATAGTGAAGTAAAACTATAAAAAGTGGTATATATAACATTGAGTTTCCTCGCTCGTCTCAGGACTCAGTTGTTTTTCTTCTTAAGCATTTTAATAAAGAAATAGAAAGTTTTCGCGTCAAGGCGGTTACGCTGAACAAGTCGACACCACTGCGCTATCGCTCACAGCAATGAAGGCTACCGGCCACCAGTTGTCTACGCAACTGCGATTTAGGTCTTTTAAATCGGCGGACCGGCAAGACTGACCTAGCGCCCCACCGAAAAACTCCCGTATACCCGATGGCCAGTCCACCCTGCACTGCCAAACATTAATAATCCCTTTTGTTTACTCTTCTACTCCATATTTTACGTTAAACAAGATCTGACTTGCAGATTCAACATGTCTTCTGAAGATCAATTACAATGCTGAAATGTGTTCTCCAATTACTGCATTTGGGCGGGTCCTGACAATTTACTTACTGAATACGTTTTTAAACTAAGTTTAAATTGAAATCAATTTATTGTGGAGTACCAGAAAATCAAATTTGTGATAGAAAATTTTAAGTTACTAAAACATTATCACTTTTTTACTTTCCTGTAACTTAAACAGTCAGTAAAAAAAGACAAAATCAATTTATTGTACTAAATATACATTTTAAAATTAAGTAATTTGGACATTGCCATTGAAGGACTTTTTACAGTGTACATGTTGTCAGTGTTACAGTAAATGTACAGCGAAGGTTACAGTGTGTCAGTTAATAAATGCTGCAACTCTTGAAACCAGGAAAAGTTTTATCTGTTTCCAAACTGCTGGAAAAGTGAAATGATTACTTCTGAACAACCCCATCTACATTTAAAGTTATTGTCTGCGGTGGAAACTCAAGGGGTTAAGTACATTAAAATATTGTTAAAATAATATAAACTAAGCATTTAGATTGAGAAAACATTTTAAACAGTAAGAAAAAAATCAGAAGCTAGTATAAATAGCCATTTTTAAATAGTCTGTTTATTTTGCATAAAACATTTTTTTTCTCGTTTAAATTGAGAAACCATTTGAAAAGGTAATGAAAAACAGAAATTGTAGGTATAAATTGCCAAAATAAAGGCCTATGCATCTAAAATACAGATGTGTAATGTAGGGCTACAGAGTGAATATGCAAGACTGGTCAAGAATAGGATGCATTGAAAGCCAGTCATTTCAGTAAAACTCATGGAGGCCGCCACAAGTGCTCACAAGATAGATTTTTTTAGATGAGCCAGCTCAATATTGTGACTTTTTGAGCTGACGCAACATTGTGCGTTTAAATTACATTTAAAAATAAGTAAGGATTTTTTTTTATTATTTTTGAGTTGGTTTGACTTGCTGAATTAAGTAGATGTAGCAAACTTAAATGTTTATACTAGAATTGCATGTTTATTTTAAGCTGGAATTACTACCCCCTTGCATGATTTTTTAGAGTGTTGTGTTGTGTGAGAATATGTCAGTTTTGCATTACATGCACTGCTGCTGAAGCTTAGCTGAAAAAAGTTCTTCCCATCAAAACTCAGTTTTTCCTGACTGGTTTGCTAAACAGCTAGAACGCAGCCATTGACTGATTTCTTTACTCGTGAAGTTGGATCTTGCAGATGTTAGGTAACATAAATACTGTTAATTGGCAGGGTACCCTGGAATGCAATATATTAATGTAAATGTAATCTTATTATATTGTTTCATGTCGATATTGAAATATTCACTGTTTTGATTCAATGTTTATTAAACATTTAACCCCTCTGTGCAGATGTAGACGCCAGCCTTGAGTGTTATAGAAAAACCTACAGGGCTCCACATTAACTTTTTCCACTAGGAGCACCAGTGCTCCCAATAGAAAATTCTAGGCGCACCAGCTAAAAATTTAGGCGCACCACCTATATCGACATGCGACGCAACACAGTAAACATTTTTCTATAATAATTGCATTACTGATAAATATGGTAATGAATAGACAATTTATGAAATAACAATGTGCTGTTCTATTTTAAACAAAAATGTTACAATGAAATTCTGTTGTGCTTAGAGAAAACTCATTAACTTAAGTAGTTCTTCTTTAAACAGACACCAAATAATAAATTAACAAATGTAGAGGTACATGGTCAGAATTTGCAATCAATACAACACAACCACAACATAACAAGTTAACAAAAAAAAAAAACTATCCGGCTTTCCTTCCCTTCATAGCACATCACCCTGAGGGCCACTAAGGCTGGGCACCTGTGAAGGCCAACCCTTGTAGTTGGGCCTTCAGGTTTTTTACTGTTGCTGAACCATATCTGTGCAGCCTCCTTCACATCAAACTCCTCCAAGCTTGCTCCCTCAAGACTAAAGGCCTTTTTGGTGGCATCATAGATTTCTAAATTACATATCTGTAATTGTCACGACTCATGTGAGGGATAATGTACAGCAAGGCAGTCATTATTGTGGATCAAAACCCTCAACCGGGAGATCAGAGTTTTTAATCCCACTTTTCACACAGTTACTTACCAAGGAAATAAACTAGTTGACATAAAATATTATTTTTCATATGATTTTGTTGATTTAAAACGAGTTCATTGCTTTCATTATTGTAAATAGTCACATACGTTGTTATGGACAAAGAACTGCGCGTATACCAACGGTCTGTTATAGATAGCCATGGTCTGTAATCAAGAAATAACAGACCGTGGAATGCTGTGATTGACCAATCAGAAGACGGTATTCACCGTAGCCGTGTAATAATGAATACTAAATGTGCCTCTTTTTTCTGTAAAAACGTAAGTTGCATAGCCTGATGCTAAAATGAACATACTTTGAGCATTCGCATGCTGGACTTCACCATGGCCAATCAAAATATTCGTCAGCCTCCCTTGATGCAGGATCCGTGCGTAGACTATCTCGCATTCCAGACATCAGTGTAACCGTCAATCATGAAGGACAGATAGGTGGACTCCTTTATTTTTCACCGGTCTTCTTTTTAATTGAATCTGCGATTACTCCAATTAACTGCGCGCATGCTGTGTCGTTGTTGTAAGTGGGCTTCACTTGAACTCCATTCTTTTTTAACAATTCAATTTGACCCCTGAATTTAGGAAATGGCAACTCCCCTTCGCAATATAATAGGCTGTATTGAATGTTATCATCATTTCAGCTTCTTCAGCGGAGCGATTTGTCGATTCCTGCCTAATAAACGCTGTTTGCAGTGGAGCTGCAGCTCCAGCAGTACATCTGTCCCTGCATAGTTTATGCATCACACTGTTGCTGTGTTTTACCAGTGTTTCATGTTTAAACTGAGCGGTTGAGTCGGCAGATTTAGTTTTCCCCGCAATTTTTGGGCCACACTGAGAACAGTACATACAATACATTGCGTTCTTTTCTTTGCAGTATCTCAACCAGGTAAACTGCGTGAGCCATTCCTGTCGAAAAGAGTAAGTTAGCCTTTTTAGATACGAGATCACCTGCTGATTCCTCGTCAGAACTGTCATCCGAAATTTTGGACCGCTGTGGCACAGAAGGGTCTGAATGATCTTTAAAAAAAAAAAGGAATCGATTGTACGTTTCATTGTCAACTAGGCTAATGGCCAAGGGAGAGCGATCGCGCTCACAGACTGGACATATATGACATCCTGCGCAAATTTCTCAATCCTGCTTTATTATGGTGACGAGAGCCTCGCATCTCTCCACACATGCACGCATACATACACGCACACACAGACCAATTTTAACTCCCTTCTGGTCATGATATGCAATGATTCAGAAAAGTTAAAAAAAAAAAAGAGAAAAAAATACTAATAATAATAAATTATAAGTCGCACTCGTGCGCCTAGTTATAAAATTTAGTTGTATTGCCTCCAAAAATAGTCGCAAAATGCGACTAAATGGTTGCAGTCTGGAGCCCTGACCTAGCAAGTCTAATTTTGGTCGAAACTAAGTTAGGATCATTTTTGTACTTATTAGGCTTTGCCTCATCATATACAGTAAGATACATGAAAAATAATCATTGATTTCCTATGTTTTCCTGCGGCAAAACCAAGCAAGTCATCGGTATTTAATCAGTTGTGAGGTAAAAATCAAGCAAGTTGATCTTCGTTGGTTCTTCCACATAAGATTTTCAATTTTTTAATGATAAAACCTGGTTAGTGAATTAGCCAGTTATGAAGCAGCATACCTATTATCTGATCTGTGAGGTAAGTCCCCATGCAGAGCATTGGATGTGCAGGACATTCATGGTCAGAATTCATAATTCACGCAATTCACGTGCTAATAACGACTGAAAAATGGCTTGAAGAGGGAACCAGATGGTGGAGTTAACACTGAAAAACTGTCAAATGCCACTGCAGTTGCATACTCGTTAGGTTTTTGTCCATCATTTTGAGATTTGACATTTTATATTTTCAGATGGAAAAATTTCTGAAGTCATATTGCCAGGGATGCTAATAAAAAAGAAAAAAATTCCTCCATAAATATCTCTTATTATGTAATGAACAAATTACTACCATGTCAGTTTCATTGTCGGACAAGAACTTAACCCCAGAGGGATACAGTTTTCTGTCTTTTTCTCAGAATCAGCTTTTTGTTACTTACTAGGTTTTTCCATAACACTCAAGCAGCGGACGTGTAGCTTCTCTATTTATGCACGCAGTTACACTATTCTATCCCTAGATGGCCGGGTCAGTTATTGAATATTCACAAACAAGCCGAGCTCAAACACGGTTTAGAATATGGGCAAGTTCAATCCCATCCCTGTTTCCCAGGAGTTGCATGAATTGAACTCCTCAGCTAAGCCTGATGTGCAAGCTGCACAATATACTTGCCCATAGTATCTATCCAGCAGTTCAAAAAAATGATCTCTTGCTACAGAGAAAATCGTTGTTCTCTGTAGCAACCACTTCAGCTATAGTGAGCCAATGGTATCCCAATTGAGTAGTGAAGAAAAATCAGTTTTCTGAAGCAAAAATTCAACATGGTATTGATACGTTGTCATTTTACTATCAATTATAGTCATCACATATCAAAAACACGCTATTCCTTACCGTTGACTTACGGGTAAATTATCGACAAACTCAGCGCTCCCTTATATCCTTCTACGTACTCTCATTGATTAGCCAGTCATTCAGTTGCTAACTAAGGCACATCTGCATAATGCAGTTGTAGTTCACGCCCACATGAAACTTCCCCGGTAATTATATGTTGATTGACACATTTCTTATCTCGTTATCTAATACTGGTAAGAGTGGGAAAGTGACATCGTTGACCCAAACGAACGAGCACTCTTGGAAACGGGGTCGTGTGAAAACCCCATGGCAAAATCTGGAATATCCATATTATCTTGCCCCCTTCACAAAACGCTGAAGGAATATGCTGAAATAAAAAACGCAGATCTCGGATCTTGCTCACTCGCCGTAAAGACAGCAAGTGCTGTTGCCGATGACCAGCAGAAAGTACAGAATTCTGAGGAGCCACCGAACTTGCATTGCATTTCACATGTCAATGAATGCTAAAGATGATTTGTTGGATATAGCTAGCCAGCTAGCAATGAAACTGGAGCGTTTAATATGCAACTACAGAACCAAGTGCACACAATAAGTAAATCCGTTATGGTGCCGTATTTCAGCAGAGAGCATATCCCCGTACTCTTAACTGCATATTTTCGTGCTTGAGTTCATTTGCATGTGCGTGAAGTACTGCTCCAAAAACTTAATATTTCTTTGATTTGTTTAGCTAGTTTGCTTTTAATTGCCGTTTCTCTCCTCGTGGGTGTGCCATCATTTTGTGACTCCTGGTATTCCGAACCATTAAGCCATATGAAGTTTAATAAGTTGAAGTTCTGAACAGCTCTATCTAATTATTTCGATTTTGACTGAATATTACGTTACACTTGAGGCCCATGAGCTTAAACATATAGCCTCGCTAGCTATATGCATTCACACAAGCACATACCGATTGGGAGAAAAAGTGAGACAATCGTAACTAACGTCAGCATTATTTACTACTCCGAAGGAATGCTAGAAATTATTGAGTGAATTTGCTGATGATCTTAGGCTTACTCAGGGTTAACTGTTAAAGATTATTATGATGTGCTTAAACAAATAAATTGATAAAAAGCCAAAGTTTTGGGAAATGGTTTTGGGTGGCTTTTTTATATAGTTGGGTGGGTTTAGAATTCGTTCTGAGGTAAGCTTCCCGGAAGCGTAGTTGCTAAATTGGCAACTTGCGTAGTTCGTCCACACAGTCAGTGGCTCCAACTATGGATATTAACATCTGTGCTTTCCAATTTGGCAACAATGCGTAAGAAATAAGCGGGCGGAATTTGTTTGAACCTCTGACGTACGTACGAGATCAATTATACGTTTGGATTGTACAAATATTTAATTAAGATCATGCAGAATTTTCACTCGCCAGGCAGCCGTGGAGTCTGCGCTTATCTGGTCGCCATGGATCTCGGGTGAGTGCGAAGATCAAGCCCTGTACCATATTCAACTAAATTTAATGCCGAGGTTTTGGCTCGTTTAAAATGCGAACAGCTCAAGCACCCCCTGCTAGGTTCCTTTCCCCATTTTTTTCAATTTATGGTAGCATATTGCCTGCTTTTTCCTGATGGTAGAATGTCTGTTATGTTATAATAAGGTATATTTCAGATATTCCTGAGTTAGTGAGTTATACTTGTTCCTTATAAGGTGTAGTAAGTGTTAACATAAGGTTGCGAGCTTTGAAGGGGGAACTGCGAGCTTTTCAATGCAGGGTGATTGCTCTGACCGTAAAATAAGCAGGTCCTTTAATGAGTATGTGTGCTGGCTTGTGGGACTCTGAGGATAAATGGGCAAAATTCTAAACTTTATCATGGAGGAAAGGCATGTTTTGGGTTTGAAGAGGTTACTGGTGACCACTATGTCCAACTGCACCTATATTGATAAACTCATGCTAAATTCAACCAGAAAGTCAATCATTTATATTGAATTTCATGTGTCAAAAGTTGATTTGTGTTAAATATATGATTATTTTATGATTTGACAGTGCGCCATTTTGAGGGATCTGAGAGTTTGGGGAGCCACCTGGAGAGCTGTCTTATTTGGCTCCTAAAGAGTGGATAATTTAGAATTTTATGCTCAGAAGAAGAGTACTTGTGGTCAAGGAGTTTATGATCCCAGAAATGTATAGTTTTAACCCCCAGCCTGTTCTCCGTATTATAATTCTTTTTTTTTTTTTACTGTTTCAATGCTGAAATTTTATGAGGAATTTTTTAATGTTGTCAGCCCTTTTTCTCGACCAAAATCATGAAAATAAACTGAAATACGATGGAATTCTAAATGCTACAAGTGTCTTGACTCAGTTGAGCCATTCCCTTCCTCTCTGTGAAGCATCAATCTTGAATTATCAAGCCTTAAATAAGGTAACACATAAATAGCCAGATTTGGCTTCTGCGCAAAGGGGTTAATGGGCATGATCATTAAATAATTGATTTTATGTTCTAGGTCCTTCCTAATGATACTAATGGCTCCGAGCAATCCTTCAGATTGCAGTCCCTTGAGCCTGATACAGACTACGTTGTTCAGATACGATGCATGAGCAAGAACAGCCTGGGTTACTGGAGCGAGTGGAGCAGGAACGTCACCCAGCGCACGCCGGAATCTGGTAAGTCTCACCACTTAAGAGGTCCACTGCCACATGGCTGCTGCATTAACCAGTGGCACTGCTCAAAACTGCATGCTGCTCGTACATTAGCACCATAGTATTATTATTGCTCTAACAATGATTTGCCTTTTCAGAGTTGAGATGTGGAATTCAATAAGGCTCTGGCTTTAAATTCCCTTATTTTCTGGGGGAAAGCCACTTTGCTTCAAGGTCAAATGGGGAAATGCCCTATCTCTTGCTTATTATTACATTTGCAACTTAGATTAGTGCAAGGGGCTAGTAGACGTTCATACAGTGCTGTGAAGCAGTTAGGGATGTCCCGATCACGTTTTTTGGCCCCCAAGTCTGAGTCCGGCTCATTAGATTTTGAGTATCTTCCAATACGGAGTCCCGATCCGATATTTCTGCAATGCATTTGGACGAAAAAAATAAAGCCCGTATCCAAGTTGTCCCTTAAAGTTTTTTTTTTCTATTATTTTATTTAAATAACATTCTCCAACATGAAACCTTTTTACATGGCTCTGTGCTCTACTCCAGTTAGTGCAGCATTGGTTTTAAACCAAGTAATCAAAATAAAATCTCTGTAGCTTATCAGTGGTGCTGCACAAAATAACCATGTTAACAAATATCTTAAATTTCTTGTCTCAATAAAGGAACTAAAAGATGTCTTTAAAATAAAATCTCTTAACAATTCCACTTAGCGCAGCAATTTTTAAAATTTGTCTTTTTAACCCTTTGTTGCATGTTGTCCAATATTTTGGACATAAGTTAAGTGGGGTTTATTATTATTATTATTATTATTATTATTATTATATATTGTTATTATATTATTATATATTATTATAATATCTTATATTGTTCAAGTTTTGATCAGACCTTTTTCTGTTGGGGGATGGAAATACATTATATAGCACAAACTGAAAACACATAACCTATGTGATGCATCTGAGTCTATGCTCTATCAAAAATATTGGACATTATGCATGTCGAGTAAATAGCTCAAATAAGCAATGTCCAGAATACAGATAGATCATCATGCATATCACTGACCAGGTTTCTTCAACTTCACATTATTTCTGTCACTCCGCATGCATAATGTCCAAAATACTGGATGGCAGTGTGCATCCCACAAGCATAATGTCTAAAATAATGGACAGACAGACCACCCACTTACATCCCCCCCCCCCCCGTCACACACACACACAGAAAATATTGCACCAAATCCCAACAAATGGTCCAAGGCATTTGTATGTACTCTATGCATCAAAGGGTTAACATCAAAAAAAGGTAACAGAAGGAAGATGTCTTAATCTTCATAAATGGCTCTTAACAATTTCGCTTCACAGAAGTAAAACTACAGCAAGTAACTCAGCTACTTAGAAGAAGCTTGACATTCAGTCACAAATCTAATAAAATCACATTACTGTTTAGTGCCGCACTATTGACTAAGTAGTCTAGGATTAAAATAAACAACAAAAATCTCAATTCCACTTCAAAGTGGTGTAGCAGCTTAACTTTAACGTGAAGAAATGATTTCCATCTAATTGGAGTAACACCATTCAAGTAAAACGTGTTTTTGCCTCAGTTGTCTCCGTTAACTCAGAGTACTGCGCTGCGCGTTTGTTTTTCAGGTGGCATATCAAACTCGTAGTGTAGAACACATCTCGGTCCTTTCCACCTCGCAAAACACCCAATTTGCGGATGTTGCAAGTGGCTGTTGCATTGTTTTTGCTTTCAAGTCCAAAATATTTCCAAACTGCTGGCATTTTCCCTGCCCCGAGGCGTCAGTGTCACGTAATCCCCACGTTAGCTTTAACCTTCTAACTACTACCACGACTTGCCTGCCTACCGTAAATTGTGTAAGGTTTAACCCTCTGTTAACCAAGTACCTTTCCAACTGTGTAAAATTCATTTCCCTAGGCAAATATGTTGATTATGGGCCAATATTTGGAAAAATAGTAAAAAAAAAAAAAAAAAAAAATTCCTTTGGCCCACCTTTTTTCCAAAAATAGCAGGTCTGCTACATTGGGTAATAATGCGAAGGGAAAAATTAAAGTGACGGACCATTCAAGTTATTCTCAAATGTTTATTTGGCAATAAGAAACAAAACCAGCAGGGTGTCCAGGCTGTTAACCCTTTCACTTTATGTAGCAGATATGCTACGGTGGTTAATAGAGGGTTAAGGCAATGTTTCCGTTTATGGCGCATGAGCAACCGTGAACGTTGATGTATTATATAGGCATGGGCAACGCTCTGCATAAACTCTAATGGAATGCGTAACAGCTGAACTGGGGCGGTAAACAAGCCTCAGAAAACCTATAAAAAAATGATGAAATACCATTTTCATACAAAAAGAACACCATGGTTTGATTAAAAGCAACCTTTTCAATAGGATACCCGCATTTCATACATGAACTCTGGCGATTCACGGCCAATAACGCGATTTGAACAGAGCTATTATTCGCCCGTTGGATGAATGCGTGACCTCAATTTGCACCGTGTTTACAAACTTTCAAGTGCACGGCGTGGCAAAAATATCCATTTTGGAGGTAGATTTCAAACAGCCAGCTGACGTGATATCCCAGCTACGCCCTTATTGCCTTACAGCCATCTAATTTGAGAAATTACGAGTCTATTCGTCCAGTCTAGACCTCCAGGGGATGTGAAATAAGTTCGACAGAAGTTGTTGAAGTTCGTCATGCGGAGTTCGCCGTGACGACTTCTCAACAATAGCAAGAAAAAGGTGAGTGTATTTTTTTACTATTACCTACATAGTTAGTTGACAGAATATCCTGTGACCCTATTTGTGAAGTTTCAGTAAAATATACCAAGGAATAAACCAGCGCCAGGCGTTCAAAACCTACCAGTGTTCTGACAAATTTTGCTACCTATCAAAATATGCCACCTCGCGAACACCGGTCACAAGATTCATTCACTTATACCCTTCAATTCGAGACTGCGAGGATGGAAATCTGAATAATCAATTAGGAAAAATTCTCGGCTCTCGGTAATTCTGTATATCGTTTAAACATTTTGTTAATCGGATTATGAAAGAAGACTGAAAATAAGCGCCCGCTTTTTTTTTTTGGGTGTAACAGCCGTATTTAAAGGAGAATACATTGTATATTGATTAAGCATTAAACTCTGCATTAGTCGAACTGTTTTAATATTTGTTGATGACATTGCTTCGCTTCCTGGAAGCAAAATACGCCAAAATCTGCTGTCCTGTGAGCATTTCAGGTTCGATGTACTGAGTAATAACGCCATGAAACTTAAACTGGCCCGTCATTCTGCCGAATAGTCTTACTAAACTAGTTAATCGTCTGATTGCTAATCAAGCAAAGGGCAGGTTTCTGCCTCGCCAAACTAACCTCCGACTGCACGTCACTGTGTTTTACTATGAATTATTCGCAGTAGCTCATTGAAACTATCATGGGAGGAGGGTATATGGACATTGTAAAAAAACAGTGCAAAGGTTTTTTTTTTTTTTTTTTGTCACCACGGGTTATTGAAGGGGGAACGTTTGATTGATTTCATAGCAGTGGGAGGGCAAACAACTGCCGGCATCAGCGACTTCACTGCATTTTATATAGTAATGGGCGAGTAGCGTTAATGTTTGCCCTCCCACCGATAATTTTGACATTTTTGCGGGCCATTGATCCAAAAAAAAAAAAAAAACTTCACAGGCAACCCATTCATACCATTTTTTAATATCAACGCAAAACCTAATGTTTGTTGAACATAATTGGGTGAAATTCAATGCATTTTCCACTAAAAAGGGCCTAGGGGGTGCTGCTGTACTTCAGAAAAGGGGTTGATGACTTTAGCATCAATTATTTCTGTTAGGGTACCCTAATGGATAATTTGGCCAGGTTTATTTCTGAGTAGACTGCATTTTCGAAAATACCCTCAGGCTTCACCCCCGAATTTTCACAATGGGTTTTGTTGATAAATGCCGAAATCAGCCATTTTTGGGACCCTGTGGCTCTGAGACCCTTTCCTGTAAAGGCGTTGGACTTGTGGCAAACTCTTCGTCTGTGTCTTCTGTACTTACCTGCAAAAAATCATTAGAAAATAATAAAAACTTTTTTCTCAGCAACTCAAGAAATGTTGTCATTTTATTCATTTGTATTGCCCATGCCTATATTATAACTTAAAACTAAGCCATTGTTATTACCTTCGGCAATCGTTTTGTACCTCCGGATGACTTTAAAATATGAGCATGTCCGTATTTGTTTTGGATATAAAAAAAATTTGATCTTTTCCTCTCGATTCCGATCAGTTAAAAATGTGCTGATCCGCCCCGATTTCTGATCACGTGATTGGATCGGGACATCCCTAGAAACAGTAGATGTCCCCCTCGTGTTTCTGCTATTCTTGCTTCTTTGTTAAATTTAAATTTTTCAGATCATCATTCTAATTTTAATGAAAGACAAACCGTTTTGCAACTGTTTGCTTGCCCGACTGGGCAAGTACTGAGAAAAAGTTATGTCGCACCCTGCAAAGTTTTCAACAGTTTTAGATGATGGTTCTCACTGTGGTTTGCTGGAGTCCCAGAGCCTTAGAAATGGCTTTGTAACCCTTTTCAGATTGACAGATTTCAAGGACTTGGTTTCTCATTGGCTCCTAAATTTCTGAAGATCATGGCGTCATGTGCAGCTTTTTCCCTACTTCACATTGCCTGTGAGTGGTGTTTGATTCAGTGGGGCTGATAGTAATCCTGATGCGGTGTGTCTTGTGAAATTGTACTCCATTATCATTTAAATTTATGTAATTGTGTGATTTAGTAACTAAGGGGACAATTACTTTATTACATAGGGCTAGGTTGGGTCAGATAGCTTTTTCCTTTCAATAGATGAAATCAATATTTAAAAACTGCATTTTGTGTCCTCTCAGGTTATCTTTGTCTAATATTAAAATTACTTTGATCTGAAACATTGATGTGTGACACATGCAAAAATAAAAGAAATCAGGAAGGGGGAAAATACTTTTTCAGTGCAATATGTATTGTGCATCAGTTTGAGACCTTGAATTTGACCTCTGACCTTGGGTTCAAGGTCAAACTGGAAAATGCTTATTATTGCATCCCCAGGCAAGGGTCGGGATATTATGTATTTACGTTCTTTCTGTCACTGCATAATACAGGTTTCCTGCGATTAAACTGCAGGTCACAACTAAACAGTCCGGTCGCCTGCAACCGCATGGATGTAGCCCCCGTAAGCCCACTTCTCCCCTTTTTTGTGCGTTATTCAGCCGGTACTGTTGCCATGGCAACCAAAATTGATGGGCGTCGTAACTGAAGCATATCACATCTCCATACCAAATATGAAAGTAATCGGTCAAAAATTACAGCCTGTACGGCATCCCACAAGGAAGTGTCAACAGACGCGGCGGCGGAGACGACAAGCATGAATCCATTGTAGTAACCGCCCGACTTCGTCCGGGGGCTACAATTATGACCTGATTTCGTTCATTGTATAGTTATTGGTTGTGGCAAGGTCATGACGCTTATTAATTTTGGTTGGTAGTGGATATAAATTAATAGAATAATTAATCATATCCCCAAACAATGAGTAGGGGATACTGTGGATCAGCAATCGTTACACCTCCTTGTCCATAGAGATTTCTTGTGAGCACGCTACAGGTCACCGTTCTTTATGGAGTCATATTTCATATTTGGCATGGACCACTGAGTGATAAGGTCACGAAGCCTGTCAATTTTGGGAGTGATTGCTATAGGGAGTCTGGGGATACACGTCAACCTGAGAGCTACCAATTATCTAGTTAATTACGGATCTAAATGGCACGAGCCCATACGAAATTGCTCATATCTTATTCACTATCACACCTGGGGCCTTGGTTTGTTTTGAGGCCTAGTGAGGGCCCAAATGTGGGCTGTTTGTGACCTGGGGCTTGAGCTGTGAACTGAGGATCAAGGCTAAATGATGATCTTTTAGTACTGCTTGGGTGACTGAGTAATACAAGTGTCTGGGGATGCACGTATTGGTCTAGCTATTCTCATCTTTCTTTCATTTCTCAGAACCATCCCACCCACCAGACTTGTGGAGAGTCATTACTTCATCTGAAGGCAGCCCCGAGAAACGTGTCAGGCTGATCTGGAAGGTGAGGCAAACACGCTGAATTTCGCACTTTCCCTATTTTAGCCACTGTTTTGGACAGTGGAATGGGCAGCGAGGCCTGGAATTGTTGGTGCTGTTAATGGAATGGAAAAAATGTTTGCATCTAAAAAAAAGAAAAAAGCAGCAGTTGGTAATGAACATGGTAAAGCAATAGTTTCACAACTTTGAATTTAGGGATGTGTACTATACATTTTGCAGTTGACTCACCAAGATTCCATTCCACTATGATGAAAGAAGAGGTGTTTGAAATTTACCTCCTAATATGGGCAAACTGTATGCTTTAATGTTAATGATTGTGTTTCTGTGTTTCTCATTAGGTAATCACTTTTAATCTCATTTAGAGCACATGATGGGAGAATAAATGTATTTTAATAATTGGACATTTTTTTCCCATATGTTTAAACTTAGTGCTTGAATTATGGTCTGAGTTGTTTAGCATAAGCTTTTTTTTTTTTGTGTTATTAATTCAAGAACTGACTACACTTCTGGGCAGAAGAATGGTTCAAATGGGATCTCAACCACAGTTAAGCATTGAAGAAGAGGTTTCAGAGTCCAGATCTGAACCCCTAAGAGGGTATTTGTTCTCACACTAAAAAGAAACTAACTGGGCTGTGTTTTTCATCTACTCAACTGTTTGAAGCCATCTGCATTAAGTGGAACAACATTGAATCTCCTTCTGTAGAAAGCTGTCTGCAAGTTAACTCTCTAGGCTTGAATATTTTGGGAAAGTTAAGGGAAAAGCTATCTAATATGAGGTTTATTTATATGGTTGATATTAGCTGCTTTCCTGACCAAAGATTTGTTGGAAGCCATTGTGAGTTTGGCCTATTTTTTGCTCAGGAGCATTTATTGCTAATATCAGTCATGGATCTATGGATCTCATGTTTGGGTGAATAGAAAATAATTTAATATTTTGTATGTGTCCTTTGGTACACATTGCACCTTAAAGGTACCATCCCAGGCGGCTGGACTTAAGATTTTTTTTTTGAATTGCACAACTGATAAGCACCCACCCCTCCATCCAATCAGGAATCACCCAAACCAGGCCCCCACCACTTAGTTCATGCGCGTGCTTCATTTCACCACAAACAGCTGACCGGTGCAGCCGGAGACAACATTACAACACAGACAGCATTAGCAGCAGTGGATATCGATGGCTACATCACACAAAGCCACCAACAACAACACCTGTTTCTTTCAACACTGGATTCACAGCATAACCAGGGCATTATAGCCTACACACAAGTTTCCTAGGCTAGTGCCAGTCTCTAGGCATACAAAAAGACGCAAACATTAGCTACCCATTGCTAGGCTGTAGCTAACGTTACTTGGCTAACACCAAAAGTAGCCTAGACCTTACTACTCAATGTGTATAGACTACACTTTCTGTCTATGTACAGCATTCACACAGAAAGAGAGACAAGAAGCTAGCTTACCAGTCTAAGAGAAACTCCGCTACGAGTGCGTCGGTTTTAAAACATTTCAGTGTCTTCAGTTCTCTCCAGTGGTCAAATGCTTTTCTGCCAAGGGATACTCGAGTTGCATTTGCAATTTTTACATATTCTTGCTTATCACGCATACTTTGAATGAAGGTTTTTGTCTTTTTAGCTGGTGGTTGACCGCTGGGTGCAGTTGGAGGTCGGAAAACTGGCTGCTCGTTCGGCTGCGCCATGACTCCGTCTGAATGCCTAGCTTTCTAGCTGTTGCTGGCTATGTAGCTACAGCCAAAGTGCGGCACTTTGGAATGCACGCGCAGAACAGCGTACACGTTGATTTGGCAGTTTGACTGACAGACGGGCCATCCAATTAGAGCTGTCTGAAACAAATTTGATTGGTAGCCTAATTTTGGCCCCTGCTTTTTTCACAGATGACCAAATTTCATCATTGATATGTCAAATCACTTATGTTATCGATTACTCTCTAATACTTACCAGATATACTCAGATTTCTATAATTTTGCCAAAAAATGAGCCGCCTGGGATGGTACCTTTAAGTTGCCAGCTTTGTTTTGTCGATTTATTTATTACTTGTTTCACAAAGGTTTCAACTCCTATTCTTGAGGCTATGTCATGTCACCCTTTGCACGAGAGCAGGAAATCGCTCATCGTTCGCTCATACGCTCATACCTGTGGGCAATTTATCACATCAAATTGCTAAAGGAGGTTTTGCAGGGTATAGGCAAATTTGCCCACAGCCCAATTTGAGCCATCTTCTGATTATATGTACCTACTTGTGAGACTGTCCAGAAAATAGATTTGAAATGTGAAATTTGCATACAGGAAGTGAACTGTGATCTATTTAGTGATTTCAAGATTTTTGTGGGGCAAGCCCTCAAAGTCCATATTTAAACCCATAAATGATTATTCTGAAAAACCAGATGATTTTGAATGGCTACGCAGCAACATAACGGACATTTTCATACCAAACATAAGTATATATGTGAAAAACTGAAGAAGTTTCAGACAATTTTCCATTGAAAAATTCATCTGTCTTGATGCAAAACGTAAAGTTCATCTTGAAAAACAACCAGGTTCCTATGAAAACACACCTAAGATGTTTTCACAAAAGTTTCCTCATATAGTTGGCTAAATAATGTGCAAGCATCGTTAAATTGCGGGACCGGTAACTTGGTGAATTCAAGCCATTTTTATCCCCTGCCACGAAGTGGATCGGGGGATATTGGAATGGCGCTCGTCCGTCCGTCCGTCCAGGTTCAATAGGGACAAGTTTTCTCGGAAACTATTGCACCTACGTGAATGAAATTTGTATGTGGCTAGTACTGATGCCCCTACTGAATGAGTTCGACAATTGATTCCGAGAAATTTATTTTTACAGAGTTATGGCCCTTGACTCTGTTCGTGGATCTAAGTGTATGGGTGTTGCAATGGGGACAAGTTCTCTCGGCAACTATTGCACCTACGTGGATGAAATTTTGTGTGTGTGGCCGGTAGTGTAATGACCCTATTAAATGAGTTTGAAAACTGATTCAGAGAAGTTTATTTTCATGGAGTTATGGCCCTTGACTCTGTTCGCTGACTTAGGTGTACGGGATTTGCAGTGGGGACAAGTTTTCTCTGCATGGGTGTATGGAAGTTTCCATTGACTTTTGGATTTAGTGTACTGCGTTTCTTTTATTTCCTAATTATGAACCTAAAAGTATTTCCTGTGAAATGGATTTTGTTGCAAAATTCACAACAATTGTTTTACTGCAAATCATGTTCTTCACCTTTTACATGGAAGTGTTTTTTTTTTTCCTGGATTTGAGGGGATATATGGAACACTTCTGCACACCCAACATTCTCTCTCCTCAGTACATTTACTAACTTTCCACTGTTTCGCCTTTTGAAGTTGATTATTATCCCCCGCTAGGAAGTGGATTGGGGGATATTGGAATGGAGCTCGTCCGTCCGTACGTCCGGGTTCAATGGGGACAAGCTTTCTCGGAAACTATTGCACCTTCATGGGTGAAATTATGTGTGTGGCCAGTACTAATGACCCTATTGAATGAGTTCGACAATTGATTTTGAGACATTTATTTTCACGAGTTATGGCCCTTGACTCTGAACTTTGTGTATGGGTGTTTAATGGGAATATGGAATCTCCCGAGACCATTCTTACCGTGGCGGGGGATATTGGTGACAATGTTGCCTGGTTATTATATACTACATATTTCTCAGAAAAGCCATTTAGATGTTTTCATAAACTGTTGGACATTGTATAGGTTGTATACAGGCCTTGTGGATTTTAGGATGTAATTATAGACTTAGAATTTTCGAGAAGCTATTGGTATTGTTAACGATTTGGTCAGCGTATTGTTTACAAATGGAACACCTTCGATGTGATTATGTTCCATACATTAAATCAACAGTTGGACAGGATACATTGAGAGGATTTCCTTGGATAAGGTCTTCCTCATCTGCCAAGATTTCCTGAAGAAACACAGTCTCTGTTTTATCAATGTCATTGTTTGATGTAGAAACATCATCTGTTGTGTCATTGTGGAAATTGGGAGTAAACCCACTTGTACACAGGGAAAACATACAAAAGCAGAAAGGCGGTGGTTTGTCAAGCATTGCCAACAGTTTATTTTATAAATATGTCTTGTGTGTTCTTGTTTGAACCGCAGGACCCTGTTCCTTCCAATGGCAGAATACTGGTGTATCACCTCAAAATACAAAAAGGTAGAAACTCTGTACCTTTGGAAATGAACATCAGCAGCACTATGGAGTACGTGCTTGAGAAAGTGAAAGACCGTATAGTTGTTCAACTGAAAGCGGGTAATTCACAGGGATGGTCCCCGACTGCCCAGCTCATCATTCCGCGAGCAAATCAAGGTGCGCTGCCATTTTAACTGATTTTTTTAAATTTATTTATTTATTTTTTTGGCTTCTGTGTTTGGCATGTGCTTGCAGTTGGCATGTGCTCATATGCAATGTGGCTGCCATTTCAGAGCTTTCCCCTGTGAAGACCGTGAAGTGGCTGTCCCAGAATGATGCGCTCTGGGTAGGGTGGGAGTGTGCGCCCCCTGGCCCCACAGAGTTTGTGCTGGAGTGGGTTTCGGTCAGCAACATGACTACTGACTGGCAGAGAGTACTAGGGCGCAGTAATTATACCCTGCGCAAAGGTGAGGATTTGATCTTTTTTTTTGATGAAATATGGTAGTGCTTTGGTATTGTCCTGGTTTTATTGTACAACCCCAATTCCGGAATAGTTGAGACAAAGTGTGAATTGTGAATAAAATCAAAACGCAATGACTTTCAAATCACACCAGCCAGTATTTTATTCACAATAGAACCGAGATAACATAGCAAATGTTGAAACTGAGAAATTTTACAATTTTATCCTTAAAATGAGCTCATTTCAAATTCGATGGCTGCTACAGGTCTCAAAAAAGTTGGGACAGGGGCCTGTTTACCATGGTGTAGCATCCTCTCTTCTTTTGAACATAGAGTGGAGGCCTCTGAGCATTGAGGCGACAGGTTTCTTGAGTTTAGCCATTGGAATTTGATCCCACTCTTGCATAAACAGGCTTCCAG
Organism: Gymnothorax javanicus; assembly: GCA_029692085.1. Classification (NCBI taxonomy): domain Eukaryota; kingdom Metazoa; phylum Chordata; class Actinopteri; order Anguilliformes; family Muraenidae; genus Gymnothorax; species Gymnothorax javanicus. The sequence goes on from CM056194.1 coordinate 142,245,544, forward strand.
CTGCTGGAGAGTTTTGGGTCTCCTTTGACGAGTTTTTCGTTTAATTATGCGCCAAATGTTCTCAATCGGTGAAAGATCAGGACTGCAGGCAGGCCAGTTCAGCACACAGACTCTTCTACTACTGGGTTCATGCTGTTGTAATAGCTGCAGTATGTGGTTTTGCATTGTCCTGCTGAAATACACAAGGCCTTCTCTGGAATAGATGTCGTCATATGTTGCTCTAAAACCTTTATATACCTCTGAATTTCTCTGAATCTTTTGATGATGTTATGCACTGTCGATGATGAGACCTTCAAAGCCTTTGCAACTTAACGTTGAGGAACATTGTTTTTAAAGTATTCCACAGTTTTTTTTACGTAAGCCTTTACGAGACCTGTTGCAGCCAGAAAATTTGAAATAAGCTCATTTGTGGATAAAAATGTAAAATGTCTGTTTCAACATTTGAAATGTTATCTATGTTCTGTTGTATATGGAAGCCCAAAGTGGACAATATTCAAATGAAAATGTAATCCCACTATTGCATTATAATTTTCCATTTATGAATGAGTAATTTGAGACAATATTAAATTGAAAATGCATTAATCCATTTATCACTTTCATTTTCACATACACATATCGGAAATCTATGACTATATTCAAATGATAATGAAAAGCTGTTTGACATTTCATTTTCAAAGTCATGCTCTGCAATACAGTGGACGATATTCAAATGCAATAAGCAAAACAGCACCCCCAGCCTATTGCATTTACATTTACATGTCATCACGCTCTTTTAGGGTCAACATGATAATGAAAATGCTGTTTTCTAATCACTTGGAAATAATAATGACATAATAATGATGACGACATTTGACATTTCATTTTCAAAGACTTATCCTGCAATACATGGGACAATATTCAAATGCAGTAAGGGAAACAGCGCCTCCCAGTCCATTGCATTTTCAAATACGTGTCACCACGCTCTTTTTGGGACACAATGAAAATTAAAATGCAATCTGTCAGCGTCTCATCAAAGGCGGGTCTTCCGCTAGGGCGTCACTCATTAGGGGCGAACGAAACCATGTTCCTCATTTGCATACCAACCAATCAGCCTCTGGGTAGCGCTTATGCGCATACGGAGGCTTACTGATAATGTCATGATGGCTAGGCTGATATGTATTGTGTGCCATCACGCATTAGGCTACGTTGCGCTTTGGATATAGCCACCTCGGCAGCTAGTATACTAGCTAACGTTAACTAAGGAAAATATTTGTAAATGATCATCACATAAAAGCAATATGATTTGATTTTTGCCCCAACTCTATTAACTGAGCTAGCTGTAATATGCATGAACTTATCCGAGGCTTCGCGGCAGTGTTGTGCAACTGCAACCCAAGTATGCTTGCAGATTTCAGAGATGTTCGCTAGCTTGCTAGTGAGTCTAAAAGCAATCGCTTGGGTACAGCTAGCTAGCTATGATGCCTACTGGAGAAGCTCTTACAGCCGATTTGTCACTTTCAACGCCATCTCGCACACACGACCTCTTTCACCATTGATTAGCAGCTTCTTTTACCTACAGAACAAACTGACTGTTCAGCCTGAGACGTTATTTCATAGCTAGTTAAAGCAGCATTACCTTCCATGCGTGCTATAGCGTATTACATTACTCCAGATAAAACGCTATCCGTCTCCCCACCCTGCTGACGCTAGTTAGGGGAAATGTTTGTCATCATTTTTATACTTAATTGCTGTGATTCGGTTTTTGCCCTAGCTTCACCAGCTAGCTAGCTGACAGCGATTGCTCTTGTGCTTGCCGAGTTGCAAGTTCACCACTCCTGAAACATGCACAATGTAGGCATCATGCAGAACGTTCCGATAAACAGCCAGCAGTCAGGCTGCCGCTGTTCCTAGTTTAATCGCGATTCCCAAGCCATGTAGCAATGGGAGAAGTTTTGATGACTCTGACTCGCTGAAAACGATGTTCCTCACTTGCTAACTTAACCTGATGAAATATGAACTTCTTTGATATGTTTGGCGAACTTCTTTGATATGTTTGGCAGCACTTCTGTCCCAACAGTACTATCAGATTTCTGGGAGATTTAAATGGATAGCTCATTACCTGGCTAGCTCAAGAACAATCGGCAAGCACAAGAGCAATCGCTGTCAGCTAGCTAGCTTGTGAAGATAGGGGAAAAACCGAATCACAGCAATTAAGTATAAAAATGATGACAAACATTTCCCCTAACTAGCGTCAGCAGGGTGGGGAGACGGATAGCGTTTTATCTGGAGTAATGTAATACGCTATAGCACGCATGGAAGGATAATGCTGCTTTAACTAGCTATGAAATAACATGTCTCAGGCTGAACTGACAGCTTGTTCTTTCGGGAAAAGAAGCTGCTGATCAATGGTGAAAGAGGTTGTGTGTGCGAGATGGCGTTGAAAGTGGCAAATCAGGGCTGGAAGAGCTTCTCCAGTAGGCATCATAGCTAGCTAGCTGTACCTAAGCGATTGCTTTTAGACTCACTAGCAAGCTAGCTAACATCTCTGAGATCTACAAGCACACTTGGGTTGCAGGTGCACAACACTGCCGCGAAGCCTCGGATAAGTTCATGCATATTACAGCTAGCTCAGTTAATAGAGTTGGGGCAAAAATCAAATCATATCGCTTTAATGTGATGATCATTTACAAATATTTTCCTTAGTTAACGTTAGCTAGCATACTAGCTGCCGAGATGGCTACATCCAAAGCGCAACGTAGCCTACTGCGCGATGGCACACAGTACATCGCAGCCAAGCCATCATGACATTATCAGTATAAGCCTCCGCATGCTGAAGCTGATTGGTTGGTATGCAAATGAGGAACATGGTTTCCGTCATTAGATGAGTGACGCCCTAGCGAAGACCCGCCTTGATGAGACGCTGACAGATTGCATTTTAATTTTCATTGTGTCCCAAAAAGAGAGCGGTGACATGTATTTGAAAATGCAATGGACTGGGAGGCGCTGTTTCCTTTACTGCATTTGAATATTGTCCCATGTATTGCAGGATAAGTCTTTGAAAAAATGAAATGTCAAATGTCGCCATCATTATTACGCCATTATTATTTCCAAGTGATTAGAAAACAGCATTTTCATTATCATGTTGACCCTAAAAGAGCGTGATGACATGTAAATGTAAATGCAATAGGCTGGGGGTGCTGTTTTGCTTATTGCATTTGAATATTGTCCACTGTATTGTGGAGCATGACTTCGAAAATGAAATGTCAAACAGCTTTTCATTATCATTTGAATATAGTCATAGATTTCCCATATGTGTATGCGAAAATGAAAGTGATAATTGGATTAATGCATTTTCAGTTTAATATTGTCTCAAATAACTCATTCATAAATGGAAAATTATAATGCAATAGTGGGATTACATTTTCATTTGAATATTGTCCACTTTGGGCTTCCATAGTTGTAAATAACATATTGGCTCATGTGATCTGAAAGTCATTGCATTTTGATTTTCTTCACAATTTACACTTCGTCCCAACTATTTCGGAATTGGGATTGTATGAATGTGCTGTCAGATTAGCCCCCATTAAGTTCCCTAATAATAAGTGCTCATTTGCTCATGATTGCTGGCTGTGTTTTTTTAGCTTGGGGTGAAAGGGAATTAGTCGTATTTGTTATGGTCACATGCAGCGCTTTAGCTTGGGTGTTTTGTTTTGTACTTGTGGGATTTGCTACATTTGGCGTTTACGATCTGACCATTTGCTTGATTATGGTGTATTTATTTTCTGTTATTTCTCACTTTATTGCATTTATTATAAATGAGTGTGGTCCTTCCATGTGTCCGCTGTCCGTCCGTCTCTCTTCTATTTCCTGTGAGAACTCAGAAACTGGCAAATATTTCTCAATGAAATTTGAAATATGGGTACATCGTATTGTGTAGACGAGCCTTTCCATACTTCCGTGCGTCCTTATGTCCGTCTGTCCATCCCCCAACTGCCTTTGTGTCCAGGCCAGATAGCAGTCATCCTGTTCCTCTCCGGGCCAGAACTCATAAACTGTTGAATATTTCTTAAGGAAATTTGTACATGAATACATCTCATTGTGTAGATGTGCCTTTTCATACTTCAGTCTATCCTCCTGTCTGTCTCTCTGTTTTTCCCTCCGTCTCTCTGTCCCTCCACCTCGCGTTTGTTTCCAGGCCAGACTTCAGCCATCCCGTAGTGGGGAGTCAGAGTATTCCATGCTTGTTTCACTTTATTTTAAGCCCCATCCTGACCTGATGCCTCCTCTGGTGCTCTTTCCATTTTTCCTTGGCTGTAATTGTTAATAAGTTTCCCTTCATATACCTGAGAGATAAAATTGACTTAAATTAAAACCTGAATAAAAAGCATTTCTAATTAAGGGCAGTGGTGATGTTTTCTCCCTCCTTATTTTTCTACCATTATGCATGTGGTCATCCCGTCTGCACTCCAGTCAGTGATACCAGGTGACCATAAAGGCAGCGATATCTTGTGGGATATTTTCGTGGGTAGTTATGATTGGCGAGAAAGGGGGGGGGGCGTCTCTGCTTGACATCTGAATGCGGTGTGGGCTTTGCTGGCTGAGTGATGTGCCATTTGCGTGATCTGTGCCCTTCCTAACAGGTGTTCTTCAGCCATTCGAGCGTTACATCATATCCATCTATCCTGTGAACCAAACCAGGCCAGGCAGCCCCCTGTCCACGGAAGCATATCTCCAGCAAGGAAGTGCGTTTATTTTTCTGTTCTTGCTTTAATCTGACCCTTTGCAAATGATGGGAATAACCCTCTCCACTGCACTGGATATTATTCAAACTGAGATGCGTAATTGTGTCTCATAAATTAATTTCAATGTAAAATAATTCATGAGTAATCTTCCTAGTTGAAAAGAAATGAGTTGGACGCTCCTGGGTTTTGTAGTCGTAAGCATGTTTATTTCAGATCGTTGATTGTTAAGCTATCAAAATATAGTTCACTTGCCCAACCTGTCTGTGGTCATGGTAAAATTATGCCCTGTTAATCAAAAAAAGTTTATTTATATATTTATTTATTGGACCCACTGTACTGGATCTCTGGAGGGAAGGTGCTAAAATGACAGTTTTGTCTTTTTGTTGATTAAATATTGTTAGTGTAGCAATGGAAAAGCTAGTAGCCCTGTTGATATTTGTGGTTTGTGTGTCTCAAATTGAAGACCACTCCCACTTCAATGGCAAGGTTTTTCGATTCCTATGTTCTGCTGATAATAACTATGGATATCCTTTACTGTAGGTTTAACTGAAATGTTTCACTTGGAGGTGATTGTTCATTGAAGATGTAGTCTTATTGCTTGGGTGGTTCCTAGTATTTTTGAATATCTGATGTTGCCAGGTATTAAAATAATGTTATGTGTTGTTACTGAGGCTTTTCATGCTCTTTGTATCACAGCCAGATAAACATTGCTGATTCTGTTCTTGCTTTAATCTGACCCTTTCCAAAGGATGGGAACAAACCTCTCCACTCCATTGGATATTAGTTGAACAGAGATAAATAATTGCGTCTCATAAATTAATTTTGCTGCCATTCCGTGGGTGTTTATCTGACGCTGTGCTTCCAGTGTAGCCTTGCTCAAGTGTTCTGCCTCGTTTGTGATGGTTGATCACAGTGATGTTAAAGTGACGGTGTTCCTGCTCTCTCCGTCCGCAGCTCCGTCTGAAGGGCCCTCGGTGAAGCTGAAGCGCAATGGGAAGACTGAGGTGGAGCTGTGCTGGGAGCGGCCTGCTCTCGTCAGCCTGAATGGGTTCATTACCAACTACACCTTATTCTACAAGACTGCGAATGAGGAAAAGAGTAAGTTGACTTCATGAAGTTATTGCAATAACTGAGGGGCGGCATGGAGGCGCAGTGGATGGCAAAAAAAATTGTGGATTCAATTCCAACCCAGGACCTTTCGTCGTGGAGTTTGTGTTTTCCCACTGCATTTGTACCGGTTTGCTCCGGGTTCTCCAGTTTCTGCCCGCAGTATGTGCATGGCTTGCTAATTTGTGACTCTAAATTGCTGAGCGGTATGTGTGTGTGAGTAGATGGTGTGCGATCACAACAGTGCTTTGATAAGAGTATAAATACTGATGTGATATGACCTGAAGAAAGAGTTGAAAGTGTCATTAAACATAAACATTCAATGTATGAATCAGTCTAAGAATCAATAGCTGAGTCCAAATGTGGAAATGGCATTAAAGCCTGCACACTCCACCCCCTCAAAAAAAAAAAATCATTATATGTGTGGTGTTTATAGCCTCTCTGTGAATAAGCATCCCTCAAGCTATTAATCTGCTTTGGCCATCTGTAATGTGGGCTCGGTGAGGTTTTTATTCATAAATTTGTGTTTCAAAATCCTCACTAGAGCATGAGACGACTAGAAATTTCAGAGTAGCATTGATTATGTGCAATGAAGTTTGGTCGTGGCCAGTGTAGTTTAGAACATCTACCCTCGGAAAAAGTTTTGGTAATCATGACACTGAAGTATAAAATTGTTTTTCTTTCCCACTATGACTCTTATTTTTCAGAGGTTGTTCTTCCACCTTCTAAACTGTCGTACACACTGAAAGGACTCAAAAGCAGCACGAAGTATGTGATCCATGTGATGATATCCACAGTGGCTGGGTCTGTGAATGGTTCAGACTTCACCTTCAGTACGCTGAAGTATGGTAAGCCTTCAGTCTCTTGTGCTGGGTATAAATGATTCCCCGAGGCTGCTTCCTTGTACACTTGTGGAATTTTGAGGAAATCGCTTTCTTTAATTGGTTTTGAGGAATTTATCAGAACACTGAGACCAACATTATATTACTGCCTTCTATATGACTCCACTTGGCTTGAATTATCAGATTTTTGTATGTCTGGATACATATCACATAACTGGGATCTTAATCTCTCAGACTCTACTCTGTAATGAATAAGTACCAATGATACTACACAAGGTGCACAGTATGTTGAGTATATGTGTTGGAAGAAAGCTGAGCTAAATGAGGCAAAATGAGCTTTAAACATACTGTTTGAAAAAAGGATGTACGTTCTTGGATTATCGTTGGGCAGATCGATATTACATGTGTTATATAGCCTTTTGTTTACAATGCATGACACCACCAAAGTGACTGTGAGGCCTTCTGTTTTAAAAAAAAAAAGGTAAAATTATTTAAGCCCATTGATCCTTTACAGTGCAAATTACTCTGCAGGCCCTGAAATACTCCTGTTTCATGAGCGAGCAGCCCTCAATTATTAATTTGTGCTGACTGTATAAAATGTAAAATGTATAAGGATTGGGAGCACACAATAGTTCGGCTGAATGCACACCTCTTCATTTCCAACAAAGGGTGTTTGCATAGAGCCCTTATGTTCCTCATGCTTCACTGCCTTTGTCTTGTGTCGTTTTAAATTTAGCATCGGGGGAAATGGAGCTGATTTTGGTGCTCGTTTGCATGGGCTTCCTGTTCTTCACTCTGCTGACTGCTCTGCTCGGTATCAAGAAGAAGGAAATGTGAGTTAATCTGAAACTTAACACTTCTTAAAACAAAACATTGAATTATTTCCAATAAAAATGTGAATTTTATTGTCAGCAAAAAATCTGTCCTGAACATGAATAAAAAGCATTCAAAATAATTGCATTTCCAGACAGTGAACCTAATTCATACTAAATCTTTTTTATTTATTTATTTATTTTTATTAAATTCAGATTGGTTTAGAGATTTGACCTACAATTGCTGGTCACCAGATTTCCAGTCATTTGTCTTTTTGTCTTTTTACTTGTATTACGATTTGCAAGGTCCTTCTTCATCAGCTCTGCTCACCAGTTTTGATTGGCTGTGTTGACCTGATAGACCTGAAGGAAACAAGCGCTGTTACCTCTCTGGCAATTTGAGTCATAACTGAAGTTTTACTGAAAGCAGTTTAGCCGTCACACCAGCTTTGATACAGTGTGCTGTCCCTTCTTGAAAAGCCTGGAGTGGCGCAAACTGAGACATGCTGTGTATTAGATTGCAGATGAGCTAAGTGTGACACAAAAATGTCCCCCCCCTACTCATCCAGGATCAAGAAACACATCTGGCCCCAGGTCCCAGACCCCTCGAACAGCACCATCGCCAACTGGTCCCCTGACTTTCCCTCAAAGGTGCGTGTCCTGGTGCTCACAGTGTAGAAGAGAAGTGTGCCAGAATGGAGGCTGCCAGCTGATAGTGAAACTTTAATGGCTTTTCCTGGCTTCTGCATTCTGCACGCTGCTCTGTGTGACTGCAGTGGTTTCGAACAGAACAGCTCGGGATTAACAGGGCTGTACGCAAATATTTTTCCCCAGGAAGCACGTGCTCTTAAGTTGAAAAGGTTAGGAGCGCACAAAGAAATTTTGGAGCACACACAATGAAATTTAAAATCACATCGAAAATTGTTTTGGGTGTAGGTGTACGACACAAGTACAAGCAGGACTTCACGCTTACTTATTTTTGAAGGAGCAGTACGCCCCCAAGCTAAACAAGGTTAGTGGCACAGCCAACAAGATTTTTATAGGACTAAAAAGCTAATACATGGCAATTCTTAAAAATGATAAGCAGATTAAAACCGAAAGCACGAACTCCGAAGTGAGTCAGGTCCTGGGGGATGTGTTCAGGGTTGTGCTGGCATGCTGCCTGACAGTGGACATGGAAGAGTACAGTTCCACAACAGTCAGAATTCGGCATACTAATGCTCTTTCTCTTACAGCTGAGAAGCTTCGTGGTAATTTTTATGAAATTATCAAGAAATTTAGCAACTGTATTTGTTCCCAGCCGCAGAAGTGTAATCTGTGGTTTTGTGGTTTTCTTTAGATTATTGCAGCTGCTGGGTTTTCCCATGAATAAACAACAGCTAGTATCTGCTTGTAAAACTTGTGGTAGAGGCTGCAGACAAACCATTGTCTGGCGAAATTGCATTTACCTCCATGTACACCTCATGTATGTAAAGGTACCATAGATAATTTAGAGAAATGCGCTCAAAAGTCTCGGGACCCCAGAAATTGATAATTCAGTCTTTGATGGAAATTTGTATGGAACATACAAATTTTGTAGCTGTGGTATTCATAAAAAACAATGATTGTAAGTAATGGTTAGCTATTGCGCCTGCATGTTGAATTTGTAAATTGTCTAATTATTTGAGGTTTCATTCCACCAAAATCCATATATCCCAACATTAAACAAACTTCACCATAATACCATAATATTCTGAAGGCATTAGTCTGGAACTTGCGCTGTTTGTTTGTGGTGTTACGTGCCATGCTCGCTTTTTTTTTTTTTTTTTGCTTTTGGTTTTGAGAAGGATCCTCTTAGTCAATGCTGTCTACTTCTCTGGAAGCAGAACTTTTAAAATATCATTGTGTGTCATCCCTCTGGTCAGAAATTGAGCAACACTGCAACTGCTGTCATCTCAGCCATACTTTCATGCAGGCTTTCTGGCGAATGAAATTGAATCAAAACGGTAACCAGCGAATTATGCAGAAAAGTAAAACGATGCCGCTTGCGTTCATCCTTGAATTCCCTGAAAGACTTTTTCAGTGGATAGTATTGTTTTGTAAGAAAGCCAGTGCATGCGCTTTGCGTCCACCGCAGAGATTTTGGCGTCATCCCAGTAGAGCAAGAAATAATTCATGGATTTCTTTCATTTTTGGATGGGAACTTGAACTAGAAGATTAATTGATAAACTGGGTGATTTGAGTCTGTCTTTTTTGACCTATAGCGGCATAAATGGGTCCCAAAATGCTCTAAAATGTTAATTTCTCATAATAGCCAGCTCTTTTTTGTGATCTTTCCTAGCACTTGCTATAAAATGAAAGAAAAAAATGCCACCACCAATGGCTCATCTCAGCTCTCCTGTGATCTGGAAAAACCTACTGTGTGTGTCACTTTTGGTAGAAACTGAGTTTAACCTTCATTTGCAGTAATTGAGAGTGGTGAAAATCTTAAAACACTAGCTATTAGTGTCATCTGAACTTTCAAAATCAAGTTTCTATCATATTTTTTTCTGTTAAGAAAAGTCCAGAACCTAATTTTTTTTTCAATTGTGAGATCTTTGCCACTAATGAACTTACTAGGTTTTTCCAGATCACAGGAGAGCTTGACTATTAGGCCCCTGATGGGGCCCCTTTGGTTGGGGGGGGTGCTGAGGGGGGAGTAGGGTGTTAGATCGGGGATGCATTTGTGTATGAATGGTCCTCCGGCAGAGTGCTATAGTTGGCACACGAGGTAGTTGCAGTATATACTTTCATGGCCTCAGTTGCACCTTATATCGTAATAGGCGTCAGAAGTTGCTTACACTGTGTGTGTGAATAAAAATTAATCTTTGCTCTAGCTGTAATGTTTACTAGCACATGCAAGAGAAATGCATGCTCTGTGTAGCTGTGGATAAAGTTGCAACATTAATTTCTAACTAAGGACTCTGACTCTGAATACACTCAGAATGAACTAACTAAACTGAATCATAAATGGCGTGAATTGCAATGAAATGCAGAGAGCTCCATATATTTTGGACCAAGACCATTTTCTTACTTTGGATCTTTACTCCATAATTTTAGATGTTCAGACAAAGTTGCACCGGCAGCTAAGTGTTTATTTTTATGAAAAAATTCGGAGAAATGTCAATATCTGTATTGAAAAACCCAAATCTGTTTAAAGAATGAATAAAAGCTGAGAATATGCACTTCCACCACTGAATTGAATTGCTTCACAAATGCAAAATTATGGATTACGGATCAAAGTTAATTAAAAAATTGGTTTTTCCCAGACATTATGGAGCTCATGGTAGGAACAAAGATGGAGCAAAACAAACGGCTCTTTTGATGATTCTCTTTTTTTCCCTTCCTCTTTCCACCACATAGCCGGAAACTCCAAAAGAGGGCAGCTTGACAGATGTGAGCGTGGTGGAGGTAGACGTGTTTGAGAAGAAGTCCCTGAGCGAGGAGGACAAGACTTCTCTGCCCCTGAAGAAGGACAAGTACCTGTCGGAGGAGCACAGCAGTGGCATCGGGGGCTCGTCCTGCATGTCTTCCCCCCGGCAGAGTGTTTCGGACAGCGACGAGGGTGACTCAGGCCAGACCACGGCCAGCACTGTGCAGTACTCCTCTGTGGTGGCCAGCGGCTACAAGGGCCAGACGCCCGGCCAGTTACCACCTGTTTTTGCCCGCTCAGAGTCTACCCAGCCTCTGCTGGGCAGCGAGGAGCACCCCGATGAGCCTTGCAGCTTCAAGTATCCCACAAATCCCTACTTCAGGAGGCCCCGTGCAATGGATGAGGGTGGCACGCCCCACCTGAACCTGCGCCAGATCCAGATTCCAGAGCACAGCTCCAGCTCTCTGGACTTCTGTGCCGTGGAGGAGGGGTCACAGCAAACCACGCCCACAGCAGAGGCAGATCAGGCTGAATGTTCTGCTGGCTCCACCCCCTCCTATATGCCTCAGCAGAATGGATACAGGCCACAGTGAGAAGGTCCTTATACCGAAATTCATCTCGAGTTAATCGTCCCACAGTGCCTACGTCTCCTTTTCATTTTGGACCCCGTTAACATGCCTCTGAATTTAAAAGGAAATGTCCGTTATTTCAGTTCTTTGAACTCCATCATTTCAGGAGAGAAGCAGATTTATGATGACAAAATACTGACAAATATAAAAAATTTTCTGCTAATTGTTATCTGCAAACTGTCAGCAAGTATATAATTACTAGGTCACTGTATTTGAAACTATAGGTCAGAAGTGTTCTCATTACCAAAGCTTTTAACGTTTATGATCTCTCTTAACTGTTCATGTAATGTCCTGGTGTGCTTCATGGCTGTGTGCGTGTGAGTGCGTGCCTGGTAAAGCTGTCAAAATTGACATGTAGTTCATTTTGAGTGTATAAATAGTTGCTTTTGAAATTGTATACTAATGTAATTTCCATATAAAACGTAAAATAAGCTGCCTATTTTCAAGCCCTTTCTGTAAGTGTCTGATAACGCCCACTCAATGGCAGCAGTGCATGTTATTGGCCACAAGTGGGCAGTAAATGAAAAGGTTCACAGCAATGTGTGGAAAGCTCACTTAATACTTTGCGGGAATTAATAAAGCACATTCACGGGTATGTAATTTGCCACAATAATGCATATATTGATAACAAAACTTGGAAAAAAAATGTATTTAAAAGTCAGGGGAGCAAATATGACTCGGGTCATGAACATCATTTGGCGCACAAAATTAAAGCCTGCATTTAATTACAAAATGGAATCTCTTAGAAGTCTGCCAAAACTAATATCTGAATATTCAAATTTGCCTTTGACCATTAAAAATCTGAGTGATATTGGAATACTTTTTGAAATATGAATATTGACAGCTTTAGTGTGCACATGCAGGTGTGCGTGCTGATCTTTGTATAGCTATTGTGGTGATGAATGTGTAAAAGCAAACGTTATTTTATCTTTTTTACATCATGGTTACATTAATGTGTGTTTACACTTAGGCGTGACTCAGACCCTGCCTCAGAGGTGTAGATTGTAGAAGTATTGCTCATGACTATTGCAATTTGCTGTATCGTTCGGGTAAAGAATTGTAAAACTGCACTGTAATAATGTGGGCCCCATTTAGGATCACTGGGGTACGTTTCCCAAAAGCACAGACGCTAACTTGTATAGCTGGAATCATTGACTGTGTAGAAGGTCAAACTACGCAATTTGCTTACATAATTAGCGACTGTGCTTTTGGGAAATGTACCCCTGGTTGTGAGGACAGGGATCAATAATTGTGGTTTTAATTTGTAAATAACTACCATCCAATGGCTTGTGTCACATGGAATGTTATCAGCGTGCGGTTTTTGTTAAAGAGGGATTACCTCTCTGGAATCCCTTGCTGCATATGCTTACATTTCACACCCAGCCTTGTGGTCTTGAAATAGAGAAAATGAACTGAGGTGCAATTTACTCTCATGCTTCTTCCTTTTGTAATGATGCAGGATCTGTCCTGTTTGCCAGCCAGTATTCCACCCTGCAAACTTTCTGCAAAAATGTATGGTGCAGTATTTTCATGTTTACTGGATTAGTTACCAAAACAAAATGATGCAAGTTATTAATATGCCAAAATTAATTCTCAGTCCTGTCTGCTCGCTTTACCAACGTAAGAACTTCATAAAGGAAACACTAATTTTAATAAACTGAATGCTAACTCTTGCATGCTGCCATCAACAGTCCTGACTGCATGCCCTATGTTACATGTATAAATACAAATTATTCATTGTAAATATATGCATTTTAACATGTCTTTGTCTGCAAATATCTGTCTCCACAAATAAAATCCTTTGCCAGGCGCACCTGCTTTACTTTGTTTTGGATCTGCAGGTTACCAGAGTTTGAAATGATTGAGAGTTATGTTAACGTGCAAGAACTTTTGAAGACATTACAGGGCTATTTTTTAAGCCCATCATGAATTATACCATCTTTGCCGGTTAGTACTTGTGATTTTTTTGGTTTTGTTTTTGCTGCAGCACTTCGTTGGCAAACGAGCTGCCAAAGCTGCTTTACAATGGGCGTGCAGAGGTCACTTAAACATCGAATCCTGCATTTTTCACGCAGTTAAAGAGTGCGATTGTGCAAACAAAGGCAGATATTTTGATGTTTTTACTTATGACTGGGACCCAGGAATGAACCAAAAACCTAAAGGGAATTTACAATCTGACCTCTATTGTTCAAAAATCATTAATTACCTATCCATGGGTTGCACTGTGAGATTCAAAGAGAATTTTGAAGTCAAAACCAAGAGGTCACATTTTTATGATGCATTTTATTTGTACTTCTATTTGTACTTCCCAATTTCAATCCAATTCAACTTTATTGAAAAACATCAACAAAAGAACTTCAGAAGTTGTGATTCAGCCAGTATTTGGTAGGTAGTCTTGTGTATACAGTGTTCTCCACTAATCTTGGCGCCCTTAGGGGTGCATGTGAGTACTTGCTGTATGAATCATGACCAGTCAAAAAAAAAAAATATTGTCGACAATGGTTTCATTGTCCTATATTTGTATCTCCCAAACGACTATAGTCGGAAGATACTATGGTTTAGTTCCGGGGCCGCTGCCGCAGAGATTTTCTGTTCCAGGCTCTGCAGGCTTCAAAGTTTATTGGATTTTTCTCTAAATTTGTATAGTCAAAGATGTTTATTTGGCAATGCTCAAGATCAATTTTCTGCAATTTCTGACATCCAATATGGCCGCCGGCGGCCATTTTGTCAAAAATTTTTTTTTTTTGCAGATTTTGTGTTTTCTGCTCATTTTGAGCCACATTTACATATATGCATATACAGGGATGCATATTAATGTCATAGCAAGAGTAAAAACAGTAACATTGCGGCTGTAAAAATTTGCAAGTGATCTCTCATGGGGATCGGGGAGATACAAGACTCTGTCCCTGTGGCGACAGAGTTATCTAGTTTTCTTCAACAGTTTATCCCATTAAGGGCCAGTGTTATGTGGCCCTATATGTGTGATTTAAAAAGCTATCATTGCTTGTTGCTTTTTGTTTCAATGTCTTCAACCGCATCTCCTGGTGATTCAGACATTACGGAATTTTCAGTTGAGTGCCAGCAGATAGAGGCCTCCCATCATTTACTCAGGATGGATCTCAACCCATCCCCATTTGAGACGCTTGATTAAAAATCAAACAATTTATATACCAGATTACCAAGACCAATACATAAGCATAGAATGATTAAGAAATTATTAGGAAATGGCCAAGAGATGACCGATGGCCTACATTGAAAACATGCTTAAAATACAGGTGATATTGTAAAAATGACCATTATGCACAGAATGAATCCAAAACTTTCTCAGAATATAATCTCTCATTTCAGCATTTTTTTTTTTATTTAAAACTGAAACCTCTTCGTATCAAATCCAAGAAAGATTGATGCGGAACGGCATAACTTATAAGCCCAGCTAACTATTTTGTGCTGTTCGCTATAGGACGTCATCACCCCAAAAAATAGATTAAAAAAAATCCTCTGCCAAAATCCTCAATGTGAATGAAGTTGATTCATTGCATTAAATTAGTTACTTTCTTAATAAATCAGCTTTCTTTAATGACTGCAGCTTGTCAGTTCTGACAACATAAGTACTTGCAGGCAGCAGGCCAATTCAAAAACAGGCATTGAATAATGATAATCTAATTGTGTCCTTAGAGATAATCATCCACGTCCTTAAAACGCTTCCAATCTCTGAAATCTCTCCACAGCGCTTAATGGTATGAAAGTGATGTGATGGAACACCAAGCGACTGTACAACCCCAATTCTGAAATAGTTGGGACAAAGTGTGAATTGTGAATAAAATCAAAACGCAATGACTTTCAAATCACACCAGCCAGTATTTTACTCACAATAGAACAGAGATAACATAGCAAATGTTGAAACTGAGAAATTTTAGTTTTATCTACAAAATGAGCTGATTCAAATTTGATGGCTGCTACAGGTCTCAAAAAAGTTGGGACAGGGGCCTGTTTACCATGGTGTAGCATCCCCTCTTCTTTTTAACACAGAGTGGAGGCGTGTGGGTATTGAGGAGACAAGTTTCTTGAGTTTAGCCATTGGAATTTGATCCCACTCTCGTTTAATACAGGCTTCCAGGTGCTGGAGAGTTTTGGGTCTCCTTTGACGGACTTTTCATTTAATTATGCACCGAATGTTCTCAATCGGTGAAAGATCAGGACTGCAGGCAGGCCAGTTCAGCACACGGACTCTTCTGCTGCAAAGCCATGCTGTTGTAATAGCTGCAGTATGTGGTTTTGCATTGTCCTGCTGAAATACACAAGGCCTTCCTTGGAATAGATGTCATCTGGAGGGGAGCATATGTTTCTCTAAAACCTTTATGTACCTTTCATCATTCATGGTGCTTTTTAAAACACGCAAGTGTCCCACAACATATGCAATAATGCACCCCCATACCATCAGAGATGCTGGCTTTTGAACTGTATGCTGATAACAGGAGGGGTGGTCTTTCTCCTCTTTAGCCCGGAGGACACAACGCCCATGATTTCCAATAAGATTGTCAAATTTGGACTCGTCTCACCACAGGACACTTTGCCACTTTGCTACAGTCTATTTTAAATGAGCCTTGGCCCACAGAACACGGCGGCGCTTCTGTATCATGCTCAACAATGGCTTCCTTTTTGCACGATAGAGTTTTAGGTGGCATCTATGGATGGCACAGCGGACTGTGTCTACAGACAGTGGTTTCTTGAAGTATTCCTCGGCCCATTTAGTAATGTCAATGAGAGAATCATGCCGGTGAGTGATGCAGTGGCGTCTGAGGGCCCGAAGATCACGGGCATCCAGTAAAGGTCTTCGGCCTTGTCCCTTACGCAAAGATTTTTTCCAGTTTCTCTGAATCTTTTGATGATGTTATGCACTGTCGATGATGAGACCTTCAAAGCCTTTACAATTTGACATTGAGGAACATGGTTTTTAAAGAATTCCAGTTTTTTTTACGCAAGCCTTCACAGGTTGGAGAGCCTCTGGCCATCTTTACTCCTGAGAGACTCAGCCTCTCTAAGACATCCCTTTTATAGCCAATCATGTTAGACACCTGATGCCAGTTAATATAATTACTTGCTAAATGTTCTTTCAGCTGATTCTCATATATTTATTGCTTTTTCAGCCCTTTTTCTGCCTGTGTCCCAACTTTTTTGAGACCTGTTGCTGCCAGAAAATTTTAAATGAGCTCATTTTGTGGATAAAAATGTAAAATGTCTCATATCATTTCAAATGATGAAACTGTGCTATTTTAAGTAACATATTGGCTCACGTGATCTGAAAGTCATTGCATTTTGATTTTATTCACAATTTACATTTCATCCCAACTATTTTGGAATTGGGGTTGTAGATCCGTTGTATGATCTTCTTTGTATGGTCTTAAGTAATTTATTATAATAGTGCCAGAGCCGAAATGGTGTAACGGCAGAAATTTTTGTCACTTTGGTTATATAAATGTAATTTACAGTGTTGCTAGATTGTGGCTAAACCACACCATGAATTATCCTACATCTGCTAGCGAGAGGCAAGCGGGAGAGCAGTTCTTGACCGCAGTGAAAAATTCAGCTTTGAAACTTCATCACTAAATATGGATTGCAGCAGAATATTTTGGTAGGTAAAAACTCGTGGATCTTTTACACGATTACATATCTTATTTTAACAAATTTTTACTTTGGGAATATGGACTTAAAGCTACCATGTTCTTACTGAAAATGTTTGGATCATGAGAGCTGGAAACAAGCCTACGCAGCCACTGATGGAATATAATTCTACAAAAAGTTTACTAATAATCTACTTAAAAGAAGTTAATGGTCACAGGAAATTTTTTGATAATTTTTAAAGCATGTCTCATGCCAGATAGGGTTAGAATATCCCCCTTTGGGTTGTCATTTGGACTATAGGAATCAGATTATTATGGGACATACAATTATTGCACTTGTCTTTGGAAACTTTTTAAGTTATCCCAGATTTCTTTGTCATGGATTTGAAACACAAACTTGGACTAAACTGACAAAACTGCCTTGAAATACCCATTGTGACACCTCATGCGCCATCTGCATGTGTTTTGTATGAGTGTCATGCCAGGCATGCTAATTTTGGCAATAAAAGGGCATTGAAATTTGAATGGTTCGACAGCAACTCAGCTGCCAATACAAGGGAAAGGCCATTGGTTGGCCACAAGATGGGGCAAGCTCCGAGAACTGTGGCTCAGCATCTAAATGTAAGCCAAAGTGCTATTGGCTGACTCTGGCAGCGGTTCAGGACAACTAATGCTGTTCAAAATGGCCCCCGTACTGGAAGAGACTGATCAACAACAGCACTAGAAGACCACTTCCTGATGATAGCGGCTTTGCAACAGCGCTTTGTGACCGCATAACATCTTCAGGATCAACTCAAGAGCTGCCAGAGGCACCAAAGTGTCTGACAAGACCATTAGGAACGCCTGTGAGACTGAGGTTTGTGATGCCAGCGTCCTGCAGTCCAACCACTGCTGCTTGTCAATCATAGAAGGGCTTGTCGAGATTGGTGTAGAAGTCATAACCGGTGAAAGCGTGATCAGTGGGCAGGGACAATGTTTACAGATGAGTCACGCTTCTCACTCCAGTCAATAATGGCCTTGATCATGTTTATTGTCATCAAGGAGAGAGATTTGCTGACGTCAACATTGCACGGCATCAAACATCTGGAGGAGGAAGTGTGATGGTGTGGGCGAGGATATCCATGAATCACAGAACCCCTCTGTACATCATCAGTGGAAATTTGACTGGTCAGCATTCTCACACCAAGATTGTTCAACCTCTGGAATTGCTACTTCTGGAGAGGATTGGACCAGGAGCTTGGTGCTAGGAGGGCATTGTAAGACCTTGTCCTCCCAGGGTGGTGACCGACCTCCTGCAGCAGCACAACATTCAGCGCATGGATTAGCCTGCATGTTCACCCAACTTTTCACCCATTGAGCATGAGTGGGATGAACTAGGGTCGCGAGTTCAATGACATCACATCCCTGCCAACAACCTCTGGCAACTGGTTCAGCAATTAGTCGCAGAATGGCGAGAGATCGCTCAACATTATTTTCAATGCCTGATGAACCGCATGCACCAATGTTGTGAAGAATGCGTGAATTATCACTGCAACTACACCAGTTACTGAAGCTCATGCATCCTGTGTGAACATCATTTCGGGGGGTGAGTTTTTTTTCATCAGGCTAATAAACTAGTGTCAAAACGAAGTTTTTTTTGTGTTTTCTGTTCTTGAGCCAAAAAAGAAATATTTTGTCATTGTCGTCATCATTGTAGCTTGTTAGCTTACATTTAATTACACAAAGATTAAAGCCATAAGATTAAAACCACCAGCCTCATATAGTTTAAGTCCACCTTGTGCTGGCAAAATGGCTCCATCAAACTGACGTAATTTTAATTCCCAAACTCAGGGTTTCCCGGCAGAATGTTTTCTCAAGTATCACTCTCCCTCCACCAGCTTGTCCCATTCCCAGTGTGCTTCCTGATGCCATATCTTCCTACACACTTACCAGCCTGAAGCGCATGATGTAAAAGAAAATGGGACTCACTGGATCAGGCGACCTTCTTCAACTGCTCCAAGGTCCAGTTCTAAAGCTCAGGTGCCCATTGGGGGCACTTTTAGAGGTGGACTGGGGTTGGAGTGGGCACTACAACCGGTCTGCAAGCTAAAAAGTATAATACATGGGGTATGATGCACTTTGTTGCGACACATTCTTTATATTAATATTATTGAAATTCTCAGACTTGTGCCACCGTCGCCCTTCTGTTAGTTCGACCAGACTGTAGTTTTCATAGCCCTCATGAATCGATGAGCCTTGGGCACCCAAAACCATGTTGCCAGTTGATGGTTTGTCCTCCTTTGGACCACTGTCAGTGGGTACTCACATCTAGTCACAGGTAGCACCCCAAATATCTTGCAACTTCAGAGATGCCCTAACCCACTAGTCAGGCCATAAAGATTTGGCCTTTTTCAAAGTTGTTCAGTTCTTATATCTCCCACATCCAACACACTGAATACAAGAGCCAGCTGTTCATTCACCGTCGAAGATCTGTCTGCAGACATTGACGTGTGCCATTGTCATGAAATAATCAACATTGTTTAATGCATCTGCCAGTGGCTTTAATGTTTTGACTCATCGATGTATAAATAACACAGCAGGTAACAACATAAAGCTGCGTTTCCACCAAACGCGTAACAAAGTCAATGCAAAGATGTGAACACACACAAAAAGACGCTAGTTTGCGCTAGGCAACGCGAATCACGCGGGAGACGTGGCGCAACACGACATGAATGGTTTGCGCGAATGCACAAAATCTGCATTTCGCTCCATGTCAAAATATTCTTTTGTGAAAAATTCGCAGGAGTGGAGCAGTGTTCAGAATTGCATCATTGCTACCAGCAGCAGCATTGGCTAGCTAGGCCACCTAAGCTTCATATTCAAACCGCAGTTTGCTGCATTGTTTGAGATAATGGGAACGCTAACTGCCTAGCTGGTATGCTAGCTAGCGGTGTTAAATAACCTTAGGATCAGTTTCACACAAAACTAGTAGTTCAGCTGAACATCAAATATGACATCAGTTCTGTGAATATTTTTATTCTCAAGCAGGCAGAATGTTCATAAAGTAAAATGTTCGAGACGTTGGCATAGCAACATTAGTGTCGCCATGTTGATGATTTTTGGAGATTGCAAGAAGTACCGCCCCTTGAGTGTAAACAAGGCTCAACTAGCATTACTATTGGTCAGCAGTGTGAATTCGCGTGTCAATCCTCTGCCAGGTTGTTCTCCCGTGGAAGTGAATGGGATCTTTCCGTGAACTGGGCGGAAAACCTTCAAAACAAAAAATAAAAATAGCCCTGCAAAGCAGGCATTACCCCTCTGTCCCTGGATTATTTCGCATTAAAATAAATTGTCAAAGGCCTTTGCAAGTTATCCTACGGAATACAAAATACAAGATGGCGGCTGTGGCAGCCATACTGGACATCTGAGTACCGTCAAATTCAATAGGCTTCTGTAAGTACGGAAGACCAAGCAACAGAGCAAAAATGGCATAGACTGACAAGGGCATTTTCAAGTTATCGTGCGGAATACAAAATTCAAGATGGCGGCTGTGGAAGCCATACTGAACATCCAAGTGCCATGAAAATTGATAAGCTTCTGTAGGTATACAAGATCAAGCAACACAGCAAAAATGGTTTTGATTGACGGATGCGTTTTTGAGTTATCGCGTGGAATGGAAATTCAAAATGGAGGCTGTGGCAGCCATATTTGATTTCGGATCACGACCGAAATCGATAGGCTTGTGTACTAACTGTACCCCGATGTCCTAACCAAAAATCGTGATGATCGGTGATGGCGTTTTTCAGTTATCGCGCAGAATGGAAATTCAAGATGGCGGCTTTGGCAGCCATATTTGATTTCGGATCGCAGCCGAAATAGATAGGTTTGCATAGTAACTGTACCCCGATGTCCTCACCAAAAATCGTGATGATCGGTGATGGCGTTTTTCAGTTATCGCGTCAAATATGGATTGACAGACAAACAGTCAGACGGACTGGGACTGAGGGGTAAAAATAAGTTTAAAATAAATTTATGAATATGGCATCTATCTATGAAAATTATGGAGGCACCTCACTTAGCATCACAGAAAACAAGGAAACACTCATTGGGATAATATGGAAAAGGCAGTATCTGCTCTGAGATTGTTGCGTAACTTTTCCAGCTTGCGCGCTATGCACGCACACATTACGCGTGTCCTTAACCCTCACATTAAACCTAAACCTTTTCAACAGCCATTTTAATATCGCGCAGCCACTTTGAACATTGCCATTTCATTTTTCACATCACCAATCAGATCCAGCATTTGTGGAAGTGGGTGCAAATAGGATTTCATTTCTGCTCCCCCCACCCACACACACACACACACACACACACACACACACCCCCAAATGTTCCAAATCATTTGTTGAGAGGAAATTGCCCAATATGAACACAGAGCGGGTGCCAGAGTAATGCAGTGCTGAAGTGCTCACATTACCTCACCATGTTCCTAAGGAACAATCTGCTGGGGGCCCTTTCCTCAAAACATCCAACTCCTTGAAAGTCTGTTTGCACATTGGATATTTTTGCGGATTAAGACACTACCACCAAATTTATCAAACATCCTGGTTTAAAGCATCTGGAACACTGCCCATTTTTCCAAGGTGATATAATTGTATTTTTTTCACAAAAATATCTTCACTCAAGACATATTCCTCAAAACTAAATTTATTTTTTCACAACTAAAAATTAACAAGGAAATAACAGCAAAAACATATCAATTAAAATACTGATAATACCATCTCCTAAAGATTGAACTTCAAACCCTAACAATACAGTTCTGAAAATGCATTTAGAAATACTAATTCTCTATAATGACATTTCAAAATGGAAGTAGGAAGGTTACAGTAAAGGGCATATATTCGTAATTAAATGACAGCTGCACTGGCTTTAAGGCTACACAAAATACTGCCGCAAAATAAGTATTTATCATACATAAAAGACCATTTACAGGCCCAGACCATGATGTGCATCTATACTCACACAGACAATACTGACTCATTATGGATTTTCACATACCATACTGAGACAATGTACATTTTATACCACCAAAAAGCATCAAGTGCAAACATGAAAACATGCTAAAAGATTTTTGACAAGGAAAATACAGTGTTTAGCATAACATTTTGAAATCATGTTTTATCTCACAAAACTTCTCAAACCATCAGTGCATATTACTTTATTTTTTGTGGATATTGGTTAAACAATGAAAAGTCCCACCCTTGATTAGAAGGCTGGTTGCTGCTACATGATAAATACTTTTAGCTTCCTTGACTTTACATGAATTAAATTTTTGTTTCTTATGTGCCTAAATATAAAGCAGGTATGCTCACCCAGCATGCATTTGGGCAGCCTACGCAGCTGATGCGTGAAGTGCTTAATGTAACAATACACTACGAGCTCAGTAATCAAAGCCGATTTCGACGGGGCAATCTGAGCTACTGCATCAGGAATTGTGCAGGGAGAGGGGGATTTGGTCAGGAAAGAAATGCATGTCACCTCTGGTCCCATTAGCCACTTCTCTCTTTCACCTGCATCAGATGCACATTTCAAACTGCCAAGAAAACAGCATTTGTGCAACATGCTTACGGCTGGAATTGACTTAGAACTGAGAGCAAACCAAACAAATCCAACTATGAGGTGCTGACCATAAAACTTTTTCCAAGCTATACATGCAGAGAATTATTCTTATGAACTCTCTCTTTATTTATCTAGAACAACGATTTTAGCTTGTGAATAATATTCAGTATGAGTAAATACAGGTTATCCTACTGGAACCATTATGGTGCCATTGCTTGCCAAGTGATGTCATGTACATTTGGATTTGGCACCAGGACGGATATCTGGACATGCCATTCCATCTCGCCTCAGCATAAGCAATGGCGAGAGAATCCCCATATTTCTCAGTCAAGTTCAGAGAGGTTATAAGAAACCAACACAAGTTTTTAGAGAAGGAAGGAAATTCATGTTACATACAGACAGCACTGTGCAAAATTCTCAGGAACGCTGCATTTATTTTAATTCAAATCTGGCCTTTTTTCCTTTTTCCACACTTGTGTTGCTTGAGAAAATGTTAGTTTACATGCTAGTTTAAAAATAATTTTGCAAATAAATGCTTGTATTTCATTTGTGGAAGTAAATACAGATGATATATCTGGCCTTGACACAGCCCTGATCTGAACATAATCAAGGTTATGTGGGATTACCAGGAGAAAACAAAGCAAGAAAGACCTTTCGTTTGCAGAACTGTGGCACATACTCCAGTATGCCAAGAACTGATATGCAATTATCTTACCAAATGAAACTATAAAACTGCAGTTCAGCTATTCTAAGGTAACAGACAGTCTGACAAAATATCACAGATTTAGTTTCAGCAGTGTACAACATTCAATAGCCCTCTTTTCAATAATTAGAATGTTTTAATTACATTTTTATTGAATGCACCTCTGCCTTACAAACCATTTTAAAATGCACCCAAGACGCTTGCACAGTGCTATTTTATAGATTTGTTAATAAGTCCTTACTCAAAAACACTTTTTAGTCCATAATGAATGTAGCTAAATGTATCCCCCGCGAACTTTCATAAATTCAGTGTACTCCATAAAATACCAAACCTCTAATATTTTACAGCAGATGCAGCTGGCATCATCCACTGGCAAACATTCAAATATTATTAATGCCTGTAGTTTATCAGTAAAGATTCAGTTGCCATTGATGACGCATTCCTACAATACAGTACACCCAGCTGCCTTCTCGGAATAACCAAATAATTTTCAAATCGGCCCTTACTTCCGTCAATCATTAAATATGCCTAATTCAGGGTTATTCCAACTCCAAACCCACTGAGCAAGTCACGAGGGAAAGAGTCAATTCCATATCAATTCAGGGAAATATCATGGGCAAATTTCAACTGAGAAAATGCAATTCAGCGCACATCCATGAAATGATCAATCTGAGATGCAAGTCACCCATACCCATGAAATAGCAACAGGGGCAAAGTTGACAGTTCTTTAGAGAAGAATGGACAAGGCAACTGGAGTGAGGTACATGCACTTGCCACTCAGCTACATGAAATGCTTCTTTTGGAGGGCAAGGCATCCACATGGCTCCATCCCTCATCCTATTGGACAGATCTGGCCATCTCTAATCATTTCTGCAGAGACGTATGCCTGCACTAATGTGGGAAACCACAGAGGTTTAGAGTCAGGTGAAGTCCCTCTATCCCTCTCCAAGGATGGTGCGGGTTTTCTGTCATCACAAGGATAAACTCTCCCATTTACGGACTGGATGCAATTCTTCGTGTAGGGGCTGAGCGGCCTGCTCTCCTCCAAACATTGCCCGCCCTGAGAGAATTTCATTGGATCAGGGCCCACGTCAGAGGCGGGGTTTGCCAGCCTGTCAGGAGACAGTGGCAGAGTTTCCTCCGGAGGGATGGGTTTGGGGGCGGCGACATCAAACGAAGAGATACTCAGATTCTCAGAGCAGCTCTCTTTGAAAGGCATCAGGAGGGGCTGCAAAGGTAAAGGTAATTACGCAACAAAGGATACATTCAAAGACATGTTTTTAACGCAGCAAGCTATTTAAGCAAACTGCTCATTTTGAAGATGGCCTTCTGCAAAACTGAGGTACATCTGATTTGATGAGTAAAATTACACTGAACAAAACTTAAAACTAAATGCTTGAAATTCAAATGCTGGGGTTAAAATGCTGCATAAATGCATCAAAACCCAAGACTCAAATTTTTTTATTCACTATTTATGTAAAAATGCAATTTTTTTTAGATTAAATACAAAGTTTGATTGACCCCCAGGCAAAGTCAGTAAAATACAAAATGCGTGTACATGTAGATGACAGAAATAATGTTCAGGCATTAAGATCTTTTCCCCCATATAGTATTTTAGCAGTTTCACTTCCTTTTAAAATGACAAAAGATGCCATGACTTTTATGGGTAGTGTCGTAAGAGCACAGGCAGTGGAGTATTTGCAAAAGTGATTAAAACAGGAACCTAATGATCGTGTCTATAAGGGCTTGTCTCATCGACTTTGAACCAATCAAAAGAAGAGGCCAATGGGGCCTGTATTGCTCTCCTGGTTAGACATCTTAATTCTTTTCAGTTATGCAGTATTATAAAGTAAACATCAGTCTACTGTTCAACATGTTGACATAGTCATGTTATCATTGACACCAGGTGCAGAAGCGATGTTACACTATAAACAACCAGCTCTATCAGTGAACGCACTTAGTGAGTCAGTCTTTAAGTTCCATACTTAATGGCTTTTCAATCCATGCAGTGAAAACTGGACCGAGACTTTGAACACTTTGAGCAAGTTTGATCCAAATCTACCCACTGCCATACATTTTTGACAGCTTAGCATGTTGCAGTAGGTCGGCCAGGACAACCATGCTGGATTCTAAATTAACCCGTTATATAACTCTTTGTCAGGGCGCAGAGGCCAATCAGAGGCTAGGGTAGCCATACTGGATCCCGCATTGACCTGAAAATAACAACATTTAATCAGGGCCATGAGACATACATTTGCACTAAGTGTGATCAAAATCTGATCACTGGAACAGCAGAAGTTGTTGAATACGCAGCATACAATCATTGCATTTGAGTCAAAATATGATTATGTGCGATAGCATACCATGCCTTATGAAAATGCACTGAAAAAGTAAAAAAAAAAAAAAAATTTTTATCTTTGTGTTATTTTATTGCTGTTTATTTGTAAATTTCATAAAAATAACTATTTTTGAATATGTTATTTCTGCCCAATTTTTGTGCATCATTCATCTGAAGTAGGTCACGTCAGGAGCCCGTGAATCTAACATTTCTGACACGTTTATAAATCTCACAAAATACTTAAATTGATGCCACCTTGCCAAACTTTAATTATATATCAATTGTCATCAAACTCCCCTACAAATCAGTGCATCCAGCCAGAGCCCCTCTGCTAATTTTCTCTTTTTAGGGGCTAATTTTTTCTTAACGCGTGTAGAATGTCTGTCATTGCCCTCCAGAGGTTAAACAGAGTAATTACTGCCCAGTCAACATAGCAGCATAATTTTTTCCTATTGTTTTATTGTGTGTTTACTTCAAAGTTCACAATGAGGTATATGATGCAATTGCTCCATGGATAAAGGCGCTGGCACTTAATTTCATGAGTGACGATGTTGGTCACATCCAGAGCACGTTAAACCCTCCAGTAATTCCCAGCTCATTGACCCAGGCAACATTCAATGACTCATCGATGCTGCTGTCCAGTCGGCGCCATTTCATGACGTCATCAGTTTATGCAGTGGCAGATCAGTTGGCTGCCTCGTGAAGGGAAGCGTGCTGTCTGTCAAGGTAAAGAGCTCAGATGTTTTCTATGCACGTTAAACGGATAGTTCACCCAAAAATCTAAATTTACTCATCTACTCACCTCAAGGCTAATCGAAGGGTCTGTGAATTTCTTTGGTCCTCAAAACACTTTGAGTTACAAAGAAAAACAGCACTGAAGACAAATCCCAATCAACTGAAGTCAGTGGTGACCATGCTTTAAAACATAAAAAACAACATCTAAAAAACACAAAATGCCTCCATACTGCTCATGCGGCATAGTTCAAGGGTGCGTAAGCCCCGGCATTCAAATTTGACTCTTAAAGACATCTTTTCACCATGTTTTTAGCCTAAATGTCCAATGTACCCACTTAGCTAGGAGCCCTGCTTATCTTAACGGAAGAAGTTGACCAAGCTACAGTGGCAGGTGAGGGTAAATGCGCTGTTCAGTCAGTGAATACTGCAAAACTGCAGCGTGTTTCTCCAACTGGAGATCTTCAGTGCCGTTGCAGTGTATTTGACCTCGTCAGCCACCGTAGCTGGGTGAACTTCTTCCTTGAATATAAACAGGGCTCCTAGCTAAGTGGCTAAATTGGATATTAAAGCAACAAACATGGTGAAAAGACATTTTCGAGTCAAATTTGAATGTCAGGGTTTACGGACACTTGGATTACGCCGCACAAGCAGTATGGAGGCATTTGATGTTTTGTAAATGTTGTTTTTTACGCTTGAAAGCGTGGTCACCACAGACTGCAGTCGATTTGGATTTGTCTTCAATGCGGTTTTCATAAAACACTCCAAAAGTGTTTTGAGGACAAAAATTCACAGACCAGTAGATTAGCTTTGGGGTGAGTAGATAAGTGAAGTTTCATTTTTGGGTGAACTACCCTTCTAAACGATCCCTCAGCCAGTCCGCTATGCATCGGATATTGGAGAATTCTCAAACTGATCACTACATGTGTCATTTTCTGCTCTGATATGGAACTGTACAAACCCTGAAAGTAGAAATAAACATTCACATGAAAGGAAATGAATTGTGCACAATAATGAGCCTTTTCATGCAATTGGTCTGAAAGGAAGAAACAAGCATAATACATGTACATACATGTGCAATTGCATACAGCTTTTTGATATGAGAGGACTGAAAGAAAGAACCATTATAAACAAAATATTGCAGAAAAATGTTAGCATTTTGATGGATTAAGGCTTTAACCATTGTGGTGTTCGTCATTTTGCGGATTGTCCATCAACATCTGTGAACGTAAATTTTTTGCTTCTTGACATAATTCACAAAACACTAGAAGTAAATGTGGAATAAAGGTGTTCTTTCTTCCTAATACCGTGTCCTAACTGAATGCGACGCGAGGGAGCGCTAGCTACAAAATCAGCTGTTTTCTATTGGAATGTCCTAACTGGCCGCGAGCTACGTAGCGCGACATGCCGTTTAGAGCCGGACGCCCGGTTTCTATTTTAACTGTCGCTCGCATTGCATCGACAGTGCCATGGATGAGGAGTAGCTAATTCATTTGGTTGAAATGAGGAGCTATCTGTATGATACCTCCTCATTTCACTACAAAAACGTCATTAAGGTGGCAGCTGGCTGGAGGGAGATCGCCCGGGAGCTTAAAGTCTCTGGTAAGTTAAGTTTGTCTTTTTCTGCCAGGATGCTCAGCAGAGTTTACTAGCTAGCTTATTTTACAAAGTGGATGGTGATATGACACAATATCAATACCTGGAACAAACCTGTGAATATGAATAGTTAATAGTATTCGGAGAAGGCGGATACGTTCTTCAGTACTCATTTTAAACTGAGTAGTTACGTCTCCAGTCTGATGTTGAGCGCACAGCTGATGTGTTTCCATGACAACAGACGCACATATTCAACGGATTCAGTGTGGACAGAGAGCGTCAGATGTGACGCGATTATCGGACCCTCGCTAGCGTCGCATTCAGTTAGGACACGGTGTAAGCCTGACTCTTTCTTTACAGGAGAATCATTTTCAGGCTAATATTGACAATTTTCTCCTCAGACCTTGACTTCAAACGGTTGAGGTTCAAAATTCACCCAGTGATGCAGACAAGCCAAATATGGTCATAGTATTATTTGATGGATTTTTATTCTTGCATGTGATTAATTATCCAATTGTTATGTAGTTTAGATAACAGCAGGAGGACTGTAAAATTAATGAATTATCAACATTTTAAAACCGTTTTCTCTGTAAAATTATGCACATGTTAACACCACTGCATTTAAAGTCTTAATTTTCTGTTTTGTTATAAAATATTTTATCTTCCTGTTCATTGTTTTTGAAAATACACTTATGAATCTTCATAATAGATATGGAGTTGATTCTATATGATGACTTTGGTTTTTTCTTGCACTCGTCAACTTTTTGTCTCACATTATCATATTTTGACTCATTTTGAATTGTGCCCAAAAACCACTTGGTCAGGGCTGTTAGACAAATATATACACACCACATCTGATTCAAGCCTACCTTGGAGAACTTGACAAGATGCCAAAAATGCATCAGCCAATCAGAGGCCAGCACAGCCAAAAATTGTGGCAAAAAAAATAAAAGTCAGGGCCATGAGAAAAACATGCGCACCATGATCTAATTGGCTAAGCAATTTGTCCTCTCCCTCTCCACCTCAACTCCCAGGGCTCCCTTGAAAAAGAGATTTCCATCTCAACGGGACTACCATGGTTAAACTACTAAATAAATAAATAAATAAATAAATAAATAAATAGAAAGTGTAATCCAAATCTGACCAGTGGAACTAAATAAGTCAAAAATGTGTCAGCCAATCAGAGGCCCATGGGGCCATAATGGATTACAAATTGAGGCAAAAAATAACACTTGATCAGGGACATGAGACAAATAAATATGCCACATCTGATCCAAATCTGACCAGTGGAACTGGAGAACACACAAATATATCAACCAATCAGAGGCCAGAGCAGTCAAAAAATTACAAAACTTGGTCAGGGCGAGGAGAGGATTATTTGTACCAAGTGTGATCCAGGTCTGCCTGGTAGAACTTGAGAAGTGATTTTAAGAATAAGTGGACAGAGATGCTGCACCGTGCCAATAGCTCACCCATGGTACTTCGGACCAGGGAAG
Organism: Gymnothorax javanicus; assembly: GCA_029692085.1. Taxonomy (NCBI): domain Eukaryota; kingdom Metazoa; phylum Chordata; class Actinopteri; order Anguilliformes; family Muraenidae; genus Gymnothorax; species Gymnothorax javanicus. The sequence goes on from CM056194.1 coordinate 142,275,130, forward strand.
CAAACTATACTCCCTCCACAGTTGGTGCAAATCGGAGTAATACACTGAACAAAAATATAAACGCACGAATCAAAAATGCTGAGTTAAAATGACCTATAATTATATATGCCCAAAAATAGTGTTTATTGGTGTACTGAATGATTTGTTCTGCTCAATTCTGGTGACCCACTCATTGGCCACTCCCTGTGAGACTACTCACTCATTGAGCTGCCCCTGAGCGGCATAGAGCATAACATTGAGTTGGTCAGTCAGCGTGACCAATACACAGGCAATCCTTGCACAAGGGTCAATAAAAGGCCACGGCAAAATGTGCACTTTTGTCACAAGTCACAATGCCACAGATGTCACAAGTCATGAGGGAGCGCGCCATTGGCATGCTGAATGCTGGGATATCTGTGACAGCGGTGTCAACACACTTGAATGTGCATCATTCCACCATCAGCCGGTTGAGAAGTCGATTCAGAGAGACTGGAGGCACTGTGAATCGTCCACATGCCCCATGACCACGTGTGACCACACCCGCACAGGATTGGCACGTGCGGCTCCAGCACCTCTGTCATTGGCTCTGACCAGCCACCAGGACAGCTGACGAGACCGTCGGACTGCACAACAGGCGGATATCAGCTCAGACTGTCAGAAACTGCCTGAGGGAGGCAGACCTCCGAGCCCGCCGACCACACCGAGGTCTTCACCTGACCGCTGTCCATCATCGGTACAGACTGAACTGGGCCAACCGTAACCTTCGCTGGACGCTTGGACGGTGTTATTCAGCGATGAATCTCGATTCCAGCTGTACCGCGCTGATGGCAGACAACGCGTATGGCGACGTGTGGGCGAGCATTACGCTGGATGCCAGTTCCGAGTTGCACTGCAAAAGGAATGGGACAACATTCTAACAGGCCACTATTGACAACCTCGTGAACTCCATGCGCCGGAGGTAGTGGTGCAATGGATCATCGTTGATCCGTGTTCCGTACGGATCCCTCTTCACGGTTCGGTATGCACATGATCCGCGGATTGGTTGATGAAAAAAAAGGTTGTGCTGGGGTGTGACGTTCTCGAATCACGGTGATCGTAATGCGAAATGAGACAACTTGCCACTATCGGGTGTGTGTCAGTTGCATCCCATTTCTTCTTGAAACATACAAGCAGTCTGTAATAAACGACAGTCATTTTAAAGGGGACCTATTATACTGATCCTTCTTTTAATACATATTAGTAATGTTATAATGTTGGTTGTCCATGCTCAACCTCTAAAAAGTTTCTAAACATAAGATACAGGGGTTTTGCCGTAATCCAAGAACGTGATTTCGAGAGCGTGATTTCCTCTCTGAACAGCTCCTCCCGAGATCTTCACGAGATCTGGGCAAAACCTGACGTCAGGTTGTGCCGTCCAATTAGTACAGACCTAGCCAGAGCCAACCACTGCGCTGGACCTGCCCACACCGGAAACTATTCTAGCAGGCATTAACAACGGCAGATAATACTATGCCTTAGTAGCGTCGACACTTTTGGAAATACAAAAGAAGAACCGCAGATCATTTGAGGTGCAATTTTGTTAGTATCTCTCCCAAAGCTACTTGTCCGTTTACTTTTGGACGCAAAGAAAAACAAATATTTCTCTTCAAAAAGACGATGCCACCAGAAATCAGTGGGTAGCTTTTTTTGTTTGCTGGCAGCAAACAGCCACGGCCAAAGGGAACGTTAGCTGTTTGTGCTCAGCATTTCACCAAAGACAGCTTTGTCAATAAAGAATAATTCGACACAGGATAAGCGTTTCAGCTGCTTCTCAAACCTGAAGCAGCTGCATCGATCAAGCGCTCGGAGCCACAAGCTGTAAGTAACCATATAACAGCAAATAATGTAAGTGAAGCTAATGTGTTACGGGTGGCTAGCAGGACCGCTAGCGATAGTTAGCACTAACAACTGGCCTCAAGTGCAGGCTTTCTAAAATATCTGAAGATAAAGCCTGTATCGGTCGCGACTGTCCTTGACTCACAGACACAGAAGCTGTAAGTTGCTTTTACTGCATAAGCCAACCTGACGTGATAGCCAGTTGATTGTGGCTGTAGCACAGCGGCTAACGTAGCCAAGTTACTGTTGCTAATGTTTGCGTCCTAAATATCAGGAGAAATTCTACAGAAGGTGTGTGAACATAAACCTCATTTGAAGCTAACTTTTAATACTTGTTTGTAATTTGGATGCTTGGTACAACTGTTCACAGTAACAGAACTTGCTGTCCGTAAAACCTGTATTGCAAGGGTTTGTCGCTGTGGTTATGACCGCTCGGTTACCAGCTACTGCATGTTAGTTTGCCTGCTCTGCTAATTAAAAATGCTCCTGGTTAACTTATATGCAGTAATTCTGATTGTTATGCTTGTGTTACTTCGGTAAGCATCAATGTGGCAGTTTCATCATAACGTTGCCCGATTGTAGCCACTACAGTCAGTGATCGCTTCACTTATCCATGACCGGGATCAGCAGGATACTTCACAAATGTCTGAGCAAGCTCTCTGGTGCTACCCTGAAATCAATGCGAAACGCAGAGGCTCTACCGGTTTACAAATGAATTCTCTGCACTACCTTGACATAATTTCATCCCCCTTTAGAAATTGTTGTGGCTAATAAAAAGCCGAAAAAGGCGGAGAATAGAATAGGTAATTCTTTCCTGTAGAAGTGATCAATTCGCTAGCTCCACATAAGCAACAGAACTTACGGTCTGCAAAACCCGTATTATGTTCATCACATAACCGAGCTCTCTCTAGCTGTCGCATACTATCCATAAAACTGCTTTCACATCAGACACGAAACGAATTTTTCGCAGGACAGATTAGCCTACATTCAAAGTCAATGCAAAGACGCGAATACAAGTTTTGGGTACGTCAAGCCGCTTTCACACCGGACGCGAAAAAAATTTTTCGCGCGACAGATTAGCTACATTCAAAGTCAATGCAAAGACGCTGAATACAGGCGTTATGGACGCGCGTTAAGCAGCTTTTAATCACGGACGCTGAAACAAATCTTTCGCGCGACAGATTACATTCAAAGTCATGACCGCTTATCAGCTACTGCATGTTAGTTTGCCTGCTCTGCTAATTAAAAATGCTCCTGGTTAACTTATATGCAGCAATTATGATCGGTATGCTTGTGTTACTTCGGTAAGCATCAATGTGACAGTTTCATCATAACGTTGCCTGATTGTAACCACTACAATTGAAGCTAACCGGAGAGGTGCTGTATGTGTCTGCCGAGTTGGGCTGCAGTTAGACCAGACGTAGATTTTGCAGAGCTTGGGTTGCGTTTTTGGGTGCTTATGAAACGATCGCTTTACTTATCCATGACCGAGGTCAGCCTGATACATCTCCAATGTCTGGGCAAGCTCTCTGATACTACCGGTGAAAGCAATAGGGAAGCGCACAGCCTATAATGTGTCCGGTATAGCAAACGATTTCTCTGCATTCCCATCGATTGAATATTAAATTCTTTCCTGTAAAAGTGATCGATTCGCTAGCTCCACATAAGCAACGGTTCACGCAGACAGAACTTACGGTCTGTAAAACCTGTATTATGTTCATGACATAACATGAGCTCTGTCTAGCTCTCGCACGCTATACATAATGCGCCCATTTTCCGCGAGGAAAAGCTGGTCATTCCGAAGCAATAAGTAAACCATTACCACAGGCAATTTCTGAAAAGGCCGTTTAGCTTGGAGCTTTCGCCCTTCCGTCATATCAGCGCGGAAGCTGTTCGTTTCTCCACGCTAACAACACACCACAGCTATGCACACGAACCAGCAGGTCCTAATACACACCGAAGCAGTCCATAAGCTGTTGGTCCACTTTTAGCTGCCCCTCACTGTCCATGTTTCCCTCTAAACTCAGACCCACCGGATTTCTACGGTTTCCGGTCTACACTTGGGCATGTCGACCCGTTCTACAAATGTGTCTATATGGGGTGGATTCTAGCTTCCCCTGCATCCTAGCTAGGAGTAGAAAAACCGCGGTACTCACGAACTGTTGCCGTAGCAAACTGTAGCCGATAGCAAATTCGTGCTTGAGCTGCCAGACTTTCGCACTGCGTCCTCCACTTTCGCCGTTGCGTTCATTAGAACAAGTTAATTTCATTAGATCTATACACATGTGCTGCGTTTGATTGCAGAATTTCCCCGCTGATTCCTTAGCTCAGATGGCAGACGCGTCTCACGTTTCACTCTGAGACCCGGAAACTGCGTTCAGCTGCCTCGTCCCGCCTAGATCTGCCCTCCACAGAGCTCGCCAGTCAGAAGAAAGTGGGCACACAGGGAGTGGGGGCCATAGCGGAAGAGCCACCCCAATGAGGCGTTTCAGGCAGAGACTACAATGGACTACAAATGGGGTTTTTTGAGGATGGCAGTATGAGCTAAATAAGGACCCTGTTTGGGCTTTGAACGATCAGGAGTACTCTAGGGGAGTCCAAGATCAAAATATAACCTTGGAAATATAGCATCCGAGGTCCCCTTTAAGTGCTTCCGGGAAGATAATTCAGATTAGAACTCCTCTAATTGTCGGCGAGGTTGGGCAGCTTCCATCACCTTCTAAAGCTCAACTGGCCAACCCTAAATCTGCACCTGTATAATATGCTCCAAATGACAATCAAGCAATTTAGCCTGTTGCCAATAATGATTATGAAGTGATAGAGAACAGCTGGCAGACGTAACTGCGCTACAATGTTAAATTGAAAGAATGTTAATAATCTAAAGAATTACAAAAAACCTTGTCCAAACTATCTCTCATCGGAGCGTTTTAGCTGATTTTTAAACTCTTGCACCCTGAACTTGCCATCGGAAGAGCTAGCCCTGCTTTCACTATGCCTTCTCCAAACCTGTTCCCATTTACGTTTCCCAATTAGCAGCTTGGTGATAATTCGTTTAGATGCGAGAATCAGTCGGTAGAATTACTGTCCCGCTCCCCTCATCTTGCATTGTTCATTGCAATTATCAAGCATTTCCCCATCCACGTTAATTGTGACATAAAACGGCAACGTTTTCAGAAGCTTCTGAATTCATCTAGCTCACAAAATGGCATATTTTTTTTCTGTCTGTGTCCTGCTTGATACGCCATTGAAAAATTTCTATTAAATGCGGTTTTGCACTTTAATTTGTTTTTATATAATTTATAATGAATAATATAATAATTAATGATTATAATTTAAAGTTTTTATTTTTTATTTAATGGGCAGAAGTGTTTTAGAAAATAAATGGAGGACAAAGTTATATTTGTCTTTTTATTCCGAAAAGTGATCCGATCCGTGACTTAAATCTGTGATACGATCCGAACCGTGAGTTTTTTGATCCGTTGCACAGCTAGCCGGAGGTGTACCGCTTTACGCGATGCTGATGGTGGACACACTCGTTACTGAGTGCTGTGAACTCTGCCTGCTGACCCCTGTTGGGTTCAGGCTGTGATAACTCATGAATTGTGTACAGTAAATTGTTAGTCATGTTTCTGTTGCTTGAATATTACGGCAAGAATAAAATAAAAAATGTTTTGTTGAAATATTTCCCGATTGATAAAAAATAATTTGAAAAAAATCACTTTGTGCGTTTATATTTTTGTTCAGTGTAGTCTCATTTTCGCATTCACAAAGCCTCACTGTCCCAAAACAGGTTTACTGAAAGCTTTTTAGAAACATCCAAGAAAAAGTCACACAAGTACCTTTTGGCAGTACTGAGGTGGCCACGATACAGCTTCACTGTCCTTTGGGTTTGGCACGGACTTGAGAATATGCTTCTTACACCTGGTTGGAGGTAATGAGACATGAATAAGAAAGCAAATCTGTCATCATCACTAGGCAGATAAACCTGTCCAAGGCAACAAGATTCTACTGGCTTTTTCACACTACAGCTCCAGATTTCCATGTAAAAGAAACACAGATTTGTTTCCCCCTCCCCCTTCCTGGGTCTTGAGGTCTTAATGGTGGCATTTCAGTATTCATGATTCATTCTAGCTATCCATAGCTGCAGTGTTAGTGTTGGCAGCCATGTTTTGTAGAAGTCTTGTATAATATAACGAGGGCTGACTGCAATAAACAGTTATGTCCAATATATAACATCTGGACATAACTGTTTATTGCAGTCAGCCATCGATAAATCACTTGTATAAGTTACCTCCACTGAGAGTATCTAACAAAGTACTTCCGTGTATTAGATTTAAAGTGAAAGACCACTTTTATCTGAAGTGAACAGCAAATGAAAAAAAAAAATTTTTTGGTAACTTTAAGACAACGCTAAACATAATAATTAATGCTTAAAGATCCAGATTGAAATTGTCATTGAATCCACAATTTTCCCATTAACAGCAACATCAACTGTCCAATAGCTCTGACTGCAAGAGGTAATTAAAAAAAAAAAAAAACAAGCAGTACAATCCGAAGTTTGGACCTTACTGAGCGTTCTGACACCCAACAGCTGAACAAACTGGCAATTTAACTGTGACTGTGAAGAATTGTATCCACCAATACAACAACTACGCTGCAATATAGCCACACAAAAACGACGGTAGCATTTTTAAGACAAAAGCAATTCTTAGTTGATACTACGGGGATAAGTCAACATTGCACAGCTCGTACTAAAATGTGTAAAAAAAAAAAAAAAAAAGTCCATTCTGGAAGTTTAGGGGCCAGCTAAAATGGCCATCCACCATACGGGGCTCTGGCAATAAGCAGACAGGAGGCAGGAGACAGTTCACCCTTCTATATAGCGCTTCAGTAGGGATACATAGTCACATGTATGAATGTATGCAGACAGGAAAGTGTGTATGGATAGTATCCCTGAAGGAAAAAATAAAACGAATATCATAAATAAACCATTGAACATGCATAGCAATCTAACAATGGTGCCAGCTAGGCTAATCACATTAGCCAAAACATAAATTAGTTCGCTAGCAGTGTGAACAAATCAAATCTGCGGCAAACTTCCCAGACCACAGAAACAGAGCAAATCTTCTTTACAGCTAGTAACGGTAATACATGCGCTAATGCAAATATCCGCTCAATAGAATGAATAGAAAATACAACTTACGTTTAACTCATATTAACAATGAAAGAGAGAGAAAAAAAAAACATAAATGAATCTCCCGTTGTTTGACGACCAACACAGACAGGCAAAGGGAGCACTTGCATCTTCGTTAACCAATTTAAGATGATAACAGCTCAAAACGAGAGAGTAATTTACAATCTCAATTCCAAAAGAAGTTGGGATGCTGTGTAAAATGTAAATAAAAACAGAATGTAATGATTTGCAAATCTCAAAAACCCACATTTTATTCACAATAGAATATAGACAACATATCAGATGTTGAAAGTGATGGCAGCAACACATCTCAAAAAAGTTGGGACAGGGGCAAAAAGAGGCTGGAAAAGTAAGTGGGACTCACAAAAAACAGCTGAAGGAGCGTTTTGCAACTAATTAGGTTAATTGGCAACAGGTCAGTAACATGACTGGGTATAAAAAGAGCACTTCAGAGAGGCAGAGTCTCTCAGAAGTAAACGTGGGCAGAGGTTCACCAATGTTTGAAAAACTGTCTAAAAATTGTGGAAAAATTTCAGAAAAATGTTCCTCAATGCAAACTTGTGAAGACTTTGAATATCCCACCACCTACAGTACATAATATCATCAAAAGATTCAAAGAATCTGGAGAAATCTCTGTGCGCAAGGGACAAGTCCAAGGGTCAATATTGGACGCTCATGATCTTTGGACCCTCAGGCGGTACTGCATCAAAAACAAGCATGATTCTGCACTGGAAGTCACAGCATGGGCTCAGGAACACTTCCAGAAATCATTGTCTGTGAACACAGTTTGCTGTGCAATCCACAAATGCAAGTTAAAGCTGTATCATGCAAAGAAGAAGCCATATGTGAACACGAACCAGAAACACCGCCGTCTTCTCTGGGCCAAAGCTCATTTAAAATGGACTGAGGCAAAATGGAAATCTGTTCTGTGGTCAGATGAATCAAAAATGGAAATTCTTTTTGGAAACCACAGACGCCGTGTCGCGCAGACTTAAGAGGAGAGGGATCATCCGGCTTGTTATCAGCACACAATTCAAAAGCCTACATCTCTGATGGTATGGGGCTGCATTAGTGCCTATGGTGTGGGCACCTTACACATCTGGAAAGCACTATCAATGCTGAAAAGTATATAGAGGTTTTACAACATATGCTCCCATCCAGACAATCGTCTCTTTCAGGGAAGCCAGGCCTTGTGTATTTCAGCAAGACCACGCTAAACCACAAACTGTATCCAAGCAACATGGCTTCGCATTGTTCGCAGGGTTCGAGTGCTGAACTGGTGTGCGTGCAGTCCAGACCTATCACCAATAGAAAACATTTGGCGCATCATAAAACAAAAAATCCAGCAAAGACCACCCAGAAAACCCTACATCAGACAAGAGTGGGACAACATTCCTCCCCCAAAATTCCAGCAATTGGTCTACACACTTCCCACACGTTTACAGACAGTTGATAAAAGAAGAGAGCATGCTACACAATGATAAACACGACCCTGTCCCAACTTTTTTGAGATGTGTTGCTGCCATCATATTCAAAATGTGCTAAAATTTTTCATGAAATGGTAAAATGTCTCACTTTCAACATCTGATATGTTGTCCATGTTCTACTGTGGATAAAATGTGGCTTATGAGATTCGCAAATCATTGCATTGTTTTTATTTACATTTTACACAGCATCCCAACTTTTTTGGAATAGGGGTTGTAATACAAAATGAGTTTAGCCTACAGACCTTGGTCATGCTATGGTCAGTTGACGTGACTGTCATGTTTTCTTTCACTCTAAAGAGCTTTCAATAGGCAGCAAGGAACAATTACGAAATATTAAGCTACATCCTAAGTTCGATATACTAAGGACAGTATTCAATCAGCAGTTGTGTCCGAGAGGCACACTCATTTAGCAGAGTTTTTTGCAACTGCAAAACTTGCCAAAGTGTGTTTGCAAGCTAGATTTTAGGAACAAAAGTTAATCAAATTCCCCCATAGTGTACAAAATACACCTCTTAAGGTAAAACGCTTTGCAAGAGATCAAAAAAACTTGCTTTCATTTGAAGCATTGCTTCCTCCAGTCAATGCAGTCTCTCCCCACACATTCTTTTACATTCAATGGGCTGTGTCACCAGCTGGGCGTGCAGTTTGGTCACGATAGTTTACTTTCATGTGGGCCATGGGAAACTATCACCATTCCCGACTGGAAGGGCATGTGAAGTAATCCAAGCAAATCCCAGCCATTTTTCTTGCCAGTCAAGCAAACTTCACCCACAGTAAGAAGGCTTAACTACTTTTTTCTGCTTTTCATGGAAAATTTTCCTCAGTTATGTGATTCGCTCATCAAAATATGGCATTGGAGAACCTAAGTGCGAGAAGACCGGTCATCGGTCAAGCAATGCTTTCTCACGACCATTCCTTCAACATGAAAAAGGTCTGGGAGGAAAGGCATATGCACATATGGCTTGCGAAAGCTGAATCAGTGGTATAAAGGCAGGTCTTTTGGAGTTTTTGCAAGAGGCTCACACTTCTTTGCCCGTCCAAAAGCAGTTATGTCCTTTCAGTTTGCGACTAAACTGCGCATGCAGAGCTGGTGACGCAGCCGCTTTAACCCTTAGAGCGCTGAATACATTTTCAAGGAATTAAAAATGTAGTTATCCTGAGCTGTTGAAAACCTATCACGTGGGAACTTGTTTAACCCTTTTTCGCCGGCAGGGGCGCGCGTGTGTCTCTCCCTTTGACGCCGGGAGAGACGTAGACGTCACTCTGGTGTTTCCCGAGATTGGGCCTTTTTTCTTTTTTTTTTACGCATTTTCTCAGTGTCCTCCTGAGGGAGCCAAAGTTCTGTATTACTAACAACATAGAGACACTTTATTTAACTTTTTCTTACACTACACTTACATTAGACTTTTTAACTTAAAATTGCTGTGAAATCTGTAAGGTTTATGCATTGTAAAATTTTGGAAAGAGAAAGATGAGACCAACTGAATGTAATACTTAATAAAATTAAGTTCAAGCTATCAAATGGTTTTTATTTCAGGTTTCTATCTGCTACAGAGACTGAGAAATGCATTTTTTATTAGGCATTGGCAATTATTTTATTTATTTCAGAGGTTTATAGAATTTCCTACTTTTTTTATTACCATTAGGGCCAATGGATGTATTTTTATATGATAGCCAAGAGTGTAAGCTGAAATTAATTTTTTTGTAAACGTTGGCACATTTTCAACATTTTTCAGAAAACCTTCAAGTTTTAGGGGGCTTTAATTTTAGGCGGCCGCAGGCCTAAATGGGTTAAAAGAGCAAGTTCCCTGCGGGAGCTCTTTTAAACAAGTTGCCACATGATAGGTTTTCAACAGTGTCTGATTTTGATATCTTACATCATTGGGCAACTATAGTTGCGCACGACGCTGAAAGGGTCAAGTCAGTAAAATCACAACTATGTCAACGGACACTACACATTTATTCCCCCACTCCTTCAGCAGTCTGAAATCAAGAATCTACTTAATTTTTGCCATTTACAAACTGCATAATTATGGTTTCAGTTTAATGCACTTGAAAGCAGGGAATAAAAGGAAGCATAAGACTGTAGTGGTTCTTAACATGCATTGCCATGGGATCTATATTGGAATTATAATGCAACAGAGTGCTATGTCTACACTAAACTTAATTGCAGAAGACCACTTAGTAAAAGCCAAGAAATGTTTTAGCTCAGTGAAGACACTCAAGCAACATTTTCAGTTATATTGAGCAGTCTGGTCAATGCAAAGATGAGTAAATAAATTAAATGCTTACATTATGAAACACCAGAGTCCAATCATTAGGAGCAAGACTATCCCAAAGCCGCTGAAGAGCCCAAGCATGGTTATGAAACTGGAACCTGCAGACAAACATAAATGAAGAATCAGAGTATGTTACAGCCAGCAAGTGCCTTGTCTTTTCAGCCTATTACTGCACTACATTTCTCCCTTTCCTCCCAATCTGAAATGGCTAACTGTCAGTGGCAGAAAGTCCTGGGGTCAGGAGGTAAAAGTTTCTTCCTTCCATGTGCTCAGCCAGCTGATTCACCTCTTAGTTCAACCTTCTAGCTGAAAAAAACAGTCACAACTGGCATGCAGGGCTCGATCTCTTTGCCACTAGCCAGATGGGCTTGTGCAAGCCTGATTGAAAAAGAGTAGAGTATTATGCGGCATTTAATGGCACAGGTACAAACTTTATACTACCCTGTCAAGACAACGTTCACTGGTGTATTCCGTTAGTGTAATCATACACTTTGTCACAACTTTTTCCATGACTTCAAATATACTTAGCGCCATTAAAAACGCAGCGATGAGGTATGTACTGTATTTGCAGCAAATTGAAGAATCGATTGATTTTTATTGCTTTTCCAGTGAGGCATGAGAGGAAATAAAAAAAAAAAGTGGTATTGTAATCTGGCCACCTGCGTGCACACACCAGCACTTCAGTAATAACAAACATTGAGCTGTTAAAGAGTGTACAGTGACACTTGACTTGTTCTTTTGGTGTGGTCAATAGCCTACATAAAGCCAACAAAAAAAAAAAAAAAAAAAAAACTGCATCAAGAAAATGGAGCGGCTCGTGGCACAGGAGAGAAAAAAAGCATGTTATGGGCAGGTCTCAGCCGTGAGCATGTTATCAGTCGGCTATCCGAGAATGGAACACAGGCACAGCCGCCCCGAGGGGTGTGCCATTTGCACTCAAGCACCGGTTCAACAATCAGTCGGCTGTCTATCCGGGTCGAATGGAACACAGGCACCGTCACTGACCAAAACCCGCTTAGGGGGTAGCCAGGAGTGACTGTGGTAGCTCAAGTCATTTTTTGGCACTTTATCTGGTTCTCTGAGAATGGAAATCGTGGACTGTCGACCCCGCTCAAGGGCAGCCATGCTCAATGGGCAAAAACTGGGTTTTCTGTAGGGCCGTGAGCAGTGTTGGACTTTTGGTCCAAAACCCTCAATGCCTCGTACAGGGGTTCATGAGCAGTTTGGGTTTTTGTCCAAAATCTGTCATGTACAGGGCTGTAACCAGATGTGGCTGAGTGAGCTACCATAGTCACTGTGTGGCAACAGGTCAATCCCTGTGTTCCATACTCAGATAGACAGCAACAGGTGACAGTGCAAATGGCACACCACCTCTCGGCGGCTGAGACCTGCCCGGAATATGCTCATGGCTCTTTTTCTCTCTCCTGTGCCACGAGCCGTTCCATTTTCTTCATGCAGTAGCATTTTTCTTTTTTTTTTTTTGTTGGCTTTATGTAGGCTATTGAACACACCAAAAAGAACAAGTCCAGTGTCACTGTACACATCACGAACAGCTCAATGTTTGTTATTACTGAAGTGCTTGGTGCGTTCACATGGCGCGCGTCAGGATTACAATACCACGCGCTTTTCTTTATTTCCTCTTGTGCCTCACTGGAAAAGCAATAAAAATCAATCGATTCTTCAATTTGCTGCAAATACAGTACATACCTCACCGCTGCATTTTTAATGGCGCCAAGTTTATAAAAGACTGTTTTGAAATGGGCCTAAAATTACTTAAGAATTGATGGATCACAATTTGTTTTTGAAAGAGTGATTGAATGCTGGCAATCTTAAAATAATCAGGAACACAGCCAGTGGAGACAGAACTAATTCACCACGAGGCGGTCAGGGCCAACAGTCATTATGTCTTTAAGGAGCCCAGAAGGTTCAATACCTAAGCGACTGAAAGAAGGTTTCATACAGGTCACAATATTTATATAATATTTATAAGGTTTTGCAAAGAAATTTGTGCAAAACAACTCATTAAGCTATAGCAAGAACACAATACACTGACAGAGGTACCCGGAGCGATACTTGACCTATTGCTATCTTGTTGATAAACAATTTTAAGACTGTATCACAATCAGCAGGGGATGAGGCTGATGCAACAGCAAAGGGAGGGTTAATAAGGTAAGTTGTATGGAATAAAAATCTAGCGTTACACAGATTTCCGGCAATTAATTCAGAAAAGAAACTCAGCAGCCGCCACTGCTCCTCAGCTCTTTGCCTGTTCGCCCAATTTTTAACCCCGTGAAAATGACAGCACATCATCTTGCATTAGCATAACTGGCTTTTTTACGGCTATAGTGCGTTCAGTTTTTAAACTAGCGTGCAGTATCATAATATTGAGATCGCAAGTCATTGATACCAAACAGGTCATGCTAGTTCACAGAGAAAGGGCTAAATATCACTCTGAAGTTGAACTTCAATTACTGCGAAGCCTGCGACACCTTGAAGGTTGCTTGTAATATTGTTTCATATAGCCACTTCATGAGCTCACTTTGTCTCATGTCCTGGATAAACCATCAGGACATGATGACGGACCTGCTCCACTTTCTGAAGCCATTTCTGAAACTGACGGTCTTTTGTTTCATAATGTTAAGCTTTGCTAAGTAATGTTGACAGATATGTCATATGAAGCAGTAGTTTTTTGATGCTGATTAATTTAAGATACTGATTATCATACAATGCAAATACAATCCAAGCGAGATTCCAGACTGACTGCCTTCAATCTAAATAACTGCTGATATAAGCCCAAACCGTTCTTGAACTGCGTTAGTTGTGTTCGCCTTTCTGTTGAAAGAAATCAAGTAGCAGTTGTTTACCCTCGTTTATCTTTATTTCCCTTTCCTTTTTTTTTCATTTTTGATAACCCAATCTTCCGTCCTTGGGGTAAGACATGACGATCACACGCTTGACATTGGTGCTCCAGCATCAGCAGTTATTCGGCTCAGTTAGCTGCGTTTAGAGAGCAGTCCCAATGCAAGGGCAGACTTATCCATGTAGTGCCTTTTGCAAGAGGTGAGAGGAACCTCAGAGATTCCACCACTTTTTATTCTTGGCACAAAGTTCACGGTCCCAAACGATTTACTCAGTCGATTATCATTTAGTTGGGACACTAATCACTTAAAAATAAAAGATTGCAAACAAACACCAACTTTTTATTCCAGACCATTTGAGGGCCCCCCTCCCCACCAAGGGTCGTCAGTCTCACTTGTCTCCCCCACTGCAATGCCTCCCGCTTGAGGCTCTGGGATCGATTCCTGCCCAGAACTTCTCAATGGAGTTTGCAAGTTCTCCCTTTTTGTGCAGGCTTTCTTCCCCTTTTGCGTAAGGGTGCACCTCTTTCCTCCCACAGATCTAAGACATGTGTATCCAAGGTCTACATATACGAGCAGCCCGTGGCGCCTGTATTGCTCACCTGGTTTCACATCGTAACAATTCTTTTCAGTTATGCAGGACTTTCAAGTGGACATTCGCCAACTTCACAACATGCCAACATTGTCATGTTATCATCTACAGCAAGTAGCACAGAGACGTGAAATCGTAAACAAGTAGTTGTAGCAGTATATGCAGGAATAACTTGGTTTAAAGTCATTGTAATTTTTGAAAATTTGAGTTATCAAGTCAGTCTTGGGAGTTCCATGCTAAATGGATTTTTAATCCATAAAGTCAAAAGATATCAACATTTCAAGTTCATGTGGACCAAGACTTACACCACTATTAGCAAGTTCAGTCAATATCTACCCACTGCAACTTGATAAGTGGAAAATGTGTCAGCCAAACTGATACCAGGACAACCGTACTGGATTCGAAATCAACCCCGTAGATAACAACGATTGGTCAGGGCTTAGAGGTGAACATTTGCAAGTTTGATCCAAATGTACTAAGTGGTAAGAAGTCGAAAATGCGTCAGCCAGTTTGAGGCTATGGCAGATCTCACACAGACCCAAAATTAATGAGACTCAGTCAGGGCCATGAGACATATTTGCACCAAGTCTGATCAAAATCTCACCATTGGAATGCCAAAGAAAGTTGATCATGCCTCACCCAAGAATTGGATTTTGAGTTGAGCTCAAAAATGACATGGTCAGGGGCATGAGACAACTAAATAAACCACCCATGATCCAAATCTGCCTTGTAGAACTTGAGAAGTCGAAAATGCTTCAGTAAATCAGAGGCCCGGGTGGCCATAATGGATTTCTAATCAAGCCTAAACATAACATAATTTGGTCAGGTCCATCAGACAAATTAATACATCACGCCTGATCCAAATTTAACCAGTGGAACTGGAGAGGTTACAAGTGCATCGGCCAGTCAGAGGCCAGGGCGGCTATATTGGACAGGGTTTCGCACAGAAAATTGATTAGTCAAGGTGGTGACCGGGGGGACAGCAGTCAGCATTTATTTACTCTTTATAAATAAACATAGCAGTTAAAGTGCAACAACAAAGTGACAAAGTCAGCAGTCTTGTAACTTTATTGATTGACACTCAGATATAATAAAACGCATTTATTACGCTTTCATGGAAGTGAGATCAAAAATTGCAGTTTGAATGGGTTTCTGAGTTTCAATGGTGCATTTCTTGCGCTTAACAGTCTGAGTGTAACACTTGCTTGTACACAGTGTATTTTAGCCTTACTGTAAGAGCTGAGCTGTAAATAACAAGATCAAGTAAAAACACACAATCTCAACAAAATTCATGCTACATTCATGAAAACAGCCAAAATTATCAAAAAAAAAAAAGAATGAAAAGCGCGTAAAATACACAAAACCGTCCCTAAGGGTTAAACAAAAATTAATGTAAGAACGGAAAATGTATTGTTATCTGTTTTGACTTCAATTCCCCAAATGCTTTGCGGTTGTGGTTATGTTTGGGGAGAGGAGAACGGTATTATGTACGGAAGCGCACTGCATTCACAGGATAAAAAAAAATATACACCTTATCTCGTAATTACGAGATCTAATTACGCGCAGATGGTGAAGTAGGCCGGCTTCTTTGAATAAAGTACCCTGATATTTTTGACTGCTTTTTCCCATCCATTACTGTACACTAGAGAAAACCACATGCAATTGTCAAACATAGCAGAAAGCCACGCGCAAACACATCGGTAACCTTGATAAGAAACTAAACGAATTGCACATAGCCTATCTTAATGAAACAGAATATGTGGGCAAGCAGTTGATAGGAGACACTATTCAAATGTTTAGTTTAGATGAATAATTATCTTACCTCCACATGTCCTTCCCACGACGACGACAGGTTATTGAATATTCGGATAATTAGCTTCTTCCCGATACAAAAAAATAATGTTGGCGTAGCAACAGGTAATAGATGGCGCAGTAGCATATTTAACCAAGAGATGCCGGCCGCTATTCGGCCTCATCGCGATGTGGCCTTATTTTACTGTGTATGCATGCATGGATGCAGCAGAATTTTTTTCATTTTTTTCGGGGGAACATAGTCAAGGGGGGGGACATTTGCTGTCAAGGCAGCCGCCCTAACTATAAAGCATTGCGGGAAACCCTGTTGGATTAACCCAAAAAATAACACTTGGCCACGGCCATGAGAGGAACATTCTTTACCAGCTGTGATCCTAATCTGCCAGGTGGAGCTTGAGAAGTCATTTAAAGAAAAAGTTGAGACGGACAACAGACTGACGGACGCTGCACCTTAAGAGTAGCTCGCCCTTGGCCCTTCGGACCGGGCAAGTTAATGAAAAAAACTCTCCAAGCCAGCTTCAGCACATTTGCAGAAAAGTTTGTCGATGTCCATGAACCTGGTCAAACAAATTAAACCAAAACCAGAAAGTAATTCCCTTTGTTACCGTAGTAAAGCGTTGTGAAGACCGTGTTGATGCTGTTCTCTTCTCCCGCGACAGAGCTGGCCATGACGCGTACTTTGTAGTTGGTGCCAGGCTGCAGGCGATCCAGAAGCACTTCCTTGAGCCCGCTGTCCACCATGATGCCTGAGAAAGAGATAGACAAAAGAGGAAGTGTTGGCTGAGACTCATTTAGCAGGCACTACTGCACCAGGCCATCTGCACAAAGTGGCTTGCACCGAAACCTACTCTGCCCAGGGCCTGCGTCCGTAGAGTAGAGCACCGTGTAGTTCACGGTGAAGCCGCACCAATCCTCGTATGGCACTACAGCCCACGAGACCAAGGCCCTCGTTGTCTCTTCTTCCACATTCACTGATTTAATCATCCCTGGTACAGGAAAAGCAACGTACAAACAAGAACTCAGGAGCAAGTAAATACAATATTTACTTGTACAAAGGGCAGGGTTAAAGACAAGTGCACTGAGCTTCACACCAGCTCCTGGCCTACGCGAAGGAAGTCTGGTTTCCTGGCCAGGCTTTGTGTCGTATAGTGGAGTCACTGTGATGTTGTACTGTTTCAATGGCTGACCTACAGGAATGTGGGAGAAAGCAAATGCATCACATTCAGGTAATTTAATTTTCATCACACATTTACATAGTTATATTTTACATTTAAATACATTTACTCATTTGTGAGAGGTACCTCCCGAATAACAGCAACAAACCTGGTAATTCAGCTCATAAAACAGTAGCTGAAGGTACTTTTCAGCATCTCAAATCCACACCTCACAAAGCAGAATCTAGCTCTTCTGGGTTTATCCCAATCAGAACATCTCCTCAGATCAAGTAGCTTGATGGGATGTACTCCGAGTTAATACTTCATCGATACTGTATTATCTCTCCGATTCATCACAAAGAAAAATTGGACTAAACCCTGCCAAGTAGCTTCCCTTTTTTGCGACTGCCATCCATAATTTAGTGGTGTTTTTAATTCTTTGCCAGCAACCAGCTGAAAGGGTTGCAACTGCTTAATGGATTTAGTAAAGTAGTATCTGCTTAATGGAGTGCAACAGTATGCAAGACAATTGAATCTAATTGACAATATTATTCAATTTCACAAACCAGGACCTTCATCGGGAATTCTGTCTCCTGCCCTTGCTTTTAAACAGGGAAAGAAAAAGACCGTAAGAATGGCAGACTATCCAGTACTCAATAAAAATGACTAAAAATTGTGCATCTCACAGCCATTTAATTAATAACAGTCATCGCTTTGTGGAAATGAGCTGTATTTATGGTACAGCTGAAATGACCTCAATTACAGTAAGAAAGGCATACCACTGAATGTGATGTTTGTGGTTTCAGTTTCCTGAAAACTGTAATTTTCATCATCAGCAGACCAGTCCACCATGTATGCTGTGGGTGACTGAGACGGTGCGCTCCAACGGACGTGGATTTGATCATTATAGGAGCACACCTGGGCTGCATCCACTGGTAACTCCTCTGGAACAGGTATATTTTTAAGAATATTCAGGAAAAAAATAAATAGTCAGACTTCCTTTTTTGCAGGATTTCAGCTTTTGGTAGAGATTTTTTTTTCTCTTTTTTTTTTAAATCAGCAGATCCTTGATTTAATTTAACTGACAACATTGAGCCATTTGATAAACGGATCAATAACCAGGGCAATTTTAATTGCACATTCATGCTGTAAGCAAGAACAGTAGGGATTTAGTAGTGACTCAAGAATCAGACAGACACATACCTACTCCAGCAGCAGGGATGATGATGATGGCATCCTCCGAGAAAACCTTGTCATCTCTATAAGCAACAATGCTGACGGAGTACTCCTGCTTGTCAACAATTACGGATGCATTCGAGTCAGCTGGGCTACACAGCATGACTTCAGTGTTGTTGTTTTTGGCCTTGAGAGTAAGCTTGTAGCCATTAATAGCATCACATGATGAAGGGACCCCCTGGGTGAGGAGAATAATACCATTACTTGTGCAATGCGCAGCTGAATTTTTTGCCCAAAACACCGTCCAAATCAATCAAACTAGGGAACGAAAACTGGGAAACTCCCTGCTTTTTTGATAAGTGAGATCTTTAATGAACACACTTCAAAGCATAACTTCTTCAGCATTGCCGTCTCTCACTTACAGCGCTATTGCAACTTGTCACATCATTAATGTGCCGTGCAAGGAAGCCCAGTCCTTTCTGGTGCATCTGCAACACATCATGCATTTGTCTAGGCTCCTAAGAGGGCCTTCAATCCCAGCCAAGATCACGGTAACTACAGCACTCAGCGTCAGGCTCGAGCATTAAGCTGGATGAAGTAATGATGCCACGGCTGAGGTCTTACCTTCCACATCAGCTCGACTGTTCTGTTCCCAGCGTCATCAGCCCGCCTGATTTTTCTCCACAGTTGTAAATGCATGCTTTGCACTGTAAACAGATGTGACCAGAAGGAAACCCATTAAAATACACTAAATTCAGGGTCTCGAAGGACAGGAAGTCAGGCCCTCTAAAACTTAGTGGTGAGTGCTGGTTTTCATTCATATTAAACTGTGTCTTCCAAACTGCAAGAATCCTAAGCTGCTCTCTGACAGCTTTCACTGTCTGTGAAGGACAGCTAACCCTCCTAACACCATAGCATCCACAGAATACAGTAGACTAAATATTAGAGGCACCCAATAAAAATGGCTTAGACTTCAACGAATCAAAACTAAAATCAAAAAAACAAAAAACAGCTGACTCCTATTTATCTGAATGCAATTTTGGAGTGTGTGAAAGTGGTCTAACCAGCAGCTCTTCGCTGGTGTAGTTTTCCAAGCAAGATGGGCATGCCAACTTATTTCCAAAGCGACCAAATAGTTGATGCTCGACTGGCAGGTGTGTCAAGTCACAACAGCAGACAAATTATTGAAAGGACAAGGAAATGGATTGTCAAAATACAATCTAAGAGATTGACTCTTGAATAAATTAACGCACAGTAGATCATTTTGACACAGAAAAACGCCTTTACAAGAGAGATATCTGCCGTTTGGAAGTCACTGACAAGTATGATTCCAGAGAATAATTTCCAAAGAGAAGCATGCTGTCTTCACTTGGAGACTGTTTTTAAACAAGAGTACAGTTCCATGACATGGTGCAAAAATGAACTGAAGTTCTTTCTTAGCAAAACCAGCTAGAATATAAAGTTCGTGAACAAACTAAGTTAAGCTTGACAAGGCCAAACTTATCATAAGAATGATGAAACCATTTCAAAACACCGCAAACCCCGCCTCTCTTCCACAAACCATTCAATAGTTTTGAAAGTTAAAAGCTAAGCAAATCAAAAGCTAAGCAGGCTTCCTCAATTAAGATGTGACGCTCTATATGTCCAAACCCAAACACAAACAATCCAGGACAAACAGCTCAAAAGTTCTGAAGGATGAAATATGATTCAATAAGGCAAGGGGCTTGATCCATTCCTGAGTTCAACAACCCAACCCTCAACTCGCCATCAAATGGATCAATAGTTATTAGAGAATAAAATATTGGCCAAAGGGAAATTTGGAAAGGGGCAGGGCATTGACAATTAACATGCAACCAAACAACCAGCAACAGGCAGAACTTCAAAATTTAAAATGTGACTCTTTCCCAAATCCAATAAACCAGGCCCCAACCCTTTATGAAAAATGGTTCAATAGTTATGAAGAATCAAATATTTACCAATTGGGAACGGGGGTGGGGTTTCTGCAATGCTCAACCTACACACAAAATTCCATATCAGAACTGTGGCACAGGACCCAGCCACAGAGAGCCTGGCACTTACCAGCAATAGGGGAGATGACGGTGATTGCGGGGCTCCAGTCACTCCACAGAGGTGTCCATTCATAATTTAAAGCACATCGCACGGAGATGCTGTACCGAGTACATTGCCTCTCCACATTAATATGAAGCTTGGGCTCAGTGGATGTCTTCACATGCTTTACAGAAAATGTCATCACAGGACACAAAATACATTATGCAAAGTAAACTCTCACACAGAAATTTTCAGATTACATTTTTACATTAAATTATTTTCAATCTTTAACTAGACCAGTTAATATAGATACAAGGTCATTTTAGTTATACTCCCATATAGGATTCATTTTGATGATATGGCTTCAACCTCGTCTACAACCACAAGTTTAGAAAAAAAAAAAAAAAAAAAAAAAAACAATGAACATGTACAGAAAAACATTTTAGACAAGGACTTGGCACAACCCATGTTTATAAAACTACCCCATAATGTTGCCACCTCTAAAATCAAAACTACATTGCCATCACTTACTCAACTGCGCTGAAATTAGTTGAAGTTCAAAGCTTTTCATAATTACATCTGTACTATGGTGGCAATAAAAAATATTTAAAAAGTAGTAAAACTGCTAATCATTAACAGCAGAATTGGGGTGACAAGTGAGCTGTGGGACACTGTATCATGCAAATTGAGTTTTACCTTCTGCCTTGAGTCTCCTTGCTGGTAAGAGTACTGCACTTCATATACAAAATCAAAGTCTTTCAGGAGACTTAAGTTGGGTTGCTCCCAAGTCACCTTCAGTTCTGCACTGTCAAAAAGAGGCACTGCAACAACCTTCACAGGGGGATCCGTTTTCACTGGAGCCAGATGGACAGTATCATTACTACATCAAATTTACCAAAATAAAGCTGAAGTTGACTGTACTACCAGATATAGAAGGTACTCTGAATACACACCTACAAGGAGGAAATCCTATCACAACAATGACTCATACATGTATATAAACAAACCCCTCATTACCCAGCCATACAAAAAATAAAACAGTCGTCACGAAAGGTTCTGGTGGTATCCAAATGCATTCAAAAAGAAAGTCAGTATGGAAATAAAAATCACCCATTTGCGATCTTCAATTAAGTAATACGTAGACATAGCCAGCAAGTGCAGGAGAGCATGGGGTTTGCTTGAAGGGACTTGCCTGTAGAAAATATGTCCATCAAATTCAGAACATCTGATTCAACTCTACCCAGAGAACTGTTAGCAGTCACCCACACTTCAGTGCGGGTCATCAGGGCGTCAAAAGTCCACGAGTTGCTTTTTGTTGTGTGGGTGGTTATGTCATTTCTGAAAACACATTAGGTCCGAGTGGAGGTTAGAGAACAAGGCCTATTCTACATGCACAGAACCCAATGGCAGCCATGGGTCTTGCCCTACTTCTTCCCAGGTTACTTTTGGCCAATCAACTCTTTCACATCCATACAAAACAACAGCGGCCAAATTGTAACAGCAGTTACACTATTGCGAACATTGGAAAATGTCATCCAAGGTTATGCATGCAAGTATTCTTCCTCTCACACACGCACACTCACACATGTACAAATCACAAGTATATAATAAGCTCAGGACAAAACTTAAGGGTCAACTAAAGTCTGACATGGCCAGAAGTCACCTTAGCACACAGTGATGGTAAACTATAGGTGAGATGGTCATTTTCTCCAAGGACACTGGAGCTCCACCAATTACAGAATACATTGGAAACACCGAAGGGTGCAAAGTCAATGGTGGTCAACCAATTCCAATTTTATTACTTCAGGAATCATGGAGAGTAGTGTCATCCAGGGAGGGAAGATACACTAAAGGAAAACCACTACAACACTTGCAATGCGAATGCAAACCCAGCAAACCTCAAAAGCAAGGATATTAGATTTCAAGGCTATAGCATAACATCAATATACTTACACGTTCCCACTAAAATCATATGTTTTCCTTGAAACAGTGTACGTGGTGTCAGGTAACGGGTCATCACCAACATCCCAACTGCATGTAAAACTTTTGGGCAGCACCGTTATACAGGAAACATTTGCTGGTTTCACTGGTCGCACTGTTGGAAGAAATATTTTTAAAAAGATCAGAAAAACAAAAGGCTTTCCATTGCCATCACATGGTCCAGGAAAGGTCGAATAACTCCAAGGCCATTTTACCAAGAACATGATCTGGAGACTGTTTGCACATCATTAACTCTTACCACAATGAATAAAAAATATATATATATAAATAAAATATATATATATATATATATATATATATATATATATATACACACACACACACACACACACACACAGCCACACACACACAAAGTATATATAAAAATGTTTTGTAACATGATATAGTCAGAATATAGTTCACCATGTCTGGAATTGACTGGTGCAACAATTTCACAAGATGGCGCAAGCCACGCAACAGTCATCATTCCAGATCCTGAGGAGCTGCAGGGTCTCCTTTTTCCCCACACCTTGATATCTGCAGTCAGTTTGGATCAAAGTGATCAGGGGCCTGATGCATTACGCTGCGTATGCACCGAAAGATGACTTCCGGCGTTTGCCACGCACACTCTACATGTATGAAAAGTGAACTTGACATGAGAATGTGCGAACTACAGCGCAAACTCTTGAAAAGTCACAAGAACGTGCAGGAGCACCGCAAAATCTTGTCTGGCATGAAACTACCTTTTCCCAACACAAGGAGCAGTCTTTTATGCTGTACTTGAAATGTTTTTCACATTTTATTGCAACTGAATGAAACTAAACCAACTGGCGTTGTTATTTTCAGTTTGCACTTCCCCAACACTGGAGAAAAATACCGCCTTTCCGTAACTCCTCCTAAATATGGTTTTTATTAGGATTATGATGGAGCACAATGTAAACTCAATGCAACTCCTTTCCCAGAGATAACATGTTTTACTCACTGAGTCAAAACCACGATTGCCAACAGTTGTACCGATTCATGTGACATGGAAAAACTTATGCGTATCAGGCACAGAGATCCACGATGCCCATGAGGCAAGGCACACGGATCCATCTCCCCAAAAAATAAAACGCAGTGTGGATGCAGGGGCAAATGCACTCAGAATAAGTCAGGGATGATGCATAATTGAAGGGCTGAGAACCAGAGTGGACAAACTCCAAAAAGAGAAAATTACATTTTGGATCATATTGTGACAGATGTTGATAAGATTCTTTACGCAAAATTGGTGTCATCATGATGTGTATTACACCTGTGAACAATATTGTGAGTAATATTTTTTATATTTTAAAAACTTTGACACCAATGATCTCAAAAACAATGTTCTGTGGGTTAGACTGCTCTGGTTCTAAGCCCTTCAATTGATCCTGTGAGTCATAAGGGGTCGGCAACCTTCACGATCAAATGAGCCTTTTTTTTTTTTTGCCTGGAGCCACAAAACATGCTTGAGCCTCATAATGAAGGGAACGCAGCCTATTAAGAGCATTTAAGCGGTTTTGTTGCATTTATGAAATTGTAGAACCATGATGAAGAAAACTCATCAGCAGAGAATTCACAAGGTCTATCTGCACTTTCGAGATTTTTGAGAAAATCGCAATTGATAATCCAGAACTCTGTACTGTTGATTCTTTTATCAGGCTGCAGTCTTTTTTTCTTTGAATAACCAGTGTACTGTGTGGCTTAAATGAGCCTATCATATCTCTCCTATCAAGACATCTTCCCAGAATTCTTGATACCCAATTTTGCAGATAAATTCTGAACTTACAATGGTCTAATTATAATATTACAAGGGTCTATCTGCAAATTGCATTGTTTTAAAAAAATAGAACAGTGAAGGATCCGGCCTCAAAACTGCCATTTAGAAAAACCATTATATTTTTTGATTTTCATCAAATACGAAATTATTCAAGCCAAAGAGTACTTCATGGATAACAACTTCTCATTTATTAACACACAGCATTTTGGTAAAGATCTGAAAACCATTATCACACTTGCTTGATAAGGTCATTAGGATCTGCATCGAAATACAGCGCGTTAATACAACCCCAATTCCAAAATAGTTGGGACAAAGGTTGAATTGTGAATAAAATGAAAATGCAATGACTTTCAGATCACAGGAGCCAATGTTATTTACAACAAGTAGACATGGTCAACAACATCCCCCGCCAAAATGTCTTCTTTAAAGATACTATGAACAGAGGCTCCCAAAAATGCCACAAGGGCAATAACTGTGGGAAAAATAATCGTGTGCCTCTTATTTTCGAACTCCATCAGGGTCTTTATGGTCTTAAGCTACACACCAAATTTGGTTATCCTATCTCAAATAGTTTCTGAGAAAAGCTGTCTCCTTTAGAGATACCGTGGACAGAGTCCAAAAATACGGATCAAGGGCAATAACTGTGGGAAAAATAATCGCGCGCATCTCATTTTCGAACTCCATCAAGGCCTTTATGGTCTGAAGCTACACACCAAATTTGGTTGTCCTATCTCTAATAGTTTCTGAGAAAAGCTGTCCCCTTTATCTCGGACGGACGGACGCACGGACGGAGCTCAAACCTATATCCCCCTCACACTTCGTGGCGGGGGATAACATAGATAACATTTCAAATGTTGAAACTGACATTTTAGATTTTTATCCACAAAATGAGCTTATTTCAAATTTTTTGGCTGCAACAGGTCTCAAAAAAGTTGGGACACAGGCAAAAAGGGGCTGAAAAAGCAATTAATATATACCAGAGAATCAGCTGAAAGAACATTTAGCAAGTAATTAAGTTAACGGGCGTCAGGTGTGAAACATGATTGGCTATAAAAGGGATGTCTTAGAGAGGCTGAGTCTCAGAAGTAAAGATGGCCGGAGGCTCACCAATCTGTGAAGGCTTGCGTAAAAAAGTTGTGGAATACTTTAAAAACAACGTTCCTCAACGTCAAATTGCAAAGGCTTTGAAGGTCTCATCATCGACAGTTCATAACATCATCAAAAGATTCAGAGAAACTGGAAAAATCTCTGTGCGTAAGGGACAAGGCCGAAGACCTTCACTGGATGCCCGTGATCTTCGGGCCCTCAGACGCCACTGCATCACTCACCGGCATGATTCTGTCATTGACATTACTAAATGGGCCCGGGAATACTTCAAGAAACCACTGTCTGTTAACAAAGTCCGCAGTGCCATCCACAGATGCCACCTAAAACTCTATCATGCAAAAAGGAAGCCATTGTTGAGTATGATCCAGAAGCACCGCCGTGTTCTGTGGGCCAAGGCTCATTTAAAATGGACTGTAGCAAAGTGTCCTGTGGTCAGACGAGTCCAAATTTGACATTCTTGTTGGAAATCAAGGGCGCCATGTCCTTCAGGATAAAGAGGAGAAAGACCACCCCTCCTGTTATCAGCGTTCAGTTCAAAAGCCAGCATCTCTGATGCTAAGGGGATGCATTAGTGCATATGGTGTGGGAAACTTGCATGTTTTAAAAAGCACCATGAATGCTGAAAGGTATATAAAGGTTTAAGAGCAACATATGCTCCCCTCCAGACGACATCTATTCCAGGGAAGGCCTTAGGTATTTCAGCAGGATAATGCAAAACCAAATACTGCAGCTATTACAACAGCATGGCTTCGTAGTAGGAGAGTCTGTGTGCTGAACTGGCCTGCCTGCAGTCCTGATCTTTTACCGATTGAGAACATTTGGCGCATAATTAAACAAAAAGTCCGTCAAAGGAGACCCAAAACTCTCCAGCACCTGGAAGCCTGTATTAAACATTAGTGGGATCAAATTCCAATGGCTAAACTCAAGAGACTTGTCTCCTCAATGCCCAGACGCCTCCACTCTGTTAAAAAGAAGAGGGGATGCTACACCATGGTAAACAGGCCCCTGTCCCAACTTTTTTGAGAGCTGAAGCAGCCATCAAATTTGAAATAAGCTAATTTTGTGGATAAAAATCTAAAATGTCAGTTTCAAAATTTGCTATGTTATCTCTGTTCTATTGTGAATAAAATACTGGCTGGTGTGATTTGAAAGTCATTGCATTTTGATTTTATTCACAATTTACACTTTGTTCCAACTATTTCGGAATTGAGGTTGTAAATTAGAAGTTGTTACGCATAAAAGTAGACTTTGCTTATGCTTCACTCACAACCCGCCAAAAGTGTTTTGGACAAGAACGGGTTGCAGACTTTGGTAGCTCGTAAGCCGAGCCAGAGGGGCACGGTGAACATGAGGGAAAGTTTGGGAAAGAGTACAGGTAAAGTACTTGTCAAGTACAGGTTGCACGCCTTGACTTGCTCGAGGCGTGGGAAAAATTGCGGCATTAGCCCCTGGAAAGCGTATGTCTGCCGCACGTTATCAGTGCGTCCACAGTGAGTGTGGAGTGCGTGTGACTTGCATTTAACCAGTTTCGTGCGCAGGAATTATGGGCCACACTTGTGACAATTGTGATTAGCACGTGACAATCACTCATGACTTGCGAGCGACGCAACACGATTGGTTCCTCCCCAATTTATATACCCGAAGTCTTGCCCCTCATGTCGTGTGCGGGTGGTAGGGGTAGAAAGTGAGATGTACTTCTGTCTTGGGGGCCGCACAAACAGCAAGTGTGGAATACTTGTGTAGTACTTCTGAGGCACGTCACTCGTACAATGACCGTGCATCACTTGTGCATCTTGCTGTCATCGCAAAGCCCCTACTAGCCGTGCTGCTGACTTGATTCAGGCGTACAAAAGGAGTACGGTCCTTTACGTAGCATATGCATTCCTGATTTTTCGCAAGACCTGTAGAATTAGCATGTACTGGACCAAAAGTCTTCATGGCCAGTCTTTGACCTTCTACGGCGCTGAACACACACGAGTGTCGCGCAAGTCTCAAGCACGGTTTTGCCAAATTTTTTACCGTAGACTGCCCGTAGTAGCACGTACAGCGGGTTGTGATTGATGTCGACTTAATGCTGCTAGCCACCAATGTAACAAAATTTAGCTCCAAAACATAACCATCCAAATCAGATCAAAAAGTGTTATGTATGGTTTGGTGTCCTCACTGGTCGGAACATGCATGCCAAGTTTCACCTGCATAGCTGCAGTGGTTCCAGAGATGTTTAAAATTACAGCAGAAAAAAGTGGGTGTGGCCATGACGGTCACATCTGTAATCAGATAAGTTTTAAATAAAAGTTTAGTGTTCTCATTGGTAGCACCATGCATGCCATGTTTCACCCACATAGCTGCAGTGGTTTCAGAGAAGAAAGACTTGAAGTTAACAGCAAAACTGAGTGTGGCCAGGGATCAAAGGTCAAACCAAGGTCAAATTAGTAAATTTCACAAAATTCATCAGATATGTTTTTGGGCTTGCTACTATTCTACAAAATTGCAGCTCAACAGCTGCAAAAATGACCATCCAATGGGCCCATATGGCATTTTTGGCCATATTTGAAATTGGATCGGAAAGTTTTATATGAAGTTCGATGTCCTTATTGGTAGGCACACACGTGTCAAGTTTCATCATCATCGCTGCAGCGGTTTCAGAGGAGAAGATGTTCACAGACGACGGACAACCAGGCCATGACATAATCACACAGGACTGTCTGTCCAAGTGAGCTAAAAATTACAGTAACCAGACAGCGATCCAGATCACCACTATAATCTAATGGATTGTTCCCTGGGTCATGGCCCGCACTTCCACAAAATATCATTACAATTGAGAAATTTGAGATACTGTGAGAACAAACAGACATGGTTTAAAGCTGTAGTATACGATTTGAAAGTTTGATCATTATTAATAACCTCATTTAGATGGTGGATATGGTCCTATAGTACAATCTACACAATGTGAAGAGAAAAAAAAACGAAAAAAATCCATTCACCCTAGTGGCTGCAGGGCTGCAGAGACGTTGACCAATGTAAGCCATCCGGCCGGATGGCTTACATTGGTTAACGTCTCTCTCCTACTCTCATCCAATCCCCTCGCTCTATTTGACACTCCCCCAAGAGCTTGCTCTGATTTCCCGTGCTCCGTGTTCCGCCTCGTCCCCGCCCCCTTCCGCGTTATGAACTGCCGGCCGGCTTGTTGCTCTGGTAGAGGGGGTGTGTCTGGGAGTCTCCACGCGGACGGCCACACGTGCTCGGTGGGAAGGATCAGGGAGCACAGAGGGGAGGGGTGTGTGTGTGGGGGCAGGATGCTTTTTTCAAATTTTTCTCAACGTCTCAATCTTTCGCAATTGATTCTCAGATCGTACACTATAACTTTAAGACATAACTTTGCCCAACTTGGCAGAGGTAATGGAGTGCTTGAAATAATTAACTAAACAAAAAAAAAAATCACAACAAACACTGCAGCTCTCCAGGACTAGGAATGACTAGAGACCACCTGGGATTAAACTAGCAGCGATAGCCAAGTGGGCATTGCTTACAGTATAGCTCAGAACATGTCCAGCTTCAAATTCTTCCTTCCTCTTTATCACAACTATTTGCCTGTGAAATTTGAAGGCTGTTCACAAGAATTGTCCACAAACAGACATAAAGAGAAAAAATATATAAACACTTCCAAAAATACTCAAAATGGCTTTCCTGGTAGATTTATGGTAGTTTCAGAGAAATTTCACTGTGGTTTGGCCTGATGACACAAACACACAGATCAACTGAAGACAATACTAGCTTTGCTATTGCAGCTGGTAAAGACTGCAGACATAAGACAAGTCTGAGTATCTTTTTTTCACCCTCCTCCTCTTAAACAGATGGATACTTCAGTCAAGTGGCTTGTTCAAAATCAGATTAGTAGCACTTAAACAGGGAATCAAGTGCTATATCAAGCTGGCTATGTTTCACAATGATCTAGGAAGGACGAAAATAACAAAAACTGCTACCGCTAAACACTGCTATTTAGCATGGCCGTGTGCTCAATACTCACTGAACACTTTAATGTTTGTTCCTCCCAGAACGATATTCTTCCCTCCCACATTGATGAGGCATGTCACCATTCCACTTTTAAGGGTGAAATTTCGAATGGTCACCGCAGGAATAGTCGAATTAACCATAGTATACATGTCTTCATCAAGCTTTTTTTCATTGAGCATCCAAAACAGCTCCTCAGGGCGATATGATGGAACATCACGACAGAAGCTGCCGTCAGGAGCTTTGAACATAACTTGGATGTCATCACCCAGAGGAATGACTGGATCTTTTGGGTAAATGGCACATTGCCCAGTTTCTTTTTTAGATGCTCCTAAAACAAAGAACATTATTATTCAGGCAATGCAGGATCACGCAGAAATTTACATTAGATAAACAAATGCAAAACAAACGTCCTTTTCTCCGAACTGTACCCTCATATCCACAATATGATGAATGTTTCTGCAATTACAAACCCAGTTCCAATGAAGTTGGGACCTTGTGTAAAACGTGAATAATAACAGAATACAAGGATTTGCAATATACCTACGTATATTCAAATGAGTACACTACAAAGACAAGATGTTAATAGTTCAAACTGATAAACTTTGTTTTTTTGGAAATATTCACTCATTTTGAATTTGATGCCTGCAACACATTCCACAAAAGCTAGGACAGGGGCAAAAAAAGACTGGGTAAGTAGAGAAATGCTCAAAATGCACCTGTTTGGAAACATTCCACATGTGAACAGGTTAATTGGAAGTGTCATGTGTCATTGGAAGTGTCATGATTAGGTGTAAAAGGAGCATCCCCAAAAGGCTCAGTCATTCACAAGCAAGGGTGGGGCGAGGTTCACCACTTTCAACAACGACGCAAGCAAATAGTCCAATAGTTTAAGAACGTTTCTCAACGTGCAGTTGCAATGAATTCAGGGATTTCATCATCTACAGTCCATAATATCATCAAAAGATTCAGAGAATCCCAAGAAATCTCTACAAGTGAGCAGCAAAGCCGAAAATCAACATTGAATGCCCATGACCGTCGGTCCCTCAGGCGACACTGCATTAAAAACCGTCATCATTCTGTAAAGAATATTACCATGTGGGCTCAGAAACACTTCAGAAAACCACCGTCAGTTAAGTTTGTCACTACATCTACAAGTCCAAGTTAAAACTCTACCATGCAAAGCGAAAGCCATATATCAACAACACAGAAACGCTGCCGGCTTCTCTGGGCCCGAGCTCATCTGAGATGGACTGACGCAAAGTGGAAAAGTGTGCTGTGGTCTGACGAGTCCACATTTCAAATTGTTTTTGGAAATCATGAACGTTGTGTCCTTCGGGCTAAAGAGGAAAAGGACCATCCATATTGTTATCAGCACAAAGTTCAAAAGCCAGCATCTCTGATGGGATAGGGATGTGTAAGTGCCCATGGCATGGGTAACTTGCACATCTGTGGAGGCACTATAATGCTGAAAGGTACAAACAGGTTTTGGAGCAACATATGCTACCATCCAAGCGACATATTTTTCAGGGACGTGCCTACTTATTTCAGCAAGACAATGCCAAGCCACATTCTGCACGTTACAACAGCGTGGCTTCGTAAAAGAGTGCGGGTAATAGACTGGCCTGTCTGCAGTCCAGACCTGTCTCCCATTGAAAATGTGTGGCACATTATGAAGCGTAAAATATGACAACGAAAACCCTGGACTGTTGGGCAACTGAAGTCGCACATCAAGCAAGAATGGGAAAAAATTCCTCCTACAAAGCTTCTACAATTAGCGTCAGAACTCAAACGCTTACTGAGTGTTGTTAAAAGGAAAGGTGATGTAACAGTGGTAAACATGCCCCTGTCCCAGCTTTTTTGGAAAGTGTTGCAGGCATCAAAATTCAAAATGAGTGAATATTAAAAAAAAAAACAATGAAGTTTATCAGTATGAACATTATTTTGTCTTTGTAGTTTACTTAACTGGATGCACAGGTACAGAGCAAAATACTAGAATCACTTGAACGTGTGGGGTGTAATCTTATGTAATGTTGCATTGTTAACAATAACTCTTTATTGATCGTTTAATGGCATGCACCACAAAAATCTATACTTTATTCCCTGTTAAGTGAATCTGTCAGTTGACAACCAATATTTATTCAGCATGATTTATCAAGCATTGAAACAAGAGTCATCTGAAGATGACATATCCCCCCGGCCCCCGCCTTACTGAATCTTCTAGTCAAACTGTACATAACAAGTATCTGAAAATATATCATAAAAATAAAATGCTTTTTAGCCACTATAATATATGGTTGTAGAGTTAAATGTGAATAAGTAAATTTACTGCCCATCACTATACATGGGTATTTCGAAGTTTTTCTGGAATCCCTAAATGTCAAAGGTAGTAATACGCACATCTAGACCATACAAACAACACATGTACCAAGTTTGGTGCAAATGTTTTTCATAGTTTTTTTAGTTCTGCTCCGGCAACAGACTAGGACTAATTTGCACTAACTTCAGATTTGTTTCCATGGAAACGACAAAAATAGGAATCCTGAAACCTCCAAAGAAGCAAAAGGCACAACTAGAGTATACAAAGAATGTATCTACCAAGTTTGGTCCAGATCTCTTTCATAGTTTTTCAGTTCTGCTCCGGAAACGAACTAGGCTTGATGTGCACGAAGTCCAGATTCGTTTCCATGGAAATGGCAAAAATAGTAATCCTGAAGTTTACAAAGTCGTAAAAGGCACATCTAGACTATACATAGAATACATGTACCAAGTTTCGTGCTGATATCTTGCACTTACCGAGCTCTGCTCCAGAAACAAAATGATTACGGACGGACAGACGGACGGACGAGGCAATGACTATCCCCTCGCATTTATGCCGGGGGGATGATGATGATGATAATAATACTACTACTAATAATAATAATAATACAAGAGTCATCAGAAAATGACCTATCCCCCGGCCCCTGCTTATTTGCGAAAGTCATGTTAATCCTACACCTTCAAAGAAATTCAAACAAGAATGTTGAGGTGATTTTCCTCTGGAATTATCTGGAAGTATGTACTGGCAACATCTACCAAAGACTATGAACCACATGTCGACAAAGGAAATAATAAAACAAGAGTCATTAATGAGCAGTGTTTTAGTTCTGCTCCGGAAACAAACCCAGCCCTGCAACTGAGTCCAAATCCATGTCGCTTCCATGGAAAGAAAAAAAAAATAATTTCAGAAATTTGAAAATATGAAAAGGCACCATTTCAGTACTTGGGTAATGCACATACAAAGTTTCAGAAAGATATAATGAACGATTTTTGAGTTGTGCTCTGGAAACAAACCTATCTGTACAGAGTCCAAATGCAACTGGTTTCCATGGAAACGAAAAAAAATAACATTTTCAGAAATCTGAAAATATCAAAAGGCACCACTTCAGTATGTGGGTAATACACATGCAAAGTTTCAGAAAGATATATTGAACGGTTTTTGAGTTCTGCTCCAGAAACGAACCTCTCTCTGTACAGAGTCCAAATCCAACTCGTTTCCATAAAAACGAAAAAAAAAAAAAAAAAATCAGAAATCTGAAAATATCAAAAGGCACCACTTCAGTATGTGGGTAATACACATGCAAAATTTCAGAAAGATATAATGAACGGTTTTTGAGTTGTGCTCCGGAAACAAACCTCTCTCTGTACAGAGTCCAAATGCAACTGGTTTCCATGGAAACGAAAAAAAAAAGAAGATTTTCAGAAATCTGAAAATATCAAAAGGCACCACTTCAGTATGTGGGTAATACCTACACATGCAAAGTTTCAGTAAGATATATTGAACGGTTTTTGAGTTCTGCTCCGGAAACGAACGAGGCCTGATGTGCACTAAGTCCAGATTCGTTTCCATGGAAATGGCAAAAATAGTAATCCTGAAGTTTCCAAAGTAGCAAAAGGCACATATAGACTATACACAGAATACATGTACCAAGTTTGGTGCTGATAGCTTGCATAGTTTCCGAGTTCTGCTCCGGAAACAAAATGATTACGGATGGACGGACAGACGAGGCGATGCCTATATCCCCCCGCATTTTATGCCAGGGGGATAAAAATTATAATCGAAGCAAAAAAAATTGAATCACAAAATCTTTGGTGCAAAAAAGTAGAATTAAAGATGTTTATTTTACACATTGTCCATGGAATAGCTCATTTTAATCAATATTTGGTGGCTCTGCCGTCTGCATTGATTACAGCTCTAATTGTACACGGCATGGAATGAACCAGTCTTTGGCATTGCTCTTTGGTAACAGAATTCCAAGATCTTTTCATGCATTCCTTCAGCTCAATAAGATTGCTTGGCTTCATTGAGACTAACTTTTTCTTAGCAATGTTCCATAAGTTTTCAATTGGGTTGAGGTCGGGTGAATTTGCTGGCCATGGCAAAACCTCAATATTGTGAGCCCGAAACCAACCTGACGTACTCTTGGCGGAATGAGCGGGCGCTAAGTCCCGCTGGAAAGTAAAGTCTTCAGATCCAAAAAGATGTTCGGCAGTTGGTATCATGCAACTCTCAAGCAACTCTTGGTAAATTCCTGCAGTGACTGTTGACTTGATAATACAGAGAGGCCCGACGCCATCCGCACTCATACCTCCCCAAACCAATATGCTCTGAGGGAATTTAACACTTTTCCTTGTGCAGATGGGATTATAGTGTAATAGTATAGTACAACATTTACAACACAGCAGCACCTCATCTTGTTTTTCTTCTGAAACTTGACGCTCAAGAGTGATTATGTTCTGAAAGGGATCAGTATCTCGCCACACACCCCAGATCTGTTGTTCACCCGCAGGCCAATCAAAGTGTCAATACAGTGGATTCCGACATCCCATAGACCCACTAAATAAAACGCTTTTCGAAAATCCCAACAAAGGCTTGCACAAAATCTTTTACAAACTCATATAGTTCCAACTGTAGGTCATATTTGGTGCATAATTTGTCAGATGCATCAACATATTCATAAAACAGAACAGACTTACCCCTGCATTCCACAACAGCAAGGAAAAACAGCAGAAATAGAGCTGGAAACATCCTACCATTTGCTCCTTGCAACATAACATGCAACAGAAAAGAGCACATCACAGTACATTCATGACATCCTCATTATATTTTAGTACTGTCATTTAAAAGCATTAATGCCTTTAATTTGCATTTGCATATTTCTACATTCTACATCATGGTGATCAACACCAATTCATCCAAAATGATTTCCCTTTCAAATTATTTTCATGATGTCCAGCTGTATCTTGGTGTCCAATAAAAGGATGGTCATTTTATAAGCAAAAACAAATAACAACTGAAGCTCTTAACCTACCTGCCCTAAAGAAACTGAAGTTTCATTTGCTGCACAGATTTGAAGGTCTAAGCGGGGTAGAAAAATAAACATTTTGAAGTTAAACATTTTATGACGCACCAAATCACCAATCACAAAATGAAGACCGAAGTACATGGATTAGACTTGTTCCAACACATTCCACAGATCCTTGATTGGACTGAGATTCAAATATTCAAAGACCAAAGGCCTAAATTATTCCCAGACAATTTGAGCAGAGTGGCAGAGCACATTATCCTATTGAAATAGCCCACTGCCATCAGGGATTACCATTGTTATGAGGGGGCACACCTGGGTCCACAGAGATGCATAGTTAAGGAGGCATGTCAAAATGCCCAGACCAAAGGTTTTCCAGCAGCAGCTACATTTCCCAGAGAATTACACTTGTCCCATCAGCATGTCTTCTTCCCACAGTGCATCCTGGTGTCATCTCTACGCCCGATAAACTGCACACATATACCCAGCTGTCCACATGATGTAATTAAAAATGGAACTCTACAGACTAGATGAATGACTTCCATTGGTCCAAATTTTAGTTTCAATATTTGCAATGCCATTGTAGGTACTTTTTAGGCCAAATAAAAATCAGGTATTTGAGATACTCAACGTGAAATTTGGCGTTCAAAAATGCCATTACCTGAAATAACTTGCAATGTAGAAAACTAAGCCCAAGTCTTATATTCCAAATACCATGGACGGATACTTCGGTCACGTAGCTTGAGAGTACATAACTGCTCTTCAAATGATATGCACGCCCAATTGAGACAAACGAGCAGCTTGTAAAACCTGACGCTGAGAACCACTCCTAGACAAATCACAGCTTTCTAAGAAACGAGCCGAAACACGCGACCGAGGCTCTACTCCCTTGAATACAGAGCATTTCTTCTGCGTGGTCGGAGCATGTTGTAGCGTGAAAAAAGGCCGATGTTATTCGCCCTTATACGTGTGGCCAATGCTGAATTTTTTTTCTTGGCCACACTAACTCGCTGCGCCAGTTGATGACCGTTCCAGTTTATGGAAAGTACCGCTTAAAATAAGTTTGGTCAAGAAAATTTTTTTTTTAGCATTGTACACACTTAAAATAAGTGTGGGCAATGTAGCAATGTGCATCTCAGCCACACTTACAAGTGCGTCTAACGCGAATTTCGATCGATTTTTGTGCTTGGACGCACTTAAATAAGTGCGAATAGTCAGTTCGAAAAAAAAAAAAAACGCTAAATCCGACGCGCTGTCCATTGCAGTCATTGACTCAGAATTCTTCAATATGATCGTGTCAGAGTTATGCCAAGAATATATTTCGACGAAGAAATAAAAAACCAACCCAAGTAATGGAACACTATTGGTCAGCCCCAAAAAGCTTTGCACGCAAAACCACTAACAGTCGCTGGAAAACCCCAACAGATGTAGTAGCCTACAGCATCTTCCCACGAATCCAGACACTTACATGTACTACAAAACACATTAAATTGAAACTACCGTTTAACTATTTTAGAGGAGTCCGCTGATAAACTTTCTGAACGTGAATAAAATCCGATCAATGAGGCGATACCGGAAAATATATCATGACCGTCCAAGTCACTTCACTCGTCTTGAAAGATTTAAGACGTCCCTTCGACTAGTGCCGCTAAGTTGTAACTCAATAAATTGTTAAACGTTACCCCCCGAGGCTGACAATGTTTGAGAATTATGTTGAAATACAGCTTAAACACACTTACCAGTTGTCAAGAATAATCATGAAGAAGCTATCCATTCAGCCCTATTTGAACCGTATCAATAATACAGTGCAATCCAAAGGCAACGATACTTGAGGGAACGGATGGAAGTGGCTCCTAGCATTGATAGGAAGACGTCAGCGATGTTAGTGCTTTTGAGGGGAGGCTGTGACTAGAAAATCGCTTCCTGATATTGGAATCTCAAATTTAGTGACCAAGTCGTAACACACACAACCTGTGCAATTAAACGCTTAAATTAGTGGGCGGCATAAATATATATTTACAATTTCGCGCAACACGCATTCGCAATGTAGTGGCGAGTCTGTCCTTGCTCGTTCCGGGAACTCATATGTCGCGTCACATTCCAACGAAATCCAGCGACGCACGGGATATTGAAATTGAAACCAGGGGCAAAAATATTCCTTCAAATATCAGACCTCTTTGGGAGAGAGGTACTACCGTTTAGGGATAATTTTATTGACAAAAGCCCCTTAAAAATATAATTTTGAGAGCGTCGTTTATCGTTTGTCTGTGTACGCAGTTCAATTGTTAAAAGAACTGACGTAGTGGCATTAAGTTCTCGATATTGTTCACGCGCTACCCGCGATGCTAAAAGCCATTTCAGCTTGATCAAATGCACTAAAAGCAGCAAAATTCAACGGACAACTCGTAAAGGTATCAACTAGTTTATTTACTAGTTCAGTTCAGCATATTTCTCTTAAGTATGCCTAACATCCCAATTTCCTAAGTATTCAAACTCAGGTATTGACTAAATGTTTTGTTTCAGCAACATAACCACAAAAAATAAGGTTGCTCTAGAATGTGTCAAAGGAACAGAACAATTAATCTTGAAGGTGGCTCCACATTTTTGTAGGATTTCCAACGTATTCAGGGTATTATTAGTCAAGTTAGCTGATTCAGCACCCATACATGCAAAATCCAAATATAGTGCCAAATCAGACCAACATCTCTCGCAAACAAAAAATATTTTTGTGACTCACTAACAGAACTACACCAGATATTCCTCAGGTGATACAAAGAATCAAAGAAAATCTTAAGTGCCCAGAACTTGATCAACACCCAATACATTGATTCGTGAAACAAGCCTCCAGTTAGGCCAAGTCCTTCACAAGTTGCTGACACAGTAGAACCCAGGTCAACAGGCACAGTAATTGCCATACAACAATAGTACGAAAAATCAGTTTCTGACATGCAAGTTTTGCACACTTCTCTCTCCAATTATACAAAAATAAAAACAAAACAGGTATCAAACCAAACAACCATATTTCAAAATAAAAAATAGATTCAAAGTTTTTTGAAGAGAAAACTAGGAAAGATGAAATGGAGGCTCATTCCCATTCATCTTCATCAGTGGCGTGGCTCTGGGCAGCTGGCTGCCTGCTGCTGTCCCTCTGGAGGGCTCCACTCTGCAGAATACACAGTTCTGTCAGATACCATGCTGGGTAGGGACTGGGGACTTCTGAGTAACATCAAACAGACAAAGGACATGCAAACCATTCTTTCACACACACAAAACAAAATCTTGCCTTACAGGCATTCACTGACCATGCAATTGGTTGTTTGAAGCCTGCCTGTTCAGGCGGGGAGACGCACACACTTTAGTTCAGTTAATAAATGTTTTAGAGGTAGAAACACAAATAAGCAAAATTGCATACCTTACGGGAATCCGTGGAGGCAAACACTTTCCCGCGAGGATTGAACCCAGAGGTGCCATGAGCACCACCGGCGATTTCCTCTAGCCATGACGGTACTTCCTGCTGAGCCTAAACCCAAGGGGAGGAAAACACATTTGCTGATGGTCATTGAAACTTTGCGCAGGCCACAACAAAGCTGTACAAAAACAGCCGTCAAATTACGAATAAAGCTTGTGCGATGTACCCCAGCAAGGACTTTAACCAGCGAGCGGGCCAGAGGGGTGTCAGCTTCAGGGTCAAAAAAGGACATTGCTCTCCCAGTGTTCCCACATCGCCCTGTCCTGCCAATGCGATGCACATATTCGTCAGTGTTGGAGGGGAGGTCGAAGTTGACCACGTGCTGGACATGCTCGATGTCCAGGCCTCTGGCTGCGACCGAGGTGGCCACCAGGACAGGGCACTTCCCGCTACGGAAGTCCGCCAGAGCCTGCTCCCTCTCGCGCTGCTCTCGGTCACTGTGGAGAGAAAATGCAGCCTACAGTCAGTCTAATGAGCTTCTCTTCGGCTCAGTAAACATCTGATAAGGGTGTTTTCACAACTATAAAAAAAAAAAAAAAAAAAGAAAAATGTGCCCATTTTAAATACTTTCAAGTTAAGCCTTCATTTGATTTCCCTTCAACCAATGTACCATCTAGATTATTTTAGGCAGCACACTAACAGAAATCACAAAATTCAACAGTGCATTTGTTCCTTGCTGCCCTTGTTCTAAAATTTACATTTAAAGCATCTCATACTGCCAAATGAATGGTACATTTTTATAAACATCTACCTTGTGTTACAATGATTCACTTCCCAGTAAATCCGCACGATTACACCTGTGACCATGAGAATGGAGGTATCGAAACAAAAAGAAAATTCTCACCCATGTATACTTGTGGTGGGTACGTTCTCCTGGCATAGGAAAGTTGCAATAAAATCAGCTTTCCTTTTCGTTTCCACAAAAACCATAGTGCGTTCTGAACCTACAGGAAAAGGAGGGGAGGGAACACAAAAAAGCTTTAAACTGTCAGAATTGCGGACAGAATTGCACAGAATCTTCTTTAACACGGCAACTCTGAGTCAAGGACCTTCTGCAACCACTTTTACGGTTCTACAACCCAATTACGAAATAGTTGGGACGAAGTGTAAATTGTGAATAAAATGAAAATGCATCGACTTTCAGATCACATGAGCCAACGTGTTATTTACAATAGAACATAGATAACATTTCAAATTTTGAAAGACATTTTACATTTTTAATCCACAAAATTAGCTTATTTCAAATTTTCTGGCTGCAACAGGTCTCAAAAAAAGTTGGGACACAGGCAAAAATGGGTTGAAAAAGCAATTAATATACCAGAGAATCAGCTGAGAGAAAATTTAGCAAGTAATTAAGTTAACTAGCATCAGGTGTGTAACATGATTGGCTACAAAAGGGATGTCTTAGAGAGGCTGAGTCTCTCAGAAGTAAAGATGGCCAGAGGCACTCCAACCTGTGAAGGTTTGTGTAAAAAAAAAAAACTGTGGAATACTTTAAAAATAATGTTCCTCAACGTCAAATTGCAAAGGCTTTGAAGGTCTCATCATCGACAGAGCATAACATCAAAAGATTCAGGGAAACTGGAAAAATCTCTGTGCATTAGGGACAAGGCCGAAGACCTTTACTGGATGCCCGTGATCTTCGGGCCCTCAGACGCCACTGCATCACTCACCGGCATGATTCTGTCATTGACATTACTAAATGAGCCCAGGTATACTTCAAGAAACCACTGTCTGTAAACACAGTCCGCCGTGCCATCCACAGATGCCACCTAAAACTCTATCATGCAAAAAGGAAGCCACTGTTGAGCATGATCCAGAAGCGCTGCCGTGTTCTGTGGGCAAAGGCTCATTTAAAATTGACTGTAGCAAAGTGGCAAAGTGTTCTGTGGTCAGACGAGTCCAAATTTGACATTCTTGTTGGAAATCATGGGCGTCGTGTCTCCGGGCTAAAGAGGAGAAAGACCACCCCTCCTGTTATCAGCATTCAGTTCAAAAGCCAGTATCTCTGATGGTATGAGGATGCATTAGTGCATATGGTGTGGGACACCTGCATGTTTTAAAAAGTACCATGAATGCTGAAAGGTATATAAAGGTTTTAGAGCAACATATGCACCCCTCCAGATGACATCTATTCCAGGGAAGGCCTTGTGTATTTCAGCAGGACAATGCAAAACCACATACTGCAGCTATTACAACAGCATGGCTTCGTAGTAGAAGAGTCCGTGTGCTGAACTGGCCTGCCTGCAGTCCTGATCTTTCACCAATTTGAGAACATTTGGCGCATAATTAAAGGAAAAGTCCGTCAAAGGAGACCCAAAACTCTCCAGCAGCTGGAAGCCTGTATTAAACAAGAGTGGGATCAAATTCCAATGGCTAAACTCAAGAAACTTGTCTCCTCAATGCCCAGACACCTCCACCCTGTGTTAAAAAGAAGAGGGGATGCTACACCATGATAAACAGGCCCCTGTCCCAATTTTTTTGAGACCTGTAGCAGCCATCAAATTTGAAATGAGCTCATTTTGTGGATAAAATTGTAGAATTTCTCACTTTCAACATTTGCTATGTTATCTCTGTTCTATTGTGAATAAGATACTGGCTGGTGTGATTTGAAAGTCATTGCGTTTTGATTTCATTCACAATTTACAGTTTGTCCCAACTATTTCGGAATTGGGGTTCTAAAAACAATAATGTGCCTCAACATCTAAGACCCGCTCGGTGCAGGACTGTTAAGACACAGCGGTGCTGTACCATAAATGCATTCTGAGGGTTTGTTACACACACAAAGCCCAGTAGAAGGACCGACAACAACAATGGGCCTTCAGAAAATGTCTTCCGAGGCAGCAACAGGGATCCGCCGTAATAATACACGAAATCAAAGCACTTCACCCATCTGGCTGTGCCACTTCACTCGGGAAAACCCCGCGTGTGAACTTTCTTCACTCCTTCAGAACAGGTCAGCCTAAATTTAGCCCGGAACATGACAATGGCTCACATTCCACATGGTAAGTTTCAGCCTGAACGTCAGTTTCCAGCTGACCACACGTGTAATAATGATGACCCAAACGTCTTGTTGATCGATTATACCATCACAATACAGAGCAGGGGTGACTAAGTCTAGTCTTGGAGAGCTTCAGGGACCATTCACTTTTGACCCAATAAACTTGTTGAGGAAAGCTGACGATGCAATAAACAGCTTCAATAGATTCATCACGTGCTGAGCAAAGACAAAAGCAGGCAGACAATGCACCTCTCCAGGACCAGGGTTGGCCACCCCAGATGTGATGCTTCTATCGAATTACATCTCCGCCCTAGAGATCTTTCAAATGGTCTCACTGCCAGTGAAACTGATCTTTTCTGCGGAAATTTTTCCAGTCTCCAATACATCAGCTACATCACCAGTGCTCTGGATACAAGACTCAAGTTCTGAAGAACAAAGAGCGGTGTGAAAAAGAACAGCCTGATCCTCAGGTGCCAATGTGCACATACCCGTGGTTTTCAGGAAGTCCATCAGCGAGTCTCTTTTGGAGAACTGGGTCACTTGGACTATATTCTGCTCCACATCACTGCAGGCTCCGCCCACTTGCCCCACAGCCAGGAACAGGTAGTCAGTCCTCAGGAAGTCAGCAGCCATCCTGCACCACCATGGACCAGAAAGGAGTGAGGTGCAAAGGTACATGCACTAACCCACACATGTTGCACGTGACCATCACTGGTTACAGTACAGAGATGTAAAAAAATAAAGCAGGTCACAGCCGTATCAGGTAATAGAGGCGACACCGGCGAAGCCCCAGGAATGGCATACCTCTGAATATCTTCAGGGTAGGTGGCACTGAACATTAGCGTCTGACGCTCCTCTTTGGGGGGCATCCCCGGGGAACCCACCAGCTTGCGCATGTCTGGCTCGAAGCCCATGTCCAGCATGCGGTCCGCTTCATCCAGGACAAGGTAGCGCAGCTTGCTCAGGCCCACCTGGGTGAAGTTCAGCCTTTGAAACCCCACAGCGAGCACAAAGCCAGACCCTACACACTGCCACCCAACTGCACACAGACCATCATACTAGTTAACTGAAACTTCTGGCTATTGACTAAAAATGCCAGGTCTTCTATCAAAGAAGGCAATCCTTACAGTGTCCTGGGAATTACACAAGTTCTTATTTTCCCCAGTGAAGTCAGCCCATTTTTCCCCAATCATAAGGGCTGCATATCAAGCGACTATAATTCCAAACGCATTTTTCAAGAGTCCCAGAATTAGAAGACACTTCAGCCAAGTTAAGATCGTTCCAAGTTCCAACTCAGAAGTCAAATTGTACGTCACCTTTCCTCGTCCAATGATGTCCAGCAGTCTCCCAGGTGTCCCACACAACACGTTGCATCCCTTCAGCACCTCCCGGATTGTGTAGCCAGTGCTAATGCCTCCGTAAACCACCACTGTACGTACACAAGTCCTGCAGGAGAGTTGAAAGCACCATTAGAAGGCCGGTACAACTCCAGGACATAATTCATCAGCACTTCTACATAGAGAAAATAGGTAAGCTCCACAAGCTCCATGTTCAAGTGTGCACAAACCCAAAGGCGAACTTCCTGGACTCAAGGAAAATCTGATTTATGAGCTCTCGAGTTGGAGCCACGATGATGGCCTCAGGCTCCTGGACCTCACTGAAGCGGCTAGCGGCTACTCCATCCGCCATTAGCTGCTGCAGGATGGGCAACAGGAAGGCCGCCTATGGGTGGAAGAGCAGGATGAGCCACTGTGATGCTCACTGTGATCCACAGGCGACAGCACAGTGCCGAGTCTGGTAAAGCGCTAGACTCCAGAATGGCCGTATCAAAGACTTTCACGAGACAAAATGGTCACAAATTACAATGGTGGTCATTATAAAGCACATATTTTCCCCAATATGCCCTTTCTACTCGAAACAAGTTTATAAACCAAGGAGTACTCAAATTAAAGGGAACCTGAAACTTACATGGTCCCATTTCAAGAAAATAGAGCAATTCTTCAGAAATGCAACAAAACAAACCCAGCAACAACCTCAGAACAGTATACCAGGTGATTTCATAAAATGACTTTGATGTGCATCCCATACCTGGCAACATTCACCCAACATAAATGAAGTGCTCTGAAACAGTTCCCATTTACAGATTAAACACATTTTGCTCATGTCCTCCTCACAGAACAGAAAGCATTAGCACAACTGGCTCATAGCCACATAACGGCCGCTTAGATTTACACAAATCAGTGTTATCATCGCAGATCTATTCCTCCCCTGCAGCTGCAGCGAGTATACACAGCACTTATTCAAGCACCAATACATCCCAAACCACTAGACACTTAAGTAGTCAGCAGGAAATCAAGACCAAGTAATCACCGCTTCCTCACAGCAGGACTGACTCACCGTCTTCCCAGAACCCGTCTGCGCACATGCCATCAAGTCCCGCCCGGCGGAAATGATGGGGATGCCATGTTTCTGCACGGGAGTGGGCTTCACGTAGCCCGACTTGCTGACATTCCGGCTCAAGGTTTCGCACAGGCCAGCCTCTTCAAACGTCTACAGGAGAGGAAGAAAGACCAACTAAGAGTCCGTCACTCAATGAGCCAGCGCCTCCAACT
The DNA here is from genome assembly GCA_029692085.1 of Gymnothorax javanicus. NCBI lineage: Eukaryota > Metazoa > Chordata > Actinopteri > Anguilliformes > Muraenidae > Gymnothorax > Gymnothorax javanicus. The sequence continues at coordinate 142,318,905 of CM056194.1, forward strand.
TCCCCCAGAACAAAGGCAGGGGCCCCTCACCATTATGGCTGCAGGAGGGCTGTCGCCACTGACATCCACCGGGATGTTGTCATACTTGTCGAAGTTGATTCCAGATGCGTAATGAGCGAATATGGAGGACTCCTCCTCAGGGGGGGGGCACATACACCACCCTGGGGCCTGAGGGCCAGAAAGCCAGAAGTGTTTACCACCAAAAGAAAGTGGATCTGCAGCAGCAGCAGCAGCAGCCATACAGTTGAGGACAAAATTATTAGCCCCCCTATGAAATGTGAAGTTTCTTCAAGATTTTCCCAAGTACTTTTTTAACAGAGCAAGGAATTTTCAAAATAGCATTTCTGAACATACTGGTTTTCTTTAGAAGGCACAAATTATTTATATTTGCACACCAAAACAAAATTATTAAAGAAAAAACTAAAATGACCAGGGACATTATTATTAGCCCCCTTTAGGAAATGACCATTTGTTAAGTCATTGCACAAACCACTTTTGTGCAATGATGTGCTTTAACTTCACAGGTGATGTGCTTAAAGGTGATCAGGTGAATCAGGTGATATCACTCGACAATTAAGTTAAAACATGGTATAAAAGCCTCAGTATGGGTCATTGAGCTGTCAGTTGAGAAAGCACCATGCCAAAAACTAAAGGAATCAGTTTGGACTTGAGAAAAAGAATTATTGATGCACAAAAAGCAGGAGAAGGATATACAAAGCTATCCAAGCGTTTCCAAGTGTCAAGAACTGGAGTGAGAAGTATAATCCAGAAATTCAAAGACAGCCACACAGTACAAAACAAGCCTGGCAGAGGTAGGAAGCGAAAGATTTCAAAGACCCTGGAAAGAAAACTAGTGAGACATGTGTCTAAAGACCCCAGAACAACTGCCCAGACACTGGTGAATGACTTGGCCACGTCAAGAATCGTAGTCTCTAAGAAGACAATCACCAGAGCTCTGCACAGGAATGGACTGCGAGGTTGCAGACCAAGAAAAACTCCACTTTTGTAGAAGAGACACCTTCTAGCCAGACTTAAGTACGCTCAGGACAACCTGGAGAAAGATTACGCATACTGGAAGCTCTTTGGCCATAGAGACACTGCTTATGTTTGGAGAAAAAAGGGAGCGGCATATAACTCAAAGAACACCGTCCCCACACTGAAACACGGTGGTGGGAGTATTATGCTGTGGGGATGTGCATCAGTGCATCTGGAACTTGAACAAAGGATGGAAGGAATCATGAACAAAAGAAAGATATGTGAAAACATACGATTTTGAAAAGAACTATCTCCAGAAACCCTTGAATGTAATTGAGTCAGCAGTAAAACTGGGTCTGGAACGTCCATGCCTCATCTTCCAGCATGACAACGATCCAAAACATTGTTGAAAACTACGCAAACAACTCTTTATCCAGTGAAGAACTATCTCCAGAAGACCAAAATTTTTACCTAGAATGTAAACTGAAATAATGGCCTGCAAAAAAATGGCCCTGACTTAAATCCCACAATTGAAAATATTAAAACAATGGGGTTTTTGACCTAAAATTTTGAAGAACGTCCATGCCAGAAGGCCATCAAATCTGGAGGAGCTTGAGAGATTTTCCAAAATACAAGAATGGGCTGGGATTCCTCAAAACAAGAAATGTCAGAGACTTGTTGAAAACTACAGCAAACGACTGCAAGCTGTTATCCAGCAAAAAGGATACACAATTGACTATTAGGATCCGGGGGGCCAAATAAACATCTTTTTTAAAAAACCCAAAACCAGAATACAAATCAAATCCTAATTTTGACCCTAGTACTTTTGTTTTTTGTGGAATATTTTCATTTCTGTGTGCAAACTAAAATAATGTAAGCATCCAAAATAAAATGGGGATGTCTAAAAAAGCTGTGTTAAAAATGTGTTGCTCTGTATAAAAACAATTGGGAAATGCTTTTAAAACAATGACATTTTTGTAGGGGGGCTACTAATTTTGTCCTCAACTGTATAACTCACGGCCGCTTATCAAACTGGATTTGACTGACCTACCAATAGTACATGTACCCCACAAGCTGCACAACCAAATCCCACAACATCTTTTTTTACACATATGTGAAGGCATCAAAGGTACATCTATCCATTCTCTATACCCCTTATTCCAATCACTAGGGTCGCCCGGGGGTAGCTGGAGCCTCCAGACCTGTCTCCCATTGAAAATCCCAGCTGACTATGGGAGACCCCGGATTGTTGAACAACTTAAGCTGTACATCAAGAATGGGAAAGAGTTCCACCTGCAGGGACCCACCCTGGACAGCTGTGTTGCTGCCTTTAAAATTCCATTAATGATTATTTGGGCAAAAATAAAGTTTCTCACATTAAACATCTTTCACTCAATTGAATATAAGTTGAAAAGGACCTATGAGCAATTTCGCGTCTCCAATTAGCCTGACAATTAGACTGTATTTCATTCAAAGCAGTACAATCTCTCCCCACCCGCCCCCACTGTGGAATAAGTTACATTCTATGAGTGCTCACCATCATTTTCTCCACCACCCCCTCTACTGTCCTCTGTTGAATCTGCAGAATGAGAAATAAAAGGTGCAATGGCTTGTACAAGCAAATCTTTCAAAACGCTGAGAACATTTCAAGGTAAAATTTTACTGTTTTCACAACTCAATCACTGTTACAATGAGTTTTAGTCTAGAAATGACTGAGTGCTCAGATCACAAGGACATTAAAAATCTGTTTCAACTGAGTTTTAAAATATTAATCAGAAAGGCCATCCCAACACAAAAATTGGAAACCCTAAGGAAAACAGAATCCTGATAAATTTCCTCATGAGGGATATTCTTCATCACGAAAAATCAAAATTGTTAGCATTTCCTTTATTTATGATTCCCCGAAAAAATCATTTAAAGATTACAAATACATCAAACAAATCAGCAGACCAAATCAGTTAAAATCATGAGGGATACCATCATGTCGTCAATAAATAACACAAAGTCAATATGCAAAGTCAGTTAAAACCATTACATATTGGTAGTAAAATGAAGCTTAGCGAAAGTTCAGTCAGGAAGACACTCTCTTTCGCGCTCGTCAACCCTGTCTATTTATTCATGCATGTTCACTCGTGATTCTCCGCAGTCAATATCCGGGGCTATCAATTGAGCTGTCAGCTGGCATAGCAGCTGATCTCTTCAATCCAACCGGGGCACCCCTCAGTCGCGTCGCTAGCCAATCATTCTGCTGCTGTCTTTTTTAAAAATTTCACTTTCTCCACCCTAGTTCACCCACGCTGCCGCTCGCTGACCCTCCTCCTCCCCAACGCCACCCTACTCATCGGACCTCCCGTACTGCCGCTCCAGCTCCACCAGCCTTCAGCCACCACCGCCACCAGTGTCTGGACTCTTCGGGGGATTTCCTGCTGCTGCTCTGATCCGTGCTCCTGCTCTACGAGTCTCCCGAAGAGTCCAAGCACCAAAGACTTTTTTTGATTCTAAGCATGTTACCCCTTTATGCTCAAAGCATAGTAAATATTTTCTTGATTTCACTCGAGTCTCTCCTGATTGAACTATTATTAAGCAGGTTCCTAAAGTGACTGAGAGGTATGAGTGTGTTCTGTTTTAGATTGCAATGCAATAGATTCCAAGTATCTGCTGCACGAATACAAAAAGCAGACCTTCCAAGGTCAGTCCTTGCATGAGGTACCTGAGGAATCAGATAATCAGTGGATTGAGTTAAAACCAGACCAGCATTCCAATGCAGCATAGATGTGATGTATGATGGCAATTTTCCAACCAAGGCTTTAATGATACATGACAACCAATGACTACTGCATCTCTAAGTCTGAGAATACCAACTGACCTTCTAGCAGAGAAAACAGTGGTGAGTACTGTAGTCATCCTCAGTAATAATCCTCAGAGCTGAGTGGTGAATAGAATCTAAGGGTCTTAGTGTAAAGGCTGTAGCATGCCGGTAAATTCCATCCCTATAATCCAGAACTGTTGAAGTTGATTTGAAAATCCTTTTCCTACACTTCGGTAATAAGCTGGTTTTATTCTTGAGCAAAAAAAAAAAAAAAACAATCCTTTGCCGTAATTTACCAGGAAGCTTCTGAATGTGGTAATTAAATGTAAATTTCTCATCAAGCCAGATACCAAGGTACTTGCACTCTGTTACCCTTTAGATATTCGCATCATTAGTGGGAGAAATACACAGATTAATATAGTCTACATTTCTGAATCTCAAAAAAAAAAAAAAAAAATCAATTTTGTTTTGTTTTCATTGAATATAAGATTAAGATTAGTCAGCAACAAGGGTGATTGCAAAAAAAAAAAATTCTCAAGCCTGAAAATTTTTCTTCAGGTTGGGTCATGAGGAGTGGGCGGTTAATGGGCCTACATCCTGCATTTCGTGGGTTGGCATGAGGAAGTATGAGCTGAGCTTTCAACAGTGATGTAATAACACTTGGTTTGGGCTTTAACTGCCTCATAACTAGGACATCAGGGCCTAAACAATGGCTCTGAAGTCAAGCTCGGTTCATGATGGGTTATTCTTGGATTAGTAACCCAAGTTCCTCAATGGACAACACCGCAAGGATTGATCAGAATTTTCAGCACATTATTACAGAAAATCTTATTTTTCCACTGCTGTTGAATTCACATCAGACGACTAACTCCATATCTATATCTAGAATGATTTTTCGAACTTAGCTATAAACTAATTAACACACTTTTAAAACATGCAAGACATTTTGTTTGAAAAAATAAACGTAGCACTCAGTGAGGGATTAAATATAGTTCGGAAAACAGTTTATATATAGGGAAATAAAATGTCGATAAACTATTTTTATTTAACAGGGAAATAAATTATTCACTACGTCGCAAACCATGTCAGCAGAACAGTTGACTTGCTGCTCTATGACAGTTCAATCTCGTTTTCCACACAGTTCAAAGCTAAATGTATTCGTAGAAAGTGAAACGTTTCAAGCTCGTTAGCATGCAACCTCCTCTATTTTTAATGGATTCAAGACGATAACCCAACAGCACAGGGCACTGCTTGTGCTTTATGAACTGATAAGTTTTTAAAATATATGACGTTAAAGTATTTAGCCAATTCTGACAAGCGAAGTTACTTTTAGCGTACGTATGCTCAAAGCTCATTAAATCCATCCATTCTCTGTACCTGGACCCCATCCCAGCTGACTCTGGGCGAAAGGCAGGGACCCACCCCAGGACAGCTCGCCAATCCATCACAGGGTGCACACACCATTCATTAGAATTTAATTTTAATATTCAGTATCGCAAATGCATATGCTGCACATGCCCTCACAACCCGGTGTATCATCAGTAACATAGCTGCTGCCGTCATATGCTATTACCACGTCTATCAGCACTAGAAATTAAACTCTAAATTTTCTTGAGTAAATGTACGCTTGACGTTTTTACTCACCCAAATGTTTCTCTGGGTCCTCAAACATCAAGGTGAGCCGAAAAAGTGCTGATTTTATTCCATATTAGTGGAGTTTGAATGCGGAATTCTTTTCCTTCCCCTTATACAGGATTAGTAATTCGTAAGTCCTCACATAATCACCAGCCCAGTTATAAAATATACATAAAGTCATATTCTGTGTCATTCACATCTTATCTTGTCCGGTGTTTCCAACCCACTCAACACTTCTCGCTAATAAAGGCTGAACTACAAATACTGTCTCTGTTTGTGCAGTGCTGTCATGCAAGTTCGACGCATGCATAAAATAAGATACAAAATATGAAGTATCATCTTAAAAGTCGCTGAAAAGTTACGACATCAAGTATGCACAACTACTATTGTTCTAATAATTAAGGATGTGCATGCAATGGCCAGCAGCCATACCACTATTCGATCTGTTCCAGCCGCGTGGCTGAAGCTAAGCAGGTGTGGGCTTGGTTAGTACTTGAATGGGAGACCACCTGGGAAAACCAAGTTGCTGCTGGAAGAGGTGTTGGTGTGCCAGTAGGTTGCGATATTCCCTCTGGTGGAATAACCCCAATGCCCCAGTGCAGTGACGGTGACACTCTACTGAAGGAGTCGCCGTCTTTCGGATGAGACGTTAAACCGAGGTCCTGACTCACTGTGGTCATTAAAGATCCCATGACACTCTTCGATAACAGTAGGGGGTTCCCCGGTGTCATGGCAAACATCCCAACCTGGCCCTTTCGACCTGCCACCTAATCATCCCCTAATCTAATTGGCTGTGCAAATTGCCCTCTCCCTCCCCACCTCTACCCCCAGGGCTCCCTTGAAAAAGAGATTTCAAATCTCAACGGGACTTCCCTGGTTAAATAAAAATAAAAAAAGTAAATGGTAAATAAATGATTAGCTCTGCAGTTTTTTGGGCTGAATTTATAGCTACCGTGCTGAAAGTGCACATAAAGACGCAGTTAATGCAATTTGGCTAGGTACATAGCCAGCATACATGAAGCCGCAAAACACAGTACCGTGAATCGGTGTAGGATATTCAATGTAATAGAAATATACAACTCAGTTTAGGTGCATCTTGAACATTTTAATACGGAAAAGCAAAAAAAGTGTTAGCTACAAGAGCGATTATAGGATTTCACCTTCAATAGTTGCCAAATACACGCCCGCTACGGGAGACTGGGGTCCGATGAGCCATGGGGACACAATGAGCCATATCACTATTTTGCGATTAATCGATGACAGAGCTGCTTAAAATAGGCAAAATATTTGACCATTGACTGATGAGTCATGGGGATAAATGAGCCATAATCACTATTTTGCCTATTTTAAACACCTTTGGCATCGATTGATCGCAAAATAGTGATATGGCTCATTGGTCCCCATGGCTCATCGGACCCCAAGTCTCCCCTACCTTACTGTATATTCTGTAAGGTTACATAAAAGATAGGTGAAGCAGTCGAGCCGCTAAAGCCATTCATCAAATACAATAACTGAAAACATTGGTGTCGTTACACCTGCTCACTTTACCGACTTGGTAATAGCGTGAGCTGACTGCACGGAATCTCCTGACCAGTGCTACACGTGACGCAGAGAACTGCAGCTGCTGCACTCCTTACGAGAACACGCTTAGAGACAAGGTCCCCTTGGTGTTCACGTAGCCTGAATAAAAATAATTTAAAAAATGTCGCTGCCGTGAAAAAGGCACCAATGATTTAAAAGAGAAAAATCAAAAGATTATATATTGATCATTTGTGGCAGTCAAAAAAAAAAATTCGCAGATTTTTCATTGTCTTTTTCCAGTGGCGCAGATAGAACTGGGAATTGGGCGGGACACAGACATACTTTATGACAACAATTAGTCCTGGCTAGTTCTCAATCATTTTCCTTCATTGACGTGTTTTCCAATTATCGTAATTGGCAACTGAAGACACGGTTTCTCTCCATATGCGATCTACCAGCGATGAAATCGTGGGATAAATTCAGTACAGTGGCGGAGCCAGAACTGAGAATTGCAGGGCTCGCGCTACCCGTTCGTCAATTCGCAATTGACGATCTCTCCTGCAGTTTGACAATCTGTAAGTCACATTTGACGATAAATTTGACAAAGACCTTTCAAAAGTGGGGTCACGAGATTTGCGCAAATCTGCAATAATATTTTGGGGGGGGTTAATATATAATATAGGGTCAGCCAAGAAAACACAACTCACAAGCCGACTCTGGCTCTCCGACTCCACGCATCGCACTCCGTCTCCCCGTCCGGGGCGCAAGCTCCAGGAACGCTCATGAAGAAGCGTGAAACGAGCCGCGTAGCCTACTGTACCCTTTATGCTGCGCTTCAAAACAACTCGAAGTCGGAAAAAACGAGCTCCGAAGTTGACAAAATGAATTGAACGGCGTCGAACTCGAAATTACAGGTTGGAAACTCGGGTATCATTTCAGAGCTCCGATTTTCCGACTTGACGTCACATTCACCAAACATGGCGGATGTGTAGTTTACTTTTTAAGCAAATACGGACGTTTTTCTGATTAAAATAAATATGTATGAAATCAATCATATTTCATGGATCACCTGATCGGTTTCGGTTGTTCTTCAGTGTCACGAAAAAAACTGGAAACGGCTGTCAGTGTTTTCTTTAAACGCCCCGAGCATTTAAATACAACTCAGCGCCTTTGCAGCATCCATGTTTTTCCCACATTACGACTTCAAAGCACATGAACACAACGAAGTCGGAAGAACGATTTGCCGACTTGGGAATTCTGACCTTCCGATATCACATGAATGCAGCATTATTAGGACGGAATACTCCACCCACCAGCTCATGCTCGAGCCAATAGACTACGCAGCTGTTAGTGGTACTGATTACAGTTGTTGTTCCTTGAAGCTCAATGGACAGTAAATAACATTTGAAAGTACTTTGTTATCAATATTTGGTCCTTTGTACTGAATAACAAGCAAGTTGATGTGGTTGGATTTATGCAACATTGTGATGTTGCACATGTAGTCCATGTTAATGTAATTTTACCTAGTCCAAGTGTTCAGTTCTCACTCAGCATAACACTACAGTTGTTCCTTGAAGCTCAATGGTCAGTAAAGAACATTTGAAAGTACTTTGTTATCAATATTTGGTCCTTTGTACTGAATAAAAAGCAAGTTGTTTTTGCATAAATCTTTTTTTATTTGCATTTCTTTCATAGGCAGTAGCTTCTTCTGTTTTGCCAAAGCCTTCTGACCCCTTCCTCTTCTTCTGGACTTGGGACCAGCTTCTTTAACCTGTGTCAGTAACATGCAGATTAAAAAATAATTCATGCAAAAAAGCAGACCGAATGAAGCAAGCTAAGGGAGAAAGTCCCAAGTGAGGTGGGGTTAATACTAAAAAAGCATGCTACTAGCACAGGAAACAAGGAAGGCGAGGCTAAGTCAGAAAGGACAGAGGAAAGCACACGGTCAGATAGGACATTTAACAGCACATGGTTGTAAGTAAAAGCATGATCAAAATAATACTACGACGGTGCAACAAAACCTACAAGAAATCGATTGGTATTAGAGACCCTCACAACTGGACATCAGAAAAAGTGACTAGGGGTAAAGTTATTTGACTAATTGACATTGCTTTTTGGCTAATCATTTGACTAATAGGTTTCAGAAGCCAGCTCTAGCCCTGGAATTGGGATGCAAAAAACGTCCGTTTAAAGCATTTATTAGTCCTGACCTGTTCTCAGTCATTTTAATAATTAAAAGATGCACTCCGAGAGCACTCCGCACTTAACAGGTGTTGCTTGTTCTCCCCGATTAGGTAAGACAATCATTCATCTGGACACGTATTTGCTGTATTTAAATCAGTTATTCAAAATTGCATACCTGCGCAAATAGCTTGAGCTGCATGCTCTTTATAGCCTATTTAACTGCCGAGTGCCACTTTTTTTTTTTTTTTATAAAACAACCCATGCAATACCGAGAGTGAAAGGCGATGTTTCATTAGAATGCGGACCAGTTCAATCAAGGCGAAGCATTGGCCTATTAATAAGTAAATTATTTTTCTGTACCGAATTTAGCCCATGATTTCATCGCTGTTAGATCGCATATGGAGAGAAACCATGTCTTCAGTTGCCAATTACGATAATTGGAAAACGCGTCAATGAAGGAAAATGATTGAGAACTAGCCAGGTCTAATTGTTGTCAAAAAGGACGTGTCTGTGTCCCCCCCAAAATCCATTTCTCTCTGCGCCACTGTCTTTTTCAATTGTTCCCTATGGAAAAATTTCTTTCTGCCCCCCACGGCATCACGTGACATGCAATATCAGCTTGACTGCTGAGTCGGCATGCGTCTCCGCCCTGGTTCAGTATCCAGTTCTAATAATACATCCATGCTTTGGACTGGTTAGGAGCGAAAGCCATAGGCTGAGAGCGAGAGGTCTATCAAAGCCCATCTAGGTCTGTCTGCGATCTTTCTGCACGCATGTATCATGCATTTTATTCTTTCCCTTGCCGATCGCCGCACGCCGGAAATCCGGCATGGTGCCGGATTCTCATCACCCCTGCAGCAATATATTATAAAATAGTACAATGTGCACATAGATGAATTTGACAGCCATGCAGGGATGAGACAATTTCATTAATAAATATGGTGAACAGGACAGTGGAGTTTCAGTCAAAGGCATGCTACAATAAACAGTCTTTTCACTTCACCACAATCATTTGGCAGGGCCATTTATCTCCAAGTTTTTCCCACGGAACTGTGGGAACGTTCACATTGCTGCAAGAGGACTTCTAACCACAGAAATAGTACCCACAGATGACTGTAGCAGGAAGAAAACAATAACTGCATCACTGTAAGAATTCATGGTGTTACACAGTGACACTCATGGCACATCTTACTTGCTTCACAGCAGTGGACTTGTAGTAAAATGCACTGAGGAAATTCAGACATCTGTATCTCAACACTGGACAAAACTGTAGCGCCATCAGTGGAAACAAGTGAATTTTAAGTGGAGTCACAACTCAGCAAGTTATCCTCAGGACCTTCAGGTGGGTGACAGACTCGCACACTATTACTCTCACTGGCAGCCATTAGCCCGTCCGGGACAGATACCTTGACGGAAGCCTCCACGACCACCACCCCTCCCTCCCCGGCCACCTCTTCCACCGAAGTCACTCCTGAATCCTCCTGGTTCGAGGGGGGGGGAGAAGAGTGAAAAACATCCATGAAATTGACAGCAAGCTTCACCTTCAGCATTACATGAACAAGGTCAAATTCAAAGCCTCTGAGCATCTCCAAACAGCAACATGTAAGTTCTGAGCAAAATCCTGGCAACAGCTCATCAGGTTGAAAGCTAAACAATAATTGCTCTGTTCTGGAGGTCATTTGGACTCTAACCGAGCACCGCAGGACCCCGGATCCGTCTCCAATCAAAAGTTACAACTTTGCCAGATGTGTGATGGTAACTGCTTGGGTGGACCAGAGAAACAGCTGTAGCTCCTGGAGGAAGGGCCTGAGAACCAGCAGAGGGCATTCCTCTCTCTAAACCAGCAGCGTAAGGCCCAAGTTCACAGGCAGGTAACTGCCACGTCCTCCAGTTTGGAGTAAGTCTATAGTCTACAATCACTTACATTTCCACTTCTTTTTTCCCTACACAGGCAAATCAATGGAAGCCCGTCATAATTGAAGGATTCATGCCAACATAAGTAGTCATTTTAATTTATGGCTTTATTGCATGCAGATTGCTCTGTAATAACATTACCTGTAGCACTTTCCGGTTAATTTTACCACATCGCGAATTTCGACCGTCCAAGTCAGTCTCAATCCGAAACAAAAGTTAATGAGCTGTGGGTCACGTGACCCAAGTGACGTCAAAGTAAATCTTGCCAATGTAACACACAGATGGATAATAACTGAATCAAAGCGATTTACATTATGTCCGATAACGAATCCGACCCGCGGGAAAGCCCACTTACCTCTCCATCTGAAACAGGCCGTTCATGCTTGAAAACCCTCCAATGTGGCTGAATTAAAACAATTCTGCAAAGAAGAGTGGGCCAAAATTCCTCCACAGTGATGTGAAAGACTCATTTGCCAGTTATTGCAAATGCTTGATTGCAGTTGTTGTCGCCAAGGGTGGCACAACCAGTCATTAGGTTTAGGGGGCAATTATTTTTTCCACATAGGGCCAAGTAGGTTTGCATAGCTTTATCCCTCAATACAAGAAATCATCATTTAAAAACTGCATTTTCTATTTACTCGGGTTATCTTTGATTACTATTAAAATTTGTTGGATGATCTGAAACATTTAAGTGTGACAAATATGCAAAAAATAAAAAATCATGAAGGAGGCACATGGGGGGCATACTTTTTCACAGCACTGTAGTGTTGGAATTGTGTTTCGTTTTGTTAAAAATGGTTTTAATTGGCTGCTAGCCGAGTTTCACTGTGGTTTTATACAATGACTAGGTCGCTGCACACTTAACATGCCTTCGGATGGTGTTAGTTGTGAGATTCGCAACCGCTCCTGTTGCCAGGGGCATTCGGGTTGAAGAGGATAACCCAGTCAAGCAAGCAGTTCATGGTCCAGCATCGCCTTTGAAAAGTGTTGACTGCAAAGCCTGTGGTGATGTTTCGGCTCAAACAGCAAAAGCGCTTTGTGTGGATCCCTTGTGTCCATGTAGCTGGACTCTTCTGAGAGGTAAAGAAAGCATAACCGCATCCCTTCCTCAGCAAGCTAGTGCAGCAGTATGCTGCACACGGAATAGGCATCCTGCAAGTTTTGGTGTAAAAACTTGTCAAAAAAGCTTAATTCTTGAGAAAGCCAGTAATTGTGTAATGGCCGGTAGAATACGGAGGCCAGGTGCAACGACCAGAGAGAAAGAGTACCACGGACACAGTATAAACACAGAGAATAATACAAACCAAACGAAAGTACTCGCGTTTCCAAAGGACATAAAATAGTCCGAATCACAGAAGCAAAGTAAGATAGAAAAAGGAAGAAGAAACTCCAATAATTAGAAGATAGAAAGTCATACAAAACCTGACTACAGATATCTTCAGCTATAGTGATTAGCTACAAACAGACACTCTAGCAAAGAGGCGTGGCGAACATCCGGCTTATAGAGTCCGGGGAAGCGTCGCCCCAGTTCAATCAGCCAGCTGGGTAAATAATCCGATTGAAAAGGAATTCGATATCGTCCCGGGACGAGAGCCACCAAGAAAAGTCCAAAACACACGCACAAACATCCAGAACCATGACAGATTGAGGGAGTCAATAGAGCAATGAGTATGTCAGCTTTATTATTGCCCTTACTGTGATGTCATCGGCCAGACAGCTTCGCTCTTGAATCTGAAATATGGGTCAATCCACATAAACTCAACCAAAGTACAAGAATCTTCCATGGTCACCCACACAGATTTGGCTCAAATTTATTTTGGGAGTACCTCTATATTCATAATAAACTCATGCAGAATTTTAGGCTCCTACTCCAAGGGGTTTCCAAGATATGTCCCCCCAAAAATCGAGGGCCATGCCCAAGCAAATCACAAACGTTGATTTATAGGGATTTTGGAGGCCAATATTTTTGGAACAAATCATAGGTATGGACTGAAAATTGCTACCCAGGGTAATTTGGGTCCATGCTTTCAGAATCTCGTCAAAATTTATCTCTCTCTTTTCATTTTCAAGATATTGGCCTCTAAAATATAAAACCTTTTATGGGTAGAAATCAAAAATTCAGTTTTCAAGGGCCCCCTATGAGGCCAGGATCCCTTACAGAGGCTAAATTGTGCTGCACTACTTGAGGACAGGTCTGTCTGCACAAGGAAGATTGACTGAACCCAAGGCATAATAGTATAGTTAAGAAACCCTGAAAAGGGTCCTAGCTGAAACAGTCACTTTTTGGCAATTTTGGATTGGCAAATTCACCATGTGGGCAGTTACCCATTTCTCATCTCCTTCACTATTTAATCATGTTATCAAATATAGGCATTTTGGGGTAAAAACGCCCATTATTATCCCCTTTGTTCTGCAAATAGAAGTTTTAAATAGACAGTGACTACTCATAAACTCAAGTTACATCTTTTCCTAAGATAATCTGACATCTGACATGATGTTGCATTCCCTCCCCAGTATCTCCCAAGTATTGCATCATCTTCCATGCATATTGCATCAGATCTCCTGTGTACTGCATCATCTTTCATGGTCATTGCATCACCTATGGTTAACATAATAGGGTAGCTAATTAATGAATTCAGTGAAGCTTCAGCATGGCTTCAGACAGGTGCAAAATTGGGATTTCCTTGGATGAGGAATGCGACAAACATACATACTGCAGAAAGACAGGACAAATTTCATTCGGTGACCTTAAACCAGCTGACAGACAACTTTTGACTTGGCGGTGCAATGTCATATTCAATGAAGATGACCGAATCGGTTTCCATCACGAAAAAAAGTGTATTTGTCACGCTTTGAAAGTCTGAAACGGTCCTGTGCCGATCCATTTAACCATCGCAAGAAGCACATAACAAGTAAGTTCATGGTGGCATCATCTTGCATTCCTTTTTGCTTAACAGAGAGCAGATGTTATTAATTTACTCTAAGGAAGTTCATTTCTCTCACTGTGATACACTGCATTTTCAGAATCCCTGATAACTGTTGAAGAAGAAATGGCTACGAAGATCAAATTGAAATCAGGACAGAAACTGCCCTAATTCAAAAGAAGTTACCATCATTTGTATTATAAGCTCTTTTGTTGTGATCGGTAATCTTGGTTGACAGTTCTTGGAGTCTAGCTTTCTCGCATTTGTGATCATTTATGGTCAGTTGTGGGCAGATGCCCATATACTAAAGCATCTCACTTAACCAATAAGGTGAATCTTAAGATGGTACTAAAACAATAGCCTACAACTCATATTAGCTTCACCTTATGGTATTTTATTAAAATGAAAGGCATAATTTGGGGGGGTGTTCTCTGCAAAAAAAAAAAAAAAAAAAACAACCTATATTTCATAGCATGACTAAATAGTGAAGGAGACAAGAAAACAAGTTGTAATTTTGATCAAATGAAGCCAGGATACATACATTCATGTAGAACAAGTTTCATTACCGTGGGTAACAGCGCACATGGTGAACTTAAAAAATTGGCAAAAAAGTGACTTTTTCAGCTAGGACCACTGATCAGTATATATTAACTGGATAGCTGATGACGTCATAATTTTGAAGTAACCGTGCTGCCATATTGGTATGCCCAACTATAATCTCTTAGAACATTACTCACATTTAACACGTTGCAGCCAACGATATAATTAATTGAGAAGATATCTTTTCACAGACACGGACGAGGCGGTCTTTTATGTTTCCTCCTCAGATCGACCTGACTGTATGAAAAATGCCTCAAGAACAGCAGATTTAATTACAATAGGCAGCAGTTATACATGCCTTTAACATTTTCAATGGACAACATCAGCATTTGACAATATGTACGACCAATGAGTGCTTTCCATAGGAAATCTAAACGGATTTTTCTACATCTCGCCTGAGTGGGGCAGTGGTACAACGAAATTGAAGTCCGAAGTCATTGAGACTGAAGAAGACAAGACGTCAATCCTGCACGTATTATTATTATTCTGTGTGGAGGGGATTTATAAACTTCATGAAAAAATAAATTAGCCATAAGCTCACATCTTGTCAACCGTTGTCTTCATTTTAGAATCGCTGGGTGTGAGATTCAATCTCGCATAACGCATATCTAAGTCCCAACGGATGTCTTGTATTGAGTTTTCTCTTGCGATGTCTTCACTCAGTAGATGCCACGAAGCTAGGCCAATTTTCCTACGAAGCGAAAGTGGGTTCGCTGAAGAGAACGCAATGTAAACTTATTAAGGTCGCGAAATCAGTGTTCACATGAAAAGTGCAGTGAGTTGTGCGTTATGGAGTTGTATGTAAAACTGCCTGCCATTCATTGTCAAGTGTGAATCACATCTATTTAAGTAGCTCTAACGTTACATCCTCACTGATAACCTGACAAAATTAAATTTGTCCGTCAATGGTAATTTAGTGTCAGCAAAACGTTAGCCTTTTTTTTTTTTTGAAGATTTTTTTTGGGAATTTTTTCTTTATTTGACAGTTATACAGTGTAGAGAGACAGGAAGGTTGGGGAGAAGAATGGGGGAAGACATGCAGCAAATGACCTGAGCTGGAGTCGAACCCAGGTCGCTGCGGCAAGGACACCGCCTTTATGGTACGCGCGCTTGGACCAATGAGCCACCGGGGCGCCCCAAAACGTTAGCTGTTTTTAGTGTTGGCGTAAATTAGCCTTAATAATTTGACCAGTCAACAACTGGTTATGTTGTGTAGTTAGTCTGGTCTAATATTATAGACATCTTTCACTGGATTATCTAATTTATGCCTTGTGACATTGATTGATCTGGTTAACTTAAGTTCTGTAATCTAGGTAGCTTTAGGCTAACCTCATGGATCATGTTAGCGAACATTAATTTGAAGTATTCCAATAATAACCGTTAGCTGGGCTAACGTTGACGCATTCTCTGCCGTTAAGGTAGATCGCCAGTGGCTAATAATAAGCAATATATTCATTGAAATTCATTTATGTGTATCTGTCTTTACTACAGCCAGTGCATTGTCTCGCCACGTCCCCCCAAAAAAATGTCGCTCTGCATTGGAAAGCTGAACATCAACGCTTCTCTGCCATAGAATACTATCGGGTCGGTCACAATCAGGGTGCTCAATGGCATGTCACTGTCATGAAAATTATTTCTCTGCCCCAAAAACCTGAAAACACTGTTAATGCTAAGCACACACATTTGTGTTACTGACCTCCAAATTTCAGGTGCAAATCTTTTGTAGTTTTGCAGAAATCAACATTTAAACATATGCCTGTCAGGGCGTATATTGTATGTCACGGACACTACCATAAATTAATCGTCTTGTTTCGCTAGATTTCCAACATGTTGTGCTCTATTTGATAAAAAAGAACATTGTTCAAGAACATTCTTATACACATGGTATATTAACGGATATATACATGGGAATTAACTGACAGCAGGTATCCTTCGTGTCACGGACACTACACGCGTAGTGCCCGTGACAGACGGTTATTCCCTACTATAAGGAATGGTATAAGATTGAACTACATTTATGACCAAAAGGTGTCTTATCATCTAGCTTGACATAATGTGAAAAGATAACCCCTTGGCATAAATGCTGTTGGCTCTATTATGGAGATAAGAACACGTCACTGACACAAGTTTTTTGGCAGATCGATTGTCTTCCAGCTTGAATGGTTGTGATGAAAACAAATGCATTATGCGCATACAAAGCTCACTATACCATAAATGCCAATCCTTTGGTAATCAAAATGAGACATAATCTTGTTGTATAAGCTATTTTAAACAACACTGGGGAATAATACAGTGATACATGTTGAAATTGGTGAAATTCGATAACAAAATGCACAATTTCCATAAATTCACGCCATTTCGGATATTTCACTCCGATTTTGATGATTTTTTGCACATATAAAAACAATATATAGTTACAAATAAATGTTCAAACTACAGCGGTTTACCACACAAAAGAATAAACACACAAAAATAAGCATTAACACCTGGTGACTCGTCATAACGCTAAAATGCCCGATTGCAAGGCACCTTCACCAGATCCACTCCATCACCCAAAAATGTTTAGCATCAAGTATTAATACACCACTGTGGCATTCACAAAAAGTATAACCCAAAACTACTTGTAATACGCTATTTACATATTAAATAGTCATGTTATAAGACTATAACATCCAGTAAAACTGTAATGCACCCTGACTGTGACCGACCCATATATAACGGTTGCTTACTACCGGGCATAGTAAAATGGCTGCTCGACCACTTCTGCTTGCTTCGACCTCCCAACGCAGTTCTCTATCACGTCAGCAATCCAGTTATTCTATATAGATCAGTGGCGAGGACCCATTTCAGGGTCTCGTATAACTCCACTATTATGCCTTGGATGCAGTCAATCTTCCCTGTACAGATGAACCTTTCCTCTTATAAAAGGAATCCAGCACAACTTAGCCTCTGTAAGGGATTCTGGCCTCATAGGGGGCCCAAGAAAACTGAGTTTTTGACGTCCGCCCATGAAGAGTTTCATATTTGAGAGGCCAGTATCTTGAAAATGAAAAGAGATTGACAAATTTTGACAAAAGATTCTGAAAGCCTGCACCCAAAATTCCCAGGATAGCAATTTGCAGCCCATACCTATGATTGGTTTCCAAAGATATTGGCCTCCAAAATCCCTATAAATTAATGTTTGCGATTAGCTTGGGGCATGGCCCCTGATTTTTTGAGGACCATATCTCGGAAACCCCTTGGAGTAGGAGCCAAAAATTTTGCATGTGTTCATTACAAATATAGAGGTACTCCCAAAATAAATTAGAGCCAAATCTGAGTTGGTGACCCGGGGACCTCTGGTTGACTTCATACGGAATGACCCATATGCATAATCGCCTCAGGCTCGAAACCAGTCAGATACACAAGGATTGTGAAAAGGCCAAGTGGTGTGGTTGTGCGCAGCTAATTTTCATAATATTTTAACCAATGCATTGTAGGCCGTAAATTAGGAAATTTGTTGGCATGAATCCTCTAAGGAGATTCCAATCCATTGAGATTTCATGTCCCCGACTCTTCCCCAATGACTTTTTCGAGCCAGCCCCAACTGGTGGAACAGAGAGCAAGGAAGTTGTGAAAAACAAGTTACTAGAATCTTTCAGACCAGGGGTCTCATTTATACAAAATTTGGGAAGACTTCAAACCTATATATACAACCCCAATTCCGATATAGTTGGGACAAAGTGTAAATTGTGAATAAAATCAAAATGCAATGACTTTCAGATCACATGAGCCAATGTGTGATTTACAAAAGAACATAGATAACATTTCAAATGTTGAAACTAAGACATTCTACATTTTTATCCACAAAATGAGCTCATTTCAAATTTTCTGGCTGCAACAGGTCCCAAAAAAGTTGGGAGACAGGCAAAAAAAAGCTAAAAAAGCAATTAAGAGAATCACCTGAAAGTACATTTAGCAAGTAATTAGGTTAACTAGCATCAGGTGTGTAACATGATTGGCTATAAAAAGGGATGTATTAGAGAGGCTGAGTATCTCAGAAGTAAAGATGGCCAGAGGCTCTAAAATCTGTGAAGGTTTGCGTAAAAAAACTGTGCAATACTTTAAAAACAATGTTCCTAAACCTCAAATTGCAAAGGCTTTGAAGGGCTCATCATCGACAGAGCATAATATCATCAAAAGGCTTCAGGGTCCAGTCCAATGCTGAAATCAGGACGCTACATACTTTTGAGCAAAAAGCATATGTACATCCAAGCAAGAATGGGAAAAGACACTGTTCCATTCTGCACGCAGAAACAGCATGGCCCGTAAAAATTGGGGTACTAGACTGGCCTGCCTATTCAGAGAAACTGGAAAAATCTCTGTGCGTAAGGGACAAGGCCTAAGACCTTTACTGGATGCCCGTGATCTTCGGGCCCTCAGACGCCACTGCATCACTCACCGGCATGATTCTGTCATTGACATTACTAGATGGGGCCAGTAATACTTCAAGAAACCACTGTTAGTAAACACAGTCCGCCGTGCCATCCACAGATGCCACCTAAAACTCTATCATGCAAAAAGGAAGCCATTGGTGAGCTTGATCCAGAAGCGCCGCCGTGTTCAGTGGGCCAAGACTCATTTAAAATGGACTGTAGCAAAGTGTCCTGTGGTCAGAAGAGTCCCAATTTGACATTCTTGTTGGAACTCATGGGCGTCGTGTCCTCCGGGCTAAAGAGGAGAAAGACCACCCCTTCTGTTATCAGCGTTCAGTTCAAAAGCCAGCATCTCTGATGGTATGGGGATGCATTAGTGCATATGGTGTGGGACTCTTGCATGTTTTAAAAAGCACCATGAATCCTGAAAGGAATATAAAGGTTTTAGAGCAACATATGCTCCCCTCCAGACGACATCTATTCCAGGGAAGGCCTTGTGCATTTCTGCAGGACAATGCAAAACCACATACTGCAGCTATTACAACAGCATGGCTTCGTAGTAGAAGAGTCCGTGTGCTGAACTGGCCTGCCTGCAGTCCTGATCTTTAACCGATTGAAAACATTTGGTGCATAATTAAATGAAAAGTCCATCAAAGGAGACCCAAAACTCTCCAGCAGCTGGAAGCCTGTATTAAACAAGAGTGGGATCAAATTTCAATGGCTAAACTCAAGAAACTGGCCTCCTCAATGCCCAGACGCCTTCACTCTGTGTTAAAAAAGAGGGGATGCTACACCATGGTAAACAGGCCCCTGTCCCAACTTTTTTGAGACCTGTAGCTGCCATCAAATTTGAAATGAGCTCATTTTGTGGATAAAATTGTAAAATTTCTCAGTTTCAACATTTGCCATGTTATCTCTGTTCTATTGTGAATAAAATACTGGCTGGTGTGATTTGAAAGTCATTGCGTTTTGATTTTTTTCACAGTTGACACTTTTCCCCAGCTATTTCGGAATTGGGGTTGTAGTATATGCTCATAAAAATGAAACCTGTGTGTAGTAAAAATATCTTCATTAAACCACAGGTAAGCGTAACTGCATGCAACTTTTATTGAATTAATCAGGGCTAACTTCAAATTTAACTGTGTACAAGTTTATTTCATGTGATTTTTTTATGTGAAGTCAAATTATCTGAAAGTGATATCAGAAATAATTGATGCACATTACTGTGCCTAAGCACCTTCTAAATGAGTTTCCAAAGCAAAATAAGCCGCCTGTAGTAAATGTACATAAAATACCTTCATTGTCATCATCAGCGTCTGCAGAAGTCAAAAAACGAAAGAAAAATTAAGTTAAAATGACAAACTATGCTTGAAAAGACATCAAAGACTGCCTAAAAATGTCCTCACAGATACTTGTACACAAACACATAAAATGAATGAGTAAGCACAATCTATCCATTTTTACTAAACTGACAATTTAAGATAAAAAAAATATTTCAGGAATAATACCTGAATTGGAGTTCCCAAATCCTCCGCCACCTCGTTTAGATCCAAATCCCCCTAAGAGAAACCACAGATGAGGAATAGCACACAAAGCCTGTAAACACTTCATCTATATGATAAACACAAACATTAATGCATATCATTATGTATGAACATATAAATTAACCTATATTTAAAATCTGGCCTCACCACCTGTTTAACTTTTGCAACCACGCTGGATGCATTACTTTCGGTTAATTGACAAATTATGCTGAGGGCGGTGATTAACAAATTATGCTGAAGAAGGTTATTGACAAATTACGCTGAAGGCAAAGAATTCACATCGCAACAGTGAACATACCTGAGGTATGTGGCAGAAAAACAATGTTCTGCTGTGTGCGCGATCACGAAGTAAGTTGTTATACTCATTAGGTTATATGGCCATCTAGCTAGCTAATGTTAACTGCAGACAATCTTTGTAAATAATCATCATATTTAAGTGATATTGTTTTGTCCTAACTTCGCTTACCTGGCATGCATTAATAGGCATGAACTTCTGATATATTTTACGGTGCTTTTGAGCGTCCTAACTGTACTTTCAGAAATTTTGGGACGTTATAGCAAACTTGCTAGCTGGCTAGCTCAAAAGCAATCGCTGTTATTAGGGCAAAAACCAAATCACATCACTTCACTATGACGATTATTAACAAAGATTTTCCTCAAATAGCGTTAGCTAGCTAGCTAGATGGCCATATAATCTGAAGAGGAATGTAATACACAATTGCATACATAATGGCGTTGTGCAGTTGAAATTGGCTGTGAAGTAATGGGTCTCAGCTCGAACTCTGCTTGGTCTTCAGTTAACATTGAAGGAGGTCATGTGAGTATGATCGCGTTGAAAGTGACCAATCCGAGTCGGCAACATATGTCGCAGGTGCAATGTAATTGGCTGGTGCGCTAATGAGGAATGTCTGGGCGAAACTCTGTTGCAAAAAAATTTTGCAAACAAGTTTTTGTTTAGCATGTTTTATATGGACGAATTTCGGTTCCGCTGTTCTGATCTGCGCAGGATGAGATTGATTTTTCAGACTTGGATACGGGATTTAAGACATTAACAGTTTTTAAGGCCTTACTGAATTAAATGACTTAAGACTTTTTAAGGATTTGCGGGAACCCTGTGGAAGGTTTATACTATCTAGATTTGGATAAAAATATGTCTATTAATAGATATTTACCTAGTTATAGTTCAAGTGGGCGGAAACTATAACTTTATTTTATGCAGATAAACCTAAGCAAAAATTACAGAGACTGAATATCAGTGAGGCATCATATGAGGTTGCAAGCAAGAAAGAAGAAACCAGCAGTTCATAGAAACCACTGTTTCTAAGAACTCCTGGGTAGATACTATGGGCAAGTATACTAGGCAGTTTGCAAAACAGGCTTGGAGGAGTCTAATTTATACAATTCCTGGGAAACAGGGATGGGACTTAACTCTTTCATATTCTATAATGGGAACAGGCACGGCTTCCCCCTGAATATTAAATAACTTTCGCGAGTGCCACCTATTGATAGCATAGTGTAACTGCGTGCACAAATAGAGTAGCTCCATGTCCTCAGGCATCTAAAATGTGCGAACGGGCTAATCCCTTTAACACCTTTAAAGGCCTCATTCAGAAGTTTTTCTAAAACTGAAGAGATTAAGGATCTTCAGCCTCTCCTCATAGCTTTCATCTTTTATACAAGGAATTAACTTTGTGGCTCCTCTTTGAACTTCTTCCAGAGCCTCTACATTTTTCTTGAAATATGGTCCCCAGAACAGTACACAATACTCTGAGTGCGCGGTCTGATGAATGTGTTGTACAAGAGAAGTATAACCTCCGTAGATTTATAATCAATACTTTTGACTAAATATCCCAGGATCCTGTTAGCCTTTTTAACTACTAAGGCAGAGTGGCTAGAACCTGTATGGGTTTGGTGAACAATCACTCCCAGATCTTTTTCATGCAGAGCACACTCCAGTTTTAAACCTTCCATGAATAACCCTGTCAAATGTTTTTATTACCTTCATGTAGGACTTTACATTTAGCTACATTGAATTCCCATTTGCCATGTTTCTACCCAATTCTGAATTCTACCTGCATCATCCTGAATCACTTTAGTGGACTCGAAACCATTTGGCAACCCACACAATTAAGTCTCATCCGCAAATTTAACTAATTTGCATTCTGTGTTCCTATCAAGGTCGTTAATGTAGATGAGGAAGCGCAGGGGTCCCAAAACCGATCCCTGAGGGACTCCACGTCCCTTAACGCCTAGCTCAGACGAGATCCCTCTGACCACAACTGTGTTCGGTCCTGTAACCAGTTCCAATTCCACTCCAGAATACCTCCCGTAATTCCAACAGTGCTCATTTTAAAAATTAGTCCCACATGCAGTACTGTATCAAATGCTTTCTGAAAATCCAAGTATATAATGTCATAGGCCCACCTATGTTTATAAGTCTTGGTGGACTTTTCCAAGAATTCCAAAAGGTTTGTCAGGCATGACCTTCCCTTCTGCAAAGCATGTTGGCTAGCCTTCAAGATGTTATTATGTTCAAGAAAAAATTCCAGCTCGTCTTCTCTGGTAGATTCTAGTATTTTGCATGCAATGCAAGTTAAATCGACAGGGTTCTTATTTCCTGGCTCAGTGTGGTCCCCTCTCTTACATAATGGTATACATTGCTCTGCTTCCAATCAGTTGGTATTTCTCCAGTTCCCGAAGACCGCCAAAAATAACTGACTGTGGTTTAGAGACATCCACATCCACACACACACACACACACACACACACACACACACATACACACACATACACACACAAAACCCCAATTCCGAAATAGTTAGGGCAAAGTGTAAATTGTGAATAAAATCGAAATGCAATGACTTTCAAATCACACCAGCCAGTATTTTATTCCCAATAAAACAGATAACATAGCAAATGTTGAAAATGAGAAATTTTACAATTTTATCCACAAAATGAGCTCATTTCAAATTTGATGGCAGCTACAGGTCTCAAAAAAGTTGGGACAGGGGCCTGTTTACCATGGTGTAGCATCCCCTCTTTTTTTAACACAGAGTGAAGGCGTCTGGGCATTGAGGAGACAAGTTTCTTGAGTTTAGCCATTGGAATTTGATCCCACTCTTGTTTAATACAGGCTTCCAGCTGCTGGAGAGTTTTGGGTCTCCTTTGACGGACTTTTCGTTTAATTATGCGCCAAATGTTCTCAATTGGTGAAAGATCAGGACTGCAGGCAGGCCAGTTCAGCACACGGACTCTTCTACTACGAAGCCATGCTGTTGTAATAGCTGCAGTATGTGGTTTTGCATTGTCCTGCTGAAATACACAAGGCCTTCCCTGGAATAGATGTCGTCTGGAGGGGAGCATATGTTGCTCTAAAACCTTTATATACACCTTTCAGGATTCATGGTGCTTTTTAAAACATGCGAGTGTCCCACATCATATGCAATAATGCATCCCCATACCATCAGAGATGCTGGCTTTTGAACTGAACGCTGATAATAGGAGGGGTGGACTTTCTCCTCTTTAGCCCGGAGGACACAACGCCCATGATTCCCAATAAGAATGTCAAATTTGGACTCGTCTGACCACAGAACACTTTGCCACTTTGCTACAGTCCATTTTAAATGAGCCTTGGCCCACAGAACATGGCGGCGGCTCTGGTTCATGCTCAACAATGGCTTCCTTTTTGCATGATAGAGTTTTAGGTGGCATCTGTGGATGGCATGGCGGACTGTGTTTACAGAAAGTGGTTTCTTGAAGTATTCCTGGGCCCATTTAGTAATGTCAATGACAGAATCATGCCGGTGAGTGATGCAGTGGCGTCTGAGGGCCCGAAGATCACGGGCATCCAGTAAAGGTCTTCGGCCTTGTCCGTTACGCACAGAGATTTTTCCAGTTTCTCTGAATCTTTTGATGATGTTATACACTGTCAATGATGAGACCTTCAAAGCCTTTGCAATTTGACGTTGAGGAACATTGTTTTTAAAGTATTCCACAGTTTTTTTTACGCAAACCTTCACTGGTTGGAGGGCCTCTGGCCATCTTTACTTCTGAGAGACTCAGCCTCTCTAATACATCCCTTTTATAGCCAATCATCTTACAAACCTGATGCCAGTTAACTTAATTACTTGCTAAATGTTCTTTCAGCTGATTCTCTTACATATTAATTGCTTTTTCTGCCCTTTTTTGCCTGTGTCCCAACTTTTTTGAGACCTGTTGCAGCCAGAAAATTTGAAATAAGCTCACTTTGTAGACAAAAATGTAAAATGTCAGTTTAAACATTTGAAATGTTATCTATGTTCTTTTGTAAAAAAACACATTGGCTCATGTGATCTGAAAGTCATTGCATTTTGATTTTATTCACAATTTACACTTCGTCCCAAGTATTTTGGAATTGGGGTTATATAAAATCACAGTTGAATATTGTTACAGCCATATTTTCCATCAAAATTTCCAACCCAAAATACAAACTTTTGGAATATCTCGTTTTTTTTTTTTTTTTTTTTTTTTTTTAATTTGGCATCTCCAATCTCACCCGAATCTGGAATGCCCGATTCGAGAACTATGTACAAGGCTTGCTCATATGCAACCCCTTGTTGCCAGCTCAGGAGCGAGAGAGAGTTCATGGCTCTCCTCCAGAGCACGTGCCTGTCAGCCCCCGCATCGTTACACTCATTGGTCAAAACTTCTGCAAAGTTCAGAATGAGGGCGGAGGATACCCGAACATGAGCAAGCTTAGAATCTCACTGACGACCGCCCGGCTGGCCAACAGGAGGCGCTTGAGCAACAAACAAGGCAATTTTTTTACATCCCTTTCCCAACAGTCCCTTCCCAATTTGCATTCCCGCAGCGCTATAGCCAATCGTGCGCTGCCCTGAAAAAGTTGCTGACCACTGCTGGTTGGTACGACCGGGGATCAAACCCGCGCCGTGGTAGTCACTATTGCTCCGCAAATGCGACGCCTTCAGAGTGAGCCAACCCGGCAGCTAAATATTTCATCGTTTTTGAATGGCATGCTATTTAATCAAAATGCATTTCATTTTGAAATGTGCGCAAGAACAATCAGAAGAAAACCCAGTTTTTCCTTTTTGTTTTTCCCATTTCATATGCATTTCCCTCAGTTAGTGGCATCTAATTTAGGCTAGTACAAGCTAATTCTGTTATCCTGCAATGAATGTAAGAAATTTATGGAAGAAAACTTGCCTCGATCCCTTCCTCTTCCACCAAATCTCGGGGCATCACTTCCATTCCAACGATCTCCTGCAGCTAGAAAGTGAAGCAACAAGAAGGGTGATGTTGCTTCAGTTGTTTGGCACACAGCTGCAGATAAATTGCATTTAACCCGGAACTAGACAGTCTCATCTGAAACAAGTGTTCGTAGAGCACAATATTCCCCGCCGGGCTTAGTAATGAGCAAATCTAACATAGCATCTTTTGATTCCTGTCTCAGTCACTGGCCAATAATACACTAAATACTAGGAGCCTTTCTGAAAACGCTGCATAATAAATATCATAAGTGGATACCTTTGGCATGGCATTGCTTGCAAACTATTTAATCTGATCAAAACTATAATGTAGACATTATTATGAATCCAACTTTAAAAATGCAATATGCGCATAAACAATATATGCATGACATTTTTGTAAAGTTTCATGAAATCCCTTAAAAAAAATGTGGAAGGAGTTGATTTCAGAACATAAGCACCCTTCCCGGGACATGCAGATGGACGGATGTCGCCACGACAATTCCCCTTCGGTCTCTAACCGGCGGGGAGGAGTTGATTTCAGAATATAAGTACCCTCCCAAGGATATATAATAAGTCACCATTTAACTTCAAGGGCAGTAACTCTTAAATATTAGTTTGGTGCAACAAAAATGCGGTATGCGCATAACCAGTATATGTTCATCATTTTTGTAAAGTTTCATGAAAATCTCTCCAAAAATGGGGGAGGAGTTGATTCCAGAACATCAGCACCCTTCCCGGGACATGCAGACGGACGGACAGGACGGACACAGCCACGACATAATCCCCCTTTGGTCGCCAACCGGCAGGGAATAAAAATTATTCACAGATATGCTCCATAAACAGAAGCAGTTAAGATTAAAAAAAGACCCTTTGTTATGACAGTTGAAATTTAGCTCAGATGTCTTCCGTTTCTCCTGATCATCTCGGAGATATTTCTCATCCTTGACTGAAGTCTACCTGTGGGAAATTCGGCCGATTGGACATGATGTGGAGAGACACACCTGTCTATTTAAAGTCTCATAGCTGTGAACGCATATCAGAGCAAAAATCAAACCATGAGGTCGAAAGAACTGCCACTAGAGCTCAGAGACAGGACTGTGTTGAGGCACAGATCTGGGGAAAGCTACAAAAAAAAACTGTCGCATTGGGCACGGTTACCTCCATAATTCTAAAATGGAATAACAGAGTCTTCTGAGAGCAGGTCACCCGGCAAAACTGAGCATTCGAGGGAGAAGGGCCTCGGTAAGGGGTGACCAAGAACACAATGGTCACTCTGGCTGGGCTCTGGAGATCTTGTGTGGAGATGGGAGAAACTTGCAGAAGGACAACCATCATTGCAGCACTCCAGTCATCTGGGCTTCATGGCAGAGTGGCCAGACAGAAGCCTCTTCTCACATGAAAGCCAGCCTGGAGTTTGCAAAAAAGCACTTAAAGGACTGAATGTGAGAAACAAGATTATCGGGGTCTGATGAAACCAAGATTGAACTGTTTGGCCTAAATTTTAAGCGTCTTCATTAGAGGAAACCAGGCACCACTCATCACCTGCCCAATACCATCTCAGAGGTAAAGCATGGTGGTGGCATCATGCATTGGGGGTGTTTTTCAGCAGCAGGGACAGGAGGATTAGTCAGGATCAAAGGAAAGCTGAATGGAGCAAAGCAAAGAGATATCCAAATTGAAAATCTGTCCCGGAATGCTCAGGACCTCCGACTGGGCCAAAGGTTCACCTTCCATCAGGACAATGACCCCATGTACCCAGCAGCAAAAGCAATGCTGGAGTGGCTGAGGGACAATTCTGTGAATGTCCTTGAGTGGCCCAGTAAGAGCCTGCACCTGAACCCATTTGAAAATCTCTGGAGAGACTTGAAAATGGCTATCCACCGACAGTCCCCACCCAACTTGAGAGCTCTAAAGGATCTGCAGCAAAGAATGGCAGAAAA
Source organism: Gymnothorax javanicus (assembly GCA_029692085.1). Taxonomy (NCBI): domain Eukaryota; kingdom Metazoa; phylum Chordata; class Actinopteri; order Anguilliformes; family Muraenidae; genus Gymnothorax; species Gymnothorax javanicus. The sequence goes on from CM056194.1 coordinate 142,346,612, forward strand.
TCCCCATATCCAGGTATGCACAGCTTGTTGCATCATAAAAACAGGACTCAAGGCTGTAATTGCTGCCAGAGGTGCTTCAACTAAGTACTAAGTAAAGGCTCTGAATATTTATGTAAATGTGATACTTCAGGTTTTCATCTTTCACAAATTTGCAAAAAATCCTAAAATTCTGTTTTTGCGGAGTCATTATGGGGTATTGAGGGTAGACTACTGAGGGGAAAAAAAAGAATTTAAATGATTTTAAGCAATGGGATGTGATGCAAGAAATGTGAAAAAAGTGGAGGGGTCGGAATACTTTCTGAATGCACAAGTACATCCATTCCTGAACCACATTCAAAAATAAGGTGGGATGGAGGCAATTTAAAACTAGTAATGAAGGAAAAAAAATTTGAATGATGCATTTTGAAACAGCTGCTGTCAGAAGATGACTAGCTATAAATTAGTACAAGAGCAGAATCCAGAAAAAGCCTAGTCCTTCAAGAGCAAACATGGACCAAGGACGGCGAATTGGCCCACAAACATTCAATCATTGAAAGACTTGTAAACAATTTCGATCCCCCTCACACTACACACCAAAATTTAAAAATTCAAGGAATCAGGAGGAATTTCTTTGCTTATTTCTGTGGCATAGGCCCAAGCTGAATTCCTGTGATCTTTGACCACCCAGATGGCACATCAACAACCACAACCCTCCAGACTAACTTTTGGACCTAGGAGCGCATGCGCTCCCAACCTGAAAAAGTTGGGCGCACAGGCCAAAATTTAGGCGCACAGGCCAAAACTGTGGTCACGCAAAGCACCATGATACTTTTCTGAATATTTACAAGCCCAAATAAAGATACCTGAACAGACTATCAGTTGTTGCTGCATTTATTTAAGAAACATTATCAGAAAGCACTTTGTGAACTGAAAAGTAGATATTGATGTTCAAAAGAATGTTTGAAAAATGTATAAATGCAGTTATCATTTTGGAGAGTTATCATACAAGTCTAAATGTATGTACAAGTCTCCATTTACCCAAGGACAACTTTTCATCAAACCCTCCCTGTACAAAAACTGAATCATTCATAGAAAAAAATTATGGCCAAATTTAGATGAGCACCCCCCTAAAACCAACATATGGGGATAAATCAATGAATAACTCCCAATTATCACAGTGCTAGTTCTAAAATTTATAACTGTTGCTACCATCCCAAGGAACAATTTGACACCAAACATGGCTTACTTGCTTTGAAAATATGAGACCCAGGAGGAATTGAAGCCGTAAAAAGCATAATTTGGCTACATTTTTTCATCACAAATTGAAAGTTTAACATTAAAATTAATATAGTTCCCAAAGTGATCCACCCTAAATATTTGGTAAAAAGTAGGTGCAGTATGCAAGTTCGTTTGCACAAAGTTTCAAGAAATTCTTTCACCGGCAACAATAGGACAGCTAATTATTATAATAATAATCATTATTATTTTTACCAGTTTTTCTTATTACGCTATTTAGATTTTGCACATTTCGAAGGGTAATGGAAACGCACACAGAGAGTGAGGACGACGTCCGACGTTATTAACCCCAAAAAAACACTGCTTCGTGACCGTACACTGTTCGTGACACAGACTCATATTTGAGGCATTACGCTGATAAGCCTATGGTCATCGCTGAAGTACATTGGACAGGCGTCACCAGTTAAGTTTATGAATCAGTTTTGAACATTTGTTGCAATCGACAAAATACTATTCCTCCGACAGCTGGCCAATTATCGGAAACCCAAAGAAAACGGACTACAAATCTATAAGAACCGCAGCTTTTCTCATCTTTATCATACTCCAATGAAAATAAATAATCTTGCACTCGGACCAACCAGTCACCGATTTCATACATACTGCATGAATAATCATGTACATGCGAAACTTCAGATCAGAGTGGAAGTGCGCATCCAACCTAATCCATCAGGATAGAAGGTTAGCGATTGATATTGAAACGCTAAATAAAACCATTCGCCACTGGACGCAAGCACCCATAGTAGCTGGTATCAACAAGACTCAAAACTGTGTCACGAACAGTCTACGGTCACGAAGCAGACTGTTTTTGGGCTAATAACGTCGGACATCGTTCTCACTCTCCAGATGCGTTTCCATTACCCTTAGAAATGCGCAAAATCTAAATAGCGAAATAAGAAACGGTAATGAAAATACTTTCTGATATCATGAAATTTGCTCTCCGATCTGCAGTATTAGTCACCGAAGCCAAGGCCTAATACGTAGACTATTGGACTTCTGCAGCAGACCAGCTAGTGTACTTGTAATTTTGCGTAGTGTGGAGCATTTACATCGTTATTGTCAGACAAGGTTTTACAAATTTGCCGCGCGCACAACTTAGCTGACAGTGACAAGGTTGAATGCTTTGCCATTCTCATCCATGCATGAGTACAGCCGAGCTGTGACTGGCTGATTGCACCAGATGTACGTAATGGTACCAACCGACCTGCAGAAAAAAAATTTGCGGCCGGCGGCTGATAATTAGGGAGTGAATCGCTGCCCATAATAGGCGCACAGTTCATGAAGTGTGAGAATGTAAGTCGCAAAACGTAAATCTTGGTCGCAAATGCAACCATTCTGGTGGCAGACTGGAGCGCTGAACCATCATCTATCTATAAGTTATATCGCCTCATGGGTTCAGGATTTACCAAAGCAAGCTTTGTCAAGAACCAAAATACATAGAAAAATCATGAAATGTCATTTAAGTTTACTGCGCCAAAAAAAAAAAAAAAAACATTATATTAAGTGCCTGAAGCACAAACGACTACACTGGGCTCAAAGGCATCCGCTTTGAGCATTATATTCAGACATCAATATTCCATGTCCGTTTTAGAACAAATGGACGCCATGTGCGCTGGACCAAAGAATAAAAGGACCATCCAGACTGCTTCCAGCAACAAGCACAATAGCCATGCTCTGTCCTTAAACAGGGTTGTGTCAATACTGGAGTTGAGCAATCGTCTCTATTTTCATATCGTCCAATCGTGGTCACTGGAGAACGCCGATAGACGATCCAATCGCCATAGGGGGTGGGCGGAATTACATCACAGCACGCACATCTGTAAAGTTACTTGTCAGCATGGCCGACAGCAACTTGGTATCAAAAAAGAACGCCAAATCTGCCATTTTGGCATATTATGGGAAATCGCCTTAACACTCATCCTGCCGGTCGACTTCCATAACCTGCCAACATGCAGCGGCGGCTCATGTGCAGTCGTAATTAGGGATGCACATGATTAACCGTTTAACTGTTAACAAAAACTTTGACCGATTAATACTATCGGTAAATTTTTTTTTTTTTTTTTTAAGCTACTCATGTCAATCAACTCGTGGGGGCGTGTCGACAGGTGCAATACGTGCCTTCAGCCGTAGCCTACTTTGCAGCAAAAATGAAGAGTGAAAAAAGGAGTTCTGTGTGGGACCATTTCAACCGAAAGGACGATGACATTATTTGTAAAATAAGCAGTGCAACACTGAAATATTACATGAAAACTGTGATAAGATGAATTTGTTTGACCCTGGAGTAGATTAGCTTGATTAGCTTGTGCTATCCACAGTAGTAAATTACAGTCTATGATTAATACAGAAAGATGAGTCACCCGAAGGCAAAGGCCATTTCAAATAATATTTTGTTGTTTTATGAAAGATGACTGACTTGACTGTTTTGATTGCACCTTGTCGGCTATGATCAGATCGCCAAGCAGGCTAACTAGGTGGGATGAGGGGCTGTGGATATTGTAGTTGGCTAACTTTCATCAGACTCCTCTTGCTCTTGTTCAGCACTAAAATCAGCCTAAAAGTCCAGCTCGTCTTCTCTGGATGTGAAATAATCCATTATAACATACTGCAAGGCATTAGTATCTCCTAAGTTGAGGAGGTTGATTCGTCCCAATTCGTTTAACTGGGCAGCTATTTCGCTCTCCCTTCTCGCTCGAAGCTCCGCCATGCCATCTCTCTGTATCGTCTCGTCAGTCGCAGATCTGATCATCAGAGGAAATTTGATGCGTTGCTCACATAGGACCGGCGGGAAAATGCGCCTTAATGATATTAATTAGGCACGGGCAACGCTCTGCAGAAACTCTACTGCAATGTGTAACAGCTGAACTGGGGCGGCAAACAAGCCTCAGAAAACTAATAAAAAAATGACGTAAATACCATTTTCATACAAAAAGAACACCATGGTTTAATTAAAAGCAACCTTTTCAAAGGATTCCCGCATTTCATACATGAACTCTGCGTATTACGGCCAAAAACACGATTTGAACAGAGCTATTGTTCGCCCGTTGGATGAATGCGTGACCTCAATCTGCACCGTGTTTACAAATTTTCAAGTGCACGGCGTGGCAAAAATATCCATTTAGGAGGTAGATTTCAAATAGCCCGCGCTGACTTGATATCCCAGCTACGGCCCTGATTAGTTTACAGCCATCTAATTTGAGAAATTACGAGTCTGTTCGTCCAGGCTAGACCTCCAGGGGATGAGAAATAAGTTCGACAGAAGTTGGTGAAGTTCGTCGCGAGTTTGCCGTGATTTCTCAACAATAGCAAGAAAGGTGAGCGTATTTTTACTCTACCCTACATAGTTTGTTGACAGAATATCCTGTGACCCTATTTGTGAAGTTTCAGTAAAATATACCAAGAAATTAACCGGCAACAGGCCTTTGAAGCCCCCGGTCACAAGATTCATTCACATATACGTTTCAATTCGAGACAGCAAGGATGGAAATCTGAATAATCAATTAGGAAAAATTCTCGGCTCTCGGTAATTCTGTATATTGTTTAAACATTTTGTTAATCAGATTATGAAAGAAGACTTAAAATAAGCGCCCACTTTTTTTTTGGGTGTGAAAGCGCGTATTTAAAGAAGAATACATTGTATATTGATTAAGCATTAAACTCTGCATTAGTCGAACTGTTTTAATATTTGTTGATGACATTGCTTCGGCTTCCTGGAAGCAAGTACGCGCAAATCTGTCATCTAGTGAGCATTTCAGGTTCGATGTACTGAGTAATAATGCCGCGGAAACTTAAACTGGCCCGTCGTTCTGCCGAATAGTCTTACGAAACTAGTTAATCGTCTGATCGCTACTCAAGCAAAGGGCAGGTTTCTGGCTCACCAAACTAACCTCCAACTGCACGTCACTGTGTTTTACTATGAATTATTCACAGTAGCTCATTGAAACCATCATGGGAGAAGGGTATATGGACATTGTAAAAAACAGTGCTAAGTTTTTTTTTTTTTTTTTTTTAATCACCACGGGTTATTGAAGGGGGAACGTTTGATTCATTTCGTAGCAGTGGGAGGGCAAACAACTGCCGGCATCAGCGACTTCACTGCATTTTATATGGTAGCTAATGGGCGAGTAGCGTTAACGTTTGCCCTCCCACCTATAATTGACATTTTTGCAGGCCACTGATCCACAAAAAACTTCACAGGCAACCCATTCATACCATTTTTAATATCAATGCAAAACCTAATGTTTGTTGAACATAATTGGGTGAAATTCAATGCATTTTCCATTAAGAAGGGCTTAGGGGGCACTGCTGTACTTCAGAAAAGGGGTAGATGACTTTAGCATCAATTATTTTTGTTAGGGTACCCTAATGGATAATTTGGACTGGTTTATCTCTGAAAAGACTGTATTTTTGAAAATGCCCTCAGGCTTCACCCCCCAAGTTTCACAATGGGTTTTGTTGAAAAATGCCGAAATCAGCCATTTTTGGGACCCTGTGGCTCTGAGACCCTTTCCTGTAAAGGCGTTGGACTGGTGGCAAACTCTTCGTCTGTGTCTTCTGTACTTACCAGCGAAAAATCATTAGAAAATAATAAACTTTGTTCTCAGCAACTCAAGAAATGTTGTAATTTTATTATTTGTATTGCCCATGCCTATATTAATTAAAACAAAATAACATTAAGATGAAGTAATATTTTTATTACTTCATCTTCATGATATTTGGTTTACTTTCACAAGTGAACTGTCTTCATAGTCTTTGTAGACAAGCAGTTATGGGCGAGTTTCATGCACATCCGCCACTTGCGATTTCAAACGTAGATTACGACAATCAGACACAGAGTGGTTGATAAAAATCACTTTTTAACACATTAAATGAGCGAATAACATTGAGATATTTTAGGGATGATAGACATGATGTTGTAGAGTATTAATTTCATGAAAACCCAGTTTCACTAAAATATTGAATTTCCACCAATTTTCATTCTTTCCTGGAAAAGTGCCAGCGCGACATCCGACGGGTTTCCCCAGATTCTATCACCTATGGGGAAAAAAGCATTTACAGCACTTTTTAATGGCTCACAGGCAGCGACGCAAAAAGAGGGTATGCAATGTATGCGGTGCATAGGGGTGCTACGCGAAGGGGGGCGCGAAACACGGACGCAAGCAGGTGAAGATACAAGATTACGATATTTACAAGATTATAGAATGAAAAGAGTACTGGAAGACGCGTGATAGCGATGAAATAAAATGCATTTCTTTCCCCCACCCTCGCTCAACAAAATGAAACATGCAGCACCCGCTCGTAAAAGGACTCTACCTACCGCCCAGTCATTGAAAAAATAAGTGGAAAACACTGGGCGTAGGTGTTGGGGGGGGCGCTGTTGTTGTCGTACTAAATAGAGCATTTAAACCTTATCAGTTAACGGTTATTAATCGGTTAACGAGCGTCAGTTATCAGTCTGGGGGAAATCAAATTGTGCATCCCTAGTCGTAATATTAAAAAATAGAGGACAGTATGCACTACTGTACATGCTTGCCTACATGAATACGGATTACTTTCGCTTTCAGGTAACGTGATCCCGCCGGTGAAAACCCGATTGAAGCCGCACTCTCTCATTTTGATATAAAGACTGTCAAGTAGACCCATGAGATGTGAGTTTATTGGTGTAAATGATGGGTTACATATTGGGGTTTCGAAATATACTGTTCAAAAATTTATTTGTTACATCAGTGAAATTAATTTATTGACGCTACGTTTATATTTTTTAACGGAGAAATGCCGGCAATTCGTTTCTGCAACAAGACTCGTTTCAATTGGCTTTTAGTTTACCTTCGGCGGATAAACACCCGATAGTTTGGTTGTTACAGTTTGGTTGTTACAGTTTAAGAACGTCTTTTCTACCATTGAAAATGAATGTAGACCAAAATATCAACGCGCACCATCGTAAAGAAGGTAAAGCGCAGAGACAAGAAACTGCATGGCGAGTTAGGGGGTGTCTGCGGTTAAAAATATCCCTTTATGAAAAAAAAAACCAATCACGATCATCCCTATGATAGCCGATATGCGATCTGATCGAAAATCGCCCCATCCCTAGTCAATACCCTTTGCAAAGATAAACTGCACATCTATGACAGCACCATTAATGCTGACAAGTACATTGAGGCTGCATTGAGATTCTCTAAAGAGCAATGTAATGTGGGAAAAAAAAAGCCGCTAGATGGCAGTATTGACTTTTTTTTGTTAAGCCAAGTCTGGAGCTAGGTTTGGGGCATGTCCTGGGCATGCCTCAGAGGGGGCTGGAAAAGAGTATATAAGGAGAAAAATTGAGAGAGTGAAAGGGAGTAGTTGGAGAAATTGCAAGGAGAAATTGTGGAAGGATACATTTGACCAGACCTGTCACTCTTTTCAAGACCTGCAGGGCTAGAGCTGGCTTCTGAAACCTATTAGTCAAATGATTAGCCAAAAAGCAATGTCAATTAGTCAAATAACTTTACCCCTAGTCACTTTTTTTTATCCGATGTCCAGTTGTGAGGGTCTCCAATACCAATCGATTTCTTGTAGGTTTTGTTGCACCGTCGTTGTATTATTTTGATCATGCTTTTACTTACAACCATGTGCTGTTAAATGTCCTATCTGACCGTGTGCTTTCCTCTGTCCTTTCTGACTTAGCCTCGCTTTCCTTGTTTCCTGTGCTAGTAGCATGCTTTTTTTTAGTATTAACCCCACCTCACTTGGGACTTTCTCCCTTAGCTTGCTTCATTCCCAGTCTGCTTTTTGCATGAATTATTTTTTTAATCTGCATGTTACTGACACAGGTTAAAGAAGCTGGTCCCAAGTCCAGAAGAAGAGGAAGGGGGTCAGAAGGCTTTGGCAAAACAGAAGCTACTGCCTATGAAAGAAATGCAAATAAAAAAAGATTGTACTGAATAAAAAGCAAGTTTTTTGCATAAAAGGACCAAATATTGATAACAAAGTACTTTCAAATGTTCTTTACTGACCATTGAGCTTCAAGGAACAACTGTAGTGTTATGCTGAGTGAGAACTGAACACTTGGACTAGGTAAAATTACATTAACATGGACTACATGTGCAACATCACAATGTTGCATAAATCCAACCACATCAACTTGCTTTTTATTCAGTACAAAGGACCAAATATTGATAACAAAGTACTTTCAAATGTTATTTACTGTCCATTGAGCTTCAAGGAACAACTGTAATCAGTACCACTAACAGCTGCGTAGTCTATTGGCTCGAGCATGAGCTGGTGGGTGGAGTATTCCGTCCGAATAATGCTGCATTCATGTGATGTCGGAAGGTCGGAGTTCCCAAGTCGGCAAATCATTCTTCCGACTTCGTTGTGTTCATGTGCTTTGAAGTCGTAATGTGGGAAAAACATGGATGCTGCAAAGACGCTGAGTTGTATTTAAATGCTCGGAGCGTTTAAAGAAAACACTGACAGCCGTTTCCAGTTTTTTCGTGACACTGAAGAACAACCGAAACCGATCAGGTGATCCATGAAATATGATTGATTAAATACATATGTATTTTAATCAGAAAAACGTCCGTATTTGCTTAAAAGTAAACTACACATCCGCCATTTTTCGGTGAATGTGACGTCAAGTCGGAAAATCGGAGCTCTGAAATGACACCCGAGTTTCCGACCTGTAATTTCCGAGTTCGACGCCGTTCAATTCATTTTTGACAACTTGGAGCTCGTTTTTTTCCGACTTCCGAGTTGTTTTGAACGCAGCATAAGGGTACAGTAGGCTACACGCGGTTCGTTTTACGCTTCTTCATGACGTTCCTGGAGCTTGCGCCCCGGACGGGAGACGGAGTGCGGTACGCGGAGTCGGAGAGCCAGAGTCGGCTTGCGAGTTGTGTTTTCTTGGCCGACCCTCTATTATATATAAACCCATCCCCCCTCCAAATATTATTGCAGATTTGCGCAAATCTCGTGACCCCACTTTTGAAAGGTCTTCGTCAAATTTATCGTCAAATGTGACTTACAGATCGTCAAACTGCAGGAGAGATCGTCAGTTGCGAATTGACGAACGGGTAGCGCGAGCCCTGGACCTGTGAAGCTTGTTGTGGATTTTTGCCTGTGTTGGAGCATTTTCCTGTCCCAGGACATCACAACATAGCAGCCCATCTCAATTACCAAGGGACTGTAACTATCTTTTTTTAATTTCAATCTTGGTCAGTAGGGTAGAGTGTAGATTAGTTCTAAGTGTTTAATTAAATCTGTTGAAGTTTAAGAATTTTGTCTGTCATCCCTTGCTGTCCGTGACGTCATAACAAATTGAGGCCATAACAAATTGAGGCCATAACAAATTGGGGGCTCGTCCGGGATAGACCATTGTGCGAGTCATTTATTGAAAATCTAAAATTTCAAATTGTGAAATTGTTTTTTGAATTTTCCTAGATATATATAGGCAGATCAACAGCAATGGATGATTTCTTAGCATCACCAACCGTAGAGGTTTTGAAGTCTTTTAAAAAGACACAACTGCTAGAAATATGCAGACAGAGCTGACAGATGTAAAACCAGCCATGCAAAAAGCAAGACTGGCTAGAGAGATTGTTGAATATTACATTGATGAAAATGTGTTTGCACCAGGAGATCTGGAACAGTTTCCAGTGGAAAATCCAAATGTAGAAATGGAACTCAAATTAAAAATGCTAGAGATAGAAAGGGAGGAAAAAGAAAAGCAAAGACAGTTTGAGTTAGAAAAATTAGCAAGACAAGAGAAAAAAGAGAGAGACAAAGAGGAAAGAGCAGAAAGAGAGAGACAGAGACAGAGAGATTTCGATTTAGAAAAATTAGAGAAGAAAGCTCCAAATGGAGCTACTAAAAATCAAAATGCAAGCTAAAAACAAATTTCGGGCTAGCCAGGATGTAAAGCTGGTGCCTCCATTCTCAGAGAAGGAGGTTGATAAGTATTTCCAGTGCTTCGAGAAGGTAGCTAAGAGTTGTCAGTGGCCAAAGGAACACTGGCCTCTGATGTTGCAAACTGTCCTCAAGGGTAAGCTCAACAAGCCTATTCGGGCTTTGTCTGCAGATGATTCCTCTGATTATGAGGTTGTCAAAAAGGTTATTTTGACAGCTTATGAGTTGGTTCCAGAGGCTTACCGACAGAAATTCAGAGGTCTGAAGAAATCTGACAATCAGACTTATGTGGAATTTGCTTACGAGAAGGTGGTTTGCTTTGAGCGCTGGTGTACTTCTATGGAGGTCAAGGATGATTTCAACTCACTAAAAGAGATGGTGTTAGTTGAAGAATTCAAGAACTGTGTCAAGGATGATATTAAGACCTACCTTAATGAGAAGCAAGCACTGAATTTGCAATCAGCTGCCAAGTTTGCAGACGAATATGTTCTCACACGTAAGTCCAAATTTCAGTCTAGCAGTAACAATAGATGGTCCCAATTTCAGAAGAAAGGTAACGGTGATACCCAAGATTCCTCACCCAAAGACAAAGACAAATCTGGTGATGATGCTCAGAAATCCAGTCAAAGGTCTGATCAAAGTGTGAAAGCTGACAGGGACAAAAGTGGTCTAGTTTGCAATTATTGCAAGAAATCTGGTCATGTTACAACTAACTGTTGGTTCCTTAAAGCTAAGAAAGAAAAAGAAAAGGATACCAAACCCAATGCCTTTGTGAAGACAAGGTTAGAAACCCCTGTAGTAGATGACCGATCTGCTAAATCGCCTGCTCCTTGTGAGGCTAAGAAGCCTGATACTGCTGACTTTGTGAGGGAGATATTTCTTCCATTTGTGTCAGAGGGATTTGCGGCTCTGAATGAGCATTCTCCTCCTGTACCCATATATATATCCTAAGGGATACCGGAGATTCTCAGCCACTTTTGTTGATGGACTCCTTGGAGTTACGTGATGAGACCGCTTCTGGGGATTTCATACTTGTACAAGGTATTGAAGGGAGGACTGTATCTGTACCCCTGCGCTCTGTATTCTTGAAGTCAGATTTAGTTACAGGACAGGTAAAGGTGGAACTAACGTCAAGTCTACCTATCAAGGGTGTTTCTCTGTTGCTAGGCAATGACCTGGCTGGGGGCAATGTAGTTCCCCCTGTTCATCTTACTTCACAGCCGAGCACTGAAGATGGCGATGAAGACCCATCTCTGTAACCTTCCTGTGCAGTGACCCGTGCTATGACCAAGAAGGCTCAAGAAGAAGATGATGTCGTGCCGTCCAGCACATTGAATAGTCATGACTCAGGTGGTTCGCCTCATGACTCTGTTCAGCCTACTATGGTTTCTCCGTTTGAGGACTTATCAGACACTTTTATCAGTTCTCTGTTCAGCCAGCCAGATGGGTCTGGTGATTCTGATGTGTCTGGAGACTTGTCTCTGTCCAGAAAGCGGTTGATTCAGGAGCAAACCAATGATCCTGAAATTTGTGTACTAAAGAAGAGAGCCCTTCCTGATGAAGAAATAGACGCAGTTCCAGTTGGGTATTATCTCAAGGATGGAGTGTTGATGCAGAAGTGGCGCCCTCCTGATATCCCTGCCAATGCAGATTGGGCAGTGGTCAAGCAAATTGTTGTTCCGAAGGTCTACAGGAATGAGATCTTAACAATGGCTCATAGTTTGCCTTTAGGAGGTCATCTTGGTGTTAACAAGACTGTTGACAAGATCATGAAACACTTCTACTGGCCTGGACTTCGGAAAGATGTTTCCAACTTTTGCATTACCTGTCACACTTGTCAGGTAGTTGGAAAACACCAGTTAGACCCACCTGTAGCTCCACTGCAGCCTATCCCAGCATTTGGGGAGCCCTTCTCCAAGGTCATCGTTGATTGTGTTGGTCCATTGCCCAAGACTGGATCTGGAAATCAGTACTTGTTGACAATCATGTGTGCATCTACCAGATTCCCTGAAGCCATACCTCTACGCAACATCAAGGCAACTGCAATCTCGAAGGCTTTGATAAAGTTCTTCACGTTGTTTGGCCTTCCCAGGGAAATTCAGTCAGATCAAGGTAGCAATTTCACTTCGGGATTGTTTCAGCAGGTTGTGTTTGAACTAGGTGCGAAGCAGATTCTTTCCAGTGCCTATCATCCAGAGTCAGGGTGCCTCAGAGCGGTTTCATTCCACTCTCAAGGCAATGATGAGGACTTATTGTTATGACCATGAGAAAGACTGGGATGAAGGTGTTCATTTGCTGTTTGTTTGCAGCTAGAGAAGCAGTGCAGGAGTCTACTGGATTCAGTCCGTTTGAGCTAGTGTTTGGCCATGAAGTGAGAGGACCTTTGCTATTGTTGAGTGAACAATGGCAAGAGAAAGAGCCGCATATCAGTCTGTTAGACTATGTTGGCAAGTTCAAGGAAAGACTGCGTGCAGCTTGTGACCTAGCCAAAGAGAACCTGAAATCAAGTCAGGGAAAAATGAAAACTTGGTATGATCATAAGGCTAGAAGCCGTGAGTTTAAACCAGGAGACAAGGTCCTTGTGTTGTTTCCCTTGCAGTCCAATCCATTGCAGGCTAGATTTCATGGTCCTTATGAAATTCTGACAAAACTCAATGATCTCAATTACATTGTGAAGACTCCAGATAGGAGAAAAGCCAAAACAGTTGTGTCACATTAACATGCTGAAGCCTTATCATGATAGGAATGCTAGGGTTGCAGCTGTCACTTCAGATCCTCCTATGGCCGAGACTTGTGAAGATGAGGGGAGTTTCAAGATGATGAACCTAGAATTAAAGCTGAAGTTCTTTCATGTAAATTGTCAAATTCTGAAGTGTTGCAAAATCTTGATGTAAAACTCCAGCACTTAGAACCCTCACAGAAAGATCAGTTTGAGAGGTTGATCAAGAAATATAAAGATCTATTTCCTGATGTTCCAAAGAGAGTTTCTATAGCCTCTCGTGATGTAGATGTCGGTGATGCCAAACCAATAAAACAGCATCCGTGCGGATGAATCCTGAAAAAAAAGAAAAGATTGCTGAGACAGAGGTTGAGTACATGTTAGAACATGATATTATCAGACCCTCTAACTCAGATTGGAGTTCACCCTGTGTTCTAGTTCCAAAACCTGATGGAAGTACTAGATTCTGTACAGATTATCGCAAAGTCAATGCTGTAACTAGAACTGATGTGTTTCCAATACCTAGGATTGATGATTGTATCGATAGAGTAGGGCAAGCAAAGTTTCTGACCAAGATTGATTTATTGAAGGGTTATTGGTGTGTGCCTTTAACTGAGAGGGCCAAGAGCATCTCTGCTTTTGCCACACCATCTGGGTTATACCAGTATGAAGTCCTACCCTTTGGCATGAAAAATGCCCCAGCCACGTTCCAAGCCAAGGATGATACAGTCAACAATCGCCGGATTGCCACACACGGGTGCATACATCGACGACCTGATCACATGGAGTGACTCCTGGGAAGAACATCTGAAAGATGTAGAGACGTTGTTCCAGCGTTTGACCAGGCTAACCTGACTGTTAACCTGAACAAGAGTGACTTTGGTTGCGCTACTGTCACGTATCTTGGCTACATCATCGGCCAGGGTAAGGTGGCACCCATAAATGCAAAAGTCCAAGCCATCATGGACTTTCCAGTTCCTGACAACAAAAAAGCTTTGCGCCGCTTCCTTGGAATGATCGGTTACTACCGCAAGTTCTGCAAGAACTTTGCTGAGATTGCTCTCAGTCTCATCAACCAACTGAAGAAAGGCGTAAAGTTCACTTGGGATGAAGCATGTAAAGGGTACTGACAATGTAATTGCTGATTGCTTATCCCACGTTTGAGTTTGTGTATATATATCACATGTGTTTATTAGCATATTGTATTATATGTATATATATATATATATATACACACACCAGTGTCTACTTAACCATTTTTGTATTGAAAAGAAAAATTTTGCCTTTATGAGTCAAAATTTTTCCCTTTTGGAATGGAGGTGTAAAGTGGAAAAAAAAAACCACTAGATGGCAGTATTGACTCTTTTTTGTTAAGCCTAGTCTGGAGCTAGGTTTGGGGCATGTCCTGGGCATGCCTCAGAGGGGGCTGGAAAAGAGTAGAAAAGGAGAAAAATTGAGAGAGTGAAAGGGAGTAGTTGGAGAAATTGCAAGGAGAAATTGTGGAAGGATACATTTGACCAGACCTGTCACTCTTTTCAAGACCTGTGAAGCTTGTTGTGGATTTTTGCCTGTGTTGGAGCATGTTTCTGTCCCAGGACATTGCAACATAGCAGCCCATCTCAATTACCAAGGGACTGTAACTATCTTTTTTTTTTATTTCAATCTTAGTCAGTAGGGTAGAGTATAGATTAGTTCTAAGTGTTTGTTTAATTAAATCTGTTGAAGTTTAAGAATTTTGTCTGTCATCCCTTGCTGTCCGTGACGTCATAACAAATTGGGGCCATAACAGCAAGGACCCTTCCTCCAGACGGACATCAACCAGTAAGGTTGGTAGTCATGACAAGGAACGTCGGATTGTCCATTTCATGAAGGAAAGAACGCAATTGGCTCCTTTCACCAAGGAAACATGGAACCAAACTTGGGGGGGAATACAGATCGAACATAAACTGTAATCCTTGGCAGCTGTAGCAATAGCAAACGTCATTCAGGCCCGAAGTTTTCCGATAAATTGCGGAGGCTTTCTTTGCCTTTGAGCTCATGACGTATTGAAGGAAAGAACATCCAATTTAGATCAAAAATGCACAAGGTACCCTTAAAATCTCTCTACACCACTTCAACATTTTCTTGCGAGATGAAGGAAAAGCATAGAGGAAGGAAAACGGCTGCCTTTGCAGCCTCCAATCTTTTAACAGCATGTTGGCTTCATGATGACCTCCTTTTCCAGGAATGCCCATGCAGTTTTCAACAAGACAAAGCAAGACCACATTCTGTAGAAGTTACAAAGGCATGGGTGTGCAATAAGAGGGTGCAGGCGCTGGACTGGCTGGCCTGCAGTCAGGACTCGTCCCCATTTGGGAACTTACAGAAAATTTTGAAATGCAAAAAAACTAATACACAGTACACTTGCACACCTGAGGACTTGTTAACAGGAAGAACAAGAAAAAAAAAAATCACACCTGAACCACAAATTCACTTGGGGGTAATAATGTAGTAAAATGCTATAAATGGTCAAACAATTTAAAACTTTCACTTTCACTTTTAATTGAACATTCTGTCCCAATTCTGATTTGGGGTTGTAGTTTACACCGTACAAGCCCTTTGCATCAGATATATATTTTTTTAAAAACCGCAGGCACCCACCATCAGAGCTGCCAGAGTCCTCATTTCCTGTGGTGTGGGGCGGAAGAGAGAGGAACAATCACTCTACTGCTCTTCAGTTAGCAGCAATAAGGAGCAAACAAACTACAAACAGGAATGAAACAAGACAACTCCACACTCGAACATCAGGTAAACCTGAGAAGGCAGCGTTCCGGACTCCTCTCCCTCCCCTGGACCCTCGGCCTGCAAGAGACGGCACAACCCTGCTGAGCCCGGATTATGGGTCTGTTCACTGACCCCTCTGCGCAGAATACTAATAATTTTTTTCCTGTAATGCATGAGCCTATTCAGCTTTATAACTCAATATTTGTGTCACAAAGACTCTGGAAAATGATTCCAGTGAAGCAAGACTTTTGGAAATTCAATTACAGAATTATTTAGGAATTAAATTTCGGAATTTATGGACGCTAGCGTCTACATCTGCACAAAGGGGTTAAAAACCGCACTACACAAATGCAAGTTTTCATTAAAAAAAAAAAAAAAAAAAAAAGTCATGCTTCTTCATTCTTGATGAATTATGCAAAGGTGCACAAAAAGTTCAGCTTTACGCTTAGCCTAATAATTAAAAGCTTATACTTCAAATGCAAAATTTACTCAATAAAATTGTTAAGTCAGCTCCAATCAGTTCAATCAACACGTTTGCAAATTAAGTTGAAAATTCTGCACGAAGAAAACTCAACCCTGCAAATTAGAGATTCAAGTCAAGCATTGAACAGAAGACTCAGAAATAATGGAGAACAGAAAATCAAAAATTTACCCCCTGAAGACTCTGGATATCCAGCATTTATCAGATTACAAAACAGATGAGTGAACAGGATTAACAAAGGCCAATTTAATTTCCATCATTATTGAGTGATACAATTAACTCACCTCTACCTCTTCCTCCTCGTCCTCCAAAACCGCTGCCTCCCTCATTCCAGGAACTGCCTTCAGCGTTGTCTGAGAACAGTATTACATTATAGGCTTAGTGGGTGAAACCCCCGCCCTCATCAGCAGCAATAAACCATTCAAATTTGTAAGTGTGCTCAGATTGGCTCGATTGGCGTTACATAATTTGCTGCAAGCAAATATAAAAAAACAACAATTAAGAAAAAGACTCCATGCAATTATTCCAACCACAATTACAATCCCAGAATTTTAAAAGCTGTTAATTTATCCTAATTGGTTGCTTTAGGAAAGACCCTTCACCCTCTTTAACCATGGTGACAAAAATGGCCATGAATTCCATGTTTAGCAAGACTGCTCTTAGAGTGCAGCATCCCCCGCTGGAGTCGTGACTGTGATATGCTGCATATAGACTGAGTGTGAGTGTGAAGTTTCAGGGATGTCCTATGAAAACTGTAGAAGTTGATTTCACCAGCCGAGTACCCTCCAATACAGACAGACGGATGGACAGACAGACTACGCCACAATACAATCCCCCCTCTGGACTGTCATCCAGCAGGGTATAAAAACCCAATGTTCATACTGTGTTTATCTTCCAATATTTCAGCAAGTCAAGCCAACATGGCAATATGTTTTAATTGATCAAATTCATGGCTGAGGTGAATTCATACGCTGCTAATTAGGCTTCTGAATGCAGGTGATTTAACTTCTTTCCAAATCTTTTTCCTAAAATCCAAACACAAAAATGGCACCAAACAGATTTGACTCAATTTACATTGATCTTAATCTCCAAATTACCCAATAAATGATGTTTTAGTGACCATGTGTCCAGAATTTCAACAATAAGCCAAATGATTATTCAATTTCAAGAGTCCCAATTACAACCCATTTTTCACAATAAAGTCAAACAGGTGTTATAAAGTTGTAATCAAGATCATTAGACGCACTAACAGGACTCTTCAAAGTCCAGTTGGTGTCCACACTGCAAAAAGTGAAAAGCAAGTCCACCTTACCAAGCAGTTTAATCTTGTATTAAGACTTAAAACACTTGTTTCTATTACCTTTTTTCTCAATAAGAAAAAAATTTGCCAATAAGGTAAGATAATTTGGACTTATTTCTAGATGTGCCAATGGAATAAGAAAATTTTGCTTGTCAAGCACAGGGTAACTTAAAATAAGTTCATATTTTCTACTTTCGAGAAAAAAAAAAACTAGGGAGTTTGTCTTATATTAACCCTTTCATTACCATTGTCGCATTTCCGCAACAGCGCGGATCCCGCATCACTTACCATTGTCGCTATTTTGCGCCTAGAGAAAGTCCCTCACAAAAACTGTCAAAGCTCCGCAACAAAACACCCTTTGGACGAGTCTGGTATCGCACAACACGTCAGTGATGTCATCAGGCTTCCCGTAGTTCCCAATCCTCCGGTTATGCACAGTTTTATTTTATTTTATATAGGTTATTGCAGGCAGTGCGGACTGCAGCACGTGTTTCTCTGTTTGTACAGAAATGCGCGTGTATCTCCGTTTGTACATAAATCCCATAGAGGAGAAATCGTCTTGTCTTGACAAACTGAAATACGGTTTTTATCCTCATTTTCTGTTTTTACTTTTGGAAAAACTAAGCAAAGATATGTGTCAATGGAAAGGTAAATGTATTTTGACCATGTTTTCTGTACATAAAATTGTCAATTTCTGGTGTTTTTAGTTCGAAAAAGGGGGTGAAAATCCACATGCAACATCATGCTGTGATAGCACAAAAATTTACGTTAAGCAAGGGTTGTCTTATTCCAAGTAAGCGGTAGTGAAAGGGTTAAGATGAAATGACTTGTCAAGAGAGACACTTTCTGCAGTAGTTGCAACCCTCCAGACTAACTTTTGGACCTAGGAGCGCATGCACTCCCAACCTGAAAAATTTAGGGGCGCAGGCCAAAACTGTGGTCACGCAAAGTACCATGATACTTTTCTGAATATTTACAAGCCCAAATAAAGATACCTGAACAGACTATCAGTTGTTGCTGCATTTATTTAAGAAACATTATCAGAAAGCACTTTGTGAACTGAAAAGTAGATATTGATGTTCACAAGAATGTTTGAAAAATGTATAAATGCAGTTATAATTTTGGAGAGTTATCATACAAGTCTAAATGTATGTACAAGTCTCCATTTACCCAAGGGACAACTTTTCATCAAACCCTCCCCTGTACATTAACTGAATCATTCATAGAAAAATTATGGCCAAATTTAGATGAGCACCCCCCTAAAACCAACATATGGGGATAAATCAATGAATAACTCCCAATTATCACAGTGCTAGTTCTAAAATTTATAACTGTTATTGTTGCTGCCATCCCAAGGAACAATTTGACACCAAACATGGCTGGCTTGCTTTGAAAATATGAGACCCAGGAGGAATTGAAGCCGTAAAAAGCATAATTTGGCTACATTTTTTTTCATCCCAAATTGAAAGTTTAACATTCAAATTAATTTAGTTCCCAAAGTGATCCACCCTAAATATTTGGTAAAAAGTAGGTGCAGTATGCCAAGTTCGTTTGCTCAAAGTTTCAAGAAATTCTTTCACCGGTAACAATGTAGTAGGACAGCTAATTATAATAATAATCATTTTTATTTACCAGTTTTTTTTTTTTCGCTATTTAGATTTTGCACATTTCGAAGGGTAATGGAAACGCACACAGAGAGTGAGGACGATGTCCGACGTTATTAGCCCCAAAAAAACAGTCTGCTTTGTGACCGTACACTGTTCGTGACACAGACTCATATTTGAGGCATTGCGCTGATATGGTCGCCGCTGGAGTACATTGGGTAGGCGTCACCAGTTAGTTTTTGAATCAGTTTTGAACATTTGCTGCAATCGACAAAATACTATTCCTCCGACAGCTGGCCAATTATCGGAACCCCAAAGAAAACGGACTATAAATATATAAGAACCGCAGCTTTTCTCATCTTTATCGTACTCCAATGAAAATAATCTTGCACTTGGACCAACCAGTCACCGATTTCATACATACTGCATGAATAATCATGTACATGCGAAACTTCAGATCAGAGTGGAAGTGCGCATCTAACCTAATCCATCAGGATAGAAGGTTAGCGATTGATATTGAAACGCGAAATAAAACCATTCGCCACTGGACGCAAGCACCCATAGCTGGTATCAACAAGACTCAAAACAGTGTCACGAACAGTCTACGGTCATGAAGCAGACTGTGTTTTTGGGCTAATAACGTCGGACATCGTTCTCATTCTCCAGGTGCGTTTCCATTACCCTTAGAAATGCGCAAAATCTAAATAGCGAAATAAAAAAACCGGTAATGAAAACACTTTCTGATATCATGAAATTTGCTCTCCGATCTGCAGTAGCCTATTAGTCACCGAAGCCAAGGCCTAATAGGAAGACTATTGGACTTCTGCAGCAGACCAGCTGTACTTGTAATTTCGCGTAGTGTGGAGCTTTTACATCGTTATTGTCAGACATGGTTTCACAAATTTGCCGAGCTGACTGTGACAAGGTCGAATGCTGTGATTGGCTGATAGCACCAGCCATCTGTGATTGGCTGATGTACGTAATGGTACCAACCGACCTGCAGAAAAAAAATTTGCGGCTGGCGGCTGATAATTATGGAGTGAATCGTTGCCCAGAATAGGCGCACAGTGCATAAAGTGTGATGTGAGAATGTAAGTCGCAAAACGTAAATCTTGGTCGCAAATGCAACCATTCTGGTCGCAGACTGGAGCGCTGAGTTGCATTCACAACCTGTCAGATCAAACCAAGTGACTTGTCTATACCAAAGAGATTACTATATCTTGCCACATATATAGTGTATTTCTCCAAGGTTATAATAATATGGGCAGGCAAATATCTATTATTTATTTTGAATTTGAAAAAACAGGTTTCATGTCAGACTTTGGTCAGTTCATGAGAAGGGGGACCCAATGTATGTTGCTATATTATTCTGTCGGACTTCCTGAAGACCACATTTTCCAATGTGGTGGTGACTCATCTTTAGATTTCTGAACACAGGTGTTCAAAGTTTTTGCAGTAAAATTAACAAAATGACACAAACCAGGTTTGAGTAATCATCTGCACTGTCATTGAATTTTATTCATTAACTATATTTAGATGAAGTGACCATTTGTCAAAAATTTCACCAATTAAAAGCCATTGAATCTTCTCATTTCAAGTTATGGACTGAGTTTGAGAACCGCTAGTAAAAGCCAGATTCAAACTTCACGTGTTGCCAGTTTTTCCTTTCCATAATTTACAATTGTTTGATATAATTGAGCCATCTTGGTGAATCATTTCTACACTTCCTGGTCAGGCGCTCCTCACATTGTAGGAAATTTTAGAAAAGCACGCTAGAAATAAATCAAATCCGCAAATCTGACTGGATAGTTTCTTTAGTATCCACAACTGAAGGTTTTGTAGGCACAAGTGTCTGAGAAGTAAGGAATTTTCATGGTAAGAATTATGGAAACGCAACTCTTGATTTCAGCAATCTTATATCATCCAATGAAACACAGGAGCACTCAGCCAAATAATACGTCGCTGCTCTGAATAGTAAGTGCTTTGCAGACAATAATGCTCCAGCAGTCTCATCCCCCAGACAGATCAATGTGAAAGCATGTGATGCATGTTTTGGACTAGCGCTCGCATTGTTTGACAGCGGTCCAAATCCTATCATCACCAAGGCATTTGAGCAATTTGGCAAACCTTCAAATGTGTGCTTGTTGGACTGTTGCTCATGTTTTAAACTGCTGGCTCAAATGCGTTCTTTAACAGTGATTCAGCTAGCAACTAGCACACACAAACAATATAATGCATGCAAGGATTTCTGGGCTGGCACTTGGTTTTTGACCGCCGGGTGTTCAAAATGTTTAATGATCCCAATATCCTAAAACGGGTGAGCCATGCATCGGCAACACCATATCACAAAATGTCCAGATGTTTCAAGGTCATCACACAGGCCTGTCATACTGCCAAAGATACAAACCCAAGCAATATGGTCTAAAAACCTGGGTTCATATCAGCAGCTCATGTAAATTTACCATTGCTCTAATCAGAAGGACCAAATTGCACCTTAAAATATGTAGACTAAAAATATCAATAACTTTCTTTATCCATCAAAATTAAACAATTTTATTGCAATAGTGTATTTTGACCATATTGCCCAGCCCTAAAAACCAAGGCTGGATTTGCGGTTCTGATTCGGTGATCTCTGGTTTAAATGAACAACTCCATTCCCCACAAGAAAAGCCACAGACTACGGTCATGTCTCCTACCCTCTCGACTCTTGAAGCCTCTGCTCTGAAAGCCACCACCATTCCACGAGCTCACTCCATTTGCTGAGGGAAAAAAAAAGGCTCTCAAACAGTTGTCACCAATACACTACAAATTAAGCAGGGTCTGCATTTCCCCAACTTACAGACTTCAAAAAACATGCAATATGTATTGGTCAGAGACAAGGTTGTAGCAGTATATTGCAATACAAGACCTTACAAAGAATTAGCTAAAAGCCACACAGATCACATTCCAACAAGGCAAAGCTTTGTGAAGACCCTATGGATGCCTCTTTCTAGAGCTTTTCATAATAAATAAATAAATAATTTTAAAAAACCTAACTGGCAGATCATGAATGCATAATGATATTACATTCACAAAGCTTAATTTTGGTTTTCCATGCTTTTGCTTCTCTGCAGAGCATTAATCCTGTGCTGCAAATCTGGGACAAAACTTCATTGATAAACATTATTATTTCAACAGAGGTTTTGACTCTTTTACCTGACATTGTAATAGTGTGCCTGTAGTACACATTTTCCCTAATAAATCTACCAGTAACTGATGCCGATTGGCTGGCCAGGATTCCTCCCCCACATAGAAATTAACTTTTTCATCTGTCTACAGCTATGGCAGGTAAATGAAAATAATTGTCTGCTCAGTTTTACCAGCCTCTTCTGCAATCTGTGCAAAATACAAGAACAATAAAAATACTTTGGACATCAATAATTGTAACAATTTAACAAAAGATCAAGATGATAAACAAAGACTTTTAGTGGCACAGTTTTCTATTAATTCATCAGGGTGCTAATAACTGTGGCTGCATAAACTTATGTTGGTAGGTTACCTTTTCTTCAGCCTTCACTTAAAGCAACGTTATTATACACTCACTTTGTCAATGAATTTGCTCCGGTCCAAAACCATCACCCAACAGACAGCAAATCATAATACCTACTCCATCATCATACATCAGCCATTCACACTGTTCTCCTTTTTCATTAACTTTACATTTAACCCAACATTATCTCCTTATTATCACCATTGTCTGGCACATTATCTTGTTTTTTCTGAAGGTTTGACAATTCTTAGGAAATTACAACAAATATGGGATACAGTCTTGGCCGATAACATCACAAACCACAGAAAGTGTTCAGCCAATTTTCTTCCCTGGCTTGCGTTTCTTTCATAGCAGGAGTGATGTTAACTCGATAACTGACGAGCTAAGCAAAGAAGGACGATGGTTCAGTTCAGTTCAGTTCAGACAACTTTATTTATCCCCAAGGGGCAATTCATTTGTAGCTTCCCCAGTCCATATATTTGTACATAAAAACAAACAATTCAACAAAATCAAGAAAACATATAGAGGGCATGGGACAGTAGGGGGGACAAGCTGAACCAAGATATGATAGGGGAGATATTCGCCTTTGAAGTCTCACATTTCTATCATATTAGCCTGTTCTCCAACAGACATAGGCTACAACATAACACTGCTTTTCAGAGTAAAATGGCTACCTACAGTAATGAGAGATATAAAGTACGCCCTCTTTCAGTTCTATGGTTTTACGTATCAGGACATTCAGGTCCTAATATTATGCAAGTCTAACCTCAGGTGTAAAACACACAGATTCCACCGTGCCATTATTATTTTACAAAAATTCAGCCAAAATGCAGAAGCCACATGTAAAGTACTAAGAACACCCTTACAGCTTCCATAGAAATTAGGAAAGTAATTACCAGCCAGGTGTTGCTGATAAATTTGATTAATTGATCAGCAGCAAATATGACCACCTCTAAAAAAAATAAATAAAATAAAATACAGTAGAGGTTTTGGCACTTTGCTGGGCTGGAGCATTTAGGCATGAGTTAATATAACAAGAGGGAAAGACAACAGCAATCATCATAGAGAAGCAATGTTTGCTGCCCATCAATCTGGGAAAGGTTATAAGGCCATTTCCAAAGAATCTGAAGCCCATCAGTAAGGAAGTTTTTTCACAAGTGGAAAACATTCACGACCGTTGCCAACCTTCCTAGGAGTGGTGTCCCTGTAAATTTACTCCAGGCTCAGACCATGCAAAGCTCAAAGAAATTACACAAAACCCAAAAAATAAATCTGGGACTCTACAAGCCTCAGTCAACATGTTAAATGTTAATGTTCACAACAGTACAATTCGAAAAAGACTGAACAAGTATGGCTTGCTTGGAAGGGTTGCCAAGAGAAAGCTTCTTCTCTCCAAAAAGAACATGGCTACATGGCTTAGGTTTGCAAAGTTGCATCTGAATAAACTAAAAGCCTTCTGGAACAATGTCCTTTGGACAGACAAGACCAAAGTGGAGTTGTTTGTCCATAATGCACCACGCCATGTTTGGCTCAAATCAAACACAGCAAATCAACACAAACTCCTCATACAACGCTCAAGCATTGTGGTGAAGGGGTGATGATTTGGGCTTGTTTTGCAGCCACAGGACCTGGGCACCTGGCAGTCAGAGTCGACTATGAACTCGTGTACCAAAGTCTTCTAGAGTCAAATGTGAAACCATCTGTGCGACAGCTACAGCTTGGCCGCAATTAGGTCATGCAACAGGACAATGATCCCAACACACCAGCAAATCTACCACAGAATGGCAGGAAAAGAAAAGAAATTATGGTGTTGCAATGGCCAAGTCAAAGTTCAGACCGCGGCCCCATTGACAAGCAGGGGCGAGACCTTAAGAGAACTGTGCATAAACAAACCTCAAATAAATAAACCTGAAACATCAATGAGCTAAAGCAATGTTATGGAGAAAGAGCCAAAATTCCTCCACCACAATGTGAGACACTAATAAAATCACAGAAAATGATCAATTCAAGTTATTGCTGCCAAAGGTGGTTCTACAAGCTATTGAATCATGGGGTGTAGTTAGTTTTTCACAGATGACTTCTGCATTTTGGCTGAATTTTGGTTTAATAAATAATGGCACGGTGGAATCTGTTGTGTGTTGTTTTACACCTGAGGTTAGATTTACCTAATTTTAGGATCTGATAAAGACCAGCTGATTTTTTTTTAAATGTCCTGATATGTAAAACCATAGAACTGAATGAGGGTGTACTTTCTTTTTCTCATGACTGTACATCAGGGGTGCAACCATAGTGTTAGCCAGAATGGAATCTCAGGGTGTCTCACCCCAGCGACCAGGCCAACCTAGCCAAGAGGAAACCACCTACGGTAGGGGTTCATCCCATCGGACCAGCTTTTTGCAAACAAAATAATCTAGAGATTGCTTTTAAAGCAAAAAAAAAAAAAAAAGTCTCCCCCCCCCCCCCATTGATGTTCACAGACAGTAAAAGGCACATCTACAATATTTAAAGAGTGTGCAAGGTTTGACGTAAATATCTTAAAACGGAGAAGTAAATGGTGATTTCTTCACAGTATTCTAATTTTTGGAGTTCCTGTTTTCGTGGGTTTTATGAGCTGGAAGCCCAAATTATGTAAAAATAAACAAATAAATACTTGAAATCGTTTAAATTGTGGGCCCTGAATCTATAATCTATGAAGGTTTAACTTTTTGAATGGTATTATGGAAATGAAACAACTCTTCAATGATTTTCTAATTTTTTGGAAAGGGTCTGTATGTCCACATCATCAAAAAAGAAGAAAAGAAAGAAAGCAAAGCATACCTCCGCTTATAATTTTAAATTCTTTTTCAAAAAGATAAGGATGTCTGCATTGTCTGGGGAGAATGTCAACCTCTTTGCAGTCACTATATCCCCTGCAGTATAGGATACCCTCTCGCTAGGCACTGAAGTGCCAGGCACAGCGAGATAGCATCTTGCCATCTTGGAAATGTGGGGGTATTTACACTCATTGCTTTTCCACCAAGTCAGTGGACCACCATCTACTGGAATGCCGCATTTATAAACTTAAATAGCCATTGAACAGCACATATTTGCATGAATGCGATTCAACCTTTTTTCCAGCTGTGCAACCTAATTTATTTTAAGATTGCACTTCATCAAAATGTTTCCAAAAGAATAGGCTACTTTTGCTGGGAAGCGCAGCTGCACACTATGCCGCTAAGGGATAATAATGTAGGCTTTTAAATTACTAACGCTTTTGCGTCAAAGCGTTGGTAATTGAATAATTTAGTAAATTGGTTATTAGTGCATTGTGAAAGTTCACCTCAGGGCATGCATTTAAAATCAATTCAAATGCAAGCTATGCATCAAACTTTCATGTTGTCAAAATAATTTATGGGGTCTTTACAGTCCGACTTCTGGGAAAGTTGTACGGAGGTTACATGAGATCGTATGAACGACAATTATCCAGTTAATCGTAAACAAAATCTAAACATCTTCAGCAGCATTTGCCATTTAATATTCTACTAGAATGTAGAGTTTCAAGAAAATTCTGTTAATTGCCGTTTATGCGATCTCATTGTAGCCCTCCACTGACGCAAAGCTTTGTCTCTAAATCATCAATGGTAATTGGTAAAGTATCTTATCAGTAGCCTACATGCTCAGTTATTTAATTCAGCTAACTGACCCATTCTAAATTAGAAACAGGTTGAGGGTTAACCAGCATTATGGTAATGTCACTGGCTGTAGACAGTTTTATTTTTATGGAAGCAAACTTAACACTCGGACCTCAGTCGGCAAAACCGCATTTAATAGAAATTTTTCTTAGGCCTATCAAGCAGGATACAGAC
Organism: Gymnothorax javanicus; assembly: GCA_029692085.1. Taxonomy (NCBI): domain Eukaryota; kingdom Metazoa; phylum Chordata; class Actinopteri; order Anguilliformes; family Muraenidae; genus Gymnothorax; species Gymnothorax javanicus. The sequence continues at coordinate 142,373,008 of CM056194.1, forward strand.
AGAAAAAAATATATATGCCATTTTGTGAGCTAGATGAATTCAGAAGCTTCTAAAGACGTTGCCATTTTATGTCATAATTAACGTGGATGGGGAAATGCTTGATAATTGCAATGAACAATGCAAGATGAGGGGAGCGGGACAGTAATTCTACCGACTGATTCTCGCATGTAAACAAATTAACACCAAGTTGCTAATTGGGAAACTTAAATGGGAACCGGTTTGGAGAAGGCATGGTGAAAGCAGGGCTAGGTAGCCTAATCCTCCAATGGCAAGTTCAGGGTGCAAGAGTTTAAAAATCAGCTAAAACGCTACGATGAGAGATGGAGTTTGGACAAGGTTTTTTGTAATTTTTTTAGATTATTAGCATTCTTTCAATTTAACATTGTAGCACAGTTACGTCTGCCAGCTCTTCTCTTTCACTTCATAATCATTATTGGCAACAGGCTAAATTGCTTGATTGTCATTTGGAGCATATTATACAGGAGCAGATTTAAGGTTGGCCAGTTGAGCTTTAAAAGGTGATGGAAGCTGCCCAACCTCACCGACAATTACAAGAGTTCTCATCTGAATTATCTTCCCGGAAGCACTTCAAGTGATTGTCGTTTATTACAGACCACTTGTATGTTTCAAGAAGAAATGGGGCGCAACTGACACACACCCGATAGCGGCAAGTTGTCTCATTTCGCTTTACGATCACCGCGATTCGATAACGTCACACCCCTAGCACAACCCTTTTTTTTTTCCATCAACCAATCCGCGGATCATGTGCGTACCGAACCGCGTTGAGGAATCCGTACGGATTACGGATCAACGATGATCCGTTGCACCACTACTGTACATTGATTGTCTGCAAGGAGAATGTTCATCTATGACCTACAACAAACAGCATAGCCTGCCTCTTTCTATGGGGAGTCTGGAACCTGGCTCCAGACAGCGATGACGCAAGAAGCCTTGCGAGTTGACTCACTGCACGGTGCTCTCTTGGCCAGGAGTCAGGTGCCTGCTCCCAGAGATGGAAAAAGAAACTCTGCGAGTTGGAGCCAGCCGCAAGAGATAACTAGCAAGTCAGCCATCAGTTGTAAATTGTGGGACCAATTTTCTGCGTAGTGTTGCAAAAAAAAAAAAAAAAAATCAAAGAAAGCTAGTCCATATTCGAAACCACACAATGGTCTTTCTCTGCCAGGAGCCAGAATCATAGTCCCCAAGAAAGATGAGGCAAGAAAGCATATAAGCATGAGCTAGCCCCATGAAAGAACTACCTAGCTCGCCATTTGTTGCATATATGCGTCACAAAAATCAAAGAGCTAGTCCATATTCAAAACTGCACAGTGCTAAAATGCAGCAAGATGCTGAAGGACAAATGCCATGCCAAACAATCTGTTGTGCGTTCGTGCTTTTGGAGTTACAAGACATTGTTTAGATTTGCAGTGGTACAGGGGCACACGGAAGAAAAAAGGCAGCGCGCTGTGTACTGCGGCAAAGTAAGCATAAATCTGTGAAGTCGCAGCCCACTGTTAGGCTTGATAACATTAACTTTCTTAACTCACTAGGAGAAAAGGGGTATAGGGTTTTGCTGTCTAACAACAGCCGGTTTCGCACCAAAATGAATGAAGTGAAGGAGTGGGAGAGCATGGGAGTATTTATTATTAGTTATTTACGCCTGAGTAAAGAAAAGCGTGAGAAGTCCAGAGACATAATCGGTTTCCATATTACTAGTGTTGAAATCCACCGAAACGCAGGTGAAACTGATAAACCTCCATGCACACGGGCTTCAATTCCACGCAAGAATCTCTTACATACGCATTGATCGAATAATTGCCAACTACAGCAGGGGAACGCAAACATGCCACTAAAACTCACGCCGAATGAGGGAGAGTTGACTTTTTTTTTTTTTTTTAACTTAAGGAGAACTGGCGACACCTGATGGTCCTTAGGATTTTGGAGTCAAGTAAAGTCAATTTTGTTAAGATTGAAAAGGAGGTCATGACCAATAATTATTTAACCGATAGTTTGTGCTTCTCCTATTGCCAGTTCACCAGCCGCCACTGCCTACAACTTAGTGAACTCATGAGCTAACTAGAGACGGGCCTGAATGAACCACCGTTTACGACACAGTTATTTTGTGATGCATCGAACTAAAAATGGCTCTGCACATAGACGCATTTAACAGAAATTATGGGTTTCTACTCACTACAAGGACAGGCTCTCCAACCAGTTACACAACAGAGATGGACTTCCGCCCAATGTCGGATCACAGCTTGCCGTGGCGGGTATTTTGAAAAGCTCATTCTTCTTTTACCAATCAAGAAGGATGATAGGAACACCAAAACTTAATTGTTTTATAGCCCAATTATTGCTACAGGCATAATTCCCAAGATGTTTCTCTTCCCCTTTAAGGGTGGGTGCAATCACATAAGACTTAGGGAATTGCAAGGGAAATAAAATGGCACTGATAAGTCAATCATCATCATTCTTTATAATCCAAATGCAATGCACATCTCTGAAGTTCAAAGAACAGTGTGATCAATGTGCGATAAAATTTTTCAAATTACTTTTGCAAACCAAGCTTCCGCAACACAAATTGCAGGAGGCTCCATAGGTAAATGCTGCATGGTAACATCAAATAATAGGACTAAATTCAAGCATACATTAAGCCTGGTAAACAAAACATATCCTCAGAGAGCAGTACGAACAAAGACCACAGCTGAGATAACTGGGCCGTATCGTCACCACAGCTGCATTCTCTTACCATTGTTCGCTTGATAACTGACAGCAGGTCCACTGTCCTGAAAATAAAGCAGACTGGGATCATCCTGCACTTAAAGCCCCACTGTAAAATAGTGGGCATACCTTTTTAAAATATACTTAACAAAAAAAGTTAAGGACCACTGAGTGTTTCCTCCATTACTTTCTCTTGTTCTGAGCTTCCCAAGATGCTGTCAAGCTGTGGTGAGAGCATGTGGTATGATATTGAAATGACTTTGGACATTGTTTGACAGTTTTGATTTAATGACCTAGACTTGGTGCAATTCTAGTCTTCCCATTTTTGGATGCCTTTTCTCTAGGATTAACACCAATAATGTAACCAAAACTTGGGATTCACATTCAATTTTTTACATTTCACATACTCAAGCCAAAATTGAGCGCTCCTTAACTTTTTTGTAGAGTATACTTCAAGAAAATTCAAGACTAGCACATGCAAGTGTACTGTGCCAACGTTTGTATGTAATTTCACTATATACCATACAGTACATTATGTGACCTGTAGTTTTATAATGATCACCATGCAGCGGCACATTTAGCTTAAAGGTAACATTACGTCATTGAATCGACCTTTACCGTTACCCACCTCTTCTTCCCAATCATCCATGGTTTCTGCACGTGGGGAGGAAAAAAAAATAGGTAGGACCTGGCTGCATTACAAAACTCTTGTTAAAACTATACACAAAAATCACGCTAAACTCTAGAGTCACTTGTTGGCGCTAAACACCGAAAACATCCAACCAAAAACATTTCAGCATTTCAGTCCAATTAATTGTTTTATTTGTTTTTTTTTACTTGAGTACATATGAACATTAATTAATTGGATTACCATTTTTCAACAAGATGCAGTCCTTAACAAAACGTGTGTTATTACCTGATAACAATAATGGCACTAAAAACATTTTCCCAGGAGTCAAGCTGCTTTCACACCGGACGCGAAACGAATTTTTCGCACGACAGATAACATTCAAAGTCAATGCAAAGACGTGAATACGCACGTTGTCTTTGCATGGACTTTGAATGTGATCTGTTGTGCGAAAAATTCGTTTCGCGTCCAGTGTGAAAGCGGCTTCACTCATGGCGAACATTACTGAGTCATGGCCACGCACATGGTTGAATGCCTGATTTTCGAGCGATATGTTGCTGCGACACCAGAAATTATCTATAAATTTTCCGAAGCCAAACCCTGAACCTTTCGAGCCTGTATTAAAAGGCACTAGCTGGCACCACAGCATCTCGATATAATTCGCTTCTGATCCTCCGCGTTGCGACAATTAGCGAACCAGCTAGCTACCCAAAGTTGACCTGAAGTTGATATCCGTGATAGCATGCTCCCAGCCATCTGAACACTCGCAGCGCAAACAATTATTAAATTGGTTTATGAAATTTACTCAAACTAAGCTTGATTGCGCCCAAGAGCACTGAATAAGTGCCCTCGCCCGGGTCAATTCCACGTTATATTGCTACCGCCATGACGTAGCTCCGCACAGCTAGCGCCACCCCTTCAGTTAGGTTTTTCACTCAGTACCACAGCAATTAACTAAACTTTATAGTTAGAAAGTGTATGAATTTTTATGTTCCCAGGACGGTGTTGTAATTTCACGTCTAGGCCCACTAGCAACCACCACTGAAGTTCACAAAGAAAAGGACGAAAAACAAATTAATAAAAAGCCACATGCTATTAAGGTTAGCGAACTACATTAGTATTACCTAATTAGCTGCATAAGCTAACGTTAGGTGGCAAGGGCACATTGGCTCACTCGCAGAACGGTGAATGTGGCCCCAGTCGGCCCATGATGTCGTTTAAAACCGCAAAACGTAAATATGCATACATATGTTAAACTAACTACGTTTAATGACTGTAAAAGCTAGCTAGCCCAACTGCAGACGTTTCATAATCGGCATCATTATCATGGTCAATTAAATTAGCAACCGCCAGCTAGCTAGCTAGCTCATATGCCCTAACGTAAATGTTAGCCATACTGTTACAGGCGGGTCAAATACAAAAATTATTGTTGAGATGCAAATCTATTGAACGCCTCTGCGTTCCTATAAAAGAAAATGAAACATATTACAATGATGTTTACAATAAAAATGCATGAATTACCAGCTAGCAATTGCCTGAGATATCCAAGCAAATCAACCGCGCGCAGGCTCCGACTGCAGATGATTGGAGTAGATTGGACGCTAACGTTACACTCGGGAAGGAAACGAGCACGTTTTTCTGAGGCAGTGGCGGGAATTTTTTTTAAACATTTTTTTTTAAGTAGAGGTAGACACCCCCAGTACTTCACTGTTTGTGTTTCAATGAGTTCCCTGAAGTAACTGTATTTGCCGGCTTGCTGATGAGAAAACTTGAAGACGGCTTTGAAATACTTAGTTTATAAACGTGAATTTAGCTCAACAGCATATTTTGAGCAGGGTCAGGGCATGAGAGAGTAACTGCTAGTAGCCGTGCACAAACAGTGTGGTTTCTGCGGCTTTGTGTTTAAGCGTGCAATTGAGCCCTTGACATCAGCATGCCGATGTACCCCTGCCCTTTGTTATGACTCAACCGTTATGCTTTAAATCAGTGGTTCTCAGTCTCGGTCCTGGGGGACCGCTGTGTATGCTGGTTTTTGTTCCAACCACAATGGCAATCTCAGTATTTTAACAAGATGTTAGTTATCCAAACTAGGAGCTTGTACTGTCGGATTACTTAAACTCTTAAATCACATCCTGCCAGAGTTGTCTATGTATACAATGAAAAATGTATTTTCTATGGGCATGTAGTACTCACTGGATTAAATTTCAAACAGTTGATTTCAATATGCATGAAGAAAGGTAATCTATAACCAATGCAATTAAAGACTGAGGTCAATCAGCAGGCTCTTAATTGGTATGTTCACCTGGCCATCATCCCTAACCATCAAGAAGATAATGAAAAATGTAATAACAACTCCAATGATAATGAGGCCCACCAGTTTTGTGGTGAAGTATCTGGAAAAATAACCAATTGTTGCATATACAGCAATTAACCAAGTTACCTGTTATGTCATTAAGTTGGCAAATTAATCTTACCGGTCTGTTACCTCTTAAATTTTTTTTGCCTATTGTGCAATAAGCACAATGTAAAATTAGTCATCTTTGGGGCATTGCAAAACTATGTTTGGCATTTTGTATATTAATATGGTAAATTACTTCTCTGAAGATCAAAAGCACCTAATTAAGAAAAACTAACAGCTTGTTAAAATCCTGGAATTGCAATTGTGGTTGGAATGAAAACCAGCATACACAGGGGTCGCCCAGGACTGAGTTTGAGAACCACTGGAGTAGACAAAGATTATCATCAAAAAAAAAAAACACTCTTAACTTCTCAGGTGAGCAAAAAGACCTTTGTTGACGAAGGCAAAGATGGTTATCATCTTTAAAAGTCAACCCTGGTTTTCCAAATCTAGACATGAGCGCGTTCACATATAAGGGGCGTCGGCAGCAGATGATCAATCGTTTACGCAGGGGGTGCAAATCATAATATAGAAAATATGTAGGACACAAACACATCATTCAAGCAAAAAGCAACACAGTTGCAGCTGCAAAATGCAGGAGGGACAGCAGACAAAAAAGTCACCAACTGTGTGAATGCGTTTATGGGTTTATAATAGGGTAACACTGCCCCATAATGAGGACACGAGCAGACCTCTCTTTAATACTTTGTGTCTTCCATTAAATTGCTTTGATCAGCGCTTTCCAAACCTCTCCTGGAGGCACACTTGTCCTGCATGTTTCAGATCTCTCCTTGCTCCAGCACAGGTGATTCAAATGATCAGCTCTTTATTAATCAGCTTTTGGGAGTTGATAATCACTTGACCATTTAAACCACCTGTGCTGGAGCAGGGAGAGATCTAAAACATGCAGGACAAGCGGTCCTCTAGGAGAGGTTTGAGAAACACTGGCTTAGATGTACAGTAATGGGGTGTGTGTGAGTCAACTTTTGCCTGATTATTTCTGCTGCAACCCTTGGTGGGGGGGGCTATGATCCAGCTGCATTTAATGTACAACAGTAGATTACATTATTAATACATAAAATAGTCACATGGATAAAGGTCTACCTGCTATGTTATAAAAGCTCTTTTTTGTAGACTGTTGTCAAATGACCTGGGAACACTACAAAGGCATTCAACGGCCCTGATAGAGCACATACCATCTTATGAATTGCCATGATGATTATATTCTTGCTCAAGTTGGCTGCATCACCCACAGTGTACAGAAAACCACCAGAGGTGCAAAAAAAAAAAAATGTAGTGCTAGGGCAATGCAAACAGTTTGTGGGTCTGTTCGGGTATTACTCGCACATGTTGCACTGGAAACATACGGCTCGTGAAGCTGACAAAGGTAAATCATTCCCTCAGATGAGAAACAATATCTTTGTCTCTCAGAGATAATCATCAGGGAAAGCTATGGGTTTTGTCTCTGAAAGTCGTGCCCTCCTCAGAGACCTTCTCATAATCTGCATACCAAACTCCACAGGATCTTCTATGAACGGTGATGCTATATGCCAAGAGAATTGACTGGTCAGTAGGCTTTGCTTTTATACCCACTTATCACTTATCTTGAATTCAACATGTCCCAGAGCAGGTTAGGCAATCATTTTAAGCAAAGGTGGGAATTCCAGGGGTCAGAAAGTAAAAGTCCCGCCATGTTTTTTTTCCACCCATGAATTCATCCAGCTGATTGGTCTGGGGTACGTTTTCCAAAAGCGTAGTTTTGTTAGCAACTTACATAGTTCATCCATTCACAGTCAATGGGACCAACTATGTAAGTTAGCATCTGTGATTTCGGGAAATGCACCCCTGATTAGTTCCACCTGGTTGTGGAGTAATTGTGTCAAATAACATATCCAGGAGACTAGAACAAAATCCTGGAGAGGATTTTTATACTCTGAACTGGGATTTTTCCACCTCTGATCATAAGTTACCATGGTGATTTACCCCAGTAAGAACTGAACCATCATTGTAGTCTTGAAAGCCCAGGGTTAAACCTGAAATCACCTCGATGGCTTAAAATCCTGCTGCATAGTACAGAACCCTAGACTGAGTTCCAAAACCACTGTGACTAATAGAAAAATAGACCTGGGGCCTGTTCTGCAAAGCATGATTACAGTTAGCTGGATAATCACACCGAGTAAGTCCTGAGAGATCTCTCGATCTGGAAAATGAACTAAAGTAAAAAGAACTTTTAACAGTTATCTAGCTACCTTTAAGCCAGCTTTGTGGAATAGACCCCTAATCACATGTGGGAAATCCAGATTTAGGCTGTAAATGTCAGCCAGAATATTTCATTTCATTCATATACTTTCTCTGAGCGGCAAAGTATTAGAGGGAGATGGCCTGTAACTAATTAGAAAAGTCAGCTGGTAGAGTCGGGTGGAAAACACATAGCAGGATTTTTACTCCCTGGCTTCTGGAATTACTGTCTCTGCATCTCATTTAAAGACAGCATTAAGTTTAAGGCATTTCATATTGCTCATTCTGCCCATATACAATGGATGCATCTTAAAGGGCATCTAAGGTCAATTCCCATTGTTTTTTTTATCATCCAATCAGCAAGCCGCACCTGCGCAAACGAACCGAAATAGAAGGATTATCGACGCATGTACACAAAACATGGGTTTATGAATGACATTGGTCATATGTCAATGCAAGAAGTCAACAAAAGTGAGTGATTTGTTTGTAAACATTGGACGTTCAACGTCCTGTCTGAGAATCAACTTTAGATGCCCTTTAAAGCACAGGCTGCATTCTTTGAAGGCTGAATTATTAGGGGTCGTCACTCACTTCCATCAGCCAAACTAAGAGCTAGTGTTAGGGATAAAGTTAAATTTAGGGTAAGTGTCAGGTTTGGGGTAAGGTTTAGGGTTGGGGTCAGAGGTTAGGTTAGGGTTATGGAAACCAGAGACGACCCACTTGAGCCAAAGCTGTTTAACGGAGTTGAAATGACGTCATGTCAGTTTGGTAGATGGAATTAAGTAACAACCCCTAAAAATGCAGCCTCCAAGGGTGCATCTCAAAGCATAGGCTGCAGTCTTCGAAGGCTGCATTTTTAGGGATCGTCACTTATTACGATTCGTCAAAATAACATTTAGGGTTAGGAATAAGAAGAAATTTACGGTTAGGTTTAGGGCTAGGTGTTAGAGTTAAGGTTAGGGAAACCAGTGGGGACTTGCTAAACCAAGGCTGTTTAGCAGAGATGAAAAGACATAAGGTCAGTTTGGCGGATAGAATGGAGTGACGACCCCTAAAAATTCAGCCTATGAAGGGTGCAGCCTATGCTTTGAGGTGCATCTCAAAGCTTAGGCTGCATCCGACGAAGGCGGCATTTTTAGGGGTTGTCACTGAATTCCATCTGCCAAACTGACATGACGTGATTTCATCTCCGTTATACAGCTTTGGTTAAAGCGAGTCGTCTCTGGTTTCCCTAACCCTAACCTTAACTCTAACCCCTCACCCTAAAGTTAGCCCAAAACCTAATCCTAACCCTAAATTTAACCTTGTCCCTAACCCTTGGCAGATGGAAGTAAGTGACAATCCCTAAAAATGCAGCCTTCCAAGGATGAAGTCCAGGGTTGCGTCCGAATAGTTAAAAAAATGATGGCCTATCCACAAATCCCTAACCACTTTTCTTTAACCTTTGTGGAAAATGTTATTAGGTAAAGGAAAGGTGTAAAAGGGAATTCCTAACGGCTTAGGAAGACAACCTCGCAAATTAGAGAATCCGAATGCACTTACACTAGGCAATGTGATCATAAGTCCCCTGCCCATCATATACACTTCTTTACGCGATTGGTCGGATGAATGGTCACCGCTTTAAATATTGCAGCTGCGCAGAATTGTGGGATAGCTTTATCTCCTTTCTTCATGAAAAGGATGGTTCTGTGTACCCTGTGCTATAGGTGGTTATAATTAGGAAGCACTGAGACACCTTTCCTTAACATTTGAAGAATTTGAATCCACTTATCATGGCTGCCAGGTAATTATTTCCGGGTCATTTTTTAGGAGTGTGGAACTTTCCTTAGGAAAAAAAAACCATTCGGACGCAGCCCAGGGCTATTCAACATTATCCTGCAAGGGCCGGTGAGGGTGCAGGCTTTCATTCCAACCCAGCACTCACACACCTGATACTACTAATCAACCCCAAGAGTGTTGGCTAAAGAGATTGATTGGTAGTATCAGTGTGTAAGTGCTTGGTGGGAATGAAAGCCTGCACCATCACCAGCCCTTGTTGAATAGCCCTGAGTAGTCTATGCTTTGAGATGCAATACAAATCTGCAATTTTAGATGTCCTCATTTAACACCATATGCCGAGCTGACAATAAGGGTGAGGGACAAAGTAATACTTGGGGTTAGGTTTAGGGCAAGTTTAGGTTAGGTGTTAGAGTTAAGGTTAAGGTTTGGGAAACCAGTGAGAACTCAGTTAAACCAAGACTATTTAACGGAGATGAAATGACATTACTTCATTTTCGAGGATGGAATTAAATGAGGGCCCCTAAAAATGCAGCCTTCTGGATGCAGCCTCGGCTTTGAGATCCACCCTACGAGTAGTATCTGCCCCGCGCGGATGCCCCTAGGATCAACGGTCACGTGTAAGCGCTTCGGCTTTTTTCACTTTAGGAATACAACAGCACTGCATGTATTGTGGGTATTGTAGTACTTTTCATTTTCAAGTTCTCTGCAAGGACCCTCAGGTCACTCCAGGTACCACAATACATAGCGGTAAAGCAGCGCGTGTGGATCACGTTCGTAGTGTTCCATTTTCAAAACATCTTGGCTTAGTGGATTCTCGGCTGGCTAGGCAAGATTCCTGGCCTGAGAGTAGTTCTTTTCCGGTAAGCAATTTAAAATACTTTATTTTGGCTATTGGGTTGAGGAACTTATCTGTGGAGTTACTTACAACACGAAAATGAAATACTTTTGAAGACATTATAATCGTGGCCTATATGGTCGGAAAAAGGAAAAGCTATTTTTCTGATCCATTTTGACCACCGGTTTAGTTCAATGTTCGAAGAACTACCATGTTGGCCAACGTCGCTAGATTACTAATGCTGCATTCGGTAACGCGTCCCACGAGCCGTGTTTTTGAGACACGACTGGTGAATTCCGTTCTTTTGACCTCACGACCTCACTGTCCGAATGATCCTTCTTCGTACCTTCGACTTAATTCACGACACGACTCGTGTTTACAAGTGTTACCGAATGCAGCATTACTTACTAGATTGACCCTTTAACTTCGTTAACTAGCTGACCTGGCTACAACTCTGCTTTGCTGCCGAGCACTTCTGGAGTTAACGTTAATGTTTATCTCTTTTATTGTTTGCATGAAAATCGAATTTGTTCAAGCTAACGTTAATTTGGACTTAAAATCCAGACGTTTGCCTTCTAGCTAGAGCTTTCAGGTAATTGAACGTCATGTTTGAATATAGCTAATCAAACCGGGTTGCGTTTCCCGAAAGCACAGATGCTAACTTGCACAGTTGGAACCATTGACTTTGAATGGACGACCTATGTAAGTTGTGAACTTAGTGAACAACTATGAATTTGGGAAGCGCACTCCTGATTGACTGCACTTTGCATGGAATTTGATGACGGTTATTTTGTGAAGTTAACGTTAGTCAAAAAAAAAACTTTGTGGGGTTTGAGTCGCCAGCGAGCTGGCTCGATTTAATGTTTGTGACCGGGCTAACGACCGGTGCTCAGCAGTATAATAACCAATTTAACAGTGCATTTGCTGGTCACAAGACAGCTCGCTTATCGGGCTACATGAAGGACCTCTTCGCGACCTGCAGTTTAACTAGCTAACTGGATAACGTATGTAGAAGCACTGACTGCTGGCTTCATTAAAATCTTATGGGTACATCGGCTGCATGTATTTCGTGCCACGGACGTGGTATGTAACTACCTGCTCCAAAGCATTTCACTATTGTCTCTGTTTAACTGTGCTAACGGGAAATGAGCGGTCGTTCATTGATCGTCTGGGTTCTCACGTTGTTATCGTAACATAGCTGGCCATGTTGTCCTTCCTTGGATGTTTTCGCTGAAAAAAAAATCCTGACGTGAACATTGACAGCGCCAAGTTTTTTTCTTGGAGAGGGGTTTCATTACGTATGAGCACCAACATTATCTAATGCACTGCCAAGATTTAGCCCAAAATACTCATTGATTACTTGATTGAGAGTCCGTAAGTGAGTGTGAATGACTGTCAAAGCCACGGCTTCTCCCAGTCGGGGAACTTGGGGAGGTGCTGTGAATTCTTGAAGTCATTTCTTGGAAGTGGCAAGTACGTTCCGCACGTCTCCTCTCTGATGTTTTTCAAGGGCCTGTTCTCGATGCCCCTATCTACACCGGGAGAACATATGACCCTCGATTCAGGTTGCGCAGGATGCGAGATCGAAGAGATAACAAGAGTCATCAGAAGTATCTCCCCGGCCGCCGCTATCGAATCTCAAGAGATCCCAATATATAAGAAGGCACCAGTCTATGACCTGATTAATACGCACAGCATGTTTCGTTAAAAAATATTGAACGGTATTCGACTTCTGCTCCGGAAACTAAATGATTACAGGCGGACGGACATACTGATGACTACATCCCTTTGCATCATATGCAGGGGGGACAAGAAATCGAGAACATTTTGGTCATTGTTTGCATTAAGTTTTTTATCAGATCTTCCGTGGAATTATTTCCTTCAGTATTGTATCTTGTAGCACAGGACTCTCAATTGTCGAACTGAAACTACTGATGGGCAGTTATTGATCAAATATATGATATAGAGGTAGACTGCGCTCTTGCGCATTTTACAGATTGAGTCCATGCAGTCAGCAGCTTAAGGGTTTGTTGTCCATCTTGATTTGAGTACTGTAGTTCCAGGTTGACCAATGTTATGATGTCCTAGTTTAGAGGTTGCAGTCAGTTTGGTCCCCCCCTCCCTTCAATTCTAGTAGCACTTTTATGGGCGTAGTCAAGTGCTTCCTGTTTTGTGTGTGTGTTTTTAAAGGTTTTCTGTTATGTAACCAGGTGCACAGCCAATTAGCCATTACAAGCAATTTCAAAATCTGTCCTGTGTGACATCACAAGGGGCAGACGCCACCCAGCATTGTAAAGGAACTGGTTGACTTTAGTTGATCAGTCTGTCTTGCCTCTGGGTGGTCATTTCCTCACGTGATGTCACAATTGAACAGATAATAGGTGCACTGTAGTCGCCAAATTCGTCAGAGGCGCAGCAGGTGGGTGGCGTAAGTACTCTAATGCCAAAATCACCTGCACTGTGCATTTTGTGCTGTTTTCGCAAAAAGATAAAGCTGTCTGACAGCTTGTACTCAATTTTGGAGCTGGCTACTCCCTGACCTGCCTACATCAAAGTGGGGCATTGAAATGGCTTCTGATGGCTAAATGGCTGTGCACCTAGGTCCTGAATCCCTGCCCCACAGGGCCAGGATCGGATAGTCTGAAATCTGTTTTTTTTTTTTTTTTTTTTGATTGTTAGGAATGGATTATTGCAGTAAATGTTCATGATGGAGTTTGGTCCTTGTTGTCAATGGCTATTAATGGCTGAAGCTCCTCTGTATTCCAGTGTCATTTAAAAGTGCCTCACAAATCCAGTGGCCAACAGACTGCATTCTGTTGAACACTGGCCTTCTCACATCCATGCACTGAAATTGGCCACATGAATGGAGGAAGTATTCACATCCTGCTTATCTGGAATTGCATCTTCACTGTTGGCTTAATTTCTCCATCCCATTTGTTCATAATCAAGCCTTGTCTGAACACAGGAATTTTGATCCGTATGATATGTATGCAACAAAGACTTCCTTTGAATCACACCCCCCCCCGCTTCTGTCTGAGATGTTATGAATGCGCTGGAAAAATGTGATGTCATTTTCGCTGGGATCAACACTCACTTCCTTGACAATGGTTCACGCTCACAGCATAGCAAAACATTCACTCGTACACGTAACACATGGCACAAAATACCGAAGTATTTGAGGATCAAAAATATTGTGAGAAATGCTTCCTGTTCTTTTATAATGATCATATTTTGGGTTTAAGATCACTGAAAATAAAGCTTAATTCCATACATAGACACGAGGACCATGGTGATAAACACTGTTCTAGTTCTTTGCTTATGGTTTTGTTCGTTCGGCGTGAGCCAGCCAGTTGCCATAGCTACAGCAAGTTGACCTCAAAATTACGTCACCACTTTTCCAGCGCATACTGTCAGTAAGGGTTTTGCTGCCCTGTACTGTTACCATGCAGTGTGAATAAATATTGAGAATTATGCCCTTTAAAGCTAGCCATTTTTGTTCCCCTTTTTTAAGGTTGCTGGTTAGCATGGATATCATGTGGAAAAGGTAATTCTTTTCTTGGTTCTGATTTTTGTCACCATTTAAAATTTTGTTATAAAATGCTAATCTATAATATAGCCTATAATGGTTTATTGTCACTTTTTTTTTTTTTGTAACGCTGTAAGTCTGATGTAGAGGTGGCATGCTTCCAGTTATTTTTGCATCTCATATTTGTAGCTTCACTCAAAGAGGGCTTTTCTTGTATCTGCGTACCTGCAGATTTTTGGTATTTCGCTTGTTTACTTGGGAATTACAGAGGGATACCCAGTGTACTCTGGCTGTATCCTAAGCCCAGTAGAGGCAGCGAGTGGACCCTGATTCATCAGTCTTCAGGGAGGAATCTTATCCCTGTTTTGCCCTTTACTGTAGTCAGGTCACTGTTGAAATTGTGGTGTGAACTGATCTTTGACCCTTACCTCAGTAAGTCAGCTTTTTGATCATTGACGGATAGTCTCTCACGTGGAAACCCATTGTTAATCTGTTGCTGTGCAAAGATGATTGCTCTTGTCCTGATGTGATCAAGCAGTGATAGCAGCACGTCACTCGCAACTCTTTTGTGTAGAAGAGCATCAAGCTGTTCTCTTGGGTTTTACCATTTTTAAATGGGCTGCTGTTTGATAATCATGGTAATCTCTTCTAGCTAGCATTTTAATTGGCTGTATTTTGTGAGTGAGCGTCGGTCTGTGCACACAGGTAATGATTTGCTAAATAAGTACGACCCAGTTGATCAAGAATCATGGAGGATGAATGGAAACCCTTGCTGGCCTCGGAAAGGGCTGGAGAGACCTACACAGACCGTGGCGTCATGGACTCCCTCGACCCAAAGTCAAAAAGGTAACGCACAAATTTCTCAGATTGATGCAGACACATTAATGACTGCCCACACTGTCTGTCAATGTACTGCACCTGAGAAATGGTGTACGTCATTGTGAATATATCATGGGGCAGTTTCACCGGTATTGATTATTATTAAATATCATTGAGATATTGATGGATTATTCCTAAACTATATCAAGAGTTATACTAAAGTTTCTAGGTGATAAATTCAGTCTTATCCCAGAATAAGCTCGGTCTGTTCTTGTGAAGCAGACTCAACGTCTTCATTGGTTTAATGCTCTGGTTTGAACATGACATTTAAGAAGTATTGGAAATTTAGTAGAAAAGATGCTTTACCCAAAAAAGCCTTAATATAAAGGCAGTTGTGGAAGCACCTGGGGAATGTTTCAGTTTTACATGTCAGGCAAAATTCTTATCAAAGAGTCTCTCCATTGCAGTCAGTTCTTTATTTTTGTGGCAGTAAGAGTTTATCTCCTTCTATCATTGTCAGCAATATAAATTCATTACATTTTACATGTGGTTTATGTTGATTTTTGGTGAAATTCAGTGAGTCCTTTCCCCCAGTCTTATTTTTTCAGTGCCGTAATGATTCTAGTGCACAAACTGAGGGGACCACAATCCACTGCCGGAGTGCAATGTACATTGATTCATTACCAGATTTATATGGGACTTTCATTTAAAATGTCAGTTCAATTCAATAAAGCAGGCTCTCGGTACCTTCCGTCAATTTCTTTACTTGACATAAGTATCTCATAAAACTTGACCTTTGTTATACAGCGCAGTCATGCGGGTTTAGAGCATTGAGGAGGTCGTTGACGAAATTAATGTTTCACTGGAATAAATGGATTTGTCTGTGTTTGACATTATTTGCTTATCCAAGTCTTCAAAGTGCTGTATATAAGTGATGTTTTGACTGCATGTATGCAGGACAGTCTTTTCGGTGGCTTGATGGTGCAGGTGGGACAGCACTGTTCCCTCACAAAAAAGGTCCTGGATTTGAGTCCAATCCGTATCTTCTCTTCATGGGCTCCCTCTGAATTCTCCAGTTTCTTTCTCTCAGTCCAAAGACTATAGGCTCAAGGGCTTGCTTGCAGATAGAGATTTGGCTCTCAATGTGATTACACTCATTGCACAACATCAAGCAAGTGCCATGCAAGACATGGCAAGCCAGCTAATATTGCTTCATAGCTAGTCCAACAGCAAGAATGCAGCATGGTGTCTGTCTCGCTGCCTTTTATTTTGCAAAGCTCCGGCTAAAAGCCAGACACTCTTGAACTCTTGCTCACTCACTCTCTCTTTTTCTCAGCTTCCTCAGTAAATGTCCTTCAGTCCCTTCGCCTCTGTCATTATGTCTATATCGATACTTGGCTAGGTTCATCGTATAGCTTGCTGAAAACCCATAGTTGGTGGTATGACATAGCTAGTGCCGTGGAGTGTTTAACACTTTTTGTAAGTGATTGTTCCTGAACAGCCTAAGTTATATAGTGCAGGAACAGGCATTCAGGGCACAAAGTGGGAATGAAAGAATCACCGTTCTCCCTATTGCAAGTTAATGCACCATAAAAATGATTTTGATGCTGGCATTTTAAGATAAACTAGTTGCATAATGTTGCTTTAGGTTTCGGAGCAGTTTTTCTCTTAATGTCATTGATCTTCAGAAGAGAAATAATTATCAGCTGCTGTAGAAGGTCACAGCCATTGAAGACTCCTGAGTTCACCACCAGGATTGTCAGAAGCTTGATCACTAACAAGTCACTATGAAATAATCCCATTTGGCATTTCACAGATACTAAACGGAAGGCAAGATCATTAGAAGAAGCACTTGGGGTCTGCTTTTCCCTTAATGCCTGGCCTCCCCCCTTTACTGGAAATCAGAGCAGGCTGGGAAATTTCTACATGGTCGTGGTGGTGTTTTAATTGGGCAAGAATGCAGTAGCCATGCAGAAAATGTCCAGATATCTTAATCAGTATGGACCGTGTGAACTTATTCGGTGAAAGTGAATCCTCAGTCCACTGTCCTGGCTGTTTCAAATGCTTTGTCATAGTTCCTCAAGGCTGAGACATTAGTGAAAGGATTACAGTTGTGGTCAAAAGTTTACATACACTTGTAAAGAACATAATGTCATGGCTGTCTTGAGTTTCCAATAATTTCTACAACTCTTATTTTTCTGTGATAGAGTGATTGGAGCACATACTTGTTTGTCACAAAAAACATTCATGAAGTTTGGTTCTTTTATGAATTTATTATGGGTCTACTGAAAATGTGACCAAATCTGCTGGGTCAAAAATATACACCCAGCAATGCTAATATTTGGTTACATGTCCCTTGGCCATTTTTACTTCAATTAGACGCTTTTGGTAGCCATCCACAAGCTTCTGGTTGAATCTTTGACCACTCCTCTTGACAGAATTGGTGCAGTTCAGCTAAATTTGTTGGCTTTCTGACATAGACTTGTTTCTTCAGCATTGTCCACATGTTCTCGATGGGGTTTAAGTCAGGACTTTGGGAAGGCCATTCTAAAACCTTAATTCTAGCCTGATTTAGCCATTCCATTACCAATTTTGATGTGTGTTTGGGGTCATTGTCCTGTTGGAACACCCAACTGCGCCCAAGACCCAACCTTCGGGCTGATGACTTTAGGTTATCCAGAAGAATTTGGAGGTAATCCTCCTTCTTCATTATCCCATTTACTCTCTGTAAAGCACCAGTTCCATTGGCAGCAAAACAGGCCCAGAGCATAATACTACCACCACCATGCTTGACGGTAGGCATGGTGTTCTTGGGGTTAAAGGCTTCACCTTTTCTCCTCCCAACATATTGCTGGGCATTGTGGCCAAACAGCTCAAGTTTTGTTTCATCTGACCACAGAACTTTCCTCCAGAAGGTCTTATCTTTGTCCATGTGATCAGCAGCAAACTTCAGTCGAGCCTTAAAGTGCCGCTTCTGGAGCAAGGGCTTCCTTCTTGCACGGCAGCCTCTCAGTCCATGGCGTTGTAAAACATGCTTGACTGTGGACACTGACACCTGTGTTCCAGCAGCTTCTAATTCATTGCAGACCTGCTTTTTGGTGGTTCTCGGGTGACTCCTGACCATCCTGACCAATTTTCTCTCAGCAGCAGATGATAGCTTGCGTTTTCTTCCTGATCGTGGCAGTGACACAACTGTGCCATCATGCACTTTATACTTATAAACAATTGTTTGCAAAGTTGCTCTTGGGACCTGTAGCTGCTTTGAAATGGCTCCAAGTGACTTCCCTGACTTGTTCAAGTCAATGATTTGCTTTTTCAGATCCGTGCTGAGCTCCTTTGACTTTCCCATTGTAGCGTTTGTGGCCGAGTCTAATGATTGTGTCAAATGAGCCCTATTTAAATGGGCTCAGAGAAGTCACCAGCTGTAGTCAATCGTAATCACTCACAAGAAGTTAAGAGGCCATGCCACGAAGCTAATTTGATTGACACAACTTTCTACATCACCAAAATTGATAATTCATGTTGCTGTATGTATATTTTTTGACCCAGCAGATTTGGTCACATTTTCAGTAGACCCATAATAAATTCATAAAAGAACCAAACTTCATGACAGTTTTTGTGACAAAGAGGTATGTGTTCCAATCACTCTATCACAGAAAAATAAGAGTTGTAGAAATTATTGGAAACTCAAGATGGCCATGACATTATGTTCTTTACAAGTGTATGTAAACTCTTGACCACAACTGTATGTCCCAGCATAAGGATTTCTATGTCTAATGTTTATTGTTCCAGGATAGCTTCCACACCCGCTGCTGTAGAATCATGTGTCTAATGCTGATGGTCTGTACTGTTTTGTGCCAAGTTGGGGTCCCAGGCCTTGAAGGTGGACCGGCTTTCTAAAAGTGTGGTTAAAGTCTTTGCGGAGTTGACGTGAGCCCCTCATATTTGCAGGAGACGTCAATTTTGCTTTTTTTTTTTTTTTTTTTTGGTTTAATCTGGTTGTTATGTGGGTATTTTTATTTTTACCTCAGATATGCCAATGTAGATAGTCTACGGGTCTGAATGTAAAAGTCCCCCCAAGTGTTTCTGCCACCTATGAGCTCAGTCAGCTGAATTCATTTACACCTTAAACTCTAACTCTTAACCAGAGTTTTCCCACCTTCACTTTAGGCTATTTAGACGCTCAAAAGCAACCAAAATAAACAGCCATTAATTACTTTATTTGAAATCTTGTTCAATTATCAAATTAAAAAATGCTCCAAATTTGCGTTTGCTTGAATGTGTTTGCCAAGTCTTTGCTGTATTTGTCTCTTGCGTGCAATGCGAAAATATAATTTCTCTCACTTTCACGTTCGAGGTGCTTCACAAAATGTTTTCCACTTCGTGTATGTTTTGAAACGCTTAAAAACCAAGGCCATCTTGAAATGGTTTGTTTTTAAGAAATCTTTTTAATGATATGTAAAAATTCTACGAGAGGTGGAATTCAGAGGTCTGCTATTTATTCAGATTATTAACATTCTTTCAATCTAACACGGCAGCCTGGTTAGGTCTGTCTGCTTCTCATTATCTCTTCTTAATCATTATTGGCCATATTTTGGTTTTGATCAGTCAGTTGGCTGCATAAATGGCTTGATTGCAAGTTAGGCAAAGTACACGGGAATTGATTTAAGGTAAGCTAATTATGCCAAGGCGATGGAGGCTGTCCAACCTCGCTGGTAATTGGCGGACTTCAAAACGCAGTTTTCTTCCCGGAAGCATTTCAAATGACCGCATTGGGTATGTGTCATAGAAAAGGTAATAAGCAAGCTCGTCTGTCTGCCTCATAGTGGCAGTTACTTTTATCGCGCTTGCGATAACCTCGATTCCGTTTATCGTGCAGCCCTAGTTGAAACCTACTCAATATCTTCTCAGCAGTGGAAAACAGTTTTGCGTGCTGTGACAGTAGGATGCAATGCTGCAGATTAGCTAACTAATATCACCACGGATAGCCAGCTGATGCTCGCAGGTTTTGCTAGACCATTCATCAATTTTGGTGATGCAGATTTTTTTTCACCTAACACTGCCCATCATCATATAACTGAAAGTTGGCATTTGTACTTTTTTCCCCATCCCTGATGACATCAGCTAATTTTGTTCAAGAGGTTTGAATCCCAAATTTTTTGATGGTTACTGTATTGAAAATCCAATTCTTACCCTCTAGGCAGCCATTTATGCAGCTATTCCAACACTCAAGGTGAGCTACAGCACTTGTGATGCCATTTTTTAAAAAAATATAATTCAAGAAAGTTCCCTGGTGTCTGTAGGCTAATGTTTTTTCGGGGGAAAAACATTCAGCATTTGGATCCAGTGTCTCAATTTATCCCCTTAGTATATGCAGTGAGTCAGTGAAAATGAGGCTCTGCGCTGATTGGCTATCTCATCGTCGCATCAAATGACCAATGGCGTGTAAACATCCCCTTACAGTAATCATTTTCCTTTACTGATATGTTTTTCAATTATTAGAATTATCCTTAGACCGTTAAACACTGCTTCCATCTTAATGCCATGTTACGGTGATCAAATTATAAACTCAATTTTGAAAATTTTTTCCTCACAAAGTTTGCTTCACAAAAAAAGATGGGCCACTCTGTTCATGTCTGCGTTTTGATTTTAGCATATTCTACAATGTGGCCTATCTAACCTGTGCTTTGATTTTTTTTAAATACAATTAAGAAAATAAAGCAGCAGCTTGAATCCACCATTTTAAATGATGTGGATTGAAACACGATTTCACATTCAAATGTAGTGTTGTTTTTCTTCTCTTTCCTCAATGAGAACTGGCCACATCTGATAGTGTTGAGTGTTTTTGGAGTTTATTTATTGTTAATTATAAAAAATGATTGAGAGCAGATTGCAATTAAATGATAGTTCTGAGGGATGTGTTGTGCCCCCTGTAATTTTCTGCTCAGCAGTCGGCACTGATGATGATTGCCGCGAAAGGGCTCTAAAGCAACAATGCAGGCACAATTTGGTCTAAAGTTTTGTTATATGTTTGTTGGGTAGGACTAAATTATCTCTTAAGTGCCATGAAAAATGGGATTTTCATACTTTGGGTGTGTAAATTGAATCTATCTATTGTGTAAATCCTGTTGGTAACAAAATGACTTTTGAAGCAAAACTACTTGAGCCTGCATTTTGCCTTTCTAAGCTGTATGTTACTGAACAATGGGGTTTAATGCTGTCTCTGATCTCCTAGGCCTTTCCACGTGGAGCCGCGGAACATTGTGAAGGATGATGTGCCGGAGCGGGTGTCTGCCGAGGCCTCAGTGATGAGCAGCAGAGTGCACTACTACAGTCGCCTGACGGGCTCCTCGGACAGATTACTGGTGCGCCTCTGCCTGCAGCATTTGGGCTGCCATGACTTGCTCTTACTGATGACTTTATGCACAGCTCTGGTGTGAGGAGTGCGTCAATGTCTGCAGTTTTTAAGTGTTTTTTTTTTTTTTTTCTTTTCTGAGTGGAGCACCAGGCTTGATTGCAACCATGTAGTGAAGACACTCACTTTTTCAGCCTCGTCTTTAAGTATAAAAATAAAAAACTTAAATTTTTAGCCCGCTTTGCCGACAGGCCCAGTAGGGCTTATGCTGTGCTTAGGGTCATTAGTGGTGGTCTGTCGTGCGTGCATGCGTCCACAATTGTGGTTTCAGCGCGATACAGCTTTCAGTTTTCCACGGATCCTTTTCATATTTTATATGCATGTATATGGGCCCAAGATCTAGCCTGTGTTCGATTTTGGGCGTGCTGCGATTCTCGGTTTGGCCACCAGGGGGCTTTTTCTGCAAAACTTCAAACAGCTCTAGCTCCCTTATTCTATGAGCTAAGATGCTCAAATTTTCAGCTTGCTTGGCCAAAAGGCCCAAGGGGCTTATGCTATGCTCGGGGTCTTTAGTGGTGGTCTGTCGTGTGTCCGTGCGTGTGTGCGTAAACTTTTGGCTTGTCTGCGCTCTAGCGTCTTCAGTTTTTCACCGATCCTTTTCATATTTCATATGTGTATATAGCGTCTTAAGGTCTAGACCAAGTTTGATTTTGAGCTCAGTTGGACAGATACTTTGGCCAACAGGGGGCGTTCCATTTTGGCCACGTTTGGCCAAGCGGGCGCAGTGGCTTTGATGCTATTTTATAGTTTAGGCGGATTTGGCTATATTCGTGGTTTACGGTACAAGAGCAGGGTTTTGTTAAATAGATTCAATTAGCTTGGAGTCTTAAGCACTTTTTCTCTTTAGATGATTCAATGGTCAATAATTTTTGTCAACTAAGACTGCTTGGTGAGGGACAACATTTTTGATGGCTGCTGTTCCATTGAGCAGTACAGTTTAATAGCACTTTTAAATGCACTTTTAGCAATGCTCTGCACATGTTGGACCTTGGGCAAATCTAAAGACTGTAACATGTCTTTAAATTGTAACCAGCATGACCCTTTTAAAACTGATTTGGAGAAATGTGTGAGCAGAAATGCACTGAACTGCTATCGCAACAAAAATGTCTGTGGGGGTGAGAAAAAAAACGGAAAAAAAACTGATGTCAAAAAAATATACTGCCATATTTGTTTTATGACAACAAAGTGGGACTCAGGCTTTGGTCAGGCTGAAGACTGTTTGCGTGCAGGCTGTAGTATCGCAGCAAATTGACGAAATGATGAGCCCTGCAAAATGGCTGGTAATCTGTTACCTCGAGGCCTATTGCACGGTTTAAGCATCTCCAAAAGTAAATGGTTCTCTTTTCTTTTTCTTTTTTTTTTTTTCATGGTCTGTTTTATGGATGTTCAGCTTTTAACTGTTGGTCGTCACATTATTTATGTTACCATCGGCACCATTTAGCCACAGATGCAGGTGATATTCACCAGTTTTCACTTGGTCTGTGATCCCAACATGGACACAGTGTGATGCATGCTAATGCTTGTCTTCTGAAATTATTCAGTACGTCCAGTTAATGGCTCTATGTGCTCATGACGTAGTGCAGTGTTTAACCGCAGGGCTTGGTTGGGGTCATCGGAGCATAAGCCATTGCAACTGCCAATCCAAATTTGTAAATGGACCCAAACTTCCGATGATCTCTGTTTGTCAGAGGTAGTTTTCTTTTTTTTTTTTGGTAAAAATTTCCTCTCGAAATGCCTACAACTTGACAGTCAGGATGTGCCTTATCCTCTTGCGGAGCATCTGAACTGAAGTCTGCTTTAGTCATATCACATGACACCCGAGTACTTTGTGCACAGTGTGTTGATGACCGCCATTCTGTCCCATCATGCACTACTGTAAACGCTGTACAACATCAATTATACATGGGGCTTTTCCACAGTGAAATAGTCATGCATTTCTACAGAGTATTTGGCCCACTTGTAATTTTCCCTCCTGACAGCTGTTTGTCTGCATTGTGATCAGAGGCTATGCAGTGCAAATGTAATACATGTGATGCCTTGTTCTAAGGTGTGTTGGGGGGGACAGGAGCTCTGCCAGTCATTAAGCACAGTGATAATGACCAATTGAATAACACTTACTGCAATAGGTGGGTACTTCCTGCCTATTTCACAGAGATCTCTGAAGCTGCCACCTTTTGCCGATTCTGTTATCTCTGGTTCTGGTTGGGCGCTCCATTACAGTGTACTAATGCTGACTGCACTCATCCCGGAGCCGTTCTTTGATTCATCCTGGGTCTCTTTGGCAGGTTCCTCCGGACCACGTCATCCCTGCTCCAGAGGAGATCTATGTTTACAGCCCTCTGGGAACTGCGTTCAAAGTGCAGGGAGGAGAAAAGACGAGTAAAAATCCCAGCATTGTTACTATGTAGGTGTCCCTCTCCCCAGCACCTGAACCCAGAGGAAGAATCCATGGTCAATCCCACTTTCCATTATTGTTGTGTGTTGCCATTTTACCGAGTTATGTTTTTGAAGAACTAGAATGAGTTGGCCTGTGGGGTGAAATCATTTGTAACTCATCTGTACAGATGGTTCGATGGGCGTTTGTTTTGGTTAGCTTCTCTGTTGTTGTCTTTTGTCATTCATTGTTCATCGGCCATCTATAAAAAATCTTCTCTAAAACAGTCAGGCAGGTCAGCTTAAAACTTAATGTACGTGCTCCTATCCCTGAGCACGCCAAAGTTTATTCAAGGCATTTGGAACCAAATTCAAATATGGCCACCAGACTGCCATCTTTTAAGTGCCTGTTTCTGCTATATGAAAGGCATTTTTGCATCGATCAGGCTGAACTTTGGCATTTTGGTGCTGAGTAGCAAGACTCATAAAATGCATTATGGGTTTTCTCATGCAGTGCATTTTGACCATGATTTGACCTTTGTCCTAATGCCACACACATAATTTCTTTCCTCTGTAAGCATCTCCAGAACCGTAAGGCCGATGAAGCTGAAACTTGGCATGAATATTCCTACTTATAAGTACACCAATGTTTGTTCACGGTATTCGGAACTGACATTTATTAATATTGCCACCAAGCAGCATATCTTCAACATGCCTACTTCTCATGCCTCATATCTTTGCCTTTTTTGCAAAGATTGAGCTGAAATTTGGTATTTAGGTGCTAAGCAGGAAGACTCATGACACTTATTGCAGGTTTTCTCATTTGGGGTGTTTTCAAATTGATTAGACCTTTTGTCATTATGTCGTGCCAGCAAAATTTTCTAAAAAGTCAATTCATAAACCGTTGCACCAAGTAAGTTGAAACTTGTTTCTTTTTGGGTGTGTATTTTTCTCCTGCCCATGAATGCACAAAAACTGTATGAATTCTTCCCATTTTATTTCTGACATCTTGGAATTGTCTCTCCTTTTTGCAGCAATTGAGCTGATCAAATTTTGATATCTATTGGGTCTAATTGTGTAACAATAACAGTCCACACATATTGGCTAATTTTTGCTACATGTCATTTCAAACACTGAAGATTTTCACCTGAGTTTGTATCTTATTGATAGAAATAATCATTTGATCCATTGATGGTACAAATTACAGCTATCAAGTCGCTAAATTTCAATTTTGCAATTGCAAATGAATTGACGCTTAAAGATTGACTGAAGAACCAGAATCATAATTTATCAAAGAGTGACCACTAAGTAATGATCCCAGTACAATGCCATAGTTTGTCATTATAAGATATCAGTAATATATAACAAATATTGATCGATGGTTCAGAGCTTAATTGAGGAATGCATGTACTTGTGGTCACTGGAGATTTATTGTCCAGAGAAGGTACTATGCCCCTGGGGCTCATTTTATGTATGGTCTATGATCAATTTAAAGTAAAGGTGTTGGAAGCACCATAGTGGTTGGATTGAATGGTGGCAGTTGTTTAATGAGTGCCGATTAATTATTCTGTGAATTTCTTTCCAGTTTTGCGATATGGAACACAATGATGGGCACTGCTATTCTGAGCATGCCTTGGAGCATAAAGCAGGTAAAATGCATAAGCCTGATGTGTGCATAGTGTCCTTTATTTTTCAGAGTGATACTTAATGGACAGGTTGTTATCACTGCATCCCACGGTCATTTCTGATGTCTTTCAGGCAGGGTTCACCTTGGGCATAATCATCCTGATCTCTATGGGCTTATTGACGCTCTACTGTTGTTACAGAGTCCTGCAGTCTCCCAAGTCAATACGTAAGAAACCAAATGTCTTTCTCACACACCCTTTTCACAGTGTTTGTGTGTTTGCTTTCACAAGCTCTCCTGTCCTTGGGTTTCCAGCCAGGTAAAAGTTAGTCACTTGTCTACAGGGCAAAATGTTACTCAACCCAGCAGTATTGGGAGGATTTCATACAGTTAAAAAAAACACACCCAAAATGCATTTTCATAATTGTATGGAACAGCCAAAGAATTGTGTCCAATAAACTTAAAAAAAAAAAAAAAAAAAAAAAGTTTTTAAACTGTTTTGGGGGCTGTTGAAGAAAAGAATTGCATGAATTTCTCATGACAGTGAAAATGCGATGGGAGTGACTGTCGTCAGTGCGGTTGGTCGTGACGCTTGGCTGCACGTGTCCTGAGGATCACACCGGAGTGCCACCGTTGGCACCTCAGGGCTGGGCAGAGTCACTCTTGGCCATGGCCAGCAAAGCACTTGTCTAAAGCAATCTAGGGTGTGTATGAAGGGTGATAAAAGATTGAACAAGATCACTTGCCTTGCATGTGAAACTTGATTCAAATGATATCAGGAAGTGCTTAAGATGAAGTAAAACTTGGAAGTTGATTTTAGTCGTTACTTTTGAGGAAGTTTGAGATGTCCTCTTCCCTTAATTCCACATCCACACAAAAGCTTTATTCAAAAGATTTTTGGATTCTTTCAAGTTTATAGCAAATCAAAAACTACTTTGAGCAGTGGTTCAGCCGAACTATGCTATTTTGGATGCATTGCATCTATATAAAGTGATCTCTTTATGAGCCGTTCTTGAACATTTGAGATGAATATAAACTGAAAGCTCGCCATGCCATTCAGTGCTTAAAAGGATATTTCACTGCTGTGTAAGACAAGTAATATCGATGAGCTTACACCATTGTAATGACTTTGCTTGATCATAAACAACATCGGCTGTCCCTGCAGGCATTTAATCCACTCACTGTTCTTCCTAGTTGTCCGGGTCCCAGTTCACTCACATTCACTTCTGGGGCCTCATCGAAATAAGTTGATTTAAAGCGCAGTCTACCTGTGGAGGACATTGAGTGTTAACGTTCACATAACTTTATTGATTTATTTATTTAGTTGTGTAATTTATTTAATTTTAGCTGATGAGCTGTTTTCAGGTTTGTGTGATGAAAGGAAAATTCATTTTCAGGTTGCCTGTGTCACTAATACTGCCCTCCTCCCCTGTTCTTAATCAGTTCTTAAGCCCGATAAGGTCATGTTATAGCTGTAGATCTGGCCCAGATCACATGTGGCGCTTTTCCAATACATGGTACCGGCTCTACTCGGCACCGGGTACTTTTTTGGGGTTGCTTTTCCATTAGAGGATAGTACCGCCTCCGTGGTACCTGCTTGTCGTTGCGACGCAGCGTGTTACTGCCGCGATGGCATCCTCAGTTATATCAAGTTTACTTTTATTCCATCGATTTTGTTAAATATTTATTTGTTTAAATCAGGGCACGCGCACTACCGTCACCACATTATGGCACTAAAGTCCGCATTAATTGTAATTTCTGTTTGACATTGTCCTGATGCATAGGATAGCAGCTGGTGTTGTGTCCGAGTAGCACCTAAAAACGCAAAGCAATGATATCCGTAAAGGGTATATCCGTAAAAGGCATAGAGTATTGATAGAAAAAGGCAGTATATTCTCAAGGCATTTGTCTACCGAGCCATAATGTATCTACAACCCCTGGCAATAATTATGGAATCACCACACACCAAGGATGTTAATTTACCTTTTTTCCTTCATAACAAAGAAGCAAATAACACATGACAAAACAATTATTGTTTATTATCTTGACATTCAGGCTTCACAAAACATTTCACTTTGAAAATTGAAGGCAAAACACGTAGCAAATGTGCAAATCGCAGGAGATGGCAGAGTATTAGAATTTATCACTTTACTATGTGTCATCTCATCTGATATAATATTAAGACAAAAATGATTCGTCAACACCCGTATAGTTATTTTTCTGCGCGATTTTCTTTAAACGGGGGTAGCATCACATAACTTTCTCAAAGGGAATTATTTAGGGGAACATAACTAGACACAACACCGTCACTTAATTTCACCACCAACGGGGTCACAGATAAAGAGAAACGCATTTCATGAATGTAGCAGCTTTGGTGAACAAGTGAAACCGTGTTTGAAAGGTAAGGCACCGCACAGTATATCAAACAAGTAGCCGAAAACAACATAAGTCGATGATCATAATTACGCTAATCTTGACTCTTCAATCTAACGCGAATGAGATGTCCCGAGGTCGACTACGGAGTCGTTTTTCATAGTGACGATTCTCTCTGACCAATCAGTGGGCCGCAATGTTGCACGTCACATTTTAGTACCTACTAGTACCTGGTCGGCCGTTTTTTGGAACCCCAGGAGAGCAGGTACCAAAAAAAGTACCTACTAGTACCTGGTACCTGGTACTTTTTTCCGAATGGAAAAGTAGAATAGAAGAGTAGAGTAGAGCCGGTACCGTGTAGTGGAAAAGCGCCCATACAGCTGCATCAACAGGCTGGCTTACTAACCCTTCAGGGTGGACAGCCACAAAACCAATTTGGTTTTTCTAAACTGCTCACTCTTCTGTTTTTTCTTCTTCTTCTCTTTCCTTCAGCATACGCAGACACATCAGACTGGGAGTTCCCTGATGTGTGTAGGTATTACTTTGGGGCCTTCGGCAAGTGGTCCAGCCTGATCTTCTCAATGGTGTCACTTATCGGTGCCATGGTGGTCTACTGGGTCCTCATGTCCAACTTCCTATTCAACACAGGAAAATTTATATACAGTAAGTTATGATCTGTTACGAAGTCACACATTTGTGATGTTCGTGCATATTGCAATGTGCAAATTTAATTTTTGCTCCATGTTTTTTGGTAAAATGTCTGTAAAATTGCATACAATTTTCCTTGCTTGTCTACTGTATTGGTCTTTCTTTGTAGATCTAAAATGACATTTTGCTTCTTTTTAGACTATGTTCACAATGTCAGCATGTCTGATACCGAGTATGGGACCAATGGAACTGATCGAGGTGAGTGCACGGTTATTGAGGGAGAATAAAACATGAATCAAGCACACTTTCAATCAGTCACAACAAACACAAGGGATGCGTTGCCAAGACAAAGCAAAGCAGCCCCGATAAGTCGTCAGCCCACAGTGTATTGCTTCAAGATGGCGGCCGCGGAAATCTTGAAACAGCTGTGTAAGAGCCCATCTTTTGAAGTCTATGAAGTTGTTTATAGGGCATTTTCTTAATTCCAGATCTTCTAAGTACAACTAGAGCATTTTAGATGACATTTGTAAAGAGGATGTAGCTTTCCTTTTAGAGTAATGGAATTGAACTTCATAATGCAGCTTCAGTGTTCCTTGTTTGTCCACTCAGTTTTGTTTACTTAACTACTTGGATTTCAGATCTGGCTCCAAAGTGCTTTAATTAAGTTGCCCTAAAGGTTTGTCCAGTGGTTTCCCCTCTGCATTGGTGTCAAGCTGTCTTGTGCCGACGAGATCTCAGCAACCGCTTGGCACAATGGCTGCATACTTTCAACATGTGATTATATTAACATTTAGTTGTACATCCACTATTTTAGGTTCACCCTGGGTCAAAGTTCAAGGTCACTGGACATTAAAATGTTTTATTTTGTGCGGACAAGAGATCTCAGCAACCACTGAGCGCAAGGGCTTCATACTCAAAGGATGTGTTTATACTGGTGGGTAGTTGTGAATCTATCATGTGAGATTCACCTGGGTCAGATGTCAAAGGATAAATGCGCCCACTTCTGGTGACCTTTTTTTTTTTTTCTTCTTTTTTTTTTTTTAAAGTCTGCTAAAAAGGACTTACTCCAGTTTGTTATAGTCCTTTCGTTGAGTTGCAAATAAATGAGCAGCCTTTGTGTTCAGTACTATGGGTTTTTGGTTACTCACAGGTGTTGTAAGTTCACAGAATTCATGTGACTGGCTGTGACTGTATCTGCTCGTGGCATTTTTAGCCTGCTTGGCCGACAGGCCCAAGGGGCTTATGCTGTACTTGGGGTCATTAGTGGTGGTCTGTTGTGCGTGCGTGCGTGCGTGCGTCGCACGTGTCGTCGTCGTCGTCGTGCAGCATTACGCCGCTTCAGCGATACAGCTTTCAGTTTTCCACGGATCCTTTTCATATTTTATATGCATGTATATAGGCCCAAGATCTAGCCGGAGTTCGATTTTGGTCGTGCTGCCATTCTGGGTTTGGCCAACAGGTGGCTTTTTCTGCAAAATTTCAAACAGCTCTAGCTCCCTTATTCTACGAGCTAAGATGCTCAAATTTTTACTGTAGGGTGTTCTGCCAAGGGTTCATTATACAGGTCATGGGTTTTTGATTTGACTTAATTTTAAAGGTTATATAGGTCAAAGGTCATAAAATGTGCAGGTTTTGTTTCAGCGCCCTAGTGCCCTCAGTTCAACGGATCTTTTTCCTATTTTATACGCATGTATATGGGCCCAAGATCTAGCCCGAGTTCGATTTTGGTTGTGCTGCGATTCTTGTTTTGGCCACCAGGGGGCCTTTTCTGCAAAACTTCAAACAGCTCTAGCTCCCTTATTCTACGAGCTAAGATGCTCAAATTTTTACTGTGGCTTGTTCTGCCAAGGGTTCATCATATATGTAATGGGTTTTTCCTTTGACCTAAATTTAAAGGTTATGTAGGTCAGAGATCGTAAAATGCACAGATTTTGTTTCACTGCAATAGTGCCTTCACTTTTCAAAGGATCCTTTTCATATTTCATTTGCATGTATATGGGCCCAAGATCTAGCCCCAGTTCGATTTTGGGCATGCTGCGATTCTCAGTTTGGCCACCAGGGGGCCTTTTCTGCAAAACTTCAAACAGCTCTAGCTCCCTTATTCTACGAGTTAAGATGCTCCAATTTTTTGCCTGCTTGGCCAAAAGGCCCAATGGGCTTATGCTATGCTCGGGGTCTTTAGTGGTGGTATGTCGTGCATCCGCGGGTGCGTGCGTAAACTTTTGGCTTGTCTGCGCTCTAGCGTCTTCAGTTATTCACCGATCCTTTTCATATTTCATATGTGTATATAGCGTCTTAAGGTCCTGACCAAGTTCGATTTTCAGCCCAATCAGACCGATACTATGGCCAATAGGGGGCGTTCCGTTTTGGCCACGTTTGGCTAAGCGGGCGCAGTGGCTTTGCCACTATTTTTTTTTTGTTGCTGTCGGCACATTCAGACAGAGAATTTCTAGATTTTCCTTAGTTTTTCAGGGATTATAAGGGAAGGAAGAAGGAGTGCCCGGCAAAGGACATTGTGATGATGTGATGTATGGGCAAGGAGGCAGTTTTGGCCACTGGAAGGCAGAGCAACAGTGCAGGCACAAGCTGTTCTAGCACTGCGGCCAACAGCTGTGATGAGCTCTCCCCATACCTGATGTCCTGTATTCTCCTCTTCCTCCAGTGATCTGCCCCTTCCCTAGTGAGCAACATGGGCACAACTGTAGCGTGAGCCTCTTCTACCAGAGCGACAATGGCACAGCACCTCTGTTCGAGCGCTATTGGAGCAAAACCAGCACCGTGCCTTTCTACCTCATCATTTTGCTCCTCCCCCTCCTCAACTTCCGCTCCGCCTCCTTCTTCGCCCGCTTCACCTTCCTCGGTATGTGATGTCCTCCTGTCCTCCCGGCACCCCCTCTCTCATAATCCTTCGCTGGCATTTGGCATTTGCCGCATTATAAGGAGTTGAAGACTGTTTTATTGCAGTCAGGTCTGTATCAAGGAAATTATTTTGTCAAGTTAAGTGTTTTACTTGGACTATGGCTTCATGCTCTGAAGGATCATTTTACATTAGGGCTGGGCGATAAATGTATCGCGATAATTTTAAGCGCAATAAAAGTAACTGCCTCTGTGGGGCAGACACACGAGCTTGATTATTACCTTTCCTTTATTACCTTGTCCTTTTGTTTTTAAGCATTTAAAAATATACGCAAAGTGGAAAACATTTTGTGGTGGAATTCACAGGTCTGCTATTTATTCAGATAATTGACATTCTTTCAGTCTAACATGGTAACCTGGTTAGGTCTGTCTGCTTCTGATTATCTCTTCTTAATCATTATTGGCCACATCTTGGTTTTGATTAGTCAGTTGGCTGAATAAATGACTTGATTGCAAGATAGGCAAAGTACACGGGAAGTGATTTAAGGTAAGCTAATTATGCCAAGGTGATGGAGGCTGTCCAACCTCGCTGGTAATTGGCGGACTTCAAATCGCACTTTTCTTCCCGGAAACATTTCAAATGGCCTCTGATGTTTGTACCACATGGCATTAGGTATAGAAAAGGTAATAAGCCGGCTCGCCTGTCTGCCCCATGGTGCAAGTTACTTTTATTGCACTTAAAATTATCGCCATAAATTTATCGCCCAGCCCTATTTAACATCACTGCATTTTTTTAAACTTTTTTTTTTAAATTTTTTGCCTGGAGTGACATTTTTGCTTCTATCCTTAATGTGAAAAAACCACAACCCAGCTCGGAAAATATTTAGTGTTACTGTAATGTTTTGACAGTGTTATGACTGTCACTGCATGCATGGCAGCATTTGAAGAAAGAGGTTTTGTGATTGTGGATCTGTATTTCCTTCCTATGTTTTGTTGTGAGTGTGAAGTTTGATCTGCTGAATTCTTTGGGGCTGTCCCGCTCTTTAGGGACGGTGTCTGTGCTTTACCTGATCTTCCTGGTCACACTGAAGGCCTTTCGCCTGGGCTTCCACTTGGAGTTCCACTGGTTCAGCTCCCCCACCATGTTTGTCCCAGGTACCCGGAGATGATTGGCTGTGTGCCATCTCAGAGCCACCTTAAAATTCTCACTCCTGCATCGCAGGAGTCCTGCAGTCTGGTGTACAGATTAGCCTCATTCATTTACTGTTTTTTTGCCATTTTTGGACCTTACTTGGTTGCTGAGCGTATTGTAATTTTGAGGATAATGTTCTTGTAATTGAGTGATTGCGGTATTGTAATATGTTACCTATCCCAATGTTTGTATTTAAATTGGATATACTATGAAAAACTCACTTGTTTAGTGCTTCTACACATATATTTTGGTATCTACCAACCCACTAACTGTGAAATAACTGTGCAGAAGGCACCTTTTCGCACTCATTGTGTAGTTCAGTAGTTAGCTGGCTTGCTTGCTGCTAATAGTCATCCGCTTTCATTGACTTGTCAGTAGTTGGAGGATTATGGCATTATCGCTGTCAGTAGAACCCAGCTCATTCTGCAGAGGGAAGGCCCACTCTGAACAGCCTGTTTTTCTGACTGCTAAATAACAGGATCAAATTTCTTAACAATCATGGAAATTTTTTTTCTAAAAAGTTTATAAATTTCCCTTATGGATATCCAGATATGTTATAACTCGAGTGGAAAAAAACAGCAGAATGGGTCTCCCTTAATATGCATGCTGTAAAGGGGAGGAACATGCACACATTGCTGCCTCATACTGTTGTACTGCACTGGCATATTTTGATGTTTTGTGTTTGGTTTTTAATGCGCATTACAGAATTCAGACTGCTGTTCCCCCAGCTGACAGGAGTCCTCACTCTGGCATTTTTTATCCACAACTGCATCATCACACTGATGAAGAACAACAAACACCAAGAGAATAATGTGAGTGTAGACACTGGTGTACATAATACTGTTGTTCCATTTCATTTCTAAGACTGAGTAACATAGCAATGTGAGCATTGGTGCACATGCTGGGTTGTGCTTCCATTCTAATACAGCCGTCTTATCTCTGACACAAAGTAACAGAACGGTGCTACTACGGGCGGGGAATAGTTTTTAGGGCCCACTGGTTTACTGTTCCTGTCTAATACCTGAAGCACTGCTGCAGCATTGTCTATGGCCAATAGTAATATGTAAATTGAGAACACATTCATGAGACTTTCTTGACGGAATTCTCGATCTTGAGTGACTCACCAGCTGAAAAATGGGAAAACCTGCTGATGCAGCGAAGCCATTAATAGTTTGTCGTGTTATGTGATTTTGTTCTGCAGACAAAGCAGTTTCCTGTTAGCTACTGGATTGTGGAGTTGCACGTGTCTGTCTTGGCCCCTGCCACTTCCCCTTATGCAGCTTCCCCAGTAGCTGAGTCGCTGCTATTCACACCAGACCTCAATTGACAAATTAGCAGATCTCAACAAAGGAATAATCTGATTCAGGAAAGTTAGCGTTTTTGAGGCAGTGGTCTGTGCACCTTCTGCTTACACAAGGTTGTTCATTTTTCACTCAACAAAAGGAAGATTGAGATTTTATCAGCCAAGTGAAGGCCATTGCTGAAGGTCCTGGAATTTTTTAGTGGTCATAGTTTCCATGGTAGCAAATCCAGGTGCAGAAGTTCACCTTTTGACCCTAGCACTTTTCGCCTCTGCATAACTTTGAGGGAGGTGAGGGAAAATTGCAGAATATGAATGTGATTTCAGGTGCGGGACCTGTCCGTGGCTTACCTGCTCGTGGGACTGACCTACCTGTATGTGGGAGTCCTGATCTTCGCTTCGTTCCCCTCCCCTCCACTGTCTAAGGACTGCATCGAACCGGTAATGTGCCCGTCAGCATCTCTGCGCTGTTGCAGTGAGAAGCTCCTCCACATCCTTCCACTTTCTAGCAGAACTCACATTCTCCAATAGACTGAATAGTGGAAAAAAACGCAACCCTTTTGTTTCTTTGCACGCTAAATCAATTGTGTGCCCTGGCGCATGCCTGAAGGCTCAATATTACTGGAATGGGGTGGTGTATTTGAAGAGAAACAAGGCCAGATGGCTTTTCCTGGAACTGAGAGGCTGTTTCTCTGCTCTCTGGCTCGAGCTGATGCACAGCTGACTGCGGGGTGTGCTCTTGGCCCACAGAACTTCCTGGACAACTTCCCCAGCAGTGACATCCTGGTTTTCGTGGCTCGGGCATTCCTGCTTTTCCAGATGACTACAGTCTACCCCCTGCTCGGCTATCTGGTTCGGGTGCAGATGATGGGCCAGATCTTTGGCAAAAATTACCCTGGGTATGGGGAAGGCAAGAGTGTTTACGTTGGGCAAACATTACCCCCAGATATGGACTCAGGAGGGAGAATTACTCTTACTCTTGGTATGATTAGACTATTGCACAAGATGGGTTATACAGGGCATCTAGTATCGTAGGTATGGGCACAGGGTGTTGTACATAAGTGTTTCCATACGACTAACGGTTCTCTGTGTTTGACCTACGGCTATTGTATAGGCCGGAAAATTTGTATTAAAATGTCTAGAGGCGTATGGGGACAGGCTGTTATACAAGAGGGCTTATGTCGGGTTAACATTACCATAGATATTAGCACAGGCTGTTACACAATAGAATTTGTATATAGTGCTGTGAAAAAGTATTTTTCCACTCTCTATTCTATTTTTGTATATTTGTCATCCTTAAATATATTGGATCATCAAATTAATTTAATATTAGACAAAATAACCTGAGTAAACACAAAATTATACTTTTAAATAAGGATTTGAGTTATTGAAGGAAAAAAGATATCCAACCGAATGTGAGGGAAAAGTAATTGCCCCTTAGTAACTAACAACCAGTTAAACAAATTTAATTGAAATTTGGTTTAATTTTACTTTTTACTATTTTACATGCACAGTCATGATTACTGCTTGCCCTGCCATATCTAACCATCACTTAAATACACTGCCTGGCAAAAAAAAAAAGATCTTTTGTACACTCAAATTTTTTATTCTTTTTTTTGGGACTGCCTTCACCTTTGATCATGGCGTACATTCATCGTGGCATCGCTGTAACTTTGCATAACATCAAAACATTTATTTCGGTCCAGAGTTGCATTTATTTTTGGCCAAGATCTTGTATTGATGAAGGGGGAGTAAAACCACTCCATGACGCCTTATGCTGCTGCGCACTCCAAAGACTTTCAATCGGTCAGGGTCAGGACTTTGTGGTGGCCAGTTCGCATGTGAAAATGATTCCTTATGCCGGGATCAGACTACACAATTTCAGCCCGATTTTAGCCCGATCCGCAAGTCGTAGAGTAGCGGGTTGGATCGGAAACGATAGATTGTCATCAGGGGTGACAATTGATTGTTTAAGCTGTGTAGTGTGCCATAGTGAACGACAACGGATGTTGCATCTGTGATGCCTCAAGACGCCCCGACAGAAAGTCTAGCATGTTTAATTTTTTCTTCGTCTCCCACGACGGGTTGCATTGCCTCTGTGATGTTGACCAGTAGGAGCATAGCTGACAGCACTCTGCACAAGGAGATGAAGCTGCTGCAGCACATTTGTAAACACAGCCTAGAGAAAGAAGAGTGATGCTGCTATAGCAAGGTGGAGCGGTGAAACGGAGGAAAGGTTCATTGTCTCATGGCAACAACACCCTTGCCTTCTTGATATTTTCTCAAGGGACTATCATGATGGAGGGAATAAAGATGATTTCTGGCGAGAGATGGCCAGATCTGCCGCGGTAGTCTCTCATACTCGGTGGTGGTTCTCAAACATGGCGCCGATCAGTAAATGAGGCCCTCAGAATTCTCCAATTTGGAACGAGATGTGCTATGCAGTTTTTTTTTTTTTTGTTGTTTTTTTTTTTTTTAGATCTGTATATGCTGCAGGACAATGATCCAAAGGGCACGAGCAAGTCCACCTCTGAATGACTCAAAAGAAACAAATTGAAGGTTTTAGTGTGGCCTAGTCAATGTCATAACTTGAATCCCATTGAGATGCTGTGGCATGACCTTAAACGGGCAATTCATGCTTGAAAATCGTCCAATCACGTGACTGAATTAAAACAATTCTGCCAAGTAGAGTGGGCCAAAGTTCCTGCTCAGTGATATAATGGACTCATGACCACTTACCGCTGATTTTTTTTTCCCTCTCTTTTTTCCCCCCTCTGCCTTCCTGTTCGCTCAGGGGGAAAAAAACCTTAAGTATCACCTGACATCAGACCAGTAAGGCATGGTGCACTCGGTGCATGGCAGTTCATACCTTGAGATGGTTGACAACAAGGTAGTAAATATCACCTGCTCTATAAGCAGCTTTATTTAGATTTTTTTTTTAAATTCTAAATTCCTCCACCTTGACCATCACCCTTTTTATTCATAGGTTAATAGAAATGAGAAATAAGAAAGGAAAAGGAAAAAAGAGAGGAAAAAAGCTCATACCTCAACAACAGCAGTTACCGTAGATTAGAAAAAAAAAAGATGAGCAGCATTATAAATTTTGAAGGAAAAAAATAACATTTTGCAAAGGTCCATTTGATAAACATGTTTCTGAGGGACATAAACAATAGCAGGAATAACAAGAAAGGCAAAAACAACAATATAAGCAAGTGACGATTTTCACACGCCAGCTATCCCCGTCTGATGCCAGGTCCAGGGCGGGAAACCCAAACCCTGCCACTCAATGTGCCTCTGCGCTCGGTACAGATGTTTCATTGCGGTTGTTGCCAAGGGTGGCAAAACCAATTATTAGGCTTTGGGGGGGCAATTATTTTTTCAGGAGTGATATAGGTTTTGAAAAACTCCTTACCGTAAATAAATGAAATGATCATTAAAAAGCAGCATGTTGTGTTTACTCGCGTTGCCTTTTTCTTATAAATAAAAGTTTGATTATCTGAAATGCTTAAATGATGAATAAACAAAAATAAATCATATCTGTGCCCGCATTCCTAAGTATGTACTATGCGCTGGTGGTGAGCTCTACATTAATATGCTGCCACAAAGCGGTTGGATTTGGAATTTCTTTGCCTTTAAATGGTAAACTCATCGAGGCTCCCTGCTGCGTTTTCATCTTCCATCCAGTTTCTTCCATGTCTTCGCCCTGAATGTGATCATTGTTGGCTCTGGAGTCCTCATGGCCAAGTTTTACCCCAACATTGGCTCCATCATCAGGTAAGACTTGCCTTTTTGCTCCGAGTGAAGAATGCTCTTTTGTATCAGTGGTTTTCAGTGTCGGTCCTGGACACCCCCGTGTACAGAGTTCTGTTCAAACCACAATTGCAATCCCAGAATTCTAATAAGGTGTTAATTTTTCCAAATTGGACTATGCTGGTTTATAAGGACAATTTACCATTCTAAGCCACGTTTTGTCAGAAATATGCAAGCACGTGTTGTAGTTACATTTTGATATTGTACTTAATTGGTAATATTCATTTAATCTTGGGGGAAATTGTAACTGATGAGACTAAAGGAGCAATTGCCTTCTAATTGATGAAAGTATGGACACATTGGTCTCTTAAAAACAAAAAAAAAATTGGTAATGACAAATTAAGACGAGGCAAATTATACTGAGCCAAGGCTGCATTGCACAGTGGTTTACCCTCTTTGTCACATTCACCAGTGTAATTACAATTTGGACCCTATTGATTCGCCATCTTCACCGAATGTGTACCCTTTTTGCAAATATTTAATTAAAGCACAGTTTTTATCTCATACAGTATGCTGTGATAGCAGTTTTTGGACAATGTGGCTGAAGAGGGCAAATTACCCCTTTAAACGTGAAAAGGACCTAATTAAGAAAAATTACCAGCTGCTCAAAAATGGCGATTTGAGGTGCGGTTGGAACAAAAACCAGCATATACTGTGGGGCCCTAGGACCGATAAATAATGAGAACCTCTGCTCCATGAAAATGTTTAACTCTTTGCAAAAATTATGGAGTCACTACATGGAGGATGTTGATCCAGCTTTTTTACTTCATTACAAACAATTCGCAGATATGACATTAAGTGATTCCATAATTTTTACCTCTGCTTTATCCTGAAAATAATAATGCCATTAAGTAAAATAATTCAATCTAATGTATGAAGTGCAGTCAACCCTTCAAACCTGGTTAGATTGAAATGCTCACAGGTTCCTCTAGTTATTTCCATAACTTTGATCTCATAGCTTTAAAAGAAACAAAAGTATGGAACTGAGTCGATTCAATTTCCTTGATGCCCATTGCAGGCAGCCAGTAAAAGTCTTAAATCCTGGCATTTCCTTCACAAACATTTGTATTCTTCCTGAACAAAAACTCCGTAACCTCCTCTTATATTAGGGGTTATCAAAGACATATTCCAGGGACAGCATATTGTAGGAAGGTGCAGTCAATAAATATTGCGTGTGATGAGTTTAAACATTGCACGTCTCATTTTAATTCATGCATGTTCTGTTCTTTTCTTCCTCTACTGTCAAGAAACAAGGGAAGCTTTTAAGGATTTTGAATTTTTTTTTTTTTTTTTTCCTGGGTAGAAAAAAATTAAGTGATTTGGGCTAAAATTAAGTTTTTATTTTTAAGGCATGTTACAGGATTGGGTATGGTGATTGTGCAACTTATTGTTTCTTTAAATATCAATTTGGTGTTATGTGGTGGGTTTTTTTTTTTTTATTTGAAGAGTCTTTTCTGCAATAATCTGATTCTTTATTTTGGTATCGTCACACTTTTCATACGGAGAGCGGATGATGTGTTTGTGAAGAGTGCTCTGTTTGTTTGCGCAGGTACGCGGGGGCGTTGTGCGGTCTGGCCCTGGTCTTCGTGTTTCCCTCCCTCATTCACATGATATCCCTCCACCGGCGCGGAGAACTCCGATGGCCCTCCGCAGTCTTCCACAGCTTCATCATCCTCGTGGGAGTCGCCAATTTAATCGGGCAGTTCTTCATGTAGCTTCTTTCCACAACCTCAGCTGCCTGGACTGGCCAATCGGGCAGGTTCTTCCCTAGTCTCCGATCCACTTGTCTTGTGGGGCATCCCACTGAGAAAAGGGCGGTATTCAGCAAGTGATATAATCTTTTAAAAAGGGTCAATTCCAGAAAATGTTATGTTTTCTTAATGGATTTTTTTTTTTTTTGTCATTTATACAAACAGTCGTTTCCCAACGCATATACTAATAGAGCTCTATTTTCTGTTATGAGGAAAGTTTGTTTAGCCTCATTTGCAAGTATTGCCAAAATTCAAAATGGCAAAATGAATCAAAAACATGTTTTGAACTCTTAATTTTGATGCCTCTGACTTCTGAAGCGTGGAGCACTTCATCAGGTGGAGGGACTAAAGGACTTCATGCCATCTGAAGCTCATAGTGCTTTACGGAATGTTCATTCCTCTGTTTTTATCAGAAATAAGCTTGTATGTTTTAACACCGTACACGCTGAACTTTAGGTCTTAAACTTAACTTTTATGCTTTTAAGGAGCTGTTGTAAGCTGAAGACCAAAACTGTGGATTTGGTCCTGAATCAGAAGGAGTGGGGTGGACATGGATTAATGGATCCTAGTAATGTCTGTTAGATTTGTGAAAATGGGAGCCATCTGCTGCTGTGGCTGTAAAACTGCGTGCCTCGTTGGTGTATAGATTCAGTGTTTGCACAATGTCATGGATCATGGAAATCAAACTGGCTCGGAAGTATTCCATACTTCTCTAAATCCAGAGGTAGTATGTCTGGCTACCGCTTCCTATCTGTGTTTACAC
The DNA here is from genome assembly GCA_029692085.1 of Gymnothorax javanicus. Lineage (NCBI taxonomy): Eukaryota > Metazoa > Chordata > Actinopteri > Anguilliformes > Muraenidae > Gymnothorax > Gymnothorax javanicus. Next base: position 142,413,057 of record CM056194.1, read on the forward strand.
TTGGTGCATTTGTTGGGCGGCTCCATTTAATCACATTTCTTTTACTCAGCCTCACAACTCTGCCTCCCATGGTTACCTGCTTGGCGGCAGTGTTTATCGTCACCCTCTCTTTCAGTCTCACAACTGCGGTTGTCTGGAGTAATGTGCCAGTCGGCCTGACTGACGAGCCATTTTATCACTGTTCTTTTTGTTCTCTTGCTGTTTCTTCCATGCAGGCGCTAGTTTATAGCGTGAACCTGCAATCAGTGTAGCCTGTGCAATGGGAACCTTTGTATGAAGCTAATCCTGCCAGCACGTTTTTGTAGGACTTGTGCCTGTACATGAAGGGAAAAGTGAATCTGTCACTCAAATATATTACATTATCGTTTACCGGCAAGTGCAATTGAAACAAATGTAAAGCCATGTGATTTACTGGGGAACAATTAGCCGTGCATTTTCAGCCTTCGTTAAAACTGTGGGTTTAAGTTCTTTGAGTGTAACGGACACTATAATGAGCTCTCAGTTTGATCTTTCTGTTCACTACACAGTAATGACTTGTTCTCAACTGCTACGGGAGATGATGATGGTGATGCACCTTAGCAGTAAAATGGTTGTAATGAAGGGAATTTCGATTACCTGATAATTTAATAGGTACCAGATGACTGAATTTGGCCTGTATTGCAGTATTTTATAAATGGAAGACCATACTTTTAAATTCTTCAGAATTTAACTGATTTGGCTATTTGACCATTTTTGCTGAAGTCGGAACATATTTTAGTGAGTCGGAAGACCACAAAAACTGGAGTGAAATGACTTCAACCAGCTTGCTGAGCCTTGGCTGTGTATTGTGTACTGTATGTACTCAACCATTACCGGACTGTGTGCTCATTGGCTCACTATCAAGAATCTGGATCCTCCTCTATTAGATCAGTCTAGTACTGTACATGCGTTTTTGCCTCGCGAAAGGTGTATTTTACCCTGGTATGTTTGCCTTTAGAATACATAATCTTTAAAATTTACCGTGGTGTTTGTCTTTTCTTCCATATCTAAGTTGCGCTTTAATTACTGTTCTGCATACTGTAAACCCGTTGGCACTGTATTCCCCACGGCACCATCAAGTCTGCTCATGTCTCTCATGCTCAGATTTGTGATAAGAAAAGCTCAACTCTGTCCTCATTCGTGCTGCTCACTGGGGCTCCTGGGCCCCTCGGTGTATGCGGCTGTTTTCTGACCACAGCTGGAATCCCAGAATTTTAAAGACAAATTAATTTTACTGAAATAATCTAGTGTTTCTAAAGATTATTTACTCTTTTAACCTTCATGAAGGCAGGAATAGTGCTGCATGCCCTGAAGAGTGCCATACTCATTCTACAATATTTCAAATATTTTTATTACATACAAATAGTGAAATGGTAACTGATTAAATTAAAGAATCAATTGGCATCTAATTGGTGAAATTGTTGACAAATTAGAAGACCATATAGAGCCAAACATGCATTGTGTGAAAAGGGAAGTCACTTGTTCAGCAATGTATTTGGGAGCCTACTGATTCACCGCTGTCTTCAATTAAGTCTGCAAAAATTTTTGTCTAACATTTGCACTTAAGAACATTTTTTTATCCTACAAGGCATTTAGCTGTAAGCATTATGGACAGTGTGGCTAAAGATGGTAAAATAATTCTTTTTAACATGAACAGACCTAATTAAGAAAAACTGATTTATATTTGCGATCACAACTGTATTTGTAACAAAACCCAACATGCACAAGGGGGCCCCAGGACCAACAATGAAAAGCACTGGTCTACATCGTCAATGTGCCCATTAAACGCATAGCAAATGAGGATTTCAGCCTGAATACGTAATGCCTGTAAAGAAGCGATTCCATGAAATTTTCATTGGGTCTATTGCAGACAGCTAAAGCTGCTTTCACACCGGATGTGGAACGAATTTTTCGCACGACACATTACATTCAAAGTCAATGCAAAGACGCGAATTTGACTTTGAATGTAATCTGTCGTGCAGAAAATTTGTTCCGCGTCCAGTGTGAAAGCAGCTTAATGCTGTGTCATTAGAAATGCGAACCCAGTTTTTTTCTGGCATTGAGAAGATGATGCATGAGGAACTGTAATCTTTACCTGATCCATATAGTGGAAGACCCTACTCCTCAGTGCAGTCCAGCTGTACGTAATGGCGCACAGAAGGCTGGCTTTGAAGACCGCCCAGCTTTGCCATTAAACCTCCCCTTTACCCTGAGAACTTTTTGGGTTGCTGGCCAATCGGAGCAGAGCTCATTATCGTTCGAAAACTGTTCTAAAGGGTGAAAATTGCTGGAAAATATACCCAAGAGGTGCTGTGGTGTGGCTTCTTGAGTTGTATGTGTTGGACATAAGGGCATGGTGAGGTGAGTCAGGGCTCCTACTTTTAAGGCCAGTTTGTCTCCCGAAATATAGCATATAACCTGGGATAACTGAGATTCAACACTGACCCAAGAATAACACATTTTCGTGCCAGATATCAGACCTATCAAGCATTTAATATTTACCATATACTGTATATTGACAATTAAGCAAAAAAGGAAAGTTCTTACTCTTCCACGATTACTTGTTCATAGCAATATAAATTTTATTTTTCATGTAATGAAAATAAATACTGCAGTCATCCATAGGAGAAGTGCTGTACCTACTAAAAATTCCAAATGGATGTTCAGCAGACTTCGCCTTCATGTCGATCTTCATGATATTGAAGAATTTCACATCACAGCCATTAATTGAGGAAAAAAGGACTTTTTAATCCTCTGCCACGAAGTGGAGTGGGGGATATCACAACGGAGCTCATCCTTCTGTTTGTCCATCTGGATAAATATGGACAAGATTTCTCAGAAACTAGTTTATCTCCATGAAAGTGATTTTGAGTGGGTATGTTAGTGGTCATGAACGTGATTGGGTTCAACAATGGGATTCCGTGGTGGTGGGGGATATTGATGTCAGTGTTGGCTTGTTTCTGGACACCACTGACTTCAGCTCAGGAAAAAAGGTCTGCATAATCCACATGACCTTGCGTCTGTCCGCAAGGTTTCAACAGCTGCTCCCCTCCAGACATGGTAATAGGCTCCCCCTAGTGACAAGGAGGAGAAGTACAAAATATTGTCAGGAAATTGGGATTCTGAAATTTGTACTCAGAAATTGCGAATACTTTCATGTGGAAACGAATTCAACTACATTTTAGGTATGCTCGGGCTGTGTGGTTGCTCATGTATGCACAGAGGTAGAAACATATTGTAATAACTAGTCAGTATTCAAGAAACTACACTACATTGCACTACATAAGTTGTAAAATGCTACCATACCTCATGGTACTCCACCAGATCTACCAGAGTAGGAAACCTGATCTGGTCCCCAAGAAGCATATAGCAGTTCTCAGTGGCATCGATGAGGAAATGTTTCATCTCGTCCTGGCATCGGTAGGAGAGAACATATCCCTTTATCCTCTCGCTGACACGAATCAGGAAGTGCCCGCGTTCACAAGGACTGAGCAGGGCCTCTGCTTCCTGCCTCGATATTATTCCTAAAGGAAATGCACATCATTAGCTGTGTCCTGGTTTATGCTGCCAACTTGGGACTGAAATGGACCAGACTTAATTTATGTTAAAATGTCAGCCGTCTGCACCTGCATTTCACAGATCCATGCCCCTCTGGTGGGCTGAGGGAATGTCTGGAGTAGCCAGTTGGCGCAATGCATGTAGGCAGTTGTTGGCTTTACAGTAAATGCATAGGAAAGCCATGGGGGTCAGAACTACACAAATATCTGGAGTAGTTGTGGGAGAATGTATATAGTATATCTGCAATGCATTTACAGTTGCAATAAAAATTATTCAACCCCCATTGCAAACTGGGTTTACTGACAAAATTCACAAACTTTAATCTGTTTGTTACAAACAGCTGAAACAAGAACGAATATTAAATATGGTTTCACCAAATTTAACACAAAATGCCAGTTTTAATGACTACTGCAGTCTCAAAATTATTCCACCCCCTGAATAGAATCCGTCATAAGAGCACATTTGCAAATCAGGTGTTGTCTCAAGCACACCTAATGCCGCTAATCAAGAGCTTCATTAGTTGCCTCAGGTTTGCTTGAGAGAGAGAACACATCAAATACTTACACTTCCTAGAGATTTGTTGACAGTGACATTTGATTGCATTTTAGAAATATGGCTGTCAAGAGAATTGTCCAAAAAGCTAATAGAGGAGATCATTGCCTGGTACAAACAAGGAAAAGGATACAAAAAGGTAGCACAGGCACTGAATGTTCGTAGAGCTCCAGTTGAAAGCATAGTTTGCAAGTTCAGAGTTAAAGGAAGAGTGGCTACAGTGCCAGGATGTGGCAGAAAGAGGAAGCTATCAATGGCTGTCACCAGATCCCTGAGGAGACAGGTGGTCAAAAACCCTCGAGTGACTGCAGGAGACCCGCAGCAAGACTTGGAGGCAGGAGGCACTGAGGTTTCAGTTTGCACAGTAGGGTGCATACTAAACGTTGAAGGTCTTCAAGACATACACCACAACTGATCCAAAAGCACACGCACAAATATGCTCAAAACTATATAAATAAGCCACAGAAGTTTGGGGATATTGTTCTGTGGAGTGATGAAACAAAACTGGAATATTTTGGGCTTATGAATAAGTGGTATGTCTGCAGGAGTAATAAAGAAGCATATGCTGAAAAAAGTACACCCTGCCTACAGTGAAGAATTGTGGGGGCTTTTTGAAGCGGCTGCCTTGCTTCCCCTGGCACTGGAAATCTGCAAAGTGTGAAGGGCCGGATGGATTTAGTCAAGTACCAGGATATCCAAGGAGAAAATGTCATGCTGTCCGTGGGGAAGCTGACGCTTGGGCATCATTGGACCTTCCAACAGGACAATGATCCTAAGCATAACTCAACATCCACCAAGGCTTGGTTTCAGAAGAAGTCTGGGAAGATTCTAGAGTGCCTACACAGTCGCCTTACTTAAACCCATACAAAATCTCTGGTAGGATTTGAAGAACACAGTTGCAGCATGCAAACCCAAGAATATTAGTGAACTGGAGGCCATTGTCCATGAGGACTGGGCTAAGATTCCTTGGGAATGCTGCCAAAAGCTGTTGTCTGCCTATTCATCACATCTCCAGCAGGTCATACCAGCAAAAGGGTGCTCTACTAAGTAAGTATTTGAGATGCTTGTCATGAAGGGGTTGAATAATTTTAAGCCTGCAGTAGTCATTAAAAGTGGCATTTTGTGTTGAATTTGGAGAAGCCACTTGAAATATTTGTTGTGTTCAGCCATTTAAATTGTTCTTGTTTGGTTTGTTCATTGCAAACAGCTGAAAGTTTGTAAATTTTGCCAGTAAACGTAATTTGCAATGGGGATTGAATAATTTGATTGCAACTGTATACAAAGCCTACACTGAGGAACTATGTATGGTTAAATATCGGCAAACTGCCCCTTTAAGACTGTTTCCTGGAAGAATGGGACAAAATTTCACTTGAAACAATTAATCACTAGGTGTTTATGTCCCTAAATGTGTCATAGGTGCTGTGAAAAGGAAGGGCAACATTAAAAAGTGGTAAATACTTCATAGTCCCAACTTTTTTTTGAAATGTGTAGCAAGAATCAAAATTGAGATTAGTGTTTCTTTTGAACAATATAAAATTCATGTGTTGGGACATCAAATGTGCTGTCGTATTGTTTTCACAATAGTGCAGGCAGAAGATAATTTACAAACCATAGCTTTCAGTTTTGATTTTAACAAACCATCCCAACTTTTTTCTTATTTGTGGTTGTAAAATTTAACTCCTGTCCTTGTAGACAACAGCTAGATTAATTCATTTTGGGGAATAACAGGAAATAGCAGTGAGTCTTAACCCATTTAATCCGGGACAGCATGTGCGCATTTTAAGAACGTGTCGTTGCCGACACAGATATGCGCGTAATTTTGAAAGTACCGTAATTACTGTAAGTTTTGCGCAATAGAAAAAAAATCCAACTGTTTCTGAAAGCTGAGAAGCTGTGCTTCAGCCCATATACAGGTTACTATGGTAAACATGGCAGCATGACTCTCTGCTGGGATTTTTGCATTAGGCCTTAAAGGGTTAAATCCTGTATTTTACCATAAACCTGCATCGCCTTTGGTAAACAAAAAGGCAAAAAAGTCACAAATCCGAAAAGCAGAAGCGGTCATTGCGATTGCATTTTGTTTAAAAATTTTAGACTGCAAATGTACAACCCCAATTCCGAAATAGTTGGGACAAAGTGTAAATTGTGAATAAAATCAAAATGCAATGACTATCAAATCACACCAGTCAGTATTTTATTCACAACAGAACAGAGATAACATAGCGAATGTTGAAACTGAGAAATTTTACAATTGTATCCACAAAATGCGCTCATTTCAAATTTGATGGCTGCTACTGGTCTCAAAAAAGTTGGGACAGGGGCCTTTTTACCATGGTGTAGCATCTCCTCTTCTTTTTAACACAGCGTGGAGGCATCTGGGCATTGAGGAGACAAGTTTCTTGAATTTAGCCATTGGAATTTGATCCCACTCTTGTTTAATACAGGCTTCCAGCTGCTGGAGAGTTTTGGGTCTCCTTTGACGGACTTTTCATTTAATTATGCGCCAAATGTTCTCAATCGGTGAAAGATCAGGACTGCAGGCAGGCCAGTTCAGCACACGGACTCTTCTACTAAGAAGCCATGCTGTTGTAATAGCTGCAGTATGTGGCTTTGCATTGTCCTGCTGAAATACACAAGGCCTTCCCTGGAATAGATGTCTTCTGCAGGGGAGCATATGTTGCTCTAAAACCTTTATATACCCTTCAGCATTCATGGTACTTTTTAAAACATGCAAGTGTCCCACACCATATGCACTAATGCATCCCCATACCATCAGAGATGCTGGCTTTTGAACTGAACGCTGATAACAGGAGGGGTGGTCTTCCTCCTCTTTAGCCCGGAGGACACGACGCCCATGATTTCCGACAAGAATGTCAAATTTGGACTTGTCTGACCACAGAAGACTTTGCCACTTTGCAACAGTCCATTTTAAATGAGCCTTGGCCCACAAAATATGGTGGCGCTTCTGGATCATGCTCAACAATGGCTTCCTTTTTGCATGATAGAGTTTTAGGTGGCATCTGTGGATGGCAGGGCGGACTGTGTTTACAGACAGTGGTTTCTTGAAGTATTCCTGGGCCCATTTAGTCATGTCAATGACAGAATCATGCTGGTGAGTGATGCAGTGGTGTCTGAGGGCCTGAAGATCACGGGCATCCAGTAAAGGTCTTCAGCCATGTCCCTTACGCACAGAGATTTTTCCAGTTTCTCTGAATCTTTTGATTATGTTGTGCTCTGTCGATGATGAGACCTTCAAAGCCTTTGCAATTTGATGTTGGGGAACATTGTTTTTAAAGTATTCCACAGTTTTTTTACGCAAGCCTTCACAGGTTGGAGAGCCTCTGGCCATCTTTACTTCTGAGAGACTCAGCCTCTAGAGGACATCCCTTTTATAGCCAATCATTTTACAAACCTGATGCCAGTTAATGTAATTACAACTTGCTAAATGTTCTTTCAGCTGATTTCTTATATATTAATTGCTTTTTCAGCCTTTTTTTGCCTGTGTCCCAACTTTTTTGAGACCTGTTGCAGCCAGAAAATTTGAAATAAGCTCATTTTGTGGATAAAAATGTAAAATGTCTCAGTTTCAACATTTGAAATGTTATCTGTGTTCTATTGTAAATAACATATTGGCTTATGTGATCTGATAGTCATTGCATTTTGATTTTCTTCACAATTTACACTTCGTCCCAACTATTTCGGAATTGGGGTTGTAATAGGTGTCCAGTCATTTCACCTGGAACACAGCCAGTTACCCATGACAAGCCATTTAAAATCTCTCCTTTGTGACAGCACAAGTGGGAGGGGTCACCCAAAATAATGAAGGAACTGATAAACTGCTTGGCTGAAGTTTACCACTCCTAGTCACTGGGCAGTCACATCACCATAAAGTTGCAAATGAACAGAGGTTGAGATGGCTTGCAATGACTGATCGGCTGTGCCCCTGGGCTAAATTCACATTACAAGCCTCATTATTCAACTCTGATATTTTTGCTCAGGTCAGATTTGCCAATGTTGACAGTTCACACTCATAATTACATGCGTCCTATATCGAACTGTGATGTGAAGGCATCTGTCCTTCAAAACAGCAGGCATGCGCACATTGTTACTTTGTTCACGAGTCAGATGCATCACCAACAACAAAAAATGTCATAATAGTGAGAGCACTCATAATATTCAAATCGGATTCAAACAGAAAATGGATGCGCTTATCGTAAATGCATGGGATTTTGCTCTGGAGGACAGTTAAGTTTGTACGTGATGAGATTGAGGAGACAATAAAAAGCCAGAAGCCTAGCTATTGCTGTTTCAACAGCTATTGCTGGCACTGCTAAAACAGCGTTCTGTGCATGCATACATGTAAAAAGCCACATGGATTCTGATGTGACCATTTTCATTTATGATATAACAGATTTGTATCCAATCTAAGACCACATATGAAAGTCTCAATTCTGATGTGTAGACTAGATTTAAAGACCAGATTTCTGTTTCCACACAACCCTGAAAACATCAGATTTCTGTCACATTAAGGCAATAAATCAGATTTGAGTCACTTTTGCCTGGTAATGTGAATGTAGCCCTGGTGACATTACAGGCGACCTTTAAAATGTATATGTGCTTTGTGGATATTTTGCCTCAAGATGGCAGCAGTGTATAATTAGAATGACCCAATAAATAAGAACCCAGGATATCGACAGCGTGTTAAAGGGAGAGTTCTCATTCTTGGTTTTCCTGCCATAATATTTTTTGCGAACATCCTTGGCACATGTAGCACTTGTGTGTGATGAAGGACCTTAAAAAAAACATTTCACCCTCAGCTGTACATTGGTTGGCAAGTTCACAAACACTTGGTAAGGGCAGATTATAGTGGAACCAAGTGATCCCTGTTCCCCATGGATCTGTAGCTGATAAGTACACAGAGATAATGGAGATGTGGGAAAGTCATTCACAGATGTGAATACTTTATTTATCACTAAACTGCAGACCACTCACCATGGAACCAGGGTGCTATCCTGCTCTGGTCCTTCAGGAATCCAGCACGCAAAGGCAGCTGTTCCTCCTGGAACCATCGGATGATGTGTTCCCTGCTGGAGGTGGACAGTGTCCGGCGAACACCTGGCTTCCTGTCAGTCAAAGGGGGAGAGGAGAAGGGGCAGAACAATGCAGTAACCAAATACACCAAACCTGCAGTCATGCATGCAAGCATGGGTTGATATACAGTCATTCATCTTACTAGCAACAAAACCCCGGAAATAAACACTAAAAATACTTTCAGGAGAAGCAGAGGGGTGTACTGTAGAGACAGATGAGCAGGTTGGCGAGGTATGTTGAGCCTAAAGCCAAAGTTTTCAATGTCAACAAGGTGCCTGTCTTTCAATCGGCCATGGTAACTTATGGTATGTCAGATCACACGGTTAGGGTTTGCCAAGCCATCTGAGGCAAAGACAGCCTAGCTAACGTTGAACTTTATTCAGCTGAGTATCATGTGAAGCATTGGGGAGATGCTGGCATGGTTACAGGCTGTCTGAAACACTGTTTTCTTTTTTTTTAATACTTTTTATTTGTATTTTTTATCCATATTAACAAAAAACATGAGATCATCATGGGTGCCACAGTCAAAATCAAAATTCCTCTACACATACATCATGGTATAATGTCATACTATTCAAGGTGCATACATAATCCATTTTTCCCAACGTTCAATACATTTTTCCAACTGGAGTCTTAAAACAAAAGTAAGTCTCTCCATACAGTAAATTTCCTGAACGATCCCGCGCCACTGGTCCAGTGTTGGAGGATCTAATTGCAACCATTTTCTGGTTATAGCTTTCCTACTACTTGCCAAAAGTATCTTCAATAAGTATTCATCCTAGGACTATTGCTGGTATTTTACCGAGATATAATACAATGAAAGAGAAAACCAAATCCACCCCTATTATTTTTTTTTTATCTCTGTAGCCACCTCCCTCCAAAATGACTGGACTTTCTGAAACACTGTTTTCATACCACTGTTTTCACGTCTTTTGGGACAAAAGAAATTATAGATGCAGTCACACCAGCCTCTGAGCCCCTGCTCAAAAACAGGCCACAAATTAAAGCATCTTTGTGACAGTGGCTCCAACAAAGAGCTACCCAAGTCAAATTGGATAAAATTTTAACACTTTTAAACATATTGACTCTGAAATGTATATGGAATGAATTAAAAAAAAAAAGTTCAATTAGTGCTAAATTAGAATACGAATAGTTGAATTGAAAATTTACCACTATGCACAATTCCATGCATTTTTAATTTTTAATTGGTAATTGACCCCTTGCCAATATTTTCATTCAATATTGTGTTAGGTGTGCTTCCCAGTTTTGTCACCATATTTGAAACGGCAAATCACAGCTGTAAGCCAGGTTGAGAGCATGATCCACCCGAGTGAGAGATGAAATGCATTAAAACATGAAGACCTGCCACAGTGGAAGCCAATATCAACAGACAATTCCTCAAGACAACACAAGGCTGCCTCTAAAAGTGAATTAATCTCCAAATTAAATGGTGAAAGTAAATAAAATATCTGATTTCAGAGGTGAGTGAAGGTGTATTTTTTCCTGGGATAATGACGGGCAGAGGCTCACTGGCTCAGCGGGTCTGGGGTAACTGCCAGAGTCCTCTGTTTGGGCTTTGGTGGGAGAGCCGGTTTGGTTCCTCCGAAGGCTTTGGTCATGGCAGCCACGCGACCCTGCTCCAGCGCTCTCACAGACCGCCTCCTGTAGTCCTCTCGCGTCTGCTTGGCTATCGACCGTCTCCGCAGGTCTGCCGCTTTGGACTTGCGCACTAAGAAAGCACAAAAATGCGCAGGCATACACACACGCGCACGCACACACACACACACACACACACACACACACACACAAAAGATGCACACACTCAATTACAAGTTATAGCAACTGATTGCCTGGACAACTGATGATTTCTCAGTGTAATATTACTACAACCCCAAATCAGAAAAAGTTGGGACGGGATGAAAAAAAAAAAAATAGAAAGCAGTGATTTGTAAATTAACGTTCACCTATTGTACACTGAAAATAATACAATAGCACATTATGTGATGTTTAATCACATACATTTTACTGGTTTTTCAAAATAAACATTCCAATTTTGTTTGCTGCAAAATATTTTTAAAAATTTGGACAGTATTTACCACTTACATGTTGCCATTCAATTTCACAACACCTCATAAGTGTTTAAGGACTGAGGACACCAAGTGATTAAGTTTCAGGTGTAATTTTGTCCCACTTATCCAGGTCACAAGTCTTACGGTGAGAAGAAGTGCAACACATTCTCTACAGGAGACGAGTCAGGACTGCAGGCCAGCCAGTCCAACACTCGTAACCTCTTCTTACACAGACATGCCTTCGTAATGCATTCAGAAAGTGATTTGTTTTGTCCTGCTGAAATACGCACAAGCGTCCCAGGAAAAGATATTGTCTTGAAGGGAGCACATGCTGCTCCAAAACCTCAGTGTACTTTTCAGTATTATAGTGTCTTCACTGAACTCCAAGTTACCCTAGCCAAAGGCATTAACATAACCCCATACCATGACAAATCATGGCTTCATGACTTGTTCTGAAAAATGTCTAAACGATCCCAGTCCTTTTCTTCTTTAGTCAAGCGCACATAGTGTCCATTTCTTCCAAAAAAAGACCTGAAATATTGGTTCATTTGACCAAAATGTAGTTTTTCATTTTGTTCTTATCCACTGCAGATGCCTCCGAGCTCCAAGAAGTCAACAGCGCTTTAACTGGCATTTGTAGATATAACCGCGCATTGCAGTCCTTGATAAAGGTTTGGCAGAGTCATTCTGAGCCAATGTAGTTATATCACCATTAGATAAATGACAGTAGGTTCTTGCCCTATGCAGTGTGGTCTGAGTAGCAAAGATCATGGGTATTCAGCTTAGGCTTGGGCCCTTGCCCTTCATGCACAATGCCTTCAAATTCCACGAATCTTCTAATAAAGTTATGAACCATAGAGGGTGAAACATCCAAAACCCTCACTATATTTCCTTAAGGAATGCTGCTTTTAAGCCTTTTTCTGATTTTCTAACATACTGGTGGACAAATTGGTAATCCACAGCCCATCTTTGCTCTTTAAGAACTAGGCCTGTCTTGTATGTTGCTTTTGTATCAAATCATGACTGCGATCATCGATCCGGTTTCCGGTTGCGGTCAGTTACGGTCATGGTGTGCTCTTGATCCTGGCGGATCAGAGCACTTACAAACAAAACTAAAAGAAAACTTAAACTTCCAACTTAACATAATGGGACCTAAACCAGCATTAGTGCCCAGCTTGAGGAGATGAGGAAGTCGATAGATGGCCTCAAATCCGAAATTGCAAGCATGAACGACCAGCAGACGACTCTCACGGTGCTACTGGAAGACGTTAAAAGCCTCAAAGCCGAGAACGAACAGTTCCAAGAGAAGAACAAAGAAAAAGATGAAAAGATAGCGGCGCTTGAAAATCGAGTTGCAGACCTTGAACAATATTCCAGGATCAATGACATCATAATTTCTGGGATTGATATTAAACCTCGGTCTTTTGCTCATGCTGTAACGCGCAACCAGGATTTACAGACCACTGATCAGGAGGATTCGGCTTCGGTGGAGGGACAGGTAGCAAACTTTTTCAACTCAAAAGGAATAACGATGGACATTAACAACGTGGAAGCATGCCACCTCCTTCCCCGGAAAATCAAAACCGAGAAGCCAGTCGTGATCTTACGGTTTGTGAATAAAAAATCCAAAATAGCGCTGCTGAAACAAGGTCCACTGCTACAGGGAACGAATGCATATATGAACGAGCACTTGACGAAAAAGAACGCTGACATCGCCAGTAAAGCCCAACTACTGAGAAAGAAAAAGAAGATACAATCTACATGGACAAGGAATTGCAAGATCTTTATCAAACTTAATGGTTCTCCTGAACATGCGAAAGTCCTGGTCATCAGAAGTATTGAGGAGCTGGACAAGTATCACTGATGGATCATCCTAGTGAGAGACTAACATTCCCTTTTCTAATGGTAATCGTATTTCCATGAAGAGACTCCTTTTTGTGTTTTTTTCTTGCATGGAATTTTTTTTTTTTTTTTGCTGCATTCGTATTTCCATTAAGAGACATTTTTTCCTGCATGGAATAATTTTTTGCTGCATTTTTACTCCCATTTTTTTGGGGACTATGAGGTCAAATCATGGCTGGTCGTCCCTTATGGGCCTACAGGAGCCTACGAAGAACAGTAGGTCTGGTGATCATTGGACAATGCATATGGATTATCTGATCTTGCTCCTGAGGACACTTTTTCCTCCAACCCCGCTTGGGCCTGGGCTTGAAACACCTGCGAGTGGGTGCGTGAAAGGATGGGTGCCAGCGTGTGTGATTGCGTTAAGTGTGTGTTTACAACACAACAACTATGGTTGAATACTCAGACCCAGACATTGACCCAGAGTCTAATCTCTTTAATAATGTGACTATTGATTGTTGTTACCACACTGAAAATCAATTTAATGAAAAGTTTAACCTAGAACATAATAGTATAAGGATCACACACTTCAATAGCGGAAGTCTTTACGCCAACTTCCATAATATCAAAGACTACCTAGATCAGTTCAACACACCTTTTAATATAGTTGCTATTTCAGAATCCTGGATCTGCCGAGAGAAAGGAGTGGATTTTGAACTGGAGGGATATAATTTGAACTACATGAACAGAGCAAATAAAAGAGGAGGGGGAGTGGCTCTTTATGTCGATAGGAGACTAAAATATAAGATTGTTGAAAGTATGACTGTTGCCATTGATGACGTATGTGAATGTATTACTGCTGAAATTGATATGGGAAAAAAGAAAGAATATCATTGTCAGGTGCATTTACAGAGCTCCCAGCAATAATATAGAAAAGTTCAAGGATGTTTGAGAATATGGTTCCAAACACCGAGCAGAAGGTGGCTTTTATCTGTGGTGATTTTAATATAGATTTCCTAAATCCAAACAAACTATCAATAATAGAGGAATTCATTGATGCAATGTACAGCGGTAGCTTATATCCTACTATTACCAAACCAAGACGAATTACTTCTCACTCGGCAACTCTCATAGACAATGTACTTACTAACAGCCTCATAGATAATATAGACAGTGGCTTATTAATAAACGATATTAGCGACCATCTGCCGGTGTTTGTATTATATAAGTGTGAGCTCAATCTGATTGACCGGAATGATATTATGCATAGGAGATTAAGAACAGATGTCACCCTAAATAAGTTTAGAAGTGAATTATTACCTCAAGAATGGAGAAATGTCTATGAAGCAGAGGATGCTGATTCTGCGTATGATTCTTTTCTGCACACGTTTTTACTTTTGGATGACAGAAGCTGTCCAATGCAGCAAAGCAGAAAAAAAGCAAACTTAAATAAACCCTAGGTTACAGGGGGTTTGTTGAATGCCTGTAAAAAAAAAAAAGAATACCTTGTATAGAGAGTTTATGAGGCATAGAACTAAGGAGAAAGAATTTAAATATAAAAGATATAAAAATAACTTAACTAATATTATACGGAAATGTAAGATAGATTATTATAATAAAGTGTTAGAGAATAATAAAAACAATATAAAGGGCACATGGAAGATATTGAACTCAGTTACAAGAAATAAAACGACCAAGTCTGGCTTCCCAGAAGAAATTCTAGCTAATGACAAGATAATCAGTAACAAAAACAAGATGGTAGAAGGCTTCAACAAATTCTTTGTAAATGTGGGCCCCAAACTGGCAGAGGAGATAAACCCTCCACAAGGGGGAGGTGTTTTACAATACATGGGAGAAAGAAACTGGGATACTATTTTTTTATAGGGATACAGATAAATGGGAAATTATTGATATTGTAAATAAATATAAAAATAAAACATCAACTGATTGGAATGGTATTGATATGTATTTAAGTAAACAAGTAATTAGTGCTGTAGCAGACCCTTTAGTGCACATTTGCAACCTCTCACTTAAACTGGGTTCATTTCCAACCAAGATAAAAACTGCCAGAGTAATCCCGATTGTTAAAGCAGGTGAGAGAAATCTTTTTACAAACTATAGGCCAGTTTCCCTGCTTTCCCAATTTTCCAAAATTTTGGAAAAAATATTTGCTTCACGGTTGGACAGTTTCATTAATAAACATGGACTAATTATAGATAGCCAATATGGATTCAGGGCAAACCATTCAACATCATTAGCACTCATGGACTTAGTAGAAGAACTGACAAGCGCAATCAATGACAAGAAGTTTGCAATAGGGGTTTTCATAGACCTAAAAAAGGCTTTCGACACAATAAATCATGAGATATTGTTACAGAAACTGGAAAGATACAGGATCAGAGGGGTGGGGCTTAAATGGATAAAAAGTTACATAGAACATAGACAACAGTTTCTGCAAATAGAGGAATACAGGTCGTCCAAGTTAAATATCTCCTGTGGGGTGCCGCAGGGGTCAATTTTGGGACCAAAATTATTTATTTTATATATAAATGACATATGTAGGGTTATTAGTATGTTGAAACATGTAATTTTTGCTGATGACACTAATGTTTTCTGTGAAGGAAAGAACCTCAATCACTTGTTGGAGGCTGTTTCAACTGAGTCAGCCAAGTTGAAATTGTGGTTTGATACAAATAAATAATTAAATATTAAGAAGACCAAATTTATGATATTTGGTAATCGGAATATACAAGCAAACACTCAGATCGAATTAAAAATTGATAATATAAAATTGAAAAGGGTGTATGAGAACCCCTTTCTGGGTGTAATAATTGACCACAAGCTCACCTGGAAATCTCAAGTCAAGCATGTCCGGTCCAAACTGGCAAGGTGTGTCGGCATATTAGCCAAAGTAAGACATATTATGAACAACAAATCTCTGTATCTACTGTACTGTATGCTTTTTTATCCTCATCCGAACTACTGTGTAGAAGTATGGGGCAATACCTACAAAAGCACACTATAGACAATATGCACAATGCAAAAAAAAGCAATAAGATTAGTAAGTAATGTGGGATACTATGAACACACAAACGACTTATTTTTGAAGTTACAAACATTGAAGTTTATGGATTTAGTGGAATTCAAAACTAGACAAATTTTATACAAAGCCAGATACCAACTACTTCCAGATAACATCCAAAGATGGTTCAGGGACAGAGAATGTAATTATAACTTAAGGGGGAGACAGAAATTTAGACAACCGATGGTTCACATCACGCTCAAAAGCATGTGCATTTCGATCTGCGGAGTGAAGATGTGGAACAGCTTACCCGAGAACATAAAAGAAAGCAAGCATATTGCACAATTTAAAAAGCAGCTTAAAATATACACACTAGAAAAATAAGGAAAAATGATGAAGTACATATTGATGAAATGACTAATATTACATTATTATCTTATACTGTAACTATAACGGGATTGGCATATATACATGTGCTTTGTATATATACATGTGGGTATGTATGTATGTATGAATGTATACTTGTATATATATACAGAATGATGACCCATTATATTATTTTATTATACCATATAATTATATAGACTAATGACCTATTATATTATTAACTATACTATATATCTATATATAACTCTCTCCATATACTCTATATATTACGATTGAGCATATTATAACAGAACATGTTATATTATTTGACTTACATTGAAAATGTTGGAAGGAGCCAAGTTTGTTCAGTATTGACCACATTGACTGGGTACACGATAATTTAAATAAAAGAAGGGGTAGGGATTCATAAGCTTATGCTTCCCTCTACTCCTTTTTTCTGAACATAAGACAGAGCTTGACGATTGTTATTTATTATTATTTTTTTGTTTTCTTTTTTTTAATTATCATCATTTAATTTATTATTTTCATTGGTTATGTGTCCGTTGTATACTGATGTCGAAATGTTCAGGAAAATAAATTTTCATTCATTCATTCATCTACTGACATCAACTATTTCATATCATATCATTATAAGCCCCCAACACAAAGTGAAGCGGGGGATATAGCAGTGGAGCTCATCTGTCCGGCCATCGGTCAGTCCCTCTGTCCGGATAATTGGGGACAGGTTTTTTCAGAAACTACTGGGATGAATGAAATTTTGTGTATATATTTAATGAGTTATGACCTTATTTGAGCCCGAAAATGGAACTCCATCGTGGCTGGGGACATAAACGACAAAGGGCCCCATTTTAACAATCTATGTACAAGGTCTCAAGCAGCATGGCGCAAGTGCATTTAGGACGTGTCCAAATCCATTTTTGCCACTTGCATAGCCAGTTATCTGGGCGCAAAGCAAGGCACATGGTTCAAAAAGGTAGTATTTAGTCTCTTAATTTAATCATAGGCTTGTTTGGGGCGAAACATGAAATAAACCAATCAAAGTGTCATCTCCTATTCCCTTCAAAGCACAAATGGGCTTTTAATTTGGTGAATAGCTCTTATAAAGGCGGATTTTCCAAGTAGCAGGAAAAAAAGCCTTTCTCTGCAGAGAAAACAGTCTGCTCATGCGCAAACTCACAGTCAAAATGGTCAGCACGGCAGCACTACCACCTCACAGCAAGCAGGTCATGGATTTGAATCCGGCCTGCGGCCTTTCTGTGTGGAGTTTGCATGTTCTCCCCATGTTCGCGTGGGTTTCCTCCAGGTACTCCGGTTTCCTCTGATTGTCATGCATGTCAGGTTAACTGGAGACTCTATACTGCCTGTAGTAATGTGTGTGTGTGTGAGTGTGTGTGTGTGTGTGTGTGTGTGAGAGAGAGAGAATGGTGTGTGCACCCTGCGCTAGATTGGCGATCTGTCCAGGGAGTGTTTCTGCCTTTCGCCAAGAGTCAGCTGTGATAGGCTCCAGCGCCCCCACAACCACAGTGAGGAAGAAGCAGTATAGATAATGAATGGATGAATATTGTTCAAAATTGTTTAAATCATATCTAGATGTTAAGTATCATCATAGTGAATCCCCGGGACTGCATTTGAACTTTAAATTACATTATATTACAACTTGTGCATTAAACAAGAAAATGAAAGGTGGTCTCAAGATAGCAACACACCATCAATGCACCTGACCACACCTCATTTCAAGACCAACATGCCCATGGGCGCTCAGTTTGGTGCAAGTACATTTGCTATTAATGCAAACAGGGCGCTGGATGAGAACAACAACTACACCGGTCATAAACTAGCAAAGACACCTGCGTCACGTTTGGCGCTGCAGTGTGCCAGGTATAAGATAGAGCCCAAAGTCTTCTTGTTCAAATTCTTTTTTACCTCATAACTAGCTCTAAACTGCCCCCATCCCAACAATTTTTGGAATGCATTGCATGCATTAATAGCAGGAATGAATGTATATTTACAAATAAAATGACTTAGAATTCATAAAACATTGAAAATTTTGTCTTCATTCCATCTGCAATGAAACAAGTTAAAATAAAATTAAAAATCACAGTTTTCTGTTTAATGAGCATTTTCGATACCGCCCTAACTTTTTCCTGAGTTGGGATTGAAGAATCTAACATTGTCACCCCTTTATTACATATCTGCGCTACAGACAGCAACTTATGAAAGGTAAAATGACTGCTAGAATTTCACCAAATGATGGGAAGGAAGCAGCACATTGAGAAAGAACAAATAAACGCGTTGCATAAATAAAACATCAAACGATATAAGATTACTTTGATCAGCATCCTAATGCTTGATTTTACACCACTAATGAAGGCAGAGTAGAAGATACTAATAGCAGTTCTACTTTCTTGGCTGAAACTATGAGAAACGCCACCTCTTTAAAATACTCCAATAATCCATAGATCAATTTCTCTTAAAGGGGACCCATTATGCTGATCCTTCTTTTAATACATATAAGTAATGTTATAATGTTGGATGTCCATACTCAACCTCTGTTAAGTTTCTAAACATAAATTACAGGGGTTTTGCCGTAATCCAAGAACGTGATTTTGTGAACGTGATTTCCTCTCTGAACAGCTTGTCCCGAGATCTTCACGAGATCTGGGCAAAACCTGACGTCAGCTTGTGCCGTCCAATTAATACAGACCTAGCCAGAGCCAAAAACAGCGCTGGACCTGCCCACACCGAAAACTATTCTAGCAGGCACAAACAACCACGGATCATACTATGCTTTAGTAGCATCTATACTTTTGGAAATACAAAAGAAGAACCGCAGAGCATTTGAGGTGCAGTTTTGTCAGTAACTCTCCCAAAGCTGCTTGTCCGTTTATTTTTGGACACGAAGAAAAGCACCTATTTCTCTTCCAAAAGACGATTCCACCAGAAATCAGTGGGTAGCGTTTTGTTTGCTGGTGGCAAACAGCCACGGCCAAAGGGAACGTTAGCTGTTTGTGCTCAGCATTTCACCAAAGACCGCTTTGTCAATAAAGGATAATTCGACGCTGGATAAGCGTTTCAGCTGCTTCTGAAACCTGAAGCAGTTGCATCGATCAAGCGCTCGAAGCCACAAGCTGTAAGTAACGATAAACAGAAAATTATGTAAGTGAAGCTAACGCGTTACGAGTGGCTAGCAGGACTGCTAACGATAATTAGCACTAACAACTGGCCTCAAAAGCAGGCTTTGTAAACTATCTGAAGATAAAGCCTGTATTGGTCGCGACTGTCCGTGACTCTCAGACGCAAAAGCTGACAAGTTGCTTTTACGGCATAAGCCTACCTAACGTGACGGTCTAATGTTTATGTCCTAAATATGCAAGAGTAATATCAGGGGAAATTCAACAGAAGGTGTGTGAATATAAACCTCATTTGAAGCTAACTTTTTATACTTGTTTGTAATTTGGATGCTTGGAACAACTGTCCAGAGTAACGGAGCTTGCTGTCTGTAAGACCTGTATTGCAAGGGTTTGTCTCTGTGGTTTTTATGAATGCACACTTACCAGCTACTGCATGTTAGTTTGCGTGCTGAGCTACTTAAAAATGCTCCTGGTTCACTGATATGCAGTTATTCTGATCGGTATGCTTGCGTTACTTCGGTAAGCATCAATGTGCCAGTTTCATCATAACGTTGCCTGATTGTAGCCACTACAGTTGAAGCCATACATGCCAACTCTACCGCTTTTGGCGGTAGACTACTGCTTTCGGGATGTTTCATTCTAAAAAAAACGCCCCAAAAAGCGGTAGAGTTGGCAAGTATGGTTGAAGCTAACCGGAGAGGTGTTGTATGTGTCTGCAAAGTTGGGCTGAAAAGGCTGCAGTTAGACCAGACGTAGGTTTTGCAGAGCTTGGGATACTTTTTTGGGTTTGTTTACGGCTGCTTGTGATCGCTTCACTTATCCATGACTGGGATCAGCCGGATACTTCACAAATATCTGGGCTAGCTCTCTGATGCTACCGCGGTGAAAGCAATGCGAAACGCACAGGCTCTAACGTGTCTGGTATAACAAACGATTTCTCTGCACTGCCGTGGTGTAATTTCATCCTCCTTTAGAAATTGTTCTGGCTAATAATAGCCTAAAAAAGGTGGAGATTGAATAGGAAATTCTTTTCTGTAGAAGTTATCGATTCGCTAGCTCCACATAAGCAACTGTCCACACTAATGGAACTTACGGTCTGTAAAACCTGTATTATGCGGAGCTCTCTCTAGCTGTCGCGTCCATAAAGCTGCTTTCACACCGGACGTGAAATGAATTTTTTGCGCGAGAGATTACAGTCAAAGTCAATGCAAAGACGCGAATACACGCGTTATGGGCGCGTTAAGCGCTTTCACACCAGACGCGGCGAATTTTTTTTCTTAGACAGATTACATTCAAAGTCAATGCAAAGACGAATACCGCAGCGTTATGGGCGCGTTAAACGCTTTCACACCAGGCCTTGAAACAAATTTTTTGCGCGACAGATTACATTCAAAGTCAATCCAAAGACAATGCATTGACTTGAACGTAATCTCTCGCGCGAAAAATTTGTTTCGTGTCCGGTGTGAAAACGGCTTAACGCGCCCATTTTCCGCGAGCAAACGCTGGTCATTCCGGCATAGTAAGTAAACCATTACCACGGGCAATTTCCGAAATGGCCGTTTAACCTGGAGCTTTCGCCCTTCCGTCATATACCAGCACAGAAGCTGTTCGTTACTCCACGCTAAGGACACACCACAGTTATGCACACGAACCAGCAGGTCCTCATAATACACACCTAAGCAGTCCATTAATTGTTAGTCCACTTTTTGCTGCCCCTCACTGTCCAAGTTTCCCTCTAAACTCAGACCCACCGAATTTCTACGGTCTCCGGTCTAAACTTGGGTATGTCGACCCGTTCCACAAATGTGTCTGTATGGGGTGGATTCTAGCTTTCCCTCAATCCTAGCTATAGAGTGGAAACACCGGTGTACTCACCATGCCGTAGGTAGATAGCAAATTCGAGCTTGAGCTGCCAGCCTTTCGCACTGCGTCCTCCAGTTTCGCCGCTGCGTTTATTAGAACAAGTTCATTTCATTAGATCTATACACATGTACAGCTTTTGATTGCAAAATTCCTTAACTCAGATGGCAGACGCGTCTCGCGTTTCACACTAGGGAGGCGGACCCGGAAAACTGCGTTCTGCCGAGTCCCGCCCAGCTCCGCCCTCCACAGAGCTGGCCAACCAGAAGAAAGTGGGCACATGGGGAGGGGGGCCATAGCGGAAGAGCAGCCCAAACGAGGCGTTTCAGGCAGAGACTGCAATGGACTACAAATGGTTTTTTTTGAGGATGGCAGTATGAGCTAAATAAGGACCCTTTTTTGGGCTTTGAACGGTCAGGAGTACTCTAGGGGAGTCCAAGATCAAAACATAAACTTGGAAATGTAGCATAATAGGTCCCCTTTAATGTGTTCGAAAAATACAATGCTATAGTATGGAAGCACAAGGGATTAAAGCACACGTTTTTGCATAAGCATTCAGCCACAGTCACTAAGCCTCGATAATCTCCAGTTTGGATCCAGACTGCAGGACATACAGCCATGTTGAAGGCATTCGTCTCCACTGCATATGCCATCCTTGAAGCCCACCACTTAACATACCGTGAACTCAATACTGTCGCTCATTGTAAAGTACATTAACACTGACAAAATGTCACTGTAAATATTTTCTCTAAACACAGCTGCTGGATAGCTCACTTGGTAAAGCATCGCGTTGCGAAGCAGGAGTGACTATCACGTCACGGGTTCGATCCCTGCCTCGTACCAGCCGGCAGTGGTCGGCAGCTTTTTCAGAGTAGCGCACAATTGGCTATTGCTCTACAGGGTTGCAAATTGGGAAGGGACTGCCGGGAAGGGAAAATAATAGTTGCCTTGTTAGTTGCTCAAGCATCTCCTGTTGGCCAGACGGGCACTCGTCAGGAAGATTCTTTTTTTTTTTTTAAATTTGGCATCTCCAATCTCACCCGAATCTAGAATGCCCAAGTGGTAAACTATGTACAAAGCTTGCTCGTATGCGACCCCTTGCTGCCAACTCAGGAGAGTGAAGACAGTTCACGGCTCTCCCCCGAAACACGTGCCTGTCAGCCACTGCTTCTTATACACTCATTGGTTGAATCTTCGCAAGTTCAGAACGAGGGCGGAGGATACCCGGACATGAGCAGACTTAGAATCTTCCTGACGAGCGCCCGTCTGGCCAACAGGAGGCGCTTGAGCAACGAACAAAGCTATTTATTTATTTCCCTTTCCGCAGTCCTTCCCAATTTGAAACCCTGTAGCGCGATGGCCAATTGTGCGCTACTCTGAAAAAGCTGCCGACCACTGCCGGTTGGTACGACCAGGGCTCGAACCCGCGACGTGATAGTCACTTCTGCACTTCAACGCAGTGCCTTAACCGAGTGAGCTATCCGGCAGCTCCTCGTCAGGAAGATTCTAAGCCTTTTCATGTCCGGGTATCCTCCGCCCTCGTTCTGAAGTTGCGAAGATTCAACTAATGAGTGTATAAGAAGCAGCAGGCTGACAGGCGCGTGCTTCGGAGGAGTGCCGTGAACTGTCTTCACTCTCCTGAATTGGCAGCAAGGGGTCGCATATGAGCAAGATAGTTCACCAATTGGGCATTCCAGATTCGGGCGGGATTGGAGATGCCAAATTAGTTTCTTAAAAAAAAAATTTAAAAAAATAAAAATTTTCTCCAAACTGGGAATATCAACTTTATACAGACCATTTTAGTGTGTTTTTTTGTGCCCTTCTGAAACACTATCTTTTGCTATTGAGATTTTGTGACATATATTTAGCCATTATTTTGAGTTGGGATATCATGGCAAAAAAATAGCCGCGCTAACGCGGCCGGACCCCTCAGCCCCGTGCATAGTTGAAGCAAGTGTACCGATTGTATTAAACACAGCTAATGGAAGCAGACACAATCACACAGAATGTAAATTCAAGATGGCAGCTCTGGCAGCCATATTTGATTTTGGATCGCGTCCAAAATGGATAGGCTTGTGTACTAACTCTACCCTGATGTGGGCGCCCCGGTGGCTCATTGGTCTAAGTGTGCGCACCATAAAGGCTGTCCTTCCTGTGGCGACCCGGGTTCGATTCCGGCCCCGGTCATGTGCCCCAAGTCTTCCCCATTCTTCTCCCCGACTTTCCTATCTCTCTACACTGTATAACTATCAAACAAAGGAAAAATTCTCAAAAAAATAATCTTTAAAAAAAAAAAAAACCTTTACCCCGATGTCCTCACCAAAAATCATGATGATCAGTGATGGCCTTTTTCAGTCATCACGCGGAATGGAAATTCAAGATGGCGGCTCTGGCAGCCATATTTGGTTTCGGATCACGACAGAAATCGATAGGCTTGCATAGTAACTCTACCCCGATGTCCTCACCAGAAACCATGATGATCGGTGATGGCGTTTTTCAGTTATCGTACGGAATCAAATGTGGACGGACAGCCAGACAGACGGCCATACAGACGGACACCATGCATGATGACAACACCCCACAGCCTCTTTCAGGGCTCAAGGGTAACTCGTCACCTTTTTTAATTAGAAAAATGTATTATTATTTTTCTTATTATTATTCAGTAAAACATTAAATGCCCAGAATTTCTTATATGCAGCACTCCGTGAGCTTGAGCTGTAACTGGAGAAGAGGACAGGAAGTGCTGAGGGCAGCAGACGTTTTGTGGTAGCAACAGTAGCAGAACCTTGGTTGCCTTTTTGTTAGGGGGTGTGTGTGTGTTTGTGTGTATGTGTGTGTGCGTGTGCGTGCGTACGTGTGCGTGTGCGCGTGCATGCGCCCATGCATGTACGTGTCTGTCTTCAGAAAATCTCTCTCACACCCATCAGAGTTGAAACTCTACTACAGGGGAGCTGTCAACGGATTATATGTTGTGAGTGTGTGTGTGTGTGTGTGTGTTGTTTCAGAGGGCGAATTCGTGGGGCTTTCTCAACTGCCCATTCATTACTATGAAGCTGATTTCTTTGCATACTCAATACATACAAATATTAAGTTACTTGTACCAATTCCTTGCCAGAGAATGACTCTAAATGGCCATTTTCAGAGAGTGGCCCTGCATACAAATGTGGTTGCACACTGCTGCACACTAATGCACATTTAGGTCTCAGAGTATCGGAGTGTAGATAAACCGGAACCCAAGGTCAGCAATAATCTCTGTCAAACGCTGCAGTTAAAGATTAGCCAGACATTTGATCCTGAATTATGCCCGGTAGCATTGAAAGCCGGCTATAATTAATCAAAATAAGTATTTCAAGCAATACAACTTCTAAACCTTATCTGGAAAAGTCCAGACCAACTGTACAGAATCAGTGAGCTGCAAGACCAGAACAGTCCTGCTCCAGCAGATCTGAAAACAAACTGAAATACTCTGAAAATGTTCCAAAATTTCTGCAGCTGAAATGTCTTTTGAACCAGCAATGTGTACACAGTACTGCCCTCTCTTACCGCCATTCTGTATCCTGTCAATTCACTGCAGGATTTTCAACATTTACTGCAAGCTCAAACTTGTCGTGGATGTAAAAATTTCCCGCTAATGAATGGCCTCATCGGTTTCTCAAGTTGGTGTAAATCATTACACCATTAGAAGGAAGTTTCCTCATCTCAGAACTGCGTCACTGCAGATAAGATGCTTCAGCAGATTGGAAAGGGCCGTTTGGAATCGATGAGACACTGAAGGCCATCAGGACTTGAGTTTTGATGTTGAGAAGATGACGTCAGCGGCACGTGTGTCAGGCTACATAACACTGCAATAATGGCTAGTATTTGAGTCCCTATTAGGGTCAAGAGAAGCAGGGGGAAAGATGCCATGTTAGGGGAAATGGTGAGGTCATCTGGGCAGGGGACTTACGGCTCTCCTGCCACACAGGGTCCTCTCTCTCCTGGCCCAACACGCTACGCTGCACCTCCTTCAGGTCCATGTAGATCTGCTGGGCCCGTTCCTCCTCCAGCCTCCGCACCTCCTCCTCTGCCTTACGTCGTTCCTCCTCTTCTCTCCTCTGTGACATAGAGGGGTTAAATGCAAATTGGGTACAAATTGTTGATGATCAAATAATAATTTCTGTCATGTGTTTGACAAAAACTGGTCTAACCTCAACTGTAGAGTCTAAGCTAAATTACAAATGGCACAAGGCCAAATCAAATATGATAAAGTCATTTATCCAAATTATTCACATAATACCCAAGTTCAGTTGCGAATATTCATTGTACTGGAACTGGTTCCCATTCTTTACAAAGACAGCAAGACTGACACATTTTAAACAAAACCTTGAATTTCTTATGAAACTTCAATAATAAATCAACATTTAACTTTTTTTGGAAAGGAATGCAGAGTTTAGGTTGCTGCTTGCATAAGTCATTAACTTCTACTTCAGGAGAAGAGTTAACTTTCATGACTGTAGAACAGGCACAGAAAAAGCGATGTTACTTGTGTCAGAGCAAACCACAAATTATGCCTTGCTCCTCCGACTGTTTTATGTTGTTGTCGACACCCTTATAATGCAAAAATTACTTTTGATGGTAAAGGGCGACCTTGAATTCCTATAGCCTTACAGCGAAACTCTTGATTGGTCAAAAAAGTGAGCAGGAGGAACTCTGTGTACCTTCAGCTCCTCCTCCCTCCTGCTCTGCTCCTCAGCAGCTGCCTGTCTGGCTTGCGCCTGCCTGGCCTCCTCCGCTCTCTGGGACTCCAGCTCCCCATCCAAGTGGATACTCGAGAGCCTCTTCACAAGTTCCTCCTCTTTCTTCGCTCTGTACACACAGTCACAGCCCTGCTCTCAGCTATGTGACCATGACGTCCACACAAAAATACCTGGACAGGGTTCACTGACTTCAGATGAACACGTCAGTAAAATGACACTCTTCTCACGCATATACAGAAGTCATGGTTCACATTGGACAATTACCTCATGCACCTCAATGGTAGCACATGAGTAATCATAATTCCTTTATTATGTAATTCGGTGGCTCAGGGTGAAACCAGCATTCTTATTTTAATCAGTAATAATACAAGTTGAAACTACTTCTTATAGTACCAGAACTCTCCATTCCAAGGAGGAGATTCTTCATTATTACTTAGTCTCAGAAGTTCCCAGTTTTTTCTATGACTGATATGCAATTCACTCAAGCAGACACAGATGCCACACCTTAGCATACAGTACATGTAGGAGTAATGGAGACACAACATACTGAGGAATTCTTTCAGGGGAAATTCACCAGAACACCTACAGTCTAATGTACCATGTGATGAAAATGTCAGTACATCCTTTGAGCGGCATGAAGTGAAGTGGCAGGATCCTCGCTCTTCCAAACAGTCAGTTTTGTTAGTCTCCTTAGCTACGAAGTTGCGGGTGATTTAAGAATAAGCTCAAAGTAAACAGCTCCCTCCCTGTCTGGGCTACAAGTTTACAGAGCTGAAAGATCTCATTAGACAGAAAGAACATTTCTTAAAAGTGCCAGGGCGACTCATTGGTTTCATAAAGATAAAGTGTTAAGGTCCAAATACAGTCACTTCTCAGGGATACAATGTTTAAGATTCCTGAAGCATTACGTTTTAACTAAAAAAGCTACACTATCACGACGCACTCACACAAGGAAATCTGAACAATGCCAAAGCACATTTGACCCCCCAAAGTCAAGTTTGTTTGACTAGTGCGAGTGCTCCGTACCGCACTGAGGCAAGGTACAGTTTCTTGGTCCTGGCATGGTTTGAAGAGGGGTGCTTGGGCACAACAGGGCTGCTCATGCATGAGCACAAGCATGATTACGCAACTCTGACGTCAATATGGCACTGAATACTTTGGCCACATCATACATTTCCTGGCAAGCAAGGTCATCCTGGCTGGATTGTAAACTTACGCACAACGAAGGGCGTTTATTTAAGGCTACATGGGAAACCCCCAATTTCATAACATAGCCGAAATTCTCCCCAGCAGCCTAGTTTTCGATTTTTTTTCCTGCGACGAGCAGAAGTGCAAAAGTTCTGTGTCCAAAATTTAGAGTGAAAAGAGTCAATTTATTTCTCTCCCAAGGCAAGTAAGTTTGACTTTCAAAACCTATACAACATGTTACAGTCAGATTGTGAAACCTGTCATATCGTGAAATAACTAAACATTTTTAGTAAATTCGTAAAATGACTGAAGTTTAGCGCTAACCATTTAATGAAATGACTGAAATTTTGACTCATTCATGAAATGCCTGGTTTTACAATTTGACTGTAACATATATAGTTCTGCATTTCGAAAAAATATGGACATGATTGAAGTATTTGCACATTTTTACTATCCGAAAAACCTGAGTCAAAAAAAAAAATGTTGAATCGGTGAAATCACATATTTTTACTTGTGCCAACTACTGCCAGAAAACACCCCGTCTATTGTTGATTCTTGTAAGATTCACATTTAAATTAACTTCTATTCAGTTTGATCCACTATCCTTAACTGATTTAAATGATGCTCTTATGAAGTCAATGATGAGACATTTTAATGTTAATATTTTTAATGCGATCAGAGCCACTGGCCGTCAATCAGGTCACGTAACCCGTATCCAGCCGCGATGATGTACGTACTTGGTAACCGTACTCAGGCCCGGTAGGGGCCGGTGCAATGTGAGTGCTGGCCAGCGGGGGGACTGGGGAGGAGGGAGAATTGTGCTTTGGCAGGGAACAGAGCAACTGGGTTAAATGTATATAGAGGAACCACTACTTGAGTCAAAATACAGGATGATGAAAGGAGAGTCAGCCGAGAGCGCTGGCACTGTGAGTCACATTCGTCAGCATCAGAGTGATGGCAAGACCAACTGCCTTAATGAAAATGCTTCCAACTTAAAACGATTTTCTCCTCCCTAAATTGAATATACCTATAAGCCAATAATCATTTCAGTGCAAATGATTTTCTGTCTTCTCGTAATGAAAAGCAAAAGGTATAAGATTGGGGCCAAAACTTCAAAGGCCCATAAAACAGACAAAAACGATTCAATGAAAAATCTAAAAAAAAAAAAAAAAAGACTGGAGATATGGTATAGTAGTATGTCATGGCAAATTTACCGGACAATTCATCGGGCCAAAAAAAGATAGGGCCGGTAAGCTAAATATTACACCAAAATGCACCACAATCCAAGAGGAGCTATGATACAATATTCGGGTGTTGGCATGGAATGGCCCATTTCACATTCTGAAGAGAAATTCGGAGGTACTGAGCTCAAGAGCTGAAGATGGCCCCAACATAGTCTTACAGGGCAGAACTAGTGAAAATACGCAACACATGCTAATATAGGTCAATGGGTCACATCCTTTGAGCAGTGATTGATCTTAATAAAAATCTACAATTAAAAAAAATCTTCACCAAAGCAATTCACAAAGTCTAAAGCATCGATTTTACAGCTTGAGTTAAGGCCAGAACAATTCAACCGCACACTACACTGGACTCCTTGGAGGAAGTATTCATGACCACAAAATGTTGTGGAAAAGTATACATGCGCCAGGGAGTGCCAAGCACAGATAGCAGTCAAAGGAAATATTTAACCAGAGAATTTCCTGCCTGTGGCAGGAACATGCAGATTAGCTGTGACCTAAGGGAATGACTGTGTAGGTCTAAGACAGTGAGAATTAAACCTACCTCACCGGTTGAAAAAGTCCCCTGGCTGACACAATACACGCCAAGTCTATTATTAGTAAGGGAACAACTTGCAGTGCATTCCTTTGCTCACTTAGCGGATGCTAGTTTCTGCTAAGTATTCATTCAAGGTTAGCCCACTGGGATCAAAGTCCAGAGCCTTCAGCACCTGTGGAACCCTACACCAACCATACCCAAACAACTCCTTCCCCATTCAACAAAGCAGCCAATATTCCGTAAAGACCTGATTATAAGAACTTAAAGACGGACCAAAGAAATTCCAACTTGAAATGACTGTAACAGCTGTTGCACGGAAGAGATGGGGGGATTGCTAAGGTGGAAACATGTAAACTTAGATAAAAGGATGCTCTACAGATGAATTAATCACAATAATTATTTGTTGAACTTCAAGTATATTTAAGGGGACTTCGAAGCAATTAACATGATTATATTTCATAGGCATATCCATGCAGGCCTTTTGTACTATACTTCTGTAAGGTAGAGAAGAGTAGGATCATGAATTTTTTTTAAGTACTAATTCTGCCTCAGGTGTCACAACTCGTGACCACAGAATGAGCCCATCCCTGATGCACCTTCCACAAAGAATGACAATAGTCACACCAGGAAGACCTCAGTGGTAATTGAAGGAGAGGATGAACACAATGGAACAGACTGAGGGGATTGCGACACTGCTCTACACTAATAAAAGTCAGCAATCAGTGATGAAAGCATCATGGCTATGAGTATACATCATCCATAACAGAATAGGGTGGCTTAAGATGTCATCTGAAGACACCAAGTGATTAAGTGTTTCACGTGTAATTTTGCCCCATTCTTCTGCCATGCAGGTCTTAAGGTGTGCAACGATACGAGGTCTTCAAGTTCACTTTTGGGGACAAGTTGGGACTGCAGGAAGGCCAGTCCAGTACCAGAGCCCTCTTCTTATGTAGCCATGCCCGTGCATTTTGTGCAGAATATAGTTTTGCACTGGTTTTTTGAAACATGCAAGGGTGTCCTCAGAAAAGAGGTTGTCTTAAAGGCAGCATACGCTGCTCCAAAATTTCAGCGTATTTTTCAGCATTAAGAGCAACTTCACATGAGTGCAATTTACCCCTTCCAAGGGCACTGACATCAGCCCATACTATGATGAAGCATGGCTTATGGACTTGTGGCTGGAAACCGTCTGGGTGGTTCTTTTCCACTTAGGTCCTGAGCACACAGCGTCGATTTCCTCCAAAAAGAGACGAGAAACATTGATACTTACCACAATGAACGTTTCCACTGTGTGATAGCTCATTGAAAATGCCTCTGAGCCCTGAGAAGTCACTTCTGGACACTGCTAACATAAGGCTTCCTTTTTGCGCAGTTAAGTTTTTTATTGGAATCTGCAGATGCAGATATGTATTGCAGTCCTTGACAAAGGTTTCCTGAAGTAATCCTGAGTCCATGTGGTTATAATCACGTATAGATAAGTAATGGATCTTGATTGCAGTGCCGTCTATATGATCAACATCACGGGTATTCAGCTTAGGCGAGGGTCCTTGCTCTTTAGGCACAGAAATTCCTCCAGATTCCTTCAATCTTTTAATCATGTTATGCACTGTGGAAGGAGAAATATCCAAATCCTTTCCCATCTTCTTTAAGGAACATAATTTTCAAGCTTTCAATGATTTTCTCATACATTCATGGGCTAACTGGTAAACCTCAGCCTATCCTTGGTCTAGAAGGACTAGATCTTTCCTGGATGCTGCCTTTGTACCAAATCATGATTACAATCACCTGCTGACGTCACCAGTGTCAAAATGCATCATTATTCCAAGTTTTCACCCCTTTATCAGTCCTAAATTACCCGTCCCAACTTCTTTTAGAATGCATTGCAGACTTGAATGGCAGGAACGGATGTATATTTACAAATAAAATGAAGTTGAGGAGAAAAAGTATAAAATATCTTATCTTCTTACTGCCAACAATTAAATACAAATCAAAGTAAATTTAGAAATGACTACTCTGCTTAATGTTCATTTTCCATACCACCTCAATGTTTTCTGAGTTGGGGTCATATTGTATTATACCACATAGTCAAGAAAACTAAGTGTCGGCCAGATTAACAGGAAACTCTATGACATAACTGCCTCTGCATCAGCTTCATGCAAAATGCACATATGATACATACACAGCCCCACATCAAGTAATCACTATTTCAAAGGGTACAAACAATCTAGCACTGACCATTTCAGCTGCACTGAGACTTACATTCTTATGTTTGTTTTGTATTATGGGGTACCATTTTAAATGTTTTAATATTAAAACAAGCTGTTAAAACATATTTCTAGTCCTTACATTTTTATATATAACATAAAATTCAAACTTTTCTCAGAAGATCAAAAAATATGCCATCACTTCCCTGGGTGTAGGCTAAAGGTCATGTTTCGTCTAAAACTAAACCTTAATAAAGGGGCATATGTAATCTTATTTGCGGAGCCCAAATGGGACTACAAACAGTATTTATTTTATTTAATCTCGCTGCCATGCCCAGCAATGTGTGCTTAAACTATGTTTGTAAATGCATAAAGGTCAAGCAGCATTCCTATAGTACAACTGCCCTGCGACAGCACGAGGGCACACCCACCATATGTAGTTAGCACATATAAAACTGAAAGAAAACTATACTTCTCGTAGGATAAAATGAGCAAATAATAGAAATTTCCAAAAGAATAGCATCTGCATCATTTGGTTCAGCAACCCCAAATTGCTCATTTATGCATATCATTGCAAGTATTTTTTCTCTGCAGCTGTCCATTGAAAAAGCTCTAAAATTGAACACAGATGTGAAATATGTGACAATACTGTTGTATGTAGCGAGAAAATTGTAGCTAGCTGGATCCTGAAACCTCAAGCTGACAATGTTCCTAATAATTCAATCTTCACGTTTGTAGTTTATAATTAAATAATTGAAGATGCCTTCCCAAAATAGTCTAGTTAAAATATGGTTCACACTGAGAGTACACACTCTTTGTGCACGCCAGACTTTTCTCATGATCTGAGAATACTCAGAACCATAGCATGCCCTGCTGGATTTCACCCATTTCTTGCAGCTCATGATCATATTTCTGAACACACTTGAATTCATTCATAAAGTGTGTCGGCAGAAGTTCTCAGAGAGCAGTTCCGAAAACAGCAATTAACTAGGCAATGTAATCTAATACAACAGAGCTTCAGCACAAATATGATTTTCTCTTTCTAGAAAGCAAGCACTTATATGAGTATTTCTCATGGTTTTCTATATACAGAGAAGATCATCAGCCTCCTATCTGAAGCAACTTATGTTACTCAATACACAATACACATACATGACAGACATAGTCAAGAAAAACTAGCACATAATACTGCACCCCAAACCATGCACTTGCAATATTATATGGTGAAAACAAATTCAATAAGTGGACCCGGCCAAATACATTAACTACATCTGTCTTATAATTATATCATTATAATCATTATAATTTATATATGAATGTAATTATCATATAGTACATTATCCTAACAGTAAGATATAAATAATAAAACCCTAATTAAAAAAAAAATGCACTACAGAATAGCGCAATGCAGTAAAATCAAAAAGGTGTGATTTGAAAAGGCCATTCACTGTCCAATATATTGAAAACAGCAAAAACACGTCATCCTTTAACTAATGAATTCAATTGTTTCTTGAAAATGTACGCTTATTTCAAATCAGATGGCTGCAACAGACTCCAAAAAAGTTGACGCAGGGGCAAATAAGACTAATAATGATGTCACAGGTTGCAGTAATAAGGTGATGATAAATAGATGATGACGAATAGGTCAGCTTATCACATTATAATATAAAAGGAGCCACAAAAAGGGCCTAGTCCTTCAAGAGCAAAGAAGGGTCCAGGCTCTCAAATTTGCCAACAGATGCATAAGTTTACAATCCATCACTGAAAACAATTTTCCCCAGAGGCAAACTAGCGTGATTTTTGGAATTTCACCTACTCCGGTGCGTAGTATAATAGAACGATGGAAGGAATCCGGCCTAGTCTTGGGGCGAACATGGGCATGTCTGCGCTTGGAAGGAAAGTACCACAGTGGAAGCGTGTTTAATGGTCCAACAAGTCAACAGTGGTTTTTTTGATAAAAAAAAAAAACAGCTCCCATGTTCTCCAGATCAAAGATGACCATCTGAGCTGTTCTTGGCATCAGCTCCAAAAACCAGAGTATGAGGTTGTATCAGAACACATGGCATTGATGACTTGCACATTTGTAAGTTTGCCATTAAAGCCACTTCTAAACATCATTGTTTCAGAGACATTCCAGCATTTTCCAGCAAAACAACACGAAACCATATTCTGCATGGGTTAGAAGTGCATGGTAATGTAAGCAGAGGATGCGGATGCTAGACTGGCCCGCCTGCAGTCCTGATTTTTTCCTGATTGAGAATGTAAAGAGCATTATGAAGTGAAATGTATGCCAACAAGGTCCCTGTTCAATTGTGCAATTGAAGAAGTGCATAATGGAGGTATGGGGGAAAATCTTGCTTGCTAGACTTGACCAACTGGTGTCTTCAGTGCCCAAATGCTTAATGACTGATTAAAAGACACAGTGATGTTACGCGGGGTAAGCAGTCAACTACGCCAATCTTTTTGGACTCTGTTGCAGTCATTACTTTGCATATTTTAAACAGGCAATTAAATCCACAAGTTAAACATCAAATAATGTATTATTGTGCAGTTTTCAATACAGCAGAGGGTGAATGGACATCTCAAATCAACACTTTTTGATTTTATTTGCATTTTCCATGATGCACCCCCAACACCCAGAATTGCGGTTGTAAGTGCTTTCATGTCACGCAATAGCACATGCAAAATTCATGCAATCATGCAAAAATTCAGTCTTAGTAAATATGCAAAATGCTAAAAGACCTGAAGCAAGGTGAGTGAGTGATATTCCCGAATAACAAGCAGTAAAATACAGGCATTCTACCGCAATATACTGTTAAATACAAGTTTTCTTATTGAGACAACTGAAATAACTTGCATATCAGCTGAACCATGGTGAATACAGTTTGATCATGTCAAGTTCTGTACCTCAGTTCTTCGGCCTCCTTCTGTGCCTGCAGCGCGGCCCTTTCAGCCATGATCTCATCACAGATCTGTTCGTAGGGCTTGTCATTGGGATGCTCCCCCATCACCCAGACCCACACGTCACTGTCCTTACCCAGTAGAAAGGAGACACATTTTCCCGTAGCTGTGGAAATTGAAAACAACACCAGGAATATTCAAACAAGTGGTTTTCTAGAACTAACCGGCCACTCCCAGGAATATAAAAAATATCATCAGATGCCTTGACATGCAGCTGAAAGCCTCTACCCAGCAGATTTTGACAGCAATCAGTAAACCCCACACAAACCACAACAAGATCACAAAAATGATCCAAATGAAACCCAACTCTGGGAAATTCAGTCAACGCATTGACTTCCCTGTGTAGCGACTGGTCGCCATTACAAACAGTGCTTTAGTACTTCTGTGCTTATGTGCATTTGTGCGCTGTTGTGCTAGTTTTTATGTCTACCCTATGCAGGTGGAGATGGCATCACAGTACCATTTGAAGAGTTTTATGTGGATGTGTCAGTAATGCACTCAGCTGCCCGATGACTCACTTCTAAGGCCATGCCAAAGCCAAAAATGCTAAATGAAGATGGCAGGGTCAACTATTTAAAGAATCCAAATTTTGGGGGATACTGGAGATTGCTGCAAAGCAGCTTATTTAAGGGCTATTTCACAGAGTTCAAATCGTTACATATGGAACAATAACAAACTTTTCAATGTTGCTGTGGAAAAGCAACAGATAAGAGAACAAATATTTTCTGTCACCTGGGTAGACGTATGGAACCTCCATCCAGGAGGGAACAACATTTTTGAACTCCAATGTTCAATTAGGCTAATAAGCTCCACGGCTTCTGGGAATTTGAAGAATCCTATTCAGGAAAAGAAGCTATCAAACTAATAGAGATATTTGCCTGATAGTTGCTATACATTTTGACCACACAGGACTTTCATCCAGACCCTAATTAAGGAGCGAGCTTATTAAGACTGTGTTGCATGCGGGACATACAAAAACGTTGCTGGGACAGCTCTGTCGCAATGCAATCTGGCTGCTACAAGAGCACCGCTGCTGGCATAATATAAGTGTATTTCAAGTAAAATGGCTTAGCTATTATCATGTGATCATCAGATGTATTTATTCCAATAAGTGATCAATATCCAGTACTATTGAATAATGTGAATAATCAATAAAAGCTCCCACAGAATGATATTATCCATTACCTACAAAAGTATATAAGTCATGATGATGCCTAAAACAGAATTGAACATATGAATGATGTTTCCCAAAGATAAGTGTAAAATTGCTGATTTTTAAATGGTGGTAATGAAAGAATGTAAATATGACCAGGAATGTAAAAACCTCTGTAAAAGTATGTAAAATGAGACTTCAAACACACAGACAAAACAAAGAGCCACCAAAGACCTGCACCTCAATGAACGCACACATTATTATTGATTAATGATTACTGCTATTGGTTCTTGGATACTCAACTTCTAATCATTAAAAGCAACCACAAAGTGATCTTAGCTATTACCTAAAGAATGATGTTACTCATGATGATGTCTAAAATTGAGTTGAACCAAGAATAATGTATTGCAATGATAAATATTTACAATAAATATCTGCTAATAAGCTATACTTACCCAAGTTTTAAGTCAATAAATCAAAAATTGACAGAGCTACCCCAAAATGTACCATACCCTACGCTAATTTGGGAAAATTTAAATTAATGACCTTATTAATAAATGAAAACATGATGTGAGAGCGGAAAATGGTACATTTTTCAGCGGGCTAAGGTATTGTGTAAAATGTTTCCGTAGCCTTCGCAACAATTTTTTTTTCAGAATCCATGTCGCAATTACCTTGAACTGGCCCTTAAAATGATCCAGGAGTGTAAATATACGTGCAACTTTGTACTGCCAAATTATCTACATCCACTGAGAAACTAATGTCGTCTCTGTCTGCCCTCTTATCTGAGCTGCTATCTGCAAGCTTCTCGCACGAAATGTTATTTTTCCATAATCTGTACGAGAGCCATAGCCCAAAGTGTGACTTAGCTAAAGAAATGGTTTAGGATGAGCACACAGGTAGTGAGGACAATGAGAAACTGCCCCAGTTCCAACATCAGATCATCTCATAGGGAGAAAAGACATTTTAAACAGATGACATTATCCACTGGGTTTCATCAATCTTCAGTTGAGATCTGTAACACTTTCTAAGCTGCGCATTAAGGCCAGCAGTGTAAAACAGATATTGACAGATTTCAGGTCATCAAAGTCTCACGCTGCAGTGGAAATGTGAGCAATGGACACTAGGCCATGGAGAACACAGTACAGCACAAGACTAAGTTTTTGTCCACTAAAACCCTTTTATCTGATGCACTTCAATATTTAGCCTACAAATTTTAACTTCCTGTGAGCCTGGACCTGTATCATGGACATAAAGACTCATGAATGTAAACAAATCAGCCAACACCCTGAATGCAAATTTCAAAAATTTTGATCCCTACTGGCTCCCCAAGTGAGCCAGAGCCAGTACCACACACAGCTAAGGAGAGCTGAAATAATACGGTTCCTCTCTGTTCCTCGGTTGCATAAGACACAGGATGCTGAATTATAAAATCAATCCCAGATGCGCGTCTAAAGACTTTAAGACTGAGGCACGTAGTGCAGTACCTTTCTTGGGCCTCTGCGTCACGGCCTTCTCCTTCTCCAGCTTCGCCTCCCTCTCCTTCCACCTCCGCACCTGCTCCTCCCTCATCTTGAAGAAAAGGATCTGTTTCTGGTCCTCGTTGAGCTCAGCCAGGAGCTCAGGCTCGATGAACATGTCCGTCAGTATCTGTTGCAGCATGTTGCTCGCTGGTGATCTAGTGATGTCAGAAATGCAATCCACGGGACAGGAGCTCAGGGGTTTCAACTGCCAACTGAGTCACGCAACAAAGGACAAGGGGACAGCTCCTCCGCGGGGACAAGAACGCACGCCAATTACAATCTCTGTGCAGACTGAACCATCACCGGACCCGCACACCTCCTGAAAACAGAAATACCAGTTTTAGTGTCAAACAAAACCCAAGGAGTCTGCAATAGAAGATCTTGAATCAAAATGACCATAATGCAATAAATGACTTGGAGGCTACATGTAAGGAGCTCTATTTGATGTGCCATCTGGAAAAACGATCAGTTCCTTATTTGTGTGTGGCTGCTTAAGGGAAACAGAAAACAGAAGAGGAAGAAGGAAGTCAGATCAGTGATGACAAACTTCTTCCCTCTATTCAAGCAGCATTACCTATGCAGATGGTGCACATACTTTAACAATCAGTTAATATCCCTGCATACAACTTCTGAAGGATCATTTGAAGAAGCAGCATTGCTGTGCAAACTGCTTTGGTGGTGCCAAGTATATCCATTCTTCAGACCAGAAACCCCTTAATGCCAAGAACACCGTGAAACTAATCATAAATGGCAGGAATGTTGCCAATGAAAAACAATTTATAGAAGGATAAGATGTAGTTTTTAATTCCACATCTTGTTATTTTATGAGATAAACTTTTTAGATTTGCAATTATACTTTCCAAATATTTTAATTATTCTGCATGACCATGTATTGAAAAAGTGCAATTCCGTAATCTCCCATATATTTCTACAAACAGTTTTTGTGTGTGTGGCAGCCAATGTCAAGCTGGCAAATCTGCAATATATCAAAAGATATCTCAAACATCCTTCAAACAAACAATTGCATTCAACCAAAACCAAAAACATACTGAAATAATACTACACAACTAGATTCACTAAAGTGTCCCAAAAGGAATTTCAGTTTGGACACCAAGAAAGTAAGCAAATGGGAGATGTAAGTGCTTGGAGCATCTAGTATATCCCTTTTCAGGAGGTTTCAGGGCAATTTTTTTTTCCTGGAAGCCTGAAGATAATAAGACAGATAAAGGCTGTGTGCTCATAATTTTTTGAGAGAAACCTTCACAGCCTCATTTAGAATTTGAACTTTGCTAAAAGAATAAAAGAAATGCATGTGGGCATTTCGAAACCCTGAAATTAATAGCAACGATGAGTGAATGCAATCATTTCCTCACGCTAAGCAAATATGACAAACTGTATTCAAGACAACAGGGAACTATGTAGCAAAAAAAAGACTTTGAAGAGTAGAACACACTCTGAGCGATACATCGAATAGTTGAATACCAAATTTTTTTACAACAAAATAAACATGATTTTTACAACTTGAATACATAAGCAAACTGGCCAAAAGGAGTTTATGCAGGTTCCATGGTGCATCCAGCACCCAACCCCAGGACTGCTTCCTGCCCATGATTCATAGAGCCTGCACCCAAATTAGAAAAACAAGCTGAATATTACAAACCCCAATTCCAATGAAGTTGGGAGGTTGTGTAAAACGTGAATAAAAACAGAATACAATGATTTTCAAATTCTTTTCGACCTATATTCAATTGAGCACACTACAAAGACAAGATATTTAATATTCAAACTGATAAACTTTATTGTTTTTTTGGAAATATTCGCTCATTTTGAATTTGATGCTTGCAACACATTCCCAAAAAGCTGGGACAGGGGCATGTTTACCACTGTGTTACATCACCTTTCCATTTAACGACACTCAATAAGCGTTAGGGAATTGAGGACACTAATTAGCGAAGCTTTGTAGGTGGAATTCTTTCCCATTCTTGCTTGATGTACGACTTAAGTTGCTCAACAGTCCAGGGTCTCCGTTGTCGTATTTTGCGCTTCATAATGCGCCACACATTTTCAATGGGAGACAGGTCTGGACTGCCGGCAGGCCAGACTATTACCTGCACTCTTTTACTATGAAGCCACGCTGTTCTAACACGCGCAGAATGTGGCTTGGCATTGTCTTGCTGAAATAAGCAGGGACGTCCCTGAAAAAAGACGCCGCTGGATGGCAGCATATGTTTCTCCAAAACCTGTATGTACCTTTCAGCATTAATGGTGCCTTCACAGATGTGCATGTTACCCATGCCATGGGCACTAACACATCCCCATACCATCACAGATGCTGGCTTTTGAACTTTGCGCTGATAAAAATCTGGATGGTCCTTTTCCTCTTTAGCCCGGAGGACACGACGTCCATGATTTCCAAAAGCAATTTGAAATGTAGACTCGTCAGACCACAGCACACTTTTCCACTTTGCGTCAGTCCATCTCAGATGCTAGCAGTGTTTCTGGGTGTTGTTAATATATGGCTTTCGCTTTGCATGGTAGAGTTTTAACTTTTTTTTTTTTTTTTTTCCTTTTTTTTTAATACCTCCACCCCCCCCATTTTGGGGGTCTACTGAATTCCTTCAATTACAATAAATTTCTCAAAAGACCCCACATCCACCCTTTAACTCCCACGACAGCACCCAACACCCATATATACAGATGATACAGCGAAAGGACAATGACATAAATTATAATGTAAATATATACAAAAATGAGTAAATTGAAATGAGAATTAACAGCATATCTGCACCATTACATACATTGATCATAATTACATATGTACATACTCATGCTTTAGCAAATATACATTCATACAAACACAAACATATCATATATTAATAGACTCATACACATTTACTTGTATTATTTTCATTCCCATCCTTCTGCTACTCTCAGCGCCCTCCATCTATCCTTATATACGCTTAACCTACTGTTTTCATCTGCCATCATACATTCAATTTTACTGTGATGTTTTACGAAGAGTTTGAATCTCTCTGTCCTCAAAGCTTCCTCAGATTTTGATTTAAAAATGAAAATTTTGCCAAGAAGTATTATAATATTGACTATTTTTCTGGAGTTATTTGTTAGACTGCCCAGAAGTATGGTGGGCAAATCCAGTGTAAAATTACTTGAATATAAAGCCAGCCACCTCTGAACCCCTGTCCAAAACAGACCTACACAGGGGCAGTACCAAAATAAATGATCCGCTGACTCAACCTCTTCGCCACCAAATCTAAACAAGTTGGACCCCTCAATTCCCCAAATATGAAGCATCTTTTGAGTGGCCAAAAATTTATATATTAATTTAAACTGAAAAAATCTTATTGACGAATCTATTGTTGTTTTGTAAATTAAATTGAAAACCTGGTTCCATGGAATCGGAAAATCTAGCATATACTCCCAAGAATCAAGAATCAAGAATGGTAGAGTTTTAACTTGCACTTGTAAATGTAGCAACAAACAGTGTTCACCGAAAATGGTTTTCCGAAGTGTTCCTGAGCCCACATGGTTATATCCTTGACAGAATGATGCTGGTTTTTAATGCAGTGCTGCCTGAGGGACCGGCAGTCACGGACATTCAATGTTGGTTTTCGGCCTTGCCGCTCACGGGTAGAGATTTCTCTGGATTCTCTGAATCTTTTGATGATATTATGGACTGTAGATGATGAAACCCCTAAATTCCTTGCAACTGCACGTTGAGAAACATTGTTCTTATACTGTTGGACTACTTGCTCGCGCAGTTGTTCACAAAGTGGTGAACCTCACCCCATCCTTGCTTGTGAACGACTGAGACTTTCGGGTATGCTCCTTTTATACCCAATCATGACACTCACCAGTTTCCAATTAACCTGTTCACCTGTAGATTGTTCCAAACAGGTGTTTTCTGAGCATACCTCAACTTTCCCAGTCTTTTGTTGCCCCTGTCCCAGTTTTTTTGGAATGTGTTGCAGGCATCAAATTCAAAATGAGTGAATATTTCGAAAAAAAACAACAAAGTTTATCAGTTTGAACATGAAATATCTTGTCTATGTAGTGTACACAATTGAATATAGGTAGAAAACAATTTGCAAATCATTGTATTCTCTTTTTATTCATGTTTTACACAATGTCCCTACTTCATTTGAATTGGGGTTTGTAGAAGCAGTATTTTGCGTCCATAAATGCAACCCTGAGTCAAACGAGCATGGCTAGGTCCCTTAAATACGGTTCCATCCACTGGAATCATATGTAATAAATTACTAGCAAATCCATGACATAAAATTTATATAAAATTTTATTTAAATTTGATTGAATAATCCCAATCAGTTCGATGCCTTAAAACCATCTGTAGTATTTTTTATTGCACATCTTACACACACACACACACACACACACACACACACACACACACATATATACAACCCCAAATCCGAAATAGTTGGGACGAAGTGTAAATTGTGAATAAAATCAAAATGCAATGACTTTCAGATCAAATGCGCCAATATGTTATTTACAATAGAACATAGATAACATTTCAAATGTTGAAACGGAGACATTTTTATCCACAAAATGAGCTTATTTCAAATTTTCTGGCTGCAACAGGTCTCAAAAAAGTTGGGACACGGGCAAAAAAAGGGCTGAAAAAGCAATTAATATGTAAGAGAATCAGCTGAAAAACATTTAGCAAGTATTTAAGTTAACTAGCATCAGGTGTGTAACATGATTGGCTATAAAAGGGATGTCTTAGAGAGGCTGAGTCTCTCAGAAGTAAAGATGGCCAGAGGCTCTCCAACCTGTGAAGGTTTGCGTAAAAAAATTGTGGAATACTTTAAAAACAATGTTCCTCAACATCAAATTGCAAAGGCTTTGAAGGTCTCATCATCGACATTGCATAACATCATCAAAAGATTCAGAGAAACTGGAAAAATTTCTGTGCGTAAGGGACAAGGCCGAAGACCTTTACTGGATGCCCGTGATCTTCGGGCCCTCAGACGCCACTGCATCACTCACCGGCATGATTCTGTCATTGACATTACTAAATGGGCCCAGGAATACTTCAAGAAACCACTGTCTGTAAACAGTCTCCCGTGCTATCCACAGATGCCACCTAAAACTCTATCATGCAAAAAGGAAGCCATTGTTGAGCATGATCCAGAAGCGCCGCTGTGTTCTCTGGGCCAAGGCTCACTTAAAATGGACTGTAGCAAAGTGGCAAAGTGTCCTGTGGTCAGACGAGTCCAAATTTGACATTCTTGTTGGAAATCATGGGCGTCTTGTCCTCCGAGCTAAAGAGGAGAAAGACCACCCCTCCTGTTATCAGCGTTCAGTTCAAAAGCCAGCATCTCTGATGGTATGGGGATGCATTAGTGCATATGGTGTGGGACATTTGCATGTTTTAAAAAGCACCATGAATGCTGAAAGGTATATAAAGGTTTTAGAGCAACATATGCTCCCCTCCAGATGAAATCTATTCCAGGGAAAGCCTTGTGTATTACCACATACTGCAGCTATTACAACAGCATGGCTTCTTAGTAGAAGAGTCAGTGTGCTGAACTGGCCTGCCTGCAGTCCTGATCTTTCACCGATTGAGAACATTTGGCACATAACTAAACGAAAAGTTTGTCAAAGGAGACCCAAAACTTTCCAGCAGCTGGAAGCCTGTATTAAACAAGAGTGGGATTAAATTCCAAAAACTAAACTCAAGAAACTTGTCCCCTCAATGCCCAGACGCCTCCACTCTGTGTTAAAAAGAAGAGGGGATGCTACACAATGGTAAACAGGCCCCTGTCCCAACTTTTTTGAGACTTATAGCAGCCATCAAATTTGAAATAAGCTCATTTTGTGGATAAAATTGTAAAATTTCTCAGTTTCTACATTTGCTATGTTATCTCTGTTCTATTGTGAATAAAATACTGGCTGGTGTGATTTGAAAGTCATTGTGTTTTGATTTTATTCACAATTTACACACACATATATATATATATATATATATATATATATATATATTTTTTTATATATAAACCAAAATTAATGTTTAAAAAGGCCTAATTACTGTAAGTAGTTTGCACGTGGCCTGT
Source organism: Gymnothorax javanicus (assembly GCA_029692085.1). Taxonomy (NCBI): domain Eukaryota; kingdom Metazoa; phylum Chordata; class Actinopteri; order Anguilliformes; family Muraenidae; genus Gymnothorax; species Gymnothorax javanicus. Next base: position 142,456,223 of record CM056194.1, read on the forward strand.
GCACATTTTATGAGAGAAAACAGGTGTACTTTGCAAGATATACCATGACAGAAAAAGAAATTAAAATATATCCCACGGAAAAACTGAGGTGAATAGGCAAAATAATTATTGTAAACCTAGCACAGTAAAAAGCACATTATATTTTTGCAAATGGGCGTGGGCACAAAGCTCCAAAAGTGTGAGAACACCGAAAAGCAGTTTGACCTCACATAGACGCTGCAATATCCACTGCATACAACGACATATTCCACAAAATAAAACACTGACAACCCTCGTAGGAAAACCATGCGAAGTAACCGACCAGTTTGAGAGCAAAACTAACAAACTAAAACTTTGAAAAGAAACTAAAAAGAAATGACTCAAACTTCTCAGAAGTTATGTTTATACACAGTAGTTAGTGTTCATTGAAGAACAGTGCTTTTACCCTCTTCCATCACGGTAGGCAAAATGAAAACGGACGATGTAAATCAGTTTGACTACTATCCAAAAAAAAAAAAAAAAAAAAAAAACACCACAGATGACGTTTCTATGCTTCGCAATGTGTTTACCTTGTTCGTCCCAGGCTTGGTGTTTCCGTCAAGATTAGTGGAATTTAGCTCAAACCAGTCAGGATATCATTTGTCGGTTAAGCTGGCTCAGTCGAGGTCTTCTAAACGTGGTATCCAGGAGGCCATTGATCGTGTGGCCGTTCTGTCGTTTATTAACGACAAACTTTCAAACTCTGACAATGCAGCTACAACCGAACTACGAAGGCACAATTTCGACACTCCTACTCAACACAGTCCCACCTCCACAGCTGGATATTTCGTCACGTTCAACGCTTAGGCGCAGACATTCCGGCTCCTTTACGGAATACCACGAGCAAACTTTACAAATTGCGATAATCTCATTTGCACGTCTTACATATTAAACGACTCAAACTTTTTTGCAAGCTAATTGACACAAAAATGAAAAGCGTTCCTGCCTCAGCCAGTGGAAACAGCCTGTAATAAACAGGAAGTTTGAATTTACAGTACTGATGCTGAGGGAAAAAAAAATCATCAAAACAGTGCCATCAACGGGGTTCATCAGTTCAGACGGGCCAACTTTTCAAGTGCAGTAGCCAAGTAGAGCCCTCGGAGAACACAACATCGTCGCGACTGCAATATGCTTATCATCAATCTATCTGCAGCATATGTGCAAAGTTTCAGGGATGTCCTATGAAAACTGTAGGAGGAGTTGATTTCGCCAGCCAAGTACCTTCCGATACGGACAGATGGATGGATGGATGGACGACATAATCGCCCTCTCGGCCTGTCGCCTTGGGTGAGGACGGGTCGGAATTCGATCTCATTCTGAAGTTACGAGCAACGTTTAGAGGGGCTTTTTAACCTCATAAGCCATTATAAACCGAAAATTATAGAAAATCGTAACATATGCTATGAATGATGAAGAAGTCCAAGACCATGTCCGTTGTGTGTTTCCAAATTTTCCATAATAAAGACCCCTTTGATTCTTTGTGTGGAACTTCATTATTTTCATTGCATGTCTGTCTATTTCTGAATGTGCGGATTAAAATGATAATTAATCACGAAAACATTATTTATGGAATTGATAATCGTTTACAAAAATTCTGGGATTGCAATCGTGGTTGAACATTAACAAACGGACGGAGTCGTTGGGATTCCCATTGAGATTTAAAGGTCGGAGCTGTCAATTGTACCAGTTGGTGGGTAGAGGTGGGTACGACGCACGCCAGCAAAATCCTGCCTTACCCGTCCTGCATGCTGAAGTAAGTGCTAGTTAGAAGCCCCCCCATTGAAATAAATCAATAGGCTACCATCGACAATAAATGGTCTTATATGCCTATCTTTGTCCATTTCAAGTGTTTGTGCGTGCATTTTTCGTGACATACCTGTTTATCAACGAAATATTGGTCTGCATATATTAGGCCTACTGCAAATTCGATCTCGTCAGAATGCAATGTTGCTACCAAATGTGAAAACGCAATTCCTCAAAAGCCAGCCGCACAGGCGCTCCTTGTGAATGAATGAGCACTTCTTGTCATAAATTTATTGGACTGAAAGCTTGACAGAAGCCGAGAAGTTGAAGCCCAAGTCGAAAGATAGAGCAACGGTGTGATTATCACTACCTGACTACCATGCTCTCCCACCTTATGAACACTAGATGGCGCTTTTGTCACAGCCTATTCGAAGGTTGTTTCGTATAGCAAATGCTTGAAAGTCTTATTGAAAATTTATAATGTTCCACAAGTCTTATGTGTTTAATTTTAGGTATTTGATTCGTTTTCTTCTAATCCGAATCCTCTTTTCCCCCAATTCTTTACTTTTATCGGGCAGGTCACCGCAACTTGAGTCGAATTGCCTACTTCCCTGCTGAGGATTCCGTCTCATTCCACGAAGGTATAAGTTGTCTGAGTGTGTCCATATGTGTACTTGTATGTGTTTTTCACACTTCTGGCCGGTCAACCAGCCGTTCACAAACTGATCGGCCAGCGAGTCCACCATTTTGTCTTACAGTTTACACTACCAGTTGAACCAGAGTTATACAGTAAGAGTACCGGTATGATTAGCTACATATGCCTTCCCTTTGAAAACTCTTCAGCTATTCACAAATATACACCCTTACGGTAATGATCATCCTTCAAGAAGTGCCTTCACAATTCATTACTTTTAAAATTGTATAAAACTCACAGCCTGCTTGGATTGTATTATTTTGCATTAGTCTTTCAGGAATGTTTCATGCGCTCAGACAGGCTTCAAATATAGTTACATGTTTATGGCATGAATCAGTGCTCAGCACAATAATACTGCACTGTACCGTTAGTCATAAATGAACTCTGCTCACTTCATAGGCAGCAGCCAAATAGATGTCAGTAATAAATGACAGTTCTGGTTGCAGAACTTATACTGTGATAAATTGGCGACTGTTGGAATAAGTCACTAGAAATGAACAGTGAGTTAAGAATTTATGCTTTGCAATTTGCACAGCATAAGGAAAACTTACAACTTGTCATCTAGTCAAAACATAAAAAGAAAAAGTGTTACTGTGAAGCAGACAGTAATCGTGTTTTTGATATTTCAGGCATCAGAAATGGGGACTCCCACAGTTTATGATATTTCTTTCCTCAGTTATAGTCATTGACAAATAGTTTATTAGTATTATTTGGAAACCTTTGTGAATTACAGGATGACAGGTATTTGGTGTGAAGTTATTGTTCCGCCCTGACACAAAAAGCTTATTTTACTAAATCAGTTCCATGGCAGTAATGGACCATTACATTAAAAACAGAAAAGAGACACATTATTATGCAATATTCTTTTCACCAGGCTTGCAAGCATTTTTTCAATATTATCCAATTCATAATACTGTATTACTTGAGAAGTACAAAATTGAGGATGCAGTTAAGTAACGTTTTTTGAACTGTGAAAATACGCCGAGAGCTTTTTTGTGTTTTCTCGTGCACTTAAAATGTAACCACTCCCCTCATTGCATGCTTTACCCTCCCAACCACTTCCCTCACCCCCCCCCCCCCAAGGGGAAAAAAAAAAAAAAAAATCTTGTGGGAAACAACGATTTGTATCTTCGTATCTCGTAGTAAATTGGTTATGTCTTTTTGAGGGTGTTTTCAAAAAGGAAATTAACGATTAAATTAAATTAAATTGGTTAACGATTGCTTCATTGTTGAAATTAAAAAGGTCACAGAAGTTAAATTATTGGGACTGAAAATACAAAACTCATCTCTCATGGATGGCTTATATTACAGATCCTTCTAAAAGAGTCATGAAAAGGGCAGGAATGGTTGGACGAATTGGAAAGTTTTTATCTGTAGACATTCTTTAGGTAATTTCTCATAATGTAATTTGTCGTCACATTGGTTTTTGTTGTGCAGTGACGAGCAATGCAGCACAGAGAGATATAAGAAGACTTCCAATCACTCTAAGCAAGGCAGCAAGAATGCTTTTAAGATGTGGGTTGGGAAAAGGAGAGGGTGAGCGTAATATAATGGGATGACCTACAGTAGTACAGCATGTGAGACAACATTCCATTGCTGTAGTTTCAAAAATTCTCCAGTTTAAAAAGTCAGTTAGCAATAAAGCCAAACCATTATTAGTACATGATATACATCAGGGTAGCATAAGAGTAAATATAAACATTATGACTAAAAAAAAAAAAAAAAAAAAATTACCATAATATTATAAACATTTATTACCAAAAATAAAAGCTGACAAGGAGAAACAGACTTTTATTTTAAATTTTAATAATCAATCCACTATAGGAGATATGTCTGACCTTAGCTCTAGTACATTTACAAATTCTCAAAATCCTAGAGTATTGTTTTCTTTCAGGGAATTAAACATGAATGAGGTCCTTCTAGAATTAAAACGTATAGATGTAAATAATTCCACTGGAGAGGATCACTTAGTCCCGAGTCTTTTGCGTCTTGCAGCCCCACTGATTGCACATTCATTAACTAATATTTTTAACTTGTCATTATCGACCGGGTCTATTCCCAGTATATGGAAAGCGGCTCATGTTTTTCCTTTATTTAAGGGGGGTGATCCCAGTTCAGTAAACAGCTATCGGCCCATCTCAAAATTGCCATGCCTGGCTAAGATTTTAGAATCTCTTGTAAAACAACAACTTTGCAATTTCTGAACTTCCAACAACATTTTAACGTCACAGCAATCTGGTTTCAGGCTGGACATAGCACCATTACAGCAGCTTCATTGGTTATAAATGATTTAGTAACAGCTGTGGATAGTTAACAAAAATGTGTGGCCCTATTTATTGATTTAGCAAAAGCGTTTCACACAGTAGACCATATTATCTTATTAAATAAGTTGTCCTCCATTGGTCTTGGTTACAGAGCATGCTCATGGTTCCAGGACTACCTCTCAAATAGAACACAAGCTATTATTTCTGGGGATGCGCAGTCTCAATTTTTAAAGGTGACAAAAGGTGTACCCCAAGGTTCCATTCTTGGTCCAATTTTATTCACAATTTATATAAATGACATTGCTCGTAATGTAACTAATTGCAAGGTTCATTTTTATGCTGACGACACAGTGCTTTATTCCTCTGCTCCAACATGCTTACAGGCCCTCACATATTTACAATCTGCTTTTAACATTATACAGCATGCTCTAGCTGATCTTAAACTGGTTTTAAATACTGATAAAACAAAGTTCATGACCTTTTCTGCACAGAATGCAATTATGCCAGGTGACTCCATTTTCTCAGTGACTGGTGCTCAAATTGAGCAGCTTCAGTCTTACAAATATCTTGGTATCTGGTTGGATCATGACTTCTCTTTTAAGACTCATGTGTCCAACCTGTCCAAGAAACTTAGAATGAAAATTGGGTTTCTTTACAGAAACAGGTCCTGTTTTTCTTTGGACAATAAGAAGAGGATTGTCGAGGCAACAATATTACCCATATTTGATTACGGAGATGTCCTTTACAGGCATCCCTCGATAAGTACGTTAAGATCCTTGGATGCAATCTATCATAGCGCATTGCGCTTCATCACAGGTGATGGTTTCCGAACCCATCACTGTGCTTTATATAATTCTGTGGGGTGGTTTTCCCTTCATTTTCGAAGGAAGCTACGTTGTATTTTATTTACTTATAAAGCTTTGCAAGGCAAACTTCCCTTATATCTTACTAAGCTCTTGTCCATCAAAATCAGAAGTCAGCATACCAGATCACAAGAATGGTTTTTGTTAGAGGCTCCCAGGACTAGAACAAATTTGGGAGGTACCTCTTTTAGTGCATTTGCTCCTTGTATGAGGAATAATTTCCAGGATACCTTGAAGCTAGACTGTCTTATCCCCTTCGTGTCTTTCAAGAAATTAGTGTTGGATATATTGCTTCTGGAGGCCAGATGTATTTGCTTTTAGTTTATGGTAGGATTTGCTCATTTATTTTTCTTTGTCCTATGTTCTTATGTGTTTATATATATATATATATATATATATATATATATATATATATTAATTAATTTTTTCATTATGTTTTATTCTAGTTTAAAATTTGTTATTCCTTTAATCTGAAATTGCTGTTTGTGACTTATGTGTATTTTTATGTGTGCTGTTTGTCTTTAACCTTCCATTGTAATTAGTGGGCCTGAGCTGAGTGCAGGCCCACTACTCTCCCCAGTAGGGAGTGTAGTGGGCCTGGGCAAAGCCCAGGCCACTTATATTATTCTGTGCCTATATTTTTATTATTATTATTATTATTATTTATTCTTCCGTAAAAATTTCGGTTCGCCACTAGTCTCACAGCTTTGAGAAAACCCATACAATATATATATATTAAATCGTGCGGCTCGATCGGGAAAGGTGTGGTATGTCTTTCCTAAGCGATCCGACTTACGGATTTCCCACAATTCCCGAAAAACATGGATTTTCATCCGTCCCTAGCAACCAGGCAGAACTCCATAGCAACCGCCTAGTTACGCACAAGCAATCACCCACACCACCATAGCAACTGCCAAGCAACGCCTTAGCAACCATCAGGAATACCATAGCTACCGCCTGGCAACGCCCTAGCAACCACAAGGAGCACCATAGCAACAGCCAAGCAACGCCTTAGCAACCATCAGGAATACCATAGCTACCGCCTGGCAACGCCCTAGCAACCACGAGGAGCACCATAGCAACAGCCTAGCAACGCTCTAGCAAAAGCCCAGAACACCATGAAATATGTCTTGCAATACCTTGCCAACCACCAGGAACAACATAGCAACTGCCCAGCAACACCTTAGCAACCACCCAGAACACCATAGCAACCGCCTAGCAACGCCCTAGCAACCACCCAAAACACCATAGCAACCGCCTAGCAACCACCTGGAACACCATAGCAACAGCCTAGTAAAGCCCTAGCAACCACCCAGAACACCATAGCAACCACCTAGCAACCACCCAGAACACCATAGCAACCACCTAACAACGCCCTAGCAACCACCCAAAACACCATAGCAACCACTTAGCAACCACCCAGAACACCATAGCAACTGCCAAGCAACGCGCTAGCAACCACCCAGAACACCATAACAACCGCTTAGCAACCACTCGGAACACCATAGCAACCACCTAGCAACCACCTGGAACACCTTAGCAACCGCCTAGCAATGCCTTAGCAACCACCCAGAACACCATAGCAACCGCCTAGCAATGACCTACCAACCACCTGGAGCACCATAGCAACTGCCTAGCAGTGCCCTAGCAACCACCCGTAACACCATAGCAACCGCCTAGCACGCCCTAGCAACCACCCAGAACACCTTAGCAACCACCTAGCAACCACCTGGAACACCATAGCAACCACCTAGTAATGCCCTAGCAACCACCCAGAACACCATAGCAACCACTTAGCAACGCCCTAGCAACAACCCGGAACACCTTGGCAGCCGCCTAGCAATGCCTTATCAACCACCCAGAACACCATAGCAATGACCTAGCAACCACCTGGAACACCATAGCCACTGCCTATCAGTGCCCTAGCAACCACTCCGAACACCATAGCAACTGCCTAGCAACGACCTAGCAACCACCCAGAACACCATAGCAACCGCCTAGCAATGCCTAAGCAAGCACCCAGAACACCATAGCAACCACCTAGTAATGCCCTAGCAACCACCCAGAACACCATAGCAACCACTTAGCAACGCCCTAGCAACAACCCAGAATACCATAGCAACTGCTTAGCAATGACCTAGCAACCACCTGGAATACCATAGCAACTGCCTGGCAGCGCCCTAGCAACCACCCAGAAAACCATAGCAACCACCTAGCAACCACCCGGAACACCATAGCAACCGCCTAGCAATGCCTTAGCAACCACCCAGAACACCATAGCAACCATCTAGTAATACCCTAGCAACCACCCAGAACACTATAGCAACCACTTAGCAACGCCCTAGCAACAACCCGGAACACCATAGCAACCACCTAGCAATGACCTAGCAACCACCTAAAACACCATAGAGCAACCACCTAAAACACCATAGCAACTGCCTAGCACGCCCTAGAAACCACCCGGAACACCTTAGCAACTGCCTAGCAATGCCCTAGCAACCGCCTAGCAGCAAACTAGGCTTCCCATGTTTTGAATAGGGCAATAACCATAACTTCACTATTAATGGTCACAGAGACATAAACCCACACATGTCCAATCAGCAGTCAAATCTGATTTAAAAAAAAACTAACAGTTCGATGACTTTACCCGAAAGTATGGTTAAAATTGCCTTTTCCCTCCCCATTGGCTTTCAAACCCTTACTTTATGGCTCAATCCAGAGCGTCCTGACAATTCCAAAATCAGTTGAAACTGTCGTGAATCTCAACTGAGGGCTATATTCTCACTGCAGGCCTTAATGCTCAATTCCGATTTATTGCTCAAATCGTATTTTTTGTTTGGCTGTTCACATAATACTCTTTGATTCAACGCGACACGACTGTTCAGACCGCGGTCGCCTTCAAAAGAATCCAATATGATTCCGATGCAGTAACACATTTGAAAATGGCCCAGATCGGATTTGAAAAGATCAGATTCCATGTAACTTGTCCTGTTCACACTGTCACTAAAAGAATCTGACCTGAGTCACAAAGGGGGTAAAAAAATTAGATTTGGGCCACATTTGCTTGCAGTGTGAACGTAGCCCTTGTTTTAGTGCAGCAACGCCATTGGCTAGATATGTTTTATTTCAGCGCCATATATGGCACTGGATGAAAGTGATTCATTTGTCTCTGGTAATACCTGCCTGGCAACCAGTCATGAGCTGATTGTAATTGGAGCTGCTGTTAGTCTATCAGACAAGCCGGCAATCCTAATTGGTCCATTGTCTTTTGGATGTCATTAAAATACTCATATTGGCTTGATTTGATCCCCTTTGACCTGGTTCTGAGGTAGGTGAAGTTTGTCGACTAGTTATGTGTTTAACGAACTTTTTAAACTAGCTTGTTAGCGTTTCGTCACAGCTGCTACTGAATTTTTTGTGAAGTGTAACTTTACTCAGTGAGATTGTGTTTGCGCCAACCATTGAATAATGAATTCTCTGTGTTTTATTAGCTTGCTCCCTTCCTTGCTAGCTACCTAGCTCATGAGCTAATGTCAGCCAAGTAGCTCGGTAAGAGTACCACACAGAACTGGTGGGCACAATAAAATGAAATTCAGAAATCTTCGGCTTACCTTAATGCTTGATAACAAGTCAATTACTGGGGTGTCTAACAACGTCCAGTGCACGTCCAGTAAAGAGAATACACGTTAATTTCTCGTGCTGCTAAACGGTAATTGCATAGGACGGTGGCAGCCATGACGATACTGGATAGCTGCCAACCAGTTTGGTAGCGCTCCGTGATTCGAGTGAGGATAATGGCTCGCTGTGCAGAGGGTACTACTGTTAGGACCTCGTAAGGGGCCGATCACACCGGACGCGCTTTATCGGCGTGGAAACGCGAGGGGCGTCTGACCTGTTTTTCTGAAACCAACGTTGTAAAAAGGCGCTGGACGCGTATTTTTTGTGTTGCTAAGTAACGTTCCTGTCACTCATCTGCGAACATTCTGAAATTAACCATTTCTACGAACTAGTCAGCAAACTTATTTCACGTTTTTTTCACATGATTGGACAGCAGGGAAAAGACTGACAATGACGTGAAGCGCCTTTTTTCGAGGCGCCTCAAAGAAGCGCATCAAAAAACAGCGAGGCGCCTGGGGCGTTTAAACGCGAGGCGCTCGGTGTGCAAAAGCAGCGTCCAGCACATGTCTAATCATTGAGAATATTAACAAAACGGGCGCCCCACGCCGATAAAGCGCGTTCGGTGTGATTGGCCCCTAACCCGTAACCTTAACCCTAACCCTTAAATGTTCCAATTGATTTTCAACTGGTTTATATTCTTAGCTTGGTTATGAAAAAAATTTTGCAGGAGTGTCATCAGTATCCCAACTGCCGCCGTTGTATGCTATTACCACGTACAGCAGCACTACAAATTAAACTATAAAAATTCTTGGCTGGATGTAAGCTTGACGTTTTTTCGCACCTGAATGGCTCGGTATCCAAACACCGAAAAGGTTCTGATTTTATTCGATTTTGATGGAGGCTTAATATGGTACTATTTCCAACACTGTTGCTCCAAAACAAACTCCACAATCAGCGAAAATAATGCATTATTTACATTAGCACGAAATCTGTGTTTACGTGAAAACTGAACAGTTAACCATAAAAAAGGTTGCAAAATTAATTTATTTTTACAAAAAAAGAAGCCACTGCACCTGCAGAATTGGCGTGAACAACATTTTCAGCTCGAAGTCGGTGATATCTGACCTGCTGTGATTTGAATCACTGCGATACGAGTAGTAACGGCCGTTGCGGCGGTTTAACCCATTTCAGACAGAAGGTGACGCGAATCTGCTGCCTGCGCCCCAGCCTTGCAGGCCAAGGGGCTCGATCCCTAAATACCTTGAAATATAATCACTGACAAGGATGAAAGTGCTATTCATGTATGTTAGCGGTATGGTTCGGGAGCTGCAAGGCATATGAACAAAGGCAGCTTAACAGAATTGTAAAGACAGCCAGCAGAATAATTGGTGCCCCTCTCCCCTTCCTGATGGAGATCTACCAACAGTGCTGCCTACATCATCAAGGACATTCACCACCCTTCTCATGGCCTGTTTTCCCTCCTGCCATCCAGAAAAGGGTACAGAAGCATCTGTTGCAGGTCCAAATGGACCTGCGAATGGACTGAGTTCCCGCCCAACATCACCTCTGACATCCCCCCCCAGCTTGACAACTAGCCACCTGTCAAGGACAAATTTTGAACTGTAATGTAAACGGCTCTTTACTAAGTTAATGCACCTTCTTCCTCACCTCTGAACTGCTACTAAACACTGTTTTTATTTTTTTATACGTTACTGTTTTTTTACGTCTAAAAAATGCAGACAAAATATAGACAGAGACAAAATAGACAATTGAGTAGTCCCAGCAGCATCCCAGGGCACCCCTGTGTCCCGACCTGCAGAGGCCAGGCCCACTCTTACAATTTGTGCAGGAATTGTCTAGTTGTTTATTGTAATGAGGGCTCCCCTGCAAAAGAGACCTCTGTCTCAGTGGGACTTCCCTGCAATAAAGGTTATTGATTGATTGTTTGATTGATCGATATTTTTGGAACAGTAAAATAATGGGATTAAGTTCAATAACTCACTCAAGAACAATATAATAGTTGGATTGTTGATTCAGTTGTTGTTATCACCACACTATTGTATTGTCAGTATGGGCTCATAAAATGAGCACTTGGGTTATAAAACCCTTAAAATGTACTCAGTATTATATTTATTTTTGCAACAAATTTTAAGTGAGTGGCAGTTGACTGCTGATAAATGCATATTGGGAGCAAAACAGAGCTGACTTTGTCCAACTGCCATTATTATAATACTTAACACATGCCCGTCCAGGTCGGGCACAGTATCATATTACGGTGCAATTTACTTTTGATTTGCTGATTGGTCTACAAAGGCGACCTGTTCATTTGTGAAGGGGTGTATCTTGACTTGGGGTGTATCGTCTCAGAAAGCAAGAATTTCGCTTATAAAAAGCATTGGGCATCAGCTCAAAGGCATGAACCATTTCCTTCTTGCCCTTCTTTAAAAGCAATTTTATCTATTTTTTTCAGTGTTTATTCAACAGCTGATCTTATCTTTTTCAGTCAGTATCACAATGCAATTAGAGCTGAGGCCCGTCACTGTTTGAGCGTCCATGCCCCTTTCATGTGAAAAACTTGGGAGAACATAGTATGAATGTTGCAGGGACGTTAGTGAGACTTCACATCCACAATGCCCAAGTGAGAGGTGGTTTAGCTTTTAGATGGATGGGGCAGATGTATTTGACCTCAGGGGAGAGCAAAGCCTCATTATTGCAAATGAGTCTTTCTGTCAGGAGCCACTGGAGACAGTGGAAATGTGCCCAAGCACAAGGACTGAACCATTCAAGACATGGGGAGCCCAAGGATATCTATTAGCACATGGCTAGCCCACCTTGCATGTAAAGCCATAGTCTCATTTCTGTAGATCAACTTTTAATAGGGAACAAATGCATTCAAGCCCACCTTATTCTAATCTTCCGCCAACATTTTTACCTGAATTATAATATGAATCCTCTGACCATTCCTGTTCATAATTCGGAGGTGTACGTTAAAGCTCTCCAGATTGGTCACATCCTGTTTTGCCTTAATTCTTTTAAAAAAATAAGGTTATTGCAGTTGCTGTACTCACTGAAATGGTTAACAAGATGCCCCAACTAATGCCCTGAATTCCAGATATAGTTTGAAAAGGAGATATTTGTGAATAAAATCTGCAAAACAGAAAAAGGAGAAAGAAATGAATCATAAAGAGAAAAATGTTCTGATTATGTTGAATGTTAACAGAATTTTTGGTCAAATTAAACAGTAGAGCTCCCTGAGCCTATTAGGATACAGAAAACTTTCATGCCTGTCTGTCGTAAAATTATCCTGATATATGAAATCACTGAATGGAAAGAAATCACTCAAGACTCTCCCTTTTTTCTTGACTTTTTGACCACTGGGAAATTATCAACGCACTTATTTGGAAGGAATTGGAGGGAGAAAAAAAAAATTGTTGATTTAAATGAGGTAGGTGCAAAACTGTGCACTTCCCCTCATTTTAACCCATTAAGACCGAAGACATCCTCCAAAAAACATTGTAAAACCAAAGACATTGTTTGAAAAAAAACTGGCTAACACCTGTGGGTTTTCTGGAAACCTTTATTTCTCAGCCTCTGTAACAGTTAGAAACATGAAATAAACACCATTTGACAGCTCACACCTTTGGCTTTCATTAAAATTACTGACATTGCCCTAATGTTCATTCAAACTTTAAATGACTGTGTACAAAACTGTCATTTTGACCATGATGTACAAAAGTGGCATTGTCACAAAAAGACAATGTTCCTCCACTTGCTCAAGTTGTCATCAATTGTTACTGTCTGAAGAGCAGCTTTCGAAACTTGATGTTTCATGAGAAAGATGGCACCATCTAAAACGTGCTCACGTTGCATAAGGTCTGAAGAGGAAAAGCACACAGACATCACAGCCAGTTTTTGTGTTAACAAAATAGATGTTTTTTTAATGGATGTGGAATCAGGGCCTCTGTTACAGGTGCATGACAGGCTGTGATGCAATATGGAGCCTGGCATGGAACTGCAATGCATTCTGAGAGTCATTCATGGTTCAGAGCACGCCATCTGTGTCACCTCAGAGTAGAATATGTGCTGCCAAGGAGGGATGGGTGAAAGGGATGCTGCTTATAGTAGTTGATTTTTGTGCTGCTGAGAGTGCTGTATATGAACACAAATGGAAATGCATTGAGTAAAAATTGACACTTCATGACATTTGGACTTTTTCTACTTTTTTCTATGGTTTGTTGCACGTGCCTATAAAGTATTTGATGTCAAAAAATTTCTGCAAGTCGAAATCTAGAAGGCATTTTTCTTCTTTTATGATTATTGGTGGTTACAACCAGCGTACATTCGTTGTATCCCATGGCTAAAGCTTAAAATAGCACTTTGAATTCTTGAATTTCCATTGAAAGCTCCTTAATGTACAAAGCATAATGCCAGAGGAACTAAAATGGATAAATACAATGCGAAACGAAGATGGACTGGCAAGGATGGAAGCAGATTATAACTTGTAGTCAAGCAGATTCGCTTTCTTAGGATGTAAGTTCTGGAGCATGCGCAGTAATCGTGACACATCTCCTTCAACAGCTTTTACCGCAAAATCACAGTGTCATGAAACGTCAATTTTTGCTTGATGCGTTCGCAAATGCAAAAAGTCAGTTTTACACAGATTATTGATTCAAACCGCAAGGGATACAACAGAGGCTGTGAAGACACAGTGTTTGGATCATCGGAATGGAAGAGAATTAGGTCACCTATGTCAGCAGCAGTGCTGTCATCGTAATCTATATCTGTCAGGAAATAATTGTTGGCAGGAAATGGGCGCGGAGATACTAGGTGTGACTCTGTGTCAGAACCCTGCGTTACGATCATCTCATCCTGACTGACAGAGATGTCACCAGAGGGAGCAGTGATGACAATCCAGAGAGAGATAACAATTCTTACCAGAAAGGATGACTCACGAGCACAAACTCACAATTCTGTCAGTGCAGCTCATGAGATGGCTGTGCGTTAATTTTAAAAAGAGACAGAATACAAGTGGACAGATATGAATTAATGACTTCTCTTGGCGGTAGTGTAACATTGATCAGGTAGACTGAGGAGAAAAAATCAAATGATACCTTTTTGTTTTACCTATTGTGAGAAGGGTTTACTGAATGCATACAAATGGTCATTTACTCATATTCAGTGCTGAAAATCAATTGGAATTGAATTGTTTACAGAATTAAGGAGGACTCTCTTTAAGACAGTGAAACATATCAAAGCAGTGAGCACAATCATGCTGCATCGTAATGGTTGCAATGTTAGACTCTGCCAGGAATCAAGCCTTCACATAATTTTATACTGAATAGTGTTATGAGATGGAGTGCTTAGATTCCCCTGGTTCTAAATCAGGGGTCAATAATTCCAGTTTTTCAGGTGTTTTAGGCAATTAAATGGTTGTATCCTCTAATATGTTAGAAATATTAACTCCAGTGTCATATGTATCTCCATCAACAAACCTGCTGCTTCAGTTGATTTATGGTCTGCAGACTTTGGCTGGCAATCAAATCCAGAAAGGCGTATATTGTATGGGGAACTTGTGAAATGCGCTCAGGACATGCTTGTTTGAAAGACAAAACATCAAAATGGTACACTTATGTGTGAGACTTGGTACATTGGAACAGTTGCTCCTTCCAAAAGCTCATTTCGTAAAGGTGGTATGGAACATGCCTTTAAAGACGGAAATGATTGCATAGCCAAGGTTTTTACTTTGTACATGAATAGAAACAGCTTGACTTAAGTGGAGGGCATTTGGTTTAATTCACTGCATAACATCTATATCTGCGTCGAATTATGCAGGTGGTGATGCGTATGGCCTGCCTCATTTGGTTCTGGGCCACACCTGAGCTTCATTGAAGAAGGGCCAAATTACTTTTTTGTTTTGCCTTTCAGCACAGGATGCGGAAGGCGTTTAAACTGAAGGTGGAAGAAACTCACTTTACTCCCTGCCAGCTAACACGTCTTCACAATGTTACAGGAATGTTTTTTCAATGTTGTACTCTTGCTAGCACATGGTGGCAACTGGGTGAGAATGTTTTCTGTTAGCTGAGAACTCTTTTCTGGCGATGCATGGGAAAGATTTTCAACAGAACACTCACTGCATAATAGCTGCTTGGAGGGAGCTTTTAATAATACAACATTGGAACCACTATAGACCTGGTCGACAGAGCAGAGTATGGAGCACCTTATAAATGAAGTCCTGCTGTTCTGAATGCTAATTATAAACTATAGGTGTCAGTGAATTATGTTATATTCCAATAGCTTCCATTGAAATGTGAGCCAGATGGTTTACATAACCTTCCATTCAAATGGCAGAACTTGCAATCAGGACTTTAAGTGCTCCTATTATGTGACTTTTCATTGGTCACTCTTGTATTCTTGAGGTCTACTAAAAACGGTTTAAATGCGTCAATGTTAAAAAAACACGAGTTTTCTCATGCTGGCCATTTCTGCAGTACCTGTCCGTGAAATGCTCTTTTGAAAGTCCTGCCCCGGGCCTCCCAAAAACCCTAGTGTGCCGTGATTAGCCAACTTGATCACTCACTTGTGATTGGTTCACCGTTCGCACGTATGTCAGGAAATGTCACGCCCTTACCATAAAAGGATTTCCTCTCCAGAGTGTAAATAAGATTTAGAAACAAATACCGGTGTAGCCTTGTGGTTGGAACCCACTTGATTCAAGGGCGTGCCAAACTCTCTGCTTGGCGCGAAAATTCAAATGGTGACATCACCAATTGATGAAAAAAATGGCCAGAACCGATTGGGGCGTTTCAGTCAGCTCTGAAGCAGTGCGTTTTGCGGCAGAGAGTGCTTCTTGTGGAGCTGACTTCCAGTTGCTTTCCGACACAGACTGTTTAAATGCACATAAAAACAATCTGATTCACACTACGACATTAAAGTAATGAAAAACCATTATAGGTGCACTTTATAGTGGACTTCAATATTGTCTTTAAGTGTTGAATTTAGTGGCAATACCATACTATTAAATAACATGCTTAATGCATTTATGAGATTGTCTGGCCATGTGCAAAATAAGACGCCTTCATCATCATTTGGATGTCAGTTCTTCGAGATAGCATTGTGATGTGGTGCTGCACCTTGTGAAAGGAACGGGCATAGACTCCAAATGCAGTTCAGCATCGGCAGGGCGTTTATTGGGATTCACAAAGCTCATGGTCAAGACAGAAATGGATCAATAGCCAGGCAAACAGAGATATGCAGGATGGGCAGAATCGAAGTCAGGGGACAAGCAAAAAGATCCAGTAACCAGAATAATCAATCCGCACAAAGACAGTAACAAAGAGGGTTGAAACTAAGGGAATGGAAGGGGAAGGAAAAAGGGAGTTGGATGGGACAAGGGAGAACACAGGAGAAACTAAACAGATGGATACAAAATGGGAATTAGGAGAACGAAGTACTAATCACTCAAATAGCAATCTCACAACGCAATACAAACAATCAAATACAAAACTTACGGGAGAATCACAAGAAACGAGCTTTCAACAATCGAAACGAGCAGAATAGCGCAGAAACGAGACTGACCAAGAACGAGCTGTGGTAGAAACGAGTCGACAAGAAACTACGGAAAGTGGGTCTTTTAAACACAAACAAATTAAGTGGAGGCCCAGCTAAACTCAGAACAGGTGAGAGGAGAGGCGGATCTAGAAAAGCAAGGACGGTGATAGGAGAGAGAGAGAGGAAGTAGGTGGGATCCTAACTTTGAACTAACTAATCACCCATGCCTAACTGAACTGCTCTAAGTGTGGATAGTCCAATCAGAACAGCAAGAGAGAAGGAAGAGGAATTACCAAACCGAAATTACAGGGAAGAGAGTGTGATGAAAAAGACAAGATGCCATGAGACAGAAACGGGAGGAAAACACTGAAGACCAGAGACAGAGCAATCATCCAGAAACACACATGCTCTAATGAATAAATATAATAAATAAATAAATAAATAAATAAATAATAGCAATACTAAAAACTAGAAACTAAAAACAAGCATACAAATCACTGATTTCTAACACCTTGGTTGCCTTGATCTGGGTCATCCTCATGTCAAGTTAAAGTGTCAGGGGAGTGGGTCCAGGCAACAGGATGGAGCCGAGTGATTTCAGGCTTTTATAGCTGAGAGGCATCAGAACATTGAGAAACGTACTCCCCCCTTCCCTCTCCCGTCTGACTGACAGACTCTTTCCCTTTACAGATACCATGAATGGTGCTTCTGTTCCTCCTTCTTATTGGTCATGGGATGCATAAGCTCCATCAGTCCTCTGTTCTCCCAATAAACCCAAGATTTATCTGCATTCTGATGACTATCATATGTTTCTTTTGTGTTTCTTTTGTTGTGTTTATGCACAAATGCAATTTTTTCCCCGTTATACAGTATTTATCTCTTTGTCGACAGGATAAAGAGAGAAGCACTGTTTGATTTGAATGGCGCTTGTTGCAATCATTAATGTTTGTTATCACTCTGCTGTAGTTCAGATGTAGTTTCGTGAAACCATTATGAATGTTTTTTCCTCCCATGAGTGGAACTTTAATATTGGTGGACTAATGTGGTAGGTGAGGTAATCTTTTTGCCGCAACATTACTGCACTATTTTTGTAGTACAGGTAGAACTGCCTATAAATAAAATGAAACAGGTTGCTAAGAAAGATGACATCTAATCCATGGTGTTAGACATTGTTGTGAGATGACATTTTACCATGGTTACATCTCAACCATGCAATTACGCACAACAAAAAAGCTTTTGGCCTCCAAGGACTACTGTCAATATTGTCTTTGTTTCCAAAGCACATCATGGTCAAATTAGAAACATTGCCTTTTAAAATGAGGTTATTTATGTGGAATGTGACTTGTGCAAACTAATAATGGTTTTCTTTTACATGGGAAGTGTTGCTGAAACTGCATGGAGATGATTATCATCACTCATTGCTAAAAATGACACCAACGAAGTTTAATAGTAGTAAGAATGGAATCATGATACTTTTTTTGCTCTGTTCGATTTACGTAACTGTTCATTTTAACCTCCTGGTCTCCTCGTTTGATCTTTGCACGTGCAGGACTGTGGACATCTCTATTCATTAATGAAGAGCATCACTTCAGTTCATTCAATTCATCAATTTCAATTCTTCTGTCCTGAAATCTGAAAATACTGATGGTTCCTGGTTGCTTTTTAATCTATAAAAACAGGCAAAGCAGAAGAAAAAAAATGGGAACGAAGCTTTGTAAAAACAATCTCACCCTTAGTAGATTCTCCAGTGTGGGGAGCATATTTGGTTGAAAGCACTTACATATTATCTCCATCTGAGCTGCTTTGCCAGTTTGAGTGAAATATAATATAGTTAGTGACACTTTTATGGGCCTCAGAAGGAAATTGAATGGAAAATTTTGCTCTGCACTGGAAAAATATATGCACATTAACCTCATTTAGAGGTTCTTGGGTATGAACTACAGAGCACAGAGAAAACATACATGGCACGTATGGCACGCACTGATCACAAGCCTGATGTTTACTGAGCAACAAATTTTCTCTGTTAACAATTTGATTCACTTGACCATCCACGTCCTTGCCTGGATTATCATTCAGTCACTTGTAAAATGATGGTGAAAAGATTTGTATGATCTGCATGTTCACAAATCAAAATCTTGATCTGCTCCTACAAAGGACTCCACACTTTCCTGTCTCGTGTTTATGAAACTATTCCACTGAGAGAAGGCCAGAAGAGCAAACCCATGAAATAAAAAAAGTGAGTATAAATGCTTAATAAAAATGGCATACACTTACTCTCTCCCCCTGACCTACATTTCACGGCCGCTGCATCGTGCAGTGATTGCGGGGAAGTCAAACTCAGGCCTGTGGTTACTGTGCTTCTGAATACACTCAGTGTCAAGTCTTTCTGACAGTTTTTCAGCTGAGTGAGTTTTCACAATGGCTGTATACACACACTGAAGTTGACTTGTAAAGTATGTGGGCCGCTTCTGCTGTCCCTTAATTTTAGGCTTTCGCTGACGGTATCCTAAAACTCTGACATTTAGTGAGAAAACCTGTCCTCCTTTATAAAACAAATTGTATATAATAGTCCACTTGCAATGTGCATTGTACAACCTACTCCAAACACATACACACACAGATGCATACACTTTTGAGTGCTTTCTGTGGGTATTGCATGTGAGTATACTGAACACAGATGAGTAAAAACATTACAACCACTAACAGATTCAGCAAGTAAGGTTATCTCATAACAATGGTGCATGTCAAGGTTCTGAGGTAGACCTTAAAAGGTAAGTGAGCAGTTGGCTCCCGTAGTGAACATGTTGGATGTAGGAGAAATGGGACCTGACTGACTTAGAAGGGGGGCAAAATGGTTATAGCGAGACAAGTGGGTGCATCACATCCTGCAGTGTATAGTGCATTGTAGCTGCAGACCAGTCGGAGTTGCCCATTCTAACCCTGGTCCACTGTTAAAAGGGGCTACAATGGGCATGTGAGCGTTAGAACTGAACCACAGAGCAACTTGAAAAGGGTACCTGGTCCAGTAAGTCCCTTTTTCTTTTACATCACGTGCATAGGCTGGGTACGCATGCACCGTTTACCTATGGAAGGGATTGCAGCCAAATGCACTGTGAGAAAGAGACAAGCTGGTGGAGGGAGTGTGGTGCTTTGAAAAATGCTCTACTGGGCAACCCTGGGTTCAGGAATTCTAGAGGACATCGGTTTGATGGTGCTGTTCCGGAAGCACGAGGGGGACCTATGGAATGTTAGACAGTTGATTTCAATGTTGTGGCTGATTTGGGTATATTCTGTGACCATGTGGGGCTTTATCATCGAGGCAAAGTGGCTGTAATCCCTGCTTGTGAGAATAAGGGGTCATTATTACCTTCATGTCCTGCTCTGGAGCAGTATGAGCACCTCTCCTCCTGAGAGAGCGGCAGGGGTCTAAGCACCCTCCAGTACCACACATTTCACGCGTGGGGAACAAAGAACCTTTTAACCTTTCAATCTCTCTCTCTCACCCTCTCTCTCTCTCTCTCTCTCTCTCTCTCTCTCTCTCTCTCTCTCTCTGTTTCACTGGAATTACCTCTCAAATGCTCACAGGAATTCCTTCTCAAATGCTCCACTCTGCAATTAGGCCGTGCTTTGGCAGGGGGGGTCAACATCTTCTGTGCCCCCTGCACACCAATTTTGCATGTCAGGTTTGGCTGAAATGATTGTTTTAATCCATTTTAAGTATATCACATTCCATAAATCAATTTGCTGGACTCCATTGTTCAAGAATAACCTCCTCCGTGCTCCCAACACCCCACCTTCTTCACACCAATGAAATGACCTTACTCACTCCCATGATTAAGTTTCGGCTGTGAAACACCCAGGCTCAGGTTTCCCTTCTGGTCTATGTTCTCATTGGTTGTGCACTAATCAGAGCATCTGTGGATTTGATCTGAGTCTCAAAAAAAAAAAATTCTCTAATGCTGCGTATGTGTCATGCCACGCCCCCACCACTCCCAATCACAAGAGTTCTGCAGACCGGCCTGCTTCGACGCCCATCAACACAGCAACGTTAATCTATTCATCATTTATCTATTATCCACTTTAGTAGCATAAAAGCCAGAGCTTCGCACCAAAATCTCGTTAGCTTTTGCCATAGCGCATCGCAAATAAAACTCGTACTTTCATACAGCAGACTATTGTTAGTGTAACGATCAATTTCGTAATTATTTTTGGCAATTGCTGTTTCTCGTTTGTTGTATCTATGAAAGTGACTTTTGAAGCCCTACTTCAAAAGTAATAAACATCAATCCTTTTTCTTTGCATTGAATCCAGTCAACGCTATTTCCAGTTTTCAGTGCACTGACAAGCATGCACTGAAAAACCATTACAGTATATCACAACTCACATCAGTGTAATTGTTTTGTTGTTTAGTACACACCCAAATCTGGGGTAAATAATGATTGCAGACACTAGTGGTATTCACATTTATGAAAGTATATAGCTAAAGAGAAGAGTATTGTCCTTACCGTACACAGTTCAGGAGACACAGTTCGGACTCAAAGAGACAGCGCAACACCTGCTGTCCTTCTGCTACACCACTGCCTCTGCACCATTCAACACATTTTGTTATGTCCCAGACCAGGAATCAAGTGTGGAGGCAGAGCACAATTCAATAGGTAGCCTTATTGACAGCTTATATGGTAATTTGGGGACAGAACCCCAGAGAAGGATAGCACAGAGATGTTGTGGGCTAAGGTGAGCTGTCAGTCGCCAGCCAGTGGTTTCTGAGATAACACCCATGTGGAGTGCACACTTTGCCGGCACCAATGGTGGTTAGGCTGCATATTTTCTATCGAAATTATGGAAAATATCCTTCCTCTTGCCTTCCCCTTGAGGAGATTTATGGGAAATATGATGACCGATGTCGAAGTTGGCTATTTTGAGTAGCTAAACTTTCTTAGTGACATCACTGGGAATGTCTGCATCAAAGAACAAACGGAAGAATTGGGGCAAAAAAAAGAGGAGGTGATGGGAGTAAAACTGCATAAATTAGGCTGTGTTTTCATTAGAAAAGTTCCTAACTCCTAGAAAATGGTCTGGACGTATTTATGTGGCAGCCATCATAAGTATGTTTGAATACTCTAAATGTTAAGGAAAGGTGCTATAGTGCTTCCTGACTTGTCTCCTTCAACATAGGGTATAATGAACCATCCTTTTGGAAAATAAAGGAAATAATGCCATCCCTAAATTCCGTGTGGCAGCAATATTTAAAGTGATGACCATGGACCCGGCTAATTACAAAAACAAACAAACAAAGATGATGGGCGAGAGACACATGATCACGTCACCTAGCGGAAATGCATTTGGATTCTCTTAGCAGCGTGGTTGTCTTCCTAAACCATTATGAATTCCCCTTTATACACTACCCTTATCTCTTGACATTTCCATCGAGGTTTAAGAAAAGTGGTTAGGAATTCTATGATAGGACATAATTTTTTGACTATTCGAACGCAGCCTAAATTCTTGTTTTGTCTTCTTCTGCAATATGCAAATGTGGAGCATCTGAAGAACAGCAGATGACGCGCACCTGTTGGTCAGAGACCTTTGAGACCTTTGTTTGCCACTGTGCTGGCTAATTTACTGGCAGCAGGGACCGACTGAGTTTTACATATTAAATTGGAATCAGTCTGAGCCGTTTGAGCGCTTCAAATCTGGGTTCTTCTTCGAAAAATTCTATGTGTTAAAACAGTTCCCTTTGTGGGAACTATGTGGTGTGTTAGCCAGCTAGCCAGCCAGCTATAAGCATTTCATGGCCCATAATTTGTACAGCCCCATTATTGTGTTATTGTGCAGCCCCCTCCCAGCAGTCTAGAACCGGGCCGTTTATGATAATCTTTATTTGAGCTCTAGAGGGCCCTAAATATAGCAGTACTGACATCATAATTATAGTATAATCATTAACTTTTAACATTTCAGGTAACATTTCTGAAGTATTCTTCAATAGTTTTGTCAGAATAATCAATCCTTTTAAAGCTATTTTGCCTTTGTAGATTTGTGGAAATATGAACTTAGGTCCCCTCAGAGAGGTGTGTTAAATTCATGTGAGACGTTGTGACCCATTTTGATATTTTAAGGAGCACAGTATCTAATTAGCTTTGACCTTGCAAGCTGAAAAAAAAAAATCATTTTGAAAGATATTGACCTGATTTTTCAAATCCTCTGAAGGGAAAAAAAAAATCCTAATTCTGCTTAGAACCCCATTTCTGCCCAGCATTTAAAGCAAAACTTATGAAAATTAAATTTCACCAGTTTTTAAATTGTTTTACTATTTATGAACATGCCATTATGCTATTAAAATCATTATTCGACCTGATGAGGTAGAAGCTTTATTTTTATCATTAAGTGTGATGGGAAGCAGTTGTTAGTAACTCTTCATGATCCTGAAACATCCAGACAACAATTCTGCTAAACATCCAATCTGTTATGGCATTTTAACCAATGTGTAGAGATTTCAAGCTGGACTAGCACAAACAAGTAAGCCATAAAACCATTTTTCAAGAAGCAATATCAATCAAAGTGCTTTCCACAGTGACATAAAATATGTTCTTAAGTATAGCCAAAGATATCACCCAACCCAGCAAATAACCTGATAACCAATACAAACATGATGCAATAATCGCAGTCATGAATAAATTATACATTTATTGATAATGTACTCCATGCTCTAGCCTACCAGAAAAAAAATAAGACCTGGTGCATATTCAACCATTCATTTTCTCTGAATTAAGCACAGTGTTTACTCCAGATGATGATTTTTGTATTCAAAGAGCCCCGAGGCAGAAACCCAGTCTTTTTAACTCACTATGATGGTTTCCTTTTGCAGGTATAATAGACTATGTCCTTGACACAGATATAACCGAAATAACAGATATGATATCAATGTAATGTCAGGAAGTTTCCTCTCAACCGGGAGTTATAAAACATAGGAAACCTGCTAGGGTATGCCATAAAAGAGGAGATCCAAAGAGCAATCCTATTCTCAAAGAAGTTGGGACAGTATAGAAAATGGAAATATAAAAATGAAACATTGATTTTTAAATCACCTTCAATCTGTATTAGACTGAATACAGTGCAAAGATGAGATATTTATTCTTTTTCCATCTAGACTTCATTGTTCTTTTGGGGAAATAAACACTCATTGGAATTTTATGCTTGCAACACATTCCAAAAGTGTCGTGCTTTTTTCTGAGTAAAATCACCTTTCCCTTCAACAGCCCTCTGAGTAATTATTAGGGGAACTGAGGATGCCAATTGTTCCAATTTATCAGTATTTTTCCCATTCTTCCTTGATGACCATCTTCAGCTGCTCGAACATCTGAGGACTTTATTGTTGGATTTTGCACCTCTTAAAACATTGCATATTTTCAATGGGAATCAGGTCCAGACAACAGGTAGGTCAGTCTAGTAGCCTAAAACATCCACGCAGATGTTACACATAGAATGTGGCTGGCTGTTGTCCAATTGAAATTAGCATAAGTGTACCTGAAAAGATGTGACCTAGAAGATAGGCGAGAGCCCAGAACTGAGAAATAGCAGTCCAGTAAAGTAGGTGACAACTGGAGTTAGTTGGGGTGTGCCCGTGCCAAAGCCAGAAACTTTACCGGAGCAGGGGCCAGGCAGGCAATCCCACTCACAGGTGCAGGACTACTAGCAAACAGGAATGAAGGTTTGACTGGAATGCGGTCAAACGCGGTGGCTGATAAAGGCTGGGAAGTTGTTACTACAAAATAGACTCAGAACAGAGACAAACAGGAATGAAGGTTTTAACAAGAACTAGGGATGGGCGAATCTCACTAAATTGGTGAATGTGTAAATGGTGGAAAATTAAACATTTACATGTTTAAGTGACAGGTTGGGGAGTAATTGATGCCGTTGATGCTATACTTCACACATTTTACATCCTCATGAACTATTTTATCCATATGAAAGTGGATTTTGATAGATTTCCAACAAATTTATTGAAAAAACACAGCTTTATTGGGTTGTCATAAGAAAAAATCATGAATATAAACAATGTTTGCAAAACTTCAAACCAGCATATCTCTGTTGTTCCTCAACCAATTTCCATGCGGTTTTCACCACTGAACTCCTAATTCCCTGTAGATTCTAGAACTAAATCTAATTGGAGCAACCTGATATAGTGCGATTTCTTGTAGACGTCCGCACTTCCGGTAATATGGCCAGCTTCGCCGAGCCAATGCATGCAGCCACAGGCTAGGCAACAAAGCCCTAGCCGCTGCGGCACGTAAGTGATGAAGTGAATATCTAAGATTTAATCTATTATTTGAATTATTGTCTTAATTCTGATCTTTTTAAACAGTGTAAAACTAAAAATTAAATAAAAATCACATATTTACAATGTGACTCGGCGAGGTGGTGTTTGCACTGTACTGTATACTGTGTTGTTCTCGCTCAATCTAGCTCTGCCACCTTGCTATCGTATTCGAACTCGACTGTGATTTGATTTACAACCCCAATTCCGAAATATTTGGGACGAAGAGTAAATTGTGAATAAAATCAAAATGCAATGACTTTCAGATCACATGAGCCAATATGTTATTTACAATAGAACATAGATAACATTTCTAATGTTGAAACTGAGACATTTTACACTTTTATCCATAAAATGAGCTTATTTCAAATTTTCTGGCTGCAACAGGTCTCAAAAAAGTTGGGACACAGGCAAAAAAAAGGGCTGAAAAAGCAATTAATGTATAAGATAATCAGCTGAAAGAACATTTAGCGAGTAATTAAGTTAACTGGCATCAGGTGTGTAACATGATTGGCTATAAAAGGGATGTCTTAGAGAGGCTGAGTCTCTCAAAAGTAAAGATGGCCAGAGGCTCTCCAACCCGTGAAGGCTTGCGTAAAAAAATTGTGTAATATTTTAAAAACAATGTTCCTCAACATCAAATTGCAAAGGCTTTGAAGGTCTCATCATCGACAATGCATAACATCATCAAAGGATTCAGAGAAACTGGAAAAATCTCTGTGCGTAAGGGACAAGGCCGAAGACCTTTACTGGATGCCCATGATCTTCGGGCCCTCAGACGCCACTGCATCACTCAAAAAGTCAAAAAGTTATTTCCTATCATCA
This sequence comes from Gymnothorax javanicus, assembly GCA_029692085.1. Lineage (NCBI taxonomy): Eukaryota > Metazoa > Chordata > Actinopteri > Anguilliformes > Muraenidae > Gymnothorax > Gymnothorax javanicus. Next base: position 142,482,107 of record CM056194.1, read on the forward strand.
ATTTTCCTTAGCCTTGATGAATAATGTCATGAGGAAAGATGTAAAAGAGAATTCATAAGGAGTTAGGAAAGGACAACCACAGTGCTGAGAGAATCCCACTGCACTTACACTAAGTGGCGTCATTATGCTTCCCTTATCTGTCAGGTTCATGTGATTTTGTGAACGACCAATGGATGGTGCATCACTTTAAATATTACTACTGCAAGGGATTGTGGGATGGTGTTATCTCCTTTCTTTTTGTAAAGGATGGTCCAGTGTACCCTATGCTAAAGGAGATAACTAAGCAAGCATTGAAGTACATTTCCTTTGCAATTTCAGAATTCAATATCACTTATCATGGCCACCATGTAAATAATTCCAGGTCATTTACAAGGAGTTAGGACTTTCCTAAATAAAAATGACTATTTGAAAGTTGCCCAAGTCTGTGACTATTGGGTCTTATGCACTCAAACTTTATTAATTGGTTCAGTTCATCAGCCACAACCCTGTTTCTCATAAGGATTTCAAACATAAGTTGACAACAGACTGGTACAGAGATTCAAAATCACAGGGTCAGAAAGTCAGAGAGAGGGTCATGACAAAGGAACAATGAAATGGCTTGAGACAGATGGCAGGTGAGAAGGAGACAGAGATGGACCCCATAAAGCACTGAGCATTTTTCTTCAGTATATCTCCTATTACACCTTCCTATTTTTGCTGAGCATCTGTGAGTGTCCACATGCAACTGTTAAAGCTGGAGGTATTAAGCCAAGGGGAAGGTAAAGAAAAGGCAGTTGCTACGGGTACGGCAGTTTTCCAATGCATTTCAATGTATAGGGGTACGGCAATCCCCATTTCAAACCCTGCCCGAACCTAACCCTGACCCTGACCCTAACCCTAGCCCTAACCCTGACCCCTCACCTAACCCTTCGCCTAACCATAATCCCTAATCCTTATCCTAGTCCCTTCAAATCGACCGCCGTACCAATAAAATTTGCCACATCTGTAGACACTGCGAAAGAAAAAACACTTTCAACATACAGTACATTCACAAAATGGGAATGAAAGACTTAGGATTGTTAAGATGCTGAGTCCAGTGTACTAAATGAGCAAAACTACTGTTTAACAAATATGATATTAAGGATGTTTTCATTTTTTAATTGTACAAACATTGAGCACAACTATTCAGTAAGGCTTGCTTTCAGAAGTAAAACTATAGACATAAAGCACTGCATACAAGCAGCAGCTGAATGATCAATACACTCAGTTTGGGCTGGCAGTAAAAATGAACAGTTTCATGAGAACAAAACCTGAAAAGAGATCTTCTCTAGTGTCTCCAAGAGGAGCTAAGAGTTGGTACTTTCCTCGGGGACGTACACACAAAACACTGGAGTTTGGTTCGGCCACTGCTTAAAAATGAGCAGATTTGTGTGAGCATGTCTCTCATGCACACGATGTGCAGTCATACCTCAAGTGATGTAACATGATGACATCTCCGAGGACAATCTGCCGGAGCCAAGTTCGATCATCTGAATGATATGGTTCATTGCAGCAGCGGAATTCAAGCAAATAAAGGCTATTTTTCAGGGGAATTAAGAGGTAATGGCAACAGTTGGTGTCAGCACAACTGAAAACAGATGTAAAAGCCAATAAATATTTTAGAGAAGTTTATTATTTCCCAACGCTGTGCAGTTGGCTAAACTGTCAATTTGTTCCCAAGACATTGAAGGGTTACAAGAAATAGAAACACATTGTCCTCGGACGAAGTGAACAAGGCCAACAGAGGAAGAAAGTGATCATTTGACTTGCTTTTGGTTGTCACAGCAGTCAGTGAGATTGTGCAATGGAAGGCTGAGGGTTTTCAAAACCTACCAGTCAAGGTATATCTCTTGCTGTTAACCAACAGGGGAGCAATGCTAAGTGAGGACGCCGAGACCCCCCAGTTCAACGCAAGCCAGAAAACTCTTGGCTCGAGGCGCATGTGGAACGCATGAATGAGGGAATGGCAAAGGACCGGGAGCCGTTATTGAACAACGGCGAGACCCCTACTTGCGCCCGTTGCTTTCCAAGTGCGGAGAGGGAGCGCAGCAATATTCTGGTTAGGGAGCGTTCGGAATTAATTTATCTCGCGTACACGTGCAAATGAATCGCTGCCTGGATGCGTTTGCCAGTTTGCAGATTTACAAAGCATCTCTATTGTGGGGAGCAGCCAGAAAGGGACTTAAGAACGCCCCGAGAGCGTACTTCGTTTGATTTGGGAGGCTGTGTCCGGCGATTTACACTGGCAAATAGAACATCTTGGGAATTTGTACGCGCCATGGTAAGTACCTGACTTCATTCACCTACACCGGGAACTGATATATTGTAAGACAACAACTTGCTGATAATAGACCGCCGCGTAAGCCATTGGATATGCCTCAGAATTTCCGCACAGTCGGGGCGCACTATTAATTTGACGTTGGACCTGGAGTTGGTCATTGATACTGTATACATCCATGATGCCGAAAAATGCTGACCGAGAGGACATGAAGTCCTGAAATCACAAGGGACAGACTTTTGGTTGGTAGTCCCACAATTGACAACACAGAAATCAAAGGACTGTCAGACCCAATAGACTAGGTCAGAGTCGTGATTGTCCCGTGCAAATTACAGGAAAAGAGCGGGAAAAACGTCATTTTAAAGTTGACGAAGAGTAAGTAGCCTATTTTTCTGAGCCTTTTATTTCATTGTTATTAAACCTGATTTCATTGTCTTTCATGTTTAGGCTGAGTATGCAAGCGCATCTGTTGTTGATGCACTGAATATTGATAATGATATTTGGGCATTCTTTTTTTAGTCTTGACATAGAGTGAATTTGTATTAAAAGCATCACCATCCAAAAATATCACCTTTGTCCCACTAAAATCAGGATGATTACAAAAATGGCTGCACATTTTGTTATTTCAATCCCACATATTAATGGCAATTTTCATTGCAAATTATAAGTTTGAAGTTGATTTGGCTTGACTTTGGTGGACTTGGCTACTTAAAGCATACAAAATAACTCAATGTGCAACTTTTTTTACGTTGTACTACATGGATCATCCCATATAGGTGCGCATTGCATATGCTCAATTTAAAAAGGACATCCTGCACTTAACCCTGCTTGCTGAAGCCAAATGTATATACATCTCTTAGGCCTCGTAGGTTTCTCTAATCCATAACCTCATCTGTAATATCCATATCTATTTTCCCTACCCTGCGTATGGATGAACAGAGAAAAGAAATAAACGCATTTCGAATAATGTTTTTTAGTCTGTGTTAGAATCGGAGGCGTCATTTCAAGCAGCGTAATGTGTTACTCAGCTTGTTCACCTCGTCTCTCAGCGGTGTAGGCAAATAAAATCCGCATCAGTTTGCGAATGCAGAAACCCTTCAGACTTCCTGCAGAAAGGCTCCTATAAAGAGAGCGTTGTCTGGGACGGAAACTCCCCATTGCTGGGACGGGGCCACGAGCTGTGGGCTGGATTGTGTAAACGCGCCCCACTCTCCCTTTTATCCTCAGTGTAACTGTTTGGCAAAGCAGACCATGAGCAGCATTGACACCCCTTTCATTTTATCAGTGCCACTGCATTGGGCCGCTTCTGTGTACTTCAGCTTCCGGACTTGGTGCTGTGGACGGACGTTGGTGGTTGATTTTGTGTTTAATGCTAAGATGTAGAGCGTTTTGTTATATTTTACCCTGAATACCATGATGCATGATATTAGCTGTGATTTAATTGATCCTGTGAATGTCTGGTTTTTGGCCTGAACAATAAAAGTTCTCACCACACCACTCAAAACATTTTCAGATTTATACACTGAAACATTCTCTGTGATAAGTCCATTCTGATCTCAAAAATCATTTGTGCTTACTCTCATGTTCAGTGGCCTTGTTTGACTTTTTGTACATAATGAATTGCTTTGGTCTTTTCTGCTTTTGGAATTATGGCTTTCACTTATCAGGTAGCTCCCTCCTGTGCCCCTCCTCAACAACTCCCTCCCTCCACTCGTTTGCAGTGAAACAGAGCCACCTTGTTTTTATACACTATTCTTCCTTTTTACTGCTGCAATGGTGGGGTACTTAACTCATTCCCTACGACAAGCCGCTGCCAACAGCGCGGCGAATATTACCATTCCCTACGGTAAGCCGGTGCCAGCGGCGTGGATGACCATTCGCAGTCCGATGAAAACAGAAAATCAGTTGACGATCGCGGTCATGGGTCACCTGTACTTCAATACTTTAAATTGTGTAATTTTTGGGAAAAGTATTCCGTACAAACATGACAATTTTATATAAAAGTATTCCGTAGGGAATGAGTTAACTTACTCTAGTTTGTCCAGCCCAAATTATTGGAACAATACTTTAATTGCTTTTTTCGACCATCGCCATGATATTTTTCCATGGGGAATGAGGTATATGTGTTTGAAACCTACGCAAAAACAAAAAAGAGAAATAAAAGGCTAATTTACTGTGGTCACAAAATGATATCATTTCCGGCTGTGTTTGCCTTTGGTAAACACTGGAAACTTACCATTATGGTTTGGGGCCATGCAAAAAGAAAAAAAAAATCAAGCCAATCTGTAGGCCCACTTAAACTTGCCTAAGAACAAATCACCCTTTCCTTTTATTTTGATTTTATGGTTTTGGAAATATGAGGCTGCTGTGGCCAATGATGAACGAAAGTAGTCTGATGTGAAACAGTTTTGTTGGATGTGGTGGTAAAAATCGGTTGTACTGCATGCTCAGCAAGTGTGGTTTTAGCCTTTTTTTCAGTAGCCATTAGTTTTCCAGTGACGACTCATTCAGAGCCAATTCCAGGAAAGAGGATCAGTTAATTAGCCATTACTTTTAAAACCCCAGGAAATCAGTGGTCTGTCCTTGTACAGCTGCCCTGGAGATTGATGTCTGGAATATGTGAAGGCTATGTCTATTCCTACCATCTCTGTCATCAAATTGTTGGTTTTTTGAGAAATGCCATAGGTCTCTGTCACTTAACGGAACAGTCTCTGTAGCTACAATGGCCAAGGTTGTCCACTGAAGAAAGATGTTTTTTTTTCATCTTTACAGCATGTGGGTTGCTGAGATTGGGAACTTTGTTAGATGGACGCACCTCAGACTTTGATTAAGCGCGTCATCAAAGCCTCAGCTCCTGGGTAATGGCTGCACTGGAGACTGAGTTGGCTATCTTCTACAGCGCTCCGGTTCTGTTCTGCCGAGCAAAAGCAAGGCCTCTGTGGCCCAGCTTCAGAACAAACCAGCGCCAACTCCCCCCCCCCCCACTTCCGCACGGGCCGGATTTCATAGAGAAAGTGCCATGCTGCCGTCAGATCGCAGATTTCTCCCGTTTCAGCATGTCAGCACGCTCTGCCAGCATCCCCTCCCGACTGAGCTGTTCTTTTTTTTCATTGGGTATTTGTCACTGGATAAAGGTTTTGATGTGGGGTTTTGATGCAAATCCCATATATTTTTCCACCCAAGTTGTTGTGTTCAAGGTGTACTTATAGTTCAGACATTCCCCCGGTCAACTGTCATCACTTCACCCCACACCCACCCCCCCCCCATACACGCAGAGACATTAGCCGTTCAAATTAGTGGCACAGATTTTCACGGGCTTGCCCAAGAAAATAAGATGAGGAGGGAAGTTAATTCTCTCATACATGAAATGATGAACTAAGAAGGATGTTTAGGAATGATGTCACAAGCCTTAATTTTATTCATGGTTCCCCTCTTTCTCCTGCAGTCATCCTGACATACATTTGGATGATGTAATATCTGCTTAGCAGAACTAAAGTAAACCAAATGCAGTTTCTGCACTTACTAGTTGGTTCACATGTTTTTAAATCTCATGATCCACAGGAGTATGAGTGGTGTTGCTGTACAATCTACATCATTGTGGAATTCCTGTGGTATGTCACAAGACATTTTTGGATGGGGAGCTAAACCTTTACTCGGGGGGGTCTGGTCTAGAATTTTCTCCCCCAGCCATTAATTATTCAAGCTAAAAATCTGTATTATTTGGGGGCTAAAGGACATTTTAGGAGTGCTAAAGCCCCTCAAGAATAGGCCTACCACACTCCTGCCTGTCATCATTAGACTAAGACAGGCAGCTGAAAATTTTGTAATTTTTGCTTCATTTTTACCTCTGTTAATGTGTTTCAATCTTATGATTAATTAGTGAAAGGATATGAAACATGGTTAGAAAACAAAAAAATGCTCAACTTCAGAGCATACCAGTATGTACTTGCTGGATACTGATGCAGATATGTACATGCATGCTCACATGAGAAAAACATGAATGAATGTTTGTAGTTGTGCTACAAGCCCAGCTTTTATGTTTTGTAGACTGACAACAGGGTGAGATCATCTGTTAGAGGAATATAAGGGGGCAACAAGTTCCATTATTGCCCTTAAAAGACTGGGAATTATGAAATAGTGCGAGATGTTCACCAACACTGATTGCATACTGGAGTTGGCTCCGCTGCAAAAGTGCTTCGCTTGACATGTGTGCCGCAGCCTGCTTGCGCTTGGAAAAAATAAAGGAACTGGTCAAATCAGCAGACATAACTGTGTCTGCGGTCACTGGGCAGTTAAGAGATGACACAGACAATTCAGTTCCATGAATTGGATAAATTTTGGGTATTATTGACCTGGTTGGAATTGGTCATGCAGAAGGTTACTGTGCTGCGAAGGTGTGTAATAATGGAGCAAGGCTCTGACCTACCTATAAAACTCACCAGATCTGTCTAGGATAAGAAGGGGGAGTGGGTGTGCAGCTGTGTTGTGAGCTATTTGAACTTGTGTCATCTTATGGTTTCTCTCTTAGCAGAAAAAAATAGCTTATTTTCTGTTACATTATGCTGTCGAGTGATATTGTCATACCCCATTGGCAAATCCTGAGACGAGTAACATTATCTGACCTCATTGGATTCTGATGTCAATTTTTTTTTTTTTGCCTCATTCAGCAAAAACAAATAAGGCAACGGCAATATAACTCTTTAATGTCCATAGAAGGCTGAAATACTTGTTAAGATTGGCATTAAGTAACATTTTTGTTACAGTTTTGTGAATATGGAGCTGTACATGAGCTGACACAGGTCAGAGAGTTCAGTGTGAGGCTTTTTGAGCACAGGTGGCATAACTGAATAATGTTCCAAAAGCCATGGTTTGTTGGTTTGAAGGTGGATATGAAACGGTTGCGTTTTGGGCACGACTATTGCCTCATGCAAAGGTAGGACCCTGGTTTGATTGATCGGTGACCTGTATTGCATGGATACTGAATGCTGGGACCAGCTCCAACCCAGTGGAATAAGCATTTAAAATATGTAGGTGAGATTGTAGATGCATGGATAGATTGGATGGGATGACATGAGATTATGATAATGGTCGTTTTTGGCTCCACAGGAGGACAACATAAAGGGCAGATGTAGCTAAATATTCTGGAAACAACTATTTTTGGCTGTTATAGACTTCTACACGTTGACCAAACTCCCTCTGATCTCCAGTCGAGAATTGTCAAAAGCAATTCTATGCAAATTATTACCAAGGGAATTCTACAAAAAAGGCTTTCCCTGTGTAGTGCAGGATGCTAATGTACGTAAATTGTTCCCACCGAGAAAAGACATCGTATGTACTAGTGAATACATTTCAAGTGTTGTAAAGAAAGATAATAGAAAGGAAATTCACTCAATTTGAGCCTTACATTTTCATTTAATTCGATGAGCAACTAAATATGCTGACCCAAGCCATCTGTATCCCATATCACTGAGCAGCTCTGAGCATATTGTTGGCCGCAGCCAACATTGGTGAGGTTGTATTCAGTCGGGTTGTCACCCTTACCCCATAAGCAGCACCTTTACTGATTGAGCCGGCAAAGTGCATGCTTTCAAGTTTTTAACTGGAAATTTACAGACCAATGTGATTGACAGAGGAGCTATATAATGATAACTGCCTATCTTGCATAACATAATTTGGTTACACAGCTGTAATGCTGATGGTTGACTGCAGTTGATGAAACTGCTTTGGTCATACTGGCCATTTTATTTGTTTCCTCTGTCTCTTTAGATTTGACAATTAAAAAGCTATTTCTTCAGCAGAAGACATCACCTCTTAGTTGTTCCCACAATAAGCAGTTGATGTGTTAAACAAAATATCCCCTTGATAAGTTTGACTTCTCCACTCTGCTGTATGACAACTCAAACAGGAGGCAGAATTTAGATGATGGGAGTGCCATTTTCAGTCAAGCTTGACTTCCCGTAACCATTACAGCTTTCTTGTTTTGGGTGATTAAAAGTACTGTGGAATTTAACTGAAATTCTGAGGAAATGTAGTGTTGGAGCCAGCGGGAAAGTGGGGGAGAATTCTGATTTCAGCAGATATACTGGATGCAGTGTAGTCGTACTGATGTACTGTTGCAGGGTTATTGACTAACCACTTGGCTTAAGATGCAGTAGTTTTTAAGAAAGTGGAGTTAAGCCATGATTTCCTTGACAAGCTATAAAAAACTATGAGAAAAGACTGTGAAAGCCTTCAAGTGCAAAGAAATACGACCCCAATTCCGAAATAGTTGGGACAAAGTGTAAATTGTGAATAAAATCAAAATGCAATGACTTTCACATCACATGAGCCAATATGTTATTTACAATAGAACATTGATAACATTTCAAATGTTGTAACTGAGACATTTTACATTTTTATCCACAAAATGAGCTTATTTCAAATTTTCTGGCTGCAACAGGTCTCAAAAAAGTGGGGACACAGGCAAAAAAGGGCTGAAAAAGCTATTAATATATAAGAGAATGAGCTGAAAGAACATTTAGCAGGTAATTAAGTTAACCGGCATCAGGTGTGTAACATGATTGACTATAAAGGAAATGTCTTAGAGAGGCTGAGTCTCTCAGAAGTAAAGATGGCCAGAGGCTCTCCAACCTGTGAAGGCTTGCATAAAAAAAATTGTGGAATACTTTAAAAACAATGTTCCTTAACGTCAAATTGCAAAGGCTTTGAAGGTCTCATCATCGACAGTGCACAACATCATCAAAAGATTCAGAGAAACTGGAAAAAAATCTCTGTGCGTAAGGGACAAGGCCAAGACCTTTACTGGATGCCCGTGATCTTCGGGCCCTCAGACGCCACTGCATCACTCACCGGCATGATTCTGTCATCGACATTACTAAATGGGCCTAGGAATACTTCAAGAAACCACTGTCTGTAAACACAGTCCGCCGTGCCATCCACAGATGCCACCAAAAACTCTATCGTGCAAAAAGGAAGCCATTGTTGAGCATGATCCAGAAGCGCCGCTGTGTTCTCTGGGCCAAGGCTCATTTAAAATGGACTGTAGCAAAGTGTTCTGTGGTCAGACGAGTCCAAATTTGACATTCTTGTTGGAAATCACGGGCGTCGTGTCCTCCGGGCTAAAGAAGAGAAAGACCACCCCTCCTGTTATCAGCGTTCAGTTCAAAAGCCAGCATCTCTGATGATATGGGGATGCATTAGTGCATATGGTGTGGGACTCTTGCATGTTTTAAAAAGCACCATGAATGCTGAAATGTATATAAAGGTTTTAGAGCTCCCCTCCAGATGACATCTATTCCAGGGAAGGCCTTGTGTATTTCAACAGGAAAATGCAAAACCACATACTGCAGCTATTATAACAGCATGGCTTCGCAGTAGAAGAGTCTGTGTGCTGAACTGGCCTGCCTGCAGTCCTGATCTTTCACTGATTGAGAACATTTGGCACATAATTAAAAGAAAAGTCTGTCAAAGGAGACCCAAAACTCTCCAGCAGCTGGAAGCCTGTATTAAACAAGAGTGGGATCAAATTCCAATGGCTAAACTCAAGAAACTTGTCTCCTCAATGCCCAGACGCCTCAACTCTGTGTTAAAAAGAGGAGGGGATGCTACACCATGGTAAACAGGCCCCTGTCCCAACTTTTTTGAGACCTGTAGCAGCCATCAAATTTGAAATGAGCTCATTTTGTGGAGAAAATTGTACAATTTCTCAGTTTCAACATTTGCTATGTTATCTCTGTTCTATTGTGAATAAAATACTGGCTGGTGTGATTTGAAAGTCATTGCGTTTTGATTTTATTCACAATTTCGGAATTGGGGTTGTATATTTTTGGGCTTAATCTGCTCAAGGCAAATAAATAGTCATTTGGGCTATGAAAGGCCACAGTGCGTTTCAAGACCAAATTCTCTTGCTCATGCAACATTGCTCTCAAATATGCTGCAGCACAACGGCAGTGTGAAGCAGGGGGGAGGTAGAGAGCTGAAGAGGTGGGGGGTAAATGTTCTCCTTTACCGAAAGTGAGAAATCATTGTGAGGAACAGCAGTATCACCATCAATTTTACATTCACTGTCCATCTAGCTGAGCACCAGTCACCAATTCAATCTGTCTGTCTCCCCCCCACCATGGAATCCATTTATCGACCCAGCTTCCCTCCACCATTTCATCATTCCCTTTCGTCCTGTCATCCCTTGTACCACCTATTCTCCGTTTAGTTAATTCGTTCATTAAACCCTCAAGAAATTTATTCAGCCATTGACTTGCCCATGTAGCTTTCATTCCATTACATCAACAATCAAGAAATCCAAATTAATTCATGGGGGGCATTTTACAAGGCATTGACATGACATGCTTCTCAAACAGGCCTGACCTAAACCTTCAAAAGGGACAGCCTATGGCAACAGAGGCAAGGAAAAACTGGTATAATGCAATTAGTCATTCAATCTTAACCTCCCCTAGATTTTCACATCAGTCGATTCTTCAACTGACTTCATTAGTCATCTTAATGAAAGGTCTTAAATTAGATTATAGATGTTAACATACTTCGCTGTAAATCTAATGCACTACATTAATTAAAAAAAAAATTAAATTGAGTTTCTGTGCTGGCCACTAGCTAGCAAATGACAATGGAATCAATCTGGATGGATTTGTGAATGAGCTTGTTTCTGGTCAACCCTGTTAATTTGACTGTAGACTGCCGGACCGTGATCACTGTAAATGCGACTAAATGGTCGTCAGTCAGTGTTCCTACTGAAGTGAATGAACTAATTTCCATCGACAAAGCTTCTGGTTATAGTGAGTGGTAGAGTGTGTTAATGCATTGATATTAAAAAACTCATACTCAGTAACAGTGTGATGTTGTTCCTGTGGGGCTTAACGTTTACCTTCTCACTTGGCAGCCTGGCATGGAGAGCATAGGTGATGGACTCTCCCCTCTGTGCGCTTCGCTTGCCCTCGCCCGTCCTTGCCCCGCAGCGCTCTGAGTGATTACCCTCTCATACAGGAAATGGGCGATGATCATCAGGTCAAGACTTCCTTCCTCTTCATCCAACTGCAGTCACCCTCCAAGGCCCGTGGGTCGGCACACCCTGCTAGCACTGCCTGCTCCGACACTGGGGAGGAAGGACTCTCTCCCAGCCCTACAAGTGATGTAGAGGCTGTCCACCACGGCACACCCGAAAAGAGCTCACCTTTGAATGCAGCCAAATCGTACACAGAGTCTGCCGTTCACCCCGCTAAAGCTCCTTCACGGAATTTCGAACCAGTTTCTCAAGGCCCTCATAATCAGGAGACCTTGCATTTGAACGCGGGGAGGTCAGAGTCTTGCTGTGAAGACGCAGGGTATACCCTCCGGGAGACTCCTGTTTGGATCCCGCGCCACACTCCAGAATCTATGAGCGCTGAGTTTGTGCCCCAGGTGGCTGAGATGAGGGTCACGTCCCCAGCGGTCGCCTCCCAATCTGCCGCGCAGGGAAGAGCGAGCTTCCTTCACCCAGTCGCTGGATCTGGAGCTTCCCACAAGGTTCTCGGCTCTGGATTTAAGGCGGAAGCAGCACGGAAGCCCTTGGAGAGTGCTCACCCAGCGCCTGCAGCTAGAGTAGGATGCCCCCCTGCTACAAGGACTGGGGTAGATACCACACACCCGGGTGAGGACAGAAGCAAGCAAGGCAGTGCGAAATCGCCGGCTGTATGCACCAGCACTGAGAGCAAAACCTTCCTCTCAGCCGTCATCGAGAGATCGGCAAAGATACCAGGGGATCCATGTAAAAAGAAAACAGACAAAAGCCCCAGCATGCCATTGCCTAGGACCCAGACTGGACAGATTCCTCATCATCTTACCAGTGCGAGGGCAGAGCCTTTGTGCCCCATCATGGAGGGTCCCACACCACACCTGCCCTCTCCAGCTGCTCAGAAGGTGAGTCTGTGGTTCAGCTGCTCTGGTTGCTGCTCATACTTGCAGCTTAAGTGCTCTGGATTGGTGTCAATGCTGGGATTGTTACTTGATTGTTTTGGTAAAAAAAATTTTTTCTTCTGATTCCATGTTTTATTCATGAACATTTTTCCTTTAACTGTTGGAAATCATTTTACTGTTTTATTAACACATACGACCATAATTCCATCCTGTTTAGAACATTTGGAATTCATTGAATTTAGTTCAATTTAGTCCGAATCAATAAGTAACTAGAAAACACTCAGAGAGGGAATACCTCTCCCAACGCATTCAGAACTGTTTTAAGATGTATGGCATTTATTCTAATCTTGCAATCCCACAATGGTGAGGAATCCTTAAAAATTCCTGAATTCGGATGGTGATCCAGATCACCACCACAATCTAACAAAATCTAATGGATTGTTCCTTGGGCCATGGCCCACACTTCCCAAAATATAATTGAAATTGATTAACAAATTTTACAGATATTGTCTGGGCAATCAAACAGACAGACAAACAAACAGACATGGGTGAATACATAACCTCTGTCCAACTTCAGTGTCGGAGGTAATGAGCATCCAAGCAGTTACAATGTCTGCAAATAGCTTGCTAACAATTTTTTAAAATTTCCTCTGAAGGCTAAGAAAAATGCTTGAAATAGCTTATAGTAAAGTGTTGTTCATTTACATTTGTACGCGGCTTGATGAACAAGCTGCTGCGTCACAAGTGACCACACAGGGTGCGTGAGGCATAATTAATCCCCACCCTGATGGAGCGATAGCTGATGGGAGATATCCGGAGCTTGACTCTCTCATTCCTCTGGCTAAATGGACCAGAGAGCATTTCATCCGCAGCATAATTTCCAGTGCGGGGCCCTCTCTGGCCAGTCAGTTTCCCCTTTTATTCCTGGGGTTCCATTTATAATACAGTGCGCCTGAATGCAAAATTGGAAAATCAATACAAAGCTAATAGATTCTGTTACATCTGTGCTCTTCTACTTGAGAGGACCAAAGTTACTGTACATCTGGTGATCTGGTGACTATAAAGGAGGCGGTGTAATGTTCAGCATCATTTTCAGACTCATGAAACCATTCAGTGACCCATTGCACCATAGAGAGCACTCCCATCATGGTAGGAATGCCTAATTATAGGATATAAAGATGATCTCCTCGAATAACTGCATTGCAGCAACCTTTTCTCCTTTAAGTAGATGAGTGCACACACCCAAAAATTAATGATGCTGAAGAAAAAAGAAATTATTCATAATATGACTTTTTGTTTAGTTAAAATAAAAAAAAATCTCCTTTTGTGAATTCAAGTGCCTTTAAGCCCATGAAACAGCTGCTGTATACAAACCTGTGGAACTTCAGGCCTTTTTTCAATTCTAGTGGAGTTTCCAAGGTTTCCACTTTTCTCAGATATGTCCTGCTGAATTACATGGAAATGTGTATAAAGTGATGTACAAGATGTAGATATTTTCCATTTGATGTAATGCTGTGGCTATAAAAACATGACGTTCTGGGTTTGAATATTTTTCTCAGTATAAGAGCGATGCAGCTTTAGTGAAGCACTTTAACCAGCAGATATAGAATATATATGCGATATTGTACTAAATATAAAAAAATGCTTTTTCCGACGATGAACCTACTTGAGGGAAAACTTTAACGAAGAATTGGAGTTTAAGGGATTAATTGCAACAGATTATTACACTCCTGAAGCATTTCAACGTATTAATCACTTGTCCTGATGTGCATATAATCATGTTGTATTTTAAATTATTAAAATATGTTCTGAGAGTAAAAAAAAAATAAAAAAATCTCAGCATGACAGACTTGCTTCATTAAAGTTCTGAGTGTCAAAGCCTCTACTATGAGTTAATATTAATGTGTACCACTGTCATCTCCTTTTCTTTAAATTAGCTTTTTCTATTTGATTCCTGTCAGTTGGGTTTGGTTTAACCTCTACATGGTGTTTCATATCTGTCACCTATCTATTAAATTAATTGATCCTGAATTCTAAAACTTTTCTTTTCTGAAGTTATAGGTTCACTGGTGTTCAAATGTTTCATCCACATAGTCACTGTTTGGAAAATGAGAATGTATCCAGTGCATTTGTGTTTGAGGACGAAGAGTTTTCATCATGCGGTTGACAATCACTGATAATTGTGCATTATCGTGTTTGGGATTTGCTTTGCAGAGTGCTTCACAAATACCTCTGGAATATTAAATTTTATGCGGGATTTAGCCTTGCATATTTCTGCAAATTTTGAAGAGTGAGGACATCTTCATTGGCTAAAACTGTACGAGGACACCAGTTTGTATTTTGCCAGAGAAGTATCATAATAATATTGATCATAGTATTGTAATAACCATAATTAGACCGGTGCTTTTTAAATTTTTTGAACTAGATCTAGTTGTTAATTGATTTTCATTTTGGAGGGTTAATACATTTCAAATGGGAGGAGAGGTTTGTAATGTCTTTAACTTGAATTGGATCACCCCCTAGTGTCAGACTTTAAAAACCACCATTGGAAAAGCAACCATGGAGTTTCATTTAAAGCAATGGAGAACACTTAAGCACAACCTTCGAACACTGTACTCCAATAAATCTTTTGAAGCAAAGGTTTTTTTTTTTTTACCATCAATCGTTTTTATGTCAGAGAAAATAGAATTTCCTGTATCATTAATTTGCAGCACTCCTTGGTGGTTTGAAGAGCAAACCATACTTCTGAACATATTTGAGAAACTGAACGTAACTTGAGAAAGTATGCGGGGGGAAATTTTAATATCTATGAATCATGTTATTTTGTTCCTGGACAGAGACTAATTTGACTGTCATCGTTTCACATTTTTCCAAAAAAAAAAAAAAATTTTGTATGTAACGTATGCAGTATACCACATATCATTTGAATTAAATATCATTATACAATTCCATAAATAGCCCAGACAGTAAATGCAGAACCAACATTTCTCCTTGAATTTTTTTATATTTCCACTTTGTTTTATTTATTTTTTTAACTGCTAACTTGCTACGGTCAGTTCCTCCTCATGTTGCCCATAATTTCAGGATTTTAGGCATAAATTTTCAAGAACTTTGTCCTCATTTTCTGGGGCTGTCCTGCCTCTGGAGCTTATAAACTTGTCCCGCAGATCAAGTAGTCATATAACATGGTACATGCTGCCACTCAAGTCACAATAAACTGCTTATTCAGCACTTCATGAATAAGGTATATGCATCACCGACAGAACTTCATTTACATTGGCCATGCAGCAGAATTCCCTTCTTTTTAAGCTCTAAGTCAAGTTTTTTCTTCACAAACACATACAGCCTTCACTCATGTCCATAGAAGAGTAAATCACTATTACATAATTATGCATGGCATAGAGCTGTGCTTGCAGTTGAGCCCATAACTTGACGAAATGTTTATTGTATCCATGATGCAAATGCCACTGCATTCACTTGTCTTGAACTGAAAAAGTGTTTCGTCAGTTATATACAAGTGATTCTCACAGGTAACTGTTTGTTTATTTCCAGTCAGCTGTCTATGTGCATGTTGCAATTTAGCCATAGTATATATTTCAAAAAATATAAAACAGGGACATTGGTGTTCTATTTTTGTGGACATTGTGCATGATTTTTTTAAGTCTTCCCTTTAATACAGCTTGGTTTTAAACTTACAGTGACCATCCGATATGACAAGCTTAGGTTACTGCTTTGTGGATCCCCCATTGATTAGGGTAAGAGTAGTACAAACAGTGCACATTTCTTACCATTCAATTTGTTTCACCTGAGGGAAAAAAAATGTTATCATCAGAAGGTAAAAAAAATGGTGTTAATAATGGCTTCCATAAAATACATTTAATTTTCAGGATTGTGCGCTTTTCCTCAGACAGAAGACATGTTGTGTTGCTTTGTTCAAAAATGAATGGTGGGAGTTTGTGTCCTGGGGTAATCTGATGCTGTAATTTGTAGTAAAGATCTAATTTAGGTTTACATGTGCTGGTATAAAAATAAAGCAGTTTAGGGGGGATCAGCATAATAACAGTGTTTAATCTGAATATACCCAGGAGTGTGGTAGGCGAGTGTTCCCCAGTGAGAGACTGTGCACTGAATTACAGTTCTACAAGTACAGTATGGCCAAAAGTTCCAGCACATTGGGAAGAACCTGCACTACTGAGTACATTTGCTTATTAGGCAGCCTTGTCCATATGTTGACCTAAATCCAGCAATTGGAATTTTCTCCCATTCCTCCATTATGCAGGTCTTCAGCTACCAAATCGTATGGGGCCTTTGTTGCTGCATGTTTTCCTTCATAATGCACCATACATTCTCAATCGGAGAGAGATCAGGACTGCAGGTTTGCCAATCTAACACCTGCACTCTGGGCTTAAGTACCTATGCACTCGTCATTATTGCACAGAATGTAGTTTGGCATTGTCTTGCTAGAAAATGCAGGGATATACCTGGAACAGAGGACAACTAGATGGCAGCATATGTTGTTCCAAAACTCATAATTATCTTTCTGTTCTTGCAAATAAGTCACCTATACCATGTGCAGTGATGTGCCGTCGGAGGTCAGTTAGGAAAGGCAGAATCCTCACCGTTAAACAAACGATAATTCTATTACTTTGCTTGATTAGCAATCTGAGGATTGATTAACTAATTTACAAGACTAAACGGCAGAATGCCGTGCCAGTTCCATCCACGACATTATTGCTCAGTGCATCGAACTTAAAATGCTCACGAGACAGCAAGTTTGTTCATATTTGCTTAGAGGAAGCTAACGCAATGCCATTAACAAATATTAAAACCTTTCTTATGCGGCGTTCAATGTGTGGTGGTCAATATGTTTACGATAATATTTCCCCCCTTAAAAACGTACTTTTTAATTTAAAAAATAGGGAGTTTATTTTCAGTCTTCTTTCATAATCCGACAAACACAAGATCAAAATAATATACGGAATTACTGAGAGAGTTGAGATTTTTTCCTAATTAATTATTAAGATTTACTTCCTTGCAGTCGCAAATCAAAGCATAAAGGTAAATTAATCTTATTGCCACTATCACCTCTCAATCATTACAGGCTTAATTGACCAGAAAAAAGGTCAAATTGATTGATTGACAATTAGGCATAGTACGTGAAAACAGGTTCACAAAATCTAGCGATAAAAAGGAGAAGTCACTGCCTACCCTGACCGCATGTCCCTGACCATGTGCTCTGACGCACCCCCATACCATGACAAATGCTGGCTTTTGGACCTGACACTGATAACAACTTGGGTTGTCCTCGGCTGTTTCTTTCTAAAAACCAGTTGAAATTTTTACTCGTCTGACCACAAAACATGCCTCCACTGTGCTACTGTCCATCTCAGATGACGATGAGCCAAGAGAAGTCAGCGTCGCTTTTGGACAAAGTTGATATATGGCTTTGGCTTTGCATAGTAAAGATTTAACTTGTATCTGTGGATGCAGTCCTGAATGGAGTTGACTGACAAAGGTTTGCCAAAGTATTTCTGAGCCCATTTCATAATATTAGTTACAATCACATGATGGTTCTTAACACAGTGACCGCTGAGGGATCCGACATCATGCGCAGTCTTAAGTGGTTTTCCTCCTTACTATTAATGCCCCAAGTTTTGATCCAATTTTTTCAATCTTTTAATTGCACTGCGCACTTGATGGATCATGTTTACTAATCGGTCAGGAAATAGGTGAGCCTCTCCTTATCTTTGCTTTTGAGGGACTATGCCTTTTTGGAATAGTTCTCCTGGGAAAATAACTTATTCAGGACAAAATTAAGATTTTTCCTATTTACAGCTTCAGATCACATTATATACAAATAGAGGGTGAATGGACCTTTCAAAGCACTTCTTTTTTTATTTTATTTGCATTTTCCAACTTTTTGTAATTCAGGTAGAAAATGCATCAAGGTATATTACTGTAAGTACATAATCATAATGTTATTCAAGTTTTACCGATTGGATTTAAAAATTAATGTAGAATAATTCATTTTTCTTCGCTCATGAATTTAAGTAACAATTGAAAAGTACTGTAAACTGAAACATGTGTTCCCCATGTAAAACATGAAAGACTTAAGTAAAAATATCAGAGTATAATCATTGTCATATGGCTGCAATTAAGCTCTAGGGTATAAACGTATTTAAGAAAAAATTTTGCTCTTTCATTTTTCTCCTTCAGATTAAGGATTATTGTATTGCAGGACACGATTTTCCCGAGAATTGCGTCCGCAAACATATGCCTTTGTCAGAACATACTGTGTGTGTTAGCTCAAGTATCCTGGTAAGCACACACATTCACAAAAGAAGTTTGACTCAATCAAAACAGAATCAAATTTCTCATGAAGCATGGAAAAGGAAACAGATTTTCCGCAGTGTATTCCACTATTACATTAATCATGCAGCCGCCACAATTGTTTCAAGATGACTGTCTTTTGAACATTTTGCTCGTGGGCCAGAAATAGGGCCTCATAACAACAGTGGCAGTTAGATGGACAAAAATGTGTATGTTCAGCAGAACTCCTGCTGGCTTGTGTAACAAACTATTTTAAATTACTAACCTAGTCTATGTTCTTTTACTTGTATTTTTCAGGCCCTGCAACTCTGTAAAACGTATGTATCCTCATTAATACAGATATTGTGCCCCCAGTTTGGGCTCTGTATTCAGAACCTTTAGGGTTCCACAAGTGTCCTAGCCCTACGCTGTACTCCTAAACATGAAACTAACATTAATCTTAGGCTTACATACCAAAATAACAATCAAGTTTCAGAGACACAAAGTGTACGGGCAGGTGTCAGGGAAGCTTTAAATATGTATCCCTGCTAATGAGATAGTGCTGTCATGTCCTGTAATTATTGGTTACCATTGCTGTGTCAGGAATTGGCCTATATTGTGTAAACTTATTTCGGTACAGCTCATTATAACAATTCCACAACGTGTAACATTCATATGTTACTAAGTTACACGTACTTTGAATTCTGCTCCAATTTTTACTTAATTTATCCGGCATCTATCATGCTATCTTAAACGCACAAGACTTTATTTTTAACGGAGGATGAGTCCATAAATATGTTTATATGAAGGCTTGGTAGAAATTTGGTGCATACACATCTATATAAAAAATAAAAAGTTGACGCGTTTTCATGAGATATATAAGAAAAAACCTTGACCTTTCACCTTGAGCACGAGATGCTTCTACAGCGGAACATTAAAATGAATATTGCCTGCTGGACTATGCTTCTTTGTTAACTAAAATATTAAATAGTAACCTAATTTATACTTTAGACAGTATGGTTACAGTGTAATATCCTGTAGACTCGATTTCCTCTGGTTTCGTCTGAGACGTGAAACGTATTGTAATTCATTGCACAAAGTAAATATGTCCAGTCAGCAAATACGATCATTCCATTTCTTTAATGGGAGCGGGCTGCAAAATTTGAATCTCACTGAACATGGGCCTGTGGGCGGAGGTACAAATAGGAAGGTTTTTTAACAGGAACGTACCAAGTGTGATGACGTTCATGGGGGAGTGCTGGAAAACAGAAAACAAAAGTCAGGATTGACGCGGAGGTCAAGGTGTAGTGAATAAAAGCGTGGGTGATACTCGACACGAAACACTGGATTAGCAGTCGAAAGAAAAAGCCGTTGGTGAATTGAGTGACATATTGTTTCCTTTCGAGAGAGCACTTTGCGCTCTCGGTTGTTGTTGGTCGTTGCGATGGAAAAATGATGCTGACTCTGCCCGGGTATTTGCGCTCTCCTCGGCTTTCGCGTCTCACCGTCTCATTTTCAAGGCAGGACTGAAGCTGGAGCTGTCACGCCTTCATTCAAGTCATTCGCCACCGCGCTGTGACAGCTGAAGGTAGAGATTTCTTTTTGCATGTCTGCTGAATTCAGGCCATGGTTTAAAAAGAGCAATGTTATATTTTTCAAGAAAAGTGTGCAGTTTAATCTACAAATGAACATTTTACTATAGAGACGGGAGAGCGAAATGATCTGGTCGGTTGATCGATAGACTTGCTACACTAAACGCGATTTCGTGAAATATGCAGTGGATCCAGAAAGAACAGGCTCTCCGGCTGAGAGGGATGGGAATGATGAGTGAAAGGATGCTCTCCGTTATTTTCGCTGACGAGTTGGCTTCTCTGATTCATACGTTAATGGCGATTAACTGACATTTGCAGTGTTTTAAATCAGTATCGCTGGGGTAGGAGCCAACTTGATGCATTCCAGAATGTCAGCTTGCTTCCTTGTAAAAAAATTCAAACAACGCGTAAAACTTGTCAGCACACAAATCAGTTGACCACAGAAGTTATGCTGTGTAGTTCCTCAGTAAAACATCCTGTAGTGGCAGTTTAAGACTCGGGTTTTCTTACATTTATCGGCCAGCTGGCACGGTGAACAGCCAACCAGTAAGTGTTCATTAATCCACATTCTTCGTGGGTCCGCTAATCCACATTACTCGTGGTACACAATTTTCATATTTTCATGCTGTGTTTTTCCGTTACTGTCTTCGTGAAGTTGCTACGCTACAATCGGACATCTGTCTCGAAACGTTTGTTGGGCCACTGGGGCTTAACTGCCAACCACTTCGATAAAAGAACTTAAATCGTTAAATTTGCAACATCAGCATGTTTTGCCGTTAGATAATGTGATGCCAAGCTTTTCACAAACTTTGGATACATAGCCCGATCTTTTATAGATTCAGAAATATCCACAGGAGTTCATCTGCGAAGCGTTACATAGTGTCCGTAACTGTCACAGACTGCAATGCAATTTGTTATTGTTATGAACAATGACGGTTTAATAGGCCTACTGTGCATGAATTACCGACCAATGCTACTCCACTGCTGAGGGAAAAGAGGCTTGTTCTTGCTTGAATAAAAGTCTGGCACAGTTTTTCCGCATCTGGGTTAGGCTATAGACCTATTCCTCTCAGCACATGGTGCTACTTCAGTATTTTCCCTCTTGCCTGTCCAATCACTGCTTCGCAGCTGACGTGATTCCTCACTTACATCGCCTCTCCGGTCTGTTGCAACTTGCGAAACTCTCTCTCAGGTATCGGACTTGTCCAATGGGGTTGTTTTCTCCTCGACTCTTGCGAACGCAATGGTTCAAAAGTACAAAGATATCGATGGACGGTCTGCGAGAAAGATAGCTCTTCAGTATTTTGTAATCGCGAGCTGACGTGTCATCATATGCATCCAGTTATCCGTTCACTCGCCTCAATAAAACCAAAAATTTGGTAATTCCTCTTCCTCGAATTTGCGTATTTACCCCGAAATAATCCCAGTAGGATGTTAAACGAGCGAAAGACTGCGCGTTGCTTTATGACAGTGTATTAGACATGAATCCCATTCAACCAAATTAAACTATAGTTGACAGGCTGGCCTTGTTTCATTTGACGGCACAACAGAGCTTCAGCTGCGCGCTCAGTCACAGCGCTGCTTTCATTTTGGCACGGTATAAATCACTTCAATGCTGCAAGAAGTTCCCTATCGGTTCCGAGCGGGATCATTATTCACTGGCGGCAGAATAATAAACCAGAGACCAGGCGATGCTTTTGAACTGAGGGTTTAAAAATGCTGGCCATGTTTATAAGATGCGAATGACAGAATGAGCAGTGATAATATTGTCATCTCAAACTCTTATTAAAACAAGCCTCCAGTGTTTCTTCTTTTAAGTTAGAAGTGTTCAATATTTAGTGAGCGTAATGTAAATAACGGGTAGCTGTATATTTTGGAGAGGTGCTTTTGGTGTTGTTTGGGCCCGCTATATGTAAAACTGGAGATTCAAGCGCAAACAAAGCTTTTGCTGAAACAAATGCCGAACAGATGAGTTTTGGTGATACAGGCTGCCCCAGAATAAAGATATCAGTTTTTGGAAATGATGTATGGTAATGGTGCAATTCAGGAGAACCCCTACAGCAGACGCGGCCGCCACATCTATCATTAATTACAGCATTGTCCTGTTTCAAGTCACTCTGCATGATTTATTCATAGCAAAACCCATCCTCCAGTTGGCTGGGAGGAAAGTCCTTAAGCGCCTTGTATTTGCTTGGCCCTCCACCCCCCCTTTACCTGCTGTTTGGCCCGGTCTGACTGGGGAGTGGCACCCAGACAACCTCCCCGTCTGGATGTGCTGCTGGGAGAGTCTGTTAGCTTCATCGGATGCTTTGTTTTGAGGTGGCGAGCATAAAACAAAGGGCATTGAGCCAGTGGGGTTTTCTTTTTTTTTTGGAACTCGAATGGAATGTTACTGTGTTTAGATTTCCTTATTTCTTTACTGAAGTAAAATATTGAAGGGGGTTAGGATGAGGGTTTTGTGTCCTTTTAAATTCTTTGTTTTGCTGATTGATTGTAATTTGATTTTAGATTTTCTTGTTTTAATTGTGATGCGTCTTGATCAAATTTGTCATTTTGGCCAATTTGTAAACAATGCTTTTGAAGCAACTGTATATGTGTTTATGGAGGAAAGCTTTGATCATCCGGAGTGTTGCATTGTGTGAGCTCCATTATATTCTGATATACAGGTCAGAGTCTTATTTTTTGAGATTTTTACCCCACAATATATTGTTATCAAACAATTCACGCACATAAAGATTTCCAGCTTTTACTGATGGACATCTGTAATACATTTTGTTTTCACAATATAAAAAAATAGTACGTTTAATTCTTGGTCCTCTATTTCAGGGCAGTGTTTGGGACAGCTGGGTTCATTGCTGTTTTTGATTAGGTTTGTTCAGTCACTTCCTTAGTCCTGGTGTAAGAGAACTTTGGAAATTATTCGTGATTCTAAACTTTTGATGGCCTTTGGAGGCTTGATTTTCTGCATTAGGATCGGCATTATGTCGGTTAATGAAGAAAACAACAGCAACAAAAAAAACAAAAAAAAAAAAAAACCCTAAGGCTGAGATATTTGACAAAAAGACCAAGATGGTCGAACGCCACACAATGAGCTCGTCTAAGTTGACTATTTGGAACATCATTAAAAAAAAAGGAGTGGCTATGATGTGTTTTGGGGATTTTTACTGCTGGATAAAGCAGTGTATGTAGATTTGAAGGAATGTGTTTGATCTTGAGCAGATAAACACTTCCATACACTTCAGAGGTCATTCTGCTGCTGCAGTCAGCAGTCGCATAGGCAGTGATGTATGACTGAGCCAGCACCGGTCATAGCCATGCATGACCACAAAATAACAGCCTTACCACCATTTTTCACTCATGAGGGAGGCCTGTATCTTGGGCAGATCCTTTTCTCCTCCTGAGTTTGCGCTTTTCACTCTGGATGTGTCATTTTTGGTCTTCTCTTCCCAAATGTCCTTTTTCCAGAACTCTGCAGGCCGGTTACATTGCAAACGAACCTGGACATACTGTGTTTACAGCTTACCGGTGGTTTTCATCTCGTAGCCTAGCCTGCTAGCTCCATTTCTGAATCTTCTGCAGGCATTAATCACTGACACATCCTTGCATGTCACTTGAAGAGAGCGTATGGATCATGGGCTGCTGTTGGTGGCTGGGTGTTTTTCATTATTGGGGCCATTCTTTGAGAAGTGAACCAAAATGTCACACACGTGACCAGATGTCATCAAATAAAGAAATACTTTGAAAATTAATGTAAGGTATCAAATTCATTCCTTGCTAGACTCCATACCCCAAAACTATGAAAATTCTAGATTTTTCAACTTCACAGAGTTTTTGAAGTCAAATAGAGTTATGAAAAGCCTGTTTCCGTGTGAAGTCACACACGTGACCAGTCGTATTTGACCTCTGACCTTAAGTAGTTAAAGTTAATGTAACAAATAAAATTTTTACTTGATAGACTTGGATAAGTAGTACTCTTATATAAGGTCCACAGTCATGAACCTCCAATGCTTTAGTAATTGAAGGAGATTTTTTCTGCTATTTGTTACATTTTTGGTCACACACGTGACTGAGAATGGCCCATTGTGGAAATTATTTGCCCATCAACTGCTGACATCTTCCTTAGCCTACCCTTCCCGATGACTGAGCTGATCAAAAGACCTGTTTTCTTTCCTAATAAAGATGTTCTAAACATATCGGCATGCCAAGGTTTGGTCCATGTCACCAACTGATATTTATTTCTTATTTCTTAGCTTCATTAGGCTTGATCACCTTTAATTGGCACTACTGTGGTCATTATGTTGGCACTAATGGATAATAAAGGCAATAAAAAGCCTAGAATCAAGGCCTGATACTCAAAGCTTTTTTACACCTGCGCCAAGCAAGTGATTGAACACACAAGACTAACTGGTGCGCCTGCAAAGCTGCTTGTCCCAAGCATTATGGTGTTCTTGTGTTTAAAAAAAAAAAAAGCCTTTTAGGTGTAACCAAAGTGTGTAAAAATAGCCATTAGTATGCTTCTTTTGAGTACAAGTCTAAAATGTTTGGGTTCTCAGCCACATGCTGGAAATATGCGTGTCCTTCCCTGGCTCTGGCCGGCCTGCCGGGTGGAGGAGGTGACTCAGACAGGAAGGCTGGCGTGGAGGTGCAGAATGTGTCCGTATTTTCACAGGTGAAAGTGGCTTGTCCTGGTTTTCCCGACTGAGGTACTGAGATGCTTTGAGAGGATGTTCTGCACCTCTCATTTGTGTTTTGATTTGTCCGTGGCTCTCCAAGGGAAGAGAAGCACTAGCCTTCCATTGCGATAAGTCCGTGATCATCTCCATGTCACTCAACAGAGAGTTCCTGAGGTGAAAATGGTATTTTAAAATTTAAACTTGAGCTTTTGAATATATACCTAGATAGGGTATCTATGGCATTCATTTTTTGGTGAAGAGGAATAAGAAGTTAAGAAAATTCAGATAAATAGCTTGGAGATGGTACATTACTTTGGCAAAAATAATTTTTAATGAGTAGCCATTTTAAGTGAGAGTATTCAGCTGTTCAGAAGTGAACCATCAGCAGCACTGAAGCTGCTGTGGTCACAGAGACGCTAGGCGATTCCCAGGCAGTCTCTGCTTTTCGCCCTGTCCTTGGCTGTTGCGGTGGACTGCACACCGCTGCGAATTGCTCCCAGATCCTCCTCCATGCCCCCTTTCTGCAAGCCGTCTTTGTGCTGGCTGTGCTGGCGTGGAAACGGTTGCTGTGACGTCTCTGTGGCGGGGCTGCTGGTGCTCTGTTTCTCCACCGCTTTGAGGACTTGCGTTGCCCCCGGTTACTCTTGAGGTTCCGCTGGGTAAAAGCTCACAGATGGAGGAGGTTCCCCCCCCCCATCTTGAGTCTTGCTGCCTTGAGTTACTCTCTCGGTATTTCCTTGTGGAACATTTTGCAAACAAAAAGCTGAGCCCTGTGTTTGGTACGAGGTTTCCCTTGTGGTTTTTTTAAAAGTAATCGCCACTTTGGCTGTGAACTTCACACTAAGTCTGGAGGGAAGACGGTGTGTATAGTTGTGCTCACAAGATGAGAGGGCTTGGTACCCTCCTGGTTTACTTGCATGATTTACCTAAAAATGAGCGTTCTTTCAACATTTCTTTGTCTGTGGTTCCTTTTTTTTTAACTTGAGGATATTCCTCCAGAGATGGAGGATAGCGTCCGTCTTTTTAAAATTCAGTTCAGGAAGCCTTTTGCATTAGCCTTCCTCCCAGCCCCCTGGCACATTTTGGGAAAACACATTTGGCTTTCATTCTGGTAAACAAAGAGGGCCTTTCCCTGCACTGGGGGAAATAGAGTCCGTTTTGTGTCTCTTTTCTCCTTTTCTCCTGCTGTCGCTTCAGCCTCTATATGGGCCCAGCTAAACCAGTGACTCGCAGTTGTGGTGGTTCTTGCCAATGGTACATGAACGCATGTGCACACCGCCTCTCTAAAGCGAGTCACAAGATTCCCGTCATGTCCACTGAATGGGGCGGCTCACTTCTTGTGCAGTTTCAAACTGTGGAGCTCTGTGTTTCTTATGTGTCTCTGCGCTCGGCCGGCTGGATTCACAAATTATAGTGAAACACAAAGCCATCATCTTGGCTACAAACCATTGGTTTTAATTGCTTATTTATCACAAATGCAGTTAAGCGCTAATTAGTTGCAGCCTTAAGCTTACTCGGAACAGGTTTACAAATTATAATGAATCTCATAGTGAAGCTGTTGGGTTCGTTACGAGTAAATTCTGTTTAATTGTTCATTTGCGGCAGTTTAACAATTAGCATTATTTAAAATGGTGATGGCCTAATTCTCTGCTGAGATGCGTGTGGTGGAGATCCTTAAATGCTTTGGGTAAAAGCCATTGTGCTTGCTCTGATCATCTACATTTTATAATTTACATTTTACGCTACACTGAACAAATCTGTTTATTTTTAAATCAAATGTTATTTTTTTAATTGACAAGGGCATTGTGCAGCCACATGGCTGTCCTTTGCTGAATTTCCTATTTCCGACTGGAGCAGTGACCAGAATACATGCAGACAACATTTTACATATTACAAGAATATACTGCACTGCCATCTCAGTCATTCTTCAAGTCATTCCTTCAAGGAGGTGACTGTCCAAATTTTCTTTGGTTTGCATATCACAAGTATTATGAACATGGTCGTTGTTATTGAAAACATTTGAGACTCTTGCAGTATATGACAGGCTGACCTTGTGCACTTGCATGCAGAAAATTTCCCCCATCAGCCATGAAATGAAAGGGTTTGTTTCCATCGCTCCCCAATCTTTTCAGGTTTTCCATTCATGCTCCGGCCCTGATCCTGCCCTTTTGTCATGATTCTCAAATCAGATCTTAATGAGTCTCAATGAATCTTACAGGATCCCAGTAGTATTACAGCTGGGGTGTCAAACCGGTCCGTAAAAAGGCGGAGGAGCAGCAGGTTTTCATTCCGACTGACCAGAAGCACACCTGATACCAACTAATCAACTGTGCAGACTGAGATTAGTGGATTAAATTAGTTGTATCAGGTGTGCTTCTGCTTGGTTGGAATGAAAACCTGCAGCCCCTCGGCCCTTTTATGGACCAGTTTGACTCCCCTGTATCAGAGCGTTCAGCAGAATTGCATATCCTTTACTTTTCTCTCTTACTATCCTGAACATGGTCCTTTTCATTTTTATTGGATTTACTTTTGCTCCCAGACCTGGAAAATATGGCCTGAGGAACTGAAAATATGGATCATTGTGAAATTACCATTTAAATGTGGCCTATGCCTCCAGACCAGATGTAATGGATCCCTCCATCCACTGCAGTTTTCAGATGGCCCTGCCCATGTGAGCCTTTAACTCTCCACCTCTCTCCCACCCGGCACTGAGGCATCCATCTCGCTCCATTAAACTCGTCCCCGTCCTCGCTCACATCATCTCCGCAAATTATTCCTCGCTGTTAATCTCCCACCTTTTCCAGTCGGCCGAAAGAGCAAGCCTTCTGTGATAATCTGTGTAATGTGTTACCCACGGTTATTGCTCAGCTGAAGAGAGATGCTGCTCATGGCCTTGCTCTAACTCTCTGGTGAGAGATAATGCAGCTTGGAGCCAATGAAAGAAACCATAATGAGGTGCCTGTAGGCATTTTTGATATCACTGTATAGAGAGGTAAGTGAGGGCCAAAGCAGTTTCACCTCTCAGGTGTGATTATACACTAATTGTGATAGAAATGCTTGTGTGGAAAAGGGAGGCCCTCAGAACCAACCTTCTCTGGAATGCTGGGTACACAGATGACCACTGTACAAGTGAAGTCAACGGGAAATTTTATGCTCCCCAATATGAGACCTTATGGACATGGTCTTTTCAATAACTTCAATAGGGACCCAGCAGGAGAACTGTTATGCTGTCTGTGATATTACCAATATTAATTTAGATAAAAGATTTCTGAATAATTTGGACAATTTAAAGTTCTTTTGAAAACCTTTTGGCTCATCTCTTGAATGTGAACCCCTGTACAGCATTATTGAATTCATGATAGGAATACCACATCTGCTGCCTCTTGAAGTCCCAATATATAGTGTGGAGTGATTGAAGAGTGGTGATGCATTGAATTGATTCTGGTACCAGAGAGTCATGATTTTCTCGATATGATAGAAATTCTGGATTGTCTCTCTGAAATGTATGTCAAAAATGACTGGTTTGGTATCAAAACTGGTGCCATATATACATAGAATATTTGCTCTTGTATTTTGTAGCAAGTATAAATTGGTATGAAAAGGTACAAAAAAAGTAAGATAGTTTTGTTTATTGTTAAAGGATCGTGATTATGGGAGTCTTATTTGGCTGACAGCCTTGCACAGTAGAGCATCATAACCAGCCACTTCCAGATCGAGGGAGGTTTTCAGGGGGCTGGATGGTCCCTGTTTAAGAGAACAATTTTATGTGGGCTGTTTGTATTGGATTGGGGAGCCTGCGATGACTGATCTCTGGACGTAATTACCGTGCTGCTCGACGTGTGGGTTACATCGTGAAAACGAGTGGCCTCAGCTGATGTACTCTTTCTTGTCTACCTGTGGCTGAATTGACTGAGGACCTCATAACAGTGTTTTATTTCTCCTGAAATGGGAGATTCCCTCAAAATCACAGTGTACAATTCAGTGAAGTATGTAGAAAGTGACTAAGTCTTTGCTCTTTGGCTTTGTCCTGTGGCACATCTAAAACATGAGGTGAAAACAGACTATTCTGAGCTTTAATCTGAAGATATTTTGACGTGTATTGAGTGAAGCAAGTACGAGTTTCAGTCTTGTTTATGCAGAGATGTTGTTCAAATGTTTCCTGACTGCACTGTATGCTCCACCTCTTTCACTCCATTTATCATTTCCTTGAATCACATTCCTTCCCAGGAGGTAAGGAAAGTGACACCATAGCGGTGTTCAAAAAGCGAGGAAGGGAACCACTTTCTCTTTGTAAATATGCGCAAAAATAATCACTGTCACGGTACTTGGTGTACTATTGTCACTAAAGGATTGAGAATAATACTTCAAAACAGAGCCCAAAGCCTTAATTGGGTGCCTTGACAATACCACTTGGGGCAAAAATGGAAACCACAAGACATAAAAAAAGCTAAGGTAGAAAGATAATAAAGCCTAAATTGTTTTTTTTTTATTATTAAAGGGGTAGTTACAAGCCTTGTGGCCATTCGCTGCATGTTGTACTGTGCAGCTTTGATTTTTCGTGGCATTAACCCAATCCATTTAACTCTGGAATCCCTTTAACAAATGAATTTTGGGAAATGGCTGTGTCCAAACTTTGTTTCTTTGTTTATTTCCTGTGTTTCATAGCAAAGGTACCTCATTGCCAGTGTTGAGCTGCTTGCGTAATATAGTTCTGTTACTAACCTCAGAGAAAGGGATGGAATATCTCGAGATGGAGACGAGTCTCTCTGAAATCTGAGATGTTGGTTTTGATCTTGTGAAACGGCGGGCCTACGGTAAGGATAAATTTATACAGAAGTTTAAAACCCTGCAGTGTTTTAGTGTTGCATGTCTCAAATTTTCGGCCATATCGTGAGCCTGAACCTTGGAACACACTAGCGTAGGGTTTGTTTCTTTCTCAAATAGTACGCTTACAGATACGAATACCATTAATTGACTCCAGGAGTTTAGTTGCTTGTAGAGGGTTTGGGAGTCAGGACAGAGTTGGTGTTTGTTGCCGGCGGAAACGCTGACCCATGGTATGGCGAGCGTAAAACCGCTTGAGCCGATGCTGACGGCGCAGCTGCGCATTCTCAGGCCATCTGCCCAGCCGGCCTGTACGGAGCATCATTAACCGCTGACTGTGTTACTGGGGGCTCTCTCTACAGTGGGAAGGAAGGGCTAGAGGCTCGAGCACAGCTGTGACTGGAAGGCGGGGAGTGACATGGCGCATCTGCTGCTTTAAACCCAGCAGTGGTTAGCATAGTCACTGCTGTTAGTGCTGTAATCACCAAGTAAGAATATTCTGTTGGACATAAGCTTTCAGGGCTCTAACCTTTTCTACCAGTTAGGTTTCAGTCTGTTTCTCTTTTTTTCTCTTGGGTTTAGGAGCATCCAGAATGTTGCTGTGCGCAAATTTTCCTTGTATTTCATTATTTTGGGAAAGTTGCTTTGGCTTTGAAATTCATTGCTGGACTATATATACATGTGTCTTTTCACGATACTGGGAAACAAAAGTGTGACCATGAAACAAGAACGAAAACGCCGATTTGGAAGTTGTCATCTCAGCTTACGGTAACGTCAACTGTCCAATTAATTCATGTGATATTTTAGAGGACAACATTATTCTGAAGCATAACTTTCATCTTGATGGATTACAGTGGACAAGAAATGCGTACTAATGAATCGGTCACTGCATGATAAGAGCCTTGTAAACCTAGAAATATGATATCAATAACATAAATTATATGGAAAAGTCATGAAAATAGCAGGATCTGGACTATTTTTATCATAATTCCCTTTTCACATAACAGTCGTTGCAGCATACAAAATTGTGGACACGATTCCAGCAACGCTGGAAAACTTTTGTGGCTGATCAAATGTATGCACGGAGTCATTCCATCAAATGTGAAAATCAATAAATTGATGCGCATAATCAAAGAATAAACATAGTCGTTGGTAATGGTCGTGATTTACTGGACACAAAATGATTTTTAGTATTTGTGTTAGTATTTTTCAAAATTGAGGGAAAGTAGCGAGGAAGAGATTGGTTTATTGGCGCAAGTAAAGTAAATTCATTTGTAGAGTAGCACCTACATTCGAGCAGTGCCTCTCATTCATGACCTGCCTGCCATGACAACAGTCGTTAGCACGGCAGACACTGCGGGCAACAACCATTACCCGATAATTTCAGTCTGATATCATCCAATGTGCTGACCAGGAAAGTTTTGTAACAAAGTTGAATTTATTCATTGGACTGTGAGTAAATAACTTTTGGGCAAATCAGCATGATACTTTTTAATTTTAATTTCCCACATCGTTTCTTATAATAACTTATTTTTGATGTCACGTTTTGGTGTCCTTATTTGAGCCAAAAATCATTTTAATTAATTTAA
The DNA here is from genome assembly GCA_029692085.1 of Gymnothorax javanicus. Lineage (NCBI taxonomy): Eukaryota > Metazoa > Chordata > Actinopteri > Anguilliformes > Muraenidae > Gymnothorax > Gymnothorax javanicus. The sequence continues at coordinate 142,513,296 of CM056194.1, forward strand.
TGAAAAAGATACTACTGAGGTTCAAGGCCAAGTTTTATCCTTACTATATCTTGGATATTTGGTAAACAAAATGTATATTAACCCTTTCACGCATGGAGGTCACTACAGTGTACTGCTTTTTAAAAGTTGTTTTTCTCTATATTTGCCTGCAATTTTGGGCACTGCTGCATATTAATAAAAAAATCCTGACTGAGTTTATCATAATTCATGCATGAGAGGGTTAATTAAATGCATCAATCATTATCTGCTGATAATAAAACAATGAACAACAACTATCCCTAAAATATCTCCAGTGTTGTGAAAAGACACACACACACACACACACACACACACACACATATATGTGTATATAAAATATGCAAATATATAAAATTATTAATTATTATATAAATATATAAAAGTGGAGGGGGACTATTGCAATGGAGCTCCTCTGTCTGTCTGTCCGTCCATCTGTGTCTCTGTTCCTTTGAATAAGTGGGGATGAGTTTTCATCAAAACTACTAAATCTAGATGAATGAAATTTTGTGTGTATGCTGCCAGTCATGACCTTGTTTGTGTTCAAAAATGAGATTCAATAGTGGCTGGGGATATTGACGATAATGTTTTTTTGTTTTACCTTTGACAGTGAGCGAGTTATGATTTTTTTTTTTAAGATTTATCATTGAGGTAATGCTAGGACCTGTCAAGCTTTTTAGCAGTTTTTACAATTCTGTTAATCATGTGACCTTTTTAAAATCATTTGTAGTCAAACCGCTGAAATGACTCTGTTGCTTTTTGAACGATGGAGAGAGTTGGCGACCTGAGGGTGGAGAGCACAGCAGACCGGCGCAGTGTGCTTCATACTCTGCATGCACACTTTCTTTTTTTTTAATAACTTTATTTATCAAAAAATTTTACAATTTATATCTAACAGGGCATATTGAGCTCAGCTCAGAACATAAACAAAGCCCCATCCCACCCACTTCTTATCCCTCCCCTATACCCAGAGCATCTTTGGAAGAGAGAAAAAAAAAAAGTAAAACAAACACACACAATCATTCGCAGAATTAGAGCAATACATAAGGATAAATAAATAAATAAATAAATAAGATAAAAGGATAAATTAAAAAAAAAAGAATGGGCTGAAAAAGTAGATGTTCAGGTACATAACCATGAAAAACATGGATACCTACAAACATACATGAATTTAAAAAATTATGCACATGTATCAATACATGTGCATGCACACTTTCTGTTACTGTTTGGCATCATCACTATGGATTGTAAGAGCGAATCAATACCCAGTTATCTCTATTGGGTCATTTCACTTTAGTGTGGTCAGAAACCATGAGATAATGCGGAGCTGGTAACTCTCCCACTCCGTTCTCAGGAGAAAGAGTGAAGTGCAATGTTGACTTTTTTTTTTTTAAATCCCATTGCCTCTACGCAAGGGTGCAGTATAGATGGGCCGATGACCTCAAGATGCTCCCTGCTCCTGATAGTTGGCTGGCCTCTGGGCTTAAACAAGCAGCATCCACATTTCAAAATTACAGCTTCTGTAGCTGCTACGCTGGAATTTCAAGTGGTTTTGAAGCGGGTCTTTGTGTGCATGTGCACACATGCTTGTGTATGTGTGTATGTCTGCGTGTGTATGTGTGTGTGTGTGTGTATGCGTGCATGTATTTGTGTTTGGTATGTGAATGTGGATGTATGTGTTTGAGCATGTATGTGTGTGTCTGGTTTTCTTTGCATGGATAGTCCAAGTACTTACTTAGCCATGTGAAGCCCGGATGAAATTCATAGGCTTATTGTTTTGGCAACATGAGTGATGCCAGTAATACTGTACTCGCCAAAGAAATGGCTGGAGCTGGTGTAATGACCTGACAGCGAGTCTCATTCCACAAGCTCCAGTGGCATATCTCATTACGACAGCAGTCACAAAGCAGAAAGTCTGAAGTAATGTCGAGTAGAGTTTTGTGTTTTTTCCTCAGAAGCTGTTGCGCGGCCAATCGAACATTCACTGGGGCTTGAATGGTTACGTTTGGTCTAAAATGAACGAGCCTGGATGTGAATTCTCTTGTACCTATATGGCGTTGCATGCTAGCATAAATCCTGGTCTGAATTTAATTGGGTTAAAAATGGCTCATTCAGTTTTGGAGTCACATTTTGCAACAGTGTGCATCTAGCTTATTGAGCCTTTGCGACTGCAGAAACTGGACAAACCACATTAGCAACTGCAGGAATTTGTCATTAGTTTCGAGGGCTGGCCCTGCCCGGCAGTTACAGAGAATTATGCGCTATTTGATGAGACAAATAGGGCCATAAAGAGCACACACGTCATGTTGAGCTCATTTTATTACTGTGCAGATCATCTGGAAGTGTCCTATTTTCATAATTCTGCTCCCAGTGACATCTGAGCCTTGCGTGGCGTTCAGGAGCGCATGACCGGAAAAGATTGAAGGAGATTGAAAATGACTGGAGGGAATGACGGTCAAGGAGGCTGAGTGGGTTTGTGGTGGGTATTTCAGGATGAGGGTTATTTCCAATCTTTCATCTGGCCTCTATTTCACTTCTGAGCAGTGCTGAGCGCAGCAAATATTCCAGTTTCTGCTGTATGAGGAGTGGGGCATCAGCGCAGGTGATGGCTGTTCGGCTCTGTCTGCAAGCAGGCCTTTGAGCTTGTTCAGGATTTATGAATGAAAAGCACACATCCATTTACGGAAAACATCACAACAGAGATAACTACGAGAGGCCTTCCCACCCAGACAGTAGTGCTGCTTGAGCAAATGGACTGATTTAAAAAAAAAAAAAAAATTGTTTTCATAATAAAACATTTATGCGGTTCAAATAAGTAATTGGGGCCTTTTAAGTATTGTCATGTTGCCCATTGTTCGGAGCAGGGGTTCCTCTCCGGTTTATGGTTTGACAATAATTTTCATGATTTGCAGGTTTGTTAAACAGTTGTTTGAGTCTTTTACGCTTTGCACTGGCATCCTCTCTCACGCCCACTGCCTCTGCTCTGGGGAATGAAGCCACTCTTGGCTTTAATTGAATTTACTCTTAGTCTGAATATATGAGCTTTACTGGGGCACATAAATGGTGTTTGTGATCTTTCCTGCTTAAATTATGTTAAACTCTTCCCTATTTATGCTGCCGTAGAAGTCCAGCCAGACATAATGAATACGTTGGCACTGTTTGCAGTTTCATGTTCTTCCACAAATTGATCCTTCATCCCAAGGAATTCGATGAATGATAGTTTTCTTTCAGTAATTGAACTTGTAAACAATATTAAAATAATGATATGTTCAGGCGCAAATATATACATATTTCAATTTGCGACTGTATTTATTTCCTTGACTTTATTTGTCTCCAGTTGGAACATCACTGCGCAAGCTGCTTTGGAGATTTATTACTTCAAGTGTATTTTTTTTACTTTAAACAACACATCTATGAATGCCCCATCTACTTGTCAGCTAGTTGTTGACAGAATGTCTACAAAATGTCCTCCATTGTAGGCAAAAACTGTTTACATGCTCAAATTATCAATGAAAGTCAGAACTCCAGAAGATTTCGAGTGCTTGAAATACTTCAGCCATTATTTGACACATGAGTCTAAACAGCTTGTTTCTAAGCCATTATTGGTTGCTGACAGAAAATAAACCATAAATAAAGAGCTTAAATGCTGTACTTGTGGTTTTCGAGACATTCAGCACTGTATGGAGCTTCTCGCCTTCCATGAGGAATACTGGTTGGATTATATCCTCCCCTGGCCTTAGGACTGGATTCAATTAATGAACTCATTTATTAAACTGACTTGGTAATCAAAGGCAGTGGGATCACAGGGGACGCTAACGTGTTGCTATGCTGCAGGTCCGTCTTGGCAGCGTTATGCCCACAGTATTGGGAGCTGTTCATTGGTTCATTTCTAGACCAGTTAGTGTGGTGCTCATTAAATTTCTCTTCAGTGATGACTTTAATGCTTTGGAATTCTTCTATTAATTAGAAAAAGCCAGGTTATTTTTATGTGTTTGTGGGTCCGAGTCTAATAAGGTTTCAACAAGCCTTGGTTTGGCTAAATGGAGTTAGATGGTTTTTCATGACCCTGTATTTGTCTCATTTTCTCTGCTGCTAATGTGCAGTGGAAGATCTGTATCTGCTCCCTTTATATCTCGGGTGGGGGGAAATTATCCTTCAAGTAAACAGGATGGAAATTGGAAAGTATGGTATGTTCTATGCGAAAAGTTTACAATTTACACTGCTTCAGTTTAAAATTTATACGCTTGTTTATTCTTCCAGTGACTAGCTTTTAAAACTGCCGCTCATATTATATCGGAAGGCACATAAATTCAATGGAGTGGAGAGCACTCAGTTGACTAGAATTGGCTGAAATTATGTGTATCTGAACAGCTCGACAGTTAAGCCTCTCTCTGCCTGAAAAAGAAAAGTCTGCTGATTAACTTAATGTTGTATTTAAGGACAGAATGTAAAATTGTAGTAACACTCTGAGAAATGAACACTTGACTCCTCATTCTGCAGCTGTAAATGGGTCAGAGATCGCGAAAGTGAACTGCCATTGGTCTTGTTGTTAATCACATGACCCGTATAGCTTGTTGAGTTGGCTTTTCTGAAGCTCTTTCTTTATAAATGAGCTAAGTTTATTTTCTGGAAGTTTTTACTTGCAAAAGAGGCCACTATTGGTATCTGGCTTCCTGTTAATAGCCTGTTGTGTCTTCACGAGGCTAAATCACACTCAAAATAATTCCTCTTCCAGCAAGTGAGTCTTTCTTTGACTGCAATCCCCTGAAGATATTTACATAATAGGTAGCAAAATGTTTCCCCGAGGAAGGGAAGTCCTGCATGTAATGCGAGAATATTGTGTGAATGCGTTCTGGAGAAACTGCAGTTTACTGATCATGCCGATGCAGAAATAGTACATTCAGTGCATTATTTATTTGATTTGTGTTCAGGTTCTGATGATTACCTGTTGTCTGTTGGGAAGATGGTTTTCCTGAGCTGGCATTTTACTTTTGCTTTGCTAATTAGTCAATTTTATTTGTGTTTTTGAGATTAGTGCATTTTTGAGAGTGTCACAGATAAAGCTTGGATCATGGGCACTGACAGAAGGCCACTCATGCTCCAGTCTGTAGAGGTTATTTGTATGCGGGACGAAAGTTTATTGCTGTACAGAATCTTCTGTGCTGTTTCCCCAAGTTACCAGTGCTGAAACTTGCTTGGCATCAAGTGAAAAGGTCTTTGCTATAATGCAGTAAACAATGCTATGCATAATTTGCAGTTTTTAAATTGCTTTTCTGCAGACCTCATCAGAGTATCATGAGAGAACAGCTGCACATGCTTACTCCTGTGATGACATTACGCTCTAATTTCAACATATCCTTTTTAGTTTTTTGTGTTAGCTTGGAAATTAAGGATTCTCACTTTGTTTTTGAAAATTGTGGTGTTCCCTGACCTCCAAATTTTGAGAACAAAGGAAATGGGTGACTGAACTGCTTCTCAGTCTTCGCACGCTGGTTTGCAGACTGGAGTGCCGCTTTGGGACAGCTAAGGAACAGAAATAGTCGCACCCAAGCTTGGGGTACTGAACCTTCAATATTTGCCTATCAATTGGGCAGTGACGAGGACATTGTTTAATAAAGAATGAAGGGGAGCGCTGGGGTGCCCTGCACAACACTTTTTCTGGGAAGCGAGGCTTGCATTCCCTGGCCCCCTCGGAGCAACCATGGCAACAGCTTTCCCACGGAACCTCAAGGGCCGTCTTCGAGTCTATCAGCAAATTATCCTCTAATGTTTCGCGTTGCAACACTGCGTTAAAAAGCCCGACGATAAAGATTTATGTGTCGAGTGTATGAGAGAAAATATTTGTTTTCAAGATTCATGTCCAGTTTCCATTACCTCAAGAAGAATTTTAAATAATTACTGAATTATATGACTGCAAAGCCATAAACTGTGTTCAATTTATACTTGGCCATTTCCTGGAAGCAAATAATTCCAGAGAAAACTCATAACTGAAACTGAATCTGAATTCTGCGTGTTTGTACGCGAGTGGTTGAATGCCCAGCGCAGAACTTTCATCGTCATGGGTGCAGTGCTAATGAGCTAATGCTCGTTCTTGGAAAGGTTTTAAAAGCAGCCTAACTCTGCTTTTCTATAAGCTGACTTGCCTCTTGTGAGGTACTTTAAGCTGAATCTACAAAAGCCATATGAGCGATTATGCAGTGCGGATAGAGTTATGAAATTGGGATTATGTTTGGCTTATTATTCGCGATTTTATGGTTGTTGTTCTATCAAGTTCTGAGCTTAACACTATAGGGTGTTCCTCATCTCGTAATGTGTCCAGTGACCTTATCTCAAAGACCTCCATTCGCTGTTTAAGCCCTGAAATTGATTGAAAAACACGTTCTGATCTTTCCCAAACCTTTATGCATCAGCAGACATCAGTAGCAACTTTATTTGTAACTCTTTGCTTTTCTTTGTATGTAAGACTTGTGTACAAGAAAAACTGCGAAAATGCTGGGACTGATGATTGCATTTTGAAATAGCTGGAACTTATGCCTAGGTCCCACTGGGGAAAAATCATCGGCGATGTGGAAATAGACAGATTTTCTCCCGATGGCTCCGGATGCTCTCAATGTTTTTGCAAAAAAAACGGACTAGTCCCATTAGAAATTGCCCTTATTGGGCATTGGGATGGTCCGGTGAACGTTCACTGATGCTTCGGCTATGGTCACAAAGCCTCTGGGAATGTCCCCCGAACAATGCCCGTGAAATATCGGGGATGGCTCCCGATGCTCGGGAAAGCTCTGGGGTACCTTCGCCGATAATCGGCGAATGTGCCCCGGAGCTTCCCCGAATTTGAAACATCATTGGGGGAATATCCCCATAGATTAGGGGATGCATCGGTGAGTACTTGCGAACCATCCCAGGTGCCTCGGGGAAGGGTTATTGGGGAGGTATATATTGTAGCGAGCTACAAGGTGCAACCAGCCTCTGTAATTATCGAACAGTTTGGATGGGAATCCAGTGCGAGATGCTGAGCAGGGTTTGGGAAAGAACTTTTTTTTTACTGAAAAATCCTCTAACCTCCCTGTGCACTCCCTGTAACTCATCCCATCACAAAAACCGATAGCCTATTGCCGAATGAAAACTTTCTTTTTTTTAATCACTTGCATTCACTGCACTTACTCCTGTCCCGAGTTACTTTGAACATTGTTTCCCCCAGTCATATTCCCCTCTAGCCTTTATTTTTACGATTTCGTTTCCTTAATTTTTTCTCTTAATTTTGATATATAATTGAAGTTTGTTTAATGATGAGAAGGCTGTTGGGCTTTGCTTTGTCTGGCAAGCGCACCTGGTTGTTGTAATCTGTACTGCAGCGGCCCAATCTTTTCCTTTAGAAATTAATCAACTTTTTTTAATGTTTTTTTTATTGAGGGGCTGGATATACATATTTAGTTTTCTTGCAGGTGTCTAGGCTGGGGCCTGCAATTTGGGTTATTTATTTTCCGCGGATAAATGTGTTTTTTTCCCTTAACCTGTTCATTTTTTCTCTTGATGTAAATAATGTTATGATTTGAGCACACGGAAGTGCCTCTTTCTTTGTTGGTACAATACAAGTTATTTACTTCCTCATGGTTTTGTTGACGGGTTTTTCCGTAAGATGCTGTAGTGGAGCTGAACACAACTAATTTATATTGGTCTAACAGACGACCTGGCGCCCGGACAAAACATTGATAAAATAACTGTGTTTGGCTACGCTATAATATATGCACATTTTGGGCTCAGCATCATTCTCTCTCTGGCATGTACTTATATGAAATGTACTTAAAGTGCGCGCGAATGCAAAATGCAGCCAATCAGCGCCATGGGAAGAATGCACTTTTCTACCATCGCCGAAATTTCGGCGAATATTCGGGGATGCAACCCCGACATCGGGAATGTGTCACGGAAAGGTCGCCGAACTTTCGCCGAAGATTCAAATATCCCCGAAGGTCCCCTGATACTTCGGCGAGATATCACCGATGCTTCGGGGATGCCTCGAGGAAAACGATATTTTGCCGAAGCTCCGGCGAGGGCCTCCCCGGCCTGTTTTCCCGACAAAACGTCGGGAACACCTCTGGAAAAATTTCAATGCAAGCATTGAAATTTTTCACAGTTCTCCCGATGCCTCCCGATGGTTCCAGATGGCTCGTGACGCCCCGGCTTCCCCGGGACATCAAGGAACCTGTTCCCGACGCCTCCCGAGGTGCATTAATTTCCATCGGTAGTACATCGCCGAGGCAAAAAATGCCCAGTGGGACTGAGCCTTAAGTTGGTAATTCCTGTTTCATGTCAATTGCAGTGCCAGGGGCTGTTCACACTTTAAAGTCAGTATTTTGCTATTTTATGCAACTTTCTCACACGGTAACATGCTCAAATATCCCATATAGTGGCACGTATTTGTTACATTAAATCATGTGAAAAAAATCTTGATTACATAAAATTCTGTGCAGAATCTTTGAACATGCTTTAATCCTTCCAGTTTTGTGTGTACAAGCAGAGTCATTGAAAGCTGTGGGTAATGTACTTGTATGCTGACCGGCGCATTCTCCGTAGATCGATTGTGTGCCTTTCGCCTATTACTCATACTTGTCTGCAAATCATTATGAGCATCTCCGTTGACTGGGTGAACCTGTGAAGTTCAGTTTAGCAGTTCTGGAGTAATTTTGGGCTCTGTGCTCCTCGTAGTGCACCTCAGTGTCACAGTTGGGCAGCGGAGTCCACAAACTTCTCCTCCACATTCATGAATAACACCATTTAAAGTCTGAGCTGCAGTGTGTATCCTTGTGGTTGCTGACACGTTGGATTAGATTTGTGAGTAATAAAAGCTCATTGAGAGACATGAGGCTACAGCCCCAACTCAGGAAAAATTTGGGACAGTAAGGAAAATAAACCTAGCAACAGAAAGCAGTGATTTCTAAATTTATTTTGACATGCATTTCATTGCAGACAATATGAAGACAAGATATTTTGTGTTTTTTCTGGTCAATTTCCTTTTATTTGTAAATGTACCTCCATTCCTGCCATTCAGGTCTGCATCTCCTTCCAGAAAAAGTTGTGATGGAGGCAATTTAGGTCTAGTATTGAGGTAAAAATAAAATTGAACTAGAAAGTCCGGTCGCCTGCAACCACATGGGTGTAGCCCCTGAACCAAAATCGATAGGTGTCATAACTGAAGTGTAACACATTCCAATACCAAATATAAAAGAAATTGGTCAAAAATTACGGCCTGTTCAGCGTCCACAAGGAAGTGTCTACGGACGCACAGGTGGCGACAACAAGCATGAGTCCATAGTAGATGCCCAGCTTGGTCGGGGGGCTACAATAATGATGTAATTTCATATGACTGATGTCAGCTGGTGATTGTAATCATGAGTTGGTTCAGATGCAGCATCCAGGAATGACCTAGTCCCTCAGGAGCAAAGATGAGCCGAGGAACACCAATTTGCCCATAAATGCATTCGCAAATCATTGAAAGGTTTAAAAACAATGTTCCGCAGGGAACAATATAAAGGGTTTTGGATATTTCACCCTCTGTGGTACATAAACCAAAGATTCAAGGAATCTGGACGAATTTTCGTGCATGAAAGGCCAGGACACAAGCCAAAGCTGAATACCCATGATCTCGATCACTCAAATGGCACTTCATCATGAATCGTTATTTACCTTGAGGTGATATCACCACTTGGGCTCAGGATTACTTTGGCAAACCTTTGTCAAGCACAACAATACGTAATTGCATCTACTAAAGCCAGTTAAAACTTGACTATGCAAGAAGGAAGTCTTGTTAACCGTGTTAATTAACTTGAGGTTCATGAATCTTGGCTAAAACTGATAGTTTCATAATGGGCTGATGATTATTTACATCTGATTGCTCCTCATTCATTAGGAGAGGTAGCACAAAGGCTGTTTTCCATATTTGGGGAACAATATTTTGCTGAAGACTCAGATTAAAAAGTATATGTAATGGGTTCAGCAACATGGCCAGCCGCAAGCTTCAAACGGTACAGGTGCAGGATATTCGGTCCTGGGGGTTTCTTTTGGTCAATAGCTTTCAAAGCTTCATCAGTTTCTCCAGAGAAATGGCTCTAAAGGTAAAAGGAGCATGACAGAACCTGCACAGCAAGTGACACAGCATTTGTAGGATTGTCACTCAGCTTAGGCTCAGTGCATTTAAAACCGATCCAGGTGATAAGAATGCCTGTTAAATTACGGAACAATATCATCTTTGTCACTTATCTCTGTAGAGTCAATTGGGTTGCATTCAGGGATACTGAGGAGACAGCTGAGCAAGATAGAAAAATAGGTTATCCACATTTAATATGATCAGATGGAGGAAGTGGAGATTCAGATGACTGATATGAGGGAGCTGGCATAACCTCTATCATGAGAATAGAATGAAACAAGCGACTAATGTTTGTTATGAATGGTGGGAAGTGTGTACAGCAAAAAAACCAACCTGGAATGTTTTTGTCACACAGAACACGAATTAACATTACTGAACAAACAGGCCTGGACTGGAAACTTTTGTAGACTATAAGCCTGCATTAGAAATGATGTTCATTGATGCAATGATAGCTCAGCACGTTTGGGGGCCTGCATCAGAGGGGTAACTGTCAAATCGGTAGGTTTACACACTGTGTTGTTTGCACAAGCTTTTATTGATTGTAATCAGGGATGAATACTGTTATACACTATTTCATATGTCTCACGTTCTAAACTTGGCAAATATCATCCATGACTGTATAAGAAAAATTTTAGGCTTAAATGTCACAGCAAATGCTGCAAAAATGTTTGGCTTCTGTTCGGCTTAGTACCTGCAAAGACTTGATGTCACTGTGACCTTTGACCTGTGTCAATATTTTCCAACATGTCGGCACACAGAAGAGGAACATGATTAATTCTGTCAATAAAAGAACTTGGACTTTGCCATTATATGTTATTTATTATCAATACGACAATTTGGATAATGTTTCTATTGACATAATGTGTAGTTTTAAGTTGCTATTCATTTTGGGCACCAGTACCTTTTAGGTAACCTAATGCACATGCATAGTAATCTAACAATGATGCCAGCTTGGGTAAAAGCTAAAACGTAAATTGGTTCTCTAAAAATGCTAGCAGTAGCATATGTAATGATCTAATCTGTGGCAAACTTCCCGGACCCAGAACTATAATAGGAGTTTATACCTTTTCAAGGGATGGAAAGATGACAGCCTCCAGTTTTTTTTTTAATTGTTTGGTCGCCTTTTCATTATTTTCAGCCTTGTACAACATTACAGAAAAATCACAAAAAAATCCCAGTCATATTTGGCCTCCATGTGGGTAATTCTTTAATTTAACATGGATTTTGTGCAAAGTTGTCTTCCACTGTAAAGTGTGACAAATATGCAATGAAACGGATTTCTGAAAGGGGCAAATATTCCACCACACTGTTGCTTGTAAGACTCAAGTTATGTTTTATTTTGAAAAATCAGTAAAATTCATGCGGTGAAACATCTGTTCTGTTGAATTGTTTTTGACTTTAATGGTCAGGTATTATTTGCAAATAATTGCTTTCAGTTTTGATTTTAATTTAACATACCATCCTAACTGATTTGGGTTGTAAGAGAGATTGAGTGAGAGAATGGAGGTGAAAAAGAAAAATGATAAACAAGAGAGAGAGTGCGTTTATATTTTTTATGCTGCTGTGTTCCTTCAGGTTATGGCGATACAAATATGTCAATTTTTTCTTGCCAGTATAGCTCATTGAATTGAATTGCGAGAGATTTAAATCATCGGTTATCCTTTGACTGCACTTGTACTCTCGCCTTGCCTTTTGAATCTCATTGAGAGACACTGGGGTCTCATTCCAACTGCTGTTTTCCCTCCTTGCTTTTTTTGCACCTTTACATTTACCTGACCCGGCTGGAAATCAAATGAGGACTAACTTCATGAGGAATGGGAGCCCACAGCAATGGGAGCTGTTAATTGAGTCATGCTCAGTCCTGTTTATGTGGTCTGCAAAAAATTTCTCTTCATTTATTATTCTGATGTTTTGGAATTATTCCATTAAATGTAAAAAATGAGTTTTTTATAAGTTTGAGAGACTGAATTTAAGGAGGTTTCATAAAACCTCAGTCAGTAAGGAAATTCCTGTCTGTTTATGGTGCTTGAGGGAACATGGACCATCTTCTTGAGCCAAATTTTCAAATTCCTTTTGAGCTTTATTTACCTTGTCCCCTCCTTTGGGGAGAGCTAGGAGCATGGAAAAGAGTTACGGAAAGAAGGGTAGAGGTGTAAAAATAAATGTTTGATTGAGCCTCAAGAAAATGTGGGTGGAAGGCAAGAGAGAGACTGATCACTCCAGGTGAGTAAGAGGCTGTGATTTTACAGCAGTGGTAACACTCTGTGTTCATGCCCTCTTTCTGCAGGGGGGACCATCACTTTGGGGGAACAGCTCTTCCTCACACGCTCAGAGTGTGGCTAAAGCCAAATACCAGTTCCTGTTTGGGACAGGAGATACAGCGAGCCCTTCTGACGGAGGTATGGAGTTTTCACCTTCTTTGTCTCGTCCCACACTTCACGGTGACATCACACTGTCATAGTAACAGGGAAAACTCCTGGAGTACTTCCTGCTCTGCAAAAATGTCTCTTAACAACTGTTCTTGTCTTGTTATGAAACTTAAAATCTAATGATTTTCTCAGATTTAATAAATATTTGCTTTTTAAAGGACTCATAATTTAATTTTGTGGAGCTTTGTTTTTAATTTTTCTCATGCTTGTGGCAACAACTCCACTAATTCAGAGTTTGATGCCAGCTTCCAGCCTCTCAGTTTCTCCCCTGATTAAATATGCTCTGTTCGAGTGGGCGGTTAGCCAGTGAACATGTGGCTCTGGTCTGATTGGCTACCTCATCGTGGCACAAAGTGAACAATAGCAGCTGAAATGGAAATGAGTTTGTGCTAACATTAGACTATAAAATGCGAAGCCTGTTGTGGCGTCAATAGGGGCTCTGAATGAAAATGGGCGGTTAAACACAATTTTTTTTGGAAATGAGCCACAGCAGCAATGCTGAGACAGTCTGGTTTCTTATTCTGTCAGATGTTAAGTTGAGGGAAGATTTAATGGAAATGGATTTAATTTACTCTTATAGTAAGACTAAAATGCTTGCCAGGATTGACTTTGGCATTGATTTTATTTTGGTGCATTACTCAAATGTTCCAGGGGCTTTGTTTCTGAAAATAAAGTAGCAATAAATGAAACCTGGCCATGTCATAATCTGTGTACTTTTTCAGGCTCTGGTGGCTTTTACAGTAGCTGCAAGATTAATCTGAATGAGAAATTAAAGCCCATTTATGGTCTTTCTTTCTCTACAGTAATACCTGTACTGTCCGCTCTCATTTTTCTTCATTTTTTCCCCACATGAAACCACTCTATGAAAATAACTTCCACCTCATGTTTTCCCCAGGCTCTTTAAATCTATCGAACCTCAAGCCTGCTCAAAATCTACAATCTCTCTCTCTTTCTTTTGTACAGAGCATCGTTATAGGCTGACGTCTGTCTGAACATCACTGTAAATAGGGATATGAAATGTGAATTTTATAAATGGGCCAATTTGTGCCCTAACTGGCTAAAATCCTCTGCCATTTCAGAAGAAATGGGGACAAATTGCAGAATGACATTTCACAGCAGAGCTGGAACACAGTTCCAACTGCTTCTTGATCTCAGTATTTTCTGTCTCACACTCCCAGAATATAGGATGTGATGAAAATGTATATAAAGAAAGACTATTGCCTAGGTTTTGCCATTTTTCCATATTTGCTTTATTTAATTTTATGCAGTGTTTGTATTAATTAGATTGCCTAAATCTTGATGCAATACGCTAAGCTTTTAGTTATTTTACTTGCATACAAGTATTCACGGACAATAACGTATAAATTCAGACAAACTATACTAACAAGAAACATTCACTCAAAGCTGATTCAGCACAGGCACATTGCAATGCACAATGGTCCATGAAAAGCTAAGCAGTAGGCAGATGGGAGGGGCAGAAAGGGTCCTCTTCCTCATCTAAGAGAGTAAGCAGGTCCTTTGGAAGGTAGTTCATCTGCGGTTTCAAACCCTATTGAACATCTATATTACTCTTACTTCATGCATTTAACCTTTCGATTGGCGGGACTCTTAGTATTTCCCAATACCATGTGGTGATGGGGTGATTGAGAAATAATCCTGTCAAGAGGAATACATGTTTTCTGGCTAAAAGCAGCAATTTTTAGGGAAGCAGATCATTATTATGATTGAAATAAAATTTTTGTCTTGAAGATTGCGAAGAAACAGACCAATGTGTTTAATATCCTCTTTCCAGAGATTAGAATTTCAAATGCAATGAATATTAGTTTGAACAAATAGACCATCTATTAGGGTCACATTGGTTGAGAATATAAAGTGTTCTTTGCTGTCTATACAATATTTTATGCTGTATTTCTTTAAATGTGTTGCAACAGAAGTATTGTTGCTGGAAGCAGCCATTTTACTCCATCATCTGTATCATATTCAGTCCCCAGATTCATCTGACGTAAAGACTCAACATGATCAATGTTTTGTCTGTTCCAGGAATCAAGTGTTAAGGTTTCCTAAATCAATTACCGTTGCAGGAAACCTTCGCTCTTCAGTTGCGCGTGGTTGCCACGTGCTCTGACCTTTGCAGCGTGGATGTTATTAAATGTATTCTGACTAATCCTACACAAAGATCACATTAATTGAAAATCTTTTAAATCCCACTTTAATCCTTCATCGTATTTCTGTGGCATTAAAAACCCCCCCCGGATGCAGTGTGTAATGAACCGAAGGTAATTCTGCTACAGTTCCATTACTATGGCTTCTGTGGACTGTACCACTTACAGCTCTTCATTCAACTGCCAAATTCCTGGCTGTATTTTTTTTGGGCCTATTTAAAATTTTTATTATCCCAGTATTTACTGGTATTTTCATGCTGCATTGCTTGTTTGGTATTTATCAATATGACCATTATCGTTTTATTTCTTTATTTTCCTTTAATAAAGGGCTTTTCTCTGGGATTATCCTTCCCTTTGTTATCTCTGCATGTACCGTGCAGTCTCCACAATCGCGTGCCCCTCTAAACACCTCGCAGCTTGTCTCCTGAAAGCGCTGAACGGCGAGGTTCTCCGGAATAATCCGTGGGAGGCTGGCAGCCGCTGACAGCGGAGGCCCTGTAAATAATGAGGCTACTGCATCACATAGTGGAGGGACGCCGCCTGTAATCTATAACTGCATAAACTAGCCTCTATCCCGGGGTCTGAGGGCGTCCGGAGTGCTGAAATTGAAGCTAATTTCGTTATCTGCTGAATGAATGGCCAAGGCTACGCTGGTAATGAGGGAGCCCTTGCACTCCCTGTTAGAGACCAATCTCTGCTCTTCCTGGTGTCTAGTTACTGAGAAACCTTTTACTGGCAGTTGTATGACCGATACATAAGCACACACACACGCACACACACAGGCAGATGGGAGTATTACATCACGTTACATTACATTTATTTCAGAGATGATTTTATCCAAAGTGACGTACTCTGAGTGCTCCGAATCAGGTCACTGAAACACTCCCCACGACAGATCGAAGAATGTACAACTCATATCAGATGTGTGTATGCTCAGTCACGAACACATGGACTACACAGTTAGCCTACTTCAGCTCAATTCGAGAGTTCCTCAGCGACAGGCGAGTAAATAAACTGAAGACTGCGATAGAAGGGAAACACAACAAAGCAAGAAGTTCAATGATGCGAGATCCTCTTTTTTTGGGAGGTGGATGCTGGTGTTGCTTGGCCTGAGAGTGTAAGACTGAAACCTTGGTCAGTTACTGTCTGAACGGATGAGTCTTGAGACTGCAATAGAATATCTGCAGAGAGTAGGAATTCGGCGTTGGAATGCTCTACAATGTCTCCTGGTCCGTCCTTGAGCACGGTGCACTCGTCCCCTAACGTGGGCTAGCTTGCTTGCTGAACCTTATGGAGGAGATGTTCAGAATGCAGTTTTGGACACTGTGGTATTTCCAGGTACACTTTGATGAAGAGTTTTTCTGAAGGTATCAAAACCCGTCCCCCGACCTGCTCCTTTACCGCAGCATCCGGTCTGTCATTGAGTCACCAGCATAACTGAGCGCAGCACCGATATCTGCCACCAGGTTGCAAGTCCAGATTCTCAGGAAGTCTTTTATTTAATTTAAATAGCCTCGAGCTATATTGAAATCTTACCTCTTTTTACAGTTATGAAACAAATGGCTTCTCTCATTATTTTTATCACACTCGCGCGCTTTGAAAATGGGTAATTCTGCTCTACACAGATTTTCTCCTGCCCTAGGTGTAGCAGCCACT